>OX411550.1:16154482-17653069 GCA_948146395.1 Fragum whitleyi
GTGAGTATTTATTAAAGAAATCTTGATTTTTATACACAAGCTTTTAGATACGACAAAAACACGGATAAATGACTTAGATATGAAATTTTGTCATATTTTTGACAGAATCCCATTTTAGAAGCTGTCAGTTTGGTTATTAATGAGTTTACATTAGAGACTTATAAATATGCAAATTAATACGAATAAATGGGGGAAAATATTTGACCTCCAATTTCAATCTGATGAATATAGTACTGCCTCATAGAATAAACAAAAGTTCAAGATAATTAACGTTTTCTCTCATAATACCTTATACCATGGTAAAAAAAGAAAGCATTTTGAAAAAAGAAGAGATTGCTTGAAAAAATCTATTGGTCCAGGGAAACCTGCCTAAATGACAATAAAATTGGCAAGGGAATTAAAGTCCAATTGTTAAAAAATGCAAAAGTTATTATTCATCCGGTCTAAATTATGTAATTTTTCTCCCACAAATTGAATCTTTTATGCGCTGAAAACATTAAAAAGGCTTAACACTGAGGAAAAGGCAAAACTGCTTGTTTAAAAAAAAAACTCTTTTTTTCTCAATGTTTTCTTCAATAAATATTTGTGGCGCTTATTAATTTCAGCGCACATTGAATTTACTATTACATTTTTTTTTAATTTTTATTAGTCTTAAAGTGTTTATTTTTGTATAATCTAGGGAAAATATATGAAATAACCCAGTGATGTCGTTTAGGCAGCTTTTTCCTGGGTAACAGATAAATGTCTTTATATCAGCAATGTTTTAATTTTAACCTAGATGGACACTAATGTCCAAAATTTTACCGCCCCAAGTTGTTTAAAAGATAATAATTGGTTAAATATTGACCGGAAGTTATTTTCAGGCAAAAAGGATTGTTGTTTCAATTGTTACAATTGAAACAATAATCCTGATTGGCTGAAATTAACTTCCGGTCATTATCTTCTTCTGAACTTTCTTTTAATTTGGACAAGTCCAATATTATCCATCCAGCTGACAAAATTTTGAAATTCGTTTGAATTATAATAATAATAATAAACAAAAAATAATTTAGACGCACAATTGTTTAATTTTATCCTTAAATTAATTTGAATGAAATTGTTTCAGGTGCAGCTGCAGCAGCGCTAAAAATAGAGAGAAGTCACTGATAAATACGTGTGACAACTGGAGAAATTAAATTACTTTACTTTACTTTACTTAAATTACATATAGACAATACGAATATAAAAGCCTATCATTTTTGTTTACACTTTATTCCTTTGATTACAAAGAGAATTTGAAAATTGTTTTTTTTAGTATTCGTTTAACTGCAAAAGGAGAGAAATATGAAAAGGAAAAAATACACAAACGTTTGAGCCTACTCCTTAGAGAAAATGCAAATTTTGAATAATCTTATGTGTGATAAATGTTTACAAGTTTAGAGTAACCAACATAATATTCAGGTATTAAACAATTTTTCTCGTGTTCTTATATGATATCATTTTTGTGCTCCCGCAAGCGATTCATTATACTTAACGCAGGTGGGCCTGTGCATGACATTTTCAAAAGAGCACCAAGCAAAGACTTTGGCCAGCCTGTGCATCCGCACAGTCTGATCATAATCTTCACTATGCGCTTTGGTTAGAGTCTGAGATTATCTTCAGACAGTCAGATAATTTTCCGAAAACACTATGTAACTGCCTAGGCTGTTTCTACTTCACGCACAAGTCAAATTGATGGAAATGTCACGCAAAGGTTCAAGTGAAGCTTCAACTGCTCTGATTCTTTTTGTGGCCGGACACAATATAGAATTCTCAACCTTAACACACAAACCTAATCGTGCTGATTATAAAGCATGAAATAGTCGAGGATTCGAAGAAATGTCTAGTTAAACGAGGAAAAAGTAGACATAAAACACCCTTGCATGTTTTCTTATGTACCGCATTCGCATTATATTACTGAATACCACCCAAGGTGCATGTGCAAAGATTTGTAATTGAGAAAATAATGTTAAGACAACCTAACAAACTTATGTCAAAATAAAGTCTTTATCATTGAAATACTAAACAAGATGCATTAAATGACCCGTCACGCGAAAAGGGATCATCTGAAAACTGCAAAAAGTTTTGCGCAGGCTGATCTGGGTCTAAATTAATCAAGTTATACAACTTTTCGGGATTTATATAGAATTATCATTATATACGTTCCTAATGATTGCTTTAATGCGACCACCGCTGACTTCGACTGCATGCACTCCCTTTTTCAAACTTCTAGATCTTCCTCCGAAAAGGGGCCATCTTGGCAGTGCAAAATTTGTCGATTCTAGTCAGTCTGCGCATTCCGCACAGACTTATTAGAATCGAAACTTTCGCTTTTTTTTAACTTTCTGAATCCGGGATAACCAATCTACCTTCCTGTGATTTTTTTCTTGAAATGCGACCTCTAGTTGAACTGAACCAGAACAAATCTCTTTTTCAAATACATGCAAGTATTTATTTTGCAGAATTCCGAGATGGTGCCTTTTCGCGTGACGGGTCGCAAATGATATTTTTAGTTCGAACCCCGGTTGACCTATACTGCATGCAGTCTCTTTTTCAAATATTTATTTTTCCAAATTTCCAGACGAACTTATAAGCGTAAAGTTTCACAAATAAACTAGAAGCATACACCGATGAGCCAATGCATGCACCAGTCCAGTCTACTACCAGTCTAACGCTATTCTGGTATTAAAAATATGGGTGACCAACTTTTATAAATATTATATTATAATAAATCACCTGTAATTTTTGAAGAATGGATCTCCCAGAAATTGACATGTTTGATTGACACATTCTTACGATAAATTAGTTACTTATCTCATAACTGAATTCGACCCGATCGTGTTTTTTTAAAGAATACAGTCTTTTGGCAACCCAAACTTTGTACAAACTGTACATTACAGTACGGCTTATAAAAATCACATGAATGTAGAAATCCCTTTACCGGGTATACGTTTTTGTCATGCAATGAATCATGCATTGACCTGATATCACTAATGTGATAATATAACAGGATATCAGGCAGTTTATTTTTTAGAAACAATTTGCATACACTTTCACCCGAATTTCTTTAATTCTTAAGGATTTATTATAATCAATCGCTGAAAATGATTGCATGATTGCACAATAAATAGAATAACAAGTAAGTATCTTAAAATATTAATGTTATCTGGTTTCGGCTGCAAGAAATTAAGATGACTCGGCGAAACCTCGTCATGATAGATTCTCCCAACCTCGACCAGATATCATTGATATTTAGAGACACTTTCATGTTATTCTCTGTTTCCCTCTTTTAACCCTTTGCTGTTTAATCCCTGCATTTTACGTGCCTGTGATTTTATGATTGAGAAAACATTGTGAAAAAAGGAGAAATTGCTTCTGACAAGCAATTTCTTCTTTTTCCACACTATTTTCTACCCTACTGGATGGTTATTTTTCAAATTGAATTCACTTTTAATTTTCGACTGCAAAACCTTTGAATTTGGACAGGTCCAAAATTTTGTAAAACAGGAAAGGGTTAATCACACTGTTTACCTTGACTGTTGTTTTGTATTTGTAACAAACGATAAATAATCTGTTATGTTCTATATATTATGGTTATTGTAGACCTTGTGACCTTATTCAAGAACTCATATTCCAAATGATATGGATACTCAGTAGACAAAGCTAAAAAAAGTATGCCAAGCACGCTATGCGATATCATAGCCAACGATGATTTGCTGTGTAAAGTTAAGACAGTGATAACGTTGACTTCGACGATTGTGAGTGACGAAACTGCATTTATTCATTTCAAAAATAAAAAAAATACTAATATTCTAAAGGCGCCCTTGTTAAGATTTAAAGGCAGTCGCAATGTACTCGAAATGATTGCCGTTAGGATACCGTGAGATTAGTCAAGTAGTCCTGCGTCCGTTTGATAACGTTTAAAACGTGTACCCGCTTTGGACGTCTGTACACGTGCTAAGAAGTAAAACTTTCGCAAACGTTTTAAACTCGAACGCATCAAACAGACATAGGCTAGATGAAGAACGTCAGTGCAGGGTTCTCTTTAGACGATCGTCGCCGTCATAGCGTAGTTGGTAGCGCGTCGGACTGTCAATCTAGAGGTCCCGGGTTCGATCCCCGACGGCGGCACTCATTCTTTCCGACTATTTGTCTTTCACTAATGTGTTGTTAATCGTAGACCTATGTGGAATACCAGCTGGAGGGTAGGAAAGAATGTGGTGGTTGTACTGGTGAGAGAAATACCAGGAATCCATTGTTAGGTGCTCTAGCCGCCGCGATTTAACTGACAAAAATGTTGAAAGCGGAGTAAAACTCTATTCAATCAACCAATCTTTAGACGATCATACCATACCTTTGTATGTACGGTATTGCAAGGTCTATAACACCAGTAAATTCATCAATGACACAAGGACACCATGCACCTCTACATCGCACGATTTCTTGGTTACGACGAGTATTTCGAACACTGCACGAGTTACGTATCCCAAATATGATCTGGTTTTATGATTTTTCTAATACATCATTTGCCCACTACGTGTTCTGATTAAAACCTATTTATTTAACATCGATTGGGAAACAAGTTCTTACAACTTAGATTAATTCCTCTCGATTTTGCTTCCTAGAAAATTCACCAGTACTCACACCGAATGTGAAAGAAATAAGATCGATAGCCGCTCCCTGGAATCGAACTCAGGACCTTTGATTCAAGAGGCCGACCCTCTTCCTCTAGACCACGGACACCACACGTGTAACATGTAGTGGGCATCACCCTTGGTTAGAGAAAATTATTCTCTCGCTGTTTACGACAAACGAGGCATTTGCACAAAGTATAAACTAGGATCAGTCTGCACTGATAGCAGCAATTTGTACATTTGGAATTAAAAATAATCGGCCAAGTTTTTTTGCAGTTTAGCACAGTTCAACAAGTGCTCACAGGTACTGGTTCAATAGAACTAAAGTCACGAATTCCTCCAAGTAATTTTGAATAATTTCTTTTATTTCTAATTCCGAAACGTAATGTAAGATCTAATTATTCGTAATGTTTGATCGATTTTCTTGTCAACAGTTGGTTTAAACACAAATGAAATCGAATAGTTTTAAAATTATACAAAGATCGCAAGGAAATAAAACAGTCCCGTCTTTATTGACATCATACAAAATATTGTATCAAGAGGTCCATGCTGGTCCTATATTGCTCATTTGAGTCTTATTGAACCATAGGACATCATGTGAGTAAGATTGCCTGATATCCACTCGGAGATGACTTGCATCTAATTTCAATACCCTTGTCTCTTTTAAAAGAAGATAATTGTTGACAGATTTCCGACTTGTTTTCTTCTTTCTGGTTTCAGAGAAGATTTTAAAGATTTGCTGCCCCCATTTATTTTTAGTTCCAATGGCAGCAAGAGTTGAGGGAGAATGTAGATTTCTGGAATTCTTTGGTAGATATTCATCCGAAGAACACTTCTGCCAAGTTACATCAAGAATGGCAAACCGGTTTAAATGCAAATGTTCAAAGAAATTGTGGTCGACACACGAAAAACGATGCTCGCCTGACATTCGACGATCAGAATAGCTCAAGGGCCTGTTTTACTAAACATCTTGCGGTCGTTTTTTGCGTAAGCCAAAAGTTAAAGTTGCTTCTACAGTAGTAACTAAACATGGAATTCTGCCATGCATCATCTCATTGGAATTGTCTTATAAGGACGATTCCAATGAAATATTGCAAGGCGGAATCCAACAAAGAATGAAAGCACAAGGTACGATTTGTGATTTTGACTAACGATTAATTTTTAAAACGGGCCCCAGGTGAGCTAGAAATGGTAACCGTTATTGATTTATTGTTTCATAGTAAACAGAAACGAATGATACTTAAGTTATCTTTAATCTATCGGTATCATCTAAATGTAGTCTAAATGGAAAAGTAATATAGTATATAATGGCATGATGATAGGTTTTGTAATTAAAGGCACACTAATATACAAGACCCTCTTCTGTTTTCTGCACCTGTTTGTTTGACACAGTCGGGGTCCTTTTTTATGAATGTATGCACCATAAATAGTTTTACTCTAGTTGAAAAAAAGGCTCCTTAATATGGAAAGGCGCCAGAATTGAACGAGAGAAGCGACAATCGAAACATCGCTCATTTTTTTCCATTTTTTCACTGGAAAATACCTCGGACTTAGGTGTAGTAATTTTGGGTCACTTTTTGAATGATTCGGCTTCATGTGTTGTTCGGTCAATACGCGTCTCCAGTAGCGGATCCAGGGTTTCTTTATAGGGAATTCATTGTCGGCCTTAAATTTGAGTAATTAGTCTATGTAGATAGGGATACTTTGAAATACTGTACATCAGATATCTTTTATATGAAGAACTTCGCGCTATTGAGATTCGAACACTACGAAAAGAGGTTCGCTGTTCTTGTGTTACAATTTTTTTTATTAAATTTGTGCACTACAGTGAAGTAATTTGGATACAAAGTGGGTTCGTTTGAACTCCAGAATCTCCTCTGGATCCACTACTGGTCTAAGTCGTAGTAAGCCTATCAGATACACTTTACAATACAATGCAGGATACCAGTTTTGGCGACCATAGAGCGCTATATTTTCCTGAACGCGTGGCTGCTAAAGTTCCTTTGTTCAATCAGGAATAAATCATTTAGTAAGAATCTCATGGATTTAAGTGATGTCCTTGTAACTGCTGGCACATAAAATATTTTTTTTGATTCATCAGTTGTCGGAACAATTATTGTCTTAGGATGAAAAGGTACCGGAAGCGATTGAGAATTGCAATTCTGCTTTGCAAGTGGACCAACGTGCAAAACAATTTTCAAGCGTTCGCAAACAATTTGCGTCCTAAACTCAAGGCATGTTCATTCAGCTAATTTAAAAGACTAGTGTTTGGTAACCTAACGACGAAATGCATCCTTATACCATTGCACAGACTCCAGTATGTTACATTAATTTTACAACGTTTTGCATCTATATTTCATGGTTCTAACAGAATAAAGATAATTTATCAGGTAAACTAACCAATTATCGAGAAGTTCGAAGAAATGCGCCACTTAAAAGATCCATCTAATGATATCAATTATGATTTTACCACGTGATTATCTCCCAGCCAATCGTCGCAGTTTTAAGAGGTTTATTTTACGGATCCTTTAAGTGCCTTTTATTTTTATGGACCATAAAATGTTTGTTCCGAGGCATCTTCATTAACATCGCTGTTATCTCAGTGATTGTGCACCCTAACACTTTGATTGTCACTCTTGTCAGCTAAGCATGGTTTGTATACCAAAAAGTAATGGTAATGCTTTAAAAACGATGTCAATTTTTTGGGGTTCAAGCCTCAAGTATCTCTATTTCACAACAACGTGAAATTGATATTGTGAATGATTTAAGAATGAAGTTGAATTGGTTGAAAGACTGAATTTTGAATGATATTAAACGTGGTATTTAAATATCGCTAAATGCGTTCAATTTGCAAAAACATGTAAAAGTAGTGTTCTATATAAAGGTATGTTTGTCTTGACCGGCTTATCAGAATTTCCCATACTAAGATCAGCCAATGAAATGATTGAACATTTCCGGACGCTTTGATGATTCGAGTGGGTGTTTGAGGTGATTTCAGTGGGCGATTTTGAGTGGATTTGGGCGGATTGACTGTAAATTTCACGAGGTTTTTTTTAACTATATCTACATCAATGAAAATAATCATAAAACAAATGTTTTTCATCGCTTATTATATATTATAAATCATTATCTTAAATCGAAAATGTCAAATGAAAATAACTTAGCTCATTTAAGATAGTTTTAAGAAAACCTTGTCAAAGAATACAATTCAGCTGTGCGCTTCTCCCTCTAGGTACGAGATAATATTTTCTTTTCGTACTCGACCGAGAATTTACTCAAACTTCATGTTGGGCGAAATATTCAATTCAAAATTAGATTTCACATTGCATGTTACAGGTAAGGATATACTAACGAAATATTTCATATATTCGTAAATACCAAAACATTTAAGCAGAATTATTACATGACCTAAGCCGCGCGAGTAAAATAACCCCGTTGAATATTTCTGATATTAAACGGGTGTTAATACACTAGTGGAATAATTATGCAAATGAGCCCAGAGCGAATAGCAACGCTATTTCGTGACCGCGAAAATTACGTCACAATGTTTATATTGTGACGTCAGTTTTAAACGTCGTCATAAGTTTCGCGGAAAATTGAAATATTGAGTTTCAAGAATTTTGTAGACTTTTTTTTTCACAAAAATCGGGTCATATTATAAATAGAATATAAAATTTGTGCTCATAAAATACCGAATTTATGAAACTTGTCATCTTAAATAGATAAAAACTCGGCGCAGCCTCGTTTTAATCTGTTTATAGATGACTCGTTTAATAAATTCGGTATTCCATGACCACTCATTCAACATTCTCTATATACATTTTTTTTTTTATCTAAAATCAATGTTTTAGTAAAGATTATCTGAGATCAACGGAATGCAGGGATTGCTAAATTTTGACAGAAATAACAAAGAAATGAAACTCCACTAGTTAATTTTAAATAATTTCTTGAGCAGGTGCTCGAAATTAGACATGCCATACAAATGTCCAGAATTATTGTTTGTTTAAGAGCAATATCGTAAACAGGTACTTGGGTGTCATTGAAAAATATTACCCATCAACCTCTAAAACTTGACCAGCGTTATCATTCCACTTAAAATATATTTCTTAAATGCTTTTCTGTTGACTATCGGGAAAAACGAAAGATTATAAAATGATAATTTCACCGCCTAACCAGCGCAAATAACAAAATATTATACCCTGCTTATTGCTTTATATTTGACGTTATGTAAGCGGGCCCATTAAAGCAATGCCGTCATAACGTTACCTAGTGACCATGTAGAAAATGACGCGCTTTAAGAAATTTTATTCTTAAATCTTACCTGTTTTGCCATGTCTATGCATAACAGAAATAAAATGATAGTATGCTTTTTGTGTATGATCAATATATCTCTCATTTTGCAAGAACAAAGCCTATATTTTCAATTGTGGCGTACTTACCCGTGAAAAATATTTTTGTTGTTCACTCAACGAAACACAAATCGACCTAAATTGAAACAAATAATTACCATCTATAGAAGGAAAAAATCGGGTTGGTTGTTCTATATTTTTTTTCCACTATTTGAAGAAAAAAATATGAAGTCACGTCTACCCTAATATTTGTGACCCAACATGCGAAAAAATGACGATATGAGTAGTGCATTAAGTGTAGACTCCAGTCAGGCTGTGTACACAGAAAGGTAGAATAATTATTATCTTATAACGTCCGTGTGATAACATCCCGTATGATATTTTTTATGATATCACATAGTTATTTATAGAACAATAACATCATACAGTTTTTTTTAGAAACTTGAATTTCAGTTAGAAACATCGACGGAAACAAGACAAAAAAGAGGTTATAAGATAAATTTAATACGTACTAAGTGTATTGTACGAAAAAATATCTAACTCGGTTGTGAGAATTGGTAATAGTCTCGGCAGAGCCTCGACAATGATCAATTCTCCCAACCTCGTTAGATTTTTTTTCATACAAAACACTAAGTTCGTATTATATATTTCTATATTAATAAAAAAAGAGATATATTTGTAAAACACCAATGCCTTCCATAAGAGCTGTTCGACGGCTTATTCTTTGGCAATTAATAAAGGGCAAAATCTGAAGAAAATGATGAGTAGAGTTACGGTTCTTTTTCACTGTACTTCTCCCCAACGAGATTTATCCACCTGTAAAGGTTCATGAGTCTATCTTGCATCCTTTTTGAGATATTCTCCATACAAAAAATAAAATTATAAATTTAACAAAGGTCAATACCTCAAAAGATATGACAGCTAGAGTTATGGTTCTTGTGTACTGCGCTTCTCCTCAATAAGATCTATCTACTGTGAAGTTTAATGGTCCAAGCTTGCATACTTTGTAAGATGGGCTCCAGACATGAATTATCTACGGACGGACCGACCGACGGACCAACCGATAAGTGCAAACAATATACCCTATCTTCTTCGAAGGGGGCATAAAAGAAGCATAGCGCGGAAGTATTGACCCTAGTCATCCTTTGCAATTCGTGCAGTCTGACTCGGATCGAAACTTTATGCACGACCAAGATGCTCCTTTTTCGCCTGGTGGGTCATATTATAGACTCGATTTTATTCATTATCTTAATAACCTTTTTAGTATTACCAAGAACTAGAAAAACAACAACAACTGGTTCTTTTACAACTTATTATAAAATAAACGCGAAATTAATGATATCTTTTAAAGATCGCAGTATGTTTAACGTAAACAGTAAAGTTTTGTACGTTTTGTTCCCATTTATTTTGTTTTATTTTCTAGATCAATCTACGATTTTCGGTTATGATGGGTATATGATTACATAAAACATTTCATTGATTTGATAATGTACTTATGTTTCAGAGTCTGTTGCAGATTGATCAATATATAATACATACTTAGTGTTTTGTATGAAAAAAATATCTAACGAGGTTGGGAGAATTGATCATTGTCGAGGCTCAATTATGTACGTATTATATTTATCTTATAACCTCTACTTGTCTTGTTTTTGTCGATGGTTCAAACTGAAATGCAAGTTTCTAAAAATATCATTGTTCTTAAAATAACTATGTGATATAATAAAAGATATCATACGGGATGTAATCACGTGGATATTTGGCTAGTTATAAGATAAAATGAATTACATTGATAGGGAATTTGGTGATATGATGGAACGATAACGCGATTTAAAACAATTCAGAAACACAACGTTGTATTATTCTTGTTGAAGTCCATTTACCGTTCCATTGACCAAAGTACCACCAGAAGCCGTAACACATAAAAGAATGACCACAATTTACTACGTTTTAAGTCCGAGGTGCGTTCCAGTTTACGGTGATGTTCCGAATGCATAGATGATGCCGAATACACGTTGCATGCCTGTAATCCATAAGTTTGTCCCCATTTGTAATCCGTATTTTTACCTTTTTTTCAAACTATATAAAAATAAGATGTGCCCGGATGCAGCCAAACTTATAGAGTGTCATAACGAGATTCCGTGCGAAACGCGCTTTAAGCAATAAGATGACCGTCTTTTTCAAAAATTCTATATGTGGGTTATCCGTTGTTGAAAATTAAAGAAACAAGCGTTCACCTATTTTGTAATTCTTACTTATTACCAATTTTACTTTGGTATAATAACATACATATTAACGGCTCGAGAAAATTCCAGTTCAAAACAAAACAACAATAAAAGATGTTCTTTGCCATACAGCTTTTTCAAATTATGGGGTTACGATCGAAATGGATTTTGTTTTTTAGAGTTTATTTTCTCTGAGAGAAAGTGGGCGCCATGCGGGTGCTAGCAATGCAGTTTTTACGCCCTTCTGTAAAAGGTTTCTCTCATACTCTCTAACAACGATTCAATTTAACCCTTTCCTGTTTTACAAAATTTTGGACCTGTCCAAATCCAAAGGCTTTGCAGACAAAAATTTAAAGTGGATTTAATTTGAAAAATAACCATTCAGTAGGGTAGAAAATAGTGTGGAAAAAGAAGAAATTGCTTGTCAGAAGCAATTTCTTCTTTTTTCACAATGTTTTCTCAATCATAAAATCACAGGCACGTAAAAAGCAGGGATTAAACAGCAAAGGGTTATAAAAAGAAAATTTATCGTCCCTATTGTTATCTTTGACTATGATAAGACATTACCGCGTGAGCCAGTCTCGCGAGATTCAGATAAGGTCTCGTACAATGTCGTCTGGTTTGGACCCCGGCATTATTTGGTGATTTACATTTTAGAGTTATCAGCTGGATCGCCATTTTTCTGGAACTCCATCGAGAGGTTTACTGGGCTAATACTCAGAGTTATAGAATACTTTCAATCAGTGGAATTCGGTATAAACATTAGTTATGGTCCCTCAGGACATTAAACACTCCTAGCAAACAATGGAAATCCAAGCGATGAAAACGCATCCAATCAAAAATCGAGTAGATTGTAGTTTTTCCTATGACAATGAACTTTCAGGAATTAATGGACTCGCCAGTTCATTTGCATACGACGATACCACTGTAATGCTTTATAAGGTGAAAGAAAGGTGGGTATATAAAATAATTGTGATTTTTAAAAGAAAATACACGGCTTCACCGTTGAAAGCCGTAGAACAAATTCTTGGGTAGAACATACCTTACAGTTAGTAACATCGTGAAATTGACATTCATCTCAATCAAAACCATTCTAAATCGCTCACTCATCCCTCCATTCCTTCATTCCAAACTCTCACTCAAACCATTCAAAAACGCTTAGCCCATTGAAAAACATAGAATCAAAAACATCATTCAAAATAAATGTTGATAGAGAAAAATCGCGATATCACTGACATAATTCAAGTTGTTAGCGTCTCAAGGGTTCTTGAAGAAATAGAAAGCTTTGTATAGTACTTGTATGCATTATTTTTAATCAAAATTATTAAAATCAAAATGATTATTAAAATTATTATTATATTTTTAATATCATCCTGAACAAATTAGCTATATTGGTTTACCTCCCTTGAATTTCACCCAAAACTTGCTCCAAAAACTCATTCAATTTCATTCCAAAATCATTCCAAATTCAATCATCTAGTCAATTTCACGATGTTTTTGCCTGTACCTCTATTCTTTTAGAACACACTCAAACGCAAACTATAATAACGTTCGTCTAGACTGACGCCGTTGTCAATATGTATAGGTTATTAGCATATTTGTTGGGTCTTGACCTTTTGCCTTGATTTATCAACCATCTGCATCGGAGATATCATTTTAATGATTGCTTTATCCATTCTTCCTTTCATAATCATATCAGATATGATGATCCGATGATTAAGATCATATCGTTTTGTATCTATTTTGCGATTGGATCCTTACCACGAATGGTCATTCAAATAACTATCCCTTTGTTCGGGATACTAAAACCTTTGCAGATGTTTCCGCAAAGCATAGTAACCTTTCTGAAATGTTTCGCAAAAGATTTCATCTTAAAACAGGGCTGATTTCAGTTTTCGATTTTGCTAATAATTGCAGTCCCATCGTTTAAGCGTTTTCTCCATGTTGGCTGTAAAAATAGTGTCCTGCCTCAAACAAAATTGTTAAAAAAAATATTGGAAATTTACTTGGGTGTCCATGTGAATTCCGCAGGTTCAACATATCTTTCATAACTTTCTGCATTTATCTTAATATATGTTTATCTGTTTCTTCTTTTTTTAATTTTACTTTTGACAGAAAAGATGAATAAGGAATAAATGAACGAAAGATGAACGAATTTGTGTTGAATGAATACGTAATGAATGCTTGAACGATATATATGCGAGTAGAATGGGAGCCTTGGTATTTTTTCCTTTCATTCAATCGCAACTTGAAAGATCGAACGATTTTTTTTTTCAAACCCTTTTTTTCCGTGTATGAAAAGTTAAGTATTTCTTCTAGTTTATAAAAAGATCTAATTTGGTTAGCCACATAATGAAGTCAATTTCATATACTTTTTTAACCTACCGCATATCTAGATCGAACTATGATAATATCATAATTTTCATTTCAACCATAATGACACCTCTTCCTTTATAAAAATATACATACTAAAGTGACTACAATATATTTTTATTTACATACCATACTGTGCAATTTTTGTACCATATTGTTAATATTATGAACTCGCAAAGGCTTCAGAAATCATATCTTGACTGGGAAAGGAACATCAAATTTCTTTTTAACTGTTTTCTTTAAAAGAATAAGTTTTATACATGCGACTAGACAAAAAGGGACCGTTTTGGGCACTATGATTCTGTCTAGTCTACTTTTTCATTTGATCGCGCTCAAAAAGAAAGTCATACGATAACTTAGAAAATGAGATCCTAATATCGAATACCGCGTGATTAAAAGAAGAGAGAAAACAATCCGGAAAATGCAGAAATAAAATAATGATAACCATATTAGTTTTCATTTCTTCGTACTTCAAATACTAATTTATCTAATGCGAACAATATATATAAAAAGTATAATCGTTTGTTTCAGTGAAGGATCGAATTTTATTTCACTAAGTGAACAACAAAACTTTTTCCACGAGTGGTGGAGTCACGAGTGAAAATATAGCTTTTGTTGTTCACGAAATGAAATATAAAACGATCTTAGTCGTAAAACAATCAATAATTCTATTTCTTTAATGCAAAAAAAGAGACAAATGCGCCATTTTGCACGTTATTGCTACTCAATATTCATTGTGACGTCACTCTTTTGGCTTCTCTTTATTAACGTCAGAAAGGTCGAAATAATCGAAAGCGGGGTATGAATTTTTGGTAATTACTATGGTTAAGCCGTGAGTTTATCAAATAATAATCTACCGTTATTTCTAGATAATCAACCGCGAAGGATTAAAGAAATGACGCTCTTATTTTGTGAACATTCACCTGGAAAGACAATACTTGAACAAAATATTTAAACCCATAATCAATGTTTTTTTTTCTTTTTCTTCATCTATTTCAATTTGATTACAGAAAAAAGTTTTCTTTGATGTATTGAGCCCAAACCCGATAAACGACGAAAAGGGTTCTTGAAAAGAATCGGATTTTTCAATGTTCGCGAAAGCCATTGCATCCTAAAAGCAAGACTGGTTAATGGGTATGGGTTAACCCTGCGTTGATGATGGAAACTTTCGCGAAACGTTAAGAAAACGATACCCGGCTTTGCTCGTTGACTGTGCAAAGCAGGGTATCATTCTTTAACTTTTGCAATTATTTTTGCATCCTAAAGACAGTACCGGTTATGGATATTAAATAGAAGTAAGACAGCGGTTGCAACTGAATGTCGCTCGTTAGTCCATCACCTACAGGGTATATTGACAGCCCGCCGTCATCGCTGCGTGTATACGGCAGTCCTACAATAATTAGAAAACGTCTTTATCGCACCATTATCAAAATCACAATCAACTAAACTCATTACACTCGTCCAAATAAATCCCTTTGATGTTTACCGCTCGTAATTGATCGTCTATTAGTCTTATTTGATTCATTTTGTTGTTTCAGAAATGATTAAATCCCGATCGAACGACCTTGAACTATAGTGATATTTTTCTTTTCTTGTTATTGAGGAGTGCTTCATAGTGTTCGGAATAAGCAAATTTATTTGAAATCATTTCGGGAATTTTTTTTTGCCATTGTTGGATTGAAAAGAAAACACATAAAATAAGATATATGTTTGTATGAAAACAATATCCTAGCAAATGAACCATAAGTAATAAATAAGCATGTGGAATTAAAAATTTAAAACAAATCATCACTTATCATACTAAAAGATGTGGCAAGCGTAAATTCTTTAGCGTTGAAATTCTGCGACCTAAAATACATCGCATTTACCTTTGATTTGGAATGAGCTGAAATTAATTGTTACAAGAAAATTCAATTTGAAAATTCAAATTCAAATTCCTTAATTGCTTTAAAAAAAAAATCCAGTCATAGGGTTGTCACCGAGAACATACATACAATAAACATACAAGACAGAACTTATCAAAAAAGGTATATATCAGATGGGTATATAATCTATGAACCGATATAAAATACCAGCATACATATCAAGCATTATACCTGTGAAATATGAAACACATATCACTTATTATCCTGAAGTAGTGACTTATCTTAGAGGCTCGATTTCAATGAAGTTGAACTTGTGAATTAACCGTCACGTGACGTTGATGTCGGCACCCACAGAAAGCGCTTGTCGCAATCATGAACCATGAAAAATATGAGGACTCTTTCGCTAACGACAATTTTTTATCTTGTAACTATACAAATATCCGTATAACAACATCCCATATGATATTCTTTTATGATATCAAATAGTTATTTTTAGAACAAAGATATAATGCGGTAATTTTTAGAATCTTTCAGTTAAGTAAGAAACATCGATGAAAACAAGACAAATAGAGGTTATAAGATAAATATAATAGATACTTGGTGTATTGTATGAAAAAAAATATCTAACTCGGATTTGAGAATTGATAATTGTCTCGGCATAGCCTCGACAATGTTCAATTCTCACAACCTCTTTAGATTTTTTTTTTCATATAATACACTAAGTACGTATTATATATTATAACATTTTTTTATGTTTAAGTTAAGTGACTTTGAAAAACATGACCTAGACCTTATCTGATTACATAGACTTTGATATCCAATTAAACATCTTGACACAAGCAATGTTCGTTAGAAATACGAAGGCTCTTTCGCCTACCATTCACAAGATATGACCAATGAAAAAGTATATGTAGATGGTGTGAGCAATAGTAAAATACTAGGATACAAGACGACACTTTTGCTGAAATTCGTCTGATTCTTAAAAAACCTACACATTCTGCATTATTTTAACGACTTTATACGAGAGGCAACTAGCTAGACCGAGAATCGAACCCGTCATCCCGAACTTTGCATTCGATCCCCGACGGCGGCACTCATTCTTTCCGACTGTTTGTCTCTCACCAATGGGTTGATAATCGTAGACCTATGTGAGATAGCGGCTGGAGGCTAGGAAAGGATGTGGTGGTTGTACTGGTGAGAGAAATACCAGGAAACCATTGTTAGGTGCTTCAGTCGCCGCTATATCACTGAAAAATTGTTGATAAATAATTAATAACCTCCCTTTAAAACAAATGCATACATGTTCTAAAATTAGTTCACTCAAACCATTCAAAAACGCCCAAACTCATTGAAAATATATAGAATCAACAACATCATTCAAAATGATTTTTGATAGAGAAAAAATCGCTATTTCACTGACATAATTCAAATTGTTAGCGTCTCATAGGTTCTTGAAGAAATAGGAAGCTATGTAAAGAACTTGCAGGAATTTTTTATTAAAGGGGGGTAATCAGTATCGCTATTTTTGTTTATCCCGAACAAAATTTTCGATATAAGATTACCTCCCATTGAATTCACTCAAAGCTCGCTCCACACACTCATTCAATTCAATTCCTTAATCATTCCAAAATCATCCACCTGGTCAATTTCCCGATGTTGTTAACTGTACACCTGTGATAACTGAAGAGTCACCTGGAGACATAGAATTCCGAGATAGAAGAAAAAATGGAAATTGTGCCATTTAAAATTTAAACAACCCATCACTTCTTGCACACAAAAATGATTAGGTCATACACTTGCCTCATTCAAAGCCATTCTAAATCGCTTATTCCATATCGTAAGCAACTAATAATGAGGCAATACTGAATCATTTTTCGTGTATCGTTAATCTGTAAACGTCTCCTTCTAACAGAAAGAGTTATTGATCTTGCAAACGATGCCGCGGAAATTGTTTGTTCTTGGATCAAAGATACAGATACCGATATGAGCGGGTTCTGTGAATTTCTTTTTATAGGAATGGAAATAATTATCTGTTCATATGTAATGGACGAAGTTGACATTTCAATCCCATGTTTGACATTACACACGAAATAACCTCGAGGTGTTTTCATTTTTACCCATCGTCAATATTGAGATGCTAAGGTCATTTAATGACATTAACATTTGAATTTTTAGGCCCAGCGGCCCCGTCTGACACCTACAAATAAACTGATAAAATCAGGAATGGGAGCCCTAAAGGGTCGAATCAAGGATACACCGGCTTTTACGACCCCTCTCCCCTTGATCCTAGCCGAGTTTTACATATTTTTAATGTCAGCGGGACATCAATGACAATGAACGAGTGATCATTAAGTGCAGTTAATTTTTTACTCATTTACACTAAAAATCTATTCTATATTGAAAAACAAAACAAAACAAAACAAAACAAAACAAAACAAAACAAAACAAACAACCATACACTTTAAACGATCAAAAACTTAGTTGTTGTTTTTATCACATTCTTAATTTCAGCGGTGTATCAATCACAATGAACGGATAATCATGAAGTGGATTTAATTTTTGTTACCATTAACCATTAAGATTTATTCTTTATTTAAAAACAAAACAACAACAAACACCCCCCCCCCACACACTTTGCTGATGCATACATGGGCTTCGAGGTGTATTTCGGCCATTTCCTGATAAAGCTTGTGAATGGCATGCTGTCCACGGCGAGTATGCACTGTGCAAAAAGTTGTGCCAGACAGTATATACTTAGATCACCCTGCACAGATGTGCAGTCTGATCTTACCCAAAACTGTCTGCTTTCTACTTTGAAAGAAAAATGTGTAAGACGGTTGAATTTTCTTTTGTTGAAAATTTGCTACAGTTAATAACGTCATGAAATTGACATTCACCTAAATCAAAACCGTTACCATTCATTCATTCCAAACACTCACTCACATCAATCAAAAACGCTCCGAAATCATAAGAAAACATTTCGAAATCGTTCAAAACGATCAACGTTTTATTCATATCGGTCAAATTATTCTATGATTTAATTGCCTGGCGTTGATTTTCAAGTATCTGATTGGTCAATGACGACACAGAAAAAGAAAAGTACGAATGAAAGTGAATGAGTGTGTGAAGGGAGCTTTGAGTGAAATTCAAGGGAGTTAATCCTATATCGCAAATTTTGTTCAGGATGAACAAGATTAACGATATTGATTACCTCCCTTTAATAAAAGATGCACACAAGTTCTATACATAGCTTCATATTTCTTCAAAAACCTGAGACGCTAACAACTTGAAATATGTCAGTGAAATCGCGAATTTTCTCTATCAAAATTTGTTTTGAATGAAGTTGTTGATTCTATATTTTTCAATGGGTTTGAGCGTTTTTGAATGGTTTGAGTGAATGTTTGGAATGAATGAATGGAGCGCTGACTGAGTCATTTAGAATGGCTTTGATTGAGGTGAATGTCAATTTCACGATGTAACTTACTGTACTTATCTAGAAGCAATTTTTGACTTACGAGAAAAATGAATAAAATGATGTTTATTAAAACGGATTCCAGGGATCGATTCCAGGGCTGACCTATATTTCCTTTATAGTTATTTTTATAAAGAAATTGACCATTATTCCGATCAAAACCATTCAAAATCACTCGCTCAGCGCTCCATTCATTCCAAACAAGAATGTTGCAATGGTATAGGACGAATATACTGATGAGCATCGCCTGGCTTATTTGCGACATTCGGGTTTGTGTTTACAAAGATTCATTTGATATATGCCAGACGATTCTGAAAGCAAGGGGACCTTGCATGCAATTAAGACTGGCTTTTTTTAATTTTTCCATTTTTAAGCCAGATAAATGGTTTGAATAGGACAGATTCAAAGCAAGATACGGTGATTAATTTCGATAAAAAAATCTTCTGAAAGAACGTTTAAAAAATTTGCCCTGCTTTGCACGTACATTAAAAATCTCAACATTTTGACTTGAACGCAGGGCAGATTTCTCCGTACTATTTCTCAGACAGTTGACGGTCCGCATTACTCAAATTCTTAAAGGCCAATGCTTTCAACACTATATTTTAAAATGGCTTGAAGCAATGTGACCTTAAATCGAGGGTACATTGTGGTTTCGTTGACCGAGGGCAAAAGTCCTTCCATGATAAAAAGAATCATTATTCCATACCATAAAAGTTAAAATACAATACCGTAATTTTAACAAATTACCAATCATTTACATTTTTATTCATCACTAACGTATGATTCTGTTTGATCAGATGTTAATGTTTTGCTTCTTTTCTATTTTCCTTATTCATGTAACATACAGTGGCGCTCATTTGATATTAGTATTTTAAATGACACCAAATTCAATTATTTATTAAAGGACTTACTCACTCACCGCTCCATTCTTTCATTCATTCATTCATTCATTCCAAACACTCACTCAAACAATTCAAAAACGCTCAAAACCATTGAAAAATATAGAATCAACAACGTCATTCAAAATAAAGTTTGATAGAGATAAATCGCGATTTCACTGACAAAATTCAAGTTGTTAGCGTCTCATAGGTTCTTAATGATATAGAGAGCTATGTGATACAGGATTTCCTTCCTTGAATTTCGCCCAAACCTCGCTCCACACACTCATTCATTTTCATTCCAAAACCATTCATAAATCATTCATCTTTTCAATTTCAGAATGTTCTTAACTTTAGTGTATTGGTAAGACACGCAACTACGGATCGATTATTCCCCTCAGCCTTATTTAGATTATTTAAGCATAACGTTATGGATTATATAGTTGTTTCAAAGATAACGAAAAGGCTTTCGACACTATTTAACATGAAACTAATAAAAACAGGAATTAGCTGAACATGAAATAATCAAAATAATGAAAGCTGTATACAGTAACGTTTGAACTCTTGTCTTAAAAATTGTAATGTGTCAAAATCGAATTTTTACGTCGTAACACTAGGTCTTAGTGAGAGCGGGCTGCTTTTGCCTTTACTCTTTCTATTGATTATTAATGTCGTCAGCGATAAATTGACGTCACTTATTCACCTGAATCTGATTTGCAGCTGCAAAACATGTTTTGTTACTATTTGATTTTTGCCAATGTTTGCCCTATTTACTACAAATACTGAGTCTTCAAAACTGAATAAATGATATTCAATTATATTATCTGAAATTATCAACAAACAAAAACATCAACAACAAAAATGTTCTTGAGCAATATAAAAGTTAATGATAATTGTACGGATAAAGAAGTATAAAGACATATCATCAAGTTGAGAAACAAGACATTTACAGAGCGGCAAGCGTGTAGTTTCTTATTGTTATGGGACATAGACTTCTGTCCAGAGACAAAAGGGAACCCTCCCCGATTCTACAGAATATATAACATAATTGGGGTAATAAGGGCGCAGCTATGAAAGAGCGTCGTTTTAGCACGTGGTAAAATGACGTCATAATCTCCAGGATGGAGGATGTTGAATAAAACAAAATTAACAAAAACTAAATTAAAACATGGAATATCATAATTTGATGACGATATGCGTTTCACCATGTTCCCAAAAATATATCCAAGCATGGATGTTTTACCATAAGACTCTTTTTTGTCAAGTGGGTTATAGCTCAGTGCGTTGAACGCATGGATGTAATAGTTGCCCGGGCGGATTTTGCAGTAAATTGTGAAACAGCAAAGGTTAAACTGCAAAGGCATGACAGAAATAAGAGGACCAAATTTACAAGAAAGTCTAGTATGCCAGAACCCGATATAATGCATTCTGTCATTCTAATTACTAACTTGCATTTTCAGTCAATGAACTGCCCGTTTGTTATCTGATCGAAGGAAACAAAAGTTAATGACAGCAAAATGAGAATCGTGATTTCATATACAATAGTTCATTGTCAAATAAAATGCAACTATTATTTTAGTTCCTTTCAGTGGAATTTCGACGTCATTTGATCTTTTTAAGTTTTTGTAAAATTGTTGAACTTGAAAGCAGGTAATACCTTTTATGACGAAAAAAGACGTGTACAGTTAAATACATTGTGAAATTGAAACTCATTCAGATCAAAAACACTCTGAATCGATCAATTAGGGCTCCATTCAGTCATTCCAAACACTCACTCAAATCGATAAAAAATGCTCCAAAATCTTTAGAAAACATTTCGAATTCGGCATTAACGTTAAATTCAAATCGATCAAATTATTCTACGTTTTTAATGGCCAGTGTGGATTTTAAAGTGTCTGATTGGTTCATGAAGACACACAAACAAAAATAACGTATATCTTATTAAAGGGAGGTAATAAATATAGCTTATTTTGTTCATCTTAAACAAAATTAGCTATATTGGTTGACCTCCCTTGAATTTCAAATCAAAACTCGCTCATCACACTCATTTAATTTCATTTGAAAATCATTCATTAATCATTCATCTTGCCAATCTATAATAATAATAATAATAATTTCTTTATTTAGAGAAGGTAGCTCATTAAGTTAACATCATACACAAATAGATGAATGAAAAAACTTATTTACAACGAGGCCTTCTGTGAAAAAAGAAAGTAGTATGACAATGCTAATGAAACCGTAATTGGTTCGATGTTTAAGAAAACAATGAAATGAAATGAATATATGTCAGCAGAATGTAAAACAATATTGATACTATTAATCCCGAACGGGATTTTTAACGCAATAAGAAGTACCAAATATGAAAAATTAAACTAGAGATATGAATAGACATACACAGCAAAATATCTTGATAAATAAGGCTTATGATTGTCAATAACATGTACAAGTCGTACATATTGAAATTACCCGTTGAAAGACATTAAGTGTTTTTTCAAACAAATCTTAAAATTTGTTTGATTATTAATTTTCATTATGTGTAATGGGATACCATTCCAATATTCCATGCAAGTAAATGTAAAAGATTTTTTCAAAAATTCTGTTTTAGGAGTGCATTTGTGGGATATTTGATTGTTAAAAGTCGATCTTAAGTTATAGAATGAATTATTACTTACTTCTACCAAATCAGACATATAAGATGGAACTAGACCGTGAATAGTTTTATAAACCATAAGAATCGTATAATATTTACACCGATTTTTAAATGTCAACCAATTCAAGGATATTAAATTTTCATTAGTGCTGGATCTTTTTGGTTTGCGTAGAATTATTCTTGCTGCCCTTTTTTGGATTTTATTGATTCTTTGAGTTAACGAAGACTTGCAATGGCTCCATATAATGCAACCATAATCCAAATATGGGGTAATGTAAGCATTGTAAAACATTTGCTTCATATCAACAGTTAGAAATTTATTAACCCTCTTGAGAAGGTAAAGCTGTGAAGACAATCTTGAACACACTTTTTCAATATGAGTTTGCCAACACAATGTATTGTCAAGGTGCACCCCTAAAAGCTTTTGTGAAGTAACATTTTCGACACGTTCGTGATGTATTTGTATATCTAAATCTGGTGAATGTCTTAGCTTATGATTGGAACCTATAAGCATACATTTAGATTTGGTAGGATTCAAAATCATGTTGTTATGTTTACACCACTCTTCAACTCTTATAAGGTCTTTTTTCAAAGCTTTGTTGATGTCTATAACTGAAGAGCCGGACTTGTGGAGAGTAGCATCATCAGCGAACATATCAAGGTTTGATGACAAACAGAGTGGAAGGTCATTAACATAGATTAGAAACAAGATTGGTCCAAGTATAGATCCTTGGGGTACTCCTGATATAACAGGCTTCATACCTGACAAGGTGTTACCGTTTTTTACTGCCTGTTGTCTTCTGCTTAAATAAGACTGAAACAGCTTACATGTGTTAGGAGTAAAATGGTTAAGTTTTAGTTTCAAAAGGAGAATTTTGTGATCAACAAGATCAAATGCCTTTCTGAAGTCAAGGAACACAGTTCCAATTAAATTACCCTGATCTAGATCAGATAACCAAGAATCAACCAATCGAATTAGAGCTGTTTGACAGGAATGGTTCTCTCTAAAACCAGATTGGTTTGTAAATAAAATATTCGTCTTTTTTAAATATGTCTTAAGCTGCAATGCAATATGTTTTTCAAAAACTTTTGACAGTGTTGGCAATATTGAAATTGGTCGATAGTTGTTAGGATCGGTTTTATTACCACCCTTGAATAATGGTGTAACGCTAGCTTTTTTAAACTCGTGTGGGAAAATACCTCTGGAAATACAACTGTTTATTATGCTCGCTACTGGTTGTGAAATAAAATCTTTGCATATTTTCAATATTTTTGGTCCTATTCCATCAAGTCCAGTTGATTTACTCTCATCTAAATTTTCTATGATTTGTTTTACTTCAAGAGCAGAAAATAATTTTATATCAAAATATTGATTCGATAGATTATTATCAAGATGATTTTTCAAATTTTTGAAGTATTCCATATCTAGCGGAAGCTTGTCAATAATATAAGATATGTTTACAAATTGTTTGTTCAATGCTTCGACTATATTGCTGATGCCTTCGACTTCAAAAGAATTAACACATAACTTAGAAGGCAAATGATTTTCATTTATATCAGTTTCTGTTAAAGTCCTAATATTTTGCCATATAACTTTTGGGTTTGATTTATCTTTTATTGCACTGTTGAAAAAGTCTTTTTTGCTTTTTCTAATAATTGATGTAACTTTATTTCTCCAAATCTTATATGAACTTAAGTCGCCTGATTGTCTTAGTTTATTTCTCATTAACATTGCATTCTTTATATCTTCGTTGAACCACTTTGGTTGTAATTGCCTCTTTACACGTTTTTCTTTGTAAGGTATATGCTTTGAAAGAATATCTTGAATGGCAGAGTAGAAATAATTCAGTGCATCGTCTGGATCGTATATTGTATCTATGATGCTAAAATCAACATAGGATAAATCGTACAGAAGTGAATCAATATCTAATTTGGAAAAGGAGCGGTAGGAAATCGTTTTGTGTTTATTGTCTTTTTGAGATCTTACTTGATTTTTATACGTTAAAGCAACGGTATAATGATCGCTTATTGCGAGTTTAGGAACTAATACTTCTGAAATAAGTTGTTCACGCGTAGTATAGATATGATCCATTATACTAGATGAATGTTTTGTTACTCTTGTAGGTTTATTAACAAGCTGATAGAGACCTAAATCCTGTAATAATTTTGCCCATTTCGTATTATTGTAGGAAGAGGTTACAGAGAAGTGTTATTATAATCGCCCAGTAATATATATTCTAGGCTTGTTGCATCGGCAAAATTCAATTGTTTCTCGTATTCGTCAATCCAACTTTGGTTACTATTTGGTGGCCTATATGAAAAGTTTAATAGTATAGGTTTACTTCTAGGAATCCTTACTTCTAACCAAATGCTTTCAATATTCCCAATTTCTATGTCATTTCTTCTCTGATAGTCGACACTTTCGGATATATATATGATAAGTCCACCACCTAATCTGTTTATTCTGTCTTTTCTTTCAAAAACGAAGCCGTTTACGAAAACACAGCGATCGTTTATGTTTTCGGACAGAAACGTTTCAGATAAGCCAAAAATATCAGGCGCATTGTTTGTATTAAGAAGTATTCGAATTTCTTCTAATTTAGGGAGTAAATGTTGTATATTTAATGATGCTATATGTAATCCATTTTCTTTGAATTTGAAATATAATAGATTATCGATACAAGATTTACTTATTCTAGTTGTATTACCTTGACTAAGTAGCTTTTCCGATTTTGAAAAGTTTTTGGGTTTTATTTCGCTGTCTTTGCTAGTTATTTCTGTGTCCGAAATATAATTATTTTGAAAGTACTCAGTGTTACATAAACAAGAACGCTGATATTGAAAACAGGTATTGCATAAACTAGATAGAATATTATATCTGTTTTTACATTCAATTGAGCTGTGTTTGTCCGTCATATCCTACCAATGCATCGATCTACATTCAGATTCAACATGATTTGTTAAACCACAATTATAACAATAGCTGTAATGGTCATAAGGGTAAGAAACGCCCTGAATTGTTCTACCATTTAGGTAGGAATTGTTTGTAAACTTTTGGTAATATCCATTATCATTTGTCTGCATTTGATGTTTCCGTACTTCTTCATCCCTATTCCTGAGTTCGTTACTACTATAGGTTCTCTTTTTTATTATTGGAACTTTCTCATTCATAACATTGACTAAGATACTTGAACCTGTAGCGTTCAAATGAATTAAGTCCCGATTGTAAAGATGGCGCGCTGTTTTCCCATTGGCATAGATAAACGCCTGATAACACTCTACATTTTCCGCATTTGTATCTTCGCATACCTGTTTTAATACATCATTGACTGGTACAACATCAACGTCCTGTCTCGGGCATAGAGAACATAAGTAAACCTGGCATGGCAAAGCTAGAATAGTCGATTTCAGTGTGTTATAGATAGATCTCAATCGTCCTTCGGCAGCGTCATTCCCTCCAACATAGATGATAATGTTTTCGTACTGATGAAGATCCATTTCATTTAGTTTGGACTGAATATCTTGTGACTTCCTTCCGTGTAAACATATTATATCTATGGTAGATTCAAGCCCCCGCTTATGGATTCCTTTGAATACAGAATCACCAATTATTAATGTTCGATTTCTTTTGTATTCTGATGAATTATCCAGTTTATGACTTGATTTATTCAATTCGTTTGTCGAATGAGACTTTGCTATGTTATCTGTGTAATTCTTTGGTGATTTATCTCTCATTTGGGGAGAGCTCTCTTGATTTGCAATCAAATGTTCAGAACTTTCTTTGGTTGCGTTTCGATTGCCCTGGTCACATGTTTTGAAGACGAAACATTCTTTATTGTGTCCTGGATGGATTGTAACTGTTTTTGTAATTTATCATTTGTCTGGGTTGTCACTGTTTGAATTCGCAAACTAGCTTCAGTAAGATTATCTACCCTTTCATTTGACACTTGGTTAGTGAGCGAAATTTGCTTATTCATACTAGTAATTTCATCTTTTATTTGACCGAATTGCATCTCAGTATTCGTAGAGAGGGCACTGACTTCAAGTTTCAAGTCTCGCAATGAGTCGCGAACAGCCTTAATTTCATTCAAGACGTTTGTTTCTAAGGTCTCGGTCTGGCTTGGCTCATCACGGGTTGATGTTTTTGTATTTTCATCGCTCACTACTTTCTGCGGTATCTTGATTTTTTCTTGGATTTCGTTCACCGGTGAGATCTCGGTTATAGTCCCGGAATTATTTATTTCATTCGAATTTGACGGATTGTCCTGTGCACAATTTCTTGCAAAGTTCATATCACTTTCATACGCATCGTTTTCATCTTTTTTAACTTGCTGGCCTACATCATTCAGAAATTTAAGTGCTAGGAATTTAACACATCTATTCAGATCTCCAGACGAGCTATTATTCTCGATCAACCGGTTTTGCAGTACCCCGACGATATCCGGTAAATCGGATCGAAGAAACAGATTTTCAAACTTTCCATTAATAAGACAGGAACATCTGGTATGATACAGATTGATTGTATATAAGCTAGATTTTTTCTTGTTTATTTTCATTTGCGTTTCAACTAAATGTCCATTTTTGTCGGTGATAAGTTTTCGAGATACGTTGTACTTCTCTTGATTATAGAATTCGTCTACTGTATTTCTAAAAATTCGTACATACCACTATTGAGTGTAATCTTTATTCCTCCCCCTGTTTCTTTAACGAAAATGTCCTCTCTCTGTGAAAATTCTAACTTTTTCTCCATGGCTGATATTTCATTCAGGTTATAATTTCTTTCCTCTTTCGTTTCGCAGAGTGATTGCTGTCCATCCTTTCTGTCTTTCTTCATCTTTTTTAACAAAATTCTGGCTTCATTTATGTCGAAACGTTTCTTGTTTTGCTTTGTTTTTTGAACTTCCATTGTCATTTCCGGTTTGATGGACACGATTCAAAAATATCATTTCAAGATTATCTCACTAATATAGTCAAGATATGCAAAATTATACATAATAATGACGAGAATAATCTAGCGAAGCTGCTGATACAATATTTACCAAAATTCCACGCATGTTGACGTTAATAAACGCATTTTTCTTCATTTTCAAATAAGACGTTATGTTTTTCTTGCGTGACGTCACGGTGGCGCGAAAACATCTCATGATGTTCTTAACTGTATGTTGTAAGTTTACTGTACGTCTTCTCCTAACCATTGTCATGCTGAATAATGGCATAAAAATGCGCGAAAATCAAAGGGGTGCAAGTACCGTATGCGCTCACTGCAAGTCAGTATTCTTTTTGAAAAAAAATGTAATCTATTTTTGTTTATAAAGGAAAATTATGTGGTTCAGACTTAGATCATACGGCTAATTTGTGCAGGCACATTTATTTCTAAACCCCATGCCGAAACAGAAAAAATCCGAGCTCACTAGCTAAGGGTTAAAGTAAAAAATAAAACACCATTAAACGGTCCTATCAAGTAAAATTTAATTGAAACGGTCGATACGAGAGCGACATTTTTGACAATAATATTGATAAAAACTCCAATTTCATTCATCAACTACATGTATATATGATATAGTTAATCTTGAAATAAATAAACAAAAATAAATAGATAAAAATGAATAAAAAAATGAAAAAAATAGATAAATAAATAAATAAATAAATAAATAAATAAATAAATAAACAAATAAATAAATACTAGTAAACAAATAAATAAATAAAGTGATAAATGATAAGCGGAGAGAGATAGAAATAAATAAAAAGAATTGAAAAAATAAATAAAGGAAAGAAAAAAAATTAAAAAAGACAGAAAGAAAGAATAAAGGAAAAGGGAAACAGTTGCATGGATGGTTCCTTGCTTTATGCAATTTCAAAGTTGGGTACAACGTGTATCGAAAGTATTTTGTCAGATGAACAAAATTTCTAGAACATTTACCAAACCTTGCAGTAAGCTCTTACAATACCTGTTTACTTTCAGTGCGGTGCAAAGCCATTATTCTGACCGTATTATGTAATAGTATAAGGTATTTGCAGAAGTAATATGATAACCCTGTCAAAGTGACAAAAAAATTGTAGATCGTGACTAACTAATTACTTTAAACGTAACATGATAGAATAATGCCATTTGCTGTTATTTTTTTAAAAAGGGAAAATTGGATTTTTCTTAACGAACACAATGATTGAAAAACTAAAATCGTTTGATTTATCGAAAGCAATATATACTATCACTTTCAATTGTTTCGGACGGCTTTAGTTTTTTTTCAGTGAAAGCAACGGGCAAGAATTGCTGAAATTCTACGTTTTCTTGTTGTAGTGATAAAATCTTTGTTCAGGAAGAAACTTTGTGGAAATGACAGCCTGCCTTGAACGTATTCATACGTGCAGAGCGGGGTATCGTTTCAAAACTTTCGAAAACATTTTTGCGTCATGTACACATGCAATATAATAGGCTTTAGTTTTATTTTATGTAGCGGGTCCGTAAAAGCTCCGCAACGTTTCAGAAGTCATGAACTTTTAACAGTGATAACCGAAGTGTCCTAGGAAACCTCGATTAGCTTGTGAAAGATAATGAGTTACGAAATGAACAATTACGGGTCTACCATTTTAAGAAAATGATACAAAAAAGAAAAATCAAAACATCAGAAAATGGTCCTAGTGTCTTGAAACTGTTAATCGTCTGTTTATGAAAAGCAAAAAATGCAAAACGCATAAGCATATTTTGAAACCCTTGCTCATTTAGCAGAGACCACAGACATGGAAAATGTCGCAGACATTGTGTCTCGTTTAAGCAATTTACCTATTGACTGGAAGCGCGGTCTGGTTTAGAATTTAGAACAAAATTGACAAAGGTGAAATAACTTGGTGTGGGAGTTAACATTGATTCATAAGTTTTGCTTTCGACCGTTGGTATGCGCGATGAATTGTTTAAAAAAATTAAAACGGATAAGAATCCAATTTTATTTCAAAGACAAAATAATTATGACATTTGTTACCTATTTCGGAATTGCCTTAATATGGAACACAACCAAACATTTTTTAGCGAAAAATGATATGTCAGCAGAGGTCAATCAGATAAACATAGGGGAAGTTAAGTTATCATGCAATGAAGCCTGTATTGACCTGATATCACCTGTCTGATAACATAACATGATATCTGGCGGTCTATTTTTAGAAACAATTTGATTTTTAAGGGTTTAAGCACTAACTAAAAAATGATTGCATGATAAATAGAATAACATGTTAGTGTCTTAAAATATCAATGTTATCAGGTCTCGGCTGTGAGAAATTATCATGACTCGGCAAAGCCTCGTCATGATAATTTCTCCCAACCTTGACCAGATAACATTGTTATTTTTAGACACTAACACATTATTCTCTATTTATCATTACTAGATTGAATTAATGGTTTCTGATCTAATTCAACACATACAAGACCTTTAACCTCAGCCTAAGAATGGTTAGAGGTACGAGTATACGGATGGAGAAAGCAGGTTGTCGGAACTTTTTCAGTTATGACAACGAAATTCAATGTTATCATTTACCGTTTGAACATTTCCTCTTTTTACATTTAATGACAGCCCGATTATCTCAGTCGGTAGAGCGCTTGATGTCAAATCACACGAAGTATGATACCATGGGCTCCATTCCAGGGCTTTCGAAGACGTTAAAATGGTGCCCAGTGTGTCTGTGCTTAACACCAAGCGCGATAAAGAAAAAGGGCTGATCTTAGCTGTAGTTTCGCCACGTATCTTTGCGCTTCCTCTCGTAACAACTGAACGTCTTTTATGTGCGTCGCTCATACGGACATGTGCTACGATAGCGACGAAAAATAAACGGAAAAATACACACGTTCATTGGACCTAGTCCGAACTGAATCGGTGTCATCATATACATATTACCGTCGTAGATTGTGGTAAACGTGAAAATAACAGCAGAATACACCAACGCCCCCCCCCCCCCCAAAAAAAAAAAAAAAAAAAAAACTAGATCAAAATGAATTGCGTAATTGCACAGTGCAATGCAGTACAAAATACAAATATATCTTGGTTTCTTTCGCCCGATTACGCCCGCCAATTAAATAAAGCATAATTTGACAGCTGGACAATGGCTCGATTAGAAAGTCTATATCGACAGATGATCGAGTAGATACCGCGTGATATATGGGCTCTACAAGGACGGTACCCTTACTGCTTTGATTTTTTACACTCATGTCATTTTTCTTCATGCTATTCAATATATATATTTTTTGAAAATGGTATGTAATCAATTTTTAAAAGGGCTTATACGAATGTACCAAGTGGTTCTTTTATAGGCATATCAGAAATAGTGCCCGTAGTACCGCATATGGCGCACGAAGATTGTAAACTTCTAAATCCGCAACTTGTAGAATATAAAATGTAAATTCTTATTCTAGAACCCTCACGTCGACTGTTTTTAACGAGAAAGGAAACGTCCAGTGCCAAAGGGTTTCGCAAAGTCATATGCACTTTATATGCATTTACGACATTTAAGCACCTAAAAAGAACAACCCACAAGATAATGCTTCATTTGCTATATCTAATATCACTCAAGCGACATATTCGGATAAATTGATATACAATCTTACACATTCGCGAGCATTACGTTGCACGTACGCGGCTTCTCATAAGTCCATCAAAATAGCACACAAGCTGAATGATAAATTGTTATATTAGAAAAATATGTGACGAACCAGGCAAATTGGTACTGCCTGGGTAGTTCGAAAAAGTTTCGACCCTAGCCAGACATTGTTTTCTGAGTCTAGAATGATCATTCCACCTCCCGGTATATGTTTTTTGAAATACAATCTTTGGTTGACTTCCACTTGAAAAATGGCTATGTGAAACATCTTTTTGGCGGGTCTCTAGAAGGTATTTTTGTTCAGTAGCCTTACATGTACTTATCTCAACATTTTCCCAGTTTTGATAGAGACAAAAAATCGAGAGGTAAGGATTTCACAGAGTTTTTTCTATTGTCGAATATCGCGATAATCTTGACATTTTTTCACACATGCCCAGTTAGATAGGAGAGTAATTTGAAAACTAGTCGAAATCTTGTTAACTGTGACCTGATCCTATCGAGATCTTGAACCCGTACGTAACACGTAACATTGTCCTTCGCGACACACAGATTTTTCTTATTTGCGTTTGGTTTGTTTGGGTTTTATATCACTTTTAACAATATATCGGTTAAATTACAATGTTTTAGCAGCTTTCCATAGATTAACCCTTTCCTGTTTTACAAAATTTTGGACCTGTCCAAATTCAAAGGTTTTGCAGATGAAAATTAAAAGTGGATTTAATTTGAAAAATAACCATTCAGGAGGGTAGAAAATAGTGTGGAAAAAGAAGAAATTGCTTGTCAGAAGCAATATGTTCTTTTTTTCACAATGTTTTCTCAATCATAAAATCACAAGCACGTAAATAGCAGGGATTAAACAGCAAAGAGTTAAATCCGTGCGTTCTGGATGGCAAAACGGCGCAAACTGTCTGCAAACTTACCCCGCTTTACAGACAAGTGCAGTTTGACTAGGTCGGACACTTAACGCACTACCCATATGGTTCCTTTTCGCAAGACGGGTCACATTTGGTTACAACATTGTCTGTTTAAGGTAGTGGACCCGTAATAGTTCCGCAACATTTTGGACCACATATTCTTTCACAATGTTAACCGAGGTTTCCAAATGAAAATCATTTGGAAACCTCGGTTAACACTGTTAAAGTTCAATACTTATGAGATGTTGCAAAACTATTACGGGTCCACTACCTTTACGTCGAAAACATTGCCAGATCTTATAAGAAGACGAATTGATATGCGAACATCGAACAGATACATTCGGAACATCACTCGGCCATTTCCGTAAACTGCAACAGACCTCGGGTGTATGTAAGGCGGATGGGTATGTAACAAAATCGTGCATTTTGTTAGGCGGAAACAGTGTAAGAAAAACTAGCACTGTAGATTACAGTAAATAACGGCCGGAAAATCTTAATTTTTGAGAATGACGAATCATTCTCAAAAATTAATATTTTTAGCCGTTATTTCAGAATCTAAATATATTTATATTATGATACGATGGTTTCACGTAATTGACTTTAACGAGTAGCGTTGGCGACGTCGAATGTTTTCACTCACAGGGCTAACGCGATTTTAGCTGACGTCATCGAATTTTTCCAGGGTTTTCCCGTAACTTTTAAGAATAGTCCGTCAATGTACATCCGAGGTTGATCGTGAGATTGGCCGAGTGGTGTTCCGAATGCGAACAGATACATGTCATTGGGTGGAACTCTTTTAAACGAATGAAATTGGCATGATATAATTAAAAGCAAAACAAGAAGAAACGATTAAAGAGCTTGTCGGTGAAATTTAGACCAAAGTTCAATAATGATTAACTCATACTTAAAATTGAGTTAGAACGAAAATATATTATGTTACAATATAATGACCAAAGCAATTTGCTCTGCAGACAAATTATTTACGAATTTTCTCTCCCTATGCAGTACTTTGATGTTTGATTGAATGATTATTACATGTATTTATAAATATATTACAATGTATTATATATATTATAATATATAACAATCCCTGTTGTTAAGAAAGGACATTTTGACATTTTTAAGAAACTTTACAATATAAGTTTCAAAGCACAAACTAAACTATATATTCATTTATACACATTTATTTCATGGTGAATCGTGTAACAGTTAAAACTGTTGTCGCGAGGTGGAGGGGATGGCATTCTGAACTGTTTTCCGATGCCGAAGGCAGATGGCAACATTTCAGAATGTAATCCATACCGCGGAGAGAGATTTTTTCATTATTACCTGATCTCCTATATAAATGCATATTGACCATTCAAACTGTTCATAGTTTACTGCATTATCAGTCACGTGACCTGACAACTGTATGAATTGTTTCATCCATGCGCACTAAACACTCAACTGTTCCACGCCGACGAAAATGACGTCATTTTGTTGCACGTGTTATAAACGTGCCGAGTGAAGCGCTTTTAGGTATTTTATCCGAAAATCGACATTGATTCACCTTTATTCTTCTTTTACAAAATATCTATTTAACGGAAAACATAACCAGACAAAATAGATCAAGTAATAAAAGAGTTAACTCATGTTGTAACGTGTAGCAGTACGTACTATTGACCCACCTTTTAATGTTATCAGCCAAGTTGCGTTAACATCATGACGTCTACAATGATGAGATAGAGAGATGTAGAAGATGATTTATGTATGTATTATGGAGTTCAAACTAGTGAAATTCAACCAGAAAAATAAGGTTTTTTCCTAAGGGAGAAAAACGAATCCTCCATTTGGTAGGCTAGGGGTTACACATGGCTGCCATACAGTTGGTAACGTCGTAAATTTGAAATCTATCTCAATCAAAACCATTCTTAATCGCTCAATCAGTGCTCCATTCATTCATTCCAAACAATCACTCAAACCATTCAAAAACGCTAAAAAATGACTAAAAACGATAAGATCAACAACTACATTCAAAATAAAAATCGGTATTAAAAATCCACGATTTTATTGACATAATTGAATTTTGTTAAGCGTATTAAGCGTTCGTGAGGCATGGAAACTTTTTCATTGAACCTATATGCACATTTTATGGAGGTAATTAATATCGCTTATTTTGTTTATCTTGAACAAAAATAGCGATAATGGATTACCTCCCTTTCATTTCACAACTCGTTCTACACACTCATTCAGTTTTATTCCAAAATCATTCGTCTTGTTAATTTCACAATGTTCTTAACTGTAACTTAGCCCTAGCTCTGAAAAGTCGACAAAGATAATCTTATAAGGCTTATCAGAGAGGGGGGGTCTACCTTATAGTATCTAGTGATGAAACTTATCTTGCTTCGAAAAATGGGATTCTCCTGATATTTTGGAATCGTGGAATTTTTTATCCGAGGAAACTGTCAGTGCCGATCCCTGTCGCAAAGTTGGCAAACCAGCAGTTTAGCAGAGGTTATTTGAAACTTGTCGAAAACGAGTATCACTTTCCCTTGATCTGTCCTAAATACTTTTATACAAGCAAAAATAATTTAACAAAATATTTTTATTATTAATGGCCATCAATACACAAATTTGACCTTCTTATGAATCCGACATCTCTAAAATTACTTAATAACTTAGCTACATTTATCTACATTGGTTTTAAACCACGAACTAATGAATTAGATAACGCATGATTTTAATTGACTTGACTTAAGGGATCATATACATATATACATGTACATGTATATATACTCGCTCGTGAAATAATATTCGTAACTTTCTGCTTTTTTAAAAATCAGAAATATGAGTTTATCAGATCAAAATTTGTGTCATTTTTGTAGGTATGTATGCTTCATGAATTTGATTTATAAGTAAGCTATTAACATGCAAGATGCTGTTTTATGCTGAATAAAATGTTATGTTACGTGATGTTACGTTATGTTGTGAACAAATATGCTTTAGGAAATACACAGACCTTGCAGAAGTTCACATTGATTACAGGTATAGTCCATGGTTGTATAACTGCGAGCTTCAACGTAAGAACTAGGATAAACTTTGAATCAGTTTAAAACTGCTCTGCGGCCAGGATGACAAAACGGTGCAAAATGTTTGAAAATCATACCCTGCTTTGCACGCAAGTGCACGTACAAAGCGGGATATAACTTGCAAGCAGTTTGAAGCGTTTGGTAAATCTGAATGCAGGGCAGTTTCGTAAAGTTTCACTTGTATACCGGCGCAGTTAATTTATCCATCCAAAGATTAAATGCAATAATGAATTCCAACCACCATTTCATTATTTTTGTATTGTGAACTTGGAAAAGAACACGTGGAGTTGTTCTGTCCCTATTCATATTTTTTTCTTAGTGTTTGAGTTATATTGGTTAGTTTCCTTAACCTGCCACTCATCTGCATTTCTTGGCACAATTTTCTTTGACCATTCAGACAATATTTCCTTCTAGTAATAGTAGCGTTATACAGGGAATTGGTGTATCAGCCAAACAGATAACTTTTGAAAGGAGTTCAAAAAATCAGGGCCCGAGGTTATAAAACTTTTCTCAGGCGCAGGCTCAGTTTTCTCTAATTTTAAATTAGAATAAATGTATGAAAATAAATGGTAATATTAACAAGTTGTTATTTATAACAACTTATTAATATCATCTTTTATGTTAATACAATAAAATGAGTATTAAAACAGAATTTTGGCTTTAATTTGAAATTGAAATTTGAGAATATTTTGAATTGAGAATGAGAAAAGGTTTATAACCTCAAGCCCAGATCTAGAATATAAGTAGGAAGGAATTATTGGAGTAAAGTTATTCATTAACGGCGGACTTAATGACCAAAAGCTTTTGTTTTAATTTCAAAAATCGCAAAGTCGGAATGTGTTATTTGTTTTTACGCACTGACTTTTTTGTTCCGTAATGAATAAACAGTTGTGAAATATAATATCCGCCCATTATTTGTACATTTTTCTGGGCTTAAACCCTTGCCTTCATTACAGACCAGCACTGCATTCAGGATCACAAAACGGTGCAAATATTTTCCAATTATACCCCGCTTTGCACGTGAACTTGCGTGCAAAGCGGGTGATTATTAGCAAACTGTTTGCACCATTTTGTCATCATGCTCACAGGGCAATCTGCAGTCAACTACCTGGATTTTCCGTAGAACCAACTTTCGTTATCATCAAATTATGGAAATTGATTTATTTAATCGGTCATCACGACCAAATACGATCAATACACTATCAATGTACTTGTACGTAACTTAATAAAAAAATATTTATTAATTTTTTGTATCGCCTATACAAGCTAAATAACTTTCTAAATCTTGGATAAAATTAAGCCATAACTTTCAAACTTTATGTAAACATTTAAAATATTTGAAGACAGCGGGATCCACTAGTACTTAAAATAGAGAGGAACGAAAAGAGAAAATATTCAATTTCTCGAAAGATGGAAACACTTGCATTAATACATCTAGGTAGAAACAGTTGCATTTATACATCTACCAAAGGCTTCCTTTGTCCGTTGCAACCTTGAGACCAAGGTTGAAGTTGGTCTTCATTTACTTTTACAAGAAAGGGTGAAATAAATGACCCTTGACAATTTTAGCTTTTCAATCCCGATACCGCGCATTAACTCTTTTACAACCTTGTGTAAGCATGTGACGTTTTTACCGATAAGAAAGTTCCGGACCGGTAACCACGTTAAGTTGTAAATTCACCTTTCTTCGAGTCGTAGACAGTTTAAAAAATGAAAAAAATGAATTTTGAAATTCAATATCTTTGCTTTGTTGGTTTTTTTTCTCATAGTTGGTGATTAAACTTTGATGAAACATTACGATGTCATTTTTCTAAAGGAAGTGGACCCGTAATAGTTCCGCAACTCTTTGGAAGTAATGAACTTTACAGTGTTAACTAAGGTTTCCTTATGATTTTCAGAAGGAAACCTCTGTCAACATTTTGAAAGTTAATGAGTTCCGAATTGTTTTGTTACTAATATGGGTCCACTATCTAACAGACTAGTTGAGCATGTGCGTGACAATCCCAACAATTTCAAATGTGCGCAGCATGAATCCTTAGATCAGGCTGTGTATCCGCACAGTCTGATCAGAGTCTTCATATCGCATTTCATGAATAGATACGCAAGATCGATTTATATTTTACTGAGTAAACAACAAAAGCTATACTTCCAAGAGTGGCGGAGGCACGAGTGAAAATAAAGGTTTTGTTGACACGAAATGAAATGTCAATTGATCATACTCGAAAAACAAAACGATTATTTTATTTCTTTATTGCACAAACAAGACAAAACTTTTTGGTCAATTTTTCTTAAAGCGCGTCATTTTGCACGTGATTGCTATGCAACGTTCCTGATGACGTCACTTTCGGGCTCCGTTTAGATTACGTCAGATAGGGTGAAATCAACAAAAGCGGTCAATAAGTTTTTGATCATTTCAATGGTAAGGCGATGAAATTATCAAAATGATAATCTACCGTTATTCCTCGATAGAGAATGTTCTAAAGTCTCTATTTACAATAGTGTATTTTGAATCCATTGTGTTATTATCAAGGCGCCTGAATTTTCATGAAATTCCAAGTAAAGAAACATGAAGAACCAAGATTGAATGCTTTATTTAATTATACAGAAATGATTAATACAATAAAAAAAACTTTCCATACGTTTAATCCATCAAGTCAGGGAAAAAGTCATTAATTCTCGTCTGATCAGATAAACAACAATGTATCATTCTGTTTTCTCCACCTGCGAAACCCATTCTAACCCATTACTGTACGGTAAACAGTAGAGCGTGGTTGACATTCGTGACACTCGATGGCTACCATTCTCATTTACCCTTTTAACCCATTACCAGACGACAAAAATTTTGAGCTGGTCCAAATTCAAAGAAATTGCTGACGACTTTCAAAATTTGGATTTTTTGAAATATGTTTTGACTATTTGGGTACAAAACATTGTGGATAATGAAAAATTGCTTGTAACAAGCAGTTTTTTATTCTTCCACCATGTTTTATGTAGCTTTTTTCTTCCGGGACGTCAAACAGTGGGATATAATTGAACTGGTTCATCATTGCAGTCACAAGAATCACAAGAAGTGTCCTTACTGAAAGAATTGCTTAAGACATTTCAATTCTTTGCGCTGTTTTCAGAGAACAAAGTGAATAAGGCCCATAACTATTGTCTTGTAAGGTAGTCTTTTTCTAAAAGGCCACTTGCTCTTTGTCGGAAAAAGATTTTGCGCAATGAGCCGTTAAATCTATTTTATGTATAATTGTATAAAAAATGAAAATGATTAACTTTGGGCAAGTATTTTGAGTGTGATTTTTAAGCGTAGCAAAACTGCTTTCTTCAAGCTCTGATTGCAATGATTTTGAATTACACTATAATGATCTGACTCTGACTCTTGATATGTATGCTGATATTTTATAACGGTTCATAAATTATATACCCATCTGATATAAACATTTTAATAAGTTCTATATTATATGTTTATTGTATGTATGTTCTTGGTGACAATCCTATAACTGGACTTTTTAAACCAATAAAGGAATTTGAAATTGAATTTGTATAGAGTCCCGAGCTTAGTTTCGAAAATACGCTTATATACGTATTTGTGTATTGGTATTCGAATTATTTGCGAACGAAGTACTTTGAAACAAATATCTAAAGTTTTTAATTTGATTGACATTGCGGTATCTCGGACGTGATATCTTCAGCATTCTCTCGACTAATAAGCCAGGCGTCTTTCAGCAGCTTTTCACCATCCTATGGCACTATCACTAGTACACATCGATTTATTTAACGCTAATTTTAACGCAAATCATTTAGCATCCTGAAATCTAGATATGTTGCTCAATGCAATTTTGTACTGTGATCATGTTGTAATCACGTTTGAGAACGTTTAGAAATTGTACCCCAATTTGCACGTGAGAACAAATTGCAAATAGGGGTATCATTTCTCAAACGTTTCGCCAACGTTTTTTGTTTGAACACAGGCCAGGATTTCTGGGTTAAATCGGAACTTGTTTTCAATCAGTCAAAGCTGCTTTCTGTCCAAAAATTTGAATGATTGTTACCTCCTTATAAAATGTGACCCGTCACGCAAAAAGGAACCATGTGGGGACTTTGTAAAACAATTTATTTGAAAAAGAGATAAGGTCCAGCATAGATTAACCAGTGGTCGCATTTCAAAAATTCTTTCAAGAGAAGGTAGATTGATAATTCTAGAATTAGAAATAAGCAAAGTGCGAAAAGTTTTGTCCCTAGTAAGTTTGTGCAATCCGCGTAGTCTGACTAGGGTCGACACAAACCGCGCTACCCAGATGGTCCCTTTCAGCGTGACGGGTTACAAACATGAAATAATTAATGTGAGGAACATTCTATGAACTTTTACACTGTATATCTTAAAAAATGAATGCTTTGAGCTATAATATTGAAATAAGAAATTTCAGAATGAATAAAAAGGTAAATTTCGATAATAATGATTGATATTAATCGTAAGTAAGATGACGATGATGATGATGATGATGATGATGATGATGCTGATAATAATGATGCTGCTGATAATGATGATGATAATAACACTATTAATAAAAAAAATAATGATAATAATAATAAATATAATAATAATAATAATAATAATAATAATAATAATAATAATAATAATAATAATAATAAAAAAAATAATAATAATAATGATAATGATGATAATAATAATGATAATAATAATAATTATAATAATTATAATAATGATAATAATAATAATAATAACAATAATAATAATAATAATAATAATATTAAGAAGAAGAAGAAGAAGAAGAAGAAGAAGAAAAAGAAGAAGAAGAAGAAGAAGAAAACGAAGCATGGATGCAAATAAAAAACTATTTTACATCTGGATATGAAGCCATTTTCTTTTTAGCAAACGACAACGCTAGTTCTTTTTAGACAAACATCCAAATTTTAAGTTATGAGCAGATTTTATCAAATGTTAATGTACACAGTTCATGTAGATAAGTATCGCTGAAGTGTTATACGAATTAGTTCCCTTACACCAGCAGCGTAACTAAGGTTACATATGTAAACAAGATCAGCTAAGCGTTCAAGATCTAAAACGTTTTGGAAATGCCTTAGATATGGTACCCTGCTTTGCACGTGATTACTCCTTCAAAATTTGGTTACAGTTCTCAAACGTTTCACACAGGTTTCAATCTTGAATGCAGGGCTGGTTAACGACATTCACGTATTATTGTTTTTTAGCTGTTGGAATTTTGCCGTTTAATTTCTAGTTTATTCCCTTGAAAAAATAAAGATGATTATGTCTTTGAAGACTAAATAATAATATTTTTACTGACTATAAACAAAAAGAAGAAGAAAAAAAAAACCACAAACCAACATAAACATTTATAACATATCATAACATAACACAACATAACACAACATAGCATGACATACAGTAACATATCACAAAACAACATAACATAGAATAACCTTATGAGGCATTTGGCTTAACCACATATGCCATTTTAAGTTAATATTTCGTGAAAGGGATCTGATAACATGGCTTATTTTGTTCAAATTGAACGAAAAAAAAGCAATCATATGTAACCTACCTTTAAAATCGTTCAAAATCGTTCAAAATATGTTCGTCTAACTAATTCTATTTCATTACAAATTTGTTCCTAGATTTACTTGCAATGTCAATTTCACGATGTTCTTAACCGTAAGTGAACAGACATTTTCGGTGCCGTTCGAATTTTATCCTGTGAGTTATGAGAATTTTGCGTCAACTATTGTCCGATCTCTGAGCGGTAACGAAAGATGAAGCTGTTGCATCCTTTGTTTTTCGATGTTTTAAAAAGGCGAGAAATTAAACACAAATATCGACATCTATCGGCGATACTTACGGAGAAAAAGGGTAATATTGAGCTATACGCGTGCAAAGAATCAAGGCTTTCACACTTAAAAGATGTAATCTTTTATTAACATCTTAATTTAAGTCACAAAAATAGTTCTTATAATGTATCATATAAAAAATAAGATGCTTCGGTCGTAAAAATTTTACCAATAAAAATAGATTTTCCCTTTAAAGTCGACAGATAAACCCGTTATGCGCAAAAAATGTAATATAATTAATGTGGAATATAAAAATCTGAAATTACAATTTAACAAAGCAACTTTCTCCAGGAGTCGTTTCAAAAGTATTGTAATTACATGTACTTATTTGTGCTCCATCACGCCCAAAGGGGCCATCTTGGAACAACAACAACAGTGAAAAAAAAAGGTTGTTTGCAGTGGAGGTCAACTGGAGAACAAACTTCGAAAATTTAAACGAAGGAAGAAGAATTATTCTTGATTCAGAAAATCAACCAAGGGCTTAAATTTTCAACCTTACTCAGCCCTCGCTATCCGCGCAGTCTGTTTTGGATCAACACTTTACACACGCAATACCCAGATGGTTCTTAACTTTTTAATTACGGGTCACAACTGTTTGAACGCATATGCAATTGAACCTGTGCGTGACATTTCCAACAATTTCAAATGTGGGCAAAGTAAAGACTCTGGTCAGTCTGTGCATCCGCACAGTCTGACCAGAGATTTCACAATGCGATTTGTAGATAAATAAGGTCTTAGAGTATCTGTAGATAACAAAGCAATCGTCAGTTGCTCTAAATGCTAAATGTTTGCACTTAATGCAGATGTCAAATTGTTGGAAATGTCACGCACAGGCCTAATTGTTTAAGGCTGACCCTTCTCTTACGGGATACTCTGCTTAAAGACCAATAGATGCCAGTCAAACGTTTAATATGAAATCGCTCTAGAAACGTTAAAAAAATTGTTATGCGGCTTATACATGTAACTGCACTTGCGCTCAAAGCAGCATTTTTTTTTTGAACGTTCTTTGTCGCAGAACTTACTTCTTCTTTATTCTTTATTTTTGACATATTTGAAAAAAGTTGCTGGTTTTTTTTCTATGCACATTTTCAACTGGATATTGCATTTTCAAATAACCTTTTCATTTTTTTATAAATACCTTTATAAATTCGATTACTATGAACCGTAAAAGACAATGATTTTTGCCCATTGTGATACAAAAGTGGTCTTTATATATGTGACCCGTCACGCGAAAAGGGACAATCTGGGAAGTTGGTAAAGTGTCGACCCTTGTCAGACTGCGCGGATTGCGCAGACTGACTAGGGTCGTAACGTTTCGCACCTTACTAATTTTCTGAATCTAGAATAATCAATCTAACTTCCTGTGAAAGTTTTTTGAAAAGCGACCTCTGGTTGGCCTGTTCTAGAACCAATCTCTTTTTCAAATATTGAATTAAAGAATTCCCGGATGGTCCCTTTTCGCGTGACGGTTCACATTTATTTTATACATAATGTTGAAGTGCATAACTCAGACGAAAACCAAATCATTTAGATCTAACACAAGTTTCATTTCGTTTATAAAATAAGACAAATTCCTTTTTTTGCGATCCTTAATTGATCCTGCCTTCTTGAACAAGAAATGTTCACATAAATGGAAAAAAATTAGGTAAAACTAAATACTCAATCAATCAATAATTAATTCAAATCTTTGTTTTCGATTTTCTGTGATATTGAATGAATATATATAAATTAATTGTTGAAATCAACTATGAATATACTATGAACTAACTATGTAGTCAAAAGGAGGGTGCGTGAAATCAAGTGCAAGATGGAAAATCATTTTTTGAACGTTCGCGAACATTTCGTCATCCTGAACGCAAGACAGTAAAGGATAAATACATAGATGACGGTTAAGTGGCCCGGATCGAAGTCTATCTTCACCTGTCGTGAAGTTTGTAAAAGCAGCGTGCGACTTGCAATTCGAACAAGAATGGATCAGATATGAAGGTGATTGGTAGATAGCAACATGAAAGAAATATAATTATATTGTATTATGAATTCTTTGAAGTAATCGAAAACACTCGAAAAAGGGCAAGTAGAGAAGATAGCCCTACTCTTTAAACACCTCATGAGTAGCTCTGATGTTCGAGTATTTACAGAGTAATATAGATAATATAGATATTAACACCTTCCTACTTAACGGTACTGTGTAGATTTTTTTTCTGAAGATGAAACTCATTTAGTTTGATATCTTCAGCCATGATTTTGATCTAAACGAAATTGTGGATACATTTCGTACGATGATTGATTTCTTCGAAAGAAATTAAGTTAAACAATTGCTTTTGCTTAAACGTTGATGATTTTAATAACTTAACTTTAAGCAGGGATTTCATGGCTTATTTACAGTGCAACTCTTGTATAATGTTACCAGTCATGGAACAACCAAAATGCAGGCCTTCATAAAAGTGATTGCTTAGTAGATGAAGTCGATCGATCAGGAGAAAATGAATTGAAGGAAAGCAAGGACACAAAGTGGACCATAGTCTGTCCGAATTTCAAATACCACGTGAAGTAGACAACATGACGTCATCAAGTGGCTGGCAACTTTTTCAGACACCAAATTTGAATTAAGGTCATACAGCCGACGCGAAATGACTTAAAGAATGCTAAAAGCTACATAAAAACTGATTCCAGCAAACAATGCAGAATTTCATTCATAATACGACTTCTCAGACTTACCATAGAAATTAAATGAGTGTGTAGAGAGAGTTTTGAGTGAAATTAAAGGGAGGTAATCAATTATCGCTAATCTAGTTCAAGATGAACAAAATTAGCGATGTTTATAGTGATTTTGAGTGGTTTTGATTGGAACAATTGTCTATTTCATGATGTTAATTACTGTAACCAAATAGATTTAGGCCCTGTATACAGTTCCAGTCTTAGAATATTCGAATTGGCCAGGTCAAAGAATGAAATAGTGAAATATGCAGTATTTCAAAGGTATCGTGAGGGATAAAAATGTTTTTGTTCACTTAAATCAAATAATAATGACAGAATGAGCGATTTGAGGATCAAGGTCTCAACGGTTTCTTCTTTCTTTCATTGATGCAGACTGAAAATTCGAGTACATGGCTAGTAGAGCTAGGCGTCAAAATTTAGCGCAGAATCGTGGGTAGGGTAAGATAATTCAAAATAGCTGAAAATCGGAATGGATGGGGTATGCCTCTTACAACAATAGTTCAATGCATAATAAATTTGCTTTCTATTCATCATGGTTTGCTTTGTAAAGAGTACTGCATAACGTCTGTGGGGCATCATTGAAATAGCGCCAAATTGCTGAAATTTGGCCCGATTTGTTGTTGACGTTAGGACAAGAAATACTTTAATGCCATGTATTTTAGGATGTGTCTGTGCAAGTCTCTAGTAATGGCTGAAAGCTTTGGACCTAATTAAAGCAAAATTGCATTTCGTTTCATTCCAGACTGTAATTCGAACAGCCTCGGAATAGACTTGTGAAGCCTTGTGTGTCGGCTGCAAGAAATTCTGCTTGGAACTGAATGTTGCCATTTTTACAGTATCAATCTTTTAGTCGGAGACAAATGTCGGAAAGGAAACTCGACGAAGCCGAGCATCGCACATGCGTCTCTAATCAGGAGTGATCTCACTGGAATTTACTGCCGGAGGTCGTTGTATATTAAAAGTAGATCTTTAAGAAAAAAAAAAAAAAAAAAAATAGTACGATTTGAAAACGGCATTTTGAAGCCATACATGACCCAGTTTTTTTGTTTCAAAGGATAGATCCATAAATGAAGATAAAGCCAAATGACGAAATATATATAATAGTGTTATGGAATATACAACACCAGAAAGGAGCGATTTTATATAGAACAATGAAGGCCAAAAATTGGATGGGGTCTGACAATCATGGAGAACGCACTATCTATCAAAATCCCACAATTAACCCGAAATTATCCAAAAAGTCTTTTAAAATGATACAGCCACTCAATGATTTTATTGGCTGACAAAAGTTTGAAAAATTATGATAAGACCATCTAGACACATATATCTATTTATAGAACAGTGCGTAAATTTCATAAAAAGGGCGATAATAAATATCGCTAATTTCGTTCATTTCGAACGAAATTGGCGATGTTATTATACATTTTATAATATCATTCAAACTCGTTCACAAAAGTAATTCGACTACTAAGATGATTCATCCTATCAAATTTAGGATATTCTTAAATGTAACGTATTTTTTATGGCTACGTTCCTATACAAATTAAATAATTTTCGAAAAGCCTAATGAATTTTTCCGGGGAGCTTTATCGTAAATATCCAAGTAAGCTGCACAAATGAATTCCTGCTATTTCAATGAATATCATTTAATATTCATTTTTCAATATTAACATGCAATTATGAGTTTCAGGTTTCAATCAAGACGCCTGTCTATATGTAAACCAATAAAGACAATTGGTATTTCATAATTTAACGTCTCCCGTTTCCAATTTGGGCAAGATGCGCGGATAAGTCCCGCGATAACATTTCGCTTGACAAATTATTGAAAATCTACATGCTTTTTATTACACCTTGTCATATCCATGAAAGACGCATCTATTATTAGACTATGAATATTTCAATAAACGCAGGATTTTCAATAATAAAGATGGTATCCTAGATAGCTAACCCCGTATTGCTTCATAAATATTGACAATGAAAAGGAGCCTCGTTCATAAGATAAGTTGTTTGTCTTTTGAAACAGAAATATTGCTAAAATTAAAACGAACCATGACCTGAACAATTTTCATATAATTGAAAGAATGTCTTTTACATGTAGCAAAGTAAATTTAAAAATCATATAAAAAAATAATCATCGCAGTATATAAGAAGAAACGCATTTTCGTGTTTTATAACCTGCGATTAAAAGCTCACTGCTGTAAATTAAAATCGATTGAAATAATAATAATAATAGAATACACATTTGAAATGATAGGATTGTTGACCTTTGTTTCACGTCATTTTGATTCAAACAATTTCGTGGTTGGGCTACTGTAAAAGTCGAAAATTAAGATTGGATAAGCAAGAGTGGCGACGATTAGGTCCACCATCTTTGTTTTCTCGATTCTTTTGATGAGAATTTCGGAGAAGCTATGAACAAAATACAAAATTGCCTTCTCTGTCATTGCCGAAAACAAAAATTAAAGTTATTACAAAGATTAATATATAAAGATAAGATAGGTGTTAGTTTTAAGGGATTATAAAGATTTTTTTTTGTTTATTTCATAAACTTTTGAAACTAAAAACTTAATCAGCGAATGAAATCGTGACCAATCGTTACCTAAATACAATATTGATTGGTATTTCTCTCACCAGTACTACCACCACATCCTTTCCTAGCCGCTACCTGCTATCTCACATAGGTATACGATTATTAACCCATTGGTGAGAGACAAATAGTCGGAGAGAATGAGTGCCACCGTCGGGGATCGAACCCGGGACCTCTAGACTGACGGTCCGACGCGCTCCCAACTGCGCTATGACAGCGACAGTACATGTATCGAAGTCCTGATATACGCCGGCAATTACTTGCGCAAAAGATAATCGAAAAACTCCAACAATATGTGCCAGATCAAAAAAGTAGGCACATCAGCGAAAATTTCATCCGAGTCCGTCCATAGTTGCAGAAGTAGAAAACGCTACGTCATCACCTTCCTATATAGCAATCTGGGAGGAAAAAATACACTATCCGAGAGAACACGAGTCATGCCTATCTCAAAACTCTTCATTTGGGATGGACTTCCTTAAATATTTACAGTTGAGAACATCGTGAAATTGACAAGATGAATGATTTTGGAATGATAAAAAAAATGATTTTGGAATGAAATTGAAATCATGTTGAGTACATGGGACGAGTTTTGATGAAATTAAAGGGAGATAATCCAATACCGCTAATTTTGTTCATCTTGAACAAAATTAGCGATAATAATTACCCCCTCCCCCCTTATTAGAATGCACATGTACTTTTTTGTTTGTGCGACTTCGTGGACCAATCAGATACTTTAAAATCCACAACAGCCAATGTTTACAATGAGTTTGGAGCATTTTGATCGATTTGAGTGAGTGTTTCGAATGAATGAATTGGGTGAACAATTTAAAATGATTTTGAACGGGCGGGATTTATTTAACGATGTAAATTGCCGTTGTATGTCCTGGTATTGCTACAGAAAGAATAATCAAACAAATAGTAAATAATTTTTTATCTTTATTTCCCAATTTTCTTTCCTGGGGTCACACGCCCTTTCCTGTTTTCTCATGAACCGCCCTTTATAATTCCATGGAGCCGGTCGTTCAGTAATATTAAAACCAGGAACTCTTAATGATGCCCTATCTCTTGTAGATATCTAGTCCGATTGTGGCCCGTGAAAAGCGGAATAGCCCAATGCACCTGTCTTGGAGCCCACAAACACCCGAAAACAAATTAAATTTCTTTCGTTTATGCTCTAAGTTATATATGAAATCGACTCATCGCATGCCTGGTCTAAGAGGAATCGTTCTTTGATTAGGTACTTTTTTGGTCTATTCTATGAGATAGCATCGATGTAATTATTAATTTTAAGTACGCCAACACTTTTAAGTTACTATTTTTTACCCTTTCATTATCAAACCACAGATGTAGATCTTTGTCTAGATTGCCAAGATACTCTTGTAAAACAAAGAATAAAGAATTTTATCAACTTTTGGTTTCATGTATCATATTCTGTGCCGTTTCTTATCTTATAAAATAGATAAGAATGAGCCGATCCAAACGAAATTTTAAGACTTGTATGCTTCTGATTATTAGAAATAGTCATACACATCAGAATGTCTTTGCGCTGGAGGGTTGTCATTTGATTTCATCCGCATTTTCAAATTTTTATTTTATCCTACAAAATAACCATTCTAAAAAGGCTTACTTAAACGATGTACTTAGATAGAAGGTAAATTCCATGATTAACCTTTAATTCTAAAACAGTTAATCGCTGGAGAGTTCTCAATTCTTGTAGCATTTACTAGTATATTTTTATTACTCTCAGTATATCATAATTTCTGGTATCATTTTTTTTTCTATTCAATGACATTCCTCACACTTTTCTAAAGTCATAATAACCCATACGCCCAAAAGACGTAATTAGAATTTTGAAATTTATACGCCTTTAAATGGCGACCACAAAGAATGTGTATGCAGTTAAATACATCATGAAATTGACACTCATTCCGATCAAAACCATTCTGAATCGATCACTCAGCGCTCCATTCGGTCATTCCATTCATTCTCTCAAATCGATCAAAAACGCTCCAAAACCTTTTGCAAACATTTCGAAATCGGCCAAGACGATCAACATTGAATTCAATTCGATCGAATTATTCTACGATTTTATTGGCTGGTGTATATTTAAAGTTTCTGATTGGTTCACGAAGACACACAAACACAAAAAACAATACTTGTATTTTATTAAAGGTAGGTAATAAATACAGCTAATTTTGTTCATCTTGAACAAAATTAGCTAAATTGGTTTACCTCCCTTTAATTTCACTCAAAACTCGCTCCAAACACGCATTCAATTTCATTCTAAAATCATTCATAAAACATTTATCTGGTCAATTTCAGTATCTTTACTAAAGGATAAAGGCAATATGTAGACTGTGACAAAAGATGAACTCTTGAATAATCTGTAATTTCGATGTTATGATCATTCATTAACGACATTTTTCGAAATAGAATTAATTTCTATTACGCACTTGCGTAACATGCGTAACAGTAGTTATGTCTTTGACCCCTTGCGACTGTAAAAAGGAATGCGCCAGAGAAAGTTGACAAGACGTTCCTTGTTAGCGCGTCAGTACATGTATCCTGCATGAAAGCAGGGCTGAATATGCTTAGACAGAGACAAAAAATCAAGCAGGAACTATCTTTCAGACACTTTCACAACCTTTCATCTTTCATAAGAGAATTTTATGGCACTTCAAATACTTGAGGAATACACTTGTTTGCTTGTTTAGCTCCTTTAAAACGCAATTACTAAGTAATTCTTAGAAATTCCAGATACCGGCGTCATTAAAGGAGTGCTTGTAAGGTGTAAAAGAGGGTGAAACAAATTGGTTCTATAACCGCCCATTTATTTAAATGTTTGAAAACACTCTTGTTATTTAAGGTAAAGTGCCCGTAATAGTTCCGCAACATTTCGGAAATCATGATCTTTCACAATGTTCACCGAGTTTTCCTGATGAAATCATTAGGAAACCTCGGTTAACACTGTTAAAATTCGTGGCTTTCGAAACGTTGTGGAACAATTACGGGTTCACTGCTTTAACAGTTGAAGAGGCTATTTTTTCATGGAGGTATGAATAAAAAAAGACGAACGATAGCGCTTCTTTTCACCAGATGAAGCTAAAAGTGAAATTTCTAATTTGTGATTACTCAAAATACACGTAGTTTTATTTTCAAGAAAAGTAAGTTAGTGCTTAAAGATATGAGCATGTACATAGCCTTTCGGAAAATTTCAAATGTGCCCTAGGAAAAAAGTATGATCAGTATATGCATCAACACAGTCTGATCGGCGTCTTGCAACTACTCACTCTACTCAAAATACAGTCTCGAGTTTCCTGGAAAATGCCACTAACATATTCACATTACCATCAACCTTGTTAAAAGGCCATATGTGCCTTTACATTATCTTATTAATTACTACACTTTAGCTCTGGTTATTAAAATCAGCATGTCCCAAATGATATACATGTCCCTTCAACGTGAATGGATGGAATCATTTATACAGAAGGTGAAAATGGTAATAAATGTGCCTGTGCGTGGCATTTTCAACAATTTGACATGTGCGTGAATTAGAAACACTGAGTAGCCATGACAGCCACATACTATAAATATAAAGTTACCCGATTATCTACAGATACTTTGAGACCTTATCTATCTACTAAGTTCATAGTGAAGACTCTGGTCAGACTGTGCGGATGCACAGGCTGGTCAGAGTCTTTGCTTTGCTCACATTAAAAAATGTTGGAAAACTCACACACAGGCTCAAATGAAAAAAAAATATATGTAAGAAATATCCAATACTTTGTTATTTCATTTAATCTAAAATTGAAGTGATGTTTCTGTTTTCAAGTTTAGAAGTCGTTTAAAATTGTAGAAGAATATATTGTTTTTATGTTAGAGACAGAAAAGGGGGCTGTACCATTGGCTTGCCGTCAGTCGTATGCCTAGTTCGTATTTTATGGTAGCCTAATTATTGCATATTGTGGATCGAGCTTTGATCCGGAATAAAACTTCGTCTAAAAACGGCGTATTTTTTCCACTTCATTTGGCGTATTTGAAAGAAAATTACACCCATTTTGTCATATTTTACGATTTTGTGAATCGTTTTCCTGAACACAATTGAAATATTAAAAGATTTGTGAAATCCTAATCTCTTACGTTTGATCTACAAGAATAGATCATCATTCAGATATGATACCCAAATTGGTCATAAAACATCGATAAATAAGATACAGTCTGTCCGTTAACTTTAACACATTTCCCCTCCTGACTATAATAAATATTTGCATATGTTTTTTTTTTCTTTTCTAAATATTTTTTTCATTTAAAAATAATTTTACTTTCTCATTTTATCTTTTTCTTGATATTTTTTAAAATATTCAATTTACGATTTTCAAATTAAGGTTATCAAACAATGATTTTTTTTTTATACTTTTTTGTATAAAATGTCGAAGCCCCCAAAACTTAAATTAAATGTTTTATCAATTCACAAAGATTATCTTGTTATGTGTAGATAATTCATCACCAAAAGATTAATGAAAAAGTAGGTTTGAAACACCTTGTTTGAAAGTCATTAAATCATTTTTCTGCCAAAGTTTTGTGATTCCTGTGAAAGAAAGTATTGGCCATTGGCAGTTACATTGCGTTTATGGTTTGGTCTTCCATTGCAGATTAGTTACCCGAGTTAAATCTTTAAATTCTAGATAAGTATTTGTAATTATTTTTTATAACGAAGAATCTGTTATACAACCAAAATAATTCAGTGGTATACACTAAATTATAAAAATACCTGTGTAAATGTGAGCTTTTATACAGAAAGTCGCGTGAACCAGATTACTTGAAAAAAGGTTGAGCTTTTGATTTTGCTGATTTTTATCTATCTTTTTTTACGATTTTGTCGTGCGTTTATCGCATATGTTATATTTCACGATCAGATGTTTCGATCATACATTGATAGGAAATACGATTGGACCTTTTTATCTGATTTTACTTTGCTTTCAGATAATTTGCGACTTTGCTACATTACAAGTAAAAGGTAGTTCTAGTATTAAAATGCTTTACAAATGTACATTAAATGTACTACATTTAAATTATTCCGTTAAAAGAAATATAGATCTCATTACCGTTTGTTTTTCCTTGTAAGACCGATAAATTTTTCATTTCGTGGATAACAATACCTTACACGTGTAGCCTGTAGTCTCCCATATTAGAGCACCTTAAGTTATGAAATTTGCTCATGCACACTCCAACATTGCAGATTATCCCTGTAAACTACACTGAAAGTAGCATAAACTTAATTGTGACATTTCCATGTGAAGAAAAATTAGATGACGTCATTTAGAATGTGATCTTGCACATGTGTTAAACAAGGATATCGACTTAATAGACAGGCAAGGGTAGCTATGCGTCATTATATGTTGATTTTTGAACTTTGTTAATTTTGTTATCTCTACAGAGACGAGTAGGCGATATGGGCAAGCGGCTCAAGAACAATCAATTTCTTCGACAATAATATTGGCATAAGAAAGGTGTCGATCTTCAGTAAAGCACATAAACGCTCAATGATATTGTCAATCGATCAATTTGATAAATGAGCCCGTGCGTGATATTGCCAATAATTTCACACGTGCCCGTGATACAAACGTTGAGCAGCGTAGATTACTGCACAATGCTATAATAATATTTGTTGAATGCCAGGAGAGGGATTTAGACTTTATCTATCTATAAAGCGCACAATGAAGCTTCTGGTCAGACTGTGTGGCTGCACAGGCTAGTCAGAAGTTTTGCATTACGCGTATTCGAAATTGTTTGAAATGTCATGCACAGGCTCAAACAATGTTGTTGATCGTGCTAGAACGTTATCAAAGACCTATAAAATATTATTGGCAATACTATTTATCATATGCGGGGCGCTTTAAAAATATTGAGCTTTTGCGTGTCATTTCCAACATTTTCAAAGGAGCACAACGCCAGCACTCAGGTCAGCTTGTGAATCCGCACAGTCTGGTAAGCGCCTTGAAGTTGCCCATTCCCCGAATGGATGGCTATGGATGTCTAAGGACATACAAACTATTCACAATTTTAACATATTTTCAATGTATTAAGTGATTGTCTGGGTCACTCAATGTCTGTCCATCAAGCGCACATGATATTGTTGAAAATGCCACTACCAGGCTCATTCCCTTTTCCTTAAAATAATTTTGCTCATTCCCTTTTCTTTAAAAATAATTTTAAGTACAAATCTGCTATAAATACGATTTTTATTAGCGAGGATAAGCCTACACAAGCACTTCCAAGGTTTTTGAATTAAATCAATTCGGAACATCCATCAGACGTTTCCGTAAACTTTAACAGACTTCAGATGTATATAAGGCAGATGGGTATGTAACAAAATGTGCATTTGGTAATGCACCGGACTTAAAAACCATTGAAGTTCGACGGCGTGGGTTCCGGGGCTGGCACACGAACAAAAACTAAATGTCTTTCGGATGAGACGTTAAACCGAGGCCCCGTGAGACGATGCTTTACACCGAGCACATAATGACTTTATTTTTATTTATTTATAGAAGGTAGCATGTTAAGATACATATACAATCTTATTTTCAACATGGCCCTCTTGAAAAAACAAAACAAAACAATATTCGAACTTCGTAATCTCTCTCTCTCTCTCTCTCTCTCTCTCTCTCTCTCTCTCTCTCTCTCTCTCTCTCTCTCTCTCTCTCTCTCTCTCTCTCTCTCTCTCTCTTCCTCTCTCTCACTCACTCACTCTCTCACTCACTCACTCACACTCTTTCAAACGCACACACACTCACTCAAACTCAAACCACACCACACAAGCACATAGGCTACCAATTACATGTACTATATATGCATAAAGTACGAAGCAAATGAATTTCAATTTAACTCCTGGAAAAAAAAAAAAAAAAAAAAAAAAAAAAAAAACAGCATGTAAGACATACACATATAATATTAGATTTGAAAACAATTGCTGTATCATTTTATATGTAATATAACAGTGGAAGAGTGTAGATGCTTATTAGAAATCAACTGACAATAGAAAGCTCCTTAACTTGTGTTTAAAACATCTTAAATTGTCAATAGATCGTATATCTGTTGGAATCGAATTCCAGTATTGCATCCCAATATAGGAAAATGTGCGCTTTTTAAATTCTGTTTTAGGTACTGTGCTTTTGCTCATTATATCATTATTTAACTCAGACCTAAGTAAGTAATGTTGGTTCTTGCAATAATTAAAAGCATTAGACATGTAAGGGGGTGCCAGACCATAAAGCGTTTTATACACCATGATGATAGTGAAATATTTTTGGCGACCTTTTATGCTTAGCCATTTTAATGAGGTGAAATTCGACTTAGAGGAAGTCTTTCTAGGTTTTTTCAATATTATACATGCAGCTCTTTTTTGTAATTTACTAACTCTGTTTAAAAGCGCTGATTTGCATTGACTCCAGGAAATACAACCATAGTCAAAACAAGGGGCAATGTATGCATTATAAAACAGTTGTTTCATATCAAGCGTGAGAAAACAATTAATTCTCTTGAGTAAATGCACTTTCGATGAAACCTTTGAACAGATCATGTCAACGTGAGTCTTCCAACTAAGTGAATTGTCTATGTATAGACCGAGAACCTTTTGAATACATATTTTCGCGATCTTGTTGTTTAACACCTTTAATTGAAGTTCTGGTAGATTTTTTAATCTGTTATTACTTCCTACAATCATACATGTGGTTTTCTTTGGATTTAAAATCATATTGTTATTTTTTGACCAAGTATCTATTTTAGACAAATCATTTTGTAAGCATTCGTTTATTTCGGACAGAGATTCACTTGATTTATAAAGTGTAGCATCATCCGCATACATGTCGATGTTAGATTGAATTTTTAAAGGCAGATCGTTTACGTATAATAAAAACAAAATGGGTCCTAAGATTGATCCTTGGGGAACACCAGACGATATTATTTGCATTTTTGATGTGACTGAGCCATTTTTGATGACTTGAAATCTACCGTTTAGATAAGAACTGAAAAGTTTACAAGCATTATCTGTGAAATGATGTAATTTAAGCTTATATAATAAAATTTCATGATCAACAAGGTCGAATGCCTTTTTAAAATCGAGAAAAACCGTTCCAATAATTTTCCCATCATCCATGTCCATTAACCATGAGTCTATAAGCCTTATAAGAGACGTCTGGCAAGAATGATTTTCTCTAAAGCCAGACTGATATGAGAACAAAACATTCGTATTTTTTAAAAAGATTTTAAGTTGATTTGCAATATGTCTCTCAAATATTTTTGAAATCGTAGTTAAAACTGAAATCGGCCGATAGTTATTTGGATCAGATTTTTCACCACCTTTGAAAAGTGGTCTTACATTCGCCTTTTTAAGATCAACTGGGAAGATTCCGGTTGATATGCAGCTATTTATAATTACTGATATAGGTTTAGATATAAAATCTTTGCACAATTTTAATACTCTCGGACTTATACCATCAAGTCCAGTGGCTTTATTGTTGTCTAATTTTTCAATTATATGCCGTACTTCTAACGCAGTTATGAACTGTATATCAAAGTAGTTGCTTTTTATCTTGTTATGTAAGTATATTTCAAATTCCTTAAAGTTTTTCGGATCAAGAGGAACTTTAGTTACCATTTTTGAAATATTTACAAAGTGTCTGTTTAATGCATTTATAACGTTTTCTGTACCATTTACTTCAATATCATCAACAACAAGTTTATTAGGCAGTTCATAGAAGTTTTTGTCATTTGACGTAATTTGTTGAAGATTCTTCCAGATATTTTTTGTATCTGTTTTATTTTGAATGGCTTGATTGAAATAATCTTTCTTATTTTTCTTGATAATCGCAGTGACTTTGTTCCTCCAAATTTTGTACATGGGGAAATTTTGCTTTTTCTTAAAATCATCTCTGGACCTAATTGCTTGTTTTACTTCTTCGTTGAACCAGTCTGGCTGTCTTAGATGTTTAACCCGTTTCTCTTTGACCGGAATATGTTTTGATAGACAATTATTAAACATTAAGTAAAAATGATCGAGCGCTTTACATGGATCAGTAATTGTTTCAACTGAATCAAAATTGGTCTTCGCAAGGTCAAATGATAATTTGTTAATGTCTAAACCGCTAAAAGATCTGTATGTGATTGATTGAATCCTATTTTTTCTTATGGTTCCATTTGAGCATTTATAAGTTATAGCAACAGGAAAGTGGTCGCTTATGCCTATTTCTGGAACCGATATTTCTTGAACGAAATTTGGACAGGTACTGTAGACATGATCTATAATACTAGAAGAGTTGCTCGTTATTCTTGTGGGATGGGTAATATGTTGATGTAAATTAAAATCTTTAACCAATTTATCCCACCTAGAAATACTATATACACATGAAGATGAAAAATTGAAATTGATATTGTAATCTCCTAATAATAGGAAGTTTGAGTTATTTGTTTCAGCGGATAATAACTGATTCTCATATTTATCTATCCAGTCTTGATTACTATTTGGCGGCCGATATATGAAATTAATCAATAATGGTTTTGAATGCGAAAGTTTTACTTCAATCCAAATACTTTCTAAATCACTCTGCTCCAAATCATTTCTTCTTTTGTAGATAATGTACACATGAAAGAACCATGGCGGATCTCAGCAGTAGTTTCGTCATGTATCCTTGTACTATCCCCCGTAATAACTAACCGTCTTCTAGAGGCGTCGCTCATATGGGCATGTGCTACGTTAGCGACGATGAATAAACGGAAATACAAACATAAAACAAAATGTGCATTTAGTCAGCCGAGAACAGTGTAAAAATGCTTCAGTCGGAGGAGCGTTCTTAAGATTTATATTGTAAAAAGTATAAATAAGCCTTGAAAGACCAAGTATTTTCAAAAAATAAAATTTCAGCCGTTAAAGCATTTAAAGCAATTTTTATATAAAAACACGATAAAGACATTTGATTATGGAAACTAATATTTCACGACATTGACTTAAATAAGTAGTGTTGGTAAATTTTGCGGGCTTACGCCATATTAACTGATGCCATCGAGTTTCCCCCCAGGTTTTTCCGTAATTTTCAAAATATTCCGACTGTGTACATCCCAGGTTGATCGTAAGATTGTCCTAATGGGTATTTTAAAAGACACCACCTTATCATTTTCGCTAAAACATATAACCGTTTTTATAATATGACCTATGTCGCCGGAGTGAAATATCCTCGTTGAATATTTTTGATATTACACGGGTGTTATTACTCTAGTGGAATAACTATGCAAATGAGCTCAGAGCGAATAGCAACGCTATTTTGCAACCGCGAAAATGGCGTCATAATCTATGTTTTGTGACGTCATTTTTAAACGGCGTTATAAGGTTGAATTTCAAGGATTTTGACGATTTTTTGCTAAAATTTGGGTCATATTGTGAAACAGAATATAAAATTTGAGCTCATAAAATACAGAATTTATTAAACGAGTCATCTAAAACAAATAAAAATTCGGCGCAGCCTCGTTTTTAACTGATTATATATTCAATATCCTCTATATATGCCTATCCGACCCAAAGGCGCGAAAAAGTAACTGTCGCGAAACTTACACCACAATAATTCAACATAATCCCGTATACAAATTATCAATTATCAATATCGGTTGATGCTTATCAGCGATTAGGGTAATCGCGCAAGGTGGTTATCGTGTACATCAGAAATTTACTCTATTTATAAAGATAGGATCTTAACGTGAACATGTTGACAAACTGTTTAAAGAATTTTAAACGTGATTTTAGTATTGTTCGTTTTTCAATAAAACACGATAAATACAACCTAACACTTTCCCCGTCGTGGTTTTTGTCGTCTTGACCAATGATCGCATAATTCATTTAGCTTAAATGACTTAACTAAACTTTTTACGAAAAAAATAATTGTGATTCAGAATCACAAATTGAGCCTGGTGTTTTCATTCATTGTTTGATTCTGCCTTGCAATGTCTCATTGAAATCGTCTTTAGAAGACGATTCCAATGAGATGATGCATTGCAGAATACCATATTTAGTTACTACTGTAGAAGCAAATTTAACTTTTGACTAACGCCAAAAAAGATTGTTAGATGTTTGGTAAAACGGGCCCCAGGAATTTTGGGGTCGTGCTTGTGACTTTACCAATGGCGATTGATTCATAATCGGACTTTTGGTCCTATTTGTTATCATGTAGGTGTAGTATGATAACCTACCTGTGATCTTTACGCCGTTTTAAACAATCTTTCACGTTTATCGCGATGAGGTCAACTTAGATATACGCTTCCTAGATATAATTTATAAGGCTCGGGTTGTCCTTGTCAAAAGACATTCGTAACAACGTGACCGTCGAATAAGAGATTGGAGCCAATGACCATGACTTCTATAAAGTGATGACTTTCCCGCTCACATCAACGCTCAGAACATTTACGAGATATGAAGCTGAAATTTAAGCCAAATTGTAAGAATATACGCGAACCCTATTCGTATTCAATGTGAATATGTTTTAGTTACATTCCCTATATATCTTTACATTTAATATCCCCGAGCAAAGATTGAAAATATTGTTCAATAATAGAACACATTTCTTAACTTCATGGGACTTTTTTGAGCGAAAACTCACAAAATGGTAGACTGGTAACATTCTCTTAAATAGAGGTACGTGTATATATGAAAAAGATAAGATAGAAATAATGTTTCATGTCTATAAGCATGATCTATGCACATGCCGATCTACATCTCCTCTAAGAACATGTTTGTTATTTTTGGAAATGCTATGTGCGAGATTTTTTTGCACTAGAACACAAACAGGATAAATGGCACTATGATATAGTCCATCAAAATCAACGAGGACCATTTTTTTTTCGTCGGAAATTCTCGTAAGTTGAGAGTCTAAAGAACCTTCTCGAATTAGGTTTATTGCATGTCCATGGTTACATAAAATTCATTCGTGTAATTGAGAAGGTGAATGATTTTGGAATGATATTGAAATGAATGAAATTGAATGAGCGAAGGGGCGAGTTTTGAGTCAAATTGAAGGGAGGTAATCAAATATTGCTAATTCCAGATGAACAAAATTGGCGATATTTATTACCTCCCTTTAATAAAATATGCTTACAAATTCTATAAATAGCTTCATATTTTTTCAAGAACCCATCAGACGCTCATAATTTTAACAACTTCAGTTAAACCAGCATTTTTCCTTCTATATCTATTATGAATGAAGTTAATGATCTTATCCTTTTAGTAATTTTGAAGCGTTTTTGAATGATGTGAGTGTTTGGAATGGATAGGTTTGAATGGAACGCAGAGTAAGCGATTTAGAATGGCTTTGATCGAGATCAATGTCAAAATCACGATTTTCTAAACTGTAAAAATGGTATAATTTATCAATTACTTTTGCTTTTACCCTTGCGGATAGCACAGTAGTTTTATTCATTAACAAAATAGAGGATATTGAATAAGTGGTCATGGAATACCGAATTTATTAAACTCGTCATCTATAAACAGATAGAACGAGACTGCGCCGAGTTTTTATCTGTTTATAGATGACGAGTTTAATAAATTCGGTATTTTATGAGCACAAATTTGATATTTTATTTATAATATGACTCGAATTTTGGTGATAAAACGAGAAAATTACGATATTTATCGCTTCATGATATTCCGCGAAACATACAACGCCGTTTGCGAAATGACGTCAGCATATCCACAATGACGTCATTTTCATAACAAAAAATATAGCAATTGCTCTTCGTTCTTAGCTCATTTGCAAAGTTATTCCACTAGTGTAATAACACCGTGTAATATCAAAAATATTCAACGGGATTATTTCACTCCCACGACGTGCGTCATATTATAAAGAGGCTTCCTGAAAAAACGCTTGTATGCGACAGAACCTGACACGATTCCCTGAACATTAAAAGTTTAAAAATGTTCTTAGCAAAGTATGACAATCTTTCAAAGATATCTGTGACAGAGCCAAAAATTCAAGCAAGATTTCAAGATCACCCATAAAGATGTACAAGTTTTAGTGTGTTATCAAAGTTTTACTTTGTCTATAGGTAAGACAAAATTGACCTTTGATTACTCACTTAACCTTGTGCATCAAATTGTTTATTTCATTTTCTTTGAAACAATTTGGTCGGAAAAAGGACTGTTGTTTAAATTCTGCTTCATTAAATCGGGATATGGGTGAGCCAAGGAAATGATGATTACTTTATCTACTTTGATTATCTATAGATCAAATAAACACTTTGCAACGCTTATCAGTTCGTCTCTCTCGAGCGCGCCGGGAGGGGGGACCAGCAATAAAATATACAGTCAACACGGAAAGTTTATCTCCTTTGACTGTATCCTCTCATTTGTTTTTTTCCTAATAGAGTTTAACGCTACTTTTAACACTTTATCGGGCATATCGCGGTAACAGGAGTACTAAACAATGGAATCCTCGTATTTTTCGCACAAGTACAACAATTACATCCTCCCCTAGCCTCAGGCTATTCAATATAAGATTGCGAGTTTCTACCTTTAGGTGGGAGATAAATGACGGAAAGATATGTGCCGCCGCTGAAGATCGAACCGATGACCACAAGATTTGAAGAGTCGGGGTTAAAGATTCTTGTTTACCCTACATCTGACCATAGATTTGGTCCTTATTTTGATTTCCCATAGCTATTATTAAAGCGGCGAAAAAGAAAATTCAAGGATTTCAGATTTTGCTAAATTATTTTAAATTCTAGCAACAATGTAATTAGCACAAACTTGGCAAAGAAAATCTACGATTTAATCGAGGAATTATTGTAGTAAATCACTTGATAATTTCACCGCCAAACCAGTTGAATAACCAGAAAATTATACCCTGCTTTCGTTCATTTCAGAATTGACTTTTTAAGCGAATTCCAAAAACATATGACGTCATGGTGTCGCCAGATATATCAAAGGTCAAATTGACGTGCAATAAGAAAATTTGTCCCAAAATTGACACATTTCGTCAATTTTTATGCATACATGTTTTACAAATAGCTTTATTTGCATTTTTGAATAGAATAATCGTTTGATTTTTGAGTTAGATATATGAAACCTTTATTTCGAGAACAACAAAAGCTCTATTTTCACTTGTGGCTAAGCAACCTATCAAAATATATACTACTCAAAGTTTTCTAAGCACCAAACTTTTTCGCTGTCCTACAGGAGCTGATTAAAAAACCCAAAAATTCGTGTTCGTGTTTAAAATTGTACAATAATGTATTGACAAGATATCTTATGTAAAGATACTCAAATTTGACACGCATTATTTTCGCGAGACTCGTGCAAAATGAGGAACCCCGGTTTCTTACCTGTCCTTTCTCATTTCCTGCTTGTACAGGGTTCGTGTAGATGCTTAGTTTCTGTTTTTTATTGTGCGGGAAGCACAATTAGAGCTGTTCTGCCCCGGTTGTATCTAATGAAAATTTGCAAAACCTACCTTTTTTCCAACTCATAACCGTTTTGAAAACAGTTTCTTTCAAAAATTGCTGGCATAAATTGAGCTTCTGGGTTTCTCTGATTATTAATTCAAGTTTATTTACAGTTCATTCCATAAAGGGTTTAACAGTTGATCAATTAAGCTTAATAACAGAATATTAACTTTAGTTTACTAAAATACAGTTGTAAATTTGCACTTCGTACCTATGAGGGAAAAAGCTACAGAGATGGATTGTGGGATGAATTACCTAATACCCCCTCCTGAGAATAACCCCTTATAATGCACCTATTACCCTCTTCATTATTTACAAAGTGTAAGTATATGCAGTGTGTCACTCCTCTCTCTCTAGCTATTTCTTGGTGTGTTAGTCTCTGTCTGCATGTGATTTATCTACATGTACATTTCTGAAAACTTGTTACTAGATCTTTTCAAGATATGGCACAAGATATCATTGTCTAAATTGTCCAAAGACTTACAATCCAGAATGCCTTACATGTTTTACAAATAGCTTTATCAGCTGTCTGAACACTTTTAATTCTTCAATTTCAGCATCAAAATAAAAATATGACATAAGCAACTTCCAATGCTTATATTTGGCAGTTAGATGTTTAATTAAATTTGACCACGTCCTTGACAAAATCTTTGTCTAGTGAACGTTTTCCAAATTTTTTTTTAGGGATCTTACAAAGTGGAATGTATGGTTTGACTATATCTTCAACAATTACTTGGTTTGGATTTTCTATCTATTTAATTTTAGTTTATTTTCAAAACTATATATACATAAACTCCTGAGACAACAATAAGCGGTTCAGTCATTCAGTACCGCACAATTACAGTGCTTACAGCACTTTGATTCACTACTTTATTGACTTTTAAGTCGTTAATCATGGCCAATCCAAATGTCAGGCGACAATTATCTGTCGAACAATTGTGGCGTGCTGAAGTTATGGTTGAGCAAGGGGCTTTCCATCGTGATGTTGGCATGGTACTGGAGGCACACCATACTGTTGTAACCAGAGCTTGGGCACGATACCAACAGTATGGTACACCTGTAAGGAGACATGGTGGAGGTAGGAGTAGAGCTACCTCTGTCACAGAAGACTGTTTATGGTAATTCAAGCCTGAAGGAACAGGTTTGCTACGGCAACGCAGCTACGTTCCGACCCTCAAAACGCCTCGGGAGTGCAATTTCGACTCAAACCATACGAACACGGCTGCATGAGCATAACCTGAGGTCAAGAGGATCGTGTATTTGTATTCCGCTGTCCCGATTTCATTGTCGGCGTCGATTAACATGGGCATTTCACGGATGAGTCCAGGTATTGCCTAGAATACACTGATAGGCGGGTTAGGGTGTGGAGAAGGCCGGGGGGAAAGGTTTCATGCAGCAAAAATTGCTGAGCACGATCGTTTTTCGGGTGGGTCCATCATAGTTTTGGGTGGCATCAGCTGGGATGGGCGGACTGATCTTGTTATTTTAGAAAGAGGTACTCTGACAGCTCGTAAGTACATCGATGAAATCCTCAATACCCGCGTAAGATTTTATGCTGGTCCTATTGGGAATGGATTCATTTTAATAGGTGATAATGCCCGTCCACACAAGGCCCGTATAGTATCACCAAGAAGCATTCCGCGTCTAGACTGGCCGGCTCGCCCACCGGACTTAAGGTAGTGGACCCGTTATAGTTCCGCAACTTTTCGGACCACATATTCTTTCACAATGTTAACCGAGATTTCCAAATGAAAATCATTTGGAAACCTCGGTTAAAACTGTTAAAGTTCATTACTTCTGAGATGTTGCAAAACTATTACGGGTCCACTACCTTAAATCCAATAGAACATATATGAAATGAGCTACAGGTCCGAGTTTCGGCTCGCCAGGTCTAGACAAGGACACTCCAGGAGCTCGGCTAGATCCTTACAGAAGAATGGTCTGTTATCCCCCAAAGAGTAATCCAGAACTGAACCAGGAGTATGTAGAGGCGCTGTCAGGCTGTAATTGAAAGTGCCGGCTCTCATACCCGTTATTGAACGAAATGCAATTGAAAGAACACCTTTATTTTCGTCAATTTTTCAATTTTCAAAAAAAAACCAAAAAAAAAAACCAGACAAATTTCTAAGGTCTCCCTGTTTGGTCCACATTTAAAGTCTTATCATTATAAAGCTTTATTTTCTTCTTAAAATTTGATAAACTGATAACAATCGACCATTTTTCAACATTCTTATAAACAATTTCCATTTTTTTCCTGAAATTATAGAATAAAAAAGTTTTGATGCTTAGCAAACTTTGAGATCTATTGCTGCAAGGAATAATAATCCTTTATATTTTTGTTTTCTAACTATTGTCGATGATAGTAAAACATGGTGGGATAAAAAGACGGACTGTACGTCGGTAAATTAATGTTTCATTGATGAACATTTAGTCATTAAAATACCTAAGAACAAGTGCTTTATTTTGTACGGGGGCTGGAATTACTTTTAAAGTGTTCTGTTTTATTTTTGTTTCCCTTAATTCGGAATAAAAAATAATCCATTAGAAATGGAGAAAGGATGTAATTTTTGATGTTAGTTGTTTGTTAATAAATATAATTTTTGACATGATCTGTTTAATGAAAATTTCATATAGAAATAAAGTCATGATTGTTACAACAAAAACAATTGAAAAAATATAAAACAAGCTTAAGGTGGGACGTTACAGTTTTGGGGAGACAACTCGCCTAGAAAAAAATTGTGAGGGGGCCTTGTTAAAATCAACTTTATATGAAGTTGCGCGTGCACAGGGGAAGGCTTTTTTTTTTCAAACAATCGTAATTTTGTCAACCTACACGCAGGATTGTCCTGAATTCAAAATACAAACGTTCGCGAAACATTTCAGAAACATACGACTGCTAAGAAAAGTTCACTTTCTAAACGTTTGCAAATGTTTTTGCATCCTGAACTGAAGGGTTTGGCAATAATTACGAGGGACGAAATGAAATTTGGTCATACGTTCAGAATAACGAATCACAAACGATCATCCGAAAAATGGTAGTCTGTATTACCGAGTAAAGTATATCTAACAAGTGTTTCACACTTGTGCTTCGTTATTCCAACGAAGTACGGGCGACGTTGATAGACCTATCACAAGCCATGCATTCAGGATGACAAAACGGAGAAAACATTTGTGCTATTTATACCCTGCATTGCTCGCATATGCATGAGCTAAATGTTTACTTCGTTTCGTTGTCCTGAACGCAGGACTGTCACGTTCTCTTCATCACCGAAAGGGAATGTTTGAGTTCGGGTCATATCGTTGTAAGAATAAAACTATCATATAATGGATGCTTTCTGCACTGTTAACTGTCTGTTCGTTTTTCACTATTCTTTTTATAAATATTCAATATTGCCTATAAGGATCCCATTCATTACGTATGTTACACGTCGTAAAAACGGAAAAGGAGACAGCGTAGAAAAAGGACAATTTCAACCTTTAAAAAAATCATTTCTTCTCTCTAAAGTTTCATCTTTATTTGATTCCGTTTGTGTGTGTTTGTAAGAGTGAAAACGATAATTTGATAACAATTATTAATATTCCATCAATAGCTTTGTCAACATTGAGTATTTCAATAAGCAATAATTTCAAAAAAGCTTTCGTATTATTCGAAGAGCGTATGTATTCGAGAGTTACTGCGTCTGCTCCTTGACCAAGAAGTTCCGAGATCGGGTATGAATACCGGCCTACTTGTGGTTACTTTTTCCTTTATTTGGCCCTGAGACTGTTGAACTCTTCTGTTATTCACAGAATCAAGAGGGATCAATGTAAAATTTAGGAAATTGTTTCCAAACCATTGTAAAATAAATTATGTTAAAATTATCAACATAATCACAGAATTCTAAAATCTTTAAAATCAATCGAAAGTCACGTTTTCTTTCTTTTTTGTTTCAATCGAGTAATAAACCATCTTATCCTCCGTGGCAACTGAAGTGGCATATTATTTCTATATGTAATTGCCTCATATAGAAAATTATTTCATGGAGGAAAACCTCGTGTTTTGATCAGGATAATAGCTGTGCATGTGGCGGATCCAGAGGGAATGGGCTGTTCAGTCTTTCACTGGGTAATTCGGCAAAAATTTGGTAATGATGTGAAATGACTACCCCTCTACCCCCCCCCCCCTTAATTGTAGTTTAAACCGCATTACAGAAATCCTACATCTGCCATATGCGTTACCAAGTGTATCAAAATTACAAAAGGTTTTTATTGTTGATTGGGAAATCAGGGGACGTAACAATGCCTGAACAAAATCAAATTACAGTAGTAAATTATGGGGGGTACTGTACTTCAAACTTATGAAATTGACTAAAAGTGCCTGGATACATATACTTTTCTTAATTAATTTCAGTTGAACGATAGTTTGGCTAATTTTCTATTGAGATTTTTCGAGTTTATTTAATACAAGTGTTTGCTTTTTTTGCCTTCAAAAAATTATTCACTTTTTATCTTTGAGGATCATTTAAAGCAAAATGTCCACTTGTCACTTATTTATGCCCTTACTAGAAAGTTTATTATATTTTTATGTTTTCCATATCTATGGCTATAAATATATGTTAATTTAGCACACCAGCATTGTGATTGGTCGGTGTAATAAATCGTTTTCTTTGATATTTTCGAAACCATGGCCACCTTAAGAAAAATGTAAATATTTTCAAAATATGCGTGGAAAGCTATGTTGATATTTTCAATATATCTGTGCATATGAATGCTCTAAAACATACATCTGTTTCGTGGATATCTGGAAATACCCGAAACTGTAACGGCCCTCCTTAACGGTTCTTATCATGATTTACAGTTAGTTACATCGTGAAATTGACTTTCGCCTCATTCAAAACAGTTCTAAATCGCTCACTCAGCGCTCCGTTCATTCATTCAAAACACTCACTCAAACCATTCAAAAACGCTCAAACCTATAAAATAAATAACAACATCATTTAAAATGAATTTGGAAAGAGAATAATCGCGATTTCATTGACGTTATTCAAATTGTAAGCGTCTAATAGGCTCTTGAAGAAAAAGAAAGCTATCTATAGAACATGAATGCATATTTTATTAAAGGGAGGTAATCAATATCGCTAATTTTGTTCATCCTGAACAAAATTTGTGATAATGGATTACCCTCTATAAAATTCACTCATAACTCGCTCCACACACTCATTCAATTTCATTCCTAAATAATTCCAAAATCATTCACCTTGTCAATTTCTCGATGTTGTTAACTGTACATGTATGACCATCGGCCTTTTAGGGTCTTTAAACCAAAAGGAGCAAAAGGTAACTCATTTCTTCGTTGGGTTAGCACAACCTCCTCAATTCAGTTGTTTCAAGCTGAAGTTACGAGGGTCTAGTACAGTTAACAACATCGTGAAATTGACAAGGTGAATGATTAAGATTTGGTTTTGTAACGAAATTGAATGAGTGTCATGAGTGGGTTTTGAGTAAAAATGAAGAGGGGTAATTCAATAGCACTTATTTTGTTCAGGATTAACAAATTAAGCGATATTCATTACCTCCCTTTAATGAAGTATTTCTTCAAGAACCAACCAGACGCTTGCAATTTCAATAATCTCAGTAAAATCACGATTTTTCCATTTATATTTATTGGATGTAGCTGTTGATTTATTTTTAAAGTCATTTTGGAGCGTTTTTGAATGTTTAGAATTAATGTCTGGTATGAATGAATGGAGCACTCAGTAAGCGATTTAGAACGGTTTTGATTGAAATGAATGTCAATTTCACGATGTAACTAAACGTAACCTACTGACGATTTAACGTTGATATGATCCGTTGACAAGACCTAGCCCTGGCATGCCGAAAACTGATTGAAAATGCATATTTGTATTAAGTGTTAGAAAATAGAATAAACTTTTTCGGTCTCAACTACGTTAGTTTTCAAAAGCAAACATACATAAGGATTTTTTTCAAATGGGTGAAACTTCAAATGACGTCATCGTTACGTTTGAAATATATATTCCTCTTTGAATGTCCTGGTAAAATGATAATCATATTTAAATGGATCTTGAAACTGATTTTATCTTATAATTATATGAGTATCCGTGTGATAACATCCCATTACATATTTTTTATGATATCACATGGATATTTTTAGAACAATGACATAGTGCGGTTATTTTTTGAAACTTGAATTTCTGCTAGAAACAGCGACGAAATTAAGGCAAATAGAGGTTATTAGATAACTAAAATACGTACTTATTGTATTGTGTGAAAAAATATCTAACTCGGTTGTGGATATTGATAATTGTCTCGACAGAGCCTCGACAATTATCAATCCCCCCAACCTCGTTAGATATTTTTTTCATACAAAACATTAAGTATGTATGATGTATTTCCCTGAGACAAGCTGATCTAAAACCTCATTTGACAACTTTTCTAATCTAGACTCGATTGAACCGATAGCACAGTGGTTGTGCGTAGCGTTGGTTTACCAATCATCGAGGTTCTTGAAACATCATCATATCCAGGCATAAACCATTTTCGAGATAAGTCGCGTATGGCTCAAATAAAATACAAAAACGTGTTTAAAAGTTAATACAGCTTTTCCCATCTTTGCTTTTAGTTTTAGTTCGTATCGATTTGGAAAACCTATGAAATTTCTAGACTAGAAAGCTTTAAATATAAAAAAAATAAGTAAACCCTTATTATTACGAAAAAGTTTGCCATGCTCCAGCAGGCACGTCAAATCTGAATCATGAAAAGTCATGCTAAAAGGGACCATTAGGGATTTATCGTCAATATAATAAAACCAAGTTTGCAAATAGTCATAAGATACTACCGTTCAAGACACCCACAAAATGCAATTGAATTATTCATTTACCGTCTGAAGAGGGTTTTAGACCTTTCCTATCTACAGACTGCGTTGTGAAAACTCTGGCCAGACTATGCGACTGCACAGGATGGCCGGAGAATTTGCTTTGCGCACATATGAAATTGTTGGAAATGTCATGCACAGGCTTAAAGACTTCTCTTTCAGCCTTGAAATCGCGAAAATAAGCAGACGCGAAATTTAAAGTTTGTATCGCTTAACTCAAGCGGGCAAAAATTAACAAAGCACCTCTTAAAAGTTTGTGTAAACTCGATAGTAAGAAAAGGGGTGAAATGCTTGGCTTCTAGTTTGTCTCTTTTCGCTCGACTGGTATACCATATAAGCCTCGAAACTTAAATCTTTATTATCATTTATTCACATTAGCGATAGATTTACATTTTATAGCTTATTATGTAAAATTTTGTATTCTATTTTCATTTTTTTCTCTCTGAAAAAAGTACATATAAATCAAATCAAGATTGCTGTAAGATATAAAACTGATTCTTATGATTTTCGTATGTAAGGTATGTATTTTTTTCATTTTCGAAGTCTAGCTATAACCTAGATGGGCTAAAACCTACATGTACCCCATTTTACCCCACCCTACCCTACCATACCCTACCCTTCCCTACCCTACCTAACCCTTAGACAATCAAAGCGCTAAAAGCGCTGAAGGCCTGATTTATGAAGAGGCAAGGTGACATTTGAAGGCATGCGCTCCATTTTTAAATCGTACTGCGAAGCAGTAGATTTATATCTACCGTTTTCCAGAAATCCAGTCTGTTTGACCCACTACATTTTTACCATTATCTTCTGAGCAATGTGTTCAAACCAAATTATGTGTTTTCAAACACCGAAGAAACGGCCTTTTCAGTCACAATCTACAAACTTTGTTTATACCTTATTTACTTTTCGACAAATAGAGAAGAGGCTAATACAAAATTTGATGTAATTTTCGCTTTTAATAATTACCAGTTAGTATTTTCAGTGTTTATAACAAGATTTTCGGTTGAGTAAAGGAGTTGAAACGTACAATAGGTTAACTGTATAATTAATTTGTAGCACTTACAATATTACTGCTCTGAACTTTCTCGAACGGTCATTTACCAGTTGTAGGGCTGACAACCAATCGAATTCTGTTATGATTATCACTCGGTCAAAACCCACGCGTAAATTCAGACCACGTGGTATAGATGCAAATGGACATCGTCTGCTCGAAATGTGTCAATTAACTTGTTTATCATTAGTCAATAGTCGTCTGCACTCAAACAGGGAGCATGGGAAGTTTACTTTTTTTTCGCATGTGTTAACAAATAGAAATAATTTTGTAATTTTGAAATATTTGATTTCAATGAGCACTCTGATCACGCTCCAATCCTATTTTCATTAAATTCAAATTTGAGTATGAAGAAAAATTATTCAACAACAAATAAACCGACAAAATCATACGATAAACTGATATAGGGGTAAGTTCATATCGGACTCGGTTTCGACCCGAGTTCACCGGGTTTCCATCAGAACGGCCTCGGTTTCGACACTAGTGATGTCATTGTAACCTTTCAACCTCGACGCTTCTGATCCTGGGTCAGGCCGGTATTACTTGGGTTCCAAAATGGCGTCGAGAATAGTGCACAACAATTCGATTACAAAAAAATAAATATTCTCTATTACTTTAAATAACAAATACTTTTTTTCTTATTTTATATAGTATTTTGCACGAGTTTATCACATTTCTTAATGGGATAACGATATTTCATGGTAAAATAATTATTGTAGCGGTAAATGAGAAGTTTGTTTACTACCACCAGTGGGTAACTCCGTTCACATGAATGTCTTTTCTGCGCATGCATATTACAGTCAATTTTAGATTATTACATCATCTCACGCATCTCTCGGGCTGCCATTTGAATTTCCCCTAGGATAGCAGCAAGAGCGATCTATTTTTAGAACAACTCATGAATAATCATAGAGTGCTGCTAGATTTAATCGATTTGTCAGAAACCAAAGATATAAATAGCATAGTTGGCGATTTCACGTGTTTCTTGAGGGAAAATGCATTTACAGTATATGGGAAAACCCAATGCTTGAAATACAAACATGTTGGTAATCAAAATTGTAAATAGTTTAATGAAAAATGTTTGTTGCTAAACAGGCTTTTAAACTCTATAGAGAGAGGAATAATATTAACAGACAAGCTTTTAGCTTGGCGCGTGCTCATTATAACAACGTAAAAATCTGCTAAGAAATAATTTAGACTAGCAGAGGGCTATCGAATCAGCAAACTTTAAAAATTGGACCAACGAGGTTGGATGAGCTGGCGATGTCCTCGAAAAGATGGAGTGTTAAGACAAAAAACTCACAAATTTAAAGATTTTACCAACTTTTATTGTCCAAATTTGAGCCCTTTTGATTGGCGAACTATAGCACTATCCCAGCCTCTCAATGATGTACGATTTACAGTGCTGACAGCACTTTGATTTAGTCTTGTCAGCAAGGCTTTTTAGGCGAGGAAAACCAAGGGTTCCATTTATAGGTATTGTTAGCCACATTCCGAACTCACTTCAAAGAAAAAAATGTCGAGCGATATGCTCACTATACAGCGCTGAGTCCGCCAAAACCAACTATTTCCCAAGGAATAAATTCATACGCCTGATACTGTTTTGCAGACAGACGCAACTCGCGTTTTTATAATTTTAGTTGAGTTAATTGGTTTGCTACCAGTCAGTCAATTTATCAATTCCATCATTCCGTCTAACAGTCGTAGTAATGCTGTTTTTCTAGGGGCACAAGCTCGTCGGCTCTTTTTTTTTTTACATTGAATTGAATTCCATATAGAAGTTGTATTTTACTATGGGAACTCAAGAATTTGATAGGGCCAAATTCTCCCTTTCCCACAATATAGTCGAACCTACACTCATACCCCATTATTTTTTAATTTCTATCCCAGTTATATATCAAATTACTCTCATGATGATTTTTTGTTTGCCCAGTCTTAAAATTTGTCGTCTCTTTAAGGGTTAAAGGATGGGACAAGGCTTTTAATTTTTTCTAATTTAGAATTAATCCATAACAGGACAACACATGTCCAAATTGTAAAGGGTTGTAGATTACATACAATTTGTGGGCAAATTAGTAAAATTTGTAGCAGAAAGGGTAAATAATATAAGGGAGAAAGGAGAAAAGAAAAATTGTTAGTAAGCACCATTTTCTTCTTTTCCCTTTTAGCAAGGTCATTCGTCAAGATCAAATATAAAAGCTATGTATCTTTAACACAGCAGTGATTTTGGCAGTGATAAGTAAGAAAATATCTGGTAAAGGTGAATAATCAAGGTATATTCACCTCGTGTGTTGTCTGGTCTTTTCAGTTCCCTCGCCTTCAGTACTATCAGTACTTTAATTTTAGCACAGCGGAGTGATATACAAAGCACTTCGTGTCGCACAGAAGTTGATGACGTACACTACGTGGGCCATCCAAAACAGTGAGACTAATTCTATTATGCCTAACAAGTTAATATATATGAGATTTTTGTTCCACCATTATGTAGTGTAACGTTTGGCAGACACCAACCTGCATTCTTTATATGGAACCTTTGTTGCTAGGCAATAGGAAGGATTACCATATGACGTTATGGCCACGTTAACCCTTTTTGTTTCAAAATTAAAAAAAAAATAATAATAAATTTAAACTACCCTTTTTGTTTCAAAATTAAAAAAAAAAATAATAATATTAAACTACCCAGTGGTGTTTTTTTTTTTACCCAAATTACATTGATAAATGTTTTCTGGTATTGTATCTAAGTGCTAGACAGTGGTCATATAATTTTCGAAAGAAATGAGGTCAAATTCCATGACAAGTATACCTTCCTTTTATCTGACAACGTCGTTCTGAAAAATGAGGGTATCCAAATGTAATTCTACATTTCTACATTGAACTACTTGTAAGTTTTCACGAAAGATTTTGCATTAAATGTCTTTCTTGAAGATACATGTATTAGATAGCATCTTTAACAAAATAATAATAATAATAATAATAATAATAATAATAATAATAATAATAATAATAATAATGATAATAACAATTTAAAAAAAAGATCAAATTTTAAAATGCAAATATTTTATTTGAAAAATAATGTCTTTGAGATCAAAATCATGCGAAAAGGAATTGGTTTTTTCCATACTAAGATTGAATTTTACCACTGACGAAAAAAATAATCAGTAGAAATAAGGTGTAGAGATAAATTACTTTATCCCTGCATAATTTTCATTGCAAAACAGCGTTAACATCTTCTTGAATTAAACACTTAAAAGAGGTAACATTTCTGTTATTTAGATACATGTATTCATCTGGCCATGATTAACGTTATGACGTCATTCTTTGTGACGTCATCAATACAACGTCATGGCAACATACTGGTTGGTGTAAATGCAGGAGAAAATAATGTACATGCATTTCGTTTTAATATCGTTTTAATATCTTAATTAATTTTCGCGATATAGAACCAGTCTCACTATTCCTTGGATGACCCTCGTAGACCTATTTTCTACGCGCGCATTAGCACTTAAAAGCTACGTAGTACACACGTTGTTCGGTTTTTGACTCGATTATCCTTTTCCTAGGCAATTTCCAGGATACAGGGTTGTTTCCTTTGGCCTACTAAACCAGGCCAAAAACAGTACAGAATAACCCTTTTCACTAAGACACAGCAAGTCTACAACATTGGTTGGAAATACCCTGAATTCTTACCTTTTCTGTCTTAAAAAATGTTATATTTGCCGATTTTGACCAAAAGAGCTCTAGAATACAAAAGCCTTTTCACACAGAGTGAAATAGGTCACTGTTTGTAAAATTAACCTATTTTCGTGACCTTAAATTATTTTCTGGTAAGAGAGTAAATATGGGACGTGCACTGTTACGTGAATTTTTCAAAATAAGCAATTATGTCTGTCCTCTTCTCAGCTGATACTACATGTACTACAAACACGTTCCAAGTAAGACTATACGCGGACCAACGCCGACAAGCTTATGTGCACATGTTTCGATGATACTACAAAACTGCTTCGACATTCAACATGGCATAATGATGCTTCCAAGTTTTTAAAGTTTGAACTACGAAGTTCCTATGCAAGACCTGATTTTCTGCAGTTGTATTACGATTGTAGTACGGTTTTGCGCTAAGGTAAATAAACATCCTGGGTGTTAATACAATATTTCAATCATATTAAGAATATATGCATGACCGGACAAAGAAATATTTGATTCATTAACTTGCTCTTCTCCAGATACCTGAAAATTGAGATTTTACATTAAATTATCAGGCGTATGCAGAGAAGATGCACAGCGATTATTGATACGACCATGGCTATCAGGGCCCGAGATTATAGAACTTTTCTCATTCTCAATTCAAATTTTTCTCAAATTTTAATTTGAGATTAAATATATGTTTTAATGCTCATTTAAATGTATTAACATAAAAGATAATATTAATAAGTTGTTATAAATAAAAATTTATTAATATCATCTTTTATTTTCTTACATTTAGTTAAATTTAAAATTTGAGAAAATTCTCAGTTGAGCCCTAGAAAAGTTTTATAACCTCGGGCCCTGAAGACAACAAGTGCAAGCAGGAACAATACGCGAAAACGTTGTGAAAGGACTACGACAGAAGGACGAATACTTATATTCAATTATTCATTTGTCGGTTGGTGACCAATATTTTCAATCTTTAACTTGTTCAAATCTGACCAGACTTGGCTTATGATCACTTCTCTACGTTTCATTCTACGACTGAACATGCCATTATGAAATCTTTGGACCGCAGTGAAAAGTCGTTGCTAAGTATTTCGTAGTCTAAGCACAGGGCTTGTTAATTTTCGCGCAAACTACAATACAAAAAGATAACTACCGAGGAACAGTCGATGCAGCGTAATCTATGAAATATATTTAGCATAAATTGAAAAGGGGTCTCTAAAAAAACATGGACAAAGCCAATTTAAACAAACAAACAAACAACCAAACAAACTGAAGAAAGGCAAGCTAGGAATTACAACTCAAGCTTAACTCTTATTGTAAGTCCTAAACAACATCTAGTCCAATAAGTAAAAGCGACAGAAAATAAGCCTTTCTAGACAAGTAGACGACAAAATCAGTAATTAATGTTTGTTTCCGGAATAAGTCGCGTTGTTGTCGTAGTTTTCGTGGTTTGACCCTTAACCATGGTTTAAAAGATTAATAAAGGGCGACATATGATTATCCCAACTACGTGTGGCTTTACTTGTAATGTTATTTATCATTGGATAGGCAATCTAAAAGTATAGCCGAATTGGAAATCTCATATCTATTGTAAAGATTCAAAACGAATCCTTTTTAGTTTCTTTCTTTTTTTCTCCGTATGAATGTAAATTTGACGGGGATCAAAACAAAACTTAACCATCGGTGTTTGTCACATTCCATCCGACAATTTGGCATGTCTTGAGTTGGAAACATTGAGCGACCTGGACATTCACACAGTGCAGAAAAAAGATTGCCGACTTATTTAAGATACATTTAGATTTTGTCTATCTATAGAGCACAAAGTGAAGACTATGGACAGAGGCTGGCCAGAGTCTATGCTTGACGCACATTTGAAATTGTTGAAAATGTCATGCACAGGTTCATATCCTTGTCTTACACACGTATACCATCACTCTTTAATGCCGTCACCATGATGGCATCTTACGCTAGTTTTCCTGAAAATTCGGTCATTCAGTGTTAAAAAATGATCAAGTCGTGCAAAAAAATGTTAATTGAGAAAAATATATTGGTATTCGATTTTCTTTGTGACAAACCTTTAAAACCAAGAAAAGAAAAGCGATTAAGCTCGCCAAGTCTCGCTAGATAACCCATTCTGTTGTAGAATCGGTTAAGACCAGAGGTGCGTTTTTAAGGAGACCGACTTTGATTCGATTTACGGCAGCAAAAATTTCGAATGTGAAAATCCGTTTTTATTAATAGTTATCTTTAAAAAGGGTTTTAATTATGGATTTACATTTCATTTTACCGATCAAAATGGTTAAAAAATAAATATTATTTGATTTTTCGATTTTACGACAATGCTTTAGTGCGACGTCGTACAAAGAGGTCTTCGACATGCATGTAAATAAATGTCATCAAATGGCGTGGATTAAACGCGCTCAGGGCCGATTTTAGCTCATGCTTTCCGTACCGAGTTAGTACATTCCGTATGTCAGATGAACAGTAAAATAAATTAGCAAAAACTAAGAACTTTTTTACCTTGTGAAAGCACAGATGCCACAGATCAGACACACATCAGAGCAGTTGATTAACGGCTTAGACAACAGTCATCTGTAGATGAATGCTGGATCTTATGCAACAACATTCAAGTACACACGATGACTAGCGCCTAATGCCAGAGTCTTGTAGAATTGTCGAACAGATGAAAATCCTTTTGAATTCACTGAATCAAGCATGAGACACCAAAAAAAGTCTGAAATCCTTCCTCTTATTCCTCTTCCTTATTATTTACTGTAGACTTTTCCAGGAACGGGATTAAACACATTCAAAACTTGCCTCAACCTTCGTGCAAGAACATTGATCCTATGTTATAAACAAAAACATCCCAAGAAATTATGACGTCATTAAAAATCTATGACGAAACAATAAGATATAAGTGTAGATAACCTTTTTAAACTTCACATACTTTACACAAATAGGGTATTTTCCCTTTACACGGAAACTCTATATTTTGTACATATTCATCAATATTGGATGTTTGTGTTTACAATAAATGTCTGGGCCAGGCACAAACTTTCAAATTATCATACGCGGATCTAGATTTTTTCTCGGAAAGGGGATATGGTTGGGTGGAGGGGGATTTTTTTCTAGGATTTTAATCTATTAAAAGTCAACAGGCGCCAAACGTCGTTGCTTCATCATTTTTATTTCGTCGGTTGACCAAACGATCTTTTGAATTTACAGGTTTGTCTTATTTTTTTCAACATGTGTTGGCCGAAATTTCATGGGGGCGTTGTATATCAAGAAGTATCTAACTACACAATGCTTTTTATGTTGATCTCGCGATTTCAATGTTGATACATTAAAATTACTTGTTTACAAAACAAGATAGGTCAATATATATAAATGTGACCCGTCACGAGATAAGGAACCATCTGGGAACTCCGTCAAATAAACATTTGAAAAAGATATATGTTTTATACAGGCAACCAGAGGTCGCTTTTGAAAAGTTCTTTAACTGGAAGGTAGATTGATTATCTGATTAGGATCGAAACTTTATATACTACCCAGATGGTCCTTTTGTGGGTGACGGGTCACATATATATAAACGTTTCGAAAAGGTTGAAGTTGATCACCTCTTCAATTAAAATCACCAGCTTATACGTACGGTCCATATATGTTGAGTGCTGAATGACCAAGACAAGACCCTCAAAGGCATCCATTCATTTACATTTTCATTTATTTGTATAGAGTTAAACGCCGATTTAAACAGTACTACGATTAGATACTTTTCTATTCTCCTGCTGCTACACCACATACAGTTAGTTACATCGTGAAATTGACATTCGTCTAAATAAATCAAAATCATTCTTATTCGCTCACTAAGCGCTCATTTCATTCATTCCAAACGCTCACTCTAACCGCTCAAAAACGTTCTAAGTGACTAAAAATATAAGATAAACAACTACCTTCAAATTGATATTAGCAAGAACGAAATGGCGATATCACAGATGTATTTTAAGCGCCTGGTTAGTTTTTGAAGAGATTGGAAACTATTTCTAGAACTTTTATGCATATTTTATTAAATGGGGGCAATACAAATCACAAACTTTGTTAATCCTGAACAAAATTTGAGATATTGGATTACCTCCCTTTAATTTCACTCAAAACTCGCTCCACATACTCATTCAATTTCAAACCAATATCATTCCAAAATCACTCATCTTGTCATTTTCATAATGTTTTAACTGTTGGTCTACGATTATCAGCCCATTTGTGGAAGACAAATAGTCGGGAAGTATATGTGCCGCCGCCGAAGTTCGAACCTGGGGCATTTTGTTTGAAAGTACGACGCGTTACAACTGCGCCTTGACGGCGGTTTCTATCTGTTGGTAGATCGGAAAAGCTTTTGTTCTGCCAAGTGACCGTTAATAATTTCATGCAGTTATTTATATTTTATCTCTTTCTTACCGCTATTTATAAGAAAAGAAAGGAAAGAACAGAATCTCCAGCTCTTTAAATTGCAAACAAAGTTTAAATTATTAATAAACATCGTTTTATTTTACACCCTTCTCTATAATGGAAACTTGAAGATCCTAAAAATAGCATTAATTTTATGATGAAATAAGAATACTTTTAGGATGACCATCTTTTGATGTAATGAGGAAATGATTACTTTCATTTTTCAAAGAAAGTACAATAGTACAATGTACTATATACTAGTTATATGCGTGTTTAAAATGCTGAAATGCGAGGAAATGCTGTTTTAAAATATGGATTATTCCATTAACATTTAATTGATATATATTCTTTAAAGACTACCCTTCCGTTATGGGAAAACAACATTTACCATTTTAATGATTAAACAAAATTCTTTTAGCAAGACATTTTGTTTTTCTTTTCAAATCCTTCTCATGAAGTGTCAAAAATTATTGCGAAAACCCCCAAATAAACATTAGTTCTCCAGTAAAACTGATTACTTTTGGGACGACCCTTTTTTGACATAACAATGAATTGCTTAGATTTTAATACACATTTGTTAAAGAATGACTATGTCAATGCAACAATTGAATTTAAAGCATTCAGGACTAAAACACTTAAAAATACATTTCATACGATAAAGAATAGTAATTTCCATTTACTTGATGTTGATATATAATGAGTTTCGATACTTTTGAGACAATCCCTTTTTTTAAAACTGAAAATTATAATCATTCTTTACATGGTGAAATTAAACAGTACTATCAATATACAAGTACTATTTTTGCTAAATATTTTTTTAAAGTTGAAAAAATCTCCTAATATCTACAGAAAGGTAGCAGATTTAGGTAAAATGAAAACTTTTTGGACGACCCCGTTATAATCAAGTGCGAATAAAAGGTCTGCTTTGCCATTCATTTTATTGCAAAAAAAAAAAAAAAAAAAAAAAAAGAAAAAAAATCTGTGATAATACAATATTTGGAAATAAAGTTCTCTACCGAAACAGCAAGGGTGCAGTTCTCTTAAGACATAAAAAAAAAAACAAAAAAAACGGACATTTTCATTTTAGCGCAGGCTTATAAACGATGATTTAGCTACTTTTGAGACAACCCCTTTTGTAATGGGGGAAAGCTACATTAAACATAAAGCATTTGGAAGAAAAAAAACTTTAATGGAAATACTTTCTTCACTTTATATCCGTCTTTTTAGCAAGACATACTCTCAAAATGAGCAATTATCCTTGTTATTTAGGTCAAAAAGTACTTTTGGAACGCCCCTGTCCAAAACATTTACGGAAACCAATATCTTTTATTTCGAATTTTCAAAAAGCAAAGTCGGTGGCAACAAAATATGAAAAATTAATAGAAATCTCTAGGGCAGAATATGTCTTAAAAACCTGTTTTATGCCAAAATTGTCTTATTTCCCATTTAACTACATGTAAGAATTAGGAATTTTTTGAACGGCCCTCAATCTTTCCCAATTACGGTGACCCATATTTTGGTTGTCTTGATTTACTCGAGACAATTTGATTTATTACATATTACAGTTTGATCAAAATCTCTTTGGCAGATTTCTTGTTCCAGAAATTGGTTTTGTAGTAGAATTCGATACTTTTGGGACGACCCTTTTATTCACTTTATGCATAAATGTCTTTGAAATTTTATTTTTCTGTATAAAAGTCCTTATCAATGCAAACTGTTATGTATTCAAAAAATCTAGAACTGAAACAGCCAGAAATGCGGTCTAATATGAGATTAAAAAAAGACATAGTCAATGAAAGTAGTTGCTAAAATAACGAATTTGGATACTTTTGAGACGACCCCTTTCGTTATAGGGAAAAAATATGTTACCCTTTACATTGTGGAGAGAGAAAAAATATAAAAGAAATACTTATCTTATCTTTATAGCTGTGTTCAAAGTAGGAAATATTGTAAAATTCAACACATGTGCTTGTTTTTATGTAAAAAATAGATCTTTTTGAACGTCCCTTTCAATAAATGATACGGTGACCTATATTTTTTATTTCTTTTTTTTTAAAGGGCAAGTCTATGGCAACAAAATACGGGAAAATTACGAAAATCTGTTGGGCAGAATATATTTTAAAAATCTGTTTTATGCCAAAATTACCTAAATTCCCATTCAACTCCATGTTAGAATTGCGAAATTTTTGGACGGCCCTCATTTTTTCCCAATCACGGTGACATATATTTTTTATTGTCTTGAATCACTTGTATCGCTTTGATTAATAACATATAACAGTTTGAGCCAAATCTGTTGGGTAGATTTCTTGTTCTAGAATCGAGGTCGGTCCCCTTAAGAGCGAGATGAAAATTCCGCTCAATAAGATTTTTTAGACGCCATAAGAAACGACTTTCGATATTTTGAGTGAAAACATTCGACGTCGCAAAGGCTACTTCTTTTAAGCCAATGAAAAGTATCCTCGTTGCCTCATTAAGATATCTTAAGATTCTTATTAAGCCGCTTAAAAGTGTTAATCTAAAAAACGCTCCGTCTTAAAAATCCTTATGAGATACTTAAGAATCTTTATCTAAGAAACGCACCTCAGGTTATCTCGAAAAAAGGCGCAACATATTATTTATATACCCAAATTATTTGAAAGATTTAAACATGTCACAGACTTTCCAATCTCCCTTTTACATTCAAAATCTTATAAATTCTAATAACAAAACCTAAGGGTTATTTTGAGTCTTGAATCGGACAAAATGTTAGGGACGGCAGCGAGCAATTTGTGTCACATGTGTTAGAACTATACCCACATATACGTCTTGTATACTTGGACTATGGCTTATCAGTTTTGACGGCTCACAGACCCCCGGGATATCAGGAACGCGTGTGTTCTAACAATAATGTCCCGCCTGCGGAAGTTGTTTTTCCACATAGAAATAAGATTTAAAGTCGTATTACCATTTTTGAATTAGAAATAATATTTTTTCATACGTTCTTTAGTGTACATTTTCTTGTTAAAGGGAAATGGTCTATTCACATGAAAATTTCGCCATGTTTCAAAGATTTATTATTATCAAAGGAAACAAGCATCATTTAAGCAATGTCAAGAGGTAAGGATATCTCTTATGATTGTTCTCTGTATATAGAATATAAGGCTATGTATTCAAGAACAGCCTATCTTAATTTCGTCAATAATAGAAAAATCTTTAGCTCTAAAATAATTCGATTTGTTATATGACCTTTGTCGAAAAAACCCCGTCGAATATTTTGGATGTTACACGGGTGTTATTACACTATTGGAATAACCATGCAAATGAGCCAAGAACGAAGAACGTTATATTTTTGTTAGGAAAATGACGTCATTATGGATCTGCTGACGTCATTTTACAAACGGCGTTATATGTTTCGCGGAATAACATAAATCGATAAATATCATAATTTTCTCGTTTAATCACCGAAATTGGATTCATATTATAAATAGAATATCAAATTTGTGCTCATCAAATAACGAATTTATTAAACTCGCTATCTATGGACAGAAAAAAACTCGGCGCAGCCTCGTTTTTATCTGTTTATAGATGACTCTTTTGATAAATTCGGTATTCCATGACCCCCCTCATTCAATATCCTCTATTTATTACATTTCAGTTCTTAGTTTGATTCAGATAACGTCATCTTAATGACCTTTTACTCGATGATGGGAATAAAGGTACGTTTAAATGCACAGAAATGATCTGTATATTAGAAAAAATAATCTGTTTCTCAATTTTTGTTTTAGACAACCTAGTCTCAAAACCGTCTGAAATAGAAAAGTTATGAGCAAAGGCGTATCTAGGACTTAAAATTTATACGAACTCGGAAGGCGACAAAAAATATATGGAATAAAGGCGATATGTGGGCTTTGACAAAAGATGAATGCCCTCCGTTCGCTCCCTTTTTAATGATCTGAGCGTTTGTGAATAATTAAAACATCGTAACTACAGCTTGAATAAGCCGTAGTTTCGATGTTATGATCATTCATCAACGATACTTTTCAACAGATGATTATTTCTTTTACGCACTTGTGCAGATTGCGTAAAGGGAGTCACGCCCTTGATGAGTACCCAAAGCCTCGCATAACAACTTCTAAAAAACGTTGTTTCAAGCTAGTTACCAAAAATATAAAGTAAATGTAAAGAATTCGTCTGGTGAAGACCGAGTCTAGATATCTGTTATTACGAAAAGAAATTGTTAAAAGCATGAACATTCAAACTTTTTGCAAGAAAAATTTCGATTTTTGCCAACTTTAACTCCTTCTTTCCACTTCATTGCAATATTTTAACGGTTGGGCACATCAGCTCTATCTTTGATTTCATACATAAATTAATGATTGGTGACTCAAAGCGTATTTCCATTATCCGAAAGTTTTGCGCTTTTCTTTGAATTTCAAATCGCCCGACCGAGCTCCTTTTCCCCGTTCGGAAAAAACTCACTTATCTGTTAAAAGATATACAGAATCGATATGACGTCATTCAGCTCACTTCATTTATTCTATTTATACCAGATTGTTTATTTCCTTTTATCAAGGTATTTTTATCGACAAGAACAGTAAAATATTCAGCCAGACAGTAACGATATTTAGATGAGGTTTCTGACTATGTTTTCGAGGTTATAAATCTCTTAATGCCGGACTAACCCAACATAGATGGATGGCCATTAGCGGAAGAGAGCTCATTTGCATATCCCAATGTTCCGCGGTCCGCTATCGGTCCGATCTTGCCACACTCCATCAATTTTCATTTGCATCAAGGGGGTTATCAGTAAAAGACAACATACAAATGCGAAATATTGATCAGACCAGAATCCTAAACTGCTATAAAAGTCACCAGGGCCCGAGGTTATAAAACTATTCTCAGGCTCAAATGAGGTTTTTCCTCAAATTTAAATTTAAATGGATGTATGAAAACTAAAGATATTATTAATAAGTTGTTATTTATAACAACTTATTAATATTATCTTTTATGTTGATATATTAAAATGAATATCATAACAGAATCACGGCTTCAATTTGAGAAAATTTTGAATTGAGAATGAGAAATGTTTTATAACCTCGGACCCAGATTCAAGAAAGAGAGAGTATCATAAGCTCGTAGTTACATAAATCATGAAGGCACCTACACGGTATAAAGACTAGGTTGTCGATTTTTATTTGCCTGTTTGTGATGACAAGCCAGTTGCATCTGCAATAGCGAATGTTCTTAATGCACTTTAAGGAGATCAAGACTGGTCAATGTATGCACTTTAGGTATATGCGAAAACTGTTTAATATGAAATATTATTTACAGCTTCGAATGTCGTTGATCATAGATTCTCCTTTAGCTGAGCATAGAACTATACATCCGTTCGAGCCAATAAAATATTATTGTTCCAGTAATGATTTAATTAATTTTGATTTGATAAATATGTAGCTGACTACATAAACGAGGCGCCTGAAATTCTTTTATTTCTCACTACGGTTTGCCAACATCCAACTTTTATTGTAAAAATACCTTGCTACATGTCTTTGTAAGATTTGTAATGCTGTGTATAACAAACATTTATCTGCTGCAGGTAATTGAGATAGTCACACTGTCAATCTAAAACATAAGAAATCTTATCCACTGTTATAAAACAGGAAAACATTGTTTTACTTTTACAGGGTTTCTTCGTTTTTATGGTTATTGGATAACATGACTTCAAATAGCCCATCGGTTGTCCAGATTTAACTTATACCAGACTAACGTAGGTTTTGGTTTCGTATTATGACTTTAGATTGAAAATGTAGATATCAACCTTATAAAAACTTCCTTCCTCACATATAATCATATCTGAAAAATACTGTAATAAATTTTCCAAAATCGCAAACCTAATTTTCTAAATAATCCTAAAGCACATTATACAAGTGCTTCAAAATAAGTTTTCAATATGTAGAAAGAGACTATTTTACTTTAATTAAAGCACATTCAATTTGTTGACAACAATAAGGTTAAATCTAGGGATTTCGAATTAAAGGAAGCTGCCCTGCGTTCAGGATGAAAGCGTTATCGAAGCGCTTTCGAAATGATACCTCGCTTTGCACGTATGTGCACGTGCAAAGCGGGGTATCATCTCAAAGCGCTCCCGAAATGTTTTTACATCCTGAGCACAGGTCTACTTTTTAATTCTCATCATGATGCAGATTATTTGTACGTAGGCGTCAATCGGTCTATGATATACAGTGCCTTTGTTACATGACATTTCATGCTTTGTATTTATGAATCTAATTGACCCACTGCAACAGTCCTTGTGATCTCAAAATCATTTTGCTTATATCCCATTGTAACCGTAAAGTAAGATCACTGTTGTTTGTTCCTTAGACTGTAATTAATACAACATTAGATTATTGTGCAAAAGAGAAATTTGTTTAATGGAATATACATGTTCAATTGCGAACAATGCGTACATAAAGGTTAAAGTTTCACATAAGAAAGGGCACACATAAAGGGCATTAACCTCATTAGGTTATAAATTACAAGAAAAGGGTCGAGGACAAGTATTTCTTGCATCACATGCTTCCTTATCTGATGTAGCCGCGTCATTCTATTTGAAGGTACACATCTGGAGCCTGTTTTACTAAACATCTTACGAACGTTTTTTGCGTAAGTCAAAAAATGAAGATGATTCTACAGTGGTAACTAAATATGGAATCACGCCATGCATCATCTCTTTGGAATCGTCTTTTAAAGACGATTCCAATGAGATATTGCTAGACAGAATCTGATAATAAATGAAAACAACAGGTACTACTTGTGATTTTGACTTACGATCATTTTTTTTTTCGTGAGACGATTAGTGAAACGGTTCCCTGATGTATTTCTACACCTTATTAGGTATTTCCTTCCAAGCAAGAAAAAGCCCACCAAGACTTCATTGAGCTTTTACGCCATAAAGTGTGTAGTCTCAATCGAAGTGTACACACAACAAATTACGACAAAAGGTTTGTAGAATGTGCGGATGCGTGTATATTTCCCCGGATTGACAGCTTCAAACAGTCTTTCCTGACTTTTATATCACAACACGTCGCAAATTTTACTACAAGTCTCAATATACGACAACCTTTTGACACGAATATATTGCCATTTTAGGATTTTCGTGATTTGAGCACAAATATATACATGTACAAAAACAAAGGACATGAGAAAGTTTCGAACGTCGTGTATAGCAAAACTAATGACGTGAAATATAAAGAATTGTTGACATGACATAAATTTGCGTCTTTTTTTCATGTCGCTTAAGACAACGTTTCATATTCATTCCTGGGTTACATACATGTTTCCGTAACAAAATGGTATATTGTTCGGGTGTATAATTCGATGAAGGACACTCTATGTCTTCGTTCCTGAGTTAACTACATACGGAAGCGTGAAAAGAACATTGTTGAAACAACAGTACAGTTAACAACATAGTAAAAGTTTTTTGTGGTATATTTTGTGATCGACTTTTTCTGGATCGATTTCATGATGAATAAAATCCTATTTTATTACTGGGAAACATTATATTAATGTCTTTTTTAACATTTTAGTGGCATTTTCATTTTCGCCCACCCTTTTTCCGAAAAGACTCATTCAATCTAACTTTATTTAGTTTATAGAACGCAAAGTATGTCGGAATTAATTAATAGCATGGGCTTTTATGAACGACTTCTTTCGTCAGTTCGCTTTAGATGGATAATAGGTGAATTAAACCTCGTCTTTTAAGCCTTTTCTAGAACCCTAACCAGAGAAGGCGCTATGGCCATATAGCATCCTGATTATCTGTTTACAATCTTTAGGGTGAAAACGATGGAATAAATGTGCATCAGCAAAATACTAAAACTTTATGTTACTTTACGCCCCCGTATCTAAAGATTTAAGTGCATAATGGTTTACTGTCTGCAAAACATGACCAAAAAACTTAGCATTGCCAATAATTTTCAAGCCTATTTAAGATAAAAAGTCTTAAAATTACCATGGTGATATATCTCAATGATATGTATCTGAAGATACCATAGTCAAGGTCATGTGACAATGCCAATGTCTTCTGTCAAGGTAAAAAGTTAAAAAAAAAAAACCCAAAACGAAAAGCCTAACATTGCAAGTATTTGCAAGCCTATTTTAGATAAAAAAAAACTCGTAATTGTGATGGTGATAGATCGCAATACTATGAATCTGAAGATACCATAGTCAATGCCATATGACAATGTCAAGCTGGTGTTCGTGGTCTAGTGTGGTGTCCGTGGTCTAGAGGTAGAGCATCGGCCTCTTGACCAAAGGTCCTGATTGTGACTCCCGGGAGCGGCTATCGATTTTGATTTTTTCATTGGCCACATTCGGCGCGAAAACTGGTGAGTTTTCAAGGAAACAGAATCGAGAGGGATTGATTTAAGTTGTAAGAACTTGTTCCCAATCGACGCAAAAAAAGGTTTTAACCATCTGTCAAGGTCAAAAAGTTCAAAAACGTAACCATTACCTTAACATTGCCAATATTTTCAAGCCTTTCAAGATACAAGCCTCATATTTGGCATGATGAAAGATCTCAATGATACACATCATCTGATATCAAAGTCAATGTCATGTGACAATGTCAAGGTCATCTGTCAGGGTTTAATAACTCAAAAAAATAACCAAAAACTTAAAATTGTCAATATTTTCAAGCCTTTTCAAGATTCAAGCCTCATATTTGGCATGGCGATAGATCTCAATTATACAAATCTGCTGATACCAAAGTCAAGGTCATGTGGCAAGGTCAATTTTCCCAAAAAACGTAACCCAAAAACTTTACATGTTTTCAGTTTATTCAAGCACATTTTAGATATTCTCATAATAAGCAAGATGAAATATCTCAGTCATGAGCATCCGTAGGTTTCAATGTCAAGGTTGTGCTACAAGGTCAATGTCATCTGTCAAGCTCAACATTTTGAAGAAAGTGCGGTTACGGGTGCAGTTGTGTTTCACAAATACATCTTGTTTTATTATCCTTTAATGTTATGATCCTGTCGATCACATATATACAGGTACCTCGTCTGCATTAAGTATTTAATTTCTTTTGTTTCCCTTTGCAAATCTGAAACCACTCAAATGCATACATTACAAGAGAATAATATTTTAGACTGGTCCGACTTCGAAAAAGGTACAAAGGACAATTTTCAAGAAACCTTTAGGATATTTGATATTGGGAGTAGAAAACATGGTTTTCAATGGACAAATTGCTTTTTCTTCATATTTCTATTTTTCTATAGTTTTTTCCCCAAAAAAGTGGGATCTTGTGTAAACGGATAAAATTCTTTCCAAACCATACACATACAAAGGTACACATGTAACTAACATTTAGTGTAGGACATGAATTAGTTCATTTCTTAAATTTTGATTCACAAAATGCATATTTTTTAAATACTAAAAGCAGACGTTCTAATGAACACACACATAATATATTAAAAAAAGTCATTTTTTTATTTTTCTCGTCTTAAAAAGGTGTTGAGCACTATTGAATAGATTTCAGGAAACGCTGATTCTATCAAACCATGCGTCCAGGATGGAAAAAAACGGTGCGAATTCTTTGCAAATTTTACCCCGCTTTGCACTTGCATAGAGAGGAATAAATTGCAAACAGTTCGCATCGCTTTGTCTTCCTGAAAGTTCTGGAAAACGAAGCAAAATCAAATTATCCCATGTTTGGAACACGCATTTGATTTATGTGCGATCCTTGGTAATGCAGTCTAACATTTCAGGGCGCTGCTTAATGTTTCATTTTCCCGGGCGTAGAGCCTTTTTCTTCGAAAAAATGTGACCCGTCACGCGAAAAGGGGCCGTCTGGGACTCTGTAAAATAAATATTTGAAAAAGAGATTGGGTCCAGCATAGATCAACCAGAAGTCGGATTTCAGAAAATTCTTTCACAGGATGGTAGATGGATCATTCTAGATTCAGAAAATAAGAAAAATATGGAAAGTTTTGATCCTAGTCAGTCTGCGCAATCCGCGCAGTCTGACTAGGGTCGACACTTTACGCATTAACCCACATGGTCCCTTTTCGCATTACGGATGACAAATATAATTAATCATGACATAACTATTCGATGTATAATACTTCAAATTATGACCCTCGATTATATCTAAAGATGCGAATAATCTCCTTCAGAAGTGAGTTTTAGGTGGCTAGACATCCACTGATGGATTCGAACCCAGTCAACATCATTATCTTTGAAACTAAATTTAATTAACTTTAACATAAAGATCTTATAAAGGTTAAATTTCAGTTACTACCGATTTATACCGGAACATATAGACACATTTAAAAGTGATTATCAAGGCATTCGTGTTTGAGTACTAATTTTCCTAGCTTTAATGAGATATTTGAAATTATTGCATTTTGTTTTTATTATAAATATTGAAAGTATGAACTTTTACAAACAATAAGGACAAATGTCTGTCCATCAAAAGTGAATTTCTTAAAATATATATGTTTTTATACAAGAAACTAACGTAAGAAGATGTAGTTCCCTCCTTCGCAAATGCTGTTTGTAAGATATCAAGATACAACATACAAACTTCTCTTTACTTTGTTAAGGTAGTGGACCCGTAATAGTTCCACAACGTTTCGGAAGTAATGAATTTTAACAATGTTACTATGTAAATCAAGGTTTCCTAATGATTTTCCGATGATTAGGAAACGTCGGTCAGTATTGTGAAAGTTCATGAGATCCGAAATGTTGCGGAACTATTACGGGTCTACTACCTTACGGCATTAAAATATGTGCTATTAAACAAATCATAGTCTATACACGTAATATTTAAAATTCGAATATGTTTCTAAAATATACACAAAACAAATACAGTCAATCTTGCTCAAGCGACCACGTCTATTAAGGGATAATTTTAATTATACGAGAGTTTTCAAATTCCCCTTCTTTAAATCGAAATATCTGAAAAAATAGATATCACTTGTATAAAAATTATTGCTAATGAATCCTATGTTGCTAAAACTCACCAGAATCGTCTCAATGAGACGATTCTATTGAGTTTTTACAGCATGTGATTCTTGAGAATTTCGCAATAATATCCATATCCGATCAAAATCATGTTTCTTATTTGGATACAAAACGTGTACTAAGTGACCATTTTCTAGAACGACCGATTTTTTGTGGTTCCATTCGTGGTCGCCTAATACGAGTTCTACTGTAATCGAAAATTTGTGCTATGAAAGCGTGCATTTTCTTTTAATGCATTCTCACAAAGAAATAAAAAAAAATATTAAAAATAAAATAAAAAATAATAAATGGCATAACCGATTCTTTTGTCACGAACGATTGGAAATAAAAATCCGTCACCCTGTATATATTTGCTCAGAGAATTTTCGAAAAAAAAAATTTAGGAGGCTGCTACGTTATCCTTAGAGTGAAATATGGTATAATAACAAAACTATGGTATCCGATCTGAATAAAAATGAAATAAATTTCTAAATACCGGCGAATACGAGCTGGTCGTCGAATTTCATAGCCAAATACTGGGAGAGGTGCAAAATTAATTCAGAAATTTTGAATAACATTGTAGAGCATTGGCGTCTACCAGTAATATAAAAACTCATTAATTTTCGAAAATAGCTGAGGGACACATTCGCACAGTAATTATTTACGTGCTATAATTGAATGGCAATGTTGTTAAATGGATATTATATTATGTAAATATCACCACGTTATGTGTCGAGGATTGAAATGGAGCGTGTTCCTAACACCAAACTCTGTATATATAGACCATAAACTTAACCTTTCCAATTTTTTTTTCAAAATTTTTAATTGTTCAAAATTAAAATAGGTTTTAGATGATTAAGGATTGTGGTTTCAAATTGAAAGTAAATGAGAATTGTAAAGTGCGAAATAATCTGAGAAAGGGAGAAAAATCTATTATAAAGTAGTAACCTTGTGAGGTAACCATTTGATGTTTTCACTTTAACTGAACAAGACAAATGAGCCTGAACGTGAGATTTCCAACGATTTCAAAAACGAGCAAAGCAAAGACACTGATAGTCTGTGCATCCGCACAGTCTGACCAGAGTCATCACTATGCGTTTTGTAGACAGATAAGGCCCCAGAGTATCTGTAGACCATCAGGTAACTTTAAATCTGCAGTATGTTGCTGTCTACGCTACACAATGTTCGCGCCTCACAAACATTTCAAATTGTTGGAAATGTGACGCACATGCTCATATAGTATTTGTCATGATATTTTGTTTGAGATAAACTGGTCTAAGCCGAGTCTATAATAGAAATGTTTTAAAGCAAGTCTTTTATTTTTCTAGACGAGGTTAAGATCAGCTTATCTAAAATAAAATTGGGCAACAGATTCTTTTTTTACAATAACAACATTTTGTACGATAAATGCTGTTTTCTTGAAAAGCCCTGGACCTGAGGTTATAAAACTTAAAACTTTCTCAAATTTAAACTTGAGATTACAAACTTAATTCTGTTATAATACATAAATTAATATTAGAACGTATAAGATCATATTAATAAGTTATTTAAAAATAACAACTTATTAATATTGTCCTTTATGTTCTTACATTTATTTGAATTTTGAATTTGAGAAAATTCTCAGTTGCGAATGAATAAGGTTTCATAACCTCGGGCTCTGAAGACTGAAATATCGCAAAAACTGCGTAAGATGACGTTGTGATGACGTCATCAAGAATGTGACCTAACACATGTGTCAAACAAGGTTATCTCTGATGGCTGTTCGTTATAGAAGACAAAGGAAGCTATGTGAGAAAAAAGATATATACGAAGGTATGATATAATGTTCAGGTTATCTTATGGACAGACTTTGGATGTTAAACCTTTAGTTTTCTGTGCTATATGATTGATATTTAAACACAATCTGAAAAAGGGGTATTACAAAAGTCCCTACTAAGGTGCCTTCAAATAGGCATTTTTCTCTTTTGTTAGCACAAGATTTAAGATTTAAGATTGTAAGAGACAATAGCGACATAGCCGAAGACAGAATCTTATTAAGCACATTATCTATTGTAAGGATACAAATCCAATTCAACAAATGAAATATTTATTATTCTTAAAACAAGCCAATTTTTTTTATTTTCTAAAAATAATAGAATGCTTTGTTTCCGTTTGTGTTGCCATTTTCAAACAAACCGTAAAAGCTGAGAATTTCATTTTTTCAAGTAATTTCTCCCCTTTCATAATGTTTTCTACAACATTTGCAACTCCTTTTCAACTTCCACGCATATTTATTTTAGGTATCAAGTACCAAGCTCATTGAATTTTGATTAGTCTATTTTTTTTACGTTTCCTATATGACTATGACAACCGAAATAACAAGGTGAATTGTTCAGTAATGTTATAATCCACGATTTTTGGCCTGGTAGGGCGGAGCCTAAAAAGCGAGTCGTTGCCATAAGGTAAAGGTAAACTAGCTATTATTTACAATTACTTATTTCTTTAGATCGTAGGTTGGTTACCAAACCTTCGTAACTTCAGCTTGTCTTAGCTGAAGTTACGAGACCTTGGTATCCGAACGATGAAATTCACATTCTCTGTGTACGTTAATCCTGTTGGTTTTAAGGCACAGTTATTTGCACGCGTTAACGTTGATTGCGGACTAACTTTTGAAAGAACCCAAAATATTGAAATGTAAACTCGCCAAATTACGTCAAAGCTAAGCCACGCCACGTCAATTGTATTACACAGAATTATAAAATTATTCGAAAAAAATGTTTATATAACATTTATTGACATAACACCCATTTTTTGACAAAAGTAAACATTTTCCCCCCTGATACCCGTCATTATCGTGTTTAATAGAAGAGTAAAGTGAAAAGGTGTCAAATAATATTAAAATGAGTCAACAAACTTGAAGTACAGCACACGACGTTATTTCATTCAATTTCCCAATTTTTAAATTTCATTGTGAACGGGTTTTTTTATCAATGCTATGGAAAATTGACTTTTTATAACTAAACTTTTCTGTGTACGATAAATTGATCTTAGTAACACATGTACAGCCACACCACCAAAATTTCTATTTGAGAAAAGACGGTTTTCAGAAAAAAATATTTTTAACGCAAAGTCTTAAAATCTAGTCTCGGCAAAGAAAAGCAAGTCTAGAAGAAAATCGAACAATTTCTTTTTCTTACGTAAGCAATTTTTTTTCAATTTATCTATTTCTTTTTAAGGTAGCAATGGACACATGGCCTCATTTTTCCCGCCCAATAAATTTTTTTCTTGCTCACATATGTTGTAGATTAACATTGTGTAGTCATTATATCAACATTTGAAGGTAACTTTCCATGCTCGTTTTCATACTAGAGTTATCTGCCCTTGAGTGGTATTGGCTGTTTTCAGTAAAACGTTTATATTCGTTTTAGGTCTAGTATAAACTCAGTACCAGCTTATAGCTATAAAACACGTACATTTTGATGGACCTTATACATGTACACAATGGCTGTTGCCAAGAAAATTTCTCTTTGATCAATTGCATTTGCACAATTTGTCTTCAAAAGCTAAAAAATGCACTAATTTTTGTAATTTTACGAGGTAAAAATGCCACAAACCCTATTTTTTGAAGAAATGAACCAATGAATTTTGCTTATTTTCCGATATGTTTCAAACCCATATTTTTCCTTTATTTGGTAAAAAATTCAGCATACCTTTCCATGCAAATAATAAAGATTTTGTTGTTTTACAGTGACCCCTCATAATTGAATGACGCTATTTCATGATCTAGTCTTTAAATTGATATCAAATGTTGAAAAGAAGCTCTTGTATGAAATTTTAACATCATTATTCTACGTTATTTCCATAAGCAGAATCTTACGAAAACGGAATTTTTAAACAAGGCGCATAAAATCCATAAAATAAACGAAGACCCACTTCCGGTTTATAGGGTCGGGAGACCGCTGTCCATTGCCACCTTAAGAGCGTTTTCTAACACTCAGAATTATCAGGCCATTGTATGACGCCATGCTGACGTGACTTAAGCATTATGATGAAGTCAATTCAGCACTATTATGACGTCACTTTAGCAGCTGAACATGCAGATATATGTAAGACGAGTATGCATCTAATAATTCTCCATATCTTTATAGATGAAAAAGGTAGTTTTGTAGTAATTGTGAGAAATATTTGTATTTTGATGTTGTTTCTCCTTTAAGTCATCCAAATTAAATTAAGAAAAACAGAAGCTGGCGGGTTACTTTTAGCATCCTCTTTCAGTTGCATAATATGTTACCTTTGACATGATAAAAGACCTTCAGGGAACATATAAATAAGTTGAAAAGTATGTTCATTACAGAAGAGATTCAACCGTAGGTCCCATGTCAAAACCTTTATTTATACAGGAAAGTAAAATAAACATATTAGATTCAGAAAAACATCAAGAAGCGAAAAGTTTCCATCCTGGTCAGACTGCACAGCCCGCGCAGTCTGACATAGATCGACACTTTAAGCGCCACCAATTAAGTCTCTTTTCGACTGACCGATGATTTATATAACCGATCAAGCGTGTAAGGATTTCCCGAGAAGATTGAGAAAAAAAGCCGATTCTCGTCAGACCGCATGTACGATTGTTTATTAAGATTCCAGAATATTTCATAGTTATTCAACCATGTCATGTTTTTTACAAATACCATGCCGGGTTTACCTTTGCTGGATTTTATATGATTAATGACATATTTCAAAGTGTTATTGCATAAGGACGATCACGTATTTTCTAAATATACCAAGCAAAGCAAAGGCGTAACTCCCATTACGCAATTTACGAAAGTGCGTAAAAGAAATACTCATCTGTTGAAAAATATCGTTGATGAGTGATCATAACATCGAAACTACAGCTTATTCAAGCTGTAGTTACGATGTTTTGATTATTCACCAACGCTCAGATCATAAGAAGGGAGTGGACGGAGGGCATTAATCTTTTGTCACAGTCCACATATCGCCTTTATCCAATATATGCTTTGGTTGTCGCCTTCTGATTGCGTATAAATTTCAAAGTCCTAGATACGCCTATGCAAAGAAAGGATACGTACATGTAACACGCAGACCGTTCAGCTTTTTGACGTTGGCGCCCGACTATTCAAGACGGGCGCACGGAAGCTAAATAATTTTGACAGAATCAATTTCGGATACAAAGGCCCAGTCAAGTCGCTATTGGGGCATATTGAGAGAAGGCGGGCACAATGCGAGAAATGTCAGAGCCCATCAAAAAGCAGCCGTGATCAAAGGAGCGGAGTGAATAAGAAGGTCGTTTATAATAATGGTAAATACAAGTAATTAATATTAGCAATACCTCACAAAGTTTCTCTTATCAATAGATGAAATGAGACACTGTGAATATTTTTATCGGTCTTATTTGTACACTAAAATTCTTGTAGGGGCCAAGGATTATTATACTTTTTTGTTCATCAACAGAGAATTTATCAAAATAAAAAAAGTTAAACTACACATTTATTTTAGCATAAACATGCTCGGAATGTTACATTTAATATTGATTTACATTATTTCTAGATTTCAAAAGCCCTTTTCATTTTTTACGCAGAAAGTAATAAATCGATTGATTCGAATTAAGTTTGGGATCATTTTGAATGATTTCAAAGTGATTTGTATGAATATTATCAATGTTTTGAAAGGAACGCTGACTGATGAAGTAGAATTGTTTTGAACGGTATGTGTGTCAATTTCACGATGTAAATAACTTCAATTTCGAACAGAATCTCTTTTAATCAGTTAAAAACATCGTGAAATTGACACTCATGCCGATCAAAATCATTCTAAATCATTAACTCAGCGCTCAATTCATTCATTCAAAACACTTACTCAAATCGAACAAAAACGCTCCAAAATCATTTGAAAACATTTCAAAATAGTCCAAGACAATCAACTTTTTTTTTCAAATCGATAAACGATTTTAATGGCTGTTGTGGGTTTTAAAGTGTATGAATGGTCAACGAAGATGCACAAAAAGAAAAGTACGTATGAATTTTTAAGGGAGGTGATAAATATCGCTAATTTTGTTTATTTTGAACACAGTTAGCTATATTGGATTACCTCCCTTCTATTTCACTCAATACTCGCTCCTCACACTCATTCAATTTCATTCCAAAATCGCTTCTAAAATCATCCATTGTGTCAATTTCACGATGTTCTTAACTGTACGTGAAGCTATTTTTTTCTTCTATTTTTTTTTAACCCTTTCCTGTTTTACAAAATTTTGGACATGTCCAAATTCAAAGGTTTTGCAGACGAAAATTTAAAGTGGATTTAATTTGAAAAATAACCATTCAGTAGGGTTGAAAATAGTGTCGAAAAAGAAGAAATTGCTTGTCAGAAGCAATTTCTTCTTTTTTTCACAATGTTTTCTCAATCATAAAATCACAGACACGTAAAAAGCAGGGATTAAACAGCAAAGGGTTAAAAGAATAGCACCAATCCGTTTGAATACAAGAGATATTCTAGTGTTAACTAATGTCCTTAATAAAATTCTCCATCTAAGTACATAAAACATTTAAATCCTTATCGCCCAAGAATTTTATAACAAAACGATTTCCTATCAATCAGATAACGCGGGGATTCTGGCGGACTGGTTAAATTTATTGCAGACGACACGACAATTCAACGGAATTTTGCGATCTCAATTATTACCGACCAGCCTTAAAAAAGCCTCAAATAGATTCTAGGTGACATTTACGATGTTTGTGGAGAAATACCCCTCAAGAATGGTCGATTACAGTTAGTAACTTCGTTAAATTGTCATTCACCTCAATCAAAACCATTCTAATTCGCCCACTCAGCGCTCAATTCATTCATTCCAAACACTAACTCAAACCATTCAACAACGATCAAACCCATTGAAAAATATAGAATCAACAACGTCATTCTAAATAAATTTTGAAAGAGAAAAATCGCGATTTCACTGACATAATTCAAGTTTTGAGCGTCTCAAAGGTTCTTGAAGAAAAGGGAAGCTACGTATAGAACTTGTATGCATTTTTATTAAAGGGAGGTAATCAATATCGCTAATTTTATTCATCCTGAACAAATTTTGCGATGTAGGATTACCTCCCTTTAATTTCACTCAAAACTCGCTTCACACACTCGTTCAATTTCATTCCAAAATCATTCATAAATAATTCATCTGGTCAATTTCAGAATGTTCTTTACTGAGCAATTTTTCACCGAATCTTCATATGGTCCCTATATACAGTTAAGAACACCCTGAAATTGACAAGATGAATTATTTATATCTGATTTTTGAATGAATTTGTGGAGCGAGTTTTGAGTGAAATTCAAGGGAGGTAAACAAAAATAGCTAATTTTGTTTAAGATGAACAAATTTAGATATGTCTCTTACATCCCTTTATTAAAATATTCGCTATTTTTTGTTTGTGTGTCTTCATGAACCAATCAGACACTTTTAAACCCACACCAGCAAATAAAATCGTAGAATTATTAGATCGATTTCAATTAAATGTTGACGGATTTCGAAATGTTTTCTAAAGATTTTGGAGCGTTTTTGACCGATTTGAGTGAGTGTTTGGAATGACTGAATGGAGCGCTGAGTGATCGATTCAGAGTGGTTTTGATCGGAATGAGTTTCAACTTCACGATGTTTTTAACTCTATTGCTTATAAGGATTTTCACGACGAAATGTTCTGAAGAGGTCCTGAAATCACCAATTTGGGAAAACATACATTTTCAAAATAACAACAACAACAACAACAACAACAACAACAACAACAAGCTGATTCTCACTATGATTTTTCGCCTTGTACTGTAAAATACATCTTTTGATAGGATATGTGCTTGGAGAGGTGATAAATTTATGTAACAAAGGCAAATATTTGGAACTAAATTGGTAATAAACATTTTAACTATGGATTACTCATATCGTAGGAGATTTCGTAGCGTTAAAATATCGGGGTGCTTTAAAATCCCAAATAAAACTGCTCGTCGTTACATTAAAGTCCACAATCTTTAGAAAATATCAATCCATGATAAATATAAATGTCAATTTGTAGATGATATGAATAAGTCTTAGATCCTATCACTGAACTTATACATTCGTTACTAGCAACCGTATTAGGTGAATGAACGTAATTAAGACGTAGGCTTGATATGTGCCAATCACAAAACGACTTTTATATAAATCTCGTTCAAGCGACAACTTCAGCTTTACGACTGTCCTCAAAGTTGATTTCCAAACAATAAGACTGATAAAGTATGAACGGATTTGCTCTTAAATGTATCGTACTCTAATCATATAAAAAACGAACCCATGAACACAATGAAAAGGTTCTTATCAGTTCACATACATGTACAATTCCGCATATGTCCTGCACAAAGAAGGAATTTTCACTTTGTATAGTTATAGTTCTTACTTTGCGCAATACTATTCCGGAATTGTCAGTCCGTAAGAATTTGAACAGAGTAAGAATATATTTCAAAGTATCATCGTAAACTAAGACTAAAGGACATTGTGAGTATGGCTAAAGATACCGAAAAAGGAGTATTATTTTGCGTTTACTTTCTGTTGTAGTATATGACCAGAGGTTTGTCATCAATTGTTTGTAAATGTAAACAATCGGTTTTTTACTAAAAGAAAAAAAAAAAAAAAAAACAAGTATCGGGTAAATGTTTGATATAAGAGGAAAACATGGAGTCGTAACATCGCCATTCTGTTTGTATGTTTGGAAGCACAGCCGCTCATTGTTAAAGAGAACAGTGGGTTGTATTTTCCAGTTAGGTGCGGTCAAATTGACGATAATACCATAAAAGAACTAGAAAAAAAAGACTTGATTTGCACTACTAATTTCTGCTTTCACCATTATAAATCCTATCGAAAACATTGAAAAGGAGAATATATCAAGCTTACACTTCTTTAAACACTGTACCACAACGCTCATCAAAATCTTACTTTGTCTAAAGAAAATTCTACTTTGTGCAGGGACTTCGTCAGGTGAAAAATGGAATGTAGAATAGATATAACGCCCTTGTATGATTCTAGATTTGTCAGTACGATCCTAGATTTGGTGGACAAAGTAGGACTTCCTACTTTGCGCAGCACAATTCCTGAATTATATCGTTTCTTACTTTGCACCGAACATATATATACAAATCGAAACTACGTTTTCATACCTTTTCATAACATAAAATAGTACAATGTAATCAGTGGCTATTTTAGCGACTGTTTTTGTTTTTGTTTTTTTTTTGATATCCCTCGTGGGATCGAAGGGAGAATTTTAGTACATGTATATATAGTGTCAATTCTAAGATTTTTTAGGGTTTGTTTAGTTGTAGGTAGATCTTAGCGTATGGTTCAGTTTGGTGTATTATCAAATTCAAACTTGTGTTAAGCTACCACTTATGGATTGTCGCATAAGTCTTTCTGGATCTTATGTGCTGGTTGCACAATCGGGATTCGAAACATGGACCCTACGCACCCCATTTTTAATGGTTTTGCCATTTTCACCTTTACAAAAAGAGGAAGCCCTAAAGAATAAATTGCTATTCTTGTGGCTGTGATTATTTCATCTAAGCGATAAGTAGTATTCTATTTCAGAATGTATGTACGAAAGGAGTATCAATATCAATAACGCAATCAATTGACCCACATCCATTTTGAAGCATTTGGCTGTGTCCAAAAACCATCAAATACTTTCTAAACAAATTAGTAAATGTTAATCACGTTTTATGGGCTTATTCGATATTGTGAAAAGGGGGTAATCATTGTTCGTCCCACATAAAACTGCATTAGAAGCGTGTTCAATGAATCATACCCCATCTTCGCTTTTTAATATCATTTTCAATTTCATAAATCTTTACAAATTACATTAGACTTTCCGAGAAGATATCCCCAATGAATTCTTCGTGGACATTCTGTCGATCTAGAGATAAGCATACTCGTAACGACCGGAGATAACCAGAAGTCTTGGTGCTTTTTATCATCCATTGTTACACAATTCGTATATTGGCTAGCAGAATATCGTAACTACAGCTTGAATAAGCTGTAGTTACGAGGATTCAAACTCAAAAAGACGAATTTTCAAAAGTATAGATAAGGAAATGTGGCTTTTGAAAGAGATATATCCTTCTTCAAGAAATTTTAGTAAGATCTTTATTTTACTCACAAAACATGATTCTTACATTGCAACTCACTACTTATTTGTTTTACTTAATTAATAGGGGTAGGTTCAATACCACTTTTAACAGTATTTCAGACAATTTCGAAGACTTTTTCGGAGTATATAACCATGGACGCCTGGTATTCCTTTCACTAAATACTTCGTCGAACACTTTCATGAGCCTCAACCTGCTCTATCCACTTAAGTTTACGATTATCCACACACTCATGAAAGGCACACATGCCGGAAAGGCAAGTCGCCGCCGCGAACGGAGAACTGCAAAATGGATATCAACGGAAGCCATCGGCGATTCCATTACATAGACTTCGGGAATAGTTAGGGCGGGGTCATGAAAGCGCGTCGTCTGTTACGTTGGTATACATGACGTCAAAAGCATAAAGGTGACTTTGAGAAAAATATAAATCATCGAAAGATTAAAACCCGGCACATCATAATTTGATAACGAAACGCAATGTTTTACTGAATTTCGTCATCAATTCACAATATGCCTAAAAGATTTCCGTATTCGATCGAAAAGCATTAAAGAAATTTGTTTATTACTCAATTGTATTGACCAAAGTAATACTAGAAGCCGACTTATCTATAAAATGACCCGAAATTAAAACATTTACTTGCGAGGTTCGTTCGATTTTACTGAAAAGTCCAAGCGATGTTCTGAATGGATCATCTTGATTGAGATTCCAGTAGACGACTTACTGTTATATGACAGCCATCGTTATTTTGATAGTTTGTACTATAAAATTGCACTGTTGATGATCTAAACTGCATTTCAAAAAAAAAAAAATGTTCTTCCAGATAAGTCTGCCTCACACAGCTTGCTGCGCACAGGAAACAGTTCTACAATCAAACTTCTATATTTGTCACATGCTAACAAAGTGATAAAGATTGGATCATGTAACAATCGCCTTTCGTTATATACTATACTACTCATTGACCCTAATCAGGCACATATGCTTCTAGATCCTAACTAGCATCACACATACTGTGGTGTTTCTAAAAATATTACGACAAAAATTTTCGACTGAAGAATATAAGTGTTTCTTTGTTCTATTGCGACGTCCTTGGTGTCTTTGGCATGAAACATAGGCCAGCAAATAGAATTAGGGAAAGTTTGATGTGATCCGAATGAAACTTTGAATCGTTTTTTAGTGATTAAGGGTGGTTGAATGATATGAGTTAGGGTTTGAATTACTTTGAAATGGGATGCTGAGAGATAATTGGAATTGTTTTGAGTAGGGTGAGCGGCAATTGAACAATATTTTGAACAATACACTAAAAGGCAAATGCGTTAGACGTAGTGCTTAGTCGATGAAAAAAGAAAAAAATGCAGATTTTAACTTTTATTTTCCTTATTAATCATTATTAATGTTAAAATACCATAATTGAGAAACATCAAAGTTTCCGGAATGGCATTTGAATAAAAGATAAATGTACTCCGTAATTTAAACGGAAATCCTCTAGTCTAATGATAACCTAATGTATAAATCAATGTTTTTTGTCATCTTCTTCAACAACTCTCCAATATATTCTAGGGTTTTTCATATTTTTCCTAACATATTTGCCATCCAATTTTAAAACTTAAGCTTAGAACAGTTACGAAAGAAAGGTTCGGTAAGAGTTTAAAAATCGTCGCTACACAATCGTTTGTACCCGTTTTTTCCTAAATAAGAATGTCTGAAGTTCAGCTCTTCAGATACAAATGGCGTTAAACTTTAGGATAACTTAAAAACACATAATGATACTCTGCAGAATTAACATTTATCTTTTTTTTCATTGAAATATAAATGATTTTTAAAAATTGTGACCCGTCAGGCGAAAAGAGGCCATCTTGGTAGTGCGAAAAATGTCGAACCAAGTCAGAATGCGCGGATTGCGCAGACTGTTTAGGGTCGAAACGTTTCGCACTTTGCTTATTTTCTTAATCTAGAATGGATTATCTACCTTCCAGTGAAAGAATTTTTGAAATGCGACCTCTTGTTGATATATGCTGGACCCAAACTCTTTTTCAAATATAATTTTATAGAGTTCTGAGATGGTCCCTTTACGGGTCACAATTTTGAAAATGTGTTGAGAGCCGCTTCAACATTCTAATGTATTATGTTAAAGTGTGTAGGTAATTAAGTAAAGGGTTTTTAAGGATCCTTATTTCTAAATGTAGAAGTACTTTTATAGTCTGTAATTCAACCCCAAGTTCTGAGTAAGTTTGTCGTCTGGTGCACGTCATACAATTATATTTACGGTAGTGAACCCGTAATAGTTCCGCAACATTTCGGAACATATGATGTTTCACAATGTTGACCGCGGTTTCCTAATGAACATCATTAGGAAACCTCGTTTAACACTTTTAAAGTTCATTACTTCCGAAACGTTGCGGAACTATTACGGGTCCACTACCTTAAGCACATTAGGAAATTGACACCAATTTTCAGAAGTCACTTGCTTATTCATAGCACCCCAAGTTCTCTTTAAAATCATTCAGATCAATGAAGATGTTCCATGATGTAATTGAAAGCTGTGAATTTCGAAGCGTTTTATTGTTCCGCGAAGACAAAATCGGTTCTTTGGGACATAACGTATATCTTATCAAAGATAGATAATAGAAAATCGCCCCTTTTGCTTTGAACGCTCATTACTACCAAGTTTGCCGAGTTGCCTAAATCAATTTCAATTCATATTGTCCATTTTAGGATGTTTTTAACTGTTACAATGTTTATATGATTGAAATATCATGTCATTGTTCAATCGAACTCTGTGATGAAATATTGGCATGCATCATCAAGACAACAACAGTAATTTATCAACATATGAACAGGGGATTATGTTAGGAAATGATTTAAGCGAAAGTCCGCACGCAAACCTGAAATTAAACAAGGAGAATATGCATCAGAAAAGGAGATAGCAGGTCCAATACATATAGATCCAGGCGTACAGTCAAACACACTAAACGACCACCTTGCAACTGTAAAATTTCAACAATCTCATCGTCCTTTAATGAAATACAAATGACTACTACATGAGTCTGTGAGGAACATTTCCAGCAAATTGATGTATGCGTGATTGGCAGACATTAAGCTACCCGGACAACCCCGCACTGATCAGAAATGTTTTGCTCAGCCAGAATAGGTCCGTAACTATGTACTTAGCGCACAGTAAATACTTTGACTCAAAATAAGCTCGACTTTTACTTCTTCGTGGCTTTAACGACCAAAACTTGGAAGGAAGTCACAAAAGTAATTAGAGAAACACTGAAAATTAAGAACCAGAAATTCTCGAATAGGTCCCCAAAAACTAAAAAAAAAAAAGAAAAATGATGACTTTTCGTGCCGATATTAGATTGTTGGAGAAAATTCCAAAGTGATAGTTTCTCACATAGGCAATTAATTTTGAATTTCAAAAATACCCTGAAAAATACCCTGAATATCCGACCAAATTAGATTTTTTTCGCGGAACTTTGAACCAAGTTAAATTGCAAAGTCCACGAATGAGTTTCCTCTCAGAGTTTGACCACCACCCGTCTCAGATACAGAAGGAAATACTACTGTTTTAGTGGGAAAACCCAAAACAAGTGCTCGTTTTGAAGTTCGATTCAGTATATTTACTTTTCACTAAACATGCTAAGAGCACCCATCACCAATGCGTCCAGTATTAATAAGAAGACCATGATGATGGTCATATATCAAAATTTTACAACTCTTTTTTTTTCTTTTCTCTATGACATAAAGTTATATAAGGGAACAAATTACACAGGGCTTGGACTTCCAACAATCAAAATGTAGGGCTGAAAGTTACTTTGAATTGTTTTGAAAGATTAATAAGAAACAATACTATAAATTTTGAAGATTATATATCTAAAAGTTAAGAACCCCTATCACCTTTTCCTTAAATGTGCCAATACAGCAAAGTGAATTGGTTCACTCATTGTAGAAACTCCAGAGCCTTTTTGATATGGGCATAGAAAATTTTTAAAGTTTTCTGTACTTTAATCATAAGTAAAATCCGATATTCTATAACATTAGGCTATTTTACAAGATAGTTTAATACTTTGTAGTATTTTGGTTGGCAAGCATTTGGGCAACGCTTGATACCAAAACATGATAGCTCAAGCCTGCTTACAGTTTAGGAGGAGGATAGTTTTAAAGGTTTTTTTCATTGCAAGTTCGTCATTGATTCCAATTCTGTGAAGTATTTTGAAAGTCCTTGGATAAAATATTATTTCTATGAAGTTTGATGGATAGTTTTGGAATATAAGATTATTTTACATGGGGGCAGACGCCGGACATTGATCGATAACAATGGCCCACCTAGAGCACTTCGTGCTTAGGTGAGCTAAAAACGATTTCTAATGTTGAGAAATTATAACCCGTTACTATACACGTCAGTAAACATACAAATCGGAATGTCATTGCTGAAACGTTTCGCTAACAGTCTTTATGTTCTTGTGTCAGTGAATTGCTTCTCCTTATGTCCCTTGACTGTTGACCGTCAATGACAAAAAAAAGGAAAAAAAAAAGAAAAAAGAATGCTTCCAAAAAATCCTTTTACTATATGCTTATATTTCCCATGGCAATGTATGTAAAACGCTAATTGATACAACAACAAGGTCATAATTACTTCATCTGACTATATCTTTCAGTAAAATTCATAATAATTCATAAAGACGTCATTTCTGTCGCAATGTTTAAGGTCGCTTCTTTGCGAAAGATAGTTAGAGAAAAAAACAGACAAACACGAGAAATCAAAAGTTTGTATTTGTTTAACTATACAATCCACCTTTATATCCTAGTCAAACACGTATTTGTAATGATGATGGCATGCATTGATCACATAAGCTTAATGTAAAGGTCACCTTTCAAGGTCATACTACTGAAATAAATCTGTTTCTTAAAGCCCTTATGTTTCACAAAAACATGTGATTTGGTTTCAAAAAAAGTATTCCACTATTTCTTCTAAACATTGAACTTCTTTGAAGTTATTGAGATATACGTTGTATTCAGAATAATCTACAAAATTTGTTTTGCAGCCAATTCCCTTGAATACCTGACACAGTTTACGACTTACAACGGGCTTAGAAAAGTCAAAATGTCGCAGCAGTATAAACACAACTTTACTAATAAAGGTTCTGAATATTTTCTTTAAAAAAGAAACAAAAGAAAACGATATGTCTCATAGTCAAGTGGATACCAAAAGTAAGCAAAAAGAAGAAAGCAGACAAAGCGAATCATTGAGTAAGAGTTTAGTATAAATATATGGAACCAAATGTCAATCATAACCAAAGAATGGGGCTTCATGAAAAAAGATAAGTGTTTTAAGAAGCACATATCATACATGTTAACTAGTGACGTACACTCCTATATGTTATATATGACCAAAATACCACCAATCTTAGACTAAAAGAAAAACATCATTCCATAACATGCCTGAAAATCGTCAAGAGTTTCTCGTTCTTACCTCTTATCTCTTCAATATTTTTTGAAAGTGCTCTGATTGAACCTTATCGGATAGTTTGACAAATTGATCCCATATTTACATATTTTTGTGCATTTATTCGCAAGTTTTATTCCAAACTAGGGTCAAAAGACGATCTAATGTCTGTCCCTCAAATTTGTTCTCATAGGTTGAATGAGACATATCTCTGAGCGAACTGTCAATCACTCTCGGTTCCTGTAATTGTTTCCTTGACCTTGGAGTAATAAACACTGGAAATCAACATTGACACGAGGTGTTACCTTTATCTGATTCGTAATTTAACCGAATTGTGACAGTTGGTAATTCTTTCTAATAGATTCGCACTGATTTACCGTCATTCATTGTATAAACTTACCGATATAATTAGCTTATCATGATTTTTGACACCCTATTGATCTGTCTGTCGTGCATGCGTGTGTTCGATATGTTATAACGAGTCACGATTTAATTGCTCTTTAAAATTTTGTGTTTGATTCTGCTAAAAAACAACAGCTTATTCATTATTTTGTATATGTTAACAACTATTATATAGTCCGTTTGACTTCTTTATGGACCATCATTTCGCCGAAAATCTCAGAATTGAATCAATGAAATGAATTGTTTTCTTGTCATATTATATTTTCCATCTAATACCATGACGAATCACGTTTTTTGGAATGGTATTCAGTTGAAATTAAGGTTTTACCACATACAAATTCTTCATTCAAACTCGATTTTATGCAATTGATGAAAAGGTCGGTCCATAAACGGTCTATACAATCCATAATGTATTCAATACTGTACAATAAGCCATTTTTTTTAAAATACTACATTGTGAAAAAAAAAGAAATTGTCATAGAAAACTTTCTTTTTATGCTCCCGAAAACTTTTCTGGGGGAACTTACAGTCGCCGGCTTGTGCGCGTGTCCGTCCTTCCGTTCTTCCCCGTCCGGCCGTCCGACGTAATATCTCAAGAATCCCCGGGCCTAATTTGATGAAACTTCATATATAATCTTGCTAGGAAATTCCCAAGACACTTTTTTTAATTTTCTCCTTTCAAGGCTGCGTCATGAACAAAGGGGCCTCAATGTAAAATTAGTTTTTTGCCAATTTCCCCTCTTCTTATAGTCAGAATTTTATGCAATTTCATATTTCAGTAGCAAATCAGATCCTCATGACTTTAAACAATCGATAATTTACATTTATCAAAAATGTGTCATGGAAAAAAGGGCCTCATTATTCTGTTATAAACTTTATTTAAGCTCTCATTTTGTCCTGCAATAACTTATATTGGCCATTACTTTTTTGATTCGTTACAGTAAAAGTCTTCATATCTCACATCTGCATTGCTTGTGACAAACCTTTTTTGTTGGTTCTTAGTTCAAGGTCATCAGTCAAGGTCATGTGTCAAGGTCAGAGTTTAGAAAATTAGAACTTTTGAATTTGCCATAATTTGGCAATGGTAAGTGATATAGCCTTCATATTTCAAAAGTTTATTAATTGTGACAAGACCTTTTATTAGAAAACTAAAGCATGTATCACGCCCTACGTCGAGGTCAAATGGTCAAAGTCAATAATTTCCATCATAAAAACTAAAAGTTGGCTAAACCCGTTAATTGGACTGAGATATGGTCTTCATATTTCAAATGTGCTTTGCTTGTGATAAGACCTTTCTGTTGGTGCAAAGTTCGATGTCATCAGTCAATGTCAAGGTATTTCAGGAGATATCTAAGACAAGGTTTTTGGTCAAGGTCAAGGTCAGATAGTCAAGGTCAATAATGTCCATCATAAAAACTCTATATTGACCATAACTTTTAATTGGAATCAGATTTAATCTGCATATTTCACATGTTTGTGAAAAGATCTTTTTGTTGCTACCAAGTTCAAGGTCACACTGTCAAAGCTAAGGTCATTTCCTAAGGTGAAAAATTTGAAAATTGAAACTACAATTAGCCATAATTTGCAATTTTAAGTCATATAACCTTCAAATTACATGTGTTTATTACTTTTGACAAGACCTTAAAATAGATAATTAAGACATAGACATAGCCATGTTATTTCAGTAACTTAAACTACAATCAAATTGTAAAAATCATAAACAAATTCAAGGTCAACAAAAATAAAAAAACCCTAACATATAAACAGCACACGCTCATACATACATACAAACACTCAAACATATACCACACACACAAGCACTCCACAAAAAAATCAAATAAAAACAAACATGAAATGTGCAATCAATTAAACAAATACTAATTTGTATGTCAAATTATGATATGTTTATTGGGAAAAGGGACTGTTGAAGAATTTTGAAGAGATTAAAAAGGGACTGTTTTTAAGTAAATTGATAATTATCAAAATGGTGTCTTTTTTTAATGATTCGCTAGTAAATTTTGCTAAGTTAATTAAGGTAGCATTCTTATTTCTTTGTAAAAATTCAGTTCATTTTAGCGTACTTGGTCTAATTCTTAAATATTGTTTGATATATTCATGACGGATATTAGAGAAAGCAGGACAAAGAAGCGTAAAATGATATTCATTTTCAATTTCTCTTTTATCACAGTATTCCTTAATCTAAGTTCATAATTTAGTTTGTTTCCCAGCATAGCGACCGGTTTCGACTTTTAATGCCCCCCGTTCGAAGAAGAGGGAGTATATTGCTCTGCACCTATCGGTCGGTCGGTCCGTCGGTCGGTCCGTCGGTAGACCGTTTTTTGTCCTGAGTATATCTCAAAGAGTATGTAAGCTAGAATCATGAAACTTCACAGGTGGATATATATATCTCACTGAGGGGGAGTGCAGTGCACAAGAACAATAACTCTACTCATCATATTTTGTGAGTTATTGCCCATTGTTTCTTGACAAAGAAAAGGCTATTAACCTGCTTTTATGGGGGGGGGGGGGCATAAATGTTTTACAAACATCTCTATTTATGAGAGGGCAGACGTATTGTTTGCAATAGAGGTATAATGTTTTTAAGGTAAAACACTTAGATAATCTTCTTTATAGAAGTAGTCTAAATATGCCTATAGATTCTAGATGAAGTATTGGTACTGAAATTTGGTGTCTACATGTAGTTCTGAACGAAAATGCCGGTGATTACACGCTTCAAAAGACAAGATTAGATTCACGGGCAAGTTATCAAGGTCAATGATTTTAAAATAAAAACTCTAAAATGGCCATAACGTTTTCATTGGATTGAGATTTAATCTTTCCATTTTACACGTGCATTGCTTGTGATAGACCTTTTTGTTGGTACTAAGTTCAAGGTTATCAGTCAAGGTCAAGATCTTTTCTTAAGGTCAAAGCTGGTAAATTTAAACTTTGCCATTACCAATTTGCGGTAATATTGCAATTGTCTAGTGATATATCCTTCATATTTCATATCTTTAATACTTATGATAAGACCTTTCAGTAGATAACTAAGACAATGCACTTGGTCAAGGTTAAGGTCAAATTTCAACTGAAAAGTGATTGCAATTTTTGTCTTTGGAAAAGTTGGCCGCTGAAATGAAAAGGACCTAAACTTCTTCTCCATAACCCTTGGAACCCTTTAGCATATGCTTTATATATTAACCTACATACAAAATATTTAATGGTAAACTGTTTTAAGTAAACTTTGACTGTTTATTTAAAGCATTTTTAATTATGAAGCACTTTTTCAAGGAGCATAACCTGTCACTGACGGCTCTTCTTTCCTTAAGCTAGTGACCCCTTCCCCTAATTTTCGTTGATTTATATGCCAAGTGCGTACTAAACCAATTCTAAACACGATTTTTGGGAACATCTGGATATGCTGGCGAAAATGAAGGGATTGCCCTGGGTTTCGAGATGGAAAAATAACACCCGGTCTGCGATCAGAATAATAAAACGATGCAAATCGTTTGACAATTTTTCCTACTTTCGCACGTGCAAAGCTGGGTATAATTGGCAAACAGTTTGAACCGTATTATTATCCCGAACGAAGGGCTGGAGAAGATGATAACGCCATCAGTGACATAAAAACTATAGCCTAAGAGACATGCAGCTACCAGCGTGAGGGAAATTACAGAACGCATCACAATTTTAAAAGTTTGTTATAAATATAATGATTGAAAATGTAGTTTAAAATGAACATATTTATAAATATGCTTTAAACAGATATTGTTTTACAATCAAAATTTGCAGAACTTGAAAAATATAACAAAACTTCAGAATATACATTGAAAAATATACATATTTCAAACCTTTGCTCACAAATTCTTTACATGACTTTTCAGTTGTTAACTTCATTATTGAAAAAAAAAATAAACAAATAAAAAAATCCGCGGTATAGCCTAAGAGATATGAAGCTACCTTGGTGACGAAAATAACCGAGCTCATCACAATTTCAAAACATAGTTATGAATGTAATGATTAAAAGTGTAGTTCAAGATGAATGTATAAATAAATATACTTAAAGCAAATATCAATTTACAATCAATATTTGAAGAACTTTAAGAATAAAACAAAACTTCGGAATATACATTGAAAAAATATAAACATAGTTCAAATCTTAGCCCACAATTTCTTTAAACGACGTCTAAGTTGGTAACTTCATTTTTGATACCCCCCATCCTCCGCGGTAAAGCTTAAGATATATCAAGGTACCAGGGTGGGTAAAATAACCGACTTATCACAATTTCAAACCTTCATTATGATTATAATAATTAAAAATGCTGTTTAAAATGAATATATGAATAAATATGATTTAAATAGATTCCATTTTACAATTGATATATGCAGAATTTGAAAGGTTGTAAAAAAACTCTTCAAAATATACATCGAAAAATATATATATAAATTTCAAATCTTAGCTTAAAGATTCTTTTGATGTCTTTTTATAAACTGTGAGCTCGTAAAGCTAGACGTATATTGAGATATTACGTATCCAAATATGTATCATAACTACTTTTTATAGAATAACCAAAGACTAACAAAGTATAAGTACATGTGCTTACATATCGTTTCGTTTACTTACATCGATGCAAATCTTAAAAATCCATATGATAAGAGGCTCAGGAAGTTGGTGCAGATTTAAACAATTAATATCTAAATCCTATTGATTTTATGCGCCCGCATCCAAAGATCGGGGACATATTGTTTTACCGTTGTCCGTCTGTCGGTCGATCTGTCCGTCTGCAAAACTTAACCAAATAAAACTTAACATTGCCAATTAGGTTAATGCTTTTCAAGATACAATGGTCGCATTGAGTATGAAGAAAGATCTCGATGAAGCGCATCTATAGATACTTAGGTCAAGGTCATGTAGCAATGTCATTTGTCAAGGTCAAAGTTTAAAAAATTGCCGTTTGGGGGGGGGGGGGCATTAGTGTTTCACAATCACATCCTGTTATACATGTATATTACACAAGTGTAATTTAACAAGTGTAATTATTATGCAAATGAGTTCAGAGCGTTTAGTAAGCATTTTTCGGTGTTTTATAATTGACATCACAATGCACGGTCTATGCGATGACATCATTTCACAAACAACACTTTTAATTACGCGGAACTTCCAATCGGTGAATTTGAGTAAAAATGCAGGTCATGCTGTAAATGGAATATCAAATTTGTGTAACTGACAGATCGAATGTATGACAATCGTCATCAAAAAAATAAATAAGCTGGTCAAATGCTCATCTTTTTTTTTCTTTATAGATAAATTCGAATTTTCTGTCTTTTTCTGTCACTTTCCCGTATGTGTAATGATTATCAAAAGCAAGGCTATGAGAAGGGAAACGCTTCCAAACACTTTTTTTGTATACTTTAAAAAGCACCGTCCTTTACCGGCAAAATGATTTTGACTATCTCCCTTTAAATTAAGAAACCGTGACCAAAAGACGTTATCGTTATAATCCATTGATAACTTCCATGGTACAATGATCTTTATGAGGCCCCTTTAAAGAATAACGACGCCACAAATAATATTAGATGATACATAAAAAAGAAAGCGACCACTTTTGTTTCAACGACCTTTTCTAAAAATGAAGAATATTCAATTGTAAAGATCTTACTGACTCTCCATGCAGACTCTCGATGCAAATTCCTTTTTTTTCAACAGGGGAATTCAGAAGAATAGAAATTTTAGCGACAGTAACTATTTGGATAGCGTTAAAACTCATTACCAGATATTTATTATTTTCATGCAAACAAAGAATCATCAGATATTATACGTGTAATTGGATGCCTCCTTAAACACATCAGCTATTGTGCATGCAATTGGATGCCTACGTACATGTACAACTTATGACCTCAATTATATACAAATATTGCTATGGAAGTACATGTAAATGTTTTAGACTGAATTCATTCATAAACTGCTTAAATGATCCCGTTCATCGTAGATGTGTCTGGTTTTACAATCATAACCTAGTTATAAAAATTAAATACCTGAACATGAGCAATTTAATAGATGTTAATTAATAAAATAATGGTAAGAAGATCGGAATGTATATCAATGTTCATAGAAAAGTGTCCCCCTAGCAAGTGATTCATCAGGACTTTCAGATATAGTAACACAATATAAATGAATTCTATTCTTTCATTATTTCTCTTTTTCTTTTCTTGAAATATAATTTATTCCTGACGACAAACAACTACTTAAATATGCACCTTTCGTATGCTTGAATTCCAAAGTATTCATAATCATTTCGGGTCTTTACTAAGAGTGACAACCATATACAGATATATTCTTAAGGCCTTGACTACTTATGGAATATGTTTAACGAAATCCTTGTTAAAACTTCAAGAGAAGAACAAAATTAAGAGTTGGATAAATAGCTGTATTCGCGACATGATTGAAATTGACCCTTTTCTTGCTGAAGTCTAGTATTGCTTTAATCAAATAACTCATTTTTGATATTTCAAGCTGTCTAGCTCCAGTTTGACCTGCAATAATCAAGTGCAGACATACAAAGTAGGCAGAAGGGTTAATTTCAATAAGGGTACATTTGTAAATGGGGATAAAATCCTAAAGACAGACACATAAATATAAAGTTATTTAACTATGTCTTATAAAGACAGATTGTTGGACTAATTGATTTCTTTTTCTTTTCCATTTTAAGTCAAATGGTAAGTATGAAGGCGATAAGAAAATGTTGTACAAATTTTTCATATTCAACCATATACATTCAAATTCCGAAAAAGGACTTTCCCCGAAAGAATAAAAGAGAAAAGAAAAATCCTCAAGACTTATTCGACCAGACTTGGTTTTTAATAATGAATATATGGTTAGGTAGAACGACAACTCTTTAATAAAAAACATGCAGAATGGTAAATCTTATTTTCTTATTAGTGCATTACTTTGTACCTAAGGAAGTCTTTATTAAGTGATTTTCTTTTATAACTATTTTTCCTAAAACTATAGACTTGTATTCGACTTAATTTAGATAACACAATGTTAACTTTGAGGCATTTTATTAGTCATCATTTTCATATAAAGAGTTATTAGATTGACCTGAAAAGTATTCTTTTAAAGCATTAGATATTTTGATATCTTTCGAATTATTTCGTTTACTTTCGAATATTTTTTAAACATTACTTGAAGTTTTGCCTCTGTTTTATACGGTTCTCTTTTCAATGCAGCGATAATGCCTTATCTTAAGTATGAAAAATCTGTCAGGTCACTGATATTGAATGACTCGCTTGTAGATATATGATGATAGCCAAGATTTTTATGTTATGACATAACCTATTGCAACAACCGTTTGAAATGAAACAGGCTCTAAAGATATTTATGAAACATTTATTCAACGATGGCACACGGCATTTGACTCCATCAGCGCCCACTTTACATAAGAAAATCATTTCTCTGCTGACACGTTTTTGTTTATGGAGAAGTTTCAGCTCCTATGAATTTTTTTTAACCTTTTGCTGTTTAATCCCTGCTTTTTACGTGCCTGTGATTTCATGATTGAGAAAACATTGTAAAAAAAGAAGTAATTGCTTCTGACAAGCAATTTCTTCTTTTTCCACACTATTTTCTACCCCACTTGAATGGTTATTTTTCAAATAAAATGCACTTTTAATTTTCGTCTGCAAAGCCTTTGAATTTAGACAGGTCCAAAATTTTGTAAAACAGGAAAGCGTTAAATAACAACGTATTCTTTTACACTTTCGCTGGATTATCGAAAAATAACAGTGGATTATCATTTGACAAACTCAGCGACAACTAGTGAAATTACCAGAAAATTATACCCTTCTTTCGCTCATTTTACCTTTTCTGGCTACATCAAAGATACCAATAAGCAAATGGAGTAATGACGTTTCACAGCAATCACTTGCAAATAACGCGCTTTTGGAATATTTGTCCGAAAACTTTCACACTTTGATACATTTTTTAATCGATCGATAAATGTTTCAAAACTGATGAAAATAAAGTTTTTGTTGTTCACCCAATGAAATACAAATAAGTTTCAAACTGAAACAAACGATTATTCTCTTTTTTTTTAAATCCACGCATAAAACACATACCATATTTAGTAAATGGCTAAATAAATTTTGACATCTTATCAAATATTAGAAAGATCCGAAAATATTCAAATTCACATAATACTTTTTGTTGGCTTTTTTTAAAAATTCTTCTGTAATCTTGACATGTTTATAAATGAAAATCAATCCAAAAAGTTAAAAACACAACCGTTTGTCTAAAGCTAAATGCGAGAGACAATATAAACCATGTCTGTATAATGATAATGAATCACAATTCTTACATGTCTTTTTCCTGCCATTAAAACTGTCTCAGAAAAAAAAGTACGAAATAAATGTATAAGTATACACTCTGGCACACGCGGGTTTGAACCCCAAATACTTTTCAACTATGAATAGGACAAATAGTATTATGCGCGTTTGTTTGTCAACTTAAGACAACTCAAAACAAACATTCTTCTTACCAATAATGTTGAACGAGATAGAAAGTGAAAATTTACTGCGTAATAAGAAAATGTTTTTAGCATAAAATATGTTTTCCTATATACGTTATGTAGTTTGTGTTATACGAGTAGAGAAATATCAGCACTTTATTTCATTACTGATAATCTATAATAAACCTTTCTCTTAGCTGTCAACCAAAGCTCTCTACGACATTTTAATCATCATTAAAGCAAAACACATAACTCCACAAAAATGCAAATAGCAATTAATGAAGCACAAATATATGGACACCATATCTCCCTTAATAGCTATAATTATCTAAAGATTTAAAACAAATCACTGTACGCATACATTTATTGTGCCATATAAACTTCGATCTTCAAGAAAATAATTTAAGAATAATAGGGAACTTGGATATTAGATAGCAATTGAATGTTTTTTTTTAAACAACACACAAAGAAAAGAGCAACAAAACCAAATGGACACAAAAAATATATGAATAACTGCATCTTAAAAAGTACAACCTTATTTGCATTTACAGTTAGCAAAATCATGAAATTGACAAGGTGAATGATTTTGGTATGATTTTGAATGAAATTGAATGAGTGTGTGAAATGAGTTTTGTGTAAAAGCAAAGGGAGGTGATCCAATATCGCTAATTTTGTTCAGGAGGACTGATGATTGATTGAATGGAGTCTAACGCCGCTTTCAACATTATTTCAGTTATATCGCGGCGGCTGGAGCACCTAACAATGGATCCCTGGTATTTCTCTCACCAGTACAACCATCACATTCTTTCCTAGCATCCAGCTGCTATCTACCCTCCTTTAAAAAGTATGCATATACGTTCTATAGATATACCTATTCCCATTTCTTCTAGAACCAATCAGACGCTTACAATTTCAATTAATTCAGTGAAATCGCAATTTTATTCGAGCTATATTTATTTTGAATGGTTTGAGTGAGTGCTTTGAATGAATCAAATGGAGCAATGGGTTAGCGATTAAGAATTGTTTTGATTGAGATAAATGTCAATTCCACGATGTTTATAACTGTGCGCAATTATTTCACTTTTATACATCTGATACTATGTCCTATAAATCTAGTTATATACATATCTGAGACAAAGGAATAGTTGTAATCAAGCACGAAGAACATTCCTTGTTTAACATATGCTTTACAAAAAATGGTTTTACCTCTACTTAAAAATCTTTTGATATATTAGCCTTAAACTGAGATACTGGAGAATTCGAAAATTCATTACCGTTTAGAACTTATTCAAAATCCATCTCTATTGTTTAACAAAACTACATAAACTAAACATATTTTATTAAAATCGAAAAAAAAGTTATTGAGACGATATCTCGGCGGAAGAGTCATAAGATGCACAATCTCGATCTATTTGCAAGCTTGTTTTCATTGCTTAAATATTGCGTTGTCACATCAGCTCGTCTCCATCGCTAGACAGGGGAGCCAAAATAAGCCTTGGCATGCTAAAACAAGCATGAACGATATCCAAACTAAAAACTCTTCGTAATACTTAAACTGTGGTCAATTACAGTGTGGGTAAAACAAGGTGATGGTTCTTTTTACTGAGGAACGCAATGGAAAAGCCCAACTGGGAGTTTCTTTGTAACCAACGAAATGCTCTAAACTTCTTTATTATTTTCTTTGACGAAGCAACGTTTCCGAAATATTGAAATAAACAGTATATTTGAATAATGCCTTGTTTTTGTCTCATCTGTTTGTTATTTTTTTCATTTGTTATTTTTTTGATGGTGTTTGATATGTAGAAGAAGTTGATTCGAACTTAAATGGTAATAGCTGTTTTAAAATAAGTTTATTTGTAAGTATTTGGGAGTAATGACGAACTCATATTTTTCACAAAGCTTCCCTTGTCTTCTATCACGAACAGCCATCAGAGATATTCTTATCTTACATATGTGTAAGAACACATTCTAAATGACGTCATCATGACGTCAACTTACGCACGATTTTGCGGTTTTTCTGTCATCAGAGCGTTTCAAAAATTGTTTTATCTTACGAAATGTTTTTAATGCAAGGAAAAGAATCTGTTACTCGATTCTATCTGTTCTAAACCTCTTCTAGAATAGAAATGTTATTGAGCACGCCAAGATTCGCCTACTAACATTTAAGTTATAGACTCGGTTTAGATCAGCTTGTCGCAAATAAAATCTAATGAGAGATCCTAAATGTAACACCATAAATAAAGCTTGAAACAAAGAATCTCAAACACGAAAATTATTTTGACCGTTGTTGTTTAGTACAGATTTTTTTAAAGACGTAGCTTTAGCTAAAAAAACTGGGGCCTGTTTTACTAAACATCTTACGATTATTTTTTGCGTACGTCAAAAATTTAAATTGATTCTACAGAAGTAACTAAATATTGAATTCTGCCATGCATTATCTCATTGGAATCTTCTTCTAAAGACGATTCCAATGAAATATTACAAGGCAGAATCTAACAATGAATGAAAACACCAGGTACGATTTGTGATTTTGACCTACGATTATTTTTTCGTAAGATGTGTAGTAAAACGGATCCCTGTTTCTTTTCAAAACTATGGTTCAACACAAGACTGACGAAATAACAGTATATATAAAGGTACGTAAGACAATATTGCTTTGACTTATAGATGCAATGATATATCGGAAACTCTTCATTTGTGTGTTGATTGATAAAACACCAGAGTAAAATTTTCACATACTATCCAATGCAGAATGGTGTATTTATACGAAAAGGTGAAGTTATAATGATGCACAAAAAATGTTTTATGTACGTAGTTGTACTAGTGTGTACAAAGAACAGAAACTATTAACAGAAAAAAGTCGACAATTTCAGCGGGACCAGTTTTATGAACACTTAATGTTTGTGCCTACTGGTGATAGACTCAACACAATAAAAGTTAAATTAACGAAGCTAAATTGAGATGATTTATTTCGTTAAATTTCTTAATTATACTTTAAATATTACTTTTATATCGTGGCTATAAATTTGAGAACAGTTAGTGTTTAACCACAGAACTTTCAGCCTATCAAGCAAGTAAATAAATGCGCTTAACATTTCAATACAGTGCACGCTAAGTTCTGAAAGAAATTCGAATCACTGCGTCATTGCAGTCTTTGGTATATTACAAAAATGAAATAAATAAAGTTTGCAACCCGTTTGTCCACTGCTATAGATAAGATATATATTTCTTTAGAATTCTGGGGCCCGTTTTACTAAACAACTTACGATCATTTTTGCGTAAGTCAAAAATTAAAGTTCCTTCTACAGTAGTAACTAAATATGGAATTCGGCCATGCATAATGTCATTGGAATCGTCTTCTAAAGACGATTCCGATGAGTTAATGCAAGGCAGAATCTAACAAAGAATAAAAACACCAGGTACGATTTGTGATTTTGACTTACGATAAATATTTTCGTAAGTAGTTAAGTAAAACGGGCCCCTGGTTCCATACTTTCAAAATACGCGAGACTTACTTTAAAACGAGGAGAAATATTAAACACCGTATAACAGTCGAAACGACGAATGTCTTCAAATTTCATAAAAAGGTTTCAAAGGGTCATATGAAACATTATTCTTAGCGTGTCCGTCATTATTGAAATATGGCCTATGTTTGATTTTGTGCTTTCAGCATCGTATTCAACTGGATACAGAAAGAAAATGTCTCCGATAATTAGAAAAATGCAAATTTCAGGCTCAATTGTTGCTGAACGCGTTAATTTGCATAAACGTGTGAGTTCAACATTATGATGGGTCTGGCGCCAGGAGGGTCGCCGTTTAGACATAGTACCCGTTATTAGAGTCGCGGATTGACGAGATCTAACCGATAAACAGATTTTCGTAGTTAAAAAAGTTACTTAGTATTTGTTAGTTTTTAAAAAACAGCATTTAAATCATGTCGAAAGAGCAATCGCTTAGATGGCACTTAAGCTGCTTAGAAAATTTTAGTATCGTAATGGGCGCAGACTTTGGCGCCCTGATGCAATATTTCAAAAGTCTTTGTTACAGATCATAGCTTTTTGAAGCGTGGTTGTCGAAACAAATTGATTTACGTTTTTTAGTTTTAAGCTTTTTTCCACGGTGTTATTAAGGAAACATAATTATAAATGAATAAAATAACATGCATACTATTTTACACTTTTGCTCCAATATCCAACCACCGCGATATGACTGAAATAATGTTGAAAGCGGCATTTAACCCCATTCAAACAAACAAATAAACATATAAAGCATATTTCTGTCAGTCTAATTGTCTGTTCGTTTGTAAAAATCATAACCAAAAAGAGCTTTAGACAAATCGCGCTTTATTGTTTGTACCAAGAACCTTAGCAGATTTCTTTATGTACTTCTACACAAACCGAGTCATCTGACAAGATCAGATTGTAGGGTCGGACTTCAGGGAAATTGGTGTATCACAACGAACTGATAGCAAAAAATGTATTAATAATTATTCATAGAAAATCTAGCCTCAATATCTTAACTGATCTATACAAAATTTATACAAAGAATTTTGTCATGAAAAAGGTTTATTGACTAGTTTTTGGTAAAACCTCATTTTAAAGAATTATGTAATAAGCATTATAGTTTCAGCTGTCTTATGAGCACTTACCCCCCCCCCCCCCCCCCCCCCAAATAAAAAAGGTGCTCATACCAAGTAAGGAGTCGAAAAAGTTGTATAATTTTGACCCGTCACGCGAAAAGGGGTCATCTGAGAATTCTGCAAAATATTTGGAAAAATTGACTGGATCAAGCATAAGACAAACAGAAGGCATATTTCGGAAATTATCACATAGGAAGGCAGAGTAATTATTCTAGATTTAGAAAATACGTTATTTGCGAAATGTTACGATCCTGGTCAGTCATATATTTAGATTTGGATGACGTCATCTAGTAGGCTAGAAAGGGATGTTCTTGTCTCATCCCAGAATCTATACATTTAAGTCTAAACGAAACGTCTATCATAAAATGATATTTCTTTTGCGAAGGAAAAGATATTCTATCGAAAATAATGTAGGCATTTCAAACGCAAATGAAGTTTCAAATTTTCTAATGACATAATCTTATATTAAAAGCTATCTAGGGTTAAACCATAATAGCTTTTTAACTGGTCATACACTGCATCATGTTTTCTATGAGCATTCTCCCGAAATCATCGATTAATAATTCTTGTGCATGGGGTTTCTTCGAAAAGATTGACATATTTTTGCCAGGCGATGATCTTGTCCTATTTTATACAGTTAAATACATCGTAAAATTGGAAATTCACCTAAATCAAAAATATTCTAAATCGCTCACTCAGCGTTCCACTCATTCATTTCAAACACTCACTCAAACCATTCAAAAACGATCAAACTCACTGAAAAATACATAATCAACAACGTCATTCAAAATAAATTTCGATGGAGAAAAATCGCGATTTCACTGACATAATTCAGGCTGTTAGGGTCTCATAGGTTCTTAAAGAAATAGAAAGCTATGTATATAACTTGTATGCCTTTTTATTAAAGGGAGGTAATCAATAAATTTAATTTTGTTCATCCTGAACAAAATTTGCGATTTTTGATTACCCCCCTTGATTTTCACTCAAAACTCGCTCCACACACTCATTCATTTACATTCCAAAATCATTAATAAAACATTCATTTTGCCAATTTCAGAATGTCTCAACTGTAAACGGAAAGGTTTCAGCGGATATGTTCGAACACAATTCATCAGTGTAAAATTATAGATACTTTAAAGCAAGATAACAGTTAAAATTGGTTTTGTTAGTAAAGATAATTATCTTATCAGGGTTGTTCACATTTGAGAAGGATTTGGTTCACTTCCTCAGATCATTGGACTGACTTTCCAATCAGCTAATCGGCGCGCGTTGTCATCATGCTTCTTGGTAAAAACCTGTGACGGAGATTTGTATCTTCGGGGTGATATATATCTAGCGGTTTGCTAGAGAAGGCTTTGAAAACAAAATTGATTTCGAAAAAAGTAATAAAATGAAATAGAAATAAATAAATAAAAATCTGTCTGTCTGCTAATTTCTTTTTTCTTTAGGGCTTCGTTTCAGCTAAGAACGTCATGAAAATGAGACCAATTCCAATCATAAAAATTCTTAAACACACACTCAGCGCTCCAATCATTCATTCATATCACACACACAAACCATTCAAAAACGCTCCGAAATCTTTCACATGACTTTGAAATCGTTTGTAAACAATTGACATTTCAATCAAATAATTTCATAATTAATTAGCTGGTGCTGATTTTTAAGACACTAAATCAGAAAAATACGCGAATTTTATTAAGCGATGTAAAGAATAATCGTTAATTTCGTCCGTCGGACGCAATTATCAAATATATTTTACCTCCCCTGAAAATCATTCAAAACTCGCTCCTCTTACTTATTCAATTTCGTTCCAGAATCATTACATTCGTTCACTTTTTTCAATTTCACGCTGTTATTCACTGTATACTAGAGAATGATTTGAACACTTTGAAATTGATTTCATAACATTTGAGAAGACAAAAGATATTAAAGCTTGTTCGATTTGTATTTTTTCTATGTATTGCATTTTGTTATGTTATCATAATGAATACCATCTCTTTCTCGCTTTTTATATATATGTGTGTGTTTTTTTTTTTTTTTTTTTTTTTTTTTTTTGTGCGTGTGTGTGTGAGTTTCCCCCAAATTTCACCTGCTCTGATTATTCGAAGCCGAGTACATAAATAATACCATAAAAGAATAAATTAATGGCGCCGTGTGTACTGGCTGAGAAACATTGTTTTCAGCTCTTTTGTCTGTATGATGAAAATGAAAAAATCTAGTTAATGGGAACACCATCGGGTCGTATCATCATTATGGTATTAAATGGAAAGTAGATTAATTTGTCCTGATTAGTAACATTGTCTCTTTGTATGTATTAAATTTTTTTTAAACAACGTTTACATTGCTTGCAATTGCTGTTCTCTTATGTACCCTAACATCACAAACGTTACGTTGTCTAAAATATCATCCTTTCTTTGTGGACAAATGATGTTTGCCACTGTTGCCATGAACGATACGTTACGTAAGTAAGAAACGTTCCCCAGCTATTTGATTTAAATTTTGTGATGTTTTCACATTCTATATATACATTTGTATTGTTGTCTTCATGAAATATCAGCTTTACAGTAATAACATCTTTATAGATTACATGGAACTAAGTGAAGTTCAATGAAAGAATTGGCTAGGTCTTAAATGATGTAAGGGGCGGTGACAATTTATCGCTCATTTATATAGATTAATTTGAAAGAATTGAGCGAAATCTTTTTGCCAACCTTTTACACATAATACGTACTATTATATACATTTGTAAATAAATATGTGAGTCTTGGCGGAACATTCAAAAACTTACGCTAGCCAATGATACAAAGGTAGGTTTTGAGGAAATTTGAATAAAGTTTTGGATCTTTTTGAATAATTTATGAGTGATTTGAATGACTTGAGTGAAAATTTCGGAAACTTTGGATGGAAAGCTGAGCGAGTGATCTTAGCAATGATTTTGAGTGGGGCGAATTTCAATTTCACGACATTCTTAAACCCATTTGACCTCATTCAGTAATAAGCTAATTGACTCCCCTGTTTGTTTATTTGCTAAACGTTTGAACACACTCATTTCGTCCGCTATTATTACCATTATTATAATATGATGCCGATTTATGAAATATCAGAAGGATAAGTGGCTTTTATTTGCTTCAAGTTGTCGACACAATGCGTCATGTCATACTATTTGCTAATGTTTCTCGAATTACAGTCAAGAACTATGTTAATGAAAGCTGCACTTCATTTGTTCTGTTTAAAGTTGATATTTGTCACTAAACACTACAAACGTACACTAAGTTACATCTTGAAATTGAAATTTACCTCAATCAAAGCCATTCTAAATCGCTCACTCAGCGCTCCATTCATTCCAAACACTCACTCAAACCATTCAAAAACGATCAAAACCATTGAAAAATATAGAAGCAACATCGTCATTCAAAATAAATTTGGATAGAGCAAAAACGCGATTTAAACTGACGTAATTCAAAATGTAAGCGTCTAATAGGTTTTTGAAGAAATGGGAAGCTATATATAAAACTTGTATGAATATTTTATTAAAGGGGGTAATCAATATCGCTACTTATGTTCATCCTGAACAAAATTTGCGATACTGGATTACCTCCCATTAAATTCACTCAAAACTCGCTCCACACACTCATTCAATTTCATCCCTAAATCATTCTAAAATCATTCACCTTCTCAATTTCCCGATGTTTCTGACTGTAATAAAAGCTGCTCTTCATTTGTTCTTGTTAAAGTTGATATCTGTCACTAAACGCTGCAAAATGCTACATCAGTAACCTCTTTCTGTTATGATGTTGTAAGGAACTGCCATCAAAGATATATTTGTTTTACATATAGATGGCTGAGCGCAAAACAGTTGTAACTTCCTATAACATATAGAGTAATATACATCGTGAAATTGACACCCATTCTGATCACAGACACTAAATATACATAGGTATGTTGAGAGTCTCTGTTCCGATATCATTCAAAATTAAAAGAATATGGAATGAACGGTATATTTAAAGGGTACATATTTAATTCCTTTTTTATAATATGATTTATTTTTGTGACAAAACGAAGAAATTCAAGATATGTATCGATTCCATTTATCCCGCGAAAAAACATCAGTGATTGCGAAATGACGACATTAATTGCATTATACGACGTCATTTTCATAACGAAAATATAACTTTTTTTCTTTCTTAGCTAATTTGCATAGATATTCCACTTGTGTAATTATATCCGTGTAATATCAAAAATATTCAATGGGATAATTTCATTCCCGCGACGTAGGTTATATCAAAATGTCAAATAGACAATTTACATTGTGTGAGAAACAAAAAAAGACCCATAATTAGGTATTCCAGCTTCCACGATATTTTCACGTTAACGCACACAAGAACGTCAACGCCAATGTTCTTCAAAGTGACTTGAAACCCTATTCAATCAATCGTAGTTCTTATTACTATAAAAAGAGTGAAACAAGTTGAAAATAAAAGACCATTACATGTGTCCGAAAATCTCATGCACGGTTTTCATTTCTGATTAAGATTTGTAAAGTTTTAATGTCAGCAACAAAAAATTAATAGCCTCTATTAAGAACGTTTTTGGGTCAATTTTATAGCTTTATTAGATAAATTATGGCTTTTACCTGAAATGAGTGTAAATATTTGTTAGCTATGCTTCATTAAGGTGTCATCATTCAGTAATATCAGTTATTAGCTACCCGTATTGTTATTTTATGTGTTTTTGATGTCGCCAATTGACATTATTTTACACAACAGCAAGAATGGCAATTTATTTTGGCAAAATATTTCAATATTCAAACTTTATTCATCGATCGAATATGTGATTTGTCACGAGATTTTGTTTAACAAATACTGATCTGAAACATGTCTATAGTTTAGCTAAATTGTAAGAAAGTTGAATTAATACAGAAATTTATTTATAGCTTATTAGCTAGACTATTTTCGGAGAAAACCAGGATTTGCTCTAGCCTTTGTGCGGACACCGTTGATGACGTGCGAATTTTTATTACATTTTGTGATATCTCTAGCATTACTGAAGCCATTCGCTTGAAACTTGGCACACTGGTACACTAAAAAAGAACAACCTATAATATCAGCACACAACAGCGTAGCTTAGGCACCCGTAGGCAGTGCTCTTGTTTTTTATCGTATTTACTACAGCTTACTAGGTTGAGAGTTAGAAGAAGCTTATTTTAAGACAATTTTACAGAATTAGTTATCTAAAGCCATTTGAAAATGTGCAAGAAACATCTAAGAATTTCATAAACATTTTCAATTTGTTGTCACGAGAAACTGTTTGTAGTTTAAGTTACTGAAATAAAATGTCTATGTCTATATACAATTTGGCGACATTTTCAGTTCATCCAAGATTGGTGAGCAGAATAACACCTTTAACAATTTTGTTGCTTTTGCCAACTTTATGCATTAAATAGCTATATTGATTTTCAAGCATTAACGTACTTACGCTCACAAGTTTAATGTAATAGAATAAAACAGTTTGTGAATTGCGAAAGAATTATTTACCCATATGTTTAATAATAAAAGCTAAAAGCTTTTCGCGGCTTAATGAAGACACCGCCTGACCAGTGAGATTGCCCAAAAATTATTTCCTACTTTCATTCAATTCGCCCTTTTGACGTTATCTAATCGGAACCATATAAATAAATGAACTTGAATGACAATCAAGGGCAAAATGAAAAAAAAGACAATTCTGACAATTTGTCTAATTTCTGCATTAAAGGAATAGAAAAACCGTTCGTTTTTTTTAGTAAGATCGATTGATATTTAATTTCCGAACACCAAAAGGCTGTATTTACACTCGTGGTTCTGCCACTCGTGAAATATGAATCAATCTTACACTATTAAATAGAAATAAATAAATAAAAAAAAGAATATCTTTTATATAATCTCTCATCAGTGTCTTCTCCATAAGTTCTCTTAGATAAATCTGCTTCGCGCATTCATTAAGAGTGCATTAGTTTCATACCTCCACGAAATCAACAAATACTCCGTTCATCTCTTAAATGAAAAGCAGCTTTTCAAATATAGTTATTAATATCTTAACCAGGCTTTGAATAGCAAGGCGTAGCGTGAAATGGCGTAATTCATGAAGATATTTGTAATTATTTGAAATATAAGGGTAAATGGACAAATGTTTCCTTAAAAACTGACAATATTTATTATGATTTATATTTTAAAATACAATATCATGCGCAATTTTCAATTTATGATATGGCCGACGTCCCGGGAGTGAAATAAACCCATTGAATATTTTAGATATTAAACGAGTGTTATCACACTAATGCAAATGAGCTCAGATCGAATGACGACGCTTTTTTGTAACCGCGAAAATGACGTCATAATTCATAAATTGTGACGTCAGTTTTAATCGGCGTTATAAGTTTCGCGGAAAATTGAAATGTTGAATTTCAAGAATTTTGAAGATTTTCCTAAAAAAATTCGGGTCTTATTATAAATAGAATATAAAATTTGTGCTCATTAAATACCGAATTTAATGAACTCGTAATCTAAAACAGATAAAAACTCGGCGCAGCCTCGTTTTTATCTGTTAATAGAAGACTCGTTTAAAAAAATCGGTATTCAATGACCACTCATTCAATATCCTCTATATCTTTCTTCTATCCTTTCCCTCTAATCAAGTCATGGTGTCGTAAAGAAAGATATTTGGGTCCATGGTAGATGAGCTGGTCTTGAAAACAAGTAGGAAAAGAATCGTCGTCATCTGTGTGTCGTTGGCAACGCCTTTGACGTTTTGTGTGCGATAACGTGAAAAATGCAGATCTCCGAAGACGTCTCTTCGGCCATGACGTGGCTGGTCGACTGGAAAATCTTTGTGTTTGCAAATGATCTGGTCACGCACAAGAGAGAAAAAAAATGAATAAAACAAACAGCAACAACACTGACATCAACCAAAATTTTCCTCTGAACGTAAATGCCATAAGTACAGCTTATTTTTAGAAGAAGAAGCAGCTTTCTTGTTTTCCGTAAGTCTATGGAGCTCTTTTTGGACATATCATAATTTTACGACGAAGCGCAGTTAATACTTCAAATCACTTCGGACGCATTCATTTGCTGGTGGTACTTTTGTCAGTTCGCCTGAAGTAATAAACAAATTTCTAATTGTTTTCCGTAAATCTATGGAGTCCTTTCGGATAAATATTCAGTTTACGACGACGAAATAACTGCGTTTTGTTATCAAATTATGATTTGCCAAGTTTTAAACCTTCGTTGACTTTGCTTTACTTTAAGACACCTTGATGGTTATGACGTCATTTAAGACCTCGAGCGATATTATATCCTATGTCTATTCCGTGGAATCGCCTAAGGCTCCCGACTGAGAGATAAAGGGATTGATGGGCTCTCAGTAGTGCTATTTAACGGATTATTTACCGAATCAGTGCTTTTCAAAGTTCATTATAAAGAGATTCATATCTCACCCAGCCCTGGTCACCATCAAAGCGCGGGTTTACCGTTACACTGGGGTGCATTAATTACATATTTCAACGGACACGGCTTGACCTTTGCACGTTGTAACTCTACGGTTTCCCAGCTTGAGTTTGAAATGTAGACTTTAACTTAACACGTTATGACCATAAAACCTTCATCAAAGATGTTATCGTGGGACGCCTGGTCATTGTGGACAGGCGCCGTGCTTTATTTATACACCGACTCGTAAAAACATCAAAGGGCACTAGCTCCCTGCTACTATGTTTCATTTGACCGGTGATGAGAAATATATAATAAAAATATTGCCACGAGTTCTAGAATCCCGTTAATTGGAAGTGAAAAGGTAATGAAATTCATAACATGGAACCAATAATTGCCCCTAAAAATTTTAACGAATTGATTCTTTGAACACTCTCCTTTCTTAAGACAGCGATCACTTTGCGTGGGAACTTCTATGAAATGATACAACATAACTCATTCTTAAAAAGGGCGTCGATTTAATCAACGCACGGTTGCAACTTTAGCCAAATTGCAATTAGAGCCGCTTTGGGCGTGGACATTCTAAATTGCTTCTTTTCGTAAATTTATTTTACATTTTTCCAACGTTAAATAAGACCAATCTATGGTCATCGAGCGATGTAAACGGAAATGTTAGAAGTGTCTTTATTGGCTTTTGTACTTTTTGTCCTAATAGTTTTGGATATATGAATATGACCCAATGGCCAATTATGCTTAATAAGCAGGAAGTTGACGTAGAAGCTCTCCAAGGTATATCTGACGAAATGTTCTAATAAAATCAAAGAATTTGATTAAAAAAAAAAAGATACCGATGCTTCCGTGTTTTAAATTTTCTAAATCAAAACCCAACAAGGTATCCGATAAAGCTTTTTTCTTTTGGAAGTCTGCATGCTCTTTCATTACCTCATTTCATATATGCGATATGGTCATCTAGTGTCCTAAAACTGTATAAAGCCCAGTTTTTTATTGGAGAGTAACTCTTTTTTTTCACATAAGTAAACATTTCAATCTTAAAGAATGCCCTTGTTACAAACAACCGGGCAAAGAGAATACCAAATGTGCGAGTGTCACAAACCTCGAGCAGCCCAGATAAATCACAACCACATGAAGAGGGGCTAGGAACTTACCTACTTAAAAAACGCAAATTGATTTCTCGCGTCAGACTGTGCGGATGCACAGACTTACCAGAGGCTTTGCTTTGCTCACAAGTGAAGTTATTGGAGATGTCACAAACGGTCTCAATTGATATATTGCAAATTTCATTTTTGTATCGGCGTACCTTTTAGTTGCCATTATGACCCAGGGCGAAGCATCCCCATGGCGCCAGATGATTTTTCTTATTTTTGTTACAGAGGTGGTCTTTTGTCGTATAAAGGTGACCTTTAAACCCCCTTCATATTCTCGAGCTCGGGTTTCGCATCAAAATATAAACTGTACCTTTTTACCGTCAATAAAATTCATAAAGGAGTAAGGTTTCCACGATATCAACCCTTAATGATTTTCTTCTTTTTTTCTATGGACGTCTAAGCGCATCATCGTTGGTTGATTTTACTGCAAACACCATTGGCTGATTTAACCTTGGTTACAACATTGTTCAAAGAAATAATTGATTGTAATAATCTTTATCAGTTTTCATATGGTGTCAAGCATCATAAGCTTACGAAAAATAGGATAAGAAAATATGTAGTTTCTATGAAGTAAATATTGTCAAAGCCGTCCTCTAACGAATGAACATGAGAACAATTAAGAGTGTGACATTGCCAGAATTTCAAAATGTGAAAAGACTTCAAAAATTGGTACCCACTTACGTGCAAAGCATGGAATCGTTTTTAAAGTTCGTAAACGTTTTCTGTCTTAATCGTAGGGCTGGTTAAGAACATTGTTTATCAGAAAAATAATTATAAATGTCTATTTGAAAATGAAGTATCCAATCAGACCCAATTTAGAACCTTCAGCGATTCTATAGAATTGTTCTTGGGAATAATAAGGGCGCAACGAAGATACGCGTCGTTTTGCATTAAGGGTTATTTTGACGTCACAAACTTAACTGAAGAAGACCTTGCGCAAAAAATAAAATCAACGGAAAGTTAAAACGTTAGCATTTCATAATTTGACAACAAAACGCTAGGTTTTACTGCATTTTGTTTTCAAGTTATAACATGCCAAAAAGATCTCTGCAGACGACAGAAAGGTATTAAAGGAATATTCTTTTCAAGCGTATTAGCACCAAAGTACCACTTGAAGTCTGATTACCTATAAAATGACCCAAAATTACTATACTTACGTCCGAGATACTTTCGAGTATACGGAAAAGTCCGAACGATGTTCCGAATGAATCAGACTGAGTAGCTACACAGACCGATCCGAGACTTCACTTAGTACATTTAAAATTGCTGATTCCTCCCACAGCCGATTGCTTGGACAGTAAGATTTGTTGATTTCTTGATGATGAAATTATAATAGTGTCAAAACTTTTAGACACTCACACAATTATAAATGTTCAAAATCATAAGGATCCCTAATTAAGAAAACTTTTTGGCATATTTGTACAGTGTTCTACAAGTTGCAAAATTTTATTGTCTACTCCAATGAAAGAAATCTTATTTGCGTATTCTGTCCTAAAATATTTTCTGACTTTTTCATGGTTAAAGATTGAGGGTATTCAACTTTTGCGGTAAAGAGTCAAAGTGGTAAGCATTTAAATTCGAGCCCGTGGCCCTATGTGTTAAAATACAGTAGTTGTCATTATAGGAGCGATATATTTATTTTACATTAATAGAGTACGTATATCATTGTAGACCGGGTCATTTCAAATAATGGTCAGACGATAAATATGTTTTTTTGTCAGATAAAACAGACAGTATGCACACAAAACATTTTTCGTCAAACGACACCTAAATTTTTACATGAATACAGCTTTTTTCAAGCTGTATTAAAGAAAGTTTGGTTGTCTATAAAAAATATGCTATTTAGATATATTGTAAAAAGTAATCTGAGTTTAAAATTTATCAGCGACAACAACAACAACAACGACAACAACAACAACCCTGATTAGTAAACAGAATAAAAAATGGAAAATATGAAAATAGAGTATTGCTTGTAACAGAAACATGTAGGTATGTAGTTTCTCGTTAGATTGACGCAATCAATTTCTACGATAAATGCATTATTAAGTTGTTTAAATAAATTTGGAAAAGAAAAAAACAAAAAAAAAACTAAAACATCAAAATACAATGACTCTTATGTCACTTTTATACGTTTAAGTATGTGTTTTGAAAAGTTTTTTGTTATTTTGCTGCATTCTTTCGGATAAAAAATGATAGCTAAAGTCGAGCAAAAACCTAACAAACAAATACGGTCAAACAGACAGATCTTTTGAGTTGGTATTTAAAAAACTGCAGGAAATTAGCATATTATTAATGTGAAGCGCCATCTTGTGTGCAGGTGACACCCTCTGTTTTAGTCTAGACCCAAGATCTCCGGCGCCGTTATGGTCACAAAATTCGGGTTTAAAACAATAGTTGCAAACATCATCATGACATGACTGCTTAAGGCCAAAATCCTTTTGCTGATGCATCTTCGCGTGGATGGGGTTCGGATCGATAGCTTCATCTTGAAAAACTAAGACAGGTAGATCTTTCGACCTTCACAAGATGTCGCTGATGATCTCGGTATATCTGCTACTTTTAACACTTTATCAATTTTGGAGATTTTGAGCTGTACTAAATTCGGACTGTGAGAGGTTGCAGACGATAATGAAACGTCGAAGATAAGCAAAATCTTTCTTTTTTTCATATTTCTTTGGTATTAAATCACAATAACTTAAAATTCCGGATTTTTAGCTATCAGTAGAAATTTCGAGAGGTTTTAAGTGATGGCTACTTAGATTTTTAAACAAAAACGTGATATGCGATAGGAGTCAATACGAAGAGTATATGGTTTGCGCGGGCTGACTAGACTCAAGACTCCATTCACTTGGGTGTTTTTCTGAAATGATTTTCTACAGTTAACAACATCGTGAAATTGACAAGTTGAGTGATTTTGGAATGATATTGGAAAGAGTACAATGAGTTGGTTTTGAGTGAAATTAATAGGGGGTATGGTAATCCAGTACCGCTAATTTTGTTCAAGATGAACAAAATTAGCGATATTGATTACCTCTCTGCAATGAAATAGGCATACCGCTTAAATAGGTAAATTTCTATGTCTTCGTGAACGCATAATACGCTTTCAAAATTTTTAATTAATTTTAATGTGTGAAATCGTGGATTTTTCATACCGATTTTTAGTTTGAACGTAGTTGTTAATCTTATCATTTCTAGTGATTTTTGGAGCGTTTTTGACAGGTTTCAGTGAGTGTTTGTAATCAATTAATGAATGAATGGAGCGCCGATTGGGTGGTTTATAATATTTATGATCGAATGTCAATTTCACGATGTTATAACTGCATATCAAAATGAATGAAATTGCCAAAAACTTGAAACATAGAAGATACTTGACGATTCCAACACAAACGCTGACTCGTAAGGTTTTGTGAACATATGTGCAAGAATTTCATTGTTTCAAACAAGACGAAATAAGATATTTATTGATAATTATTTGACCCAGACGACGCACGTTAATATTACAGAGCGTCATTTTAAGGCAACAGCTTGTTATACAATACAATACAAAATCCTTTATTCACTCTTGGTACATTATTGTACAACATGAGAAAGTATGCCTACATAAGCTTTAACAATATTCGGATACTAATAATACATGTTTAAGGACACATGATTAGTCAAAATTTTATAAAGATCATTTCATTGAATTTGAAAGTATAGTCATTAGGCAGTCATTAGTTGGTTATGACAGACTTCTTTTCGGGAAAATCCATATTCGAATGTACATGTATTTTAATCCAGTTGGGGATTTAGGACAATTCTTTGTCCAAAATCCCCTCCTATATTATGCCACCATTGAATAGTCCAAGCCATGCGATGTAATTGATTTCACATGCTTTAGGGACGACATGATCCATTTTTTAGTCATAGTTCATATGAGTTACAGAAAGTGTGGGCACAGGTTACATCGTGCAAACTTGAATTTGTACAGCCCAATCTGCACCCCTACCATCTGCAGTCAAGTACAAATATCCAAGACACTGTATCAGGGAAAAGAAAAATAGTTCATATAAGCCATCAGAAAAAACAACAACAACAACACGTGTTGTATCTATTGAATAGATGGTGATAATGAGCATGTTACACGATCAATATAAAAAGAGATAATAACGAACCTCGCATTTTTTCTAACAAAACGTTCATATAGACTAACTGGTAGATCTTTATAGGAAGATCCACCAGCGAGAATAAATGAGTAACAAACAAAATAAAGACGAAATTTCAGCTGCAGATATATTTATGTGAGAAACGGTGGCTGAATGAGTGCGGCTTATTTATTTGCTTACACAGATTTTTTTTTATATTACGTCGCATACTTTTGTTTCATATTCTGTTAGACTGTGACTTATATCTTGTCTGTTCTATGTATGTGAATTTAAAATAAATTTTATATAAAGACATTAATATGAGACTATTTAAAAACTTAAACACGTAAAAGAGATCCAATATCATTATAATTATTAATCTAGCCTCCTACCTTCTACATTGGATCCTGTGCGTGACATTTCCAACAGTTTCACATGTGCAAAAACACTGAGACTCAGATCAGTATGTGCGTCCGCACAGTCTGATCAGAGTTTTAACTATGCGCTCAATAGATGGCTTCAGACCTAAAACGGTTATTCACAACCGAAAACTAATTTGAATGCTTTGTATAAGTGTCCAGGCTACTCAACGTCTTTCCATCGCGCACACATGAAATTGTTGGAAATGTCACGCACAGGCTCATAGTATTTATGATATTTGAAATTGGACGAAACCTGGACAGAGAAATCTAAACATTTATCTTTCAATTGCAATGCTTTCTCAAATGTATCTTATAACTATACAAATAATCGTGTGATAACATCCCGTATGATATTTTTATGATATCACACAGTTGTTTTTAAATCAATGATATAATGCGGTTATTTTTAGAAACTTGCATTTCAGTTAGAAACATCGACGAAAAAAGACAAATAGAGGTTACAAGATAAATATAATACATACTTAATGTATTATATGAAAAAATATCTAACTCGGTTGTGAGAATTGATAATTGTCTCGGCAGAGCCTCGACTATGATCAATTCTCCCAACCTCGTTAGATTTTTTTTCTTATACAAAATACCAAGTATGTATTAAATATATCTCACACCAACAGTCGTAAAAAACAAGGGTTGTTCGATAACGTTTTAACATCCTCATCAGCAAGAAACATCTTGTTTGAAAACAAGGTTTATGTGAAATCGGGGCACCAAGAATTCGAAAACTTTGGAATTATCAGATCCATCGAGACATTTGAAGCGAGATAATGTCATTTATTCTGTTTACTTACATTGCACTGTTTCCAAACAATTAAGAAAATTTCTCATAAAAATCGAGTTTAACAACCAATAAAAAGGCCTGTTACTTTCTTAACCTTTTTAACGACGCGCTAACTTTCCGATAAATTTTCACTACCCGTTCCCGTATGGCTTAGATTTTACGAAAGAAAGGTGTAAAACTCTTCGAATTAAAATCAACTTTCTCAGATTTTACATGCACCTTCATTTGTTGTTATTTTTCGCATTCACTCAAGAAATAAACGAATTTTCTTTCCTTATTTCAGGATTTTCGAAAACCTTCCTGTTGCCAATTAGTTGGAGGCGGGAAAGAGTTCACACCCCTTTCGTTCCCGTTGTGCTTCAGTGACACCTGTTGGCGTATATCTGAGAAACAATAAATTTTCTCTACCTAGACTGGAAGACTTCATCGTTGCACAGTGAATGATAGTTCTCTCCATGGCATCTTAACGTGTAGCTTTGGTGCCTCTATAGTCTGGAAGGCTTGTGTACAATTAAGATGATCGTGGAATTGCCAGTCATTGTTCAGAACCTCTCTAAAATTGCTCGCTCAGCGATCTTTTCAAGCATTCTAATCACTCACTCATCCATGCATTATTCAAAACGCTCCAAAATCATTCAAAATGACCTTAAACTTCATTTTAAATCCATCCAATCATTCTATGACTTCTTTGGCCGTAAGTTGGGAGATTTATTATTGGCCCCAAAGACACACACACACATGTATCTATTTCTAGAACAGTATTTTTTTTAAAAAAGGAGATAATATAATAACATCTAATTCGTTCAATTTGAACGAAATGAGCGACATTTTATTAGCTTCTAACATTACTTTTTTACTCATTATCGCGTTCTTTCAACAATCATTCCAATCCTTCAGAAATCATTCACACTGTAAATTTCACGACAGTATTAACTGTAAGGGTTGGCGTGATATCTGAAAAATCTTAAAATCCGAACATTGTTGTACGAATGTAGCTTTACCAACTTTACTTTGCAAACATCAAACTGAATAAATCAACGATTGACTTATAAATTATCTCTAGAAATGAACATCTTATTCATCTCTAAGTCTAACAAAATATGTGTGTAAGGTGTTTTACTATATACGCTGTTCTTCATTAAAACGGCATGGCCAAACATGCCCTGCTGATGGACTTGTTACAACTGGTATAGTATCATTTTTCTTGAAAAATGAAAAAAAAATGAAACTAAAGTCTTACAGCAATACAACGGAAAAAGTCGTTGCCTTACATTTCTATTCCAGTAAAGCAAGTCCCACTTTCACATGAACAGGGTTAATTTAAGTCATAGTTTATGGTGAGTTCCGTGTATTTTGCGTCCTAAAGTTTGTTTGGTACGATAAGCCTTGTATTAAATAACGTGAAAATGGGCCTGTTACCTATTTTATGGGTAAGAATATCATAAATACACGTGAGCTGGAGATAGCGCAAGATATCAGGTCAAGCGAGCTTTAACTATGTTATCCATGAATATTGTTCTCTGCCTACAATCGGGCCCCTTCGGCGATTCTACGGAATTGCGGAAATGTCCGAGCGTTGTTCCGAATTATACTATCTATGGATACTAGCTGAGGTTTCGGAACGATTCCAGACACCAAAACGTTGTACGATGGTAATTGTCTTCTTTTTTAATAATCAATCTTTAGATTAGGTCTTCCGTCCGGTAGTAATCTTATTTAAAACTCGTTTGTGTAGTTTCACTGGTCGGTTCGAAAGATTTCCTCAAATCTTTCCGAAAAAAAAATATCGTTAAATATCGGAAGATTAATACTTGACAATTTAAGTCGCAAAACCAATAGAATGATTAAATGATGGAATCCCTTTATTGATAATTTGACCCAATAGGAGGTCATCTGTGTTTTTTTCTCATTGAGTTTCAATTTTTGCGTCAAAGAAACAGTTTCTTTTTTCGTAAAAGATGTTTTTTATTATTTTATTATCATTTTGGGAACAACAAAAGATATATTTTCGTGAAAATATAGCTTTTGTTGTTCATTTAATGAAAGATAATCGATCTAACTCTGAACCATTTTTTTTAAAATATTTTCGATTAGCAGCACCAATAATTAAGTTAACTGAAACGTATTCCAATAAGTTCTACTAGTTTGTTAAGTTTTTCGACAAAAATGACTTTAATACACAGTCGTAGAATTTCATGCAAAAGAAACCCATTTTCAGGTTTCAATGTCTCCAAAAACTTGACGTTGTTCAAGCACTTCAAACAAAATCATTCGAAATCCATAACTTCATTTGACTTTTAAACGCTTCATTGCGCAGCCGGTGTCATATTTTCATACAAGTCGTAAATTATACTCAGCTCGGAATAGAAACATGGAAGAAATGCGGTACTGTTATCTCGGCCAAGTTTACAATCTGCGATAAGGCTTATCTGTCAACCATTGACATTACCGTTTACGCGCTGCGATGAAATATCTCTATTTCTATTGTCTAGTTATGTTTTATGGCGGAAACATTGACAAGATAGTGCGTATTAATTAAAACATACTTCTGTTTACTCTTCCGATCTATAAGAAAACAAGATTTTGTTATCTAATCATATTTTGAGGATTCTTTGAATTTAAAATTGTTATGATTTTCAACTTAAGGTTAACTGTACTATCAAATACGTACAGGGATAAATTAGAAAAATGAATAGCCGAATTCAAAAGCTGTTATGTAATGTAAACCAAATATGACAATCGTAAGGGACAAAGATAATATTGAAAAAGGGAGAGAGAAACAATTTTCCCTATTACATGACTTAACGTTCATGTACAAAAAGATGACGTCGATGGCTCAGCGCGAAACAGTTTTAATTACCTATAAACATATAGGCAGTTACAACTGTTTCGCACTGAGCCATTGACGTGATAAAGTGTAAAAGAACTGGGAGAGGGGTAATGTTTTTGTAAATTTGCATTTTTCTCAGTAAATGTCGTCAGTAAAATATTATTAAATTGTGAATTTATTGTTGCAGTGCGGCAATACAAAACTATTAGTAAATTTACTGTTACTAAAACAGTTAGTTACATCGTGAAATTGACATTCACCTCAATAAAAACCGTTCTAAATCGCTCACTCAGCGCTCCATTAATTCATTCCAAACAATTACTCAAATCATTTAAAAACGCTCAAACCAATTGAAAAAAAAAAAAAAAAATCAACAACGTCATTCAAAATAAATTTTGGTAGAGAACAATCGCAATTTCGCTGATATAATTCAAGTTGTTAGCGTCTCATAGGTTCTTGAAGAAATAGGTATCTATGTATAGAACTTTTATGTATATTAATTTTTATTAAAGGGAGGTAATCAATATAGCTAATTTTGTTCATCCTGAACAAAATTTGCGATATAGGATTGCCTCCCTTGAATTTCACTCAAAACTCGCTCCACACACTCATTCAGTTTCATTCCAAAATCATTTAAAAATCATTCATCTTGTCAATTTCACGATGTTCTTAACTGTAGCTCTGTCCTGCTTTCAGGATGAAAAGGCATTGCAATCGTTTAGAAATTTTACACCATTTAGAAATTTTACACCACTTAGAAATTTTACACCACTTTGCACTCTCGTACAAAGCGGGAAAATTTCATTCCATTTGAAGGCAGTGCAAGACAGCTCCATGTTGACAGGTATATTCCACGAACACTCAGTTACTCAGAAATACGAAGGGTAAAATTGCACAGTTCTGATCATTTATAAACTCATTCCTGCTTCATTCCCAGAGGCGTCATTTGGCCAAGCAAAATAACTAGAGCTTGTGAAGTAACGTTAAGGAATTGCGGCATAAAAAATTGAAATCGTATAAAAACAAGAGATAATAGATCCACGTTATCAGAACCTATCAGAGATTAATTCAATTACGAGGGTGTTTTATGAAGCTGAATTATTGTATTCGTTCATGGATCTCTGAGCTGAAACCGAACAAATTTATCTATTCATTGGTCTGTCCATCACAGGCTGTTTGTTTGTTTTGGAAGTGGAATAATTCTCTTGTTTCTTTGAGGGAGGTCATTTATTTTAAAGAACATCTGAAAAAAAGTAATGTTAGGTCCAAAAAGAGAGTATGAGAACAAAATTTATTCGTTGGTCCGTCTATCACAGGGTGCTATATTTTGGAAGTGGAATAATTCAGTTGTTTCTTTGAGAGAGGTCATTTATTTTAGGGGATAACCTGAAAAGTAATGTTTGGTCCAAAAAGACAGTATGGGCAGTTTTTCGGACTTTCGGATGGATATTTTGATTCTTACACGATATTTAAAAAGTATCGAAATAGAGGATAATCGTTTGTTTAAGTGTAAGATCGATTTATATTTCATTGAGTGAACAACAAAAGCAATATTTTCACGAGTGGCAGAGCCACGAGTGAAGATATAGCTTTTGTTTTTCACGAAATGAAATATTAATCGATCTTACTCGAAAAGCAAACGATTATCCTCTATTTCGATACTTTTTAAATATCGTGTAAGAATCAAAATATCCATCCGAAAGTCTATTTCTTTAATGCAAAAATGAGACAAAATGTGAAATTTCTAGGATATATTTAGGATAAAGCGCGTCATTTTGCGCGAGATTGCTATTTCGCCCGGCATAGATGACGTCAGATAGGATGAAATGCACAAAAGCAGGGTATAAGATTTTGATAATTTCACTGCTTTTGCGGTTAGTTTATCAAGTGATAATCTACCGTTATTTCTCGATAAACCACCGAAAAGCATCAAAGAAATATCGTTCTTTCATAGTGTTCGGTGGATTATCGAGAAATAACGATAAAGTTTCACTTGGTAATCTCACCGCCAATCTAGTGAAAACAAAAAGACTAAACCCTGTCCTTCGTCCAGGATATCAAAGCGGTGCAAACAAGTTTCCAATTTTACCCCGCTTTGCACGTCCAATTGCGTTGAAAGCGGGGTATAAATCGAAAATTGTTTGCACTGTTTTGACATCCTGAACGCAGGGCTGCTTTCGTTCATTTCAGTCTACATGGTGTTATCCGAGCGAGGCCCGTAAACCACATGACGTCAACTGCATTGTAAACACTCGCCAAAAGACGCGCATTAAAAGTTTTTCTTCTAAAACTGAATGATTTTTTAAGAAAATGAATGAGTGTGTGGAGCGAGTTTTGAGTGAAATTCAAGGGAGGTAATCCTATATAGCAAATTTTGTTCAAGTTGAACTATATTGGCGATATAGATTACCCCCCCCCCCCCCACCCCTTTAATAAACAAGAGGACCCTGAGGGCCCTAAATCGCACACCTGATATTTCAAGTAAATTATCATTAAGACTCCTTTTCCTGTGATATGGCATGAACCTTTCCCTTTTCAACAGAGTTCATTCTTGTGACCTGGCAAACATTTTGACCAAGATTCATGAAGATTGGACCATATTTGTGGCGTCTGGAGCTCTTACAAGAAAAATTGTTATTAAGGCCCCTTTTTCCGTGATATAGCACGGATCCTTCCCATTTTCAAAAGAGTTCATTCTCATGACCTAACAACATTCTGACCAAGTTTCATAATGAATGGACCATATTTGTGGCTTCTAGAGTGTGAACAAAAAATATCATTAAGGCCTTTTTTTCCCGTGATATGGCACAAATCCTTTCCATTTTCAATAGACTTCATCCTTGAGACCTGATAAATATTCTGAACATGTTTCATGAAGACTGGACCATATTTGTAGCCACTAGAGTGTAAACAAGAAAATTGTCACTGAGGCCCCTTTTCCCCTGATATGGCACGAATCCTTCCCATTTTCAATAAAATTCATCCTCATGGCCTAACAAACATTCTGACCAAGTTTCATGAAGATTGGACCATATTTGTGGCTTCTAGATTGTAAACAAGAAAGTTGTCATTAAGGCCCCTTTCCCCGTGATATGGCACGGATCCTTTCCATTTTAGCAAATTTTACAAGGGACTTCCCAAGGAATATTTCTGCCAAGTTTGGTTGATTTTGACTGCTTGATTTTGACTGGTTGAGTAGTTTAGGAGATGTCGTTTAAAGAAAATGTTGACGCCGTGACGGCCAGACGGTCAGACAGACAGACGGACAGATGGCCAGACGGACGCCGGACATGGATAGATCACAATAGCTCCATTTAGCGCTTCGTTCTCAGGTGAGCTAAAAAGGCATTTCAAGTTCTATACATAGCTTTCTATTTCTTCAAGAACATATGAGACGCTACCAACTTGAATTTTGTCAGTGTAATCGGGATTTTCTTTAAAAATTATTTTGAATGACGTTGTTGTTTCTATATTTTTCGATGGGTTTGAGCATTTTAGAATGGTTTGAGTCAGTGTTTGGAGTGAATAAATGAATGGAGCGCTAAGTGAGCGATTTAGAATTGTTTTGATTAAGGAGAACATCAATTTCCCGATGTAACTAACTGTATATTTTCATTCTTGGCTATGAAGTTACGCTTTTCGTCGTTTACTTAATGAAAGACATAAACAGTTAAAATAATCCCCACCTATTTTTCAATATCATCAACCCTAGATTCAAATATTATCAATACATAAAGGGGAGGTAATGAAGAATGCAACAAACTAGTCAACTATAAACATATAAAAACGAGGTCTTGTCGAGTATTATCTGTTTTGATGAGGAGTAAAGTTAATTATTAGCTTTGGTATTAGCCCGACTAGTTCTTTTTGCGATAAATCAACAAAAATCTTGCATTTCGTCGATTAAAAAAATCCCTGTCATAATGACGTCATTTTCACAAAACGAAAAAGCATTCTTAAGGTTTTTTGTATATAGAGATTAAGATGCTAGTTTCTTAAAATACCAATGTTATCTAGTCGAGGTTGGGAGAAGTTATGATGACGAGGCTTTGCCGAGTCGTAATGATTTCTCGCAGCCGAGACTAGATAACATTGATATTTTAAGACACTAACATCTTATTCTCTATATATCAGGCATTCATTTCTTAATTACAATGAACACTCAAAAATAAAATATAAAAAAATCAAGTGAATTGTATGCAAATTGTTTCTAAAAATAGACTGCCTGATATCATGTTATGTTATCAGACAGGTGATATCGGGTCAATACAGGCTTCATTGCATTATAAATTTATTTCATAAGTTTTGTAATATTAAATATTCAATGATCATTTCATTCCCGTGACAAAGGTTATCATTAAGATATTTCTATCGTTTGTATATGCGATGTTCCAGAATTTAGAAAAATAGTTTAATTTACCAGTCAAAGCTTTAAATAATGTATGAGCTTCTTTATAGAGGATAGTTACTTGAAAAACACCATCGGAACATCGCTCGGGGGTTCCTTAAACTGGAAAGTACCTCGGAAATCAGTGTAGTAATTTTGGGTTATTTCTTTAAAGTTATCGGCTTCTGGTAGTGCTTTGGTCAATATATTTTATTCAACAATTTTATTCAACGCTAATCGATCGTCTGTGGAGAGGTTTTTAGCATGTTATAATTTGAAAACAAAATAATGCGTTTTGTTTTCATATTATAATTTTTCCAATTTAACCTTTGGTTTTGTTTTTTTTTTTTTTTTTTTGTAACGTCTCTTCTCTTATGTTTGTGACGTCACATAATTTTATAATCCACGTGCGATATGACGCGCTTTTATTGCTGCGCCCTTATTTTTTTAAATTCCATAGAATTGCCGAGAGTTTCCGATTGGAGAACCACTAGACGGATGTCGACTGGCCGGTTTGAAAATTAGTTTTGTAGCCGAGTCTGATTAGTTTCGTCGATAACACGTTACCCTCTCAATTCTGTGGTCGTGAGTTTGATCCTCTGCTGGGTAAACTTTCATCCGATATTAAAGTCATTGTGACAAGCGTCATTTGTTCCCCCCCCCCCCCCCCCCCAATGGGCTATTGATAAATATCGCGTTTATATGGAATGGGCAGCCAATGGTTAAGATAAAACGTTTTTGCTGTACTGGTGTAAGATACAAAGCGAATCCATAACATATCTTAATGATCGAACTTTGATGCAAGATAAATTGGGGATGCATACAATTTCATTCATCGCTCCTTTCATTCATTTCAAACACTCACTCTAAACATTTAAAATCGCTCCAAAATGATCAGATAAGATAGGATAAATCACTACATTCACCATAAATATGGCTCGAAACAAATCGCGATTTCACTGAATTAATTGAAATTGTGCGCGTCTGATTGGTTCTTGAAGAAATAGGAATATATTATTAGAACGTATACTTTTTTAAAGCGACGTAGTGAATATCACTTTTTCTGCTCATTCTGAACAAAATAAGCGATATTGATTACCCCCCGTTAATTTCACCAAGAACTAATTCATTGCACTCATTCAATAAAATTCCAAAATACCTCGAAAATCTTTCGCATTCTCAATTTCGCGATGTTGTTAACTGTAACATGGTTCTATGTACGAAGCTCTGCAATCATCACGAGTAATGTGACAACTTTCTAGATGATGTGGCTACGATCACCTTTCATAGGGCATTTTGGGTCAGATAGATAAATCAGTTTTTCGAAGGAAGGATTCGACATATCACATAAATCTTTTGAACACATATTTATTTCCCTCTCGCCTCTGTTATATTTGAAGCTTACTGTGCCATGTAGCAATTTACATGTATTTATTTAAATAACGAAAGAAACCTAAACAAAACAAAACAAAAAAGGAGTTCAGAGGCTACAAAGTTTGTCTTGAGCTACGATTGTCTGTAGCGGCCATTACACAATCAAATTATTGATAATGATATTGATTCAATATATGTTGATTAAGGTAGTGGACCCGTAATAGAACTGCAACATTTTTGAAGTAATTGGCAATTTAAAGTGTTAACCGAGGTTTCTTAATGAAAATCATTAGGAAACCTCGGTAAATACTGTTAAAGTGATTACTTCCAAAACGTTGTGAAACAATTACGGTCCACTAGATTAATCTTCAATGTTGCCCATACAAGATCAATAATCTTATCAATTTTCAATATTGGTAATATTAATGATCGTATATCGGCGACATTGAAGAACGGTCAATACTGAGGCAATATTATTGCCAATAATTCTGATAGAGGGTTCGAGAACGCGCCGCTTTCTGCCTCCGTTCGTTTTAAAGGTTTATATTTAGATAAATCAATTTATCCTATGCACTTGGTCGAGGGAGTGATATAACGCCGTGGAATATTTATGATATTACCCGGGTGTTATTACACTAGTGTAATAACTATGCATATGAGCTAGAGCGAATAGCAACACTCTCCTGATCATATTATATATAAGATATCAAATATGTGCTCCAAAAATACCAAATTTATTTAACACATCATCTCAAACGGCAAAGCCTCGTTTGAATCTGTTAATAAATGTTTATGTTTAACAAATTCGACATTCCATGACCGCGCATTCAATATCCTCTATAATTACAGCATTTTTTAACTTCTTTAAAATTTTCAGATCTTCTAAAGTTCAAGAATTACTTCAGGGCCCGAGATAAAACTTCGCTTAATCTCAAATCAGATTTTTTCCAAATTTCAAGTTGAGAAACAATTTGAAAGTTTAATTGTGTAATAATACTGTAATTCATGCATGATATAAATATATAACAACACCTTATTCATATTATGTCTTATACTCATACAGATATTTGAATTTTAAGTTTGATAAAATTCTCAGTTGAGAATGAGAAAAGTTTTATTACCTCGGGCCCAGAAATCTCTTCATTGAAAGAAAATTTATCCAATTTCGATTTATCTAACTAACTGCATTTCGTTTGCGAAAAAGATTGCTCAAGTTTATTTAGGTAAAATTTATTTTTGAACCCTTTTCTCGTGAAACAGACCCCATCATATACTACTGCATCTCAGTGGGCGTGAATGATTGAATGTTCCGCACAGTGCAGAGCGAGTGTAAATATTTACCAAAGGTCATATAAATTGTGGGTACCCACTGGGCGCATGGGCAGTGCATCAAAAGAGAACATGATTATAATTTGACCCCTAGGACTCGAAAGCCCATTTATTATCCTATCAGATCGAGGCCCTTTCCACTGAATTATTATCATATCCGAGTCCATTTGTGGCTACCATCCTTTTAGAATGCTGAATCTTCAGAACGACAAAAGTTGCATATAAATTTTATTTTCTTTATTTGATTTGATTTATTTGACGAGCTTAATAAATTCGGTATCTTATGGAAACAAATTGGATACTCTTTTTAATTCTAATTTAAAAAAAAAAAAAAAAAAAACGACAAAAAACTTGAATTTTGTACGGTTTAAATTTTACGAGTAACATTTGACACTGTTAATAAATGACGTCATCATATATATATGTCGTCATATTTACAGTTGAAAGATAACGTTGCTACACGCTGTTAGCTCATTTGCATAGTAATTGCACTAGTGTTGAATACACAGGAGTTATATTCGGTGATTAGTTTATTTAGCTTCGTTACTCCAGGATTTGAAAAAAAATCCACTTTATCTCTTTATTGGTTCGAAATTCCTTTCCAAGTCGAGTGTGCAAAACAGAAAGTATACACGTATGAATAATCCAAGTGGACCAGTAACATTTCAGTGTGTAAACCAAATATTTTGCCTACATCCGTTCATTCTAATGTATGCGTGATTGAATTTTGAGCACAGACGCAGAATCGTAAAAATGAAGCATGGTCGACTTAAATACACTGTATTTTCTACGCACCTAATATCATTTTGCACCCGTACACTTACGGGTGCCTATTTCATATTTGACCTGCAAGCTAAAATATAAAGGTTCATAAAGCGTAAAAAACTAAAACTACAAGTTTAATAAGTTTGAAAGTCCTTATATTGCAATCGGTGCAATCGTTCAGCCCAATCGCCTTTTACTAAATACGTACGAACTTCATAATTTTTGGTCTTCTATAAATTTGCCAATATCCAAAAATTACCAATATACCATATTTATCAAAATCTCTGATGTAAGCTTGACTCTTCCCGACGGCGACACTCAACCTTTCCGAATATAATGTATGTGTTTTCCTCAAATGGGTTGATAAACGTAGACATGTGGGATATTAGCTGAAGGCTAGGACAGGATGTTTTGTTACTGCCGACTCACTGGTGTGAGAAATATCAGAAATCCATTGTTAGGTACTCCAGCCGGCGATATATAACTGAAAGATTGTTGAAAGCGGTATAAAACTCCATTCAAACAAACAAACTCATGTAAGGGTTCGGCGACACACGGGCACAGGTATGCCAATTCTCGGTTGAGCCGTAAAATCCTGTTGTTTATGGTATTTCCCACGGTGATGCGAATATAATGATGAGAAACTGATTCGTTAATCACATAATAACTGTTGTGAGACCTCCAAACAATCTTCGTCAGAAAATTAAACGAGCCTGTGCGTGACATTTCCAACAATTTGAAATGTTCTTGACGTGTAAACATTGAGAGAACCAGAGAGATACATACATAGTAAATATATAGTTACCTGATAGTCTACATATACTTTGAGACTTTATCTATCTACTTAAGCGCATAGTGAAGACTGTTGCGCAAATTTGAAAGTGTTAGAAATCTCACGGCGCACAGGCTCAAATCGTAATAATTCTCGTTTCTTTAAAACAAATATTTTTGAGAGCAATTCTTGGGTTACATTGAACAAGTATCTAGGATATCCTTTTCCTGCACATGTTTAGAATCACACAATAAGTGACGTCACCATGGCGACATATTCTCCCCAATGTATCAGTATGGAGGGAGACTCTTGCGCGCCAAGAATAGACTTAAGATAGTCTAACCCTATGAAAATCGTTCAAATCGGCATGACCCGTGTGTTCTCGGATAATGTCCTTTCATTTAAGATTGCTAGCGAGCGGAAAACAATGACGCAATACATTCGTCATTGGTTCGTCATTACAGTTCTTGCATGTTGTTAGAGCCTATTATTTGTAAAGGCAGTTACTCCATTGTACATAATACTGATATGACGGTGACATATAAAACGAAAATGTTTGGTACAATCGATATATAAAAATGCTTTTCAAGGTTTTACGGCTTATAAAATTTATTATTAAATTAGGGATGGACAACCGGAAAGAGGGTGGTGTAGATCTTGGATACAAATAGTCTCGTGTGTGTAACTGAAAAGCATCCAAGACTTGTTTTTTTAATTGTTTTTTGTTCAATGTTTACAGAATTTAGATGTTACCATAGGTCATGAAATACAAATAAAATAAAACATCCGGGTTTTAAAATCTGTTGAGAATATGAAAGAATTTATTATCTAAGATGTTTGTAACAGCCAAAAACGGCTGTGATCTGCGTGAACTTGGGCTCGTTTAGGGTCAGATGATTCCCGGTTACACACCCGGGCACTCGCTGTTGTAAGCTGGATAAGGAAATTGCCAAGAGTTTATACCAAGTGTAACAACCTACGTCATCCGACATATTTTAGACGAAATTTTTTTTTTTGCCAGAGCCACCGGTAGAGCGAAGTGTTAGCGCGTCGGACTATCATTCAAAAGATCGTGCTCGATTTCCGACGCCGGCGCTCATTTTTTCCTATTACCTGTTTCCCCCGATAGATTGATAATGATTGTAGCCGCAATATTATTGAAAGATTGTTGAAATCGGCGTAAACCCCATTCAAACAAACAAATATTCTTTGTCGGCCTTTTTCAGTATCAAAGTCATATTTTTCGGTTAAACTATGTTTTTGTCCCTTCTTGTTTATCAAAAAGCTACTACATGCTTTACGAGGGAAATTGTCAACCCACCATATTCAACTTGTTTTTATCTCAAACCTGTTTGACAGATAGAAACATTGCATGTTTAAAAGTAAAAAAGCAATGTATAGATTAAATTATCATTATCAGTGCTCGAATTTCATCCTCTTTTCGTTTCCATCTTCCTTAGCCTATAATATCGATTTTTAATTTCCATCACGTCGATTGCATTTTCGAGGGCGTTCAGTACTTTGATTTTATGATGTTCGTGATATTTCCAACAAATTTGCATGTGCGAAAAGCAAAACCTCTGTCCAGCAGTGCATACACACAGTCTGACTAGAGTCTTTACAATATTCTCTTTCATAGATAAGGCTTTGACACTTCATATTCCCCTGTTGAGCTGTTCAGGCTGCCCAATGTTTGTACCTCATGGTATGCACATGTTACGGTCATTTTATGTTGTTTAAAATTATTAGAATCGTCTCAATTAGATGACTCTTTTCAAATTTTAACGACATAGGATTATTGAGAAGTTGCAAGAGCATATACATGTATATTCATTCAAAATAATGGATCTAATTTGTAAACAAAAAATGTACTAAGCGACCATTTTCTTAACGATTTTTTTTTTTGGTTGTCCCGTTAGTGGTCGCCTAATACAAATTTTACTGTATTTGTTTGAAAGGTCACGTACATGATAAATTGATGGAAATGTCACTGACTTAAATGTTGTATATTCTATGCCACAGAGATTCAGAACATGCCTTACCGTTTTACCCCTGTGATATATCACCCAATTGACCCGAAAATGTTTTACAAGATTTACGTTTTTGCTTTTTTGACACGGTTGATTTTTTCTATCGTAAAATGTCATAATGAACGAGAATTTACGAGAATGCAGCCATGTTTGTGTTCCCATGTACTCGGGTTTCTTGGAATTAATTATGAGCAATGTGCGTTTTTCGGACTCCCTGTGTTGCATTCCGTTAAACATTTCTTTAGTATGTAATTTTGGCTAATTTTTCCCCTTCATATCGAAACCTTTGACTTCTATTAGATGTGTATTAGATATGAATTAGGTCGTTTAGAACAGCTTAAACCGTAGTGCTTGCTGATTGCTTATCATAGAGCTATCGCCGAAATCAACTCTTTGATACAGTCTTTCTGAAAAGAAGCACCATGGGAATTTTTCAAATCTTTGTCTTCTAGCGAAAGAGAAAGGCAAAAAATGGCCTAATTCGCTCGTCTGCTAGGAGAACGTTCGCTTTTTTCTTTTCTTTTTTTTAGCCAACACAGTCAATCAACATATTTATTCAGCAAGCCAGCCAACCAACAAGCCATTCAGTAAGCCACCCATCAAAAACCACCAAGTGAACAGTCGAGCCTAGTTAGACCGAGCCTTGGGTCGAACTCACCCTCCCATGATTGGCAGCCAATAATGGGAGGGTGAGATCGACCCCAGGGGGGGGGGGGGGGGGCGATTTTCCAAACTTCTGACGAAAAATTAATCTTAAATCAAAATCACAAATCGTTTTTGGTGTGTTTATTCATTGTTTGATTCTGCCTTGCAATATCCCATTTGAATCGTCTTACGAAGACGATTACAATCAGATGATGCATGGCAGAATTCCATATTTAGTTACTACTGTAAAATCAACTTAAATTTTTGTCTTACGCAAAAATGATCGTAAGATATTTAGTAAAACGGGCCCCAGGCTCGGTCAAATTTAGGCTAACATTTGACAATTGCCATTGTAGGACGAGCCATTTGTCCGATAAGTAGTAGGTCTTTACGAGTTGAGGAGAGGAGCTGGTAGATCGAATGAAATGCTGTGTTTTTTAGGTGTAAGAAGCGTTATGAACCAATGGGTAGATGCACTGAGCCAAAACTGCAATAATGTTAAATGATAGAAACACGAAGTGGTCGCAAATCAGCTAACAAAAGAAATAAAACCGACCGATATACCAAGAGACCGAACTTTCGACCGGTTCAAATTCAAAGCAATCGCATGCGACAATTTTTATCTTTTGGCGAAGAAAACATGTCGGACAATGAAGAAATCGAATTGGTGGGATTTGAATGACTAAACCCTATACAGTGTTCAAATTGGAAAAGGGAATATCAGCATGAGTGTTGAAACACGCCGTTTTATGGTGAGGATTTAAGTAATTGAGTTAAACCCGAAATGAGTACCGTTTTTCGCCGGTTAAACTGAGATGGCTTTTCTAATTTGCGACCAGCTTCTTTAGGATACATGCATATGCCTTCACACTGCAGTTGGTAGTTTATCAGTTGTGGGATAGCAGCTGGAGGCTAGGAAAGGATGTAACGGTAGTACTGGTGTAAGGAATACCAGGAATACATTGTAAGTGCTCCAGTCGCCGCAATATAAGTGAAAAATTATTGAAAGCCGCGTAAAACTCCAGTCAAACAAACAAACAAACATTCGTTCACATATAGGACTAATTCAATCACACTACGCCTTGAATGTTTTTAGGTAAAATAGTTTTGTGTATGACCATACACTTAAATGATCATGGAAGGCCGCAACATCTTCAAGATGTCTCCAAAGCATACCCGATCAACAGATATGATCTTATTGACAAAGACTCTTAATTCTTAATTTTACATTAACATGCTGTAAGACTATGGTTATCAGCCAATGGTTTGAACAAAGCCTTGAAGGCCAGTTGGAGGCTGACTTTATTAAGAAATGCGCCTTCGGGTATTTTAGGAAAGTTTAGATTGTTTCGTGGTATAACAACAGAAATGCACAGACAAATGAAAATGGGTACATTAATTTGAAACTATTGGTCAGTCGCGTTGTTCCTGCCAGCTGATATTTTGTCCGTAGTTCAGTTAAGAACATCCTTAAATTCATTGCATGTTAAAAGAAGTTCTTAAAGAAAATGTATTCCCACAAAGGTAGAGCTGTTTTGAGTGCTAAATAGTGATTTACATGTAGTTTTGTATGCTTTAAGATATTTCACCTCTGTTCTAGAGTTTCCATGGTCATTTTTTTCTCTTTGCAGGAATTTATTCTACATGTGTGTGTGTGTGTGGGGGGGGGGGGTGAAAAATCTACGGCGTGTGACCTAGGCCCGTAGCTTTGTTGGTTCCGAACTCAGTGTTTCCGTGCTGTGACTTTAATACTACGGCGTGTGATCTAGGCCCGTAGCTTTGTTGGTTCCGAACGAAGTGTTTCCGTGCTGTGACTTTAATACTACGGCGTGTGATCTAGGCCCGTAGCTTTGTTGGTTCCGAACGAAGTGTTTCCGTGCTGTGACTTTAATACTACGGCGTGTGATCTAGGCCCGTAGCTTTGTTGGTTCCGAACGCAGTGTTTCCGTGCTGTGACTGTAATACTACGGCGTGTGATCTAGGCCCGTAGCTTTGTTGGTTCCGAACGCAGTGTTTCCGTGCTGTGACTGTAATACTACGGCGTGTGATCTAGGCCCGTAGCTTTGTTGGTTCCGAACGCAGTGTTTCCGTGCTGTGACTGTAATACTACGGCGTGTGATCTAGGCCCGTAGCTTTGTTGGTTCCGAACGCAGTGTTTCCGTGCTGTGACTGTAATACTACGGCGTGTGATCTAGGCCCGTAGCTTTGTTGGTTCCGAACGCAGTGTTTCCGTGCTGTGACTGTAATACTACGGCGTGTGATCTAGGCCCGTAGCTTTGTTGGTTCCGAACGAAGTGTTCCCGTGCTGTGACTGTAATACTACGGCGTGTGATCTAGGCCCGTAGCTTTGTTGGTTCCGAACGAAGTGTTCCCGTGCTGTGACTGTAATACTACGGCGTGTGATCTAGGCCCGTAACTTTGTTTTTTCCGAACGCAGTGTTTCCGTGCTGTGACTGTAATACTACGGCGTGTGATCTAGGCCCGTAGCTTTGTTGGTTCCGAACGAAGTGTTCCCGTGCTGTGACTGTAATACTACGGCGTGTGATCTAGGCCCGTAGCTTTGTTGGTTCCGAACGAAGTGTTCCCGTGCTGTGACTGTAATACTTCAAAACTTGCATTATCAATATATATGGCATTTGATTTTAAAAGGAAGTTCTAAGAAAGAGGAATAAGTATCTTTGACTTAGTATCTGAACGAAGATTCTGGAAAGGGCTACGGCTTCGAGAAAAAACACTGATTTACCACTAACTTAAGAGGGCAAAATTTCACCGAGGTCTGACATTAAAACATGGACCTTAACGTACGGAAACCCTGAATTACGGAAGCCCTTGAGGGACGTTTTGAGTTAATAGTAAAGTCTTTATATGTCGACAATCCCACTTTCTCTGGCTACATTAATGTAGGTCAATTGTTTCAAATTTTGTAACATTTAGGTGTGCCCCAACAAAAGGTCATAACTAAGGATGGACTAATTTTAAATGCGTTCATGTATTATCAGTTAATATGCATTTGAATTGCGGAACATCTTAATTTATACAGGATTTTGCAATCTACAGATAACATTTAAGGAAGGAAGCGCGGATAATTATAGGAAGAATAGTAATTAATGATAAATATGATGGGATGGTCTATCTTAAAATTGGATCTTAGAGGATGGGAACTCAATGAAATTTGACTTGCAAAAGATCTGTACTGCGCAACAGCGAATCCAAGAATTCTATAAAGGAGGTTCGATGTCGACCTACAATTCGAGTAATTAGTCCCATAGTATCCCTATCTTTATAGATAGGGATACTATGGAACTCATTGCTCAAACTCTGCACATCAGATATCTTTAATTTGTAGAATTTCACGTTCCTGTGGTTCGAACACTTTAAAAAGGGGGTTGTTTTTCGTGTGTTGAACAATTTTAATCGAATTTTTCCACTTCAATAAAGTAAATTGGATACAGAGGGGGTTTGTTTGAACACCCCCCCCCCCCCCCAACCCCCTCTGAGCCCGCCACTGACTGCGTCATATTATCGTTTAGCTACAGATCTTTGTGCAGTAACTTAATAATCACTATTCACCCTGCATTCAACTACCATAATTTATATATATAGTACTACACTAATCAAAAAATCTAAGCGGCCGACTTATATTTCAATCTGAACTCCACCTTTCGAGCGAGTGGTCATAGGGTCATCATTTTGTGTAACTGTTGTATGAAATAATGCACCATGAAGTCATCAAGAATTAATCAAATGCCAGACATGTTCCCTTAATTTCAAGTCAAGTTTTAGGAGAAATTGAAATTTTTACTCGTGAAAAAAGCAAATTCCATCATGTTAATAGCTGAAGGTTTTTAGGCGTTAGTTGTGGGATTTTTCTGCTGCTTTTTACCTGGTCAACTCTTACAGGTTAGAACATTCTGAAATTCACAAAATGAATGATTTATGAATGATTTTGGAATAAAAATGAAGGAGTGTGTGGAGCGAGTTTTGAGTGAAATTCAAGGGGGGTAATTATATCGCAAATTTTGTTCAGGATGAACAAAATTAGCTTTATTGATTACCTCCCTTTAATAAAAAAAGGCTTGCAAGTTCTATACATAGCTTTCTATTTCTTCAAGAACGTATGAGACCCTAACAACCTGAATTATGTCAGTGAAATCGCGATTTTTCTCCATCAAAATTTTTCATTGAATGACGTTGTTGACTCTATATTTTTCAATGGGTTTGATCGTTTATGAAGGTTTGAGTGAGTGCTTGGAATGAATGAGTGGAGCGCTGAGTGAGCGATTTAGAATTTTTTGATTGAGATATTTGGGGTGAATGTCAATTTCACGACGTATTTAACTGTATCAAGCCCTGTGTTCTACCGAACGAGCCTATCAGCCCGTTCGCGGTTGTCTGCAGGTCGCAAAGGGGGTGACAGAAACACAATCAAAGAAACGTGGTATATATATGTGACCCGTAACGCGAAAAGGGACCATTCGGGTAGAGCGTAAAGTGTCGACCCTGGTCAGACTGCGCGGTTCGCGCAGACTGACTAGTGTCGAAATTTTAGCAATGTGCTTGTTTTCTGAATCTAGAATGTTCAATCTACCTTCCAGTAAAAGAATTTTTGAAGTGGGACCTCTGTTTGACCAATGCTGCACCCAATCTCTTTTTCAAATAGTCGTTTCCCAGACGGTCCCTTTTTGCGTGATGGGTCACATATTTTATCAACCGTACGCGAAAGAGATTATTGGATCTTCGTACAGCATATATTTGAAAGAAAAGACAACCTGGCTCTTAAAAAATATAGCTAGAAGAACTAAGAATAATCATTCTAGATTTATTAAATGAGTAGGCAAGAGAAGAGTGTCGACCCTAATCCAGGTATTTGGGCATTTAGCGATAAACGAGATCAAATTATTCGCGCGAACATCTAGAAATAATAAGAGAAAGATCTTCGATATAAACAGAAATCGGAGAAAAATGAAAAGAAAGGGAGTATTACAAGTGACCAACATCGTTAGTTTCCTTCCAAAACCGCGTATCTACAGCTTAACCCTTTACCACACAATCACTCCTTTTCACGCCTCTCAAGAAAATACTTTTGGAGAACATTGTGAAAAATGAAGAAATTGCTTTTATCAAGCAATTTCTTCATTATCCACAATGTTTTCTGGCATAAAAGACGAGAAAAATCAAAATTTCATCAACTTGAATTTGTCGTCTACAAATCCTTTGAATTTGGACTGGTCTAAAATATTGCTGTGTGGGAATGGGTTAAAATAAGCTGTAGATACGAGTGTTTGGGAGAAAATATGCGATATTTAGATCGTCACGAGGAAACGATATCCTTTTCCTGTTCTTCCTATTAGATATGAAGAGATGTCTTTGGTGACAGACCAATCATCCCTTACATTTAACACTTCAAGTTTAGTTTATCTCTCAAAGCAGCAATGCGAATTCGTACTAATCGAACATCTCTGGAAATAGGCAATTGAAAATTGATCGAATTTCTAACGATTAAACTTCCTCCAACAATCCTTAACTTTCACTCACTTGCACATTCGTTGATCTTATTTCACTGAATGATGGGGCTGTAACACCATAGCGTATGTCACAACGTAAACGAACGTATGCTCATACTCTCGCATACGCTGATGTACGCTCTAGGCGTTCGTTACTCATAAGTCGCGTACGTTACATGTTCGCTGATATACGTTGGTGAACGTTCTTATACGCAGAAGCCCCCCCCAAAAAAAATTTTAACATGTTAAAAAATCTTCAGCGTATGCCAGCGTATGAAATATGCGCTAGTCTTACGCTAGTCATACGGTATGCACACGTTCAATACGCTAGAGTGCCGGCGGAGGCACGTTACTCATAAGTCAAGTACGCTGGCCATACCCTGGATTTAAATTATAATTTAAGCTGTAATTCAAGTACAACTCCTCTGTTGGGAGGCTGTTTGATTTTTTGTTCAGCTTTTTTTTCTGAGAGGGTTTTTGGAGGCAGAATCAAACGCCTGACCGCAATTAAAAGGAGATAAATCGAGACCTGCTTACTATACCTTCAGCAATTTGTTTTTGTTGTGTGTTTAGAGGTCTTTTGAGCAACCACTTTGACCTCAGCAAAGGAAGCAACAGTTTGTTCCCCCCCCCCCCCCCCAACCCCTGATAATTTCTATTTCTATTGAACGACTGTCAGAATTATTTCTGTCTGCCTTTTCCGTTCTACTTTAGGTACGCTAGGAAAGGATGTGATGGTATAACTGGTTTGAGAAATACCAAGGATCCATTGTTAGATGGTCAAGCCGCCACGCTACAACGGAAAGATTGTTGAAAAAAGTGTAAAGCCCCAAACAAACAAACAAACTAACAAACAAACAAACAAATGTCGAGCACATTAACGAGCAAAGTGGAAGCTCATCTGTAGTTTCATTTTGTATTCTTGCACTTTTTTACCGTAACAACTTACCACATTCTAGATGCGACACTGATATGGGCATTGCTACGTTTGCAACAATAGCTAGTTGGATTTATCTTATAACTATACAAATATTCGTGTGATAACGTCCCGCATGATATTTTTTTATGACATCACATAGTTATTTTTAGAACAATGATATAATGCGGTAATTTTTAGAAACTTGCATTTCAGTTGGAAACATCGACGAAAACAAGACAAATAGAGGTAATAAGATAAATATAATACGTACTGAGTGTATTGTATGAAAAAATATCTAACTCGGTTGTGAGAATTGATAATTGTCTCGACAGAGGCTCGACACTTATCAATTCTCCCAACCTCGTTAGACAGATTTTTTTCATACAAAACACTTAGTACATATTATATATATACAACTTAACAACTTAACAAATTGCAAAGTCCATGGACAAGAGACAAATTATTTACAGTCAACAATCCCCCCCCCCCCCCCATTGCTGAGGTTCATGAGAAATATTCCACGAGGCAGGGGTCATCGCAATCAGTTTACAACATCATGTTATTTACAAAAAATATTTTGGAATGATTTTGGTATGAAATTGGAAAAGTGCGATGAGTGGGTTATGAGTGAAATTAATTTGAGGTAATCAAATATCGTTAATTTAGCGATATTTATAACTCTCCCCCCCCCCTCTTAAAAAATATGCATACAAGTTCTATAGATAGCTTTCTATCTCTCCAAGAGCCAATCAGAGGCTTATAATTTCAATTATGTAAATGAAATCGCGAATATTGTCTGGCTAAATTTATTTTTCAGTGAGTTTGGATCGTTTTTGAATGGTTTAAGTGAATGTCTGGAATGAGTGAATGGAGCGCTAAGCGAGTGATTTGGAATGGTTTTGATCGAGATGAATGTCAATTTAACGATTTTGTTAACTATATATGCAAATGTCCGGGGGTATCTATGTTCAACTAAACCATGAGCAGACTGATAATGAAGACGTCTCTAACGCCATCTTCCTTCTGACACTAATGTCAAATTCACACATTCTAAATACAGTCTTATGTTTTTAACAGCTGTTGCGTTAATTAACATGTATATTGCATTTTGACTTTTTTTTACTCTTCCTATATTCATCGTTATTTTCCACCTTGCAGGGAATAGCTAAGCCGTGGTTATTTTTGGCGATTGCACCTATGAAATAATTTCATTTTCGCGTTGATGTGTCCATGAATAAAATCTGATGGAGGAGGAGCTGTATGAAAACGGTGAAATCCGAGGACGGGAGCCTACATATATAACTTCTTCCCCCGCCAGACTTTATTCATAGACACATCAACGCGAAAATGGAAATATATCCATTATAACAGGATCACGATTCCGAAAAAAGTGTTATTACCCTTCTTCTGGGTTTAAAATGCTTTTAAACAGTTTTTTTATGTAAAATTAATAAACAAGTAACGTTATTGATGTTGAGAGAATTTCACAGAAACTGAAGCGCGCCATTTATCACGTTGGTCATATGACGTCATAAGCATCAACGTTCCCGATAAAGATGACGTCGAATATAAAAATAGGACGGAACTTTCTGTGTACACAGCGAAAAACATGACATATTGACTTTTATTTCAAATAAAAAGTTCTATCTATTTTTCATTCTTATTTCATATATGCGTCTACGCTATCGTGTTATATTTTTCCATATACTGGACTCCGTGTCAAAGTTTTGAGGATAATTTTCGATAAGGTGAGTATACACTTATATCCTAACAACTTGGTAAAAATAACAATATTTCAACTTCGTGTTACCCAAAACTCGAAACTTCAGCTTTTAAGCTGAAGTTTCGACGTTATGGTAATTCATCAGCGTTTTAAAGTTAAATTGTATGTATGGTGACTATCAAAAATCACGATAAAATTTCCCCCAAGAAAGCTGCTTTACCTTTACCTAAATGCAATGGAGCATTTTCTAGACTCCGCCGTTCAGGGACAAACATTATAAATTATAAATCTTATCTTATGATCGCTAGTTCATATGAAAACAATATATATATATATATATATATATATATATATATATATATATATATATATATATATATATATATATATATATATATATATATATATATATATATATATATATATATATATATATATATATATATATATATATATATATATATACACACACACACATACAATATATGCGTACAATTTATATTTCGCCGATATTCATTTGAATCCCAGGAATCGAACCCACAAACTTAAATTGCTTTGAAGTAAGATGCTCTGCCGACTGAGCTATTCTGGCTGACAGATTTATAATATCAAACAATAAATGTACTTTATACTGAATTCTTAGTACTAACCGTTGTACTCCACAGATGACAGACGACAAATGGTGTTAAGTTTATACTTGTAACAGCCTGTCTTAAGATTAAACGAAAATTAAAGTATTGGCAAGCCGCCTACACATCGCGGTTGGTAGCGCGTCGCTCTGTTAATCTTAAAGACCCAGGGGCCTGTTTTACTAAACATCTTACGATCATTTTTTGCGTAAGTCGAAAATTAAAGTTGCTTCTACAGTAGTAACTATACATTGAATTCTGCAATGCATTATCTCATTGGAATCGTCTCCTTCAGACGATTCCAATGAGATATTGCAAAACAGAATCTAACAATGAATAAAAACACCAGGTACGATTTGTGATTTTGACTTACGACCACTTTTGTCGTAAGAAGTTTAGTAAAACGGGCCGCAGTTCCATACCTGACGGCGGCACTTATTTCGACTTTGTATCTCACCAACGGTATGATGATTGTAGACCTATGTGGGATAGCAGCTGGAGGCTAGGAAAGGATGTATTGGTTGCACTGGTGCGAGAAATACCAGGAATCCCTTTTTAGGTACTCCATTCCCTCGATATAACTGATTCATTGAAAGCGGTATAAAACCTAATAGAATCAAATTGAGTATTGACAATATTTCTTTTCGAACAACAAATTAAGAAAATTCGAGGACCTATACGTAATGTAGAAACTATGTTTTAACCTTAATTGCTTTCGTAAGGAAAGCTAAATTCTGAGACTAACCAGGACGATTGCGTGGTCGGAAGGTTTTCGACAATGATGGCGCAGATGTTGAAGTATTTCCTATACTACGGGTTCATTTTGCAAACCGAATAGCTCATTTATCGGCATTAGCACTTTGTTAACCTTAACTCCGGCAAAGTATTAAAGTTAGTAACATCGTGAAATGAACATTCACCTCGAGTAAAACCAATCTGAATCACTCTTTCAAAGCTTATTTGAATGCACCAATACCACTCATTTGAGTCACTCAAAATTGACCCGGAATCCCCAGAAACAAAATTAAAACAACAACACCACCACCAACAACAACAACAACAACACTTCGATATTGTTTAAAAAAAAAAAATAAAAAATCCACGATTAAAAATTCTTTTAAATTAGATCGAACCATTTCACAATTTTATTGGCTGAGGAGTACATCATTTAAAGGGATGATTGGTCTGTGAAAGCAGAAAAACAGAAAAACAAATAGATTTTTAAAGGGGGGGGGGGGGGGGTAAAAAAAAATTAATAATTTCGTCAATTTGGACGAAATTATTGATATCATTTTACCTCCCCTTTTTTAACTCAAAACTCGGAACATTTTACGATGTTCTTATGTATGTCTGAGATATATTAACATATATTTTGTGTGGAATGGTGATGTCATTTCAACATTTCAAACGATGATACCGATCTTAGTACAGTTTTATCATATCGTGAAATTAACACTCATCTCGATCAATACCATTCAAAAGCACTCGCTCAGCGCTCAAATTATTCATTCCCAACACCCACTCCTATCACACACAAAAACGCTCCGAAATTGTTCATTAACGCTTCGACATCGTTAAAAATAATCAAAATTTCAATCAAATCGATCAGATAATCACACGGTTGTATTGACTGGTGTTGCTTTTCTTTTTAAAGCGTCTAGTTTGTCCGTGAAAAAAACAGAATTAGAAAAAGATTTTCTTTTTTCCAATTGGACAACGGGAATCCCTCATTCTTCTAGAATGTGTACAACTAGACGGCTATTCATATAGAATTAATTGATCAAATAGCTAAAAATTATTATGACAAAGTGTCTATTGCAACTTAGACAGCCATTTAGGGGTTTGTTTTAGAATAAATACATATTCGATTTGTTTTCGTTTTATGTAAGATTTGGATGGACAAATTAAGATAGATTAGCAAGAGGTCATTTTGCTCGCCTTGTTCCAAGGGTGGCTGTACGTGCGAACTTAAATTACGTACACCAACCATGTTTTATTATTTTTTTCAAATAGCCTCTCATATTCTCAAAGACTGATCGGCCAACCAGAGGAATATAAGCTGTTAAGTCAAGTTTAGTCAATTTACACTTTCGTAAGTTAAGTTGCTTATTTCATAATACTTCAGATCAGAGGGACGGTAGCCACTCTATTGTTTTGCGTTCAATATCATTTTTTTCTGTTCCATATTGTCGTTTCAGGCTCCACGCCTTTTGTCAACACAAGACGACCGTTATATCCGAGGGGCTCCGTTTGATGTGACGTATTCAATATTCATTGGACGATTGTTGGGTGACGTTTATTTGTTGATACAGTGCTAAAAGCGGAAGAAAATGGCGGATCGGGTTACACAGAACATTCAATATGGACCGGGTTGATTAAATAAATAATGACTGTGGAACACATTTTCTGGTGTTTTATTTCAAACCCGTGGCCATTCTGTCAGCAGAAGGGTCGGATAGGTGACGGGATTTGAAATTAATTACATTCAGTTTTTATCGTTGAGAAAAGTTAAGTTTATGACAATATCAGTTATTCTTTTACGGTCAAGGAAGGGTGTAGATTTCAGTCGATCTTTTTCATATAAAGCTAGAAATATAGAGAAAACGATAGGTTGAGTGATATTGGAATGGATTTTGAATGATATTGAATGTGTGCGTGGGGCGGGTTTTGGATGGAATTTAAGGGAGGTAATCCAACCTTGGACGAAATTCACGATATTCATTACCCCCCTTTAAAAAAATATACGTACTTTTCAATTTGTATGTCTATACGATCAAAACAGACACTATGATCTATAGTAGGCAAAAAAATAGAATAATTTGCTGAACTTCAATAAAATGCTGATCGTTTGGAACGATTTCGATTTGTTTTTAACGATTTCGGAGCGTTTTTGAGTGATTTGAGTGAGTGTTTGGAATGAATGAATGGAGCGCTTAGTGAGCGATTTAGAATGGTTTTGATCCAGTTGAATGTCATTTTCACGATGTTACTAGCGGCATGACCTATCTGTCGGAACGGAGAATCTGGATGCTACGTAAAGTGACGATCCTTGTCTGTCTGCGCAGGCTGACTAGGGTCAAACTTTTCACACTTTGCTGATTATCTGAATATAAAATGACCATTCTACCTAAATGTGAATTAATCTATGGAATGCGCATTCTGATTGACATATTCTGGAAGAAGACTCTCTTTCAAATACCTGTTTTACGCAGTTCCCAGTTTTTGTATCGGGTCACATATTTTTATTTTGTTTTGTTTCAATTGAACCAGCGACGAAACCGACAGGATATATTATCTCTGGAACAGCAACGCATCGTATATACAGCTTGATTATGCAGGATCTGATATAATTTGGCTAACTCATAAACCGATAGTACTGTTGTCGAATTATAAAATCGCTAGATACGATTAATCGCTTATAAGGAAGTTATTTGTATTGCCCTGTCGCATTTTTTTTTATCCCTAGCCATTTGTTATAGAGATATATATGTGTGGCCGTCACTCCATAATCGGCAAATGCCAGAAGTTAAAACGAACATATGTAGAAATAATGAAAAGTGAGCATCAGGGACCCGTCTAACTTTATTTCCTACGAAAAAATTAATCGTAAGTCAAAATCTCAAATCGTATCTGTTTGTTTCATTTTAGATATACAAAAACTAAGAAGAAAGCATAGAATGTAGGCTTAGAACAGATTGCACGTCTGTGTAGGCTTTTCTTAGTCATTACTGTTTGCAAAAGCTTGATGTATATCAGGTGCCTGTTTTACTAAACATCTTACGATCAATTTCTGCGTAAGTCAAAATTTAAAGTTTCTACAGTAGTAACTAAATACCGAATTCTGCCATGTATCACCTCATTGGAATCGTCTTCTACAGACGATTGAATGAGATATTCGTGACAGAATCGAACAATAAAGAAAAATAACAGGTACGATTTGTGATTTTGACTTCCGATTATTTTTTTCGTAAGAAATTTAGGAAAAGGGACACCAGGAGTTTTCCGCGAGCAGCATGAAAGGAACGAGCAAGGTTCGCCGTGATATGACTTAGGAAAATGCCCAAAATAAAAACCAAAACAAACCCTGATAAACTGAAAAAAAAACCGTTCAAACCAATAAATTACACCAGGGGAAAATAAAAAAGAAAAGAATCATATTTCCTCTTTCATAACTGTTTATTTCATTTAAAACAATTTGTACATAACTATCATGAAAAAATGAAAAATCTCACAAAAATCAGAAAATCTGACATAAATCATATGAAAATGAATTGACAATACATTCGCTGTAGTAAAAAATTTCTTCGAAAAGATACTGCTGAAAATTTATTAAGATATATTGAGAAAATTTTATTTTATTTCATGGATGTATGAAAATAAAAACCTAATCACACGTATATAAATACGTGTGATTATATTTTTAATTCCATACCTCTATGCATTAAAATCTAAATCCAATTCAAAATTCAATAATTTCGAGCCAAAAAAACAACAACTATTTTACCACATCAGATACATTTTTTAGGCTCTCTTCGTGGGAAAAAAGTAATAAAAATAAGTATATGATCTACCACTTTTGTACAAAAAAAGATGTTTCTCAGAATAAAGGGTACACACAGTTTCTTTTTCAGCCATGCTTTTCTGTTATTGTGGTAATGTCTTGATATATAAGTAAAGGATGATACTACTTCGAACATGAACGAGTATTGCATATACACTACTCAAAAGTTCTAAGCGGCCACCTTACCTTTCCCCGTTTTTCACACATTTTTCGCTTTTATTTTGAAATGTCAACCTTGTCTTTCGAAACAGTTGCCATTCGGGTATCATCCTATGCTATTTTTTTGTAAAATCACGCATCAGTAAGTTCTTAAGATGGAATTAAATGTATGTACCCTAAAATTCAAAAGTCACAAAAATGACAATTTTTTGCGAAATTTGAATTTTTCGACACATGAAAAACGCAAATCCTATCAATTTTAAGTACCGATATCAGTGGTAGAACGCATGTGAACCTCGAAAAATTAAAAGAAATGTCACAACCTCCCTCACTTTTCTAACCCAAACAAGAAATGTCAAAAATACCTCACCCACCAATGTTAATTTTGAAATCGAGGGTTCTCCTACATTCGCTTAATTCTGAAACAGTTTCGTGTCGAATTTCTTTGCTGACTTTTTCTTGTTGACTTCATAATTGACTTTGCTACATTATGCAAGTGAAAACGGGCTGAAACCATGCGACATTTACAACATATGAACAAAAAAGCAAGTGGCCGCTTAGGAGTTTTGAGGAGTGTATTAAGTAAGATGATACTACTTCGACCAAGAACGAGTTATGCATATACTGACCAATTATTCTCGTCCAGAAAATTACCCTTCAATTAAAATTAAAATGTTCTTTTGTTTTGCGTGTTTTGGCAGAATGAGAAATAATTTATGAATATTCTCAAAAACATTTCATTTACCCTAAAATTCAACATTCTGGTGCTCTAAGCTAGCATTGTATTCGATAAAAAAAATGTGTGTGAACTGAAAAAGACGGTTGTAACAAATATATATGTGACCCTCTAGCAAAAAGGGACCATCTGGGAACTTCGTAAAATAAATATTCGAAAAAGAGATTAGTTCTAGAAAAGGCCAACCAGAGGTCGCATTTCATAAATTCTTTCACAGGAAGGTAGATTATATTTCTAGATTCAGAAAATTAGTAAAGTGTGATAAGTTTCGACCCTAGTCAGTCTGCGCAATCCGCGCAGTCTGACAAGGATCGACAATTTACGCACTTCCTAGATGTTCCCCTTTCGCGTGATGGGTGACATATTTTTTTTCTTTTTCCATACTTTTGTCTGGCTCCTTAACAACTGCTTGGCTCTATATTAAAAAGTAGATTCTCCCTTTTGTTAAGTTTAAATTCTGTCGTCTGAGGATTGATTGATAAGATAATGAATTACCTACAGTTTACAACATCTTGAAATTGACAAGGTGATTGATTTTGGAATGATTTAGGAATGAAATTGAATGACAATGTCGAGCGAGTTTTGAGCGAATTTAATGGTAGGTAATCCATTATCGCAAATTTTGTTCAGGATGAACAAAATTTGCGATATTGCTAACCTCCCTTTTATAAAATATGCTTACAGGCTCTATAGATAGCTTCTTATTTCTTCAAGAACCCATTACAAGCTTAAAATTTGAATTATATCAGTGAAATCGTGATTTTTCTTTCTCCAAATCTATTTCGAATGGCGTTTTTTAATTTATATTATTCAATGGGTTTGAGCGATTTTGAATGGTTTGAATGAGCGTTTGTAATGAATGAATGGAGCGCTGAGTGAGTGATTTAGAATGGTTTTGATAGAGATGAATGTCAATTCCACGATGTAACTAACTGTACACTGCCTATATGAACACGGATCATTTATTCAATTTCAAGATTGCTTTTTTTGGATTTCTTCTTATTTTGGTTGGATTTCTTTGACACATTTTTCGCTACATCCGGAATGTTATCAACATTGGGTCCGTTACAGCATACTACAAAATACAAGATAAAAACAACAACCGAGTGCAAAAAGATTGTAATCGCCGATACATCCATAGACGCTTACAACGCTTTCCTACACGGGAAACAAAATGTAAATTGTGGTCTTCTACTTTGTCCGAGACCGGAAAGCATGACTTCTAAGACGTCATTTCCGGTTGCAACGAGAGAAAGTAGTGCCAAAGACTGGATTTCAAATAGATCCTGATTCACTTACACATTTTAGTGAAACAATCAGATTAAAGCACTTCAAAAATAAAGCAACAATAATGAAATTTATAACACCTGTGGATTCCAGGCGGTGGATAATGAATATAAGTTGTATTCATACCATGAAATCACGTAACATAATGGTCATGTGACATGTAAGGTACTATACCGGGACTAGAGACAATATTATGGCCTATAGATTTATAACTTCACTATAGTCTATAAACCATGGTTCCTTTCTCAATAATATGTACAAAAACTCTCTAAGTCATCATTAAATAAATTAAACCTATTTACAATAAAATATCAATAAGAAAAAATCTCAAACGAGTGAAGTTCATTGGAATTCAACTATAATTGACATTTTAAACAGTCACTCAAACGGCCTGAAATATGTAAGTTACATTAAATGAAATAAACACTTTGACTTAAAGAAACAGTGCCTAATAACTTTTAAAAGAGCCAAAAAATGCTCGTTGTAAAAGTCATCTTGCCCCGTCTTTAAGCCATTGTTAGTCAATGCATCCCATAACACAGGGGCAATGAAACTAGTACGTTTATATTTACAAGAAATGAGCTGTGTTTCGATTTTTAAATTCAGATATTCTTTTCTAATTATCAAACAAATTACGTATATACTAAATAACGCGTTCCTTAAAATTTTTAGTCTTTTTCTTTCTCCATAGTATTAGAAGCAATTGTTTCATTGTCATATTTGGCCATATAGGTTCTTATATAAGAATTATATATATAATAACCTATAAAACGTAAAACTTGATTATGTAACAATTGCTTATGTATTGCATTTCAAGTTTGAAATAAACGATAATCATTTTTATCCATAAATATTTATGCAAACTATTTCCAAGTAAATTAATTTGTTCTAGATTACCGATAGAAACTCAATTTTTCTTATGGTAGGTACCTGTTTTAAATCCTGCTCATTCTTAGATGTTCTGCCGATCTTTAAGGAATACGTAATCGCAAGAATATGGCATTTATCTGTCTCACATAAAGTGGAACAGACCATTCACACATGTACATTCATAACAATCTACAAACTGATAGGTTCATGACCGACCCTTAAATCAATCGGCTCTAAATTCAAGATTAAAATGTAAGCAAAACGTTTAAGAAATTGTCCCCAGCTTTGCACGTGTCTACACGTGCAAAGCATTGTACAATTTGTAAACGTTTGCTCAAGCTTTTTCATCTTGAATGCAGGGCGGATCGATAGAGAGTAAGTGGTTGAAATATTATGTAAATATTTATCTAGTTTTACAATACAGACTTTGCTGTGGTTATCATTTCGTATAATCTCATGGAAGTGATTCTAATGAGTATCTACAACACAGAATTACGTTGAGAAATACCAATTTCAGTATGACATACCTACTTCATATTTAGAACTTCACAATACGAAAAATGAGTTTTAAAGGACAAACCTTCCATACCGTTCGCGTCAGACAAATGCAAGAAGAAGGTCACTTTTTGAAAAATTAAATTTCAAAGTTTCTTTTTAAGGAAAGTCTGTAAATATATCTTTTTTATTTGTTATTATTTGGATAATTCAATTGTTATTGTATACAGAAACATCATTTACATCGTATCGTATATACTATGAATGGCCATTTATTTCTTTATTTAAAAACATCTTTCTCACAAGTTCACTTCGCACTCACAATATTGTACATCGTTCATATATGCTATAGATAGACTTTCAAGTCAAGCCATTTCTCAGTTTTTGTAAAGGACTCACTTCTCGTTTAGAAGCCCATTGAACATGTCTAATAAATGAAGATTCACCACTTTGAGCTAAAATGCTTCACCGTGTCTTAATTTAGTTCTCACATGTTCGAGATCAACAGAGTAAATCTCTTGAATTCTACAGTGTATTTTTTTTCAAATCACAAAAACCTCTTTTGACCATTTCGTTTCACTATCCTTTCCAGTCTATTTCATCCGTTTCGGTAATTTGATATGCTTTCACATAGATTCTGTATTATATCTGCTCTTGACGATTCAGCGCATGTCCATATTCCGCTTGGCTGCCATGATGAATTGTAAGAGCTTAATGGATTCATCTCACGCGACCAGGTTTAACCGCCCTATTGAAAAGAAAACTATGGTTGCGTTTTTCGTGTCATTTTTACTATTTGCGGGCGTGTAGCATTGCACAAATCACATGTTTCCTATGTTCGATGGCCCTTGTTTTGTTTTTAAGTCTAGCTGTAACAAGTTCGTAAACACTATCCGGAAAATAAACGTAAGTCACGTGATTTAGGTTGAAATAAGGTCCTTTATCCTCGTTTCTATTTTGAAAACGCTCAGACTAAAATGGCATTCGAATAATAAACACTGAATAAAGTTGTCTTTCTCGAGACATTATCCTCATATAAGACATTACTATCCGAGCACCATTTTTACCGTTTTCTTGATTTGTGCGTATTCTGGTGATTAATAACACGTCATTATGACGTAGCACACAGTTTGTACTAAGCCATGGCGGCGCCCACCATATTTGATGACGTAGACAGATTTAGTCCAGATGAGTATCCAGATGGCGCGTTTATTGGTATGTTTGAAAATGACGAAGAGAAACTTGACTGTAGCGACGATGGAAATGAATTGGCGAAACCTCCCATTCCTCCTGCAGCCCCTTGCATGTGGTGACCCCCGTGAGACAGGTACGAGCCCCCGAACGAGGATCCTCCGGTCATGTATGTTGGCATGGGGGCGTGCATGGCGTGGTTCATCGGTGGGAAACCAGAGAATTTGTCCAGGGGACCTTTAAGTAGATCAGACATGGCGGCAAGTTTCTTGTTCTTTTTACTTTTCGTGGACATCTTTCTGTTTCTCGTTTGGATCCCGTCCTTCTTCATCGTTAATGGTCTGCTAACCTGGAAGTACAGAAAAAAACAAACACATTAATCCAAGAGCAAGTTTTATCACTTGAGCCTGTGCATGACATTTCCAACAATTTGAAATTTTCGTGAGGTTCAAACACTGAGTAGCGTAGAAAACCACTTACTGTAAATATAAAGTTACATAATGGTCTAAAGATACTTTGAGACCTTATTTATCTTCTAAACACATAGTGAAGACTCTGGTCAGCCTGTGCAGATGCACAGGCTGGTCAGAGTCTTTGCTGTGCGCCTATTTGAAATTGTTGGAAATCTCACGCACAGGCTCATTTATTAATAATGAAGAGTATCAACATCTTGAAGAGTCAATCAGAAATTTCAACATTTTGAGTTCGTGGAATGCTTGTGGCGATTTGAATGAAGTTTGGCATCGTTTTGAGTGATTTGAGTGAGTGTTTGTGATTCTTTTGAATAGAACACTGAGAGAGGGACTATAATTGGGTTTTGAGCGAGCGAAGCGTTATTTTTTCACGATACCCTTAACTGTATCACAAACAAGTTATCGATCAGCTCCTAAAAAATTATCTCTATGCTGGACGTCTTTTAACAGACATGGTTACGGGCCGAACAAGCAGTGTTAAACAAGGTGATAAAGCAATGAACAACATTTTTAATGTTGCTATCTAAAGAGTGTAATAACTGACTTTTATTGACAGATCACGAACTAAAACCACTTAACTAGTCTGTATTTGACTTCTTGTGCAAATCAATGTCAAACAAGATGAAATCCAGATCCAAAAGAAACAGTTAGAAAACTTTTTACCACGAAGTGATAGATTCGTGTATTTTTTTTCATTTTGATGGAAATAATCCATAATATGGGTTATGTTTTTGAAGAAATAATGTTTAAAGCATTTTTTTTTTCTTGGATGATAAAATAGTTTTATTACAAGATTGTTAATTACTTAATTGATAAATAAATAAATAAAAGAAATAAAGAAAGAAAGAAATAAAGAAAGGAAAAAATGAGATAGAGAGAAAGAAATACACTGCTCAAAAAGTTTTGTCACAAAAGAAGGGCTTTTTATGAAGGGAGACAATTATGTTAACAAGAGAATCTTACTAGTACAATATATTATTTATGTGATATGAGCGTATTTTTAGGCAATTAAATCTCTATGTTATGGAAATATGTGGGCAATTTTGAACTTTTACCCAACACAAAAATCCAGTTCTCATAGCATGATACTTTATATCGGCGCTTTTCACCTTAAAAGCTCAATCGAGATGATTTTATAATAGGATATCATTTTTGCCTAGGATAGTACCGCACTCCCTGCCTTCACCCATTTACTTGGGTGTTCCATTTCACAGTTTCCATAAACATTTCCACACGGGGGCCTACGTCTGTTAGCTCATTGCTCCCGATAAGAAAGTCAATTCATTTTTTGAAAAAAATCAAATTGGGTAGAAACTGACATTAACCCGAAATTGTAGACACTCATTAGAATCGTGTTACTGACGATTCTAATGGGTGTCTTCAATAAATGGGTAACAAATTTAATATTGAACTAAGATCACAACGTCGACAGCTCATCAGGAATTCAGCCAGGTTGTTCATAAGATTACAATGTTTGCTTGTGTCAGATACTATTAACGTTCAACTACAACTGGGTTACGGGCCAGCCCTGAGAAAAAAATACTTCCTAATTTTCACGTCTCTGTTCGTAATTTTCACGCAGACAAAAATGTCTGAGAATTACCAGTTCTAGCGGCTAAGGAATTTTAACCGCAAAAAATATCACATGTACAGTGCTAAAAATTAGATAGCTGCTGTGTTAAAAGGGAATACCAACTATTGAGCGATTCTCATATCGTATTTACGGACTACAAGGGCTAAAATATCACCAATTTATTTATTTATTTATTATTCATATAAGCTTCTTTAAATTGGTAAAATCATTTTTTTAATTCGCTCAATTGTAACTTACGGTAGAACGCGATCTCATTTAGTCCGTTATTCTGCATATTTTCACACAATAAAATCGTTGAAGAAAACTTAGGTCACATTGATATTTATTTAATTAAAATGATGACATGATTTGGAGCAGATGAATAGGATCTGTCGCGAGATTTGTTTGCGACAAGCTGATCCTAACCAAGTCTAGAATAGAAAAGTTATTAAGCGATTCCTAGCGAACTAACTAACTTTTCAAATCTATACGAGATTAAAAGCTGTTTGTCTCGAATAAAACATAATGACATATTCTTTTATCACATAAACATTCTCATCATCATTTTAAGCGCACTTTTTACTCCCATCACCAAAGAAACGTACGTTAAGATGACGTCATTTTCAGAGTGACGTTACACATATCTTTGGTGACTCTTAGGGTGATTATGTATAGAATAACTATGTTATTATTACTACTTGACCAGCCCTGCATTCAGGATGTCAAAACTTTGCAAACTGTTTGCCAATTATACCCCGCTTTGCACGTACACTTACGTGCAAAGCGGGGTATAATTGACAAACAGTTTGCACCGTTTTGTCATTCTAAACGTTATACCAGGTAAAGTAGAAGAATTCAGGGATTTTTACCCAATCCGCAATATCTTTTCCTGCCTATAAATTCTGTCCATTAACCTAACCGAGCGGAAAACATATTTAGCCGGTCAATAGATGCTTCCCGCCTATGGCTAAAAAAGTAATCAGCCAAGAAATAAACAATGCCTGTCAGTAACGGCTAAACGAGACATATACTACGTCACGGTATTTGAAATCTGCATTAGACGGTGTTATTCCACGCCAGAAGCGATCCTGGACGTCATATTTTGTGGCCGCCTCAGTTGCTCCTCTGAAATCGTTAGCATTCCCTGAAGCTAAGTATGATGAGTAAACTCGTACAATCAAAAATAGAAAAAGTTTCCAGGGTTCCCTTAAAATCGTTTGAGTAAATGTGTCCTATTTCAAAATTGTAATTAATCAAGGTAGTACTTTTGACATATATATGTATTTGAGTTTTCTTGTGTCTGAAATGTCTCCTTTATAACATTCTTCATAATTCGTATTGCATTGTATTTGAGAAAGTATACGCAACACATGGTCAGCTTAACGATTGCGAAGTCACAAGCTATAACCCATTATCAGGCACCATTAGTTTAGACCTTACCACATTCAAATAGGATGTAGACAAGAAGTTTTAGTCGGTGAAATCTGAAAAATAATCTTTGTCTTCGGACGACGGTCAAAAAGCGGAATATAAGTTAACAAAGTGGAAATTAACGTTTCTTTTTTTATGTCGGTTGACAAAACAAGTGAGAAATTCCATTCTATAAATCAAAACGTATAAAAATGACTCATCTTTTTTCATCGGTAAGAGGTAAAATTGTATCAATTTACCCGTTATAATTTTCAGAAAATATTTTTTAATTGTACCATTAGTAGTAATGTATGTAGAGTTAACTGAAATGTCGTTGCTAAAACTATGTGTTTAAAAACTATTATTTCTAATCTGTTAAAAATTTTCTTTCGATAAAATGGGGTTAATTAACCCTTTTCAAATGACCTCATCTAATCCTTTACAGATCGCCACGTTTAGACGAGCTATATTACACATTATGGTTAAAATCGGTATTATTAACATATATATAAAGTTCCCATGCCAATTGCATCTCGAAAGGTTAAGATAAGCAAAGTATATCAATTAGTCTTTGGGTGTCCGTCGTAAAACTTCTTTTTTTTTCTTTGAAACGTTTTAACCAATATTTTATTATTGTATTAAAACATTTATGAATAATAAGCATGCATCACTGTGGAATAACATATATCTTCCTTCCAAAATGGCAGTTTATTACATGTGGAGATCTTCATGACACCGTAAAATGTCTTTGCTTTTGCAATTTGTTGAAAGATATAGCTCCTTTTTAATATACAAACATGTTTAATATTGAAATCATACGTTAAGACGTTGAGAGGTATGCTATCTAGGGTTTCAGGGAACAATTGATTGTGGTCCCATTAGCTAAGTTGCTGGCGCCGCGGAGACAGTTTAACCGAACTCTCGTAACGTGAAACTGGAGTAGTAAAGGTCTCAGTTACACATCACTGCCGGGTAACTCTTCACCGTTGGCGAGTTCTACATGCTTTTTTCAGTATAATGTCATTGTCAATTCCTCAATATTTCTATTGGGGTTTGGCTTTGAGCCTACATAGTGCAAAAAATTAATAAAGACAGGCACATGCATCAAGTGCCCATATTTTTCAAGATAATTTCACGACGGAGTAGAGCCAACGACAATATATATGGTTTGTAGTGCTTGTAGAAGAACAGTATCGCCAAGAACGGACTTTTCGTAATCGTGAAAATGGGTCCAAAAGTGGCAATAAAGTCTAGGTTAATTGTTTCCCGAATATATATAATCCGCGATGAATGTTATGCATATGATATAGTTTCAGTTTCAGAGGAACAATTACTGATCTCTAGTTTTTGTGCTACAAATTAAGAGTTAAACGTTTATTTATATTGAGAACACTCACTGACAAAATATGCAGACTATATAGAAATTATTTCTGGTCAAATTACGCCGTCCTTTGTTATACAAGATGGTAAAAAAATAATTATATAAAGCTAATCCTGTAAAGAAGGATAGACAGCATGTCTCTATTGTGGTGTCTGTAAGTAAAACATTTAACCTTAAAAAAGTGTCGATGGTCGCCCAAAAGTATATACGACCGTATATACTTTTGGGTTCATTTACCATTCAATTTCTGTTTCACTTGCGTTCACAATGACTCCTTTAAAAAAAAGGATTCTTAAACATTCTGTAAATGTTTCATTACATTTTCAGATATTTTCATTACCTTCCCTTTTATTCAATTATTTAAGTTTACTTTCACGGGCCTGAATCATTGTCTTTTCTGTTGTTATTTCTCTGTTGAAAGGATCTCTCTCCTAACCGTAATCGAATAACAAATTTATTAACCGACTATCAGAACAGGGTTATGTTTTTCTTGTATAAGAAGGGTCATTTGTAATCCAATGTATTTGCGGTTGTGCGTGACATCGCCGAGTTAAAGACGAGAGCACTCGGCCATAAACGGAAGACGGCAAATGAACAGCAGACGACAATAGTCCAAACAAACAGACGACAGAAAAATTACCCGGCTAATGTAATAACTCTTCATTCGGATGTACCCTATTAAATTCCCCTCCTCCTCCTCCAAATATTCAACAGCCCGCTATTATTAAATAGCAAGTAATGGCTCTTTCTTTTTCTTGGCCATCTATCCCGATTTAAAGCTGCTTTGAAAGTAGCAATATTGCAGTCAAACATGAATTAGTTGAGCAATTGCCGGACATTACCGTCGATTTCAAATACGCTCAAAGCAAAGACTCTGGTCAGCCTGTGCATCAACACATTCTGACCACAGTCTTCACTTTGCTCTTTGCATATATTTTTGGTCCCAAAATGGCTTTAGATAGTCTGGTAAGCTGCTTGTTATACTTCATGGCAGTCTAAGCAGCTCGAGGTCTGCCCCTCATTCACGTGTCAAATTGTTAATTATCAAAATCCAATTTTATTTGCGAATTAAAAGATTGTCGCAGACTTGTAATGTACACACTTAAATAAAAAAGGGTATCTAAAATAGAACCCCGTGTTTACTGCCTCTTTTACAACAGTTTATGCAGGAAAGAATTACTAAAATCGAGAACGTTATTTCAAGTTATTTGTCTGTTATTTGATATTTGTTCTTGGGCGTGTCCGAATGCATTGTCCACTCGATGGATGACCATATCCAGAACATAACACTAATTGGTACTGACCGCTCACAACTGGTGGTCATTTTTACTTGTCGCCATCCGATGACCACTTTCATTGGAGGGTCATTCAACAAATCAAAATTTGAAAGACAGCGAAAGCCCTTATGGTGTAAATTATTGTGTCATCCACCCTATAATCAAAGGGTCGTTTCGAAATTACCCGGGACTGACAAATTGAATTAGACATTCGACTCTCTTTACTCTTCCGTGTTCCGAAAATAATTCATTCACTGAATGTGTGCATCTGCGTGGAGAATAAATCAATTGCATTCTGCATGATTGGTGCAGTAAATGTGTCGTGGGATGTGCAAGGTGGAAAAAAGAACACACTATGAAGTAACATTTAAAATAAAGAAAGCTTGATATTATATTTATATATTTATTAAAAAAAAATGAAATTGAAAAGTTCTTAATAATTATTTGGGCATTTATTGGTGCACGTAGTCATTTTTTGTTACAACCCAAAAGGTGAGAATGAAAAGATAACAGAATGTTCAACTTCGAGTATACGAATAGAAGGGGGGGGGGGTTAAGTAAAGGAGTCCTGTCCACAAAATAAGGAGTCTCGGACTCCCGGATTCCCTTTAGTTTCGAACCCTAATATTAGAACACACTATGGATAATACTCTTCAACTTGTATGTGGCGTATAGCTATTTTCTGCCTTTTCTAAATATTTATGAACCATATAACACATTTCACAGCCGTTCTTCGAAAAACAATCGCTGCGTTTACTGGAAAGAGTCACAATTCCAAATTTAGCCCGCGGCCTTTTTTCGCATGATATATCCAAAGCATGTATCCATTAATGTAAAATGACAATTGCTAATTTACCCTATATACAAAGTGGGAAAGCCAGACCAGAAATGAATTCCATGGTATTTAGTAGTCATTAGGGAAAAGTAAATCTAAGAACCGATAATTTGAAAGAGTCGATTTAGTAAATTATTCATTTTAAAATCCGGATTTTTTATGTTGAAAGATTCAACCCATTACCACCCACACTTGATGGATTTAGAAAGTATTATGGAAGAATTCTAGCAACGCCTTTACTTCTTACTTCTTAGCAATTAAACTAAGAACCCTTTGGGAAACAAACTTTAAATTTCAACAAAACAATGTTTATCATTTTCATGCAAATGTTTTGGAAATCACGTTGAAGCGTAATGGTCAAAGCCACAAGATATACTTTGTTATGTTTTTTTTTTCTAAAAAAAATCGTTCTATACACCAAAAGGGACCATAAGGGAGTTTATATTTTTATTTTTAAATAAAAAATGTGGGAACAGCGTGGGCTGATAAGTGTCACCTTTTCCACAAGAAGATGTGTAATAAAATTATCCGAGCATTTTTCTTCCAAAGTTTCTGCTTATAGTGAAATGGGGCCTCCCAGGTAACCAAGGCAGACAGATTGGCCCTCAGGATGACAAAACGGTTCAAAATGATTGCAAGTTTTACTCCGCTTTGCATGCAAATATGTATGGTATAACTTGCAAACAGTTTGCGCAGATTTATCATCCTGAGCGCAAGTCAGGATCGAAGCCTTTTGCACTCATGCGTACAAAGGATATGCGTACATAAGAAAGAAAGTAGTTGCCCGAGCATGGACATAGAAACTACAGTTTAATGGCTATTAAATAGCATTGGGTTATATTGCAGGGGTAATACTTTCTTAAAACTGTCAACAAAATTTTCATGACATGAAATAAAACCCCGGCATGATTTCTAAAATTACAACCTCACTCCGTTGCCTTTGGAAATACACAGTTTCGTTTTCAATTAGCAAATAAATAACAAAAAATCTGTCTGACCCGTGCTTCAGTGTGCTTATTTTTATCCTATTATGTATTTTAGTTGTAACAAATTTTCCGTAGCTCAAACGCTAGGATAGTTTATGAGCGACTTAATGATAGAGCAGGCGCCCTTGTGAAGGGTCCTCTTGTGGTACGAAGCTTGTATTTTGACCACAGCGACAGTATGATTGTATTATTTACTGAGAGTATGTAATAATTTGAAGACATTATCCCTTTGTCCCAACCTGCAGTCTACATTCACTATCGTAACTCAGATTTTCATCTTCTGTTATTTTTTTCCTAATTATTTAGTTTTTGATGTAAATTTGAACGTACGCTTTCTTAAATATATCATTGAGCTTCTGCGTGACATTTCCAACAATTTGACTTTTGCGTTGGGTGCAAACATAGGTCTGTCTAGACAACAACATCGTGCATTCAGAACATTGTCTACAGTTAACAACATCGTGAAATTGACAAGGTGAACAATTTTGGAACGATTTAGAAATGTGAATGAATGAGTGTGTGGAGCGAGTTTTGAGTGAGATTAATGGGAGGTAATCCTATATCGCAAATTTTGTTCAGGATGAACAAAATTAGCTATATTAATTACCCCCCTTTAATAAAAATTCATAAGTGTTCTTCACATAACTTCCTATTTCTTCAAGCACCTATGAGACGCTAACGATTTGAATTATGTCAGTGAAATCGCGATTTTTCTCTGTCAAAATTCATTTTGAATGACGTTGTTGGTTTTATATTTTTCAATGGATATGAGCGTTTTTTAATGGTTTGAGTGAGTGTTTGGAATGAATCAATGGAGCGCTGAGTGAGCGATTTAGAATGGTTTTGATTGAGGCGAATGTCAATTTCACGATGTAATTAACTGTAACTACCTAGGACACTTTCGACTTTTGAGACTTATCTATTTACAGAGTTTTGAGTGAAGAGTCTGGTCAGACTTTGCGGATACACAGTCTGACCAGAATCTTTGCTTGGCGCACATTTGAAACTGTTGGAAATGTCATTCACAAGCTCAATTGATAGTTCTTTGATAAAACTTTGATTTTCATTGCAAAAATTCCAATATAAACTAGTATAAATACTCAAAATAAACCTTAAGCAGATCAAGTTCTGATTCCAATAAGCCATTGAATAGAAATTGTCTTTAAATGAAGGAGTTAGTAACAATTACAGACATATAGTGGGTTACCATGTCACAAGTTCTTTAACCCTTTCCTTTTTTACAAAATTTTGGACCTGTCCAAATTCAAAGGTTTTGCAGACGAAAATTAAAAGTGGATTTAATTTGAAAAATAACCATTCAGTAGGGTAGAAAATAGTGTGGAAAAAGAAGAAATTGCTTGTCAGAAGCAATTTCTTCTTTTTTCACAATGTTTTCTCAATTATAAAATCACAGGCACGTAAAACGCAGGGATTAAACAGCAAAGGGTTAATACCGAGACAGCAACAAGTAGTCTGCAGTCTGGTTTAAATGCTAGATATAATAACCATTGGACTTGTACCGATTTATGAACTTTCAAACATTACAAAAAATGGGACCATGTCCATATCATTCATTTTTTTCCCGTAATAATCTACATGGCCTTTATGAAGACTTTCTAATTCAACATCAAACAAGTTTGGTGCTTCTCTTTCCGTTTCTTTTTTAAATTGGCCATTCTTGTATTTAGAAACCGAATAAGAAAATAAATTGTGGTAAAGATTTCTTTTGAACTCAGTGCCTGAGATTTGCCTGTTTAATTGAATGGGAAAATAAGTCATCATGAGCGTGTCACACTAAATTATTTCCTTTGTTTTAGATTTTGGCACCGGTTTCATGATATCTATCTATCGGTTAGGGTTTTTTCCACATTTTTCACACGAAAACGTTTCTTGTATTTTGAAATACTTATTTTCCTGCTTGTATAGGGCTAAATGGAAAGAAATTATTTTCATGAGAACCGGTCTCAATATTTTTTTCCTTCATCATGGAATATATAACAAATGATTTGCAATGTGCATTCCCTATTTATCGAACGTAGATTGGTTCCCTTTTTAAAATCTATAAGACATTGTTTTGGATATTATTTGAGGATATTCATTTATTTGTTTTATTTTTTCATGTTTTTTCTACGATTTTATGAGCTGGTGTTGGTTTTAAAATGTCTGATTGGTCCATGAAGATACACAAACAGAAGGAAACGTTTATTTCATAAAAAGGGTGGTAATAAATATAGCTAATTTTGTTCGTCTGGAACAAAATTGGCGATATTGGACTACCTCCCTTGAATTTCGCTCAAAACTCCACCAGACGCTCAATCAATATCCTTCCAAATTCATTCCAAAATCATCCATCTCGTCTATTCCATGATGTTCTTAACCCTTTCCTGTTTTACAAAATTTTGGACCTGTCCAAAGTCAAAGGTTTTGCAGACGAAAATTAAAAGTGGATTTAATTTGAAAAACAACATTTCAGTAAGGTAGAAAATGGTGTGGAAAAAGAAGAAATTGCTTGCCAGAAGCAATTTCTTCTTTTTTCACAATGTTTTCTCAATCATAAAATCACAGGCATGTAAAAAGCAGGGATTAAACAGCAAAGGGTTAACTGTTAGTACATGTGGCTGATACGTGTAGAAATTGACATTGCTTTGCGGACTCAATAATTCATTCTAAAACCATTAAAATAATGTGTCGACTTACAAAGTCATTAACCCCATTCATTTGGGGCTTACCTCAATGAAGTTGTTGAATAATTATTGGAAAAACAAACGATACGCATTTTAAATTAATATTGTATAACACGTATGGGTGTGCGCATAATTTGGGTGGAGACCATCCATTTATACCCTTTTTATATGTAACCATGGTTAATCAAAATGCATGAAATGGCTCTCCATTAGGGATTTAGATTCTGAACAGTCTTGGTATAAATACATTTTCTACTAAAGAATCTTTAACAAAGCCTACGATCCCTGATTCATAATACGTTCTGAAATGTATTTTCAAAACTTCTTCATGTTTTGAACTTTGATTTCAACTTCCATAAGCCTGTGAGCCTCAACTCGCCATTATTGTGTCATTAAAATTTATTGTGTTACAAGGAAAATATTATAAAAAGGTTTATTGTCATTGTCAAAAAAGTGCAAGGTTGGTATAATTGTTCCAACATTTGAATCTCTATGCATTATTCAAACAAGAAAGTTATAAGTATAATGCGTAAATCAACGGAAGGGCCGAGTCAAAACAATGAACATTAAAGTGGAAACAAGTAACCCAAGAACTCCCAAATTTCTATAGAAGACTCGGGTCACTGTAAGTAATTTGGTAAGCGATACTGTTTATGGTTAATTTCACAACCAATTTGTGGATTGGCTATTTACAAAACAAAAACACCCGGCAAAATTAGTAAGTTCCGTTATGAATATAAACTTCTCTCTTTTGTTTCCACTTTTTGTACTTAATTGTCCGTTCCGATTTCAAGATCATAAGAACTGGGTCATGATATTTACATAATAGATCTAATAAATATAATTAGACGACTCCTGACTTATCAAAGATATGGATGTAAAGCTTTTAATTCAATAGAAAAATCATCCCAAAAAGCACGTGTTGTATTCAATCCCTTAAAAAGTATGTTTTCAAATGGATTTTGAAGGAGTTGTCCTAGAACGAAAAGTGAAAACAAATGAGTAAGTGCAGAATAGAACCAAGGACACACATCTTCTTTGGACACGTAATTCCGTTTTGAAGTAACCTTTTGTTTGCGGAAGCAGCCCTGCGTTCAAAATGACAAAATGGTGCAAACTTTTTGCAAATAATACCTAGTTAGCACCGTTTGATCATCCTGAACGCAAGGCAGGTCAATATAGAAGACTAATCAATCACCTGTTGATCCATAGCTGATACATTATGAATGGTAATGACCCGGCCAGTATATATTCCCCGAACTCAATGATGTAGACATTCAACTCCATGCATATTTAAATCAAAATAGAAATTATGACCCTTTCCAAGAAAAATCGCTGATCTTGTGTAAATTTGCATCTACAGAGCATAAAGTGATAAATTTGGTGCATACAACCACGAGCATATGATTTGATCTTAGTAATTGCTAAAAATAAACACTCGCGTTTGGAGACCTCAAATTCAAAAGTAACAAATTTGTAATTTACAAATCTAGATATCACAAAAGACCCTTATTTTCTCCAAACATAAAGGAACCCGGAAGAAACAACAAGGTGAATTATGTCAATACCAACAATTTTATCGCTGATCAAACTGCTTACACATGATTAACTGTAAAAAGACTGTGAAAGATTCTAGCCTGATAAGACAGACGAAGCATCCAACGTGATGGAAGAGAGGAACTCTTTACTGCAAACTGACACGTCTGATTCTAGTGAAAATGTGTTGTTTGGCTTTGTCTTTTTAAAATCCTTTTTAGCATTTGAATAAGGTATTCGTCATTGAAATTTACACGTTTAGCAAATTAAACGGGTAGATGGGTTGTTTTTACAAGATAGGTAGTAATATGACTTTTGACGAGCAATGGATAAAATGGTTACTTTTATACAGAATATAGCATATTTTGTTACCCATTATCCCCCATATTCACGTTTTGTAAGTAATGGATTACACTATACCGCCCGGCAAAAAATTGCAAACTTTTCCGTAAAAGAATTGTTATCTATTTATATTCTTATTTCTTGGCCAATAGAAGAGCCTTTAACGAACGTTTCTAGAATTCAGACAAACTTATGCAAATTGGGGTCTTCTAAAAACGGCGTACCAAATGGTTGGTTATTTCAAGCATTTAAACTAACCATCAGCAACATATTTCTGACAATGTCCTAGATCTCGTTTTCATTGAGAGTTTGATCGATCCATCTAATTGACCAATGCAGGTTTTCCTTTCATTTTCTCGACTGACCAATGAAGGACAATGGACTGACCAGCTGTACGATAAACACTCGTCTTATTAATCATTAATATGGTGTTCCAAACGGCCTCGGTGATTACTGGTGTGTTATGGATCTTTATTGAAGCTTCAATAATTTCGCGCTTGATGTTTTTATAAATATGAAAACCTGTGTTTGGTACCGTATCGCTGCGATTTTATGGCTTTGATGTTTTTGGTCTGAATTTGCCCTGAAACAATGCTCTATTATTGTTTCAGACTAACTTTGGACACCAGATTCAGAAGTTAAGCAGTCAAATGACATTTCAGAATTAGGTATATTTTTCCATGAAAAATATGTGTTTCACAAAAACAAAAATAACGAAATCTAAGAATATACTAACAAATTTAGAAATTTGATATTAATTCCTTGTTTTTAACCCAGCAACACTTTCAAATATGCTGCAGCAAAAAAACGAACTTTTCTTTACTAGTTATGTTGTTAATTGGTGAAACCTGATAAATCTGTTTACCTACTAAACATTTATTATTTCATATACGACAATAACCCATCCGGTGACGATATCCGCCATTTTCTATTTTCCCATTACTCACGGAGTTCTGTCTGGCGTCCGTCATGAATGAAACAAACAGGCTGTCAAACCGTATTCGATTTTGTAATTATGTATCAATTACACCGTCATCGAATATGCGCTCTGTGAGCTGTCCTTGGTCGATTTTCAGGAAAAGTATTGATGAAACGGACCCTTTCAGTATCTTGATTTTATAAAATTGGTCCAGCTGATACGGTTAAATACATCGTGAAATTGACACTCGTTCCGATTAAAAACCATCCTGAATCGCTCACTCAGTGCTTCATTCATGCATTCCAACCACTCACTCCAATAGATAAAAACGCTCCAAAATCTTAAGAAAACATTTCGAAATCGGCCAAGACGGTCAACATTGAATACAAATCGATCGAATTATTCTAAGATTTTATTGGTTGGTGTGGATTTGAAAGTATCTGATTGGATCATGAAGACAATCAAAAAATAAATTACGTATATTTTATTTAAAGGAGGTAATAAATATAGCTAATTTTGTTCATCTTGAACAAAATTAGCTATATTGGTTTACCTCCCTTGAATTTCACTCAAAACTCGATCCACACACTCATTCAATATCATTCCCAAATAATTCATCTGGTTAATTTCAGGATGTTCTTAACTGTACGAGGGATTTAATAATGATACCTTAATTTTGTATCTGAGCTACCAAATCTCAATAACACTGTTTATTCAATCAGTTGCTTGCAGTACCAAACAGTTCTATACATATGTCTAGGCGAGTGTAATGAAATACATTGTAATAACGTGAGCCCTTTTATTTACGGGAAGATATATAAACTATGTAATATAGGGTTTAATAGTGTGTTTGTTTGTTTGTTTGTTTTTTAAATTATATTACAATTATCGAAATCTTATTTTTGAATACAAACTTTTCTTGGCTTTTGTTCACGATTAACAGATATAAAAAAAAAATACTTCTTGACCATCATTGGTTTTTTATACAAAAAGAAAAAAGAAGAGAAAAAAACCGTGCACGAATAATATTCCTTGATAAGAGAAAATCTCAAACGAGAAAATGTAAATAAAGCCTGTATATACGTCATATAAAATGTCCCCCGCGCTTCCGGCTCGAACAGAAAATGACGACCAATTCTGCGTGACGACCGGTCGTTTGCAGTCCATTTATGGTATTATAGCTCAAATAGAGATTCTTTATTCGTTCTATTTATACGTTTCACCGCAGATCGCTCATATTGTAATGAATCCGCCATAGAATTAATGAGAATTATGGAAAATTTTACAGTAAAAGAAGAAAAATGGTTATAGTGATGATAATGATGACGATGTTGATGAGAGAAGAAGAAGAAGAAGAAGAAGAAGAAGAAGAAGAAGAAGAAGAAGAAGAAGAAGAAGAAGAAGAAGAAGAAGAAGAAGAAGAAGAAGAAGAAGAAGAAGAAGAAGAAGAAGCAAGTGATAGTGAGGAATGAAGATGAAAGGTTTCAGAAATAACTGCGTGATAAAATCTCAGTCTTCACCTTGACATTTTATTTTATTTCCAAGGACGAATTATATTTACATCCATGATTACTTTGATTGTTTCCGGCGCAATAGGAAAATATTGATGGAAAGTGCAGTTTAACCATTTTTTGTTCATCTTTTTGTTTAACGATTTTTCTTTTAGATTCACGGTGGCTAAGCTTTTAACACTCATTTTTATTTTCCAGAATAATAATATGCTTGCATTTCTTTTAATCGTTCACACTTGCTTTCTGCTTCCTCCTTTTTAAATGGGAATAATTCTATGTGTCAAGAAATTGGGCAATTTCTGTGGAACCAAATTTCATACAGTATTACTTTCATCAACCCTTACACATACGAAGACTTTAAAAAGGGATTTCGACTTTTAAACTTCTTTTAATTGGTTTAACACATTGATTCTTGTATTGTTGTGCAATATTTAAAGAAAAATGGAAATACAATTAGTGTGCATTTAGTGATTTAACCAGGTCCCAAAGTGGGTTAGTGAAATTGCCCGTTAAATTACGAGCTTGTTCTGATATACAAGAAAGATGCTTCCGTCCGTATTCTTTTTTTACCAACGTAACTAAAGTATTCATAAATAAAAACAATTGTACATGTTATTACATGGGAATCATATTTGCATGTTTGAAGATAGAGCACTAATTCTATGTTTGATCTTTTATTAACAATTATAGCAAACTAATCTCAGAATAACGAATTAAAAAAGAATAAAACAGTTGCATGTTATTCACTGATAAATTTTATCTCATACATATAAACGTTCCTGAATACCTTTTCGATTTAATACATTTTAATTTAATTGAATATTCCATAATATAAAAATGCGAAGTCGCATAAATTATGGTGTACATTAGTGTATATTGTGGCTTACCCAATGAATCATATTTCTATCATAAAAATAATGCAAAATTTCGTCTAATAAATGATAATTATTGTTCCCGACCCTGAACACTAACGTGGAGGGACACGGTACGCTGATTTCGAAGCTTTAATTTCCATGCTTCAAGGCTTACGTACCTTCTCGTGTCAGCTTCCTACCCGCTCGCAAAATATACATCATCATTAAATATGGATCATTAATATTTCATCCTTTACCGCAGGCTAATGTGAATTCTTTAACTGTATTTTGAATGTACATAAAATATCATTCCAGGACATACGAATGATTATTGACATTGATGGTTCCAATCTTATTCCTTGTCATGCTAAATAAGTTTTGGCTAAAAATTTGCATCAAAATCAAAAGGCAAAGAGCACTGAAAGTACCAACTGTATGTCGATTTTTATTTGAAAAACTAAATCTATTGACAATTCTGGTTTGAAAGTGAGAAACAGGTGGTGTAGATTAACATCAGACTGCACATAGGTGCAGGCTGATGTTGGTCTATAGCTCCTGCCAAAGCAGGAATATTCCGGGTTCAGCATGACAAGGGTTAAGATTGAATTGTTATTGAAGAATTAGACTCTTCGAATTCGCCTCTTATATAAATGCTTTCCTAAGACCTATGTAGCTCACTGACGAGCCGCTACCAAAGAGCAGTTGACAGGGTTCGACACCAAGGGGAAACCGGAAGTCCGAGACTCTTCTTTTGCAACTTGGGACTCCTTAATTTTGCAAGCTAGGAGTTCGATGGAATCATATGAGAATATTTGAACAAAAGATATTTTCACTACAAAAGTTGTTGAAGATAACTAAGCTTGGAACTAGTATAGTATTTTGCAAGAAAGTCATCTTCTTCCGGGGACTTGTGGCAAAGGAGGAATTGCTTGTAGGAAGCAATTTCTTTTTTTTCCACACAATTTTCTCCAAATATGAAAATTTTGACTCCGTGCTTTGAGCTTGGATTCCTGAATTGCATAAAAAGGGAGTTGAATCGACTCCTGATTCACAGAAGTTAGTGTCGATCTCTGGTTGTTAGCTCATCAGACCCTCACTCTTCAATGGGTTCATGGGTTCGATCCCCCACGGCGACAAATATACCTTCCGACAATAGTCTGCAACCAAATGGTGGATAGCCGTAAACTTAGGCAGTGTAACAGGTAATGGCTATGAAGATGTTATGGTAGTACTGGTGCGAGAAATACCAGAGATCAATTGTAAGGTGCTCCAGTCGTCGCGCTATGACTGAATGAAATGTTAAAAGCGGCGTTAAACCCCATACAAAATAACCAAAGAAACTTGGCAACAAGGTGATGCTCGAAGTTACTGATGTGGTAAAACGAGAAAACATTGACCCGTATGCAGGCTATAGTATGATAATAACGGCTCGAGGAAAACATTCTCCTATGTCAATGATAGATGGATAAATTATTCTGCTATAGGATTCTTTACAAAGTCGGTGGCTAAAATTCTCCCATAATAAAATTGGATTTATGTTTTTTCTAGAACTTTTCTTTTACTTCATTCAAATTTATGATTAAAAAAGCAAACTTCGATTGCGACCTTGATTTGCATTCTCTTTCAGTTTGTTTAAAGGTTCATTTCATGCTTGGATTTTTAAAGGGATGAAGATTTTCATTTTGTTTTATTTTGGCTAATTATTCAAGCTTTTTGGGGAGTGGGAGGGTGGGGGTGGGGTAACATTTCAGTCAATGCTCACTAAAATAACCTTCGTTTTTTTCATAACAAAAGATTGACTGGAAAAACCTTTAAAATATACACCTTGAAAAATAAGGATGATACTTTAGATCGAGACACATCTAATTTGCCGAAAGTAATCTAAACTCGAATAAGGGTAAAACGTAAAAATTCATAATTGCTAGTATATATAGCCTGAAGTAATACAAAAAAGCTCATATATTGAAAACGCAGCAACCGTGAAAAAGCAAATTCGACTTTATGTATCCGAAAACGGACTTTTTTGTTGGAAAAAATTCTCTTTGAAAACGGCGCTAAATGAGCCTGTATTTAAACGAACCTATTTTCACATCGGTCCCGGGATTAGGGTGACACAACCGTGCAAACCGTTTGCCATTTTTACTCCGCTTTGCACGTATGTGTACGTGCAAAGCGGGGTAAACATGGCAAACTGTTTGCACCGTTTTATCATCCTGAACGCAGGGCTCTAATTGCGAAGAAAACACATCTCTGTATGCGGATTGATTTTTTCTTAGTATATGATACTTTAACTGACTGTTACGAATGTTAAAGGACCTTTTTTGTAAAACAAAAGTGCGAGATATCGTAGACTATCATGCGAATCAAAAGCATACTTTTTCTCGTGGTTTGGCTAAAATTATAGTTATTGATGACATTTGAAGCAAGACGAGCAATCCACATCCTTTATGGCGATCCTAAATTGTCACGTTAATGTCTGAGTTTTGAAATACCCCATAAATTATAGCGGAAATCGAATCTGCTAAGGGGTACTGAGCACTTACTGAATAAGACTTGTTTTCAAAGTTATAATTCGTCATTTCATCTACAATCTTCGCGGAAAACATTGCCACACATTTTATTTTAACTTACGAATGAATTCAAATAACAGTGATTTTATTGAAAAAAAAATAATAAAAAATTGTTTCTAACTTAGAGAAAAAAAAAAAACAAGAAAAAAAAGGTCAGGGACATGTTATGTGTACAGTTTTCACATTGCTTACTTATTCCCAAATAACGAATAAACAACGTCGCAAAGAAAGAGAGTTTGACAAAAATCTATTTGGTTTTAAATTGTTCGAATACTTGGAAAAAGAAACAAATACATTTCGAATTCCTGAATATTGATGTGTGTACAACTCGAGTTCATTGCCAATTTTCTGAGTTAACTACTCGTTTAAGATATCAAACCATAAATTTCTAATTTCATATTCATTCAATACTCGTTGAAATATTTATTACATATATTTGACATTTGGTAATTCCTACAAAATGCGCTGTTTGATTTATCAATGAATGAAAAGAATATTAGTGCTTGTAAATATAACTATAGCTAGTGCACGTGCATTCCGTAAATTTTTAATGCAGTTTTGAAACATGAGAAAAGATCATAATATAAAACTATTGGATTCTTTTTAAGATTTACTCGATTGATAAAAAAAAAAGAAAAGGAAAAAAACAACAACATAATTTGTGACACATTTTGAAGAAAATAGGTAACCGATGCAACATCGGCTGGTAGCCAAAAAGTATTTTGCTTGGATTGACGTTCATGGTGACGTCATTTACTACGCTCCGTTTAGATAACATCAGATAGAGTTAAATGAACGAAGAGGGGTTTAAGTTTTTGATAATTTCGTTGGTAAGGCGGCGAATTTATCAAAATGATAATCTACCGTAATTCACCGGATAACCAATAAAAAACATAAGGAAATCTCGGAAATGTAAAGAATAAATTTATCAACTTACATTGTGTAGTTTATAATATAATCCACACGCGTTACAGACGGGGTCACCGTTCCCATTTCGCCTCCATAACGTTGTTGTTGTTGTGCCACAGTTCGCACAGCTCGTGCCGGCTCGTCTGGCTGCCGACTGAAAAGGGAAGAACAGAAAATAAATATAACAGAACAATATAACATTACAGACAAGGTTTCTAATTTCTCTAATATGCACTTATGATTCCACAAACTTTTAACTTTGAGAACAAAATATATGAATATGTATCCGAAATGAAACTCAGAGAATGACTCGGAAAGAAAAGGAAAGTAACACAATTATAACAATCTAAAAGTATATGCATTTGGGAAATATTCACTTATGATTTCGTTAACTCTTTTGATTTTAAGACATTGTCCTTTCTTGTTAAAACATTTTTCACAAACCGGCGATTTTCATTTGAAGAAACACAGAAACTTTGTAAAAAATGATAAAAGTTATTACTTTCTTCTTTCTTTTTGCATCAAATATTTTTATGACTCTATATTTTAATTTTAATCGCCTCGCAAGTTCTTTACAATAGGACTAGTTTGTTCTATTTTCTTTGTCATTCAAACCATAAACTATTCTAAAAGTATACCAGGCCCCTAAAATACCAGTTGGCACATTCTAGACAAACCCAAAGGTCACGGTCTTCTAATGATTTAGCTGGAAGAACAGTCTGAAAAAACGGCGACATGCCGACGCCACTACGCATATAGACAACCCTATTAGCGATCGTTAGGGAAATGAACGTATCAAGTCCCATATAAATTGCAGTCATTGTGCTCATGACAGCATATTATTAAAACCTTTACTAAACAATGCATTGCAGGAAGGAATGTCGGCGTAAACTTTGTTAGAAAAAGGGGAAATGATGTTGGTCAACTATATATTTTTGATTTTCTTCTTTTTATCTAAATTAACATTTTACCCCATAAAGCTTGACCGTCTCTTGTGAATAAACACCCTTTTGTGTTGTTTAGTCTCATGAATTAAGTCCCATTTAGGCCAACTAAGAGAAAAACAATGTGAAAAAGGCATAATTGTTATGTTTTTGTGACAACAAAGACGCGGATCCGCTGCGTAGATATTGCGCACCCGATCTACGCATCTGTTTTTGCTGTATGGATCGTTCCATCATTTTACTCTCTACATCCACCAGAATCTGTATTCAACAGGGGGGTGAACGCAAAAATTTTGAAATAATTTTGAAATTGCATATATGCGGAGGCTTATCTTTGTCTAAACTTCCCGCCAAAGCTGGAATATTCCGGGTTCATCATTACATGTACAAAGGTTTAGAGCGTGACTTTAAGTACAGACAGTCAAATCACGAAATGCGTATTACGGTGGAGACTGGGTCGTAATACAGTGGCGCCGTTTATAGAAACAAATGACTGTCGGAATTATATTTTATACTATATTTATCATAATTCAAGACTAAGAAGAATTAATAGACTTCAAATAGCCGTGTAATGGTTCTTATTATTAATATTTTATTGCGTAATTTACGTTGGCACTTACGATGGAAAAACTTCGTACTCAAGACTATATGGTGCATATTTGATATAGTAACATATTATAAGGCGAATGACCGTATTTGATTGTACTCGACACATGCACAAAGTTTATCTGGTTAGGATAGTCTAGTTCATTGTGTTTGTATATACTTGTCATGCTGAACCCGGAATAATCTTGTATTTAACAGGAGGTATAGGAAAAGATCAGACTGCATATATGTGCAGTCTGTCTTAGTTTATACCCCTGTTTCCTTTTTAATCCAGAACAGTCTCAAGATTGTATTTCAAATTTAAAAACTGGCTCACAATTAGGATGTTGAATGCTTTCAGTATTTTGATTATAAAACACTTTTTTTAAAAGATTGTATTTCGACACGTCAATGGTCAGTGTTTCAAAAAATAAATTCTGCATAGAAATTTATTTTAACCTTTTGAATTGGGTCATATATGACATAAAAAGCGTAGATTTAGGAGAAAAATTCTGATGTTAACATATCTGAACACATATTCGAATCGACACTGCAAACCTATTTCCCGGGAAAATTCGATTTAATTTTATCTAAATGAAAACAAATCTATATTTGCTGCACATTAACTGAGCTTTGAAGATCTTTAAATTAATTTTGCCTATAGGCATTTCATCAATAAATGCTTTTTGTCGATCATGAACGACAGATAATAATTTTGTTCACGTAATGGCGTACTTAGAGGTCTATAAATTTTGGTTTAATTCTTACTTTCGTAGACTGCCTGTCATATCGAAGGGAATGGGTGTTGATATTACTCTAGAATGTCAATTGAAATACAAAGGAATGCTTATGACGGCAACAAAACATTGAAAGAGATTTTGGTGACATTCTTATATAACATATTAACTTGCGAATGACTTTTTCTACAATTTGACGTGGTCGTAAAGTGAAGACTCTGATCAGCCTGTGCATCGGCACAGTCTGACCAGAGTTTTCACTACAGGCTATATATGTACAGTTATGAACATCGTAAATTTGACTACCATTTCGATCAAAACTATTCCAAATTGCTCACTCAGCGCTCCTTTCATTCATTCCAAACAGTCACTCAAACCATACAAAAACGCTCCAAAATCACTAAAAGTGATAAGATCAACAACTACATTCAAAATACAAATCAGTAGAAAAATCTGATTTCACTTACATTGTATATAAATATATTTTGTAAGCTTCTCATGCTTTAGAATCCTGTTCATTGAACCTGTAAACATTTTTTATTAAAGGGAGGTAATAAATGTCGCTAATTTTACATCATTAGCATGAAATTGGGGGAAATGTCAAGCAAAGGCTCATATAGGATTAAACAAACGGGACTACTATTATAATGGTTTGAGGTTCAAAGAATAAAGGTTTCTTCATATAGCTACGCCCGTCTAATTTTTAAAAGATTCGTCATCTTTATTACTATTTCATATAGACGACTCGAGTTCGGAATTGACTTAAGAAACTGTCTTTCATGTCGTTAGGATGTCGGTAATTTAGATACCCCAATATGCAAGCTTTCACTCTTACTTCATTTCTTTAAAAGTCTACGACTAATGTAAAAAACAAATCAGGAAAGCCTTGTAGTCTATACAACAGTATATTATTTTCTGCTTGTTTTATTTTCTAGGTAGAAAAATAATATCAAAGTTTGCAGATGTCTAAATCGAATCAATAATGATTGAAAGACGAATAGATTCCCTGTCAAGAATCTAATTAGTCTAAATGTTCAAACAAGAATCGCTTTTATTTTTCTGAACAAATTACAAAGTGTTTATTGGTCGGCCTACGGCTAAAAACAAAGTACAATTTCAAATAGTCGCATATCTCCCTATACATGCATGTTCGACCGTTTCGTTTTGCATAAAACGGTAGGTCTTTTTGCTGAATATAAAAATTGTCTTTTAAACCAAGAATGTAATGAAATCGCCTCAAACATAAAATTATATTTAACCAAATAAGACTTGATTAATTCTATTTTCATAATCAGAATCAGCGGTATTTCATTTTCTCTAAGGAAAAGGGGCAGAAACGGAAGGGTCTAAGACAAATAGATCAAAGGATTGGATCGTCAACAAAATGAAAAAGCGCTATCTCATTTTACAATACAGATTTCAATTAGTCAAACCTTAATTGAATAGAAGAAAAATATGTTTTCTGTTCATTATTAAAGCTGTATATATACTTTCCCCAAGGATGGCTGATTTTTAACCTCAATTAGAAAGTAAACCCACCCAACTGTCGCCAGCCTACATCACCTCGGGCTTTCCGGACTAAAAGTCATTAAATTTCTAATAAAGGGTACTCTTTAAGGTAAAATGGCTTTGTATTTAAATATGCGACCCGAGTCATCATAGGGTTGTTTGGAAATTCCGTAAAGTACCGTATTAATCAGCCTACTTTCTTGTACATGTACAAGCCCAGTCTCAAACATATCCAAAAACATGCTGAATCACATATTGGGGATTCTATTTTTATTCCATTCCTATTTCTATTTCTAAGTCTATTTCTGAGGAAAATCTACCCAAAGTGTGTAAAACTTACATGGAGGGCTGACTATCCTTATTTTCCAAATAAGTTCAGAAGAAGATTTTTGTTGTCAGATGTTAGCATATCCCATATGCATTCACTTAAAAAATAATCATGTGACATTGTTACTGCTGTTGTTGTTGGAAGGTTTTCACTACGCCAGCCTCTTTTGTAAGTATTCCTCATGCTAATTAACATGGAGTTTGTCCGCGATAAAAGAATTTTGCTCTCAGAAATGCCCCATAAATGAGATGAGATATTGACAATGTCCTTTACTTTTAGGACAAAATGTTTGAGCATCCTTGCAAAGAACATGTTAAATTAGTAATTGACGATAGTGTTGATTTTAAAACATTTGTTTTACCCTAGACGATAAACAAAGCAAGCTTTACCTTGCTGCAAGCTTGGTTCTTAAATACAAAGGGCGGGGAACACATTTCCCTGGTCCAACGGTTTTGTATGGACAGATAGCGTGAGGGACCCTACCGCGTGAAAATAGAGAGGGGCTCAGGCGAGTAACCCTTGCGTTTTGACGGAAGATAATGTGTTTCGGGTAGTTTGAATCATAACGAATAGCCCTTTACTCTGTCACATTCGTGTTTTGTTTGTACCATATTGGTTCCACAGAAAGGCGAAAACGTACCAAAGGTTTATCAAAAATGATAAGTTTTACAAGCATAACCAAACTCTATTTCAATATATTATTCCAAATCGGTTGGCTGATCACATATGAATGATAAATGAGCCTTTGCTCTACATTTCTAACAAGTTCAATTGTGCGCAAATCCAATAATCCGGCCAGCCTGTGCATCCGCACAGTCTGACCAGATTCTTCACTTTGCGCTTTTTGGATAAATAAGGTTTGAGACTTCTTCAGACGGTCAACAAATGTTCATATTGCATAATGTAGTTGTCTAGTCTGATCAATATTTGTGTATAGCGCTGAAATGAAATTGTTGGAAATGTCATTCATAGGCTCAAATAAGCACATGCGTGATATTTCCAACAGTTTTACATCTATTTTAGGTGCAAACATTCTTCAGTCTTAACAGCAAGATATATGCTCAAATATCAATTCTTGTTTATCAAACATTTGCAATTTACTTAGCCCATACACCACTAATATATTTTATTATAGAAACAACTCGCTCTGATTTTGAGATCAAGGATTAGGCGCTGATCGTTTAGTCAGTGGTGTTTTAAGCAAAAGCAATACTCTCGAAATAAAAGCTAAATGTGCTATTTGGCCTACTACGAATCATAATTATATTAACGCGAGAGTTTTCCTCAATCCAAATATTCTGCTTATATGGGATAGGGTAGTTAGGTATTCTATTTCACAATATAGCGATGATGTGCCTTTTGACAAAACAAATACGTATTATTCACACTACACTGAATAACTCTTTACTGCTACAACTTTATGGATATTAGTTACAGTGCGATATTCTTCCCTTGTTTGAATAGTCATTTTCCACCTGACCTTTTTATGCTGCTCTATTTCGACTCCTAGAGCATCCTGGCAATCCTGCTGTGACATATTTCTTTTTGGGTTTTGATATTTTGGTTGTTTGCAAATATGCGGATCAATATGCTGAAATTGTATAATTTGTCGGGAGTTGAAGTAGAAAACAAACATGCGGACTAAAGAAGAGTATAAAATGTCTTTATTTAGAAAAAATATACCCAATTGGTCTAATTTTCTTTCAATTATTTGATCCTGTGTGTGACATTTCCAACATTTTTACATGTATACAACGTTGAGTCTCAGTTCAGCCTATGCAGCCATATAGTCTGAACCGAGACTCAACCACGTGTTTTAGAAGTAGATGGCTTTATTCACTTTCCAGGCTGTTCAATAACTGCCTATCACACACACAAGAATTTGTTGAAAAACGTCATGCACAAGCTCTTTTAATAATAAAATGTAATCAAAATTCAAAACAACAGTATGATTCGGTAAAAACCTCGGCTTCGGAGCTTGCACTCTGAGCGGAATGTTGGTAGAAGATAAAATGCAGTACAAACGGACATGGCAAGAACACATTCGGAACACCACTCGGCCAATCTCACGATCAACCTCGGATGTACATAGACGGACTATTTTTAAAAATTACGGGAAAACCTTTGAAAAACTCGATGACGTCAGTTAAAATGGCGTTAGCCCTCGAAACTGTGAGTGAAAACATTCGACGTCGTCAACGCTACTCGTTTAAGTCACTGACGTGAATTCATCGAATCCTTATATTAATATCTATAGATTCTTAAATAACGGCTGAAAAAATCTTAATTTTTGAGAATGATTCGTCATTCTCAAAAATTAAGATTTTTCAGCCGTTATTTACTGTAAAAAAATATAAATCTACAGTGCTAGTTTTTCTTACACTGTTTCCGCCTAACAAAATGCATGATTTTGTTACATACCCATCCGCCTTACATACATCCGAGGTATGTTGTAGTTTACGGAAATGACCGAGTGATGTTCCGATTGGGCAAGAACACTAAGAATCAAATCCAATTTAGAAGCACACGACGAGCTGGCGTCTATAGGGGGAGAAACAATTGGCATACAAGAAGTTGGGCTAAATTAACCTTGTCAGTTAGCTCACATAACCTTGATAGAAACAGAAGTCCATTCACTTTATACACAATCCCTTTACAACACGGGAATTCTTGTGACTAAACAGTACTTCCGTGCATCAAAGATGAAACTGGGGACCACACCTACGGTCCTATAAATGAATCAATTAATGCTCATCTAAGGGGTAGTGTAACAAAATTAAATCTATCTATCAACTAACAAAATTAAAATTATTAATTCCAGTTTTTGCAATATGTCTGACTTTTTTATATGTTAAATTGCGAGATATAGACTCTTTCTTTTTCTGTATAGTTGAAGAATAAAAGATAGCTAAATTTGGTTTGCATAGTACGCATATAATCAAAGCAAGCGTTTTTGATATCCCAATACCCGAAACAGACATTTGCTTGCTTTTGACTGCTTCAGTGGGTCATTCCGACTTCTTCTTTTGGCAATATCTTGAACGGACAATCTGAAGCTATGTTTGTATATCTTTCGTTATTGTCACGTCTATAGTCAACCAAACTTAACAGGAAAAAAATGAATGTTCAATGTATCTACTCCACGGAAGTTCCCTAAGCCGCTCTTTTAACTGGGATTTTCCGAATATGTCATAAATAACATTTTTAAGCATAATGGTGTCTTTTTTCAAGTTATGAGACGCATAGGAACTATGAAGAAGTAAAGCCGCGAAAACAAAAACATGATCACGCGTATCTCTACATATTTTTCATATATTCAGTTCATTGATATGGTGAAAACATTTCATCCAAAATACCTCGAAGCAGAACACCACGTAATGTGGAACTTATCAATGATCAGAACGATCTGTTTATATTTGTAGATCCAAAGATAGTGTAGATTTTATATCGATATGTTTTGACAGGTATATCCCGACTTCAAGAGAAGCGGGGAGCTTGTGATACATCGGTCACATACGTAGAGCCTGCGGCCATGAATGTCTGCCAGAGAATAGTTTGTCCAAACGCCATTCGTCGGTGGGAGGCCAAACGTCGTAACTACAGCTATTTCATAGCTGTAGTTACGACGTTGTAGCCCCCAACAACGTTGAGTAAGTCATTCATTTGTGAAATCGTATTATCAAAACGAATGATCTGTAGATAAAGTCAACAGATGTAGAGAGTATCTAGTTCACACAGACTAAACATGGGTGATTTCAGACTCGTTTATGAGGTGAGACCGCTTCTGCCGTAGATTCTTAAGCGGATTAGTCTGATTGAAACAAGTGCCACGGTGACGTAATCCGATGACGTAACGTTAAATCAGGGGGCACGTCAGCCAATTAGCGGTCCTCGTTAGATCCACTTGTTTGTAATTAGCAGTGATCAAATGATCTTATCGTGAATTTGTTGAGACTGGGATGGCCCCTTTTGGTGGATCATTGGCAAGCGTATTTCTTTCGCGGAACATGATCAAGTGATTAATAAAAATGATTCTGAAGCTTGATAAACTAGATTCGTCATGTAACTTTGCCACAAGTAATCATTTATAAACTTGTCATATGGCTTCTTAAGAACGAAGAAAAAGAAAAACTGGGAGGGAGAGATTCTTTTATATCTACCACTTTATTTTAGAATTAAATTGAATTATAATTGTTTCATTCATAGGGGAAAATGAATTCAAAGATGTAGGTTTTATTGTTTGTATAACGTTCTGTATTAGTCATTTTATTGCTATCATCACAAATGGGAAAGTTTTAAATTGCGCTGGCCTTTGGCAATAGCATTTGTAATTATGTAAATAGAAAGCAAATGGTTTTCGTCCATCTGGCCTAAAACAAAAGACGGTTCTCCTAATTCACCTCAGGCCAAATGTTTATATATTTTACGAGATGTTCAATCGAAAAGGTGTTTTAATGTAAGCTATTCGAAGTGTCTATATTACATTTGTTTATTATCATCTTGATCTAAAAATTTAACAATGGTTTATAATGACTGATCAGATATTTGTATATATTGCCTTTTCTAGGAAACCAATTGCAATTAATCCGAATAATAAAACGATCGGTATTTAAGAATATCATATGATATTTTATTGTCAAAACAGTTTGGAAGTACAGTTTTGAAGTAAAATTAAGAATGCCAGAACTTGATATGAAATATATTTCGTAATCTTTGTATGAAACTGTGCAAAAGCCGTCTCTAAGTAATTGCGATCGGACTAACTAATCCATTGCAAGCTCTTAAAATCCTTGTCGGAAATGTCATAATATAAATCAGCCAAAGCAAAGTTAAACGCTTCTATCATTAAAAGTCGGCGTAAGGGGCATAAAACTAAGCTTCCCAATTAGCCAGACTGCAAAGTCGTGAAGATTTGATCCAGCGCATCTGTTCCACATTTTTCAGGGACTTCCTTGCCCCCTTCTTAATCTTCAACGTGTTTTGTTATAACGCCCTAACACTATAATATCGCAAAACCTTACAATTGATATTATTTGATAACGCTCTTTTTAATAACGCTCGTTCATTTTTTCTTGTTTTGTCGATAACTTGAAACTATGCGAATGATATAGTTACTCTGCTTGAAGTTGAAGTGAGTAATCGAAGATCAGATTTGTTTTCACACATATCTATGGACGAAATTCTCCTTAACTTGTGTATGTGTTGTTTTTTGTTGTTTTTTTTCTCGCAATGATTTCTATCAATGTCATTATTTTAGTGTTACTTCGCAACTCAGTCCTTTGGCCAATAAAGAAGTGAATAAATCCATATTTGTATGGAAGATTGGCAAATTGATGGAGTTGTTTTAAAGGACAATTAATCAATGGCACCTTACAAAATTTCTGATATGATTTTACCCATTAACAAAACCTTAATATCAAAATTTGTTTTCTTAGTGCCTATTGGTGTTCTTTAATTACACGTAGGAGCAATGTCGCAGATATCAAAATTTGATAACAATGTGTTTTGAATTTTAAATTTTTAAATGAACTGTGAACCTACTTTTTCCGTGCTAATTAACTTAAAGGGGATTTACATTTAGAGTCTTTTAGCCGAACTTCGCGTAATATTCCTTTCTAAGGACTTGGATCAGCTTCAGGACCAATGCTACAACTACAAATACATCTATTTCTGTTAAGCGTTGTTCTATACACTTATTGTTGAAGTTAAGGGAGGGGTGACTGTATCAAATAAATAACAAGTCTATCTTTCGAAACCATCTTTCTACCACGATCTTTCGTCTAATTTTTCGATCTCTCCCCGAAGCCGGAATATTTCATCCTAACTGAGAAGACTCTTCGACCGTGAAGGCATATTTCAGATCCTAAAGATATGTTTGTTTGGTCCGATGGTCGTGCGGCCTAAACATCACATCTACAGCTTGAAAAAACCTGTAGTTAGGGTGGTTTGGCGGCACACCGATGATAAAACAAATCATCATTCGTGAAGCAATCCAGTGTTTTTTGTAAGTCGTCTTGCATTGTTTTAAATGTTTAAATAAACATTCAACCTTATATTCTTGTATTTCTTTTGACAAGTTTACGAAGGCTCTTATCAGATCTTGGCAACCACGCCAATATATGTGTTATTAATTAATACGTAATTTGATTCCCCTTTTTGAGGTCTTTTGTGTTTTTATTTCGAATATGCTCTTGCTCAATGTTCTTTTTTCTTGAAAGAACAAAGAGTTGCACGTAAGAAACTAGTCCTACAGAATGAGGTAGTATTTTGGATTTCAAATTAAATTAATTTAACAATACTTGTACAAATCCTATTTTGTTGGTTCTTATTGCAATCGTCTTGTCGAGACGATTCCAATGAGTACCTACAACATAGGGTTTTAGAGACAAATAGAGTTTTAAATCCGGAAATACCCCCTCTCATTTGTACTTTATGGGAACGTTAGTCAAGATTTATAGAAGCAGCTCGTTATTACAAATTCATTTAAGATGTCTTTTTTCGATTTGCAAGTTCCCAATTCTGCAGAAAAAAAAACCCGATTTTTTATAAGTTTGATGGGGAAAATACGCATAATTACAAATTCAAATGATCATATATTTATTCTAAGCGAGGTAAATTATCAAATTATTACGCCCTTATAAATTTTGCATGGTTCACACACACACACACACAAAAAAAAAACCATACGCAAATGTGTATAAAGAACTATCAATTAAGCAATTCAGTTGTACCTCAAACGATAATTAAAATGTTACTTGATAATCTTCAAATCTTTTCAATTTGATCAGGCTTTGGCCAAATTCAATCATGAGTAAATTTATCAGACGTTTTAAAATATGTTAATACCAGAAGTAAAATAAATGTCATTATTCTTTTTTCAGTGACATAGAAATGTTTGATTCGCAATTGCAATAAATTATTTTCGTTGTTTTTGGGTTTTTTTTTTTTTTTTTTTTTTTTTTTTTTTTGGGGGGGGGGGCGTTTGATAGGGGGGGGGGGGGGGGGGTATTAGAAATTGAACGAATTCTTTTTATCAGACATCTGCAATCAATGTGTATTCATGTGATCTTTTCATGAAGGTATTTCTGAACAAAATTCTTTTCTGACACAAATTTGCGACTATTATGACATAACATGCGATCTTATCAGTGTCACAAAAATTTTGGACACTAGGCTTAATAAAGTGACCCATGGTGTATTTTACGCTGTCCCTTTCTGGTACATGTCAATTTGCATCTTAAAAACCCCAAACAGAAATATGGAAAAAAAAATAAAATAAGCAGACTTGATTTTATGATAGTGTCAACGTACATAGAAATTAGGCGTACATTTTAATAGACCATTGACCTCTGTTGTAGAATTATATTTTTTTTCATTTCCGAAGATCAAATTAAGGTAGCCGAACCGTAATAGTTCCGCAACATTTCGGGACTCATGAACCTTCACAATATGGACGAGGGTCCCTAATGAAAGCATTAGGAAACCTCGGTTAACACTGTTGAGGTTCATTTCTTCCGAAACGTTGCGGATCTATAAAGGGTCCACTACTTTAAGAGAATGATACGTATAGGAATGTCAGACTGTGAAAGCTGTGCAGGCTGACAAGGATCGACGATTTCGGTTTTCTGCATATTTTCTGAATCTGGAATAGTTATTCACATATCCTAAATAATCTTCCTTTTAAGTTGACCCGTAATTTTTTCATTAGGAAACCTCGGTCAACATTTTTAAGTTCGTGAAATCCGGAATGTTGCGGAACTATTACGGGTGCACTACCTTAAGTAAAACGTCCGGTTGATCTCTGCCTAATCATATTCTTTTTTTCAGAATACCCATTTTACCGCGTTCCCAGAAGGTCCTTTATCGCGTGACATGTCACAAATCGTTGATTTTCGTATAACAAGGCTCAAAAATGTAACAATGTTGAAATGTCTGGCAGATTGCCCCCGGTGGTAAAAAAGAAGAGTTTAAATGAATGAAAAACTGTGAGAAAATGATTTTATCTTTAATGTTTTTACTCTTATCGATAAATTCTGTCATGGGTGATTAGAAAATACAAACGTTTTATCGAGTATTCGTTCCTTATTCAATTTTTCGATTAAAAACCTGGGCACTGACAAGCATAAACGGGGTTACAGGTTTTACGATTTTTGGGATATAAAATCGAAATTCGAACGTGTAATAATAATTGAGAAGAAAAAAATAAGAAAAATGGTACAATGGATATTATAAAAAATCTCTTTGTGTATGAAAAGTGTAAGTTTATGCTAAATATATTTGTAAAAAAATATCTTTTTTCCTGCATTTCGAAACCAAGCCAAAAGGTAACTCTACTATATAATAATACCACTGTTGCAAACAGCATAGAATTTGTTTTTCAGAGATTTACATAATCAAATTTTTACATTAGGCTGAAATGCATACGTTCATTTATCTAAAATTTACTTGTCCTAATACTTTACTAGGCACTAGACATTTTGTCCCTTTTTACCCGATGCGATAGAGTTTGTTTATAGGAATTCGTAGAAGATAGTCATCGATAGGTCAACAAAACATCGTAACTGCAGCTTGATGAAGCTGTAGTTACGATATTTTGCAAGCCTACCGATGTTGCAGATAATAAAACTGATGTTTTAAGATAACAGAATGATTTGACAACCATATTAGATAGACAAGAAAGCGGAGGTTTTGGCACGTGCCACAAATAAATCTTGTAATATGTATTCATTCATTTATAGTTATTTATCGATATCTATCTATCCATATCTTTATTTATGTATTGACTTTCATATTTCATTGATAAATTGATAACAGTGCTTTGAATAGGAATATTTATCATGTCTTACTTTCAGAGCAAACTTGAATGAGATAGTTTTCCAAATGGGACAAAAACACAACAAAACACGCACATAGTCGGCGGTCAACCAAATTGTCATTAGAACAACTTTATTCAAGCTATAGCTGTCTAACCAACTCATTTTATTCTTCAATCAACGCGGTCTAATTTTCTAAGAATCTTACCTTGGTGAAGAACAGTGTGAAATTTTTCTAACAACAACAACAACAACAACAACAACAACATAATTGCTGCTTTTAAGATTATTGTTTGAAATTTACATGTTCATCAAAGACATGTTTTTATGATATCAAATCATGTTTATTTTTATGCATTAAAGTAAAATCAGAAATTTCGTCTTTATCCTTTATCTATTCTTGAGTGATACTTTCTATCTATTAAGTTGTGAGTAAATGGTTTCTTAAAGGAATAAGTTAAAAGTAGGGCAAGAGGAATCTGTACTTTAAGCAGAAAAAATAGGAAAACTATTTTATTTCACCATTGCATCAATATTTCAGCGTGTTGATTTTATAGAACTAGTCCTCTTTTCTATCTAATGGACAAAAAAGCTGTCCATTTCTTATCATAAATAACTCCAAGGATCTTTGATTCTTTCACGACCTGTATGAAGATCTTTGGACGCAGATTTCGGATAAGTTATCTCTTCCCCAATCGGTTAAATTATTCATTATTTTTGTTCTCAGTTAATACTGTTCCTGATTATTGAAATCCCCTTTGCTCTTTTAGATCAATTGTATTTGAATAGGTATTAAAACTTTACGACGGAGATGCGCATTCAGATTTCGTTTTATTCCCCATGTCTTTTACCGAAGCAATTACTTTTCCGTCCGATTACTCCTACAGTTTCAGAGAATTTCCCACACTTTGAAGAATGCTTGCATTGATTTGTAGATCTTGTGGGATGATGGTAGACAAAGATCGAACATGGAATACTGACATTCTTACATAGGTTATTTCCTTGTTTGATTTAGAAAAAAATGCATTCCAAAACAAAAACCGTGAGAAACCTACATGACCGTAGACAGTCTGAATGACAATCAAAATGTCGTAACTACAGCTGAAACAAGCTGTAGTTACGATATTTTGGTTGCCGATTTACGATATGTTGTCTTAAACGCTCATTTGACGTAACTCCGTAACTCCTAGCATTGTGTTTTTATAATTGCTCATAGATGGTCCGTTAAAATCTTTGAAACAAGAAATTTACGCATTTCTGTGAAAATATAAAAAAGACTGATTAAATTTAATAAATTGAAGAAATAAAAACCGAGAATTAAAATGATATCATGTCGAGACTTCGAAAATAACGAGAAACGAGATGGAAAGGGCAAGCTAAACTGAACCTAGTGTATCGTCGGCTTTCACTTAAGCGAACTTTCATCTTTCAAGTACTTTAGGCTTTGGTTGCGTACTCGGGTCGATGTTCTATGAAATTGCGCTTATAAACAATAATCGGTGTTTTCATACGACCTCCTTTTACTATAAAAACATGGTAACGCAACAAACATCTTGTAATTTACGTCTTTCAATTGTTTTCTCTGAAAACACTATTTCCCACTAGCCTGCTTTCTATACCGGTGTCGATGTTTTTGCTTCCGTGGCCTAACACCTGTCGATAGACAGGAATCTTTGTCTATAAGAGAATAATTCGATTTCTGTCAGCAAAGTAAGTACTCATGTCTTTTTTGAAAACAACCCAATGATTTTACGGGGTAAAAGGTTTTTCTTCAATTTTAAAATTGCAAAATAAATTCGTTTGAAAACCCTAGTATATTTAATGACGAGAGTCGTTTTTCCTCTCAAAAATTTAGGTCATATTTAGTAAACAATTGTTGGAAAAACAAACTGAATCAAGCTTTGCTTCAAGATAACATTTTTTTTCCTTTTAGATCTAGTTTTTGTGTTGTTCAAACACTCAGCTGTTAAACCGTAAAACCGGCTTGTTAGTGATTTTTGACTTCTTTTCTAGCGAGACATAAATGGGGTTCGAGCTCTGTTGAAACTTAACAGTTTTACTGTTGTGAAATATTGCTAGATGTTAATCCTAACAAACAGATGATGTTTAAATAAATAGCAATGAAATAACAAGAGAAATAGATAGTGGGCGAAGAACGCTTCCAGATGGCTTATCAGTTTATCTGTCAAAATAATCTTTACATTTTCTGATTACGTCTTGATAATCGGTATTCGACGTTATGTGATCGAATATGTTAAGAATAGATTTGGAAATACACGTAAAAGTAGTTTTTATATTCACATTATCCGACGGGTCACAAATAATAAAATGACAAAATTTAGTACCTAATGATGTTGAAAGACTTAAACTGTTTACCAGGATTCTTTAAATTATAGTTTCAAAAACAACAAAAAACTCCATTTTGACATATAGTTATCATTACTTATAAACAACAGAACTGTAGCCTACAACCCATTGGTAACAGTATAAATCGAAATGTCTGTGGAAATGAGGCGAATAGAGAATAATTGCCTACTAAAATTGTGAACGAATGCGAATGAAGACTCCGCAATTCGTCTCTATCATGTGATAGGATTAGCTACTCGTCTACATAATTAAAGTGATTAGCCTCACTTTGATTCCGCATTGCCTGCTCGGTAAGACGGCAATGAAATGAAGCCCTTCTGATACCGCGACGCGACAAGAGGATGCTACGAGCGTAAATGCGTTTAAAGGGATTTCAAGGTTGAAAAAATCATTTTCGCCACCATTCAAAAAGTATTGTTTTTTTATGAGAGTTATGGTTAAAAAGACAACATTGTTGTTATTTTAGGATTTTTCAAAAAATGTCAAACCTGTGTTTTCTCAATTCGTTTGAGAGGTTGCAGGTTGAATTATTAGTTTATTACAGAAGTTGGTCAAAAAGAAGGAAAAAATGTATAGGCTTTGAAGATCCAAAGATAAACGACATACGTAAACACTTTTCGAAGGCGATACAAGGGACTCGGCAATAATTGTCGCCGATTACCTGCATCCGATACGAACAGAAGCCTATTTAAGCAGTAGACATCGGAAAACAACAACAACAACAACAACAACAACAACAAAAATGGACAACCTAGCTAAGTTGTTTACCAAAAGTTTCAAATTTATAATTGCTATAGCCATCATGCTCGACCGAGTGCCTTTTCCCGGCGTCCCAGACCAGTTAATAGTTCCATAATCTCGTTAACACCCTCGACACGGCAGAATCTAATAAATAATTACAACCGGGATCTTTTATGCGTTCTAGTTGCCTAGCCTACAGGACTGTAGTGTGCGTTGTTGGGGAGATCGTCTATACGATTATTGATCGTACTGGTCAGTGTTTATACCTATATGTATAGACTTATAGATGAATCCTTCTCTGATGAAAAAAAATGGATGACCATAGATGAACTAGTTTGATTGAGTAATCGAAGGCCAGTTTTGTCCATACGTGTATGGACAAAATTGAGCTTTGATCTCTCACTTACAATTGTACACCTGTTGATGTTAGTCTTCGGGAACATAGCAAAAATGCTTTATCTAACTAGTATTCGAGATGTCCGATCTCGGCCTTCACCGTTTACTTTCTACTTAATTGATGTTCGAAAAAACTTTAACTACAAGAAGTCTTATTTATTGTGGTTGAATCAAATCAGTCGGCATGTTATAGTTTTCTGGAAAGGTCACAAGGAAAAGGATATGTTTATGTACAAAATAACACCCTTTGAAACCCAAATGAAAGTTGCATTTTATATGCATTGAAATTTCTATATTCCAACTAAGTCTATTACTATACCGCTTTGGGCCCTGTTTTGTCAAATGGGCCTGATCACTTTTTTTGTCATAGGACCCATTATTTAACCACCCTTTTTAGTAGCAATGAGCGAATCTTGATAATGTCCATGGAAACTTTATTTTGTTCAAATAACCAGTATATATTTACAAACTTTCATCTAAAACCATTTCAATGTTTATCCAAAATGCCACGCCGTTTCGCGTTATTTTAATTCGAAATCGTGACTCGGGAGATATGCTTCTTGCCCAAGTTCACAAGCATTCGTTTGTATTACGGTAAAAGCTTGTTTGCAGACTGATGACAAACGGCGCTAGAAAAAATAAACAGTGTGAGAGTATGAGAAACGTTTCTAGCCCAGCCGTGTCATGCGTGCCGAGAAAATTTCAAAACCCTACACTCTTTTAAATAGTCCCTCATGTTGTCACCCTATAATTAGAAACGCAGACGCGCATAGTCTCTTTAGTTTCTGTGTATATGTAGTCTTGTCAAAAACTAAAGAAATGTTTCATTTTGTCTTGTTCTGAAGCAATTTGATAGTATTGGCTTTCGAGATGTAGAACGTCCATCTATTGATCAAGAGGCGCCGAGTTCGATTCCCGATAGCAGCCATCAACCTTTGTTCTCTCGTTGACCCATGGCGTTTTCGAATAAGTTCTGTCCTGCGTTCAGGATGCAAAAACATTTGCGAATGTTGAGAATAATTTTACCCATTTTGCACGTGAGCGCACGTGCAAAATGGGGTAAAATTTCTCAACTTTTCGCTTGCATTTCATTCTACACGCTGGGGAAAAGAATGCAGAGAGATTAATCGAAATTAGAAGAAAGTGCCTTACTTTTCATTTTTCTTCATTCATTCAGTAAAGTGGTAAGAAAGAAATATGTCATATACCATAAAGGATATCGGAATTTCTACCACAGTACAATACGTGGTCATTTTGCAACGGCATGTCATGATCATTCTAAACATATTTATATATCATAAATATTTTATTAGTATATTTCATTAAGCACATAACGGAAAATTAACCAAAAATTGTATGATAAGCGAATCTTTTTACCGAAACATACTGTCGCGTTCGGGGAAAATAAAAACACTTGTAAGATCAGAAGGGGGTCCCCGTATATCACAGTAAAACTGAAGTCGAGTCGGTGGGTTTAGCATGAATTCGTGGAGGCTACATCAAAATTCCAGAGGCTTGATTAGTTTAACATAGGTTTCCACATTCGATTTGCCCCAATTTTATAATATCAAAAGTTAACGAGAAACACATTAATGGTATGGCATGAGAAAGAGAGCTATGGATGCGAGAAACGTCGAAAAAAATACATTGTGTAATATATAGTTTTATATTTTTCAATAATCTTTGCAAATAATAAAAATGTGTTCAGCATGGAAGTCAGTTATTTTTGTCAGAATGTATGTTGAAAGAGTGAAAAAAAGTTAATCTATTGTTGATGAAATTGATCGTGTATGAAACTTCATACATATAAGCTATTCATCTTTGACAAGAAGTCTAGAAAGAGAATTTATTGTGTGATACGATGTATCTGGCCATAAACGAACTCACAAAATTTGTTCCTATTTAAAATAAAAGGGTTGTTAATTCCAGGTGGTTTTCCTGTGCTGGGAGTTCGGTAATAGACATGTTTCTGAGTTTATAATGTGGTAATGTGATACATCGGTTAAATGTTTGACAGCAAAAACTTCTGGATTCCAACTTTTGTCTACGAAAAACACTTAAAACTTTTGAAGCCGCGTTAACTGTGATTTATCCGGCTCCAAACGCCAGTTTGAAAAAAATGATGTCATACAGGAACAAATGCTAAGAGCGATCGCCTATACATGTTTTTAGGTTTTACGAGATATGCTGGTCTTGACCATATCATGCTTTCCTTCCACTTAAATCCATTTCCATTTCCCGATCTTAATCACCATGAATTTCTCTTGTTGTTTGAAATTTATTTATACATTATATGATGTAGCCTGGCTACCAGGCTATCAGTTAGTATTGAATTCAAAATAAACAAGGAACCTCACTCATGTTTAACCATATCAATTCAAATAACCTCCCATATTCTCAAAAACTGACACTGATCGGCCAGTCAGAAAATATAAGCTGATAAGAAATAATCTTTCTTGAGTTGAATTTTGCTCATTTCACAATACTTCAAATCAGTGGGACGGGAGCCAGTCTATGTATGATAAGACAGTCGTAGTAATTATTGTTAAAAATTGGAAATTTTGGCGACTCGTACACATAAAAATAATTATTTGTATTTAAATATTCTCATTACAGAATTAAGGATGAAATCCTGGGCCCAACGATTAAAAGTTCGACGCGCTTCCAACTACGAAACTCAGAAAAGGACCATCCACCCCTGTAATTTGAATACGTCGTAAAATTGGCCCCAATTAGAAAGGTAATAGCAGGAGACACCTTGAAATGTCTGTTACCATATTTTACCGAAATTTATTGATTGATCTTCATTTGTAAAGTGCCAAGATTTGACATCGGCCACGCTATTAGACCGTTTAGCAAGTACCTGGCGATTTTAAGTCCCCAGTCAAAGCGACTGTTAATCAATCTCCCTTTCCTTATGGGCAAGGTATGCTTTTGACTATGATGTTCGAAATTTTGCAAAAAATAAATAGATAAATAAATAAAATATTTTGATGGGGTTATTCTTAAATGATTGAAAAAAGTAAAACGTAAAATGATCATTTCATAATATGTGAATGAAAATGAAATCAATTTTCATTATGACCTGTCAAATTAAGAACTTCATCTGGGAACTCCTTAAAATAAATATTTGAAAAAGAGATTGGGTCCAGTACAGGTCAACCTTATGATGCATTGACAAAATTCTTTTACAGTACAGTAGAATGATCCTCTCCAGTTCGGAAAATCAATCAAGTGCGAAAATGTTCGACCTGTGTCAGCCTGCGCAATCCGCGCAGTCTGGCCAGGGTCAACACGTTACGCACTACCCACAAGGTCCCTTTTTTATCTTAGGGAAACCGACAACTTTATATGTCCAAATAGTAAAACGACTTTAGTGTCTCTATTCTGTAAATAGTCTGTGGCACATGCAATTGAACGTCAAAAAAGTGTCTGTTATTTGTCTTAGAAACTCATTTTCAAAAACTACTATATTGTCGGTCCTTTTAGTAATCAATTATTTAAAGCAAACTGGACTTCTATCAGTCTTCATTGTTGGATTACCTTAACCCTATAAAATATAGGTCAATCGTTTTTTCAATGAAATATTCAATATTCGAGTAAAGATGGCTAAAAGAGATAACATTCATATTCAGATGTTACATAAAAAAACTATTTCGTTTTCTCGCCTCGTTTTTTCAATACACAATTAATGCCGCTAGACGAGAAATCCTTTTACGGTCTGAATGTAACATTTTGAGCCATTTTCCTAAATAGGAAAACTAGTTAGAACAAACACTCTTGCCGCCACCTCGGGCGACACTTAAAATTGCTCGTTATTTTACGGTGAACGTAGGAATTCCCCAGGGCGTCGGCATTTTCCCGTTCGTTTTTACATAGTCATTTTTAGCCCCGAACGGTATTGAATGCATCTCCCCGGCTAAGTAAAGGTATTATTTTAACGACTTTTTTAATGGATTTTTTATCACTGTCTCCAAGAAAATACATTTTTGATCGACCCATTACCAGACAAAAAAACAATTTAGACTGGTCCTATTTCAAAGAACTTGGCGGCGAAAACGATTTTTAGATTGTGAAATTTTAAAGTATTTGACTTTTTGGAGAGAAAGCATTGTGAAGAATGCAGAAATTGCTCATGCAAATTCCTCATTTTCCACTATGTTTTCTGAATTTTTGTTCTTAAAAGGAGCCAGAATATTGAACTTTTCTAGCATGTGTTAAAAGAGATCATAACAAGAACATAATGACGTAAACGGTGAATACGAAAGCCCTATCACAAGAACATGAAAGTTCTTTCTTAACATGTTTCCTGTTATGGTTGCATTTGTAAATAGTAAACGAAAGATAAGATAACTTACGAGTCGTCGTTTTGGCTTTATAAGGGGCCTGTTGGAACCGTTCATCTTGTGGTAGAGGCCACATGCGTTACACAGATAATGCCCCGTACCGTCTCGACGCCATAACGGAGTGGAGGTGGCCCCACAATTCACACATTCTCTACCCTCTGTAATAGAATAGAACAGAATATTTAAGAACTAAGCCAACTTTCTTCGTGTTCATTTTAGAATACATGCAGTAAAAAATGTATAATACGGTACTTAGAATGAGCATTACAAATTAACACTAGTTTCTAATTAACAATACATGTTGAATAATAAAAAAATGAACCGTATTTTAACAATATATCCGCGAGATGACTATAATGATTGAAATGTTAAGATAAAAAGCAAAGGTAAAACAAAGCTTTTTTTATACAAAAATGCGTTTGAAAGAAGAAAGAAGTCAGTGGCTTTTAATTCTATGTGACCCATTAGGCTAAAAGGGGCAGTCTGGGTAGTGCATCAGGGACCCGTTAAACTAAACGTCTTACGAAAAAAATAATCGTACTCAAAATCACAAATCGCTTCTGGTGTTTTCATTTATTGTTAGATTCTGCCTTGCAATTGTAATTGGAATCGTCTTTAGAAGACGATTCCAATGAGATGGTGCATGGCAGAATTCCAAATTTAGTTACTACTGTAGAAGCAACTTTAAGCTAAGCAGGGTCGAAGCTTTTCGTTCTTAGCTGATATTCTGTATCTATAGTGGTTATTCTACCTTCATGTATAAGAATACTTTGTATGCTACCTTAGATTGACCTCAACTGGAAGTTATCTCTTTTTCAATATTTAATTTACGAAATACCCAGATTGTTCATTTTGCGTTACGGGTCATATTTATAAAATACTGTTATATTTTAAAGCCATAATTATTCTTGTTGCATAAATTGTCTTATTTAAACAATAGCAAAACAGATTTATTACTTGGGCTTTAATCATCCTATTCATTTTCTAGTTTAGGTTATAAAAGAAACATTTCAGATCAGTAAAGTGTAGGGTTTTTAAAACTGTTAGTAAATTGTTAGCAATTTACTATTAAAAGAAAATTGTATAGAAATAGACTTTTTTATGGAAATGCAAATTGATAATTAAACACAATAATTCGACATATGTTTATTTGACGTCATAATGGTGCAATTAAAAGATATATATATTTTTTGTCTAAAAGGGTCAGGTTTTTACGATCGCTTTTTGTTTCCGGCATTGGCGAGACGCATGTTAAATGAAAGAGAGTAAGCAAAAAATACTGCTGAGAAAAATGCTAACTTGTAAAATCATTCATAAGATACAACATTTCACATATATTTTTGTTTATTATTTATATAAAACCGATCTATGTCAGTGTTCACATTTTCATAAAATTTCCTTGTCCCTCACTACAGATACGTCACAGCAAACAACCACAGTTTCCTTCTTCTACCCGTACTTTGGTTAACAACGTCGAATTAATGAAGGTTTTAACAATCACACGATCTTCTCTCTAAATTAAGAGGTGAAGAGAGTATTTTTGTAATTTCATTGAGATATGAAACTAAGAAATAATCACACTGTATGAATACGCGAAAAGGATTCATACATGAAAGTTGATAGGTTTTAAGTATCATACCTCCATGAAATTAAAAACAGATTCTCCTTATCGCTTATAATTAAATATCATAAAACAAAAATCGAAGAATTTCTCCATTATGAGACATATTTCTTACGGATTCTCTCAAATTTACTCGACTGAAATAAACATAAAGATCTTCATAAAAAATTCACTGATTCCAGATTCAATAATTGTCATTAAACCTTTTGAGTATTGGTGAAATTGTAAAAATAATGCAAAACAAGGGAGAAAGCAATAAATGTTTAACCCTTTGCTGTTTAATCCCTGCTTTTTACGTGCCTGTGATTTTATGATTGAGAAAACATTGTGAAAAAAGAAGAAATTGCTTCTGACAAGCAATTTCTTCTTTTTCCACACTATTTTCTACCCTACTAAATGGTTATTTTACAAATTAAATCCACTTTAAATTTTCGTCTGCAAAACCTTTGAATTTGGACAGGTCTAAATTTTGTAAAACAGGAAAGGGTTAAGAAAATCTATGATTTGTCTTATGGTACGTCTAGAGTGTTTCTCCAAAGTTCAATTTCGGTTGACGTTTGTCCACTCTTATCTATATTATTTAGATGGATGAGTTTCAAAGTATGTGATTCTTGTGCTATATTCAATATCGAAAATAAAGTAGAGGTATCAACGGTGTTGTTTTTCTCTGTTTCTGTTTACGAAAGTGGTATGTGCGTAAACACAAACAGGTCAATATCGAATGCTTTGCAGTAAACAAAGATCTGAGCGTCCATCAGGGTTTCATGTTTTCTACTGTAGCCGTCAATTCAAATTTTAAGATGTAATTGTATTATTGCCTTAGTGGCTTATCCTACACAAAACTCAAAGGAAACACATACTTAGTATTCATCTTATTTGGTGTTAAAATAATGAAAGATTCAAGTCGGAAAGTCAGAAACGTGTAATCTAAAATATCAGATGTAATAAGTACACTTATCTGGCGTTTAAGAGATTCGTTGTTAATATTTGATTTGCGGATCTATTTCTAAAACTTCTATTTCAAATACGTAGTTCGAGAGCCATCGGAGTTACAGAAACGCAATTCCATCGAAGCTTTATGATTTGTTATCAAGAGCTCAATGTATTTAAAGGGTGTTACCAATAGAAATAGCTACCGACGGCAGCCATTTTGAGAAAAAAAAAAATAATACATCAATCACGTCACGTGTAATTCTTACATGCACCGGTTCCTTTATAAACAGCGATAATATTGTAAACATGTTTTACAACGTGGTTATGTGTCGATGTGAGGTTTAATTGAATTTTCAGATAATATTTCGATTTAAGCAGCGAGAAAACGCACTGCCTGTCAGTGGGTCCAATTTCCCAGAAAAATGCCGTATGTTTTATGTAGATAAGATGTAAACAGTGCCTCTTTTACCGTTGAAATTCTCATTTGATTGACAATGCATCTTGCGATCAAAGCTACTGATACTCTACAGACATCTAGTCGTTGGGTGAGCATAAAATCGTAACTATAGCTAAATTAAAGATGTAGTTACGCAATTTTGGTTGCCCAACGACGATCTGATCGGGTTAATTTTCAAAAGCCTTCGAAACGATTCAAATATGATGTAGTTACGATGCTTTAAAGGTGATTTGGACCCCTTATTAAGCATTTTGAGTGCAGACCATGATCGCCTATTTGCTGACCATTGTTCTGGGGTATATACAGTTAAGGTTTTTAAATTTTGATTTTGACATTTTTTCTGAGCTTTTGTGTATGAAAAGAGGAAAAAAATATAAAATCCTATCTAGAACTACCGATAAATAAGAAAATAGGATAGTAAAAAGAAGATTTTTAGTTAAAAGATAAAGCAGTGACTTAAAATAGAGAATTACAAAGGTCATAACAAGAAAATAAGTGGCTGCTATTTCATTTGATTGAATTTACGGTATGGTAAGACATTGTTGGGGAACATAAATTTGTTCAATTCCGACGTAAACAACGCCGATTATTTAATATTGTTTAAACCTGCGCCAGCTTACACATTATTTAGATTTACACGTATTTAAAACATCATTAATACCACCTCGACCAAATTATTACCAACACCATCAACAAAAAATATCAAATTGAAAAGAAAGACAGCAAAACAACAAAATAAGTGTACCCGACAAATAATGAGACGTGTGCAAAAAAAGAGGTTGATAAGCGACTAGAAATACTACCAAAATTTGTGAGAAAAAAAGCTGAAAAGAAATTTTGTTGTTGCACAAAAATATGGCAGAATGAATAAAAACACAAGTGCTACAGGGACTTTGAAAATTGCTAGTCACGTGGGGCAGTCACGTGGTTCTAACCTGCTGACTGGTGTCCCACTGGGTCCCCGTCAAATCGATGTAGCATCATGTCTGTATAGGTACGAGCAGGGAACCCTACAATGTTTAAAATACATGTTTAATCAAGGAGGCATCATTTAGAGCTTTATTTAAGCAATTTTTTATGTGCTCATCTTTTTTATGTTGTTTCCATCCTTTTGGTCATATTTTGGAATCGGATGATTGTATTCGAAAAATGAAAATATGGTACATAAACTAAATAAGGTAAACCAATAAAAAAAAGTTTGACAGGGTTCAACAAAACTGTGATATAATGAACCGACGAAACATACTCGAACAACACAATAGAAAAGCAAACATAAATAAATTTGGTCACGATAAATGCTTAGATTTCTCGAGTTTATGGAACAACCCTCTTTAAACATTTTTTACACATGTTCAATATTTTGCTTGAATTAATCTTGTAATATAATTTGTCGAACTTTGTTAAAAATATCTTATTTGAATTCAAATCGAAAGTGAAAATGTTTTAAACTTTTTAACGACGATTGGAGATATTTTGCCAAAGGTTATTCCAAATATTCATACTGAACTTCCTTGTTAAAGTTCAACCAGTGTTGTCTGTGAGCGACAAAAATATCGGTACTACCCCCATCGACATACGTGCAAGCAAGTTAGATACCGTATTTAAAATTTTACAAAGATCGTATTTCGATGGTTCAGCGCAAAACAGTTGTAACAGCCAATATATCTACAGTTCTATAGATATATAGGCAGTTACAAATGTTTAGCAATGAGCAATTGTATGGTATATATACAGAAGTCCCTAAAGCATATCATAAATGTGATCTATTGTAGTGAATTCTACCGATCGATTTTGAGTTTAGATTTATTGACCATTGATTTGACACGAGGAATTGTGATCAATGTGATAGATAAAATATATCTGATCAGTTCTGATATTATCAAACTCTTAATATATTTATTACTGTGATTCTTTTGCTTGAATACGTCTCAATTTATGATACGTATCGATTAATGAAATAAAATAAGAATTTAAAGCTTTCAAAAGCCATAAAGTGAGAGATACATATGGATAGAGAGGGGAAAGAGAGAGAGAGAGAGAGAGAGAGAGAGAGAGAGAGAGAGAGAGAGAGAGAGAGAGAGAGAGAGAGAGAGAGAGCGAGAGAGAGAGAGAGAGAGAGAGAGAGAGAGAGAGAGAGAGAGAGAGAGAGAGAGAGAGGGAGAGAGAGAGAGAGAGAGAGATGGAGAGAGAGAGGAGGAGGAAGGGAGGATAGGTGAAGGTGCGAGTAGAAAATTATGAAACCTATAAGTATTATTTCCTATTAATGCTTCCATTTGAAAGTAGCATTGTACTTATACAAGTATGCTACGACAGAATATTAAATTTGATTGTCCGTAACACCTGCTTTAAAATCTAGACATGTATATATTTCAAGAGGATGAGTAAATAAAAATGCCATGTTCAACGAGAAAAAAGCGAATATACACAGAAAAAATACAAAACAAATGAGCATGTTTACATGTATTGGTCCTTAAGAACTAAATGAGTCCAACTACATAGATAATCGACTCGACATCTGTCAATTATCACCGATAATTAACTAGAAATTAACATGAGATTGTCCGGAAATTTACGAGCGTGTACTTGTAGATTTCAACCCTAGCGACACTTGTTTTGCGAATTAATCAGGAACCAGTGTTGCCGAAAGGAATCGGCAAACTCCGTGACTACTTCCCCTCACGGAAAGCGACGATATATCTGCCAGGAATTGACGACTTAATGAGATTTGGCACGTTAAAAAGGGACAGTTTAACGGTGGAATAGATTGAAGAATCATTAAGAGACAGAGAAATACATCTTTAAATGCCGACATTCTTCACTTTAATGATAATTGCAAGTAGCGACTCTTTCATTGCAATATCTCTTTTTTAAACATAAGGTAGAATGTCCCTTCTTACGTTTTGCAAGTCAATGGTAAAATCCAACGACAGCGAAAACAACAGTTTGGAAATCTGCTTTTACAGATAAACCACTCGCAAAGCCATGTACCATTTTACCGCTTTTAAAAACAGTTTGATTAATTTTAGGTTCCAATAAAACTATTCCTTTCGATCGTAACGCACCTTAATCTTGTATGTGATCTCCTTCTAATTTTTGAAAACGCTTGTGCTTCTTAGAAAGTATATCCACTAAATTATAGGGCATACATGTCCATTTAAAAAGCCAGCTTGTTCAAATTTAACTGGGACACTCATGTATATAGATACCGTGCGTTATCAAAACCGTGCGTGAAATATGACTTTGATTGACTTTATGGCTTTGCGTACCATTATTTGATGCCGCCACCATAGCGCAGTTGGTTAGGCATAAGACTTCCAATCTGGAAGTCGTGGGTTCGATCCCCGGTGGCGGCAAATTTCCTTTCCGACGGTTGTCTCTCACCAAGTGGTAGATAATCGTAAACCTATGTGAGATAGCAGTCGGAGACTAGGAAAGGGTGTAATTGTAGTACAGGTGAAAGAAATACCAGGAATCCATTGTTAGGTGCTCCGACCGCCGCGATATAACTGCAAAATTGTTGAAAGCGGCGTTAAGCCCATGAAACAAACAAACAAACCATTATTTGATTACTGAGTTCAATACTGTCTCAAGTGCCCATATTTATGTGGGCACTTGCGACAGAATTGCACTAAGCCCTCCACATATTTATCAGCAGCGAGAGAGAATGTGTTCAGGGAATCGAAATTACTAAACGAGATAATCAGTTGATGAGCGATGCGCCTCTACAGAACAATTTACTGGGTTACATTTAATTCGTAGCAGGCAAAACTGTCAAACTTTTAGCATTTTTCGAGTGCAAACAAAGTGGCCGGTAATAAGGAACGAGCCTGTTTGGTTCTCGAAAAGCTTAAACATTATGTTTCTTAATACAAAGCTAGGACCTTTCTGCTTTTCAAAGTTGGTGGTAATTTTACGGCGCTTGAGTCAATTAGATGTACAAGAGGTATAAAGCTTTCAAATAGCTATGATTCGAAATGACATATATGCTTTATTTCATTTTCTAGTGGCAAGATTTATGTTGATTTTTCGAGCACACATGTTTCTGTCAGAGGGAATTTTAACTGTCATTTTCATGCAGGCCTCGTTTCTACTTTGTATAACATGTATTATCATTTTCTTTTAATGCAAACATTAAGTTTTATTGTAAGGTCAAATACGTTCTCAAATTTACCCCACTGACACAGACAAAGGAGTGCTTTTTGATTTAGAATGTTTCTTTCTATATTCTGTTCATTCTTCAGTGCCATAAGCACGGTGCTCATCAAAAACGAACCATCGCTTCGTTCAGGATGACAAAACGGTACAAACTGGTAGCATATTATACCCCGCTTTGAACGTTCACTTGCGAGCGAAGCAGGATATAAATTGCAAACAATTTGCAACGGTTGTTTCTCGCCACCAATATGATACCATTTGATCATACTAGGGAAAGGATATTTTGGGAAAAGGGTACCATCCACAAATCGAACCCAAGTTTAATTTCACAGAAGTGAATCTTACAAGATAATAATGCTTTTCTCCCCTCCCTCCCGGACCTAACTATTTCCGACTCGGTCCCTCTTTTTGACGCCCGACAGACAGCTAATTTGGAAAACAGTACGGAAAATGAAGAACGCGCTTGTTTCAAGCAATTTATACTTTTTACACAATGTTTTTCTAAGATAAAAAAAATCCTAATAAGATCTGTAATTTCTTCAGTTTGAGCGAGTCTATTTTTTGTGTTGGTGTCGTGATTAAAAAAAGCTGAGATTATACATAGTACTCTAACCTATCCAGCAATGTTCAACCTTAAGTATTAAGATAGACTGAAACGCCTGGTCGCTATCCGTTGCAGTTCGTGTTTCATCTATTTTAGACACAAGATCGTCTGAGAAAATGGCAAAGAGAATCCCTAACACTTTAAAATAAGAGTTCCCCTCTACATAAATCATATATTAAGAATCAGGAAAAAAAAAGTACAAGAAAAACTCAATGTTAAATACGAAATGACGTAATATAAACAAATCCCATGTAAAAATCGCCAAGCGTCTAGAAGCCATGGAGTCAGGGCCCAGCGGGTTTTCTCGGCTAATCTCGTGAACACGTCCCTTCCCTCGGTAATCGAGCTCCAGATATATACCTCGCTAATAATTTCGAATGTTTGAACCATTACCACAACACCCATCCTTTATTTAACACTTTCCTGTTTTACAAAATTTTGACCTGTCCAAATTCAAAGGTTTTGCAGACGAAAATTTAAAGTTGATTTAATTTGAAAAAATAACCATTCTGCAGGGTAGAAAATAGCGTGGAAAATGAAGAAATTGCTTCTCAGAAGCAATTTCTTCTTTTTTCACAATGTTTATTCAATCATAAAATCACAGGCACGTAAAAAGCAGGGATTAAACAGCAAAGGGTTAACCTAAAGAGAGCAACAGTCGCAATCACTGGTGTAAAAGGAGATGTTCCTTGTAGAGATAATTTCTTGTTTACAAAAAGAGTATTTTACCCGAATATAATTCGCTACAACCATTCAACATTTGATCGCTAACTGTTTTGACTTTTGCTTTGAACCAACGGAAAAAATAGCCCTGCGTCCAGGATGACCAAACGATGCAAACAGCTTGCCAATTATACCCTGCTTTGAGCGGACACTTGCGTGCAAAGCGGGGTAAAATTGGCAAACTGTTTGTACCGTTTGGTCATCCTGAACACAGTGCAGAACTTTCTAGGAACTTAAAAAAAAAAAAACGCTGAGTCTAATGGAGAAATGACCGGTTAAAAGCAACTTCTTATTTTCTTACATTGTTTCCTTCAGCCAACCTCTCTGAAATCCTATAACCTAAGTTTCAAGATCTTGTTGAAAATTAAACGAATGCTCTTATACATACAACATCGATCTCCATTTAGCCTTGCTTTCTAAAAGACAACTTCGGGACAGGATTTGGTATCAAAACCACGGGTTATTTAACAAGTTAATCCTAACCTAATCCCCGCCGCGCTAGCTCGCCACGCCCCCGTGGTGCTAAAACCAGGAAATAAATCCCCATTACGGGATAATTAGCAATAATTGGGATTGATGGATAGTCTTTGGCTCCTACGAGTAGAGAATATAACCGCTTTCAACATTTTCCAACCTTCTTCGTGGTCATATTTTTGGTCGCGTTCTAGATATTTTATAATTAAAAAACCTACAACTGTGACGTCGTTTTAGACCTTCGCCATCATCAAAGAGCAAAAGTAGACGGCTTTGTTTGGTATTTGGATACTTTTCAGATTCAATTGGGTAGCAATGTTTTGTTTTTCGTCATGAGGAAAAAGGGGAAACAATCAAATACATAAGTCATTACACGGGAGCCACTTAAAAACAATTGGGAACACTTCAACTTAACGTCACTGTATATAAGGTCGTGAGCAAAACAAACAGTAAATTTGGCTACGAGCTCTAAAATCTCGTACGAAACACTTGCTCTTTGAAAACGAAGTTAGATGTCTTGCAAGAAGTCTTAAAGAGATTCTTTCTTGCATGGCAACAGGCGCATCGTGCTTAAAAAAGAACTGGGAAATACCAACCCTCAACATTTTATCATTTAATGAGATAACCAAACTCTAGAAAACACGCATAGTTGTATTTTAACATCAGTTTTCAAACATGACGTACAAAATGTTTATCAAAGACTTGAAAAATAAAACCAAACGTTTGCTCTTATTGACAATATCATTAACAATTCCATTTTTTGTGCAAAGTATAGACTCAGATTAGCCTGTGCATCCGCACAGTCTGATCAGAGTCTTTCCACTGCACTCCGAAAAAAAGATGTTGAGTCGAATTTTCTTAGGAACATAGGCAAACATTTACACTTCCTTGCAGCTCAATTTCTTCCCCTTAACACTTTCCTGTTTTACAAAATTTTGGACTTGTCCAAATTCAAAGGTTTTGCAGACGAAAATTTAAAGTGGATTTAATTAGAAAAAATAACCATTCTGTAGGGTAGAAAATAGTGTGGAAAAAGAAGAAATTGCTTGTGAGAAGCAATTTCTTCTTTTTTCACAATGCTTTCTCAATCATAAAATCACAGGCACGTAAAAAGCAGGGATTAAACAGGAAAGGGTTAAAAACTGCGAATTTGTTAGATCTATCATGTACATACATGGACATGTACTAATTTTCTTTTGCAAGAATAATTTTCACACACGTTCGAGAATCTTGATACAAGATGTTCCATTTTCGTGTGACGATTTGATTCAATTAAGGCTGCATACAATCTTCACAATGAAATATTGTATGAATCGAGGTGCAGACACCCAGTTTTCTGTATTAATCACATTTAATTATTGTATGTCCTCAAGCTAAAATGTTCAATACACGTGTATTCATCTAAAATTTCCATTGAAGTGGAGGTTTTGTGTTTATGTATACGAGTTTTAATGAAGAAAAAGTCAAACTTTTTGTAAGACGACAAAAGTACAAAACTGTTATAAGAGATATGAAATTGAACCATTATAATAAATACAATCAAGTAAGATTTTTACCGATAACCTAAGCAGCCGACAGCCTTGGTCAAATAAATTGCACCATGCTGGAAAAAAACATAGTGCTATCTATCAGAATACGAAGAACAAACCACGCTAAATTTCTCACACCGTTGACTGATCAGACTGCTAATGTATCTCGAGAATTTACCTTACCAGAGAAGCAGAGATATATATGTATTTGGGAATTTAGATTAAAATATGTAGTTTATCTTGACTTTAACGCTTCGATGCTGGTAGTCATTGTTGTCGAAGTCGTCTCGTCAAGACAGTTCCAATGAGTACCCACATCCTAAGATTATTGAAAGACAATAGTTAATATTGGTGCTTTCCGTTCTAATGTAAGATTTCTATCGTAAAAAATTGAACATTTTGGACAGCGCAAAGCCACCATTAGTATCAACATAAATAGCTTAGAGCCACCGAAGCGTTACAAATTATTAGATGGAATGCTATCAGGAGTGACCTCACTGGAATTTTCTTCCGGAGGTCATTGTATGGTAAAAGTAGATCCTTTAGAAAAAGTAGTGCGACATTGAAACGTTATTTTTGAGGGTAAAATAGTAACCCATGTGCTCATTTTTGTTCCTTTCACCTAGTTTTGCATCTCTTCTTTGATTAAACGCTTGATTGGACCTTCTCTGTGTACGATTTCCTTTGCGAAAGGACGGATAACGGTTGAGGGTCGTACCCAAAGTAGCTGTCCTCTTCATGGGTGGAAAAAAGACGGTACCTCTGATTAAGCTTGGGTACCGCAAAAGTTGAAGGGAGTTTCTCGAGGTTTTTTCTTAATTTCAGGTAGGACATTGAACGAAGATGAAGGGCTAAAGAGGTCAAAGGTCAACCCTTTCTGTGGAACCGACCACAGCACCGGAAAAGAGTGCAATTTTATATAGAACAAAGAAGGCCCAAAGTCCGGTGGGGTCACTCCATCAAATGCTCGTTATCACGTGATCGTTATGTCACGTGATTTACAATTTCTGTAACCCAAGACAATCAGCACTTGTACAATGGGCATAGTATTCATGCATAAAGCTCAATGAGCTTTGGTATATCGTAAAAAGTTGACTAATATGAATGAGTTAAGGAAGTGGACCAGTAATAGTTTTGCAAAAATCTCAGAAGTAATGAACTTTAACAGTGTTAACCGAGGTTTCCTAATGATTTTCATTAGGAAACCTCGGTTAACATTGTCAAAGTATATCTGGTCCGAAATGTTGCGGAACTATTACGGGCCAGCTATCTTAAACATATCCTTTCCTACATATGTCTTCAGCCAGGCGATAGATAAGCTTAAACCTTAGTGGAATAGCAGCTGGATGCTAGGAGCAGATGAATATACAAGAAATTCATTGTTAGGAACTCCAGCCGCCGCGATACGACTGAAAAAAACTGTTAAACGGCGTTAAACGCCATTCAAAAAATAAACAAAGTAACAGTAGAGTATGTTAGAAAGATCGAAGATGCTCATTACAGATAACCATCTGGGACATTCTATTATGTATTGGCTAATGTCTTTTTTCGTGTATTATTATAAATGATAATTGAACTTTTTGTCCCTCTTATTAATTTGCCCAATCTTTTATTGGAGATGACACTTATAGAATTGGTATATTGCGTAAAATACTTTCAAAAGTGATACAATCATTTTGTATTCTTTTTCGAGATTGAGTTGCGACGTTTGGTTGACCACACCCCATATGCCATGATGATTGGACGATATGTGAAGTCTGTCCACCGTAAGAGATTCAAACTTACATTTTTCTATTTGTCAATATTTTTTCACGTATGAATCAGTATAATTATTTACGGTAGGGGTAACTCTCTAATTGTAATTATTACCGTGACACGAGAAAAATAGCTTATTCACATGACCTACTTAATATTCACAAGTTTAAAACGTGTGACTTGTAGCCTTATAAGACTAATAAAATAAAAAAAAATGAATTCAAAAGAAAAAAACTTTGCTGACTCGGGCAATGACTTCTTTACTTATCATCTTGTGTGTGTGTGTGTGTTTTTTTTTTTTTTTTTTTTTTTTTCAGGTCAAAGAACAGCCGAATTAGGAGGCTTTATTTCTACTGTGACTTCAAATTGTTTACGTATATCATTTGAAATTATGTAAACATTATCTTCTCATGACAAACTGTCGATTTAAGGTCAGCAAAATGTTCTGTAGATGATAAATTTCCCTCGAATTGCCATTTGAACGAAAATAAACGTATAATGCATATTCATATATAAATCCAAAGCATAAATAATTACATACAATGACTGGAATAGGTCTCAGGAATTCTCTATAATTACTCATAATACGCAATATTTACACATAATTTAAATGGAATACATATGACGACCTTGCAGTAATATTTTTATTCCAGTTCTTAAATGATCCGCGAAATATAATAACAACATATCATCATGGTGTAGATTAAAGACCGTAAACAAACAAACATAAGTTAACTAAAGCGATAATTAAATAACGCCGACATTGAGTCTCTATATGACCAACGAGCCCATTGACCGTTTACTAATCCCTACTAAATCTTTGGTCAAATAAAGTCGTACTAGAGTGACCATAGAGCGCTGACCATTCATAACATCTAAGTAAGAAAATACTACTACATATACCCCGTGGTGCTTACTTAACGTAAACCGATTTTTGATGTCATAAAACTTCACCTTTTTAATGTCGTAAAAAGTTAAATGAAGACCACCTTGCGGGAGGAACAAAAATGGCAGACGATAAGGCAAACGAGATTTGCTGCCCGCGAAATCTCCTGACTTTAACGCCTGATTAGCTCCAAATTGACCGCAGTTTATTTTGGAAGAGTTTCGGCTATATTTAACCCTTATTTTATATAGACCACGGGATGACTTTTTTCTTTTAAAAAAAATTGATGATTCGAGAAACGCCCTTTCATTATTGGGATATTTTCTAGAGTTTAGAGTAAGTGACAATATTCATTTGCTAAAATTATATTATGTGCAAAGCCATGACACACATATGCTTGCCGTGAACAATACAATCTTAGCAAGAGCGCGGAGTAAATGATTGACTCTTACTAAGTATTAATTCCACCCATAATCTCTTTATAAATCACCATCACTTGCAAAACAAAGTATCCATTTAAAAAAAAAAATCTATAGACCGATCAGCTACAAATCAACCCCAACCATACATTTCCAAAAAAAAAAAAAAAAAAAAAAAAAAAGGCATCAAACCGTATGAATGAACAATCAATCATAAATAAAAGAATGGTTTAAATATGTTTTCTCTTCACAAAATTTCTATATGAAGGAAGGCACTTAAATAGACAGGGACCGGAAAATTCATTGACATCTGTCTACTTGTATAAAACGGAAAATACTCAATATATATTGTAGTTATTAATATTGAGAGGTGAACAGTAGTCCATTCGCACAATCAAATTGTGTCCCTGTATATTAAGCTGCTAATCATGCTAAAAGGGGGTGATGCAGATTCATTCAAACTATCATAGTACTTAAAATTGCAAGAAAATAACAGTTTGCCCTGCCCCTGTCTATCTGTCTGTCTGTGTCTCTGCCACTTTCTTTCTATTTTTCTCTCACTCTCTCTATCTCTTTCTCTCTCCTTCTTCTCCCTCCTCTCTCTCTCTCTCTCTCTCTCTCTCTCTCTCTCTCTCTCTCTCTCTCTCCTCTCTCTCTCCTCTCGGTCTCTGTCTCCCCCTTCACTCGAAAATACCCATTCATTACAGTACTCCAGAAACCACACCGAGATTCAACGGAAGCTTTTTTAACCAATGAATTCGGTTAAAAGCCACACCTTTAATACTGAAAACAGAAGCATCAGCTTGGCAAGTATTGCGACAAAAGGAGAAATTTGCACGATATTGCATAAACTGTGATGCCATTTCTTACTCTCCCAACTACCATTAAAGGTTTGATAAATGAGGTAAGTCACGTGACGGGAAATGGAGTAGCTGCACAAAGCATTACTGTCAATCAATAGAACTTTTAATATTCTAAATAATTAAAGTAATCTTTCAAATATGCAAATGAATAGAAACGAAATGAAGCCAGTCAAAATATAATAATGGCAAAAGAACAAGCTAAGGCATACAAAAAATAACCCTCCAAGAGAAAATCGTCTGATAGAATTGATTGCTCGATCACCTTAAAACATCGGTAAATTCGCCATTTAAAGTCTTTGCCAATCATATCGATCGAGGCTTAGGTAGAAGAAATGTCTCTTACTTGTTCCATAAAAAATAATGTTCTAAAGCCTATTTGGTTCTTCTAAAGGTGAATGTTGGATATGCTAACTTTTTCCTGGAACAGTATCATTTTTCCCTGGATCCCAGATGATAACGAAACTTTTGCCTGTTTGACGTAAAGGCTCTCATAATATTGTAGTTTTAGAATTCAGATTTAATCAACTTATATGTATATCCTAAACTTGTAACACTAAGAAAAAAGTAATCTTAAAGAATAACCTTGGTTCCATTTCAGCCAGAATTTATTTTCAGCCAATTAAATTTGTTGTGCCAATTGAAAAACAAATCTTATTGGCTGAAAATACTTTTTGATCGAAAAATAAACCAATGGTCAACTTTCATACAGATTGATGCAGATGGTTTAACGTAAATTTGCCAGTGAAAATTTAATATACATGTACAAATTTAAAGTATGATGCTATCGCAATATCAAATTTCTGATTGACACGAGGCTCAAATTCTTCACCGTGTTTTTCATAATTAGCAGTTTCTATCTCTGTATCAACCATTGTTTCTAGGCTTCATTTTTATCGATGCCCCATCTTTTATCCGCGGACGTTGCTTATCTTGATTTGGGGGAGAATATTACAACCGCTTGTCATGATGTCAAAATGAAAGCAAGCAGACGATCTCCCAAATCATTCGGCTGCTCGCAATCGAGAAGAATACATGACGCCTGCAACATGTTACCAGAAGGGAAGAGAAAGAATTTTCAATTAAGAGCTGTCAAAAATTAACAAATGTTAATTAACCCATTTCTTCATAGACCCAATTTTCGAGTTGTCTATGCTATCAACAGGACTTGGGATGGAATGTAGAAAACTTAGGGAGAATGAAATCTTTCCCCCACCCCCCCACTAACTTCTAATTGAAAAGGCTTACAAGTATTTGAGGAACAGCGAAACTCAAATAAGGCAGGGAAGTAACCCATGAGAATTGTGACATCATTTTGATTTCATTTGAAAATAAGAAATTCGAACAAATTCATGTATATAAATAGATTTTGTTGACTGACTCTAAAAAATGTTGGAAAAATATTCAAAAAGGTGTAATAAAGAAATGGGTTTAAATGATGTAATATTAACATGTTCCATAAGGGTCAAACGTATGTCTGAGAGAAAGCTCATATGCCTCATATGGCAAGCGTAAAATGTGAGGATACATATGATCAAAAGAACTGAAAGAAAAGTTATGAGCCTGTGCATGACATTTCCAACAATTTCATCTGTACAGCCGCACAGTCTGATCAGAGTCTTCACAATGCGCTATATAGATTTATTATGTTCAAATCCTTCTTCTGATATTCAGCATATATTCTAATTGCATCGTGGCGTTGTCTACAATGCTCAACGTTTGTATATCGTGCATGTGTGAAATTGTCGGAAATGTCGCGCATATACATATATTTCTTTTGGTTCCTTTGTTACACATTAATTTAGCAAATTCTTTTAACATTAATTTTTATTATAATTAATTCAATTTATCTTTAACTATCTACCTTGACCTATAATTATATTTTTTTTAAGTCAAACCCTCATAGATATGATTGACCATTTTGGCACACAATACATGCTTGATATAAGTCAATGTTTCATACCTGCACTTGATCTCGTCTTGTTTCTTGGTCGTGATGACAGAGATGGTGACGTCACTGAGGATTTCAACATACCCGGATGATGAAACCCGAGTCCCGTACTGTATTCCGCACCCACGTATGACGGATACGTGGGAACGGGGTGAGCCGTATGGCTACCGCTGTTTGGCGGTAAAAACGAAGAGAGTCCGTTTGGCTCCGCGTCTTCCTGTTTAGAAACAGATTTATCTGAACTATAGTCCGAGCTAGCAGCCGAGTTCACGGCCGATGTGTTGTTTGAGTTGACGTTGTCGGGTGTTCCATCTTTCGGTGGTGTGGGTGGAAAGTTAAACGAGCTTGACGAGGCTATGGATGATGACGGGTGGACTGAGAGTGGGGTTGTGGCACTGAGAGATTTGTTGTTGTACAGGCCCCAACCCGTGTGGGCGGGGACCACGGGCTTGCTCTCGAGAGCCCATGGGTTTAACGGGTGGTGAAAGTTTGGTCTGTAAATGTTGCTGCCTCCTGAAAAAGGGATGGACATGGTTGATTTAGACAAATTGTTTTCAAAACTTAACCCGTTAGTTTAAGTGATTTATACTTTGAGAAAATTTTATGGAGAAAGAAAAAATGATTTTTACAAGCAATTTCTCCATTTCCCCTTAATAATTCTACAAGAAACGACGGATGCGTTTTAATTGCACCTATTCTCTCTTCATTGTTGTTTGTAAGGTCTTTCAATTTGAATCAGTCTAATATTTCGAAAATAGAAATAGGTCCAGGTAAATGTGGTTCAGAACATTTCAATGTTTAACTTCATTTATTTTGGCTTTGCCCCTTTTCAGTGTTTGATGGTTTGTGCAATATTTCTCATGGTAATATGTAATCACTTTTATCAAGTGAACTTTGATGTGTACCAATCTTTCCTGGCGTTCAATCATATATACAATGTACATGGTAGGTCAATCGAGTTTTGGGCAATACTAGGGAATTATTTGCTTTTATTTCATACATACTAGTGGCAAAGAGCGATGCTTTTTCATTTCCTTGTAAAGTCGAGGCAGAAGAATGTGTTTTCAAACGTGCGTGCTCTTCAGGGAGAATCGGTTAACATGTGGTCCAAATCCATCAACAAGACGAAGCACTGGATCGGAGTTTCGAATTTGACACGAATTCTACATGCCTTTCCTTCTCGACTTCATTTTATCTGAGATTCTTGCAATTCGTATATTACATTTACTTAACAAGTCCATGTACGTTGTTTATTCAAATTTTTCACTAATATTTTGTTTCTTATTGTATCTTAATGTTATAGAACATAAACGAGCTTCATCAGATACTTTTCTAAATTGATAATTATAACGATTACGTGTCCACATTTTTTGTCCTCTTTGATTCCAATGCGGAAGATGTACTCACAATAATGAAGATTTTTATCTAAAAGATATATGCAAGACAAAGGTAATACGCATTAGCAATAGCTTAAGTAAATCTGAAATTGCACCCATCTGATCACTCGGGGCAATTTTAGTCATTAATTTTGTCTATTTCGTTATTTATAACTGAAGGAGGTATTCATAAAATCTTGGTATAAATGTTTCCAGATTGAATAACCTTTGCAGTAGACCTGTACTAAAATTTCATTTAAAATCAATGCTACATATTAAATATGCTGACGTTTTGGTGCTAATATAATGAACCTATTTAATTCTCCGTTTACCCGGGGGAGTGAATATAAATATCGGTCAACACTCAACAATGAATATCACAACTTATACTGTTTCTCAATTTGAACATTCTTAAATTTATTTGCATATCTTAAATGATGTAAAATATTTACAATTGACAAATTGCAGTAAAAGTATCTAATACAATGTGAAAGTTTTCATAAAAAAAATAAAAAAAAACTAAGTTGTAATGTAACATTCCGCAGACGTGCTTAAAAATACTGTTACCAAAGGAGATGTATTTTACCCGAATAAGGAATTTAATGAGGAATGCTGCTTTTATAAGCAGCGTTCCTTATAAAATTGTTAACCTTAAATGCAATGCATTATCCAACTTTCTATTTGCATTTAAGTACATACATATGAATGTATGTCAATTAACCGAAAATACGCAAAAACGCAAATAAGTGTTTATATCGTTCCGAAAAGGTTACCATGTCACCAAAACTGCATTTTTAATAAATACACGTGTTATTATTTTGCACTGGGATTTATTAGGTGTGGGTATTTGTAAAATTGATAATGCTATATGATATTGCGGATTGTATTTCTATTTGAAAATACAGAATTTCATACATCCATAATACACAATAGACTTGTGTGTTCTTTTTTTCTTCTGTGTGGGATTTAAAATGTCGAATTTAATACGCGGACTAGATTGTATATGAAACTTCGAAAATATTTCATACATCTGTCTTGCTTTCTTATATTGCTTTTTGTGGTAAGATTGTTTTCATCAATTTGCTTTGATTGACCTAAGATATTGTATTTTGTGAAAAAAATAGAACTTTTGATATATATACTTTGATCTTTTGATGCATATATTTGTCAAAAGGAAGGGGTCCAGTTCGGGTCAACCTGGTATTAATATGAAAAAAAAGGACTTCAGTAAAGAATGGTGACAGTTTAAAAAAAACATGTGTCAATAGGAAAACATTTTGACATTTGCTAGTCTGTGCTTCTCACAAATCTTGAACACATTCGACGGTGTTTGAAATGAAACGGTCTTAAATATGAAATATAAATAATAATCAAAAGAAAAGAATATGTGTGTGACCTATCGTGCCAAATATGATCGTATCGGAACTCCATAAAACAAATAATGGTAAAATATGTTGTATCTAGGAGAGGGAAAACCGGATGTCTAAAATAGCTAATAAGTAACGTAGAATGATTATCTCGAAATAAAGGAAAAAGCTTCAATAGTCAGAAAGATTCGACCCTGGTCAGTCTGCGCAATCGGCGCAGTCTGACCAGGGTCGGTACTTTTTGCGCATTCAGATGGTTCATTATCGCGTGATAGTTCACAGTTATTCTCAGACAAGATAGAAATAACTTCAAAACCAGGATGAAACCTCGAATATGTTCCTCCCAGAAAGCCGTAGAGCACTAAAATCCCCTAAGAAGTAATTAGGGGCCAATTAATTTCCTAGAACTGCGATTTTAACTCAATTTAGGGGAAAGTACATTGCACGGCTAATTTGCAATAATTTTCCAGTACATTTATTGAGATAGGCCGTAACTGGAAACTTTGCTTCCAAACCGAAACAGTATCTTCTCATACACATATTTATATACATAGCTTAATGGTGGGAAGGTTATTATCCTTTGTTTTCTTTTATCATATCCTCGATGCTTGAAGCAAATCTTTTAATCTATGCTCATTGAATTAGCCGAGTGCACAAACAAAAGGTAAAACAGTGATAATTGCAAATAATTAGATCGAGATTTTATGATATTTTTTTCTTCATATGATATACATAAAATTCTTATCGGAAATAAGAATAAGATTTTCTTTAAAAAATCTACGACAAAATAGATTAATAGATATGGAGACCTTAATCTAAGCAAAATAAATAAATAAATAAATAATGAAATCAGTATGAGCAAAAAAGTCAAAACACGAAATATGTTTTCTTTTTTCTCTCTCAATAGAAAAAAAATGGTGTTATCCTATTGACTTGGAAAAACAATTCTGCTAAAATTTGGACAGAAAAATACATAAATGTTGGTTTTTTTTCAGCACGGAAAAACTTTTTTAAATAAACATCTCTAAATTTCGTTTTTAATTTGAAAGCAGCAAGGGTTAATGTTTAAATAAACACTGTATAATGCAAAACACCTGACTTGCTCCGTAAAACGACACTACTTAGAAAACTCAGCAATGTGGAATGAGAATTGTTCTTACTCAACCGTAACCTATAGAAACAATTACACGACACTATCGACCGATGTGAGGCTTGGAGCTCAAAGGAGCTCAAAGGTGCCATAGTTAGTCTTTTAAGGTAGTGGATCCGTAATAGCTCCGAAACATTTCGGAACTCATAATCTTTCACAGTGCTGACCGAGGTTTCCTAATGAAATCATTAGGATACCTCGGTTAACACTGTTAAAGTTCAATACTCCAGAAACGTTGTGGAACTATTACTGGTACACTACCTTAATACAAAAGCCGAATTTGTAAGACTATATTTGAGAAAGTGCGAGTACACTTGAGCGCAATGACCAGCATCTCACCAGAAGCTTTGTTTTTTACGTTTTTATAAGAAAAATGTATAGAATTTAAGTCTAGACGATTTTTTTCAGTGATATTGTGGCTGTTTGATCACCTAACCATGAATTCCTGGTATTTCTGTTAGCGGTTTTACCGTGACATCCTGCTCGAGCCCTCAGAAGCTCATCCCAGATAGGTCTCCGATCATCAACCCAATTGTGGGAGACACAAATGTCGGTAAGGATGTTCGCTGCCGTCGTGGATCGGACCCGTTATCCCCAATGATCAGAATGCCGACGCGAGCTACCAATAGCGCTATGATGGTAGAAGCAATTTCGGTCTTATTAATTAAGTTAACAGAAAATTCAACAAAATTTAAGTCCATGATCTGCTATGGTTTTCTAGAAGCTGATACGGTGAAAGCTAAGAATCTTACACGCAATGCAAGTTTACTTCAAAAACGTTATAACTGCAGCTGAAAACAGCTGCAGTTATGACGTTTTTAAGGTAAAACGATCGAATTCAGCTTGATGGGAGCCTCTTAACTCTACGATTCTTTTTATAAGCACCGGTGAAGTGTTTGCATTGAACAAGTGGGTGTTTGTGAAATCTCTTAGAGAGAGGCTGACAGCCCGACCCCCCTACTCGACTTGAGAACGAACCCCCTGACATAAAACACATGGAACTGTTAACATAAATATCTGTAAAACCACACTAGAAATTAGGACCCTCTTTCTCGTATTTTAAAAATAAATATGAAAACACTCGAAATGGTTAAGCGAAATTGACATCTAATTGAGAGGCTGGTAATTAAGCCAAGTTGTAGAAATTAACGAAGGTGTTCCAAGGATCGTAACACGCAAATCACACTAATCTTGTTAGATGCGAGAAAAAGCTTGAAAAACGGGGTTAATAGGGCTCCATTTAGAATAAAATGTTATTAAAATCAGATGTATTTTAGTGCGTTTTCATTTGGAATTTGGAATAAACGAAGGCGAAAAAGCGTTCAAAATGAAAACGTTAATCGAATGTTTGAGAAATTGTACATTTCTTTGCACGTGTATTCACGAGCAAAGTAGGGCACTATCTAAGGGTTCTCAAATAGTACACGTAAAGATAGGCATAAAACTGATAATGATATATTTTGACGACAATAACTAAGGTTTTCAAAGTGCTTCTTGTTCATTCGTTCTCTTTTCAGTTTATCTCATTTTATTTACTTATTTATTTTTCCTTTATTATAATTATCATTTATGTATTAAATTATTTATGCAAAATAAAGGCTTCGCCATTTTGACGTCTTGTTGAAAAAGGATCACATTGGCATTGATTGATTTTTCTTGCTTTATATTTTTTTCTTTTTTAATTTTTAATTATTTGCGAGTTTTACCTTTACGCTAGGGAAATAGAGGTCACAATGGCTTATGACTTGTTACACGCCTGTTGTCTGACTATATTCAAGTTTATTTGTTAAGACTGATATTTGTCTATTATCATATACATATGATTTATAAAACGTTTTGGTGTTGTACTATCCCGTATCATTTTAACGTTTAGCAAAGACTAGTGTGTAAGCGTTATTGTTAAAAGTACAAATGCGTTTGTTACATTTAAACCGGACCTAAAACCTGAAATTATGAGCATAGTGAGGAAGAAAGACCGGAACCGGACAGCAACCGGATAGGAACCGGAAGTAAAGACAAAATATGTTTATTTTACGGATCAGGATGCTCAATATTGCACTTTTTATTGTTTCAATTCAATTTACTCGCTTGACTTTAACACTTACATCTTTAGTTATCTTAGTGGAGGTTACAACATAAAATTCGCTTTTGGCGTTTGACCGTAAGGCCTTTTTCTTTCTTCTTATTTCTTATGGCAGTCTAAATTATAAATTGACAAAATCTTCAAAATATAGTATTAAATATGTACAGGGCCAAAAGGTTTCACATGAATTGAGAATTATGGCTTTGTGCTATACTTGCACACAACATCAATGTCATTTTAATGCAAAGCTTTATGCCCATTATATCCTCAGACCAAAGGCGAATGTTTCATAATCTTATATTTATCATATATCACAAAATGATTAGCTATATCATTTTGTGATATATGATAAAAATAAGATTATGAAACAATCACCTAATGATAAAACAAAACAAAACAAAAAAAAAAAAAAAGAAACGATAATGAAACAATGGTACGTGATCCAGACATATTATTAACGGGTTTGAACTCGCCAATCTTTTGACCATGATTGCTGTACAGTGGGAGGTGTCCCAAGTGTTCATAGAAAGGGTTGATTCTTGCCAGAACACAGGACGGGTAAAGGACTAAATCATTCACTAGGCATAATTTTGTTGTTAGATAACCCGTATAGAGGCACGTCCGCCGACCATTACACTGATTATAGATGAATTTTCAGCGAATTTTTAGGTCAATGAAAGAAGAAAAAATACTTAAAGATACCAAATAGGATATCCTATTGTTTTATCTACACACAGCGTTCATGGAAACTGCTTTTGACAAAAATATTGTTACATTGGTTCGATTTAACTATCAAAGGATTCATGTAAACGGATTTTTCCTGAATATTAATTAAGCTAACAGAAAATCAGTTATGAAATTAAAACAAAAGAAAGAGTGCTACTCGCATACCTATTTCCAACTGAAAAAAATATCTAACATTAAATGTAATCTTATGGTTGTTGGTTTTTGATGCAGAATGTTTTGGCATTTAAAGGTAACTATTTTGTTGGGAATTAGGGAAGTTACAACTTGGAGTCTGAAAGCATATTAAGATCCCCGCGTAAAAACATTTCAAAAATGGTACCCGCTTAATTTACACGTAAATATAATTGTGACCCGTCACGCGAGAAGGGACCATCCGCGAAGAGCGAAAAGTGTCGATCTAAGCAGCCTGAGTAGGATCGACACTTTTCGCACTTTACTAATTTTCTGAATCCAGAAAAATTAATCTACCTTCCTGTGAAAGAATTTTTGAAATTCGACCTCTGGTTGGCATGTCCTAGAACCAATCTCTTTTTCAAATGTTTATTTTACGGCGTTCCACGATGGCCCCTTTTCGCGTGACGGGTCACAGCCGCAAAGTGAGGTGAGATTTCTTTACATTTACGCGAACATTTAAATCCGAAAAGCAGGACAGTTTTGTCTGTTTTGTTATTTTGAATTTAAAATGGATTAAGTATTTTTCATATAAAAATATGCAAAGAATGGTAGGATCGCTTTCTACAAATCCAAACATCCACATATTTTAACTTAGAATATTTTGTCTGTAAAATATGGCCGCCATTTATTGTTTTGTTTTAAACCAACTGAAGGACTATTGAAATGTCTGTATTTTATTTATTGAAAATCAATTTTAAAACCCACGCAGCGTATCAATACACCAAAATGAAATAATGAAGATTTTTACCTTAATGTGTAAAATGCAGTAAAAATGTCGTTAAAATGTTTATTTCTATAAATATTGATATAACCATACATTCACACTTTTTGACACATACCCCGTAATTAATTTGAACATTTTGATCTTTTCCCTAGAAGCATGTGAATTTCATTTCTTTAAAATTTAAAAAAGTTAAAACAAAAAAGTTGTTCGTTTCGTGTGTGTTTTTCCCAATGGTAACTAGACCGTATTCATTATAAAAACAGAGATAATCAAACTTCATTTTGCACCCGATTCGTGTACGTAAAAAGAACACTCTTTAAACTCCGGGCAAAAAATATTTGAATAAAGATTAGTGCTAGTAGAGGTCATTCAACCGTCGCATTTCAATAGATTTCATACAGCAAGGTAGAATGATCAATCTGGCTTCAGAAAATCACCCAAGTGCGTAAAATCTGCACAGTGTGACAAGGGTCAACACTTTAGGCACTAAAATGATGATCCCTTTCGCCTGACGGGTCTTTTTTTAAGTACTCCACGTGCATTGTATTTTTATTTCAATTATTTTCAATAAGCCAAAAACAAGAAAATAATGGTGATGTGGTTATCGTTTCTTTTTTGAAAACATAGTAGCATTTTCATGCTGAAATTAGACGGTGCCGATTCTATTATTACGTGAAATTATTTCGGAAGCAGTAGTAGTGAACAGTTTAGGCACGAGACAGAGTGTCTAGTTTCGGCCACTTGACTAACTATGAACTTTTAACATTTTGTCATTATCCAAACAATAATTGGCCATCCACTAGGAAGGTTTATTATTAATATAAAACACTTTTTTCAGTTGAATTCATTATTGTCACATATGTTTGTGTTCGAAATTTTAAGGAAACCTGCATAATTCGTTGTCAAATACTGTGCACTAGACAATGCTTCTGTGGCAATGAAAGGTTTTTATTATCAACATAATTATTTCAATAGTGTTGGTTGAATTTAATTATTCAATCCTGTTTATAATTTAAGTACTTTTGTTTTGCTGTTTATCCACGAAAAGCCAAAATAAATCGAAAAAATGAACCCATGAAAAGGGAAAATGATAATTATAATGTTGATAATAATAATGGGTTCCGAGATAAGAGTAGTAAAGTATTATTAATAGAAGTTAAAAAGAGCCGATTTCCGGTTGGAAAGACTACCTAACGTTTTTCTAACTAAATCCTAAATAGTTTCTGCACTGCTTTCTTGTACTGCTTAGTATTTCCACTAAGTTGTTAGATAATTGGCGGTGAGTGGACGACTATGCTTTCAAAATGTTTTAATAAAAACTAAGGGTGAAAGCGCCAAATTTTATAAAAAAAAATGCCAACCAACGCGAAAGAGTCAAACATGAAAAATCGAAAACGTGTGAAAATGTTTGTGAAACGTGTAAAATTGCAACCCGCTTTGCACGTTACGTGTAAAGCAGGAAACACATTCAAACGTTCGTAAACAGTTTTGCATCCTGAACGAATAGCCAACTAGAATGCCCTTACTGAAACTGCAGGCTGACTAGGGTAGACTTTTTTTAAGAATTTGCTTAGATTGTGTTATATTGAAAATAAACATTCAACTTGTTATATCTCCTTTTCAAGGCAGATTGGCCAGCACTGTGTATATATTTAGATATCAAAAATTCATTTTGCGGGACTTACAGTTCCTTTTGGAAAAACGAAACACAAGTATAATCGTGCTTCAAGCCAGACCAGTCTCCAGCAATCTCTCTTAACCCTTTTCTGTTTTTCAAAATTTTGGACCTGTCCAAATTCAAAGGTTTTGCAGACGAAAATTCAAAGTGGATTTAATTTGAAAAATAACCATTCAGTAGTGTAGAAAATAGTGTGGATAAAGAAGAAATTGCTTGTCAGAAGCAATTTCTTCTTTTTTCACAATGTTTTCTCAATCATAAAATCACAGACACGTAAAAAGCAGGGATTAAACAGCAAAGGGTTAAAAATTCCACATTTTCGTGCCACGCGGTCGATTTTATTTCCGAAATTGTGATAATCAAAAAATGATAGCACTTTAAATCTTTTCTTGAATTATCTGCGTCGGTTATTGCAAATATTTACGGGAAATAATATAATGGGTCAATCATTTGAGTCATCGAAAACATCATTTTAACAATAAAGGTATTTTAAAAATTGTTTTGGTGAAAATCAGCGAATTTTGTGGCCTGTGAAATTGAATGATTTCTTGTGTACTCTGAGTTACTCAAACCATAATGATTTTAGCCTCAGCACGGGAAAATCGTATTGTCTTTGAGAATTATGATATGTTTCATAATTTGATTCTCTTAAAACAAAAGAAACGGAAAATTGGGATTGATTATACATGTATATACTTTAAAATTTTCCGTTGTAAGTAACTGATCATAATTTGTATTCTTCAATTATGATGATTTATTCACAAAACGTATCGTGATGGTAAGATTTTCCTACTTTCTTTCGTAAAGGCTTGATTTTAATTCAAAAAGCCTTTAATTTTAATTTGATTTCACAAAAAAAGTTTATCAAAGCTCCCCATTTAAATTTTCAATAACTTTTAGCAACAAATGTAATACATTTCTTTATTTCATTTAATATATTTATCTATTTTTTAATTACCATTCAGGGACCCGTGAATAAATCTGCAATTAAAACATTTTTTTGTTTTGTTTTTCAGGTAGGAGAAACTTAAAGCAATTTTGCCCAAATAGGTCTTAACGTTTCTCTCAAAAGAAAATAAAGATCCGAAAAATATAGTGTAATATCATCAAATTTGTAGCCCTAATATAACAATTAGGATTGTCAAAGAATATTTCTCCAGCTACTTTAACTTGTTCCTATGTCTTAAGTAGGGTCGGCTAATTCAAGACACCCCAGCAATTATTGTTATTAAGCCGTGAAAACATGTGTTTATAGTTATTCCTTAGCTACACGAAAAAATTCTGTCTAACTCTTCAGGGGCTTTTAATGAAATGACTTAACAACTCAGGATTTTGAAAGTTTGAAACGGCTTAGGCAGCACTTTGCGTAATATGTAGTATGTAATTATTTTCTATAAAACAAAGAATACATAACTGCGTTCACGATGAGAAAATGTTTGCGAATGCTTTAGAATAGTAGCCCGCTTTGCACGTCATTACACGCGCAAAGGGGTATCATTTCTAAAACATTTCGCGAACATTTCCATCCTAAACGCATGTCACCTTTCGGCTTGCAATTAAACAACAGTTTTGTACAATGTAAATTAAATGACATACTGTTTATTGCTTGGAAAGAGTTAATTTTGCCCATCTGTTTTATGGTGAAAAGCACATTCTTATAATTCACGTTTTTTTTAAAGGACGTTCATCAGCGAAACAAGCAAAGGCTTTCTTAGTATACATGTTTCATCCGCTGCCTAGTTCTTATCTTCTTGACATTGTGTATTGCTTCAGATTTTTTAAGAAATCAAGTAAGAACACCGAAATTCCAACATTTTCAGAAGAATTCCTAACACATTTGTAAGTTTTTTTCACTTAATTGTTTGAGGTTGTCCCTATTCAACGAATTGTGTATATTTCTTACAAAGGTGAGGAAACACGACTGTCAAAAAATTCGCATTTCTACATTCTTTATTCTGTTTAAAGTATACATTAGAAGTACTATTAAATTTCAACTTCTTACGAGAGTCTTTGAGTAAAGAAGAGAGGTTTTATTAGATGATATTTAGTAGCCATTACAATTTGTAAACTTCAATTAATTACAGCCTCTACTTAGGTGTTTAAGTGGCGTGTTGGGGTATGTCTATTTCATGTCTGTTTCATGCTTATTTCACGTCTTTACAAATTGACAGACGTTTTGCCTTCAATTGCTAGGCGCATACTAGGCTAGCTCTCAGAAAAGAAGTTTATTTCCCACTAAATTTGAGGCAATGTTATTTAATGTCACTGGTTTTTCAGAATTGATTTTTTTATTTTTGAATGAAAATGAAGGAAGAAAGAAAGGATAGTCGTAGATTTGGAGGTCAAATGATTATTATTTCATTGCGAGAAATGAAAATAAACATAACTGCAACCAAAAACTTTGTCCTCTTTTATTCTTTCGGGATACATAATTCGTCCTTCGACAACCAAAACTTCGTAACTACAGCTTAAGCTGTAGTTACGAAGTTTTGGTTGCCAAAAGGACAATTTATTATAACGATTTAGTTCACGTGTATCTGTTTGAACTTGTGTGTTATAGGTATAGCTGTATTAGAACAAGTTCGTGTCATTAGAAATTTGATATTTGAATAGGAAACTACACCAAACCTAATTAGGCAAATGGCATAAGACACATGTCAAAAGTTTTTATGATAAGATAGTCTTGAATAATACCCGTCGATAGATTACTTCAAATTTTCTCTTTCAAAAAAGTTCAGTGGAACAATTAAAGGATGCGTTATTAGTCATACTTTGCGGTAACGATTTTGCGACATGGAGAGAAAAGTAATAATTCCAGCGATATGGCATATTTGAATAATTGAAAGGAAAAGTGTCGTAAATATCTAAATTTTAAAGATGCCTTTACGATATTTTAGCTTCATATCAACCTATAACATGTAAACTCATCTTTATTTTCCATTCCAAAATCAATACATTTAAATAAAAAAAAATGATTCATAGAAAATGTTTATATGTTATTTTTACTGTTTATTTCCATTGAGATCGCTTAAAGGGTCATTTTGATTTCTTCGAAAATGACGATATAAATAAATTGTCACAGGCTAAGCAATAGCAAGCTGTCGCAAGCCTTACAGTTATGAATCTTTCAAATATAAATGTATCTGAAATTAATTCTTCGGGATTTTAACCCATATTTCTAAAAATTGTACCTATTTAAGAGAAAGTCTAATTGGCCGTTTTATTATGGTCGAAAGGCAACATTTGTCTTATAATAATGACAAGTCTTTTTTAGACTATATGTATTATTCTTACATCCTTGAATTTTTTGTCTCATTTTCATCCTTCTTTTACAAAATACAATGGTTCTTCCTAATTTGATACGTGCTTAAAAGTATGTTTAACATCCTCCTCATTTGTTAATTGATTCAGTAGTTACGACGTTTGTTTTACAGGTCAACGTAGTATTGTGGCGAATTTCGGTTTATAGAATAAAATCTGCGTTCAGGATTAAATCCTTCGCGATACGTTAAAGAAAATGGTAGCCCGATTTGCACGTACAATTACGTGCAAAGCGGGCTACCATTTTCTAATGTTTTTGAACGTTTCGTCATCCTGAGCGCAGAGTAATTGTGGACTCACCATGCGAGGCTCCGTACCCAGCCATTGCTCGTGCTGAGTTCGAGTAGTAGTTGGCTGCTCTGTTCATGTGCGATGAGTTCCCTTCAAACCCGTGCGGAAACGTAAACATTTCACTGATATCTTCCGAGGGTATTCCGACTGGGGGCTCATACCCGTTACCTAGCCGCGAGGTATCCGGTCTGAGCCAAGCTGTATGTTGTTGATCTGCCAAAGACTCCATATTTTCGTTTTAAAAATGTTCGAGTTTCTATTTATGGTAAGTTATTGCCTAAGCTAACCTCTAACCACTTTGATCATTCGTTTAATTATGTGTAATAATCTAGCGTGCACACTAATGTTTGAATTAACACCATATACTGAGAAGTGTAAAATTTAACCTCTAGAGAGTACTTAGTGAATTAACATCATCTTTAAATAGATAAATCCAATCTAAAATTCTGCTGCTTCTTCTTTGCAAAGTCGGGTGACTTTCAATTACGCCTGAAAAACAAAAATAAAGAAAACATTGTTAGAAAATATTCAATGATTATATAAAGCACCGACTTTTGTTGTGAGCAAAATTTCCTTAAAAGTAAAACAAAGTGGGGTCGTTTTCTTAACATTACATGCAAAGGAATGAACATATAAAGAGAGAAAAGGGAACTCAAATTATTCTATGAAATATTGACACAAAATTATGATATATACAATAAATGAAAAGTCTCCTTACAGAATCACGTACTGAATGCATTTGTCCTTGTTAGGTGCATGACTTTTGTAATGTAATCTGATTTGTTATAACATACTGAAGACTTGTTTTGACTGGGAACATTACATATCTATATTCTATAACTTCTTACTCATATTTCTAGGTTAAGATATCAATTAAAATGTTTAAAAAAGAAAGAGAAAAAATATGTGAACAAACAATTACTACAATCTTAGTTCTTCTAGAGCGGCTGTGTATCCTAATATATCATTTTAATTTGTCACATGTGTGTTTCATTTTCCAAAGTTGAGTGCAAGCATACTTTTTTTTCTAACATTGCCGACTTTATGTGTCATCAACGTTTGTTGTTGTTTATTTCAAAATCGACACATGATAATTCAATACTATCATTTTCTATTTATTTTTAGATTTTCAGCTATAAATACTTTTTGAAAAGGTAGAATTTATTTTGTCCCATTTTTTCTATATCTTATATTACAATTTAAGAGAATAAAAGTTAACGTTTGTGTTTTTGATCTTGCTTACAATATCTTCATGATATTTCTTTAATTTTGTTTTAAATATAAAAGCAAACACATTATTGAACTACCATGCATTTAATTATGTATTTCTGGTCAGTTCATTCTATAAGAATTAAGTCTCGTTTTTCTTGTTATTTTCAAAATTCATATTCCAAATTTCATTTCATTTCAAACGAACATAAAACATTTTAATAAAGTTTTGTAAAATATGAAGTAGATTAGATATTACACATCGTTTAAATTATCAACCGTACGATATCATTACAACATCTTTCCGAAAAATGATATCTTAGATAGATCAATTTGATATCCCACCATTGTGCAGATTTTAACTTTTGCTTCAAATTAGCGCCTCTAAAGTCCGAAAGATAATCTCGAAAGCCACCTCGATTAAATCCAAAACGTAATCTAACTTACAATGCAAAACAGCTTATCAACGTGCTCACATCTTCCTTTTTTAAACTTTTTACTCCTTTCCGCTGATTAGATCACGTGATAGTTGAAGATTATTCGGAACCACCTTCGAAGTGGGGTCTATTTCGGCTGATACGATGCTAATCTACAGATATCCATTCAAGTTTTGCAGACGAATAAGAATCCGGGTTTGTTTTCTAATCGCTTAGTCCAGAATGCGCAATCGCAGTTAATTCACTAAATAGTTCCTTTCAACACAAGATTTAAAACATGAAAGCAATGCGCAATAGACGTTTTAACCGTACAGCAAAGTAATATATTCAACTCGGCTTTACAGATACAACGGATACACTGTTTATGACGAAGTTGAACAAATGTACATTTGTTTCATAAAACAAGTTCTACACGGTCTTTCTATGGCGCCACAATGTAGCCTATATCAACCGAATTGACGCGACAAGAAAATTACGAACCAATCACATTCAGAAATACTTTGTTGATTTTCGCATTACGCAGATAATGATCTGCGGCCCGCCCCCTGATCGCTGTACGATGATCACCGAGTCGTTTCTTTACGATATAACCGATATTGACTATACGAACTAGCTAGTTGTCTTACCAGTCCATATATCCGATTGTACCGATAACAGTAGCTGTTCGCTCATTGGCCAGGGGGCGTGGTCTAATACGTGATCTCATCGATTCGCGGAGGAATACAATTAACTGTGTCCGTCATGTTAAGCTTAAACGCGGATTTTATTATTTTTTTCGGAGCTTTATAAAAGAAAGGACTATTTATCGGAACTGCATGGACCAAGTCTCATTTCGCACTTCCCTTTTTTTGCCCAGAGACTCTATTATTGTAAGGTTGATGGTGTATCTAAAAAACAAGATCTTGTCTTTGTTCATATATAAAAAAAGTCGGAATTTAACCCTTTGCTGTTTAATCCCTGCTTTTTACGTGTCTGTGATTTTATGATTGAGAAAACATTGTGAAAAAAGAAGAAATTGCTTCTGACAAGCAATTTCTTCTTTTTCCACACTATTTTCTACCCTACTGAATGGCTATTTTTCAAATTAAATCCACTTTTAATTTTCGTCTGCAAAACCTTTGAATTTGGACAGGTCCAAAATTTTGTAAAACAGGAAAGTGTTAAAGATATTGGTTTCATGAATGCCATACACACATATAAAATTCGTATATCTACTTAAATTACTTTTATTCGCGAATGTTTTTCTTTTTCTCAACAAAAAGGGGGATTCTAGTTAAATATATCAGGATATTTTGCATTTTGAATGGCTGAAAAGTTGGTTTCATTCCTTAATGAAAGCAGATTTGAGAACACAGATATTTTGTACACATGCACACATAGTTGATCCAAAGGAAATCAATCTTTCTGTGGCAAAACCTTAACATTTTACTTCTAGATATTAGATCATACGATAAGAAGAGGGTAAATCTATTTCATGTAGGTATAAAATTTGAAGCCTTATCATACAATTGCATGGATGTTTTGCGTATTCATTCACGGAAATTACCTATTTAGTTTCATACCTCAATGAAACGAAACACTCTTTCTTCATTTCTAAGTGTAACAATTATTTCTTTATCCACGGGTTATGATTTATCGCACAAATTCACTTTTTAACCGAATTAAATCAGCCTTTGCATTTTTAAGATTTTAAATCCGCTCTCCGTAAAAAAAAAAATGTCGCTGATCTCAAGCAATTAAATCCCAACTTGGAAGATATATCGTTAGAGAACGACAAAAAACCTTGTAAATGTTACACTTTTTTTCAAATATGATCTGAATACATTTAAAGGTGCATCTTAGTGGTGTTTTTCTTCTTCCTTTTTTTATCATATTTTCAAAGTTGTAAGAATTTGATAACTACTAAAAAGATGAACCTTCATTTCGTAAAATAAGTCAATCACATAAGAAAATGAGATTTTATCCGACAGGGATTAAAATGGAGCCGTATTTAATAAAAACTCTTACAATGGAAGATAGAATGTTCATTCTAAATTAAAAAAAAAACTAGCTAAGTGCGAAAAGTTTCAATCCTAGTCAGTCCGCGAATCGCGCTGCCTGACTAGGGCTTGCACTTTACGAACTACCCAGAAAGTACCTTATCGCCTATGGGGTAATATATTTATTACGGAGATTGGTGTTTTAACAATTGATACTTCTTTATTTTCGAAAAGTTTTTGGTGAAATTACTACCTTCATACTGATATATGAATACGCTTAGTTTTAAAATATTTGATATAGAATTATGCGCCCATGTAAGAGTGTTAGAATAATGTGATACTTAAATATTGCATTTTGAATATTGTGCCGCGATAGCATTATCTAAGCTGCCACAAGAGTACATATTAAATACATGTGCCAACATATACATACATACTGTTAAAAAACATCGTGAAATTGACATGATGAGTGATTTTGGAATGATTTTGGAATGAAAATGAATGAGTGCGTGGAGCGAGTTTTGAGTAAAATTGAAGGGAGGTAATCCAACATCGCTACAAAATTAGCGATATTTATTACTTCCCTTTGATAAAACATGCATAAAACGTTTGTAAAAAGCTTTCTATTTCTTCAAGAACGATCAGACGCTTACAATTTCATTAAAGTCAGTGAAATCGCGTTTTTTCATATCTATTTCGTATGAAGCTGTTGATTGTATATTTTTTTAGTGATTTGGAGCGTTTTTAAACGGTTTGAGTGAGTGTCTGGAATGAATGAATGAATTAATTAATTAGTGAGTGAATGGAGCGCTGAGTGAACGATTTAGAATGGTTCTGATCGAGATGAAAGTCAATTTCACGATGTTTTTTAACTGCAAGATCACCTTCGCAAAAGCAGTTTTCTTTAAATCAACTACACTTAAAACTGTTGAAAAGGACGAAAGAAAAAAATGCTTCTCGCTAATATCAGAATTTGAGTTAAAACTATTGATAACACAGTATTTAATTGAATTGAACCAGAAACTTGTAGACGAGAACAAATGCGAAAATAAAATTAGAAATTCCCTGGAAAATATTTCCTCTTTTTTTTCCCGCCAGAAAGATTAGTTTTATATACAGAAAACAGCAACATATCGGTGAAAAACAAAAACAGAGTATTTACAACTTGGTCAAGATTTTAGTATCAAGGTATTCTCCCATCAATTTGTCATAACTATTTTAATTTTGAAAATTGATTAACAAAAATAAATAAAAGACAGAAAACAAATTACCATAAAAATTTGCTATGGAATGCTTCAATGTCTCTATATATTCTTCGTACAGACAGATATTCTAAAATGTTATATAATAAAATCTATATAATAAAAAAGAAGAGTGATCAAAATTAGCAAAATAGAACAAGAATTCTAAGGGTCTAAGTACTTTTTCAGGCTATATATACTTATTTCCATTTGTCTTACAAAAGCAATGCAGGAACACAATAACTTCATCATTACATGATAATGGGTTCGTAGAAAACCGACAAAATTATAAAAATTTGATTGGTGTAGCCTACAGAATTTTCACTTGTTTTCTTCAGATGTTTATCATTTTTATGATATTTTCCATTTAAATTGGAACTCGAGTATCCACGTGTTAATTTTTAAGATAAGTCTACAGATAACCTGATAGCATCGTTAGAGTGGATGTTTAAGGAAAATAAAGTTTTCTATCCACTTATGCCGACACTTTCCTGCTTGGAATCAAGACCGATCAGATACAACTATTCCGGGAAAGTCCGTTCATTTAGATTTATTCCGTTTTCCTGATTGTGTGGTCAAATGACCAATTAAAATGTTTGTTTTATCATTTTGAGGTCCTCAAAACTTTAAAAAGAGTTTGAACCATTTTATGTGACAAAGAAATGTCTTCATTTTGATGGACTTATAAAGACACTTTGAGTTTCCTTCTCAGTATCCAGAGACGAGATTTGACTTATCCGTGGAAAATCCGTTCACTCAGATGAAATCCGGTCAGCTGATCTAGTGGTCAAATAACTTACAGAATGACTCGTGTATCTTATCAGGTTTTGATCGATAATAGGCTTTAAGGCTAGTTTTTTTCATTTTAAATGTAAAATATAATATTAAAGAAGACTTTGTTCCCCCCCTTCATTTATAATAAATCACTCCCCAGATCTATCATTTAAAGGACCACATTTTGGCGGATTACCGAAAAACTATTTTAAATGCCTTCATAGGCCGACTTTAACGTTAGAGTTTTTTATTTCTTTTCTTTTCGTTTTTCTTTTTTATAACCCATCGGTATTCGCCCAAGCAATCAAGAGTTAACAAATCTCTGCTGCAGAATGTTGGATGCTGGTTGATTTCTTAAAAGAAATGTCAATGGGCGACCAAACAATGTCGTGAATACAGCTTGAATAAAGCTGTACTTACGACTTTTTGGTCACATACTGACGAAATTTCAATACGGCTCCTCCAATTTTCTTTCCTGTGCCGCATCAAGAAACAAAATTGGAAAGTAAGCATAAGGGTATAGATGCATGAAGATTAATGTAATAATTACAGGAATTGGAATACAAAAACCTGAAGTATTTCGATATAATTTCTGGGTTCCTTCTCGAATATATCATAAATCCACTGAAATGCCAGTATTTTTGTGAACTAGTTCCACCCAAAGTAATATGGAGGGCGTTTCTGTTAAATGTCTACGGAACTCTTTCCACAATTGTTACAGTTAGTAACATTGTTAAAATTGACATTCTTCTCAATCAAAACCATTCTGAAACATTCAACCGGCGCTCCATTCATTCATTCCAAACACTCACTCAAACCATTCAAAAACGCCCCAAATCACTAAAAATGATAAGATCAACGACTACATTCAAAATAAAAAATCGGTAGAAATAATCCACGATTTCACTGACATAGTTTAATGTTGAAATCGTATTACGCAGTTTGTGAAATTATAGAAATCTATTCATTGAACCTGTATGCATATTTTATTAAAGGGATGTATTTAATATCGCTATTTTTGTTCAACTTGAAATTTGACCAAAACTTTATATTCTAATTTATTTTATATTGGTTACACATATACTTTGCAATTTTGCTAACAAGCCCCCCCCCCCTCCCCTCCCCCATGAATAAGGTTAAGATACTTTTTTTCGAAAATGTAAAGGATGTGAAGTTTTATCTACAAATAAAAAAAATCAACATCGCACTGAAGTATTCAATTAGTTTGATTATATTTTTAGTTTCATACACATATGAATGATATTTTGGTGGGTTTAACGACGATTTCCTTTTCGTCGTGAAAATATCTTCGCTGTAACATTACGTGATTTTCAACAAATCTCCCCTTAAGAAATATAATACAGGGCATAACGATCAGGCGATTTTCTGATCTTTATCTTCTCTAAACCATTGACTAGCTCTGCTGTTTCTCTTCAAAATAGGTTTTGACTGGGCGTAATCGTGCGTAAGGGTACGCAACGTGGCGTATTCAGTTTTCTTATGATTTTTGTCTAGAGAAAATAACAAGACCCATTCGCTATTTAATGGACACGGTGGGTCGAGAATTCATTTAAAGGAAGAAATAAGTGATTTATTTCTTTTATTTGTTGTAATATTTGGACAGATAGGGTACAATGAAAATAATCTTATCCTGTAGCCAGGATGACAAAATTTCATGCATAGTTTGCAAAGAACACCGGCTTTGCACGCGCATTCGCGTTCAAAGCGGGTCGTACTCTGCTAACAGTTTGCATTGTTTTGTCATCCTGAAAGTAGGACTGTTTAACTCCCTATTTTACCAGGCTTGTCTGAAAATGAAATATTGTCGAAAAAAATAAGAAATTTATTGTTACTAGTAGTTTTTCCTTTTCCACAATCTTTTTTAACATGTCGATTGATTTCACTCAAATTTCAACCAATTTTTCCTTGTCTATTGCAACCATTTCCAATTTAAAACAAGTTTAAAATTTCAGCTACAAAAAGCTTAAATAAGTACAGTAACAAAATGATCCTTTTTGTGAAAAAATGTAAGAATGGTCGAATAACTGCATGGTCTGCTGGAGTTTTTTTTTTTTTTTTTTGTTGTTGTTGTTGTTGTTATTTCTGGTACATTAAGTTATAAAATAATACTTTACGGCGATTTATCCAGGTATCAGCTACAAGTTTTTTTCTTAAAATTACAATCACCACTCAGCAAAGTACACCAATCAATTCATTTAAGAGAATATTAACTAACTTCACGAAAATCTTATAAAATTTAATAAAAAAAAATCTGTATGAAACGGATTCATACACAAGTAGATCTACGAATGCTTATTCATACATAGTTGTGTAAAGGTTTTATTTTCATTTCTTGATCTCTTATGATTTTATATCACGAAACAAAATCTATGCACAGGTTTCTCCATAAGGAGACTGTTTTCTATTGGGATTACTTTTCGCACAAGCTAAAACAATTGCTGCGAAATCAAAATTGTTTCTATTGCGTAAAAGATTTTATTTAGCCAATCAGAATGCACGAATCTCGATCGATATAAATGAAATTTAATCCATAAACCGTATTGTATATAAAAATGGATTGCGATACATTTAAAGAAGAACATCGTAAAATTGACAAGCTGAATGATATTGGAATGATTTTGAATAAACTGAGTGCGCGAGAAGAGTAGGTTTTGAATGTAATTAAAGGGTGGTAATCCAACATCGCTAATTTTGTTCAAGATGAACAAAATTAGCGATGTTTATTACTTTCTTTGATAAAAAATATGCATACAAGTTCTTAAAATGTAGGTTTCAATATAGGTTTCAATGCTTTTGCGAACAATCAGGTTGTTACAAAACTGAATTAAATAAGGAAAATCGTGTGTTTTTTTTTTATTTATGTAGATCTTTTCTATTTGGTGATTTTGGAGCGTTTTGAGTAAATGTTTGGAATGAATGAATTGAGCGCTGGGTGAGCGGTTAAGAATGGTTTCGATTGAGATGAATGTCAATTTCACGATTTTACTAACTGTACAACAAATACAGATAGAAAAACATAATTTTCGAAGACATTTTAAGGTGCAAGTGACGTACAATCACTAACGGAACTCTGGTAGTCTTTATACATTTTCAGCGCTAAGATGGGTTATATTTGGTTACTCACTCCGAAAAAATTATATTTCTTGGTATAATTTTTTTTTGTACAGTCACTTGCATACTTATATGCACGACATTAAATTGCTCGACAACCAAGTACATATAGGTCGCAAGTGCCTATACAGTGTATAGACACTTGCGACCTTTAAGTACTTGGAAGCCAGTTTACTGAAATTTAACAAAGAAAATGTATTTTACCACTTGTTCATGACGCATTTTCTTTTGTTCTTTCTCATTTTCAATTGTTTTTAATTCCCTACCTCGACTTCACCTTAAACCGTTTTAATTATTTTCTCTGACTCTATCCCAACAATAATTAGATTATCTCCGTTCATTATCATCATAAAGCTCAGATAATTACAAAAAATAATTTGCATTATCGTGTGACTTATTGACATTATCAGTTGCATCTCCCAATATGGGGCATCATGAAAAATTTCCGCAAAGATTTATAAGCCGGTTATATTTAATTTCTTTTATCTTGAAATCAATTTTGATCCCATCATATTCTATCTTACACTAAAAGGATTTCTAGCCCGCTTATACGTTTTGATATATATTTATCTAAATCCGCTTTACATATGAGTTCTAAGCTTTTAGGGATATAGAAAGTCAAGGCTAGCAATGTTCACTATAACTTGAATAGACAAGTATTTTTTCCATTTTTCTAGAATTATGTTTTTATGCGCTCATAACATCACTATTGGTTGCCCATATGAGTTATGTCAAAAACTCCACTCCGAGAAAGTAAAGTAGCCAATGAATAATAAATAAAATTATAAATAATATCGAATCAATATGTGGCCCGTCACGCAAAGAGGGACCATCTTGGAACTTTGTAAAATGAATATTTGAAAAAGCGATTGGGTTCAGCATTGGTCAACCAGAGGTCGCATTTCAATAATTCTTTCACTGGACGGTAGGTTGAACATTCTAGATTCAGAATGCACATTGCGAAAAGTTTCGACCCAAGTACAAGATTCATAATATTGACAAAATATTGGCAATAAAATTGAATCAGTTTTCAAAACCACGGAATAAACCAGCCTTAAGGTAGTGGAACCCTAATAGTTCCGCAATATTTTGGAAAACATAATTTTTCACAATGTTGACAGAGGTTTCCTAATGAAAATCATCACTTAGAATGTAGTCTCGTTCTTGAAGGAACTCAGTGTAAAGCAGATAAATGTACAATCACATAGGACTTATATCAAATGATTCGCGCGAAAGAAATTTGAATGAGTCAGAGTGGGAATCGAACTCAGAACCTGTAGGTAAAAGGACGAGTGCTTTCGAAATGAATAAATAGAACTGACAACCATATTTCCCGTGAGATCATTCATTAATTTGCGGTTATGAGAATTTTCAAAGGACTGAATATACATTGACATACATTTTGACCACAAGTCAAGAAAGCTGAATTCTATTTGCCAACTTAAAGTCAGGGAAAATGAAAGTGGTCCACTTCGAGGGCTCAGTGCAAAACTATTGTAAGTGCCTATAAACATATAGGTACTTACAATAGTTTTAGGCTAAACTATCAACTCATTAAGTAAAATGTTTCATTAAAGAACATCTTTATAGAACAAGGTCTATGTCATTAGCCGAGTGAACAAGCTAAATGGGTAATTTTACATAAATAAAAACAAATGCCTTTTTGAATAATACAGTAATTATCCGCCAGGGGTTTTCACAAACACGCATTGACCAGTGGATTCAATGGTGCCTTCAACCTCAAAGACACAGTGGCCCTTTTTTGCAAAAATAAATCAAAAGTAATTCGGCTAATTAGACATGAAAAGAGGGTGGGGTAGGAGTCATCATAATTAATAAATATACGCCTGTTTCTCGCAGTGATTTCGGTGAGAAAATATTCCGGGTCTCGCCTTTTGATAATCATACAAATTGAGAAAAATATACGTGCAATGATGTACACTTTCATAGGTATATAATGAGATAGAGAGAAAGAAAAACCCTGCTTTTTACGTGCCTGTGATTTTATGATTGAGAAAACATTGTGAAAAAGGAAGAACTTGCTTCTGACAAGCAATTTCTTCTTTTTCCACACTATTTTCTACCCTACTGAATGGTTATTTTTCAAATTAATTCCACTTTGAATTTTCGTCTGCAAATCTTTGAATTTGGACAGGTCCAAAATTTTGTAAAACAGGAAAGTGTTAAACAATAAAGTTTTTTTTAAGGGAGGATTCCATATTTTAGCGACATACGCAAAGCAGACATTAAACTTATCGTTTTGCTCTCGAAAAGTAAATAAGCTTGTAACAACTATGAATTTAAACGAGACTTATAATACCATTGGAAACTATCATGTGCAAAGTTAACAAAAAACTTGACTTCGACTTAACGGCCATATTCACATTGCAGATCGCTGGTTGAATTAAATACCTATCATATATCACTGATGTACACATTAACAAGATAATATCAACAGTTTGACACTGTATCAACTTAATGCTTTTCATCCGGTTTTGAATTTTTTTTTAAATTAAAGATATAAACTACCCTTGAATTTCATATTTTTTACCGCTTTTTGCAAGTGTATCTTAAAGGTCGTAGCATCAGCTTTCTGGGGCTGTTCTTATGCGTTTTTGTACACACACTGACAAATTTTCATCGTGCTTAACTTTTAATATATTTTTTTCGACATAAATCATTCATAGATTAATGGCTCATTAAGAAAATAATCACCCCCAATTTTGTGTGAGCCGGTTAACACTTATTTAGGTGGTAATACTATCTCGTGTTTTTTCTTTCTCTTTCTCTCTCTCTTCTTTTGTTTGTGTCCCGTCTCGCGACCAAGAACCATCTAGAATCTCTGGAAACTCCGTATAATGAATATTTAAAAATGAATCTACGAGGCCAAAAGAGAAGCCAGCCGGATGTCTGTACATGTCTGAAATGACTTTACATGTAAACTAATGTAGGAAAATCGTTCTTGATTCAGAAAATTTACAGAAAGCGAAAAGTAGTTAGTATGCCTGCGCAGTTTGGCAATGATCGACAATTTTCGCAGATAGTCCCTTTTCGCTAGACGAGACACAATGCTCATAAATCGGGAACCCTCGGCGATTCTACGGAATAGACCTCGGGTATAATACGGACGCAGCCATGAAAGCGCGTCATTCCGGGCGTAGGTTTATATGACGTAATAAACATCAACAATCCCGCTAAGGATGACGTTGCATAAAATAAAATCAACGAAAGAATAAAAGTGGGCATATTAAAATTTGATGACAAAACGCAGTGTTTACTGCGTTTTGTCATCAAACTATAGTATGCCAAAAGATCTCCAAAGATGATCGGAGAGAATTAATAAAATGTCATTTTCTACAAGCGTATTAACCTAAGCACCACCAGGAGCCGAATTACCTAAAAAACGACCCCAAATTATTACACTTACGTCCGAGGTACTTTTCAAGTTACAGAAAAGTCCGAGCGATGTTCCGAATAAATGCTTATGTTTTTTTATATTAACGACGCTTGGTCTCCTAATTTTAAGGAAAACGAATTTTCACCAACCATAATTATAAAATTCTTCACCACTCTTATTTCTTTATCTTCTTTCTACCAATTTTCATAGCTGTGACAGTTACATTCGTGCATCGGTAAATGTTTGTTCCATTTTTATTTAATTTCATTTATGAAGAACATATTATTTGTTGTTTTTTATGGCGTATCCAGAGCCTGAATGATAATCACAATAAGCATGAAGTCTATCGTCGTTTTTTTCTGTTAAAATCTCGTAACTACAGCTTGTTCAAAGCCGTAGAAACGAGTTTGTTTTTTTTTTAGAAAATCGATTCTTTGCTGATGCGATTTTCTCTCCTAATTTCATGAAAGATATCTACCGTGGTCACCTGTCTACCCTGTTAATCGTTTAGCAAAAGAAAATAATGCCAACTGTTCCGGATCGAATAACGATAAAGTGGAAAATCCTAAATAATGCAAATTGAACAGGAAGTTCTTAAAACCATCAACAGCAATCATTGGTGCAAAGTTCGTTACAAAAGTATTATTTTCTTTTTACGTGCGTTTTTCGTCAATGCTCATAAACATGTGCGTTATATTTCCAACAATTTCAAAAAAGAGATGAGCAACATATAGGCATCATGAAATCTCAGATAGCGCCTGTGCATCAGCACAGTCTGATCAGAGTCTTCACGGTGCGCTCAAACAATGGCTACGGACCTAAAGCCTCTGTTCACAATCCCAGAGTATTTCTTTTGTGTTTTTTTTTGTGATTGTCCAGGTTGCTCAAAGTCTGTCCGTCATGCACACATGAAATTGTTGGAAATGTCAGGCACAGGCCCATATGATTCTAGTGTTGGAAATTTCGTGTAAGTTTGTAAAGTCAAAGAACTTTTTCTGGCGCGGGAATCTCTGAGTATTTTTTCTTTGATATGATTAAATGCTGATTTAGTATTGTTAGGTTACGGCGAAACCCTGGCTTTAAAGCATTGATGGAATATCTTCCGAATATTTCCGGGGACATAAAATTATCCTGGATAAAGCAAGTGGGAATTCTTGAAAATTTGGCGGGAAATTCGTCATGGAATAGTCTTGAGAAATAACCTATTTGACGAAATTACTTAATTAGCACAATTATTCAGTGTTTTAAGTATAAATTCCCTCCAATTTGCAGAAATATGTTTTGCTAATTGCTTGTGTCATATGGAATTAGGCTATGCTTCAAAATAGTTGGTTGGTTGTTGGTCGTTGCTTTGTCTGCGAATTTGAATTTCAGCTATCGATGAGCCTAACCATAGCTTAATTTCTTTTATTTTTTGTTAACCACATAATTCTATTAGAGGCTAAAATCGTATGTCCAAATATATCCCAGACACATTAGAAGCATATATTAACATATCTAAGACAAATTAGATCTAATAAGATCCCAAATTAATAAGATTGCATGTTGTTATATAGTAATCACGTGCAAAATGACGCTTTTTAAGAGAATTTGTCTTAAGTTTTTATCATTAAGCTAGTGGACTCATAATAACGCCGCAATGATTTGGGAGTAATGAACTTCAACAGTGTGAACCGTGGTTTCCTAATGATTTTCATTAGGAAACCTCGGTTGACATTGTGAAAGAACATGTGGTCTTAAATGTTGCGAAACTATTACGGGTCCACTACCTTAAGTTTTATTATTTGCACATAAGAAATTGAGCAATTCTTTCTCATTCATCAAATTCATGTGGATCTGGTCTATTGCTGGACCCGACGATGGTTGATTCATCGATGCGTCAACGCAAGAATGTAGATTTTCTTTCTTTCTTTCTATCTTTCTTCCGTTCTTTCTTTCTTTCTTTCGTTCTTTCTTTCTTTCTTTCAATGAAAATACATGCTATAAATAGGACCATAACATGTCAAGAAAATTGATGTCTGTCATAAAAGAAAGGCATTTCAAAAAAATCACAATAATTCAAAGTTTCAACAGTGTTAACCGAGGTTTCCTTATGATTTCATTAGGAAACATTGGTTAAAATTTTGAAAGATCATCGGAATTCCGAAATGGTGCGGAAGTATTACGGGTCCACTACCTTAAGACAGAGACGGCAACACACTGTACAACAGTATATGCGTTGAACAGTAAGCCGGCCGACAGCAGCAGAGCATGGGAGATTCATTTCTTCCCAAAATGGAATCAATAAAAAAAACAGAAATCGATAACAAGAAAAAAATATAATCATTTATTGCTGTAACTGGATTTGAAATGTGTGTAATCATTCATGATGGGCACCCCCCCCCCCCCCCGAAAGATGGGATAACTTTGCTTAATATATTTATTGTCTCTGTCATTTCGGTATCATAACTATATCTTGGAGAAAAAAAACTGCCCAGTGTTCGAGATTTAGACGTTCGCAAAACGTTTCAAAATGTTGTCTCGCTGAGCAGGTGTTATAACGTGCAAAGCCGGTTGACATTCGTAACGTTAGAAAACGCTTTTGTATTTGAAAGCTTGGCAGCCCTGCGTCCAAGATATCGAATTTTACAAAACGTTTCAGAAATGTTTCCCTGCTTTCCGTGTGCACCAAAGGGCAAAGCGGGATAACATTCTAAACGTTTACAAGCGTTTAAGCATCATGAACACAGGGCTGGTAAATTATATATCTGATTTCAAGTGAAATGAAAATCTTACCGTTTTTTGTAAACTGATATTATCCAAAGATCGTCGATGGTGGTTGCCACTTTTTTCAGAAAATAAGATCTGTTTTATTACAAATCGTTTACAATTTTATCGTCCAAAGATGAATATTTCTTCTTTCAGAAGCTTTATCAAGATTTGATCAGGCCTCTTGATAACGATGAAGAGGGTACGACTAAAACGCTAGCCAAAGAGGCAATGAATGAGCCGATGTAACACCCGATTGAAAACCTCGCCTTTTAGTCAGATATTAATACAAAGTCCTTTAACTGTTTGAAATCGTTAACAATGTTTCACATTGAGATTTAAATTCAACATTGATACTGTCTTTCTGACTAGAAACCTTATTAATATGCAAATTAGCAGGGAGGGCCTTAAAAATTAGATTCGTCAATGTGGGTTGACAACGTTATTTGAGTGAATGAAATTAGCATACTTTGTAGGATCAGATATGGCGATGTTCAGTTGATTATTGTGAAAAGCGATACGTATTATATCTCAAATATTAGATATATGTTCGGGATTTGATATCGTCGATTTTCTTCCAAAATCTCGTAACTACAGCTTTACACAAGCTGTAGTTACGAGATTTTAGCAGAAAACGGCGATATGAAATAAGACTAACCCTAAAGCCCCAAGTTTTGTTAATTTCACCCATCGGTTCATTGACATTAAATCTAGTTCGTAGCCAAAGATATAAAATCTTCAATCTAAAATCTAAAACGTCGCAACGTTGTTTATAAAATGTTTCATAGATTATTTAAAATGACTGTGTTTTGGTTATATAAAGAGCATTTGTGATAACCAAAAACGTCGACATTGCTCTATATACCTATTTTATAAGTTTAAGCTGCATTACGACATCTTCCTAAAATACTTTGTTGTGAAGTAATCGTTACATAGCATTTTATTCTGTTTAAAGGCTGATTTTTACATGTATTCGATGTGTAGAACTAGATACGAGCTTTTGTTCAACAATTTTAAGCGACCCACATTTCATCGCAAGATGATGGTAATATTACACCCTACAAGACAAAAAAATCCGCATTCCATCCTTGTGCATATAAAAATGACAAATTTCAAGATGGGATTTTGGCGCGTGCTGCTCGCAGTGTGACATAATTATCAGTATCGGTGACAGGACGATAAGCCATTATCGCGATTTTGTCACGAACACCCCGGTTGAATTGTCAAAATTTCGCGATTTTTCACTCCTTGCCTAAGTATGTAGTTATCTATTGCTGATTTGAACGATATATCAAACTGTATACGCCCCCGTAGATCCCTTTATTTTCAAGTTCCAAAAGTTTCAAGGTTGATTAGATTTTGATTTTACCTATGCTCTTTAACGACTCAAATGCTTATTGATGCAAAAAATATATACGTATATATAAAATAGTGTCGCCGGTTTCAATCTAAAATTCCGTAACTAACTTGTAAAAGCTGTAGTTATAAGGTTTTAGAATAAAACCAACGATTTTACATACCAAGTCATCGGATATTATTTTGAATGATCGAGCCATATATAAGATTGAAATTGCAGTTCAAAAGAGTGCCGACTTTTATATGGTAAATGCGAAAGTAAGAAAGTAAGCAGGTTTGAGCTCAAACTGCAGACGTTTCCAGGTTTATTTGGCATTTTTAGAAAAGATAATTGTTGCTTCAGCAGGGCGTTCGGGATTCAAATTCGTTTGCACACGTTTATGAATGATGCATAGATTTAAGTTTACGTGCACAACGAATTGCAATGCCAAAACGTTTGCAAACGTTTTGTGCCCTGAACACAAAACGGTTCTACCAAGCTATTCTCATTAAAAAACGGCAGGTTATAACTGTCAGATTGACAAACATTACCTCTATTTGTCACTGATAAGCCAAGAACACCTCCGAGATTGCTAATAAATAATGGTGGTTGGCAGGAACCGATCGCGATAAAAAAAACTTAAAAAAATGAATTTTAAATTTCATGATTTAGAGCCTTTAATATACATATAACACGCTCATTAGACTGGCCTCAGTCGTTTTTGTTTGCATTTTCAGAAAATATTTTTGTTGTAGCTCTATGACATGCATCTTTAATCCAAGTTCATATTAACAAGTGCTGAACAAAAACTTTTCTTTTTAGAGACAGGGGACTTTATTGTAAGAATTGTAGTGATTTAATTCGCATTGAAAAAATACTGTTAAGGAGAATCTGGGGGCCAGACTACACGCTCATACAGTTAACAACATAGTGAAATTAACAAGGTGAATGATTTTGGAATGATTTCAGAATGAAATTGAATGAGTGCATGGAGCGAGTTTTTGAGTGAAATTAAAGGGAGGTAATTCATTATGGCTAATTTTGTTCAAGACGAACAAAATAGTGATATTAATTACCCCCCTTTAATAAAATATGCGAACTTTTCTGTTTGTACGTCTCCGTGGGACAATCTGACACTCTTAAGTCCACACCAGCTAAAAAAGTCGTAGAATAAATAGATTGATTTGACTTTATTGTTGAAAGTCTTGAACGATTTTTAAATGTTTTCTAATGATTTCGGAGCGTTTTTGATCGATTCGAGTGAGTGGTTGGAATGAATGAATGGAGCGCTTAGTGAGCGAATAAAACTAAATGGTTTTGATCGGAATGAGTGTCAATTTCACGATGTTTTTAACTGTAGGTACAGTGGCTGAAATATACCAAAAATGACATTTTTAGCAAGGGGCATGAAAAAAACACAAACAAAGAAAGAAAAAAAGCAGTAGTATAACGCTTGAATTTAAGTGTGTCATAAAGCTCTGAAAGCAATCATTGAACAGGTGGTTTATTCGTTGATCGTCGTTACTGATGAGGCTGCTCTCCCCCTATTGTGGCACGGAAATATTTTTTTCCATTCATTCGAAATTCACAAACGTACCCCAAGAAGAAACACTTTCTTATATTATCTGTTAATTCGTCCAATGTTTATGACAAAGTAAATCACCTACTAAATAGCGGCACCCAGCTGGGTCGATAATCGTTTTAATCTGACCACTCGATGTCAATTCTAAGTGGTCACTCTTGACCATCAGTGGTCAATTAACGAAGGAAGCATAAATATTAGTGATATTTATCTATATGTGTCAATAAGTAGTTGATGACCACTTGTTGACGCATCCCCTGGTGGGCACTTGCTCGCAGTTTTCTTCCTTTTTTCTACAACAAAGCCAGTACATTATATTGTTGATCTTGGGCAAGTTATAATCATAATAATACTGTTAATTTTGTTGTTGTACATCGTGAAATTGACAACATGTATGATTGTTAAATGATTTTTAGAATGAAATCGAATGAGTGTAAGGAGCGAGTTTTGAATGAAATTATAGGGTGGTAATAAAATCCCACTAATTTTGTTCAAGATGAACAAAATTAGAGATAATTATTACCTCCCTTTAATAAGATCCAACGTGAACCAGTATAAAATCAACAATAACTATTCTTTTTTAGTCTGTCCGAGAGAAAAGTCCAGTCGGCTTTCGGAATATGCACAGTATTATCTAGGGCGTTTTCTTTTTTGTAGTTGGTGAATCATACTATTCGAAAATTTATTGATTCACCATGCATAGATATGCAAAAAAATGCGCAGTAATTCTCACGGAAGAAGGAGAAAAAGAAGAAGAAGAATGGTGATCAATACGTTGATTGATCAGGTTGTTAGTATAATGATCCATACTAGTAATACTATTTATTTTTTAAGTATAACCATATAAGGAAGTTTTAAGTTTACATGGATATTTATCTTATTACCTCTATTTGCCTTGTTTTTGTCGATGTTTCTAACAGAAATGCAAGTTTCTAAAAATAACCGCATTATGTCATTGTTCTTAAAATATCCATGTTACAGCATGGTAGAATGTTGTCACACGAATATTTGTAAAATTATAAGATAAATGTAAATTGCACCTATTGCATGTGATTTGAGATAAATAAGAAGAAAGAAAAAAATACAATCCCAAAAGGATGAGTATCGAGTTAGTGTGGTGGCTACCGGCGGTTCGAACCTAGGTCGTCCCCGCCGGCAGATCAGCTGCTTTAGTCTCAGATGATGAAAGTAGTTTCGTATCGATAAGTCCACCACACTACGGCTCACCCGATAAACGGTTGTAAATTTTTATCTATTATACTTACCTGGATCGGTTGTGCAATACTTTGAATTTGGTCACTTGTGTATACTGTCAACTGGCGGTAAATTCAAAACTTCCTTATATGGTTATACTTAAAACATATTAAGTATTACTAGTATGGATAAAAATACTAATACTCTGAACAGTCGACGTGTTGTTCACCAATCTTCTTCTTCTTCTTCTTCTTCTTCTTAATAGCGCAATTGGTAGCGCGCCGGACTTCTAATCCAGGGGTCTATATTCGCACGGGTTCGATCCCAGGCCGCGGCACTTATCCTTTCCGACATTTGTCTTCCACCAATGGGTAGATAATCGTAAAACTATGTGGAATAGCAACTGGAGGCTAGGAAAGGGATGTGGTGGTAGCACTGGTGTGAGAAATACCAGGAATCCATCGTTAGGTGCTCCAGTCGTCGCGATATAACTGAGAGATTGTTGAAAGCGACGTAAAACCCCAATTCAAATCAAATCAAATCTTCTTCTTCTTCTTCTTTTCTTTCTTCTTGTTCTTGTTCTTGTTCTTGTTCTTCTTCTTGTTCTTCTTCTTCTTCTTCCTCCTTCTTCTTCTTCTTCTTCTTCTTCTACTTCTTTTTTCGGCCATATCTGTGGCGTATAAGAAAATTTTCGAATGGTGTGATTCACCAATTACAAAAGAAAACCCAGGCAATACATCATTTTCCGAATGCCGAGTGGACTTTTCTCGGACAGACTGAACAAAAAAACTATTATCGATTTTCTACTTGTTCATGCGTGATCTAAAATCTTTTTGAAGTAATAAAACGTATTCTTATATCTACATTACTTTTTTCGTGATTTTTTTTAGTAAAATTAGATATAAAACTGCAAATATTTTTTCACAAAACATTTCCCAAAACAAGTCGGGAGGTCATCCAATAATTTCCATATAGCCCGTGTTAATGCGGGGAGATAAAACACCGTTTAATGAATATTCATTAGACAGACTGGGAGATAAGGAAATGATCGATGTTGAATTATTGGTCTACGGGGCTTCTGTAAACATCGTTTTGACAATATTTGTTTGTGTTTGTTTTTTCCTAAACAATGACGGATCAAGGCTTTCTGCGAAGGGAGCTCGAGCATACGAATTCCGACAGGTCGAGTCAGGGACTCTCAAGTAAGTAGCCAGCCCTGCGTTCAGGATCACCTTACGGTGCAAACAGTTTTCCAATTGTACCCCGCTTTGCACGCACGTGCACGTGCAAAGCGGGGTATAATTGGAAAACTGTTTGCACCGTTTGGTGATCCTGAACGGAGGGCTGGACTCTCGAGTCTATCTGATGTAAGTTCGTAAGACCCTCCGGAAACCAACTTCAGAAAAGAATTGAAGACTGTTTTAAACAGTCTTCAATTCTTTCCTCAAGTTGACAAACTTATTATGTTCAAACTATCCAATACCTTGCGTTGCAAATCCTGAGATTAGTTCAATATTTGTAAAAAAAACACAACGATAGCTAAAAAACAAATCTTCATGTAAAGCAAGGAACCTGAAACCTTAAAAGAACCAAAATATTGAGTCCTTGGAACCCTTTTATGTCGACGTCGCACATAACCCCTAGGTTTTGTTTTCCTACTTTTATCCAATTTTTGATAAAATTTACCCATGAAAATGAAATGAAAGGCCACAGAGGGGGGGGGGGGGAAGCCCCCGAAATCTCTCTGGTTCCGCCACTGCTAAATCGTTTTGCACAATACATAGACGAACTCCGACCATCTTAATGCATTTGAAATTCAAATGATACTCATTTTCATCTTAATTTCTGTTTTTAGTTAAACACAAGGGTATTTTCATCCATATCCATTCATTTAAGTGATTTAGATAATTCTTACTGCGTAGGAAAAATGAATTTGGCCTTTATTCCATTATAGAAACTTCCAATGAGAAAATAATTGGACTTAATATTCATTTAGATCGCAAAGGTTGAAAAGTAGCCGACCGTACAATATATTCGTCAAAAATACATGCATTCTTCCTTGTCGTTAAACATGTTTTAAATTCCAATTATAACACCCTTATGGTCATCTTGCAATATTTACAAGTGTGTCAATTTTGTTTAATCAAGCATACCATCTTAGATTTTACATTCTGATAGAAACATGAAATATTTGACAAAATAATTAACCTATTGTTTCCATGGCAATTATTAGGTTCAATAATTTGTTTTTGAAAATGTTGCCTTTTATTTACATTGACAGTTTTGTGTACCTGTAAATTAATAGCTGTCTAAATTGAAATTAATGAAAATATTGACTGTCTTGGGTATTCGTAATTTTGACAGCGAGCATGTTGTCCAGTTTGATAAACCCTTTCCCAAATAATCTCTTCTTTTTACAACTCTCGGAGCTTAGTTATTATGTCAATTGAAATGTTGTAGGAAAGAAGAACAGATATGAAGCAAGTTGTTTCTCAAAATAGTTTTCTTAACTCCCGTATGTAGGTTACCGGGTTTTTAAACATCATTTAGATCTGTACGTTAACCGTCACGCAAAAAGGGGTCACCTGCGAACTCCGTAGAATAAATATTCGAAAAAATATTGGTTCCATTATAGAAGTCAACCAGAGGTTGCATTTAAAAAAAAGATATCAAACAGAAAGGTAGAGTAACTAATGTAGATTCAGAAAATTAGCCAAGTTCGAAAGGTTTCGTTTCTGGTCAGACTGCACAGCCCGTGTAGTCTGACTAGGATCGACACTTTACGCACTACATAGATGGTCCCCTTTTCGCCCGACAGATCACAGACATTATTCTTTTTTTTTATTGTTTTATGAATAGAATAAGAAAATACATATATAATTGAAAAACTATTATCGTACAAGTTTAAGTGAGTGATCAAATGACAATTTTGTCTACACCCGTATAAAGCAAACTGACCTTTAATTATCCTTTGATTACTTACTTAAACTCATACATGTATAGGCATGTGTACACTGACCATATTCAGCGAAATAGACAATCTTCGTTTATTGTATTTCTTCGACTTCTTTTTCTTTCTCCTCTTTTTGCACTGTTTTCATTATCTCCTTCTGTTCTTCTTCAAAATTATTCTTTAAGATTTCTTTTTTACGATCTAAATATCAGATAGAACATTTGATTCTTAGACTCGTACAGAGTGCACCGTAACAAAAAGATAATTTCGAATAAACACAAACAGGCCAAAGGCATTAATCAACATTTAATTAGAATTTCAACATCTCGTCAAAATAATTACTCAATTTCATAGATCAACGTCATTTCTTAGTCACTTGTTTCTATACATGTACATTGTAATTTTATAAAACTAGACCAAAGCAAAGTCTCGAAAAGAAAAAGGTATGGAGTCGATGTTATTGGTCTGTGGTCTCAAGATTGGTCATGTGTTTTGTCGATCAATCATTGTAGATGACCCGTAAGCCTTCTGTCATATTACCGTTATCGGTATGATCCTGACACTTGTCCTCGTGCATGAAGCGGTGCATGTGTGTGTATTTCCGTTTATTTATCGTCGCTACCGTAGCACATGCCCATATGAGTGACGCCCAAAGAAAACGGTTAGTTGTTACGGTGGATAGTGCAAGTAAATACAAGGAAACTACTCCTGAGATACGCCATGGTTATTTAACGTGCTCGGTGTACACTGAAACGAACTTCTAAACGGTCACTTGTTTTTTTGTTTTTTTTTTTAAAATGTAATATTTTCTTTGGTATCTGAAATGGGAAGTAGGTGAATTCTATTAGAAAAATAATTCATGGTGAATGTTCAATCAACATCGACTTGAAAAAAAGAACGAGTTTGACGGCAATTCAAGGGTACCCCTGATTCACTGTTTGCAAATTATACCCTGATTTGCCCGAAAACTTACGTGCAAATCGGGGTAAAATTTGGAAAAAGTTTGCACCGTTTTGTTCTCCTGAACGCGGGACTGTTGTGGTATAGAAGTCGGTAAAGACTAATTTATGGGTGTAAGTCATCCTAAACACAGGGAAGGTCGCAAAAATTACGACAACAATTCTCTGTATTCCACTACTTTTTGTCACGTATACATAGTAATTCTAGGATATGGTTCACGATTCGAGCAAATGAATATACTTGCATATGCATTTATTAAAAGACTTTAAAGACATAAGGTTGTCTTGAACTCCAAAGCTGGTCGCCAAAATTAAATCGTTGATAGAGACACGTTGACGTAAATTTTGCGTTCTGTTGAGTTGAAGACTACGTAATGTCACGTTTTCGGGGGGGGGGGGGGGGGGTACATATACGCTTGACCAAAGATGTGATTCCAGTGACAAATACGTAACAAAACAGACATAAACTATACATTCTGAAAACTTTTTTTCCCGCTGAACATATTCAAAGCGTGAGTAAGTCCTAAGCGGGGTTACACTTTTCAATCTTACGTTGAAAACAAACGTTCTAATTTAGAAAGATGTATTGTTACTTTTACGTGACGTTTACGTTATCCGTGCTTGTTCTAACCACTGTCACTGAAAAGAATTTTGTGGAATTTTGATTGAAAATCTGACCAAACGTTTAATCAAGCATATGCTAAGCTAATTAAGTCTTTGAGTGTCACTGAAAGACATTTAAAAAGTTTCGCTTACATCAGGTCTATAATAATTTGGTTCTTCGGGAAATTAAAGCTACATCACTAACCTGAGTTCAATTACTCGTTAAGAGTTGAGCATTTGCGTGACATTTTCCAACAAGTTCAAACAAGGGTGAGGCCTTTACATCATATATAGCATGATTTTCAACTAAAAGATTCGATTGCTGTCTAAGGAGAAATATGCCCTATCTACGGAGCGTATAGTAAAGACTCTGGTTAGACTGTGCAAATGCACAGGCTGGCACGAATCTTTGCTAGGAGCGCAAGTGAAATTGCTGGATATGTCATGATAGTTACCATAATAATACGATAAAAAAATATACGCATATATGAAATAAGGAGAATTACTTTATCCACAATTCGTCATTCGTCATAGATCATCTGTAGCGGGAACATTGGTGCTCAGTTTGACGTCACATAACCCACGCGCTTCGTTTTCTGTGAAATTCTCCTAACGTCAATATTTTTACTTATTTATTCATTTTACACCCAGAAAAAATCAAATTATGCAATAAAATGCAATAAATATTGCAAGGTATAGTGAAAACGACTTTTGAAAAAGTAGGCTACCTTTAACTCTTGGTTGCTAACATCAGATTAAGGCCAATTTAGTTGGGCCCATCAAGCAACATCAAGCATTTTACGCCCATAAAAGGGTCATAAAACTAATTACTGAATTGTGATCGTGTTATAATTGATAAATTTCAATGTTCTTGTTGATGTGTCCATAAATTAAATTATTGGGGAAGGAGTTATATGCAAAGCAAATTCATCGGATTTTACATTTTGCATACAACTCCTCCTCTATCAGACTTAATTCTTGGACTCATCAACGTGAAAATGAAATAATCTCATAATTAATTTACATATAATGACCAACTCATAAACATTTAAAATATGTCAATATACAGCCCAAACACCGACTTGCACTAGAACCGTGCAGATTTTGCCTAGCGGTTAAGATCAAAACGCTTGCGAAATGTTTGAGAAATGTACCACGCTTTGTGCGTATTTCAACAACTTCAATATCCCAATCTGCTTGTCTACCAACTTCATTCTGCTACTCTGCTGATCTACCAACTTCACTTTGCTAATTTTCTGGTCAACCAACTTCACTATGCTACTCTGTTTGTCTTCCAAATTCTTTGTTACTCTGCTGGTCTACCATCTACCAACTTCAATCTGCTACTCTGCTGATCAACAAACTTCACTCTGCTACTTTGCTGGTGTACCAATTTAAATCTAATACTCTGCTGGTCTACAGATTTAAACCTGCTTCTCTGCTATGCTGTTTGTCCACCAATATGCTATTCCACCAATTTTACACTGTTACTCTGTCGGTCTACGACCTTTACTCTATTATACTGCCGACCTGCCAGCTTCAGCTGCTTCTCTACTGGTCTACCATCTTCACTCAGCTTCTTTTTAGGTCTACCAACTTCACTTTGCTAGTCTGCTGGTCTACAAACGTCACCCTGCTATTCTTCTGGTCTACCAAGTTTGTTCTTGTTATCTTCCTGGCTACTTACTTCACTCTGCTATGCTGCTGGTCAACAAGGTTTACTCTAATCTTACTCTGCTGGTCTACCAACTTTAATCGCAACTTTGCTATGCTGCCGATCTGTCAACTTTATTCTGCTTCTCTGCTGGTCTACCAGCTTCACTCTCCTAAACTATTTTCTCCCAACTTCAATTTGCTTCTCTGCTGGTGTACTAACTTTATTCTGCTACTCGTCTGATCCAACACCTTCACTCTGCTTCTCTTGCGGTCTTCCAACTTCTCTCTGCTACTCTGCTTGTTTATCAATTTCGCTCTGCTACCTTGCTGGTCTACCCCTTACCAGATTTGGTATGCCTCTCTGCAAAACAGTTTGTCTACCAATTTCACGAACATCACACGTATATCGTTAATTAGAACTGACTTGAACTTTCTATTTTTCATCGATTGAGAACCAGACTTTCAATTATGATTTGAGCGATTTGGATGTTAGGCGGGTAAATTATGCTGATATTTTTAAGGCCAGTGTGGTATGAACGAGATTATGAACTGATTAACGAGATTAAAGATAGGGGTTTGTTTTTTCACCAAATGTCCCACCAATAATGTCAAGGAGCTGGATTAACGCCAAAACAGTGGTCATTGTGCATTCTTCCGAATTGTCCTATACACCAAGAACGATTCTATGACTTTTACCCGTGGGTTGTCTAACAAGTTCAAAATTACTTGCATGTGTGACCCGTCAAGCCGAAAAAAGGATCATTTTGGTATCTCAAAAAGTATCGAACCAGCCCCGCGTTCGGGATGACATAACGATGCAAATTGTTTGAAACTATCCCCCGCTTTTCACGTAAGAATACATGCAAAGTGGGATATATTTGTAAATAGTTTTCATCGTTTTGTCGACCTGAACGCAGGGCTGGTAAGACTGTGCAGATTTCATAGGCTGACCAGTTTCAAAACTTTTCTTTGAATCTTTGAATCCAAAAGTTTATTTCAGCGACCATATTAGCTTTTTTTTGAAGATTCTATTTTCTAATTTATCCCCTACTAGATCATTTTTGAGGTGTTTTTTTACAGAGGTTCATTTCGGCGATCCCTATTGGCTTGATTGGCTACATACTTTTGACACTTAGAAAAAAATATTTTCGTTCTTGTTTCCTTTCAGAATCAAGCCAACCAAACCGGGTACTGCAATACCATGTCCGATTACGTTTCACCAAGAAACAACCTCTCCCTCCTCCCCATGTGAGTCGCGTCGAACTCATTCCACAGTCCAGTGGGCAATTAAATACGAATTGCCGACGTTTCCAGAACACTTAACAGCATCGTGAAATTGACAAGCTGAATGATTTGGGAATTATTTCTGGATTAAATTCAATGAGTGCGATGAGTGAGTTTTGAATGAAATAAAAGGGAGATAATCCAATATCGCTATTTTTTCAGGATGAACAAAATTAGCGATATTATCACCTTCCCTTAAGGAAATATGCATACAAGTTCTACTTATAGCTTCCAATTTCTTCTAGAACCAATCAGACGCTTACAATTTCAATTATATCAGTAAAATCGCGTTTTCCCACTTATATTTATTGAATGTCGCTGTTGATTTTATCTTTCTTTGGAGTGTTTTAAGATGTTTGAGTGAGTGTTTTCAATGAATGGATTGAGCGTTGAGTGAGCGATTTAGAACGGTTTTGATTGAGATGAATGTCAATTTCACGATATAACTAATTGTTTATGTATTATCTCATTCGACCATATCTACTAAACAATATGTGAAACATCAAATTTCCACCGTAACAAAAAGAAAGACTGACTGAAAATGCAAATTGCAAAAATGCACCAATGAAAGTAAAATCGCACTGAAAAGAATTTAAAAGCTATATATTATATCGGTTCATAGTACAGTTTAGAACATCTTGATTTTGGGACGATTATGGAATGAAATTGAATGAGTGTGTGGAGCGAGTTTTGAGTGAAAAGAAAGGTAGGTAATCCAATACAACTAATTTTGAAAGATGAACAAGTTAGCGATATTTATTACCTCCCTTTAAAAAACTTATATGTACTTTTCTGTTTGTGTGTCTTCGTGGACCAATTAGACACTTTAAAACCCACAACAGCCAATGAGATCGTAGAATAATTTGATCGACTTGAAAAAAAAATGTTGATTGTCACGAACGTTTTTGAAATGTTTTCAAATGATTTTGGGGCGATTTTGATCGATTTGAGTGAGTGTTTGGATTGAATGAATTTAGCGCTATGTGACTAATTTAGAATGCTTTTGGTCGAAATGGTTGTCAATTTCACGATGTTTTTAACTGTATGCTCAAAATGACAGTGATTGGGGTTAGTATCAGACAATACATTTCTAGTGTCAAACCTCCCAGAATTCGATCCCTGTGTGTTTTTATAATTAACAATGTATTTTCCTATACTGGCCGCAATTAGCACGCCTGTTGACAGAGGCGGCTACTAGACCGATATTTTCTGACCAGTGACGGCTGGACCCTAGCTGACCTCCGTGTCGTACATTTCACCATTAATTTGATACATTTTACAAAGCTATAGCTCAAATGATAACCATCAAATATCATTTTAATAATGATGAACTTCTATATATTAAACACACCGACATAGCTATAATAGGGTACAGGCTCTGCGCTGTCGCAAGACAATCGAGAATCTTCTGCGATTTCACGGAAAATGCTTGATGTTCCAATTTGATCGGGGACACTGGGCGATTCTATTAATTCTACTTCAATATTACATCGAAATGCGTTACTACCAGAATTTGAAATATACCTTAAATTGCACAAAATTATTAATTACTACACTTACGTCTGGAAATTTCCACCTTACGGAGATGCCCGAGTGATCTTCCGAATTTTTCCGATTGGGTCGTGACACTACTTTTTCGAGCAAGGCAAGTTAAGTCTTCATGGTTTTTAATCAGTCTTGTACCGTTGCTTATCATTGTCGTATTAATCTAGAAGCAGGAATGTAAGGGGTTTAACAATGATGTCCTATTTCTCACTAGATTTGGCAACAAAACAATGTTTTTGAACATCAATCTGAAGATCTACTTTCACGAGCCTTTAGATTATCTTTTTTATCAGTGTTGTCGGATATCGGGCACAAAAACTATAAGATGAAACAAAATACGCTGAGTGAAGCCCTGTGTTCGGCTCTGCCACTGTAAAGTTTTCACTGCGTACCCAAAGGTACAGATAAGAGTGGGAACCTCCAGTCTAAAATCTTTATTTCTCAATGAAACCCTATGATGTGGGTACTCATTTAAATTGTCTCGTCGAGACAATTCCAATGAGTACCAACAAAATAGAACTGGTGAAATATTTCAATTTGGAATCTAATATACCCCCTCTATCTTTTAGCTCTGGTACCCATCGAATATTAATTACAAGCTTCGTGATGGAGAGTCATATTACCGTCTCTTCCATATTTACATAAATTATTATTCCGTCACGTGACCCGATCATTATGGCCCCGCCTACCGACTGAATTCGATTCAAATGGCGGTTTGGCGATGGTAACAAAGTAACTGATAGCAGTCATTAACAATCTGATGTCCCGATATTAAAATTGGATAGATTGAACGCTTAACACCAACGTTGCATTAACAGTGAGAAATATTTTAAGAAATAAGCCTTTTTTTCTCAAACCTTCCTAACTATTGAATGACCACAATACATGCAAGCCTTTCATTCGAAAGCAATCTAGATCTATTTCTATAATGTTATGGTAGTGCAAATGTATACATAGACTTAATGTTGAAAAGTTTTGTTTAGTTTTGTGAAAAAGGGTTAAATCAACATATTAATGTAGCGAACATACCGCAAAAGGAGGGTATAAATCGCCATTTTGTATTCTAATGATTAATGGCTTATCGTGTGTGATTTTTTCAGCTTCTAATGAAACCTTAGTTATTGCAAACTCGCCGTGAAACCAAGCACCGAATAAGATATGGTCAAGCTTTATTACACGCGTGTATTCATTTTTTTATTAAACGAATTTATTGTAAGATATAAGTTTCAATGAGTTTGAAAGGAAGGACACCTTTAGCTCTGGGTAGCTCACATGAGCGGAAAGCTCCTTTTGTTTGAACTATCTCTAGCTGAGCAACATAAATCACAAAAATATATTTTTCAAATGTTGAATTCTTTACATCTTGCAAGAAAAGCATATGCCGAGCAGTCCTTTCTTATTTTGTTGAAAAAATTGATTTGGTAGAAAATGTCATTACAATGTTTTAGCCTTTTACATTTGAGTCTTTTTGTGAAATTTTCAACAAATGCTTAGATGCGTAACGTTAAGACTAAGATCAGCCTATGCAGTCGCATAGTCTGATCATAGTTTTCACTGTGCGCTCAATAGATAGCTTTGGATCTAACGTTCTTTTTCACATAGGATGTCTAGACAGCTCAATGTCCGTCGATCATGCTACTTAAAATTGTTGGAAATGTCGCGAAAGAAAGGGCGCTACTCAAGGAACCTACATGTCAAATATTGTTCGAATAGCACCAAAACTTAGATAAAAATCATTTCTTTCATTATCATTATTTGTTTTAATATTTTCCTGTTCTTAGTTCATTACAATACAATGTACATTAATTTGCATTAAATGTGACTTTAGCACGGTTTACATTTGCCATGAGTGCCGTGCGATGTTATAGCCTGCTATTTTCAATTAACTAGACATACTGACAGTATAATGATAAGACGGCTAAAAGGTCGCCGTGTGGGTAGTGACCATAAAGCGAGCATAGGATGTTGCGATTGAGTGTTAAAGCAAGTCAACCTACAGTGCTATGTTCATAAGGTACAGAACCCCGTAGGTGACATGATATACACATTTTTTATTTTGTTTTAGCGAAATATCATTTCGATAAAACGAGAAAATAATTCGTTAAAACGAAATATGAAGTCTTATATATAAATTCGTTTTAACGGAATGATATTACGTTAAAACGAAGTAGTATTTTGTTTTATCGAAATTTTATTGTGTTATAACACAATGCTTATTCGTTATGATGAATAAGTATTTCGTAATAACGAAATAATATATATTTCGATTGAACGAAAAATTAATTCTTTAAAACGAAATATCAATTCGTTCAATCGAAATACTAATTAGTTGAAACAAAATAGTATTTAGAGAAAACAAAACATAAAATCATGAATTATTTTTTCAAATCATTTCGACTAATGATTCAAGTCTTAATCGACGATAGATCTCTAACTGGACCCCATCCCCTTCCCCGTTGATGCGTTTGGTGCAACGAGCCATTATGAGAAAGACCGTCGCTAACCGGGATTTAGCTCATGAGCGCATGAAAAGAAAAGGCTCGAAGTGCAGTGTTAACCACTGAACAATGTGTAGTCTTTCATTGTTCAAACTTTGGCCCAAATTTACGATTAAAAGATAGGCCGAGAACTTGAAGTGGACTCTCGCACATGTTACAATAACAAAGTTTAATGCGTGACTTCATATTGCAAAGGATAAAAATTGAGAGTTCCGAAGGATACTATTTCGTTTTAACGAATGATAGTAATTCGTTAAAAACAAAATACTTATCCGTTAAAACGGATATTATTTCGATATAACGAAATATTAATCCGTTATAACTAAATGTTGATTAAACAAATACTAATTTGTTTTGTCGAATTACATGTAGTATTTCGTTTAAAGGAAATAGAATTTCGATATAATGAAATCCTACTTCGTTAAAACGAAATGTTAATCTTTTTTTATCGAAATACTATTTCATCTCATCAAAATAATATTTCGTGTAAACGAGATAAAAAAAATGTGAATATCATGTCACCTACTTGCTCCGTAGTAAGGCGATCATGAGATGCATTGCGGATTGAATATGGGCTTTGAAAGACCTTTCGATTTCTTAAAAGTTGTATAACTTTTTGTCAGACGAAATATCCCGGGGTTGCGATTCCCGTCTAAACGGTGCCATGGCCTAACCGACACAGCAAACCGTCGTAGTGTTAGGCGAGTTTTTATGCGATGTACGGGCTTCTAATGCCACATGTTAACAAAGCCTTATTCGTGAAAATAAAAAAGTAAGAACAAGAAGAGGAAAAAAGACTTGCTCTTTACGAAAAGAATTAAACCTTTACACGAGGAAAGGTGACCGTGAGAAAGAAATACGTAACAATTACATACATTCCAACAATGTTATAAATGACAGCTATATGATAGTCGTTAGTAAATGAAAATGATTCAATAAAAATGGAAAACAGTAGGGTCTGAATAGTTAGACCCATATTTTACATCATGAACTATTTTAGAATTTTCGGTTTCCATAAATTTGCGTGTACACTGACTGGCTGAAAAAATGGTTTTATTTATCAATGAAAACAATTTAAATACGAAGCTATTTCTTAAGCTTTCGCTCAAATAAGTCCCATAAGAAATCTGTCTTATTATAGAGAAACTATTCCATTTTTGCTCCATGTATAAAATTATAAGATATGAATGGAGACTATTTTCTTTTTAAATTTCATACAGGATTGAAACTAAAAATCAAATCACACTCATGTATGAATCCGCTTCGTGTAATCATACAGTGTGAAAAGGTTTGTAATTTCATGTCTCAATGGAATTAAAAGATACTCTCTTCATCTCTGAAAGTTGGTATTGATTTCTATTCATAGATCAGTTTTAAGTCCAAGATAGTAGATACGATTTAGATACTGTTGTAGACGGTTTCGGTATACCAAAGCAATTAACCAAGTTTAAAATTTAAAGTACCGTTACTTTACCGTGTTCCCACATACAAAATCTCTTTCTAAAAAGGCACCCGAGCAGACCATTCGGAACACCACTCGGCCAATCTCACGATCAACCTCGGATGTACATAGACGGACTATTTCTAAAAATTACGGGAAACTCTTGGAAAAACTCGATGACGTCAGTTAAAATGGCGTTAGCCCCCGAAACTTTGAGTGAAAACATTCGACGTCGTCAACGCTACTCATTTAAGTCACTGACGTGAAACCATCGTATCCTTATATAAATATCCTTAGATTCTTGAATAACGGCTGAAAAACCTTAATTTTGGAGAATGATTCGTCATTCTCAAAAATTAAGATTTTTCAGCCGTTATTTACTGTAAAAGATATAAATCTACAGTGCTAATTTTTCTTACACTGTTTCCGCCTAACAAAATGCACGATTTCGTTACATACCCATCCGCCTTACATACATCCGAGGTATGTTGCAATTTACGGAAATTGCCGAGTGATGTTCCGAATGCCGAGCAGACTTGCTGTCTGATCTTTGTCGAAACTTCTTACATTTTTTCTTGCAATAATAATAATAATAATAATAATAATAATAATAACTTTATTTATAGAAGGTAGCATGTTAAGATACATATACAATCTTATTTTCAACATGACCCTCTTGAAAAAACAAAACAAAACAATATTCGAACTTCGTAATCTCTCTCTCTCTCTCTCTCACTCTCTCTTTCTCTCTCTCTCTCTCTCTCTCTCTCTCTCTCTCTCTCTCTCTCTCTCTCTCTCTCCCTCTCTCTCTTTCTCTCTCTCTCTCTCTCTCTCTCTCTCTCTCTCTCTCTCTCTCTCTCTCTCTCTCTCTCTCTCTCTCTCTCCCTCTCTCTCACTCACTCACTCACTCACACTCTTTCAAACGCACACACACTCACTCAAACTCAAACCACACCACACAAGCACATAGGCTACCAATTACATGTACTATATATGCATAAAGTACGAAGCAAATTAATTTCAATTTAACTCCTGGAAAAAAAACAGCATGTAAGACATACACACAATGATGTTTCCAGGAAAAGCGTAAATACTTCTGACCCAAACATGACCCCATGCTGTTAGATCACTGGGGTCTGTCCTTCTCAAGGAACTAAAATCATAAAAGTTACGACCCACAGTGACGTTTAATGACGAATAAATTGTACCAATCTGTTAAACTAGGTGTTACGTTAGAACCACACCGTCATAAATATTTGTTATAGTGAGAAGTTATGTAGAATGAAAGGCCAAGGGATTTGAATATATTTATGATGGGACTGTTGTTAAATGGGTTAATCCAAGGTAGCCGTTATACGAGGCCCAGTTTCTGCGAAACAAACCAGGCATAGGCCAATTTGGTTGCAGAGAATAAGACAGGGTAGAATACTGCTTCTAGAAACATTTGCATTTCCCATTTTTAATAAAAAAATATAACAGGTAATGTACTAGTATTCGGATGGACCTATAAAGGTTAATAACAATATTTTTCAGTGTAATAATAAATCGCCGGCATAGTCACGCCTGTCACACGGGGAATCGGGGTTTCGTTTCCTCGCCTTCGAGCCATCTTGTCCGATCACCCTTTTAGCAACGTCGAGCCCGGTTTCTACACGGACGGGTGACCACTCAGGAATACCGGGTGCTGTAGACCTTAAAAAGGGAGAAAAGGAAAAGTTCCGGGTTCGATTACCGACGATGGAATTCATTTCCGACTGTTTGTCTTCCAAAATGGTTTGATAATCATAGACCTATGTAAAGATATCAGCTTGAGGCTAGGGAGGGATGTAATGGTAGTACCGGTGTGAGAAATACCAGGAATCTATTGTAAGTTGCTCCAGCCGACGCGATATAACTGGAAAATTATTGAAAGCGGCGTAAAACCCAATTAAAACCAAACAAAGCAAATCATTCGCGGTTGTTTAAGAAACGATTGGGGGATGAAACAAACTGTTTTAGTCTCGAAATTTGCTGAATGTAATGAAATAATGAAGAAAAAACATTATCCCTTGTTTATGTAACCATATTATCACTTAAGTTGTGATAAGCCCAAAAAATAACGAAATATGTTCACAAAATAACACTGTGTTTTTCTTTACTTCAAAAAGCTTGAAATAAACGCGATTTTTAAGCTTTCCCAACAAATCGAGTTCAAAGCCTGACTATTGACGGTCCCACGTGTATAGAAATGATACCGTTTCCTGTCAGAAAGTATCATTTTCAAAGGCAAGATATTTTACAGTGCTGGGTTTGTACAACTGTCTAATATAGGGTTAATTCACGTTTTTGAGAGCGTTAACATTTTCAGAGACTAAAAAAATGCACTCGGGTGTTAAAGCTTTTTTTAGATTTTGAGGTTCTCTGCAAATGTTAATTCTGGGAAAAACGTGAATCGGCACTATTATTTCATAAAAACAAAGCCTATTGTATTGTTTCAAAGAGCATAAATGACTAATAGAAAAGCTTTACAGCTAGCCCCAAAACGAAGAATGTGCCGAAAAATTTCGTTATGCATTACACTGCCACTTTTGTTTATACCGACGTTGCTTGGTAAATTTATGACGTCATAAAAAATCAACGCGGGAATAAGATCAACGACTTTACTTATGCTCTATATAAATGTTAGACCTAGAAATTGATAAAGTAAAGTTTGAAGGCCCAGTCAGAGGATATTTAAGTAAAAAAGGACGGTCGTTAACAGCACGTGAAATTATTTTTTAATCTACGTTTTCTACCGTTAACGCCCGGGTTTTTTCGTTATTGTATACCTATAACAACCAAAAACGTACATTTTATGCAACAATAGCATTTAAATAACGCCTACTGGTAGCTTGTATCCATCAGTATAGACCAGCAATTTCAAGTGAGTGATCAAAGATCAATTTTACATTGAAAATGATAGGAGATAACAGTTTCTCGAACCTCACTCTTTCTTGCGGAACTATACTACAACATCATGTTTTATGTGCGTCAATTTCCTTTCTTATTTTTTGAAAAGAAAAGAGAGCAGAATAGCTGACTGGTTTTTAAAATTGTTAAAAAGGTGATTGTCAGAGGCTGTACATTCGTTGGTAGGTGCTCGCCATGGAATATTTAAAGATCAATTATCTACATTGACACGCCTTTGAAGTCATTACTGACTACAAAATTTTGGTAAGAAAATTATCTATCGACCCAGTCCCATCGGGTTCTTAAGATAGATAACTACCGACCTAGCATTTTTGTAGCCAATTTGCCAATATATCAATTGCAATTTGTTGTTCTCTTGGCCTAATATTATCTGTCCATTACGAACATGTGACATACATAGATGATGGAAATGCTCGCACATGTTACATTTATAGTTGCGTGAGCTAATTCTCTTCATACTGCTGTAAATTTTGGTTTTCGCGAATTTTCACTAATTTTCGCGAATGGTAGAAAACGAAAAACCAAGAATATCATTCAATCTTTGTAAGATAAAAACATAAAGAACAAAATGACGCCCCATGTACAATGAATTACGTCCAAAGACCAGAATGCGCAAAAATTAACCGAACTGAACTTTAAAGTATTACAATACTATTTCTAAGCAGACTACAAATGATCGGATGAAATGATGTAGCTTATACTGAAAACGGTTTAAATACCATTTTCTGTTGAGAAAACCAGCACTGTAGGACTGGTAAATTATAAATCGATCAGATAACGCGAAAACCGATGAAAATTTAGTAAATTATAAAGTAGGTCCCTGACAATAGCCGACATATCAAGATGACGATTGCGGAACGTCGTTTCCTGTAAACCCAAGCGGAATCTTAATTCCATTACGAGAAATTTGATAACGATTAAAATGGAGATCTAAACGTTCGTTTGGAAAAATATTGCTTTAAATACCGGATGGATGCGGTATCGTTGTCATCAGATCTGAAAATGTCATTTTCATCAATATGGCTACCGCTAATGAGCCTCGTTATGGTGTCTTTTTTTAACCAAAATCACATCTCGTGTTACAGAAACGAGACTTTGTTTATGATGTTTTGTTTCTTTTTCGTTGTCTGAGTTTGTCTAAAATATGAAAAGCAAGATTGGACAGATCTAAAATACCGAGTTATTTCAACAAAATTTGAAGGCTTAATTAAATCGATGCAGTTTTGTCTGTTTTCTTATTGTTCGTTTTATTTTTGTATTAATGATTCATCTTTCTAAACAGATCCGATTCTACAATTTTGAAGATGTTTTTCGTGCAAATTGGCCATCATCTACACACGCATAAATGAAATTTTGAAATGTGCAGGTCTTCCAAAATATTGTCTTGAGAACCCAATTCAATGTACACAAGTACATTTAAAAGTTCATGTTAAGTGTTTGAGATCCAATTTTAAGGGCAATTCATTTGCTAAGGAAAAGCCGCATGATCTGTTATATTCTATATCAAAATGAAGCTATTTATGAACACAAGCAGTTAAGCAACGTAAGACTCCTGGCACCAAAGCTATAGCGGTATAGCCAAAACATTATGGAAAAAGGTCATTTGTACAGAACAAGCAACTGCATGACTGATGAATAAAATTTGCTCAACGAAGAACGGTCTAAAGTGCTACCCAGGTACTTCTACAACCGAGGGTATAAAACACGGGCCCCAAACGTAGTTATGCAAGCAATTCATATTGACTTATTTTATAAACACATATATGTCATATATGTCATTCTTATTTTGCAAACGTGTATAAAGCTAACGCGATAATTGCGATCGTGAATATAAACACTGGATCAACCCATGTTATTGAAAACACTATTCATGTTAATTGGTTGTCTTTATTAATACTCAAAAACATGCACTAATCAATTTGGTGTATTTAATAAAGAAAACAGAATATTGAGCAAGCGGACCGAGTTCGATCCTTCATTTTGTCATATTTTTTTTATTTTATAGATTTAATAGCATATTCTATTAAATAATGTTGAATGTTGCTCTAATACTGAAAATGCTTCAATTGTCCACACTATTTGTATTCTTTGGATTGAAAAGCTATATGCCATATTTATTTCACTGTGGGGATGAATAACCTGCACTACCTATAGAAAATATAGATACAATGTTAGCATTATCGCGTGCAATTTATAGTTCTATGTAAGGTATGGTGTTTAATCAAAACAAAATGGTTATTCATAGTTTATATTTAGGTGTATTTTCAAAATTCAGCTAGGGAATCTATATTTGAATATATATTTCACGGCTCACCGCACAAAGTCTGCCTATAACTGTTATGTTGTTTAGCGATATATTAATTTCTATTTCACAAGATGATAATTATACAGCTATTTACTATAGATCATTGAAATAAAAAAAATATAATTTAAAAATATCGCAGAAAATATTCAAAAATATTATGGTGTGGTGTCGCATCATACATAACATCTAATTTTAAAAAAAAAAAAAATAAAATGACATTGATTGTTTCAAGAGGGCCTTTTGAGACCGAGTTTATTATCTAAGGTTGTAGTAGTACCTAGTAGGAATTTTTGTCTACATTCTGGTCAAATTTAGGCAAATTTTATCCGGCCGTGATAAAGTTGTTGGTTTTGATCAAAATATGCCTTTTCAAAAATGGTTCGGCTATTCTGTTATGAGATGGGGCCTCTTACTATATTGTGCAACTGCTTGTGCCTATCTACAGCTTCAAATTGATATATTGTTTAGCTGTGAAAACTGTCTTTTTTGTAGAAGTTGCATTAAATGTGGTTCTAAAACTCTTTGTTAATTCTAATAAAGAATATCTCACAAATGAAGAGTTACTCTGCAATACAGAAAATATAACCCGTCACGCGAAAATGGGGGGGCCATCTAGGATCTCTATAAAATACATATTTGGAAAAGTGATTTGGCCCAGCATTGGTCAACCAGGAGGCTGATTTCGGAAATAATCCTTGTGAATGTAAAATAATGGTTCTAGATTCCGAAATTGTGTTATTTGCGAAAGTTTTCGAACATGGTCAGTCTCCAAAGATCCCGAAGTCTGACCAGAGTCATAGAGAATAACATGTTAGTGTCTTAAATGTTATCTGGTTGAGGTAGCGAGAATTTATCAGGACGAGGCTTTATTTCAGATAATAAATGAGCCTCTGCGTGAGATTTCCAACAATTTTACATGTACGCAAAGCAAAGCTTCTGGCCAGCCTGTGCAGCTGCACAGTCTGACCAGAGTCTTTACTATGGACTATATCAAAAGGTAAAGTCCTAATTGCTCCTTAGGCGATCAGCATATATTCTTATTGCACTGTGTCGTTGTCTACACTGCTCAAAGTTTGTACCTCGCCCTCGTGTGAAATTGTTGGAAATGTCACACTCAGCCTCAAATTCTAAAACTTGTTTTGTCTGCAATAAATGGAAGAAATTAGTTTTTCGGTGATATTTTCCACAGGAGTTTTGGCCAATTCAAACACACAGGTACTTTCAAGAATATGCAATGATTCACACTTATGGTCGATTTTCATGAAACTAAAAAGGAGTGGAATTAATTTTTGTGCAAGGCTTTAAATTGCGTTGCATGTATTGCAGTTACAACGATTAAGTTGAGGCACTTCGAGTAAAATAAATAGAGGATGGTCATGGAATACCGAATTTATTAAATGAGTCATCTTTAAACAGAAAAAACGAGGCTGTGCCGAGTTTTTTTCTGTTTTGGATGACGGGTTTATTAAATTCTGTATTTTATGAACACAAATTTTATATTCTTTTTATAATATGACCCGAATTTTTGCGAAAAATCGCCAAAATCCATGAAATTCATCATTTCATTTTTTCCACGAAACTTGTAACGCCGTTTAAAACTGGCGTCACAATATATACTTTATGACGTCATGTTCGCGGATACAAAGTAGCGTGGTTATTCTCTCTGAGCTTATTAGCATAGTGTAATAACACCCGTGTAATATCAAAAATATTCAACGGGGTTATTTCACTCCCGCGACGAAGGTCATATTATAAACATTTTAATTGCTGATTGAAAAAGTTCCAAAAAAGCGGTATAACATTTTTGCAAAATCAAACTATATGGAAATACAATGTAGTATCAAGAACAATTGATCGAACCCACAACCTCTTGCATTCAAACAAACGATCCTATTTCTGAGTCAACCACATTGTCGGGCCAAAAACCAAACAATTTACATGTATGTATTTAGAGAAATTTCTGTAAAGGTTGGGAAATCCTACAAGTGGTTTGTCTGTAATGCGGGATGACATTCCAAGAATTAACTCTTACTCTGATACGTAGGAGAATCTGTAAATCGGTGAAGAAGCATTCCCACTACGAAAAGGGGCAATAGTTTATGGATAAGGTTAATAGTTGGTGCATTTTTTCTGCATTTGAAGACAAATATTGTTTTAAAATCATATTGAAATATTCATTAACCAATCAAATGTATATTAATGTATGCAATGTATATTAAAAGACTTAGGGAAAACAGGCCTTACTTTTGTCGTGGTTGAAATCGTCTTCTTCGTTTTGTAACATTGGATTTCATCTGCTCAGATGACATAAAATGCGCAAAAAGTAAGCACTTTCACCATTTTTAGGCATAATTTCTTTCAAGAGCATGTACGTTGCATTTAACGCTTCGTCTTTAAATCTCTTAGATCGCTTTAATTCAAATGAATCTTTCTCCATATGATCAAGTATTTTCTTCTTTGATGTTTTTGTTTCTGTTCTTATTTTCCATTTATTTAAATATAATTAGATCTACTTCCTAAAGATTAATAAAAGTCCCCGAGAAGTATACAGTAATACAGAGTTCCTTTACGCAACAAAAAAGTACAACAATACTAGACCGCAGGATGGGTAAAAGTACGGAGCCTCACCAAGGCGCCCCGCCCCAATTACAAATGTAAGAGTTTCCTATATAATACTGCATATGTCGCATACCTCTATGACACAAGCTGGTGAATATGAAAGATGCCTATTTGATGTAAGACCAAGATTAGCGCTATGTCGGCTAATTCCGAATGGGTTTTATATTCAATATGGAATTCTCAACATTCTGTATTAAATGGGGGTCAAAGAAATGTCTTTTTTCCTGTGTGAAACTTACAAGTCGACATATGTTATACTGGCTAACCCCGTGGCGTTCGATGTTGTCTTATACCTATTTGCTATTCTTGGGCGCCTTGGGAGATGCAAAAGCTACGGACAGTTAACCACAGCTTGTTATACGAGAAAGTTTAAAAAGAGTTGTTGGTGTCTTAGCTTTAAACACTCATTGGTTTATGATAAAAGGCAGTAAAAAGAGTCCAGGAGATATTTAATGCGTGGTCTTGGAAATTCGAATTTATTCAGAGTAGTCAATCATAAGAACGAGGTTTGCTGTGATAATGAGTTTGGAATTTAATTGAGGTTTGGGGGGGGGGGGGGGGGGGGGGGGAGATATTCCTTTCATAACATGGCCCGAATTGTTTGATCGACTAAGTTCTAGAAAATATCGACACATTTCTTCAGCGTAACTTATAGCGCCGTATGTTGAATGCGTATCCATACAGTGTGATAAGGTTTTTAGTTTTACACCTCCATTAAATGAACAAATAATCTCTTCATCTCTAAAACAATCTTTTGTGGGGTTTTTTTTTGGTAACATCTGTGACCCGTCACACCAAAAGGGACCATCTGGAGAGTGCGTAAACTGCTTCATCATGCAACGAAACCTTTATTGTCCCGATATCACCCGTCTGATAACATAACATGATATCAGACAGTCTATTTTTAGAAAAAAATGCGTACACTTTCATCCGAATTTCTTTGAATTTTTAAGGGTTCATTATTATTAAGTGCGAAAATGGGTTGCATGATAAATAGAATAACATGTAAGTGTCTTAAAATATCAATGTTATCAGGTCTCTGCTGTGAGAAATTATCACGACTCGGCAAAGCCTCGTCATGATAAATTCTCCAAACCTCGACCAGATAATATTGATATTTTTAGACACTAACATATTATTCTCTGTAAGACTCGGATCAGACTATGGCGATAGATATGCTGTTCTAAGTCTACATTTACACACAGATAAATAGAGAGTAATATGTTAGTGTCTAAAATTTACCATGTTATCTGGTCGAGATTGGGAGAATTTATCATGACGAGGCTCTGCCGAGTCATGACAATTCCCACAGCCAAGACCAGATAATATTAACATTTTTGTGTCTTAAAATATCAATGTGTTCTGGTCTCGGCAGGGAGAAACTATCATGACCCGGCAAAGCCTCGTCCCGATAAATTGTCTCAACCTCGACCAGATACCATTGATATTTTAAGACACTAACATAATTATTCTCTATGACTCTGGTCAAACTTTGCATTCTGCGCAGACTAACCATAGTCGAATAATTTTCTTAAATACTGTTACGGTTCATGGCTCTCCAAGCAAGACGCAGAAGTAATGACTGAATCTAGTCTTTGAAACGTGCAGAAGGAATACTGAACCTCATTTATTGTGGTTAGCTCGTCTTTTGACACTTTGAAATATTTTATTCAGGGAAATAGGGGTTATGAATTATTATTTATTTACAAATAAATTTGATTTTGTAATCAATTCCACCAGATCCTTGCAATCAATTCCACCAGATCCTGAGTAAAGTAATAAAATTAGCCACAGTGTGGTCAACCGTAAATTTCATGTAGATTGATAAATATGTAAAATGTATTTAGTGTTTTGTGTGAGTAAAAATATCTAACGAGGTTGGGAGAATTGATCATTGTCGAGGCTCTGTCGAGACAATTATCAAATTTCACAACCGAGTTAGATATTTTTTCATACAAACACTAAGTATGAAATATATTTATCTTATAACCTCTATTCGCGTTGTTTTCATCGATCTTTCTAACTGAAATGCAAGTTTCTAAAAATAACCGCATTATATCATTGTTCTAAAAATAACTATGTGATATCATAGAAAAAAACATAAGGGATGTTATCACACGGATATTCGTATAGTTATAAGATAAGATGCTGATATATATGTGATTAAGAATTTTTGCATCCGATACTTTAAACATGAATCATAATGCTTAATCAACTTTCACGTGTTTAAAGTCTTTCAATAGTTTTAAACAATGCCTTCAAAATAATAAAGTTCAAGAAATTCTTTCGACGAAGATTTCTGGACTTGAATGAAAAGTAATATTGCGACAAGTTAAAGGTTAACAGCCATACTTTCACTCATTCATGCTCATACAGAGAACCCTCTGTCATAAAACACGAACGCAACTGTTCCTAGGGCCTTGTTGATGGATTTTACAATGTATGTGAAAGTTTGGAGCGCGATCTCCACTGGGTATTTATTGTGCAATCTTGCCATCTTATCGTCCATCGCTTCTCTATCGGCTGTGTCAAGAAAAAGCGGACGCTGTTATGAAATCCTTCGCAAGACCTGCGTTCAGGGTGAGAAAAAAGCTGGTGAATGTTTAAAGAATCGGCCCAAACTTTGAACGTTTTAATCATTTCCCAAACGTTTTATATCGAACATTGTAAAGAATAAGATCAGACTTACCCAGCAAGATATGCAATAATAATATGACCTACGTCGCGGGAGTGATATACCCCATTGAATATTTTTGATATTACACGGGTGTTAATACACTAGTGAAATAACTATGTAAATGAGCTCAGAGCGAATAGCAACGTTATTTTGTAAACGCGAAAATGACGTCATAATGTATTTATTGTGACGTCAGTTTTAATGGGCGTTATAAGTTTCGCGGAAAGTTAAAATGTTGAATATCAAGAATTTTGACGATTTTTCGCAAAAATTCGGGTCATATTATAAATAGAATATCAAATTTGTGCTCATGAAATACAGAAATTATTAAACTCGTCATCTATGAACAGATAAAAACTCGGCGTAGCCTCGTTTTTATCCGTTTATAGATGACTCGTTTAATAAATTCTGTATTCAATGACCACTTATTTAATATCCTCTTATTACGTAATACATTTTCATCACATTATTCCGTTGTTATCAGCCCCGCGCTCAGGATGACAAAACGGAGCACACTTTTTACCAAATACACCAAGCCTTTTGTTTGCCAGTGCACGTTCAAAGAGGGATATAATTGGCAAACAGTTTACAACGTTTTGTCATCTTGAACGCAGAGCAGATTCTTCTATCCCGCAGCCTAAAGTATTACCAAAAAGTGTAAATGACGCATGTTAAGTACTCACGATATCTTGTGGCCCGATTTGTCCACGAAACTGATGTTCAACTACAAAAAACCTTCAATTCTTTGGAAAGTTAGCCATATAGACCATAAAGTGAGCCTTGATCATTGACTGAAGCTTGGGCACCTTTACTAGGAGCATGGGCATGAACTGAATTCAGAAAGAAATGTTAACTCTAAGTATTCCTTTTCAGTCATTAAAAGGCGAATTAAATATCATTTCTCCTTAAAGGCCCAACAAAATCGACAAAAGATTATATGAGCGACCTTCTTTGTTTCAATCACCAAAGAGTCTATCGAAAAAGTTGAACGCAATAAATTCCACCGAGAGAAGGGCAATAGAATCTCAAGAGACCATGTATTTAACCGAAATATACTGCCTGTAAGTTTGATAATATTTAATTACATTTAATTCCATCATTATATACTCTTCATCTAGATCTTGATTTAAATCACAGAAATTAACGTGTATAACAGAACGTATCACGTGATGTTACATTTCTCATAGCTTGGATTAGTTGAGTCTGGCTTAAATGGCTTTCCCAGGTCAAGGTTGTTAAAAAAAGATAACCATTGGTAGAATTTAAACCATTAGTTAATTTCAGCCAACGAGGATTGTTGTTTCAATTGGTATAATTGAAACAACAAACCTGATTGGTTGAAATAAACTTACGGTCTATATTTAACCAATGTTTATCTATAATACAACTAAAGTTGGTAGAGCACCGAACTTCAAAACCAAAGTTCGATCGCGTTGGTTCGATTCCCGGGCTAGTACACTAACAAAACTAATTGTCTTTCGGATGAGACGTTAAACCGAGGCCCCGTGCGACGGTGCTTTACACCGAGCACGTTGCAGAACCAGTTCTCAACAGTAGTTTCGTCATGTATCCTTGCACTATCCCAGGTAACAACTAACCGTCTTCTGGGGGCATCGCTCATATGGGCATATGCTACGGTAGCGACGATAGATAAACGGAAATACACACACAATTCAACTAAACTTTTGTATTCTGAATGCTTTAACTATGCGTGTCAAGAGATTTTTTATGATGAGTACGGCACTAACTTTGAGAACCTTTACATCCACAGAGTGCAAGAAGAGAATTCGCTGACCGCCAGCATGACCGCTCAAAAACCTGTGGATCTATTGGGCGCATCTATTGGGAACAATTTTTTCGGACTTTACGAATGCACAAAATAGCCGTATTTTTTGCTTTACAAACTTGTCAATTTGTTGGAAATGTGATGCACAGGCTCAAATAAAGCCCTACTCTTAAATGGAGAACCGGGTAAGTCTGCGTGTTACTTTGTAGGCCACCGAGGGCAAGTCTTTTTCGTTTTTAGAACATTTATCCGTAATTTTTTAAGACATCCAATGCGACTAATAAATCAACCCAAATTAAACAAATATTTTTTTTCCTATCACTGATCCAATTCATCTAAGAATCGCTTTTCCTGGAAGCAAATGTATCGGGCAGCCTTTCGCACGAGACTTTCATTTCCGGGAAGTCAATGTCAACTTCCGGAGCAAAATGGCGCCCTCTTGTAATCCAAAATGGCCGCTCTTTATCACGCCATCGGCATGCTAAATAGCATAATCCCCTTATCTTGTACTTCCAGTCTCCGACTTCGGTAAGAGATCGTAAATTTACTCTGCGAACCTGATTAGATCCCATCGATTTTACATCGCGATCTGATTGGATTAGATTGGGGGAGAACCTCTAAATGTCTTGTGGACGGAATATATTCACTTCTCGGTCATATTGATCAAATTGTCTGCGATGCATCTAGAGGAATCTAAGATTAAATCGGCCACGCCATAAAGAAAATGGCTTCCAATAGTATACGGCGTGTCTGTACAAATGTGATCAGTCACGCGAAAAAGTCCACCTAGGAACTTCACAGAATAATAATTGAAAATGGGATTGGTTCTAAAACGGTCAACCAGATGTCGCATTTCAGAGAATCTTTCACGGAAATGTAGATTGATCATTCTACATTCAGAAAATCAGCAAATTGCGAACAGTTCCGACCCTAGTCAGACTGCGCGGTTTGCGCGGTTTGCGCAGTCTGACTAGGGTCGACACTTAAAGCATAACCCAGATGGTCCCTTTTCTCGTGACGTGTCACAAATATTATCCTAATCAGTCATTTCCGCGAGCCCTGATATCGAACTCTTGAAAACATGACAATGCAATTCGAGAATATAAATAATAAAAAAAAAGGGGGGGGGGGGTGTTCGAGAGTTTGTTTATCGAAATTAACCCCATATTTAGTAAGTTAAAAAAAGTCGAAAATAACTCATCGCAAGAGGAAATCTAACGCAGATAGGCATAATATATACCACTGTGTTGCTTCTATCAAGATTTTTTTTTTACATCAACGAAGGGACTTGATGTCTTCTTTACAGAATATTCAATGACATATGTGCAAAAGTACAAATTTTATTGTTGTGTAAAGAAAGTACAAATTTTAGTGTTGTTTACCTTTAAAAGTATAAAGTACACGTATAAAGTTCATATGCCGATTTTACAGCGCAACCTTGGAACATTGAGGTGCCTTTAAAAGTATTGGTGGTTTAGCATAACTTTATGCCCTGGACCTCAAACTGAAGTGTTTTTTTTTTTAGAAAAAATATTGAAAAGAAAAAAAGTTTGTGCCTTTACTAGGCATACTATGTAAAATGAAATCTTGAATGAGTCTTTAATTTGCACATTTAATATAGTTAAGGTCTCAATGTGTCTTTAGACTGTCATGCAATCTTCTTATTACAATATGTGGCGGCCAAGGCTGCCTTGTGTTGTCTGTTCACGTACATGTCAAATTGTGTGAAATTTTACGCGCATGCTCATTAATGGTATCAAATGGAGCCAATAAAATATTGATAATTTCGTTAAATACTACTACCATTAGAAAATGTATCCGGCTTTGCATCCTCGGAGCTTAGGCGTCAAGAAACACGTTAAACAGAATGAATTACGATAAATGCAGTCTAAGGAAAGGACCCATTCGGAACATCACTCGGCCATTTCCGTAAACTGCAACAGACCTCGGATGTATGTAAGGCGGATGGGTATGTAACAAAATCGTGCATTTTGTTAGGCGGAAACAGTGTAAGAAAAACTAGAACTGTAGATTGATATTTTTACAGTAAATAACGGCTGAAAATCTTAATTTTTGAGAATGACGGAGTATTCTCAAAAATTAAGACCTTTTCAGCCGTTATTCAAGAATATAAAGATAGTTTTATTAGGATTAGATGGTTTCACGTCAATGACTTAAACGTGTAGCCTTGGCGACGTCGAATGCTACACTCACAGTTTCGAGGGCTAACGTCATTTTAACTGACGTCATCGAGTGTTTCCAAGGGTTTTCCCGTAATTTTTAAACATAGTCCTTCTATGTACATCCGAGGTTGATCGTGTGATTGGCCGAGTGTTGTTCCGAATGACCCACATCCGAGGTCTGTTGCAGTTTACGGAAATGGCCGAGTGATGTTCCGAATGCTATTTGCAAGTGTACTCACGTATTTTAAATAATGACGATTTGTCAACATACAAGAATTAGTGAAAACGTATCGACACTCTTGAAAATAGTTCGATTTAAGATACATGATCTAGGATTTATATTTTTCAGCTTCATCTCATTGTTATATTTTGTGTAAACATTCTTAAAGTGATGTCAGATAATTTGTCTTCTGAGTGACAGAAGTCGTCTGCTTCGGCGTTATCATTTTACCATTTTTCAAGAACCTCATCTTCTCAAGAAGACAAAAACGTTTGAATAATGTCAAAGTGCAACGTGTGATTGGCTCATTAACAAAAACAACCGAAGCAATCCAATAATTTCACAATCCGTCTGCGTCATTTAGAAGCAGTTGAACGCACGCAGGAGTCATAAAAATCAAGGATTTAAGAATTATTTTTTCATGACAAATATTCATCAGAATTTACTCAATACTTCACACTCAAGAATTAAATCCCGACTAATACCAATTGCAGTATCTATATATGCTAATGAACTCTGACGTAGCGCACGTGACGGTCACGTGGTTATAATCCAATATCCGTTACACGTACGATTCTGAAGTTCCTTAAGAAACTTTAATATTTTGTTTAAGCGTGACCTCAAGTGTTATATCTTTTGTGGCTCCGATTTGTTTAATCGTGCGTGGACCGTGACAAAATTTATAAAAGACTCAAGTGCAGTCACGGATTAAGCTAAAATGAGACAAATGAGCATGCGCGTCAGGGGTCAAGCTAAACATGTGACCGTTCTGATCAGTATTAATGCGCACCGTTATGCCTAACGTGTTGACATTGACGCGTGATGAGATGCATATTCAAACAGCTCTTTAATTCATGAACGACCCTTTAGATATTAAGGATGAAACTGACACAATTATTTACATGTGTACATGTATTTTAAAGTTTTAGAATGGTTTCAAAACTGTCTTTAATTATTCAATTTTGCAATGGTAATATTATTAATGCTTTTGCGGTTAAACATTTTGTATCATTTTAGTCTATGAATCATAATAAAACATCTTTAATAAACATAGAATTATTTAGAGTAGGTTTCTAGCATATTTAACGATAATATTTTTTTCGTGACTAAGAGATTCTTTAATAGTCTCTATGATTGATATTTAACTTTGCTGTTTAATCCCTGCTTTTTACGTGTCTGTCATTTTATGAATGAGAAAACATTGTGAAAAAAGAAGAAATTGCTTCTGACAAGCAATTTCTTCTTTTTCCACACTATTTTCTACCCTTCTGAATGGTTATTTTTCAAATTAAATGCACCTTAAATTTTCGTCTGCAAAACCTTTGAATTTGGACAGGTCAAAATTTTGTAAAACAGGAAAGGGTTAAATGCATATATGATTTTTTTTTTTCAAAAGAACTATGAGAGAATGATATCAATAATAACCGACCTAAAAAAATTCTAGATTGGATATTTTTGTATCAAATGTAAAGCAAAGCCTAGTTTTACACAGTAGCTTCAATTTTGTACTTTAATCCTGTGTCAAAATTGTTCGACGTAGCATGGTGTCTATAATCCTCTTTAGAAGACGGTTTGCACGATTGTATTCGCGTTATTGATGCAAAAATTACGTTCATATAAAGTTAATTGATTGTTCGTCAAATCTTCGTTTTTAATCACACACGCTTGAATCTTCCTAGTGCCCATTGTATTTGTTCCATGTCGATGACTTTTTAACATACTGCAAAGAAAATTTCGAGACTGTCTTCGGCTAATGCTGACATGTCAGACATTGATATCTATGACCCCTCCGGTATAATTTCTTATATTTTCTTAGGCGCCTCGCCGGGAACACAGACAAAAAATCGAGCCGGTAATGATAGACAAGATTCTCTTGCTTCGCTGATAACAAGAACCGAGAATATACATTAAATGCTTAAGTTAAAAGCATATAAGTTAATAACTTAGAAATAAATCTTATAGAAATGCCAAGAAAAACCTTCCAATTTAACAAATCTTTCAACTTTCTCGCAGGCTCAGCCAAGAATCGCTTTCATATCACTAATTCGCAGGGTGAAGTACTGTGATGTCACAATTACATGTGACGTCACTATGTACATATATACTTTTCAATTGGGCGCAATGGGGGATATTGGTAGTTTCGAAAAATTCGGTTTATACCAACGCATAAAATAGGCAAAAGATCTAAGACTTTGAAGCACAATAAATTCATAATACGGTTTCTTGCCTGGGAAAATGGCATTTTATTCCCGGCAAGAAGGTATAATACATTTGCTATAGGCACATCATCCGACTTCTGAAAGTGGAGTTTGCCATAGTAAAAACCATACTAGTTCAAACACCAACAAAATATCGCAGTTTGATAAACATATTGATTTCTATTTCGTTTTTCGATCTTATTTGAAAATATCAATATGAATTAATCATTTCGAAAGAGAGTGTTGAATAAGTGTGTAAATGCATGTTAGTATAGAAAATACATATTTGAAGTCTGATTTTTCAATGTTGTACCTTTATATATACAGTAAAACTTGTGTTAAGCGACCACCTAAGGGACCATCAAAAAGTGGTCGTTTATGGGAATGGTCGCTTAATACAAAATATTATTATAAATGTGACAGTTCATTTTGATCGCATTTATAGATTGTCTGTCAAGCTGTACTGAATCCTATGATGTTTAAACCCATTAGAATCGTCTTATTGAGACGATTCTAATGGGTTCAAACAACAAAAGATTCAACAATAACCAATTTTTCGTTAAGAATGGCCCCCTTTTTCAGAGATTTTGCTTACGATGAAGGGACTTTTTATGGTGGTCGCTAAATAAAATTGGTCGCTTAATACGCGTGGTCGCTCGAGCAATATCGACTGTACACTGAATTTAGTTATGTTGTATACCTTTAGATTGATACACGGAATGTCGCGGTTTTAAATGGGTAGAAATTCAGTTAAGTTGTATATTTAAATTATATGCACTGAAAAATCCGTTATATATTTATTATGTAAAATAGATCCACTAGAAATTCTGTTAATTTGATCTTTGAGATTGATGATTCAACTTTATTGTTGCTTTGCTATTGTTGCTTTATTAGATGGTAAGACGAATATTTTCAGCTATGGTGTACTTTGGAACGGGTTCACTGGAACTGGAAATTCCGTTATGTTAGACTTTTTGGGGCATACGTACGATGGATTCTCAGAGGTTGTACCTTTTGATAGATACACAGGATATTTCGGTATGTTATATCTTTAGATGGATACACTAGGAATTCAGTTATGTTGAACCATTAGATATAGATACACGGGGTATTCTGTTATGTATTTCAAAGGGATGTCCTGGATATTCCGTTATGTTATACTTTTGTGTTGATACACAGTAAATTCTGATACCTTGCACCTCAATATGGATTCATTGGAAATTCCATCACGCTGTTTCATTTGATGAAATTGGTATACATTGTACCCGGCTCACACGGATACACCGGAATCTTAAGATTATCCTGAGTTTTTTTTTTTTTTTTTTTTTTTTTTTTTTTAATGACTGAAAAATTGAGCTAGACTTCGTGAAAAATTAGCAATTTGGTTGATTTTTTTTAAATACAGCACGATAAGGATTTAGCCACACACAAAGCCATTGCTAAATCGATTGCTAACTTTTGAACTGCATTTGTATTGTATGCACTGCCTTTTGTCTCAATTAATTCTCATTTGCCAAAAGCACGAAGTCGCATACTTTGAGCATGTTAACTTTAAATACAGTAAAATTTATCCTAAAAATATAGTTAACCCCCATCTCCAGTATACTATTAAACTACAATGCTCGGAAACTGCTTCAATGGTGTCAAATTAAAGGACATTTTCTTCACAATTCGAGCTAAAAGAAGTTTTAATTTTTGGAGAAAATGGTCTAATATGATATCAAGGGTTGATTTTTTTCTCGAAGCATACAAGGACGTGAGCTAAAATGTGACAAACAAATATTCCGGGAAAAATGCAATATTCCCCACACTTAACGTGAAAGCGAACATTATATTTCCATCACGGCGAAATGACACCATTAAATCCCTCGGGAAAATCCGTTTCTCGTCAAAACTCGCAAAAACACATCAAACGAGAGTTTTGGCAAATGCGCAGTTTATCTGGCTAAATTGAACGGCCTCTTATCTTGATACGATCTCCAAAACGCTGCGATTTGGATTTGTATTCAATATTCGGCGTTCTTTGGTTTCGGTGCTTAGTTTCTTCGTTTAGGCCACGAAAGATGGGGAGAATAAGAATTGATGCGCCTTATCTATATTTCCCATCATTGGAAATGTGACAAACGGATGAAGATGGATAATTCGAAAAGCGGGGAGTTTCCGACTGGTATGTTAGCCCCGTGACTTCCTATTTCAATAACTCATTTATTCATTTGATTTCACGTAACCCTGCTACAACGCCCAAGTAATAATGGTTGACCTAGCGGGGTGATTACATTGGTATATACGGGTTCTTATCACGATGGAACCGAGATCTTCCTGTCTTCGGCTTGTTTTGGACATCATGATAACCCTTTACCAGGCAGACAGTACCAGCCAGAAGAGCCCTTCAAAGGCGGATCCAAGATTTCTGTACAGGCGGTTCGAACATATAAATTCCGACAGTGTTTTAATTGAAACTAATTAATCAGTAGCTAGGACTATCAAAACTATATTGTTAAGGCCGACATGACCGTCTTGAAATCAACTTCAGGAAAGAATTGATGGCTGTTTTTAACAGCCTTCAATTCTTTTCTGGAGTTGATTCCCAAAGATCATCTTACGAATTCATTGTATCAAATGATTTTCCTATGGCCATGAAATAAATAGGCATCAGAGGGATTCGTTCGAACCCCCCTAGAACGACCACCCTAGATCCGCCACTACCCTTTCAGAGCCAGCAGTTGACATCACACAAGTAGTACACTTAAGTGTGTTTTGTGTTTTTGTAAAACAGTCAAGACTTTGTTGTTTATCTATGTTCGACAAACTAACTAGGTCTGGATAAATTTGCTTAACAAATTTGCGATTTGAAAGTAGCTATATTGATAAAATATTTAAATTAGTAAAAGGAAAAATAATAAAAGAGTCGACGTTGATTAGAAATGAGTTTATTTCTTTTTAAGTTAGGCAAGCAAATGTTGACGGTCGGTTCGTAACTGCACATAATCTCACATAATTATGCTGCTTTATGGTAAATCTATCACATTGGCCCTTTCTTAGAATGTCTATTTACACATTTCAATATTGTTGAGAATCCACATCGATTCAATTTTATACAATTTATTCTTAACATTACGAACGAGGGTTTATCCTTAGACCCTGATAAGTGTCTCTACAATTTATAGAAACATCCGTTGGTCTTGCGCTTAACCCTCGAATTATTATAGCATCATCAAACACTTGTTATGAGATAGGTAAAAGAGAAAAATACGTCGGACTTGAAAAGAATTAGATAAGTAAAAGAGAAAAATATATCGGTCTTGAATGGAATTGATAGAGCTTTGTAGTTCAAGACTTTTGTCTCTTTACGCTTTTTCTAACCATCAAACACAATGATTAAATGTATAACAACATCTATAAATTCAAAGACTGCTTCCTTTCTTATGTGCATATTATTTGCCTTTTCGTGGAAAGCCAGGGAAATAATTTTCATGTTGCTCGTTTTCTCTATTGACTTTTTCAATTTTGTACAGCCCCAATTTTAGAAAGGTCGAAAAAGTTTCCATTTGAACATAGCATGGCGTACAATTGTTGTAGATACGTGAAGATTTTCACCTCGATTAGAGAGCTCGAAGATAAGTAATGATGATTCTATCCATAGAGGTCCGAATTTACCCCCTAAATAGACTATTTTATAGGTCTATTTGGTCTAAATAGACTATATTATTTGTCTATGTGGTGGTAGGGGTTAATTCTGACCCCAAATATTCTTTCCCGGAGTCGCATGAAGAAAATGTCAAACATAAAGATCTACTTTCGATAGAAGAGGACCCTAGGCGATTCTTCCGAACGGAACTCGGGAATGATACGGGCGCAGCCATGAAACCGCGTCAATTCGCTCGTGGGTTTATAGGCTGTCACAAACATCAACGATTCCGCATAGGATGACGTTGTAAATAACAAATTCAACTTAAGAATAAAAGAGGGAATATTTTAAATTTATAACAAAACGCAGTATTTTACTGCGTTTTGTCATCAAATTATATTATGCCCAAAAAATATCCATAGTCCATCGGAAAGATTTAACAAAATGTGATTTTTTTTCAAACGTATAAAGTAACGAAGTACTCCAAGAAGCCGAATTATCTAAAACAAGACAAAAAATTCTACATTTACACCTGCGGTACTTTTAAGTTTACGGAAGCGTCCGAGCGATTCTCCTTATTGGGCAGCTAGTGGCACGTATGAACTGCTGTGGAGTTCCTGCTATGAGAAACGACAGAAAACATGGATAGATTCATCAGCAGCCGAAATATAACTGCAATAATGTTTAAAGTGGCGTTAACAATCATACAAATAAACAAGCAAACAAAAAAAAGCTTGTCGAAGAGTTTCACTGGAGTAGAGAGTTCGAAGATAAGTAATGGTGATTCTGTCTCGGAGTCAAATGAAGAAAATGTCAAACTTAAAGATCTACGTTCGATAGATGCGGACCCGGGGGCTTTTTTGAAGTCCGGAACAAATTTTCTCTACACTTATCTGATGCCTTGTCACCTTCGGTTAGGCAACTCTTGTCACAAGAAATTCATCATTTACCGCTAAAAATCGAAGTCTTGTCTGCTAAGAAATATACTGCCACTACATAATTCTAATGGCCCAAATAAGAACGGTAGATAACAGTGTCAATTCAAGCAGAGGAAAGTATTATAAGTATTAACAAGAAAAAGGTACAACATGGGAATGACATGTTATGAATAGGTGTTGATCAAGTTTGAAGAGTCTATATATCCATTGAGTACCTTTACTATCAAAAAATAACGCTAGGGGAAAAATCAGTTTTACAAAGCATGAAATTTATCCACACCTGTTCAGCAATGTTTTCAACTGATTAGCTCTTTGATAAATTTGACAAAGTGGACCATTCCCGTGAAATTATTTTATCGAATATCTCTTCATTACAAAATATGTCCTATAGTCGAAAGGCCAGCTGAAAGCAGAAAAAAGCAAAGAAAAATCAAGATCCTTCCTGTATTAGAACCGGGGCCGGTGGGGTTAAAGACCGATGAACATTCATAAAATGGCGTTCGTCTTCATGAGGCGACATAGTCCTGCACAAACTTAGTAAACAGGTACCCTGCAAGTCAAACTATGACCAACTCTTTTACAATCATTGCAAGATAGGCATGCCAAATTAATTAATGTTTAAAAGGGTGTTTACTATTTGGAGAAAAACGAAAATATAGATAACGCCTGGTACTTCTGAACACGAAAAGTTACTTGCATATCGAACTGGCCTAAAATGCCGAGTCGCCTATAATCCATTATCTTTGAAAAATCCATTTGGATTGAAAAGAAATATAGGCTCGATCGCTTTTTGTACCATTAGAGTTTTAGGAATAGACAAAGCCAAGGAAAAAATAGGCTGATAGGGTGCAACATGCTTCTGTTTTATCATATTCCTGTATTTTCTTATTTGAATTTGAATATAAATGTGTCAATTTCATTTTATGTATGTACTTTACAAGCTATTTTTAAATACCTCCATGAATACAAAGAAATATTCCTTAAAATCTTATGATTTAGTATCTTGAATCAAAAATGTAAATTTTCCTCGTTAATTTGTACACTGGTTTGTGGACAAGCTTACAAATTACAATGCAGCCTAATCAAAATTAGTTTGATCGAGATATGAAACCAATCATTTAGTCCTTCGGGACGCACTAATCTTGATAGACACTTTTAGATGGAAATTATTTAGAAAAAAAAAAAGTTCAAATAAATTTAGCCTGTGCGTGACATTTCCAACAATTTCAAATGTTAGCAAAGCAATGCTGTGTGGCTGCATAGGCTGGCCAGAATCTTCACTATGCGCTATATAGATATATAAGGTCTAAATCCATCTTCATGCAGTCAGCATATATTCCTATTGCATTATGTCGTTGTCAACATTGACCAACATTTGTACCTTGCGCAGATGTGAAATTGTTGGAAATGTCACGCACAGACTCAATTTTGGAAATCTTATTGCTATTGGTAATAAAATCCTAACAAAGAGAGAAATGCCTACTGTCAGAGCCAGTTATGAAAATTTTAACATTACTTCTCAAAGGGAGGGAGAAACACTTCAAAATGCGAGTGGAAGTTATTTTTATCCTGAGCGTGACATTTCCAAGGATTTCAATTTTGCGCAAAGCAAAGACTCTTGGCCAGTCTGTGCATCCACACAGCCTGCCCAGAGTCTTCATTTTTTTTTAGATGGACAAGGGATCAAAATGTCTTTTGACAAACAGCATTACTATAAAGTGCACTGTGTACTGGATAGGCTGCTGATTGTTAGCGCTTATTTCAAATTGTTGGAAATCTAACGCACAGGCTCATTTGTTTATTAAGTATATGTATCTGAACGTTCCATGGCGTGTCTTCTGCAAATTATATGCATAACTAAGCACATGCGATTCCATATTATCAAGGAGCAAAGTCATTTGTAGTCCAAATGTATGAAAAAAGAGCAAATGCAATTTTGGCCTCATTAGGGAAACTACGTCATCTTCTCTTGTTTTCTTACTGCTTATTTGTGTTTTGGAATTTCTATTCGCAAAATAAAAGACGATCTTTATGAAAAGGGAGCTTCAACTGCAGATGGTACTTTTTAAGCAAGACAAATCCAAAGAAGTGTGAATCAACAATTAAGAGACGAAGAGAGTATTTGTAGATTTTATGGATGTATGAAACACATGAGAGACAAAAATCGGGTGTATGGCGGGCAGTTGATGCTTGTCCTGTGTTTAGGGTGAAAAGACAGAGTAAAGTTGGGATAAAATCGGCAAACAATTTGCACCGTTTTGTCATCCTGAATGCATTGCTGGTAATGGTTATAGAAATAGTATTTTGAGAAGGACCAAATTATGTATTTCAGCATTATGTCTTTGTCCCCACAAGCACATTTTATATCTTATGTAAATGCCTTCCCACGTTGCTTTGGGTTGTAAATGGATTTCTATTGTTGTATTAAGGGGTCAATGTTTAATATCCCTGTTAAAACTATACCCATGTTTTCCGACGTCAATTCGTCTAGTCTGATGGAGATAAGACTGGGCTCGAAAAACAAAACTGGCGAGAGCGTATGATATATTTCAAATTATTCGGGTCATCGGAGAATTTTCTCTGAAATGTTTTACGTCAGAATCAGAGCTTCAGACAGAGGGTATTTTCGATTAAAGATCAAAGTATTTTACTGATCATAGATCAAACACTCTGTTGTTGTTATTCATTTTGAATCGTCTCGTCAACACGATTCAAAGAGTACCCACAACATAAGATTTCATTGGTATTCAAGATTTTAGACTGGCTTTAACCCTTTTTTCTCTACGCCTGGCAACAGAAATGATTAGCATTGAAACATCGCAGTATTTGAACCATTTCAAGGATTCGTTGTCATACGTTGTCGTAGAAATAGTGATTCCACAACCTCGCTGTAATTTTCCTTTTCATAAGTTTCAAATCCAAGAATATGACGCAAAATGAAGTTCTTTTCATTGTTTTTTCATGGAATTAAACTGTCTCAAAATCATTTTGAATATAAACGAAAAAAAACTATTGCACCCGGGACAATACTTCTCACTGTTACGTGAAACAAAAAGAAAGAAATATTTCGTGCAAATTGTGTTGCTTTCATCGTTTGGTATTTTGGGCATTGCAACATTCATACTTGTTTTCGCATGCAAATGAGAAATTGAGAAGAAAATATTTAAACAACGAAAAAACATTTACTTAAATAATAAAGTTTGTATATGCCGTGGCGTATTACATGAATAATGACACAGAGTTTGAAAGATTTCGGGAGATTCTGTATGATTTAGATGCCTTATCTTGGGCCGAGAAGCGAGACGCTGGTTGCTCGTACGAATTCGACATGTTTATAAGCACGTTCAGACTACCCCCGATGAAATGAAATCCTAGACTTTAGAATAATAGTGTCTACCTAATCTGATATAGATATGCTACTAAATCAATCAAACATTTCACATTATGAAAATGCATCTCCCTTAAGAAAAATAGAATACAAATTTCACCCTTTCTACCTCAAAATCATTTACATCCGCGGTTTATAGTTTTTCGCGACTACAGCAACCTTTTCTCAATACATTTTTTCAACCTTCAACAAAGGTTAGATCTATATTGATCATATTTGCGCTTTTCAGATATCATTAAAATGGAAAAGGATTTTTTAGCGACTAATAAAATTGTAAATCCTGTCATTGCTTAAAATGAATTTAAGTTGTAAAACTAAAGAACACATTAAACAGAGAGAAAAAATACCAGTGTTATTTGGACAGAAAGAAAGTGTTGTTGTTGATATACATGTAAAGTAATAGAATAAAATAAAGCATATGTTCTGAGGCAATGGCACTAAGCTGGTATTGAAACACACTGCTTCTGAAAAAGTTAAGTCGTATTATGTTTAGTCTCACCTGTTTCGTAAGTATTTCTAAATGGTATTCTTAACTTTATTCCAATAGAATACATAAAGATATACTCTTATCCAGTGAAAGAGGGACCTGGATGAAATTCTAAAACAACAATAAATGGAGAAAATGAAATCATTTTCACGAAAAGTGCGTTGGAGAACTTTCTTAGCAAGTAAAATACTTCACATTTGAGCTATGACCTTGTAAGTTTCGTGATTGTTATATTCGCACGGCACTGTAAATGATCCATGAAGATTTGTCATTTATTTTCGTGGTCCCAGCGGGAATAAACGCAACTGTTGCATGTCTTTGGGTTTTCGGGAATTTTATTGTATCTGTAATATTGCGTATGATATCGAAACTATTTTTATACCACCATTAAAGTCAAATCAAGGATTTTGGCACTTGGTGTGAAGAATTGCGGCGACAGAGCTTCAAAAGATATTCCACAATGACCGATGAGTATTGTTTTTTGCAACTTTTGTCATTTTTGTTGAGGCGTTATACGACCCGGATGTAAAATGCAAGATCACTATCATGTTGTAACATTGTTTATGGTTTTACGCATCATTACTAGAACAGCAAAGTTCGTGGATTTTATGCTTTATTTACGTGATAATATATCTGTTGAAAAAAAACAAAAAATATGCCTACTTTCATTACAAGAGAGAGTATAGTCCCACATTTGTATATTCCTGATGAAGACATCATTATCATTTGTTTTTAAGGAATCATTTGTGGTGTCCGGGCGATTGACGTCCGGGCGATTGACGTCCGGGCGATTGACGTCCGGGCGATTGACGTCCGGGCGACCAAGGTACACGTAATTATCCAGAGCTCAGTCACGTTATTTCCGTACAAGAACATCATGAAATTGACAAGATGAATGATTTATACATGATTTTCGACTGAAATTGAATGAGTGTGTGGAGCGAGTTTTGAGTGAAATTCAAGGGAGGCAAACCAATACAGCTAAATTTGTTCAAGATGAACAAAATAAGCTATATTTTTCTTACCTCCCTTTAATAAAAAATACCTATTTTTTTGTTTGTGTGTCATCGTGAACCAATCAGACACTTTTAAACCCACACCAGCCAATAAAATCGTAGAATAATTCGATCGACTTGCATTAAATGTTGATCGTCTCGGCAAATTTTGACATGCATTCTAAAGATTTTGGAGCGTTCTTGATCGATTTGAGTGAGTGTTTGGAATGAATGAATGGAGTGCTGAGTGATCGATTCAGAGTGTTTTTAATCGAAATGGGTGTCATTTTCACGATGTATTTAACTGTATGTCTCTTGATTAGAAAAAAATACCTTCTTTCATTACAAGAGAGAGTAGAGTCCCACATTTTTAATTCCTGATGAAGATATCATTTTCATTTATTATTATGGAATCATTTGTGGCGCCCGAGCGATTGAAGTCCGGGCGATTGACGTCCGGACGACCGACGTTCACGTTATTATCCAAAGCTCTATCACATTATTTCCGATCAAAAATTAAACAGTTATACGGAGTACAGTGCTTAAGCAACATAACTCTACCTTACTTATTTGTTTCAGTGATAGACGACATAAAGCAGTGTGACGGGCGTATCTTGTGATAGTTTCGAACCGTGTTCCTTTTCTTATGTTTTTACTTTGACCACTCATTTGCTCATCTTACACGAAAAACAAACGATAATTCTACTTTTTCAATGCATAAATGAGACAAAATGTGATTTTTTAGGACAAACTTTCTTAGAGCGCGTCATTTTGCCCGTGATTGATATGCAACGTTCACTATGACGTCACTTTTTTGGCTCCGTTTAGATGACGTCAGATAGGGTGAAATCAACGAAAGTTGGGTATGATTTTTTTGATAATTTCACTGGTAAGGTAGTGAGTTTATCATAATGACAATCTCCCGTTTCCCCTCCCCTACCCGATAAACTACCGAAAGGCATTAAAGAACATGCATGATTGAATGACTTGAATTCTCTCCAGTATGACATAAAAGAAATCAAATCTCGTTTGACAAAAATATTTATAAGGCTGTACAGACATAAGCGATTGTTAGACTGGGTGTAGAAAGAGAATAGTGATTAAAATATCCACACAGTTAAAACAAAAGCGTTGATAAGCCTTGCTTTTTATGCACATGTTCTAATACCTCATACCACGGCTCCAATTTTGTTTAAAACTGTGTAAGAAATTACATTGAGGTCACACGGTGCATTGAATATCAGGGTTTTGGGAAGAAAAAAAAAAGTCTTTTTGTGAAAAGAAAACCTAGAATGTAAGAAGTTGGGATGAAAGTAAAACGTTGGTCATAACCATTAATTAATACGCGAAACTGACAATTTGTGTAACCATAGTTCAAAGTAAAACGGTACAAATTACACTTTTAAGCTTAGATGAATTGTCACTCGCCCCGACCAAAACCATTTTTATCAAAACGCTCTGTTCCCCAGTTAAAAAATCAAAATCAGTCACTAGAATTGAACGAATAAGCGATACAATTTATTTCATCACCTCTATTCTATTTATAAAATATAGGCACTGTTATAAAAAAGATGTGTTTCTTGTTTGGTCAATCTGAAAGTTTTAAACTTACGCCGGCCTGACAATGAAATCGTGGAATGTATAGAGCTATTTGAGTGGGGTTTTGGATCGTTTCGATAGATTTAGGATACCCTTGAATAATTTGAATTGAGCGTTGAAAAGCGATTAAGAATGGTTTTTGAAAAGACTGAGTTCTAATTTCGCGATGTTAAGGCTTAACTTTACAATTGCTTATTTTACTGCCCAAATAAGGAGATGGTCCCGTATGACGTATGACAATTGAATAAGTTTGAACACTTTTATTGACCATCTAGGGTATGAGGCGGAAAAAGTCTAGAGATCTTTGGATATTGCGTCGAATGGCTATCGAAATTCTTAGCTAATTCGCTCATGATCAGGCCTAGGCTAATTATATCATTGCGCATGCAATTGTTTCATAAGCCAAAATTTGTAATATACATTAATATATAAGCTATATTATAGGCCTATAATCAGCAATATCTATTTTGAAACTTTTACGTGCGTGCCATCATGTACATAGGCGTATGTTGAAGTTTACTTCCGAACTAATGGACTTGCACGCAGAATGTCCTAAAGACCAACGTATTTCAAAGTAGACATGCCCGTTTGATTTTTGAACGTGCGCATAAGGAAATAAAGCGCCAAAATATAAATTGTGGGTACAACTATTCTATATTTGTGTCCATGCGTTTCCTCGAGTATAGCCGACTTGAAGCGGACTTTTGGTCTAATCGGGACACAATACCACAATGTATTTCTTCGTTCTCATTTCAAGCTGGTACTCGGTTTTGCGAAGGAGTCGAAGGTTTTCTCTGGTTCAGAAATCAGTTCTCTTTCCTCGGTACGAATCTAGAACGACAAGAATTGGGTGAGAATAAGTCTAAAAATCGTTTTAATATTTCTTATCCTGTCAATGGAATTTCCCTGCTGTACACAAAAATAGCATACAGTAAAGACTAAGATCAGCCTGTTCAGAAATCCAATCAGGACCCGAGGTTATAAAACTTTTCTCATGCTCAACTGAGAATTTTCTCAGATTTTTGATCTCAAATTAATATTTGAATATAAAGGATAATATAAATAAGATGTTATTTGTAACAACTTATTTATACTATCTTTTATTTTCGTACATTTATATCAGTAATATAACAGAATCACGGCTTAAATTTCAAGTTGAAAATTGAGAAAATTTTGAAATGAGAATGAGAAAAGTTTTATAACCTCGGGCTCTGATCTTACTCAATACTGCCTAATTTAAATTAACTATTGAGCGCAAAACATGCGCCAGACTGGTTGCAATGTACAAATAAATCGGCATTTATTTGAATCAAGTTTTTATTAAGGTAGTGGACCCGTAATAGTTCCGAAAAATTTCGGAATGCATGGTCTTTCACAATGTTGACCGAGGTTTCCTAATGAAAATCATTTGGAAACCTCGGTGAACACTGTTAAAGTGAATTACTTGCGAAACGTTGTGGAACTATTACGATTCCACTACCTAAAGCAGGATAAGGGTTCATCCTATGCTGTTATAGAAGCCCTGCTTTCAGGATGAAAAAGAGCTTCAAACGGCTTACAAATTTTACCTCGCTGTACACGTGCAAATGCGTGCAAAATTTCAAGCGGGTTATAATTTGCTAACAGTTTGCACCGTTTTATCATACCGAACGCAGGGCAGCCCTGCGTTTTGGATGAAAATGTTAGCCAAACGTTTTCTAAATTATATCTCGCTTTGCACGTGTGTGCACGTGCAAAGCGGGGCATAATCTGAAAATGTTTGCAAAATGTTTTTACATCCTGAACACTGGGCTGGTTTATTTTCAAGATTGTGATAACCTCTCTTCTTTTTAAATGTTACGTAATATTGTGGGAACCGTTGCCGTGTCAACCGGTAGAATTCCGTAATTTTCATAAATTTTGGCAGGGCGAAGACCACGTGCCCCAATTTATTGCACGTCTCAAAAATTAATGTCAACTTATTTATCATTCAAAGTCATAAATATAAAGCATTTGTACCTAAAAGTAATTACAAAGCAATTTCAGTGGTCGGTCTTATAGGTTTTACGTTAAATTTTAAAAATTCTTAATCTGCAATTTATCGCACTTTTTTGCAACAAAGGCGGTTGTGGATTCCGACTTTAAAATTCTTAGTTAAATTACAAGCAATAAAATATGACATTGTAATGAAAAAAGAATTTGATATATTGGTTTTAACGTGCATAAGTAACACACGAAAAAAATGCAACCCAACCAATCTAATTGTGGTTTCCCTAAACACTTTTAAAACCTTTTTTATGACTGATTTTGGACTGAAATTGAATAAGTGTATGGAGCGAGTATTGAGTGAAATTCAAGGGAAGTAACCCAATATAGTTAATTTTGTTCAAGATGAACAAAATGAGCTATATTCATTACCTCCTTTTAATTAAAAATGCATACAAGTTCTATACATAACTTCCTATTTCTTCAAGAACCTATGAGCAAAATTGAATATAAAAACAAGGATTATCCGATATTCTTGAATTCTAGTGCTTTCATTACTTTGATTGTACTGCAAATTTGGGATGGTATTTATTCAGAAAAGGGTGAACCCAATCCGACTCGCTTGAATCTAGACATGCAAGCTAGAAACATTCAATATGATAAATTTGAGTAATCGTAAGATTTCATGACTGTTTTCTCTTAATTTGATCAATATCATGTTTACTATCAAAGGAAGAATTCGCTATTCTGACTACTGGTTACCGTTAAGGTAGTAGACCCCTAATAGCCCTGCAACATTCCAGAACTCATGAACTTTTCACAATCTTGACCGAGGTTTCCAAATGAAAATCATTAGCAAACCTCGGTTAATACTGTTAAAGTTCAAAACTTCATTACTTCCCAAACATTACGAAACTATTACGGGTCTACTACCTTAATATACAAAATATTCACGTATACATTTAAAAGTCATGGTACCGTTTTCGAATAACCATCGATAGCCGACAAGATCTTCGTAAATACATTTTCAATATAACTGTTTTTTCGACGTTTTGGTTGCTCATCCGAAATGCCACATTTAAGGGGTCAGGGCAACATTATATATATATATATGCACTTACAAAAGTGTTGCGCCTACCCCTCGATTTAACAGCTTGGTCGGCCATCGACGATGAAACTGTTACCAGTGTTTTAATTCACAATGCCAAGGAAAGAAATTTGCATTTTCTATCTTAAAACGATAAGGAGCGCGATACGTCTCGGGCGCCCATTATTTTTCCTTCGTCAATACAGCACCGCACTGGTTATCAATCAAGATCGGAATCGGCGTGTGTTTTGTGCTGATAAGCCGCTATTTCCCCTATCAAATCTTATCAAAATTCCATCCAAGATGAGAGACTGACAACAGCCATTCCTCTCAGCACTTAATTCATTTTCTCCTAACTTTAAGAAGAAATACTTGTAAAGGAGGTGTTCCAAAAGTGCCCACGCACGGATTTTCACGAAACTTTGCAAATACATACTACACATTAAATGTACCACAGAACAAACTTTCATTTGTCAATATCTCAAAAAGGGGTCAAATTACAGCCACTTGTCTTATTCCATATTGAGGTAGGTGGGTGGGGTAATTTAATATGCTATAATTTCTTTAAACTTATCAATTTTTGAATAGTTTCTTATGTACTGTAAAGTCTATAGTAATTATTGAGAAAATGTTTATATAAATGACAAGTTTTACGTTGTTTGACAATTTTTTATACTCTTGAATATAAAAATTGCTTATTTTTTTTAAAAAAAAAATGAGGTGAATATAAATTTTGAACTCGAAGATTAGTACTTTCTGATGCTAGTCCAGTTTAGTTACGCTTCAAAAAATAAGCTCTCCTATCCTCCTTCCTTGTGTAAAAATTTAAAGAAGATTGAAAACCGGTAACATTATTTTTCATGCTTATAAATACATATCTTTAGTTTCAAAATTCATCCAAAATTTTGTATTATGTCCTGAAATAGACATTATTTAAGTGTCAATGCATTGATCTTTATACAAATTTGCAAATAACAACTAGTCAAAGCATATACAGCATAAGATGATTATTTGTATCACTAAACTGTATCAAATTGTAGACCTTGCTTTACCCCAATTTTGAAAAAGTGGGTGGGGTAAGATGAAAAATATAATTTACCTGATTTTCTTTATTCCTTGCAAAAATTTCAATAGTATCTTACAGTAAGTTTTACAGATTTTATTTCTTATTGGCCTTAGTTGAAAAGAATAGGAAAAATATTGTGTGCTAGTGATATCTATCTGTCTGTCTTTCTCTTAGATATTTGCCTATCTGTCTGCACATCTTAAAAAAATAATATTTGCCAATTACTTCAATCCTTTTCTAGATACACTACTCATATGTGGCATCATAATAAATCAAATCACTTGAGATCTGTAATCTCTGAGGTCAAGGTCATCTGCCAAGGTCAAGGTCATTCATCAAGGCCACACTTTGCAAAATTTAACAAAGATCTCAACTTTTTATGATTACAGCAAGTCCTCTCAAAATATATAGCTCTTATTTGGTATGATTATAGATCTTGTCAGTAAACATCTTTAAATTTCAAAATCAAGGTATTCTGTCGTTTGCCAATATCTCATAAAGGGGTAAAATTAAAACATTTTGTCTTAATCCATGTTCAGGTAAGTGGGTGGGGTAGTTTGATATGCTATAATTTCTTTATACTTATCAATTTAGGCATAGATTTCATGTACTGTAAAGCCTATAAAAGTGAAATAAGATTAAAGGAAGATAATGAATAGATAAAATGAATAGTTCTATGTTGCTTGACAATTTTTAACACACTCAAAAATAAAAATTGCTTAAATCTATGTATACACATTCAAGTTCTAGATCCAATTTAACCTCAAAGGTTAAACTTACGAAATTTAACAAAAATGCGAGCCTATTCAAGATATACAATGTTTGTTTTCTGTTGGATGTATGATCTCTTAGGTTAGCACATCAAGAAACTTTATGATAGTCTTAAATGTGCAAGGTTATTGTCACCAAACAAGGTAACACAAAAATAAAACACAAAAACTAAATGTTTTGTTTATTCTGTGTTTATTGTGTGTGTGTTTTTTTTTTTTTTTTTTTTTGAAGATACAATACTCCTACCAGGGACTATGAAAGATTACCATAAGATATTTTCGCAGAACCTAAGATGATATCATTGACTTGGCCAAGTATAATTATCGTGGCCAGTTATGAAATAAAGTATACATGTATTAACAAATTATTAGAACAATAATTTTCCTTTATTTGAATGGCAAGGGAAAAGGTGCCGGTAATATCCTCTAGGAGACATATTTGAGATTTTTCTGTTGTTTTGCACCACTCTCTGTAGGTCTGTTCATCCATTGAGGAGAAGTAAAGTTCACAAGAACCATAACTCTACTCATCATATTTTTTGAGTCATTGCCATTTGTAAATTGACAAAGAATAGGTCATTGGCCTGCTCCTAGGCATAAATATTTTTAAACATCTTTTGTTTCTTTTAGGTTAAAGGTCCTAAATCTGCCCCAAATGTCTGAAAGAATTACCACATTAAGCTATTTGATTGATATTGATTAAATAAACACAATTCTAGATCAGAAAGAAACAGAAAAAATGTCATTTGTCGCAACTCAAGTTCAAAGGTTAAAGTCTTACTTTCACTAAATTGGCTACACAGTATCTCTTAAACTTTTTTGTTTGATTATAAATGTAATATTTAGATATAATTTAACATGATAGGGAACTTGATTTCTAGCTCACCAGAGCACAACATTCCTGACGGGAGCTTTTAGAATCCCTAGTCTGTCGCAGGTGGTGCATCATGTGGTTTCCGTCTTCCAAATTTCTTAAAACTTCTTCACATTCTTAACCCTCAAGGCAATTTCAATGAAACTTTGCCAGAACTTTCCTTGTGTAACCCTTCTCAAATATTGTTCGCAAAATTCCGATTGGCTCATAAATATGACCATTGCTTTTTTTACTATTAAATCCTTAAACATTATTTCCTCCTGAACCATCAAGCCAATTTCAATGCAATTTTTCAAGAATATTCCTTTGGAAACACTTTCAAAAATTGTACGTGAAATTGGCATAAAAATCTGTTTGACTTGGCATCCGATGAAACACCATCTTTTTAACCAAAATACCAATTTCAATAATTTCCAAGCTGACCCTTTTCATTGATAAACATCTCAACAACTTCGCTCATTTCAACGAATCTTTGCCAGAATGTCTCTTCACTGAACAATAAAACTCGGGTGAGTGATTATGTTTCATTCCTCCCCCCCCCCCTGTTTACAAACAACATTTACCTTAAGACCTAGGCGAATCATTTATTCACAAAAGAAAAAGATTCTTTTAAATTGTAGTATCATTATAGAAGTATTTCTTATTTGAATTAAGACTAAGGGTCAGTCAGCACAGACAATAACCCTGGAGGCAAGTATATTTTAGGAAGGACTAGTACGTGTATCAGCAATGCCGGAATATTGCAGGTACTTCAGGAATGTAGTGATTGTTCATCTTCATTTTTAAATTTAACAAATTTAAATATATAAATTGCCTATCCCAAGACTCGACATTTCCATTTCCCAAAGGAAAACAATGTATAAAAAGAAGAAAATGCTTGTTACAAGAGATTCCTTTTTTTCCCACACTGTTTTTCCTTCCAAAGATTTCCATTTCATAACTTTAAATTCGACTGAATTTGGATTTATTGCTTAAAGCGTCTCGAGTATTCTCGGGAGGCATCTTATTACTAAGACGGACCTGTAAAACATAGAACAAGTAACTTCTACAGGATTGTGACAGAAAATACATAGTGTAAAATCCTAGACACCATTCTCAGATGTGGCATTGACCTTCAAACATAACCTTGAATAAGGAACCAACTGAAATGAGTTTGATTAAAAGAAAATCTGACATTGACCTTCACAAATGACTTTGAGTTAGGAACCAACTGAAATAAATTTGTTTAAATGAAACTATAATTGAAAATCAAAATCATCGTTCATTACTTTTGCAAAGTATGTTCCCAAAGCTCAATGAAGTTTTTTTTTTTTAAAATGACCTTGATAATTAACCTTGACCTTGACAGTTGATTTTGACCAATGTTTGTAAATAGGCTTCTGGATCCATGTGTGAAATATTAAGATCCTGTCAACATTCTCAGATGGGTGAAAACTATATCTTACCCCACCCACTATCTTCTACACTAGGAGATTTTTGACTAACTTACCGGTTTTCGATTTCAATGAAACTTTATGTTAACATTAAGAACATATGTATCTTAATTCTAAGAGAGTTTGATAACTGGACTAGAGCTACAACTTAAAATTTTTAACCCTTTAACTCAGAACATTATTTCATTTTTTTCAAATTTTCATGAATTTTTTCAAGAACTTTTTGGACTATCTTTTAGGAGTAAACAGAAATAAGATTCCAACCTATATAAAAACATGTAGGTACCAATTGTCTTTTAAATCAGTAACAAATTCTCTTTACAAATTCTAAAATTTCCTGGCAAGGTGATTTTTTTCCTGACACCCCTTTGTATTAGACAAGATGTGCTTTCGGGTACTTTATGGTCGACCCTCTTTACTCATTTTGGAAAAAAAAGTCATTTCCTTAATCAGTATACCCAGTACTACAATTACCCACAATATCATAAAAATCTAAGCGTGGGCACATTTTACTATATATTTGGAACACCCCCTTTATCCCGGTTAAAGCGGAGAAAAAGAATATAAAGCAATCATAAGAAACCAGCAATAACATTTAGAAATATATATATATATATAAAAAACGAGGTCCCCCTCGCAAGAAGAATGATGTTACAGTTAATAGCGTCTTGAAATTGGCATTCACCTCGATCAAAACGTTCGCTCAGCCTTCCATTCATACATTCCAAACACTCATTAAGCCATCCAAAAACGCTCCAAACTCGTTCAAAAACTCCCCAAAATTGTTAAACAGAACAGAACAGAACAATCATTTTAATAGACGTGTACGTAGTACATCAATCTCATTAAAATCATATCTACGAAACCACTACGCTATCTCTCGTAGCGGGGGCGTAGCGGTATGCAATATGGTGGATCTGATTTTAATGAGATTAGTAGTACTTAGTACAATTTCAATACATAATACAATTTAGTTCAAGATCATAACGCATTTTCTCCTGTCACTCTCTCACTCTCTGCTCGTCAGACGTCACGCATACTCTCAATCGACAATTTTTTGAAATCGATCAGTTCTTTCAATGATTGTATTTGGTTGTGAGCGAGGTGAATGTCAATTTTACAATGTTACAAAATGCCCGTTAACATTGAATGGAACGTTACCATGGCTCCGCCCTGTCAGGGCAAAAATCATGGATTATACTACATGGGTACCAATGATTAAAAGCAAGAAATTAAACAATAATATTAACACACATCGAAGATGCTTTGCTTCCTTACAGTCACGTTGAGGAAAATTGTAATGGGAAAAAATAGAAATCAGGCAAAGATTATCGCAAATGATATATTTTTATTTGCTAAACAAACGAGACTGTAAGAAGCTCCAAATACATGTATCAAGCATACCAACGGAAAATTGTAAAAGTGTGAAGAGATAAAGACAGTATCATGAAATTGTGAAACTAAAAAAATATAAAAAGGTAAATAAATAATAAATAAAATAGAGTACTCGAAACCTTGTGACTATTGTGATTTGTCCAAATTACAGTTAAGAACGTTCTGAAATTAATGAGATGAATGATTTATGAATGATTTTGGAATGAAATCGAATGCGTGAGTGGAGCGAGTTTTGAGGGGAATTCAAGGGAGGTAAACCAATATAGCTAGTTTTTTTCAAGATGAACAAAATTAGCTATATTTATTACCTCCCTTTAATAAAATATACGTTCTTTTTTGTTTGTGTGTCTTCATGAACCAATCAGACCCTTTAAAATCTCCACCAGCTAATAAAATCGTAGAATAATTCGATCGATTTGAATTACATAATGATCGTCTTGGCCGATTTACAATGTTTTTTAAAGATTTTGGAGTGTTTTTTGATCGTTTGAGTGAGTGTTTGAAATGAATGAGTGGAGCGCTGAGTGATCGGTTCAGGGTGGTTTCGATCGGAATGAGTGTCGATTTTACGATGTATTTAACTGTATTTACCTACTTTCATATCAAACGTTGCAGTTGAAGGTGATTAAAGCGTTGAATGAATACTATATTATACGTATTTGAAATCCCTCACATCTTTTAATATGGAAACAAGAAGCCCAAGAGGGTCTGTATCGCTCCAATGTCACTTAATATTCCGCATATCTACGACCCGTTAAGATTAAATTGTTATAAGAAGTTAAAAGCTCAGACCCTCTTAAATGGCTCATTAGTTTGGGAGGAGAAGATCTTTAAAGTGAAAATAAGCCCATCCTGCCCTACCCAATTTGGGGTCAATTAAATTTTCTTGAGCAATTTAAGTAGAGGTTAACTCAAGGAACAGTCATGCCTAATTTCAATGAAAAAGCCCAACGGTTTGGAAGATGTTTTTTAAAGATATTAAAGTACAAAAGTCCCGTCATCAAATGCTTATAGTTGGGGGGCCAAACAAAGTTTCTTAGATAATTTAAGAAGAGGGTCACCCAAGGTCCTTTCATGCCAAGTTTCATTTAAATCGGCTCAATAGATTGGTAGGTGCAAATTTTCAAAGATTTCAAAGTGAAAATAGCCCCTCCCCCTTGCCACGCCCATATTTGAAGGTCAATCGAAATTTCCCGAAAAATATAGAAGGGGGTCACCCAAGGAACATTCATGCAAAGTTTCATTTAAATCGGCCCTGCAACGTCCGTATTTTGAGGTCAATCACAATTTCTTGAACAACTTAAGAAGAGAATCACCCCAAGAACATTCATGTCAAATTTCACTGAAAACGGACCAATGGTTTAGGAGGAGAATACGTTAAAACATGGCTAGTGAAGCTTACATTCGAAATGCGTATACATAAAGCCATTGAATTCACATTAAGAAATCATCGCAGACTAATATTGGTCTTGGTTCTTTAGAACCCCATTGATATTCGGACCTTTTGGAGTAAAATGGAGGACTTAAGATTTTGTTGTAACTTACTATACTTGTGAACAGCAACCTAATCTTACTTATGGAAATAATCTAATATCGTTATGGCGAAAATAATCTTTGAATAAATGGTGAAAAATCATACATTGTGCAGCTTAGATGAAATTTGCCCAAAGTACGAACAACATATATGTATTTTAGTCCGACAGTTGTCGACAAACTTATCCTAGAATGTAAACGCTTTTCTTACAAAGTATCAAAGTTTTCATGTCGTAGACGTTCTTAATTGAATACAAATGGGTTGTAGATTTCTAAATAAGATTCGAAAAGTTAATACTACCGCACAGAAGGAAACTCTTAATAAAAGACTAAGGTCCTAACAAAATGAAAGACAAAAATATAAAAAGGAATTCTTTACAGCCATTTATCATTCAAGTCCGCGTTTTAACCCTTCTCGTGATGTTCAGGACAGTATCCTGTTATAAACTTAGCTTTGGCAAAGAGTATAGACTAAGATCAGACTGCACAAAGGTGCAGTCTGTTCTTAGTCTACACTCCCCGCTTTTTACAGAATTATTGTGCGAAAAATTGAGTCAAACTATGGTTGAAATGCTAAAAAATAGTAATTTATTTACAGAAAATTCAAATTCAGCAGAATAAGAGTTCAGCAATGATCAACCCTGTGCATCAAACGCAAACCGCGACCGGCCTCCTTATTCATTAGCACCATGATAAAAAGGGTCTATCTTAATTTTTTTTAAAATCATTTCTAAAAAATGAGTTTTGAAATTGTATTTGTATTGGAACAAATGGATTTGAAGCGATGTCGGGAGTTTTGTATCAATTTCATGCATAGTTTTGGCCTTTTGAATCGCCTGCATCAAGCAAAGGGCTAAAAGGCTTATGGAGTCTATCAGTATATAGATATCAAACTTTGATAATCAAAGATATGAATCCATATCTTATCGCAGCTAATGTTCTTGTCTTAATGGCCGGCGTTATTACGAAAGTTAAATTGCATCTTACATGTTGTATACCGGGGCACAAAAAAGAAATACCGTCTTCTAGAATCGTCTGACGAAAAGCATTCTTGAATGGAATAAGTTCTCGGGTCAAAAGAGAGCAACTAGAAAAGGTTTGCTCTTGAAATAAAATATTTCTGGTAAAGAGGCGAAGGAGAATAAATTAAACATCGTTGGAGCGATTATTCTTTACTTTGATAACACCATTCTGGTATTTCAGCAAAAGTTATCTTATTACCAAATTTTGCAATAAATAACCCTTCTAATTTGTCGCCAGCCTTGCTCTCAAGCCGTCAGTAAGTGTTGAGCTAGAAATAAAAAAGGTAAATCACTCATGTTTTGCTATTTCATCCTATCCACGTTTTTGAGGACAATTGCTTTTTAGAGATCAAAAAAAGTGCGAAGCACGCGGGCGTTTAAGCGTTTTGAGGGGGTCTGCAAATGATAACGCCCTCGAAAACGTGAATCGATGCTTTTATTGCATAAAATGGAAGAGTAGTGTATCAATTCAAAAAGAAATTGTGAAATAACTCATAGAAGCATAAAATGGAAGAGTAGTGTATCAATTCAAAAAGAAATTGTGAAATAACTCATAAAAGCTCTTTAATTTTTAGCTCCAAACCCAAAAAAACGTGACGGAAAAAATGCGATTTGCATTCCGTACCGCCACTTTTGATTATACGAGGGTCATCCAAGAAATAGTGAGACTGGTTCTATATCTCGAAAACTTATGCAGATATTAAAACGAAATTTTACATGCATGTACATTATTTTCTCCTTCATTCATTTTTCCCAAAAACTAATATGTTGCCATGACGTAGCGTTGATGACGTCACAAAGAATGACGTCATGGCGTTAACCATGGCCAGATCAATATCAAAATAACAAAAATGTCAGGTCTTTCAAGTGTTTAATTCCAGAAATTTAATGAAGGTGGAAACGCCGTTTTGGAATGAATGTTTTGCATGATTAAAGTACCTCCTCACTGTACTTTAGTTCAATTTTAGCAAAAAACTTCCGTTTTGCATGATTTGATCTCAAAGACATTATTTTACAAAGAAAATATTTGCATTTTAAAATTTGATCAAGATTTTTTTGTTAAAGATTCCATCTAATTATCTGCAAAATCCGTTGTCAAAACCTAAGAGTACATCGATGTAGAATTGCATTTGAATACCCTCCAATTTTCAAAAACGACGATGTCAGAAAGAACTTAGAAGGAAGGTATTCGTCTTGAAATTTGAAGTCATTTCATTCAAAAATTATACAACCACTGTCTACCACTTAGATATAATACCAGAAAACATTTATTAATGAAATTTGGGTTAAAAAAAAAAAAAAAACTCCACCAGATAGTTTAAAATGAAGTTTTTAAACATTGAAACATCAAAGGGTTAACGTGGCCATTACGTCATATGGTAACTCTTCGTGTTGCCTAGCAACAAGGGTTCCATTCTTAGTATGGAGGTAGGTTTCTGCCAAACATTGATGGAGATGTTACACTACACAATAGTGGAACAATGATCTCACATATATTTACCAGTAAGGCATTATATAACATTAATCTCACTTTTTATTGGATGACCCTCGTATCGACGCTGTTTGGTAAATTTAAGCTGTCACAAAATTAAACACGGGAATTAGAGCAACGCCTTCGGTTTTACTCTATAAAAATGTTAAACATGAATAATTTTGAAGCATTTTACTTATTAATTTCCATATAAGTCATATCGAAACTTTATTTAAAAAGAATGCATTAATTGATTTTTGGGATATACATATATTGTAGAAAAAGATCACTATTATAGAAACTAGTAAGCCCAAACACGGATATTTATAACAAATAAATTATTGATTATTATATCTAATCGATTTTTAATATCGTCCATGCACAAATACTAATAATGTCAATTTAGGAGATTGGCGATTTCATTTATAGTGCATGAGCGATATTGAAGATTGATTATTCAATATCTTCCGAACGATATCGATATTATTGCCAATCGAATAAATTGAAAAAATCATTGATCGCGAATATGCAATGTTGAATATTGTTCAACATTTTGATTCAGTTTTATGGGTCTCATATGGAACATAGTTTACTTAAGGTAGTGGAACCTTAATAGTCCCGCTACATTTCGGAACTCATGATATTTCGCAATGTTGACCGAGTTTTCATTATGAAGTCATTTGGAAACCTCGGTAAAAAACTGTCGAAATTCATTACTTCAGAAACGTTGCGGAACCATTATTGGACCACTACCGTAAAGTACATTATGCTTATATCATTTACATGGCTAATGGTGAATACGGTCAAGAAAAAGATACCCCTACCTTCAAGGTGAAAACGTTTGATAAATGGTACCCCACTTTGCACGTGTATTAACGTGCAAAGCGAGGTACCATTCTGAAACCTTCGCAAACGTTATGGTATCTTGAACGCATGGTTACATTAAGGTCATAGAAAGATTTCCCTACTATCAAAATGAAAAACTGATAAATGGTGCCCACGTTCTCATTTGCAAAGCAAGGTTCCATTTTCAAACGTTCGAAAATGTATTTTGTATCTTGGACACATGGCATGTTTCAGGTCAAGAAAGAAAGGATTTAGTTCAACGACTATGCACCTTGCATGATTATATTAAAGTCGTCTGTACAATGAATAAACTATGTGATTATGAAGTCGTATAGTCTGTTTTGTGAAGTTTTCAAGGCTACGTGCACTTTACTGTGGCGTTTCTTCAGTACGAGTATGAATATTTCAAATGTTTGTTAGTCAAACATATACTCATAGACAAGTCAGCACGTAAGCCACACAAAATCTTAGCAAGATCGTTGATTAAAAAATATCAGGTACAATGCTACACAAAAAGAGTACTCTTAAACATTTCTTAAATGCTGTACGATTGGTAGTAGCGATTTATTTCTTGGTAGATTATCACTTGATAACCTCAACGCTTAATCAGTGAAATGATCGACTGATAATTTACAGTTTAGATTTATCATTCCCTGTCCTGCGTTCAGGATGGCAAAACGGTGCAAACAATTTGCCAATTATACTCCGCTTTGCACGCAAGTGCACGTGCAAAGCGGGGAATAATTGGAAAACTGTTTTCAAGGTATTGCCATCCTGAACGCAGGGCAGATGTCGTTTATTTATGATATTCGACGTAAACTAAGCGAGATCCATTTGTCAATGACGTCATCACGTAACCATACCGTTCACGTGCAAAAAAAGGCTTTCGAAACTCACGATCTTTCACAATAATAACCGAAAATCATTCAGAAACCTCGGTTAACATTGTTAAAGTTTATGACTTCCGAAATTTTGCGGAACTTTTGCGGGTCCACTATGTACACACCCTCTCTTTTTTTCGGTAAGAAATATGGAATTTTATAAAATAGAAATTTCCAAGTCAGTAGGCAAATAATTTCATTTTTTTAATGTCTAGCGATATAATTTACAATACAAGTACACTATTAAAACTTCAAAACATTAACAAGGCTTGTCTAAGTATGTGTATTTATTTTCTTCTTTAAACGTTTTTTCTGTTTGATCATTAAAAATGATATCATTGGTAAACCGTTTGGGCGCTGATGACGCGCAATAATGCGTAGGCATAATCGTTGATAAAATCATCACATGGAAAGAACTACTCTTTAGCTATCGTTGAAAAGTGACGTTAAGTTTTATTTTTTGTTCAAATGTTTTAATTTTCAAATGACTATATCTTTAACTGAGCAACAGAACTAATATTACGGCATATATTATCATAGTATTCTATTATATTCTATTCTCCGAAGGTTCCCGAGTGGGGTGGGCCCCTGCGAACCTCTGATTGGTGGATCGCAGGGGTCCAACCCAAATCGGGAACCTTCGGAGATTTTTAGAAATAGACCTCGGGAATAATGAGGGCGCAGACATTCAAGATCGTCATATCGCATGTGGGTTTATGTGACGTCACAAACATAAACTGAAGCTGCGGGAAAAAACATCAACGAAAGGTTAAACCTGGATATAGAGGATAAATGTTTGTTTCAGTGTAAGATCGATGTATATTTCATTGAGTGAACAAAAAAAGCTATATTTTCACGAAAATATAGCTTTTGTTGTTCACGAAATGAAATATCAATCGACCTTACACGGAAAACAAACGGTAATTCTATTTCTTAAATGCAAAAATGAGACAAAATGTGAAATTTCTATGACATATTTTCGTAAAGCGCGTCTTGTGCGCGTGATTGCTATGCAACGTTCATTGTGACGTCACTTATTTCGCCCCTCATAGATGACGTCAGATAGGATGAAATGCACAAAAGTAGGGTATAAGTTTTTGATAATTTCACTGCTTTTGCGGTGAGATTATCAAGTAATAATCTACCGTTATTTCTCGATAAACCACCGAAAAGCATTAAAGAAAATATGATCATCAATTTTAAAATGCCAAAAAGATAATCCACGGACGATCGGAAAGTATTAAAGGAATGTGCTTTTCTTCAAGCGTATTGACCAAAGTACCGCAGAAGCCGAATTTAATTACATAAAAAATGACCAAAAAATACTACACATACGTCTGAGATACTTTCCAGTTTACAGAAAAGTCCGAGCGATGTTCCGAATGCCCCTCTCCCATATTAAAACGTCAATTAATTGCAAAATACTAGTCCGAGGGTCATTCACAGAACAGCATAGCAAAGTACGTGTTTTAAAAACGTGGAAAATGAATTTAGAAGGCATTGAAGTACATGCATGTTAACTTTCATTTTGATATGATCATAAGTTACTGAGATTAAAAAAAATAGTTTTACTTTTTTGGATGACCATCGTATATGGCAAATGACATGGAGCAAACGGCAAATTGTTCAGGTGCGTCCATAACGTCGTAACTCCTGTAGTAATGTCGCAAAACTTACGAAAATATTTCAAACAAAATGACGTATAATAGGAAAGCCATCTCATTATGAAAGAGTGTTCTGATTGGTCAATCGATTTTTTATTATCAGCAGCGATCTGTCAATTGTTTGGTTTTTATCATTCCTTTTCTGTCCTCTAAAGTCACTAGCTCTGGTCCTTGATCAAAGTCTTAAAACAAAATGCACTTTTAATACAAGCAATTGTCGAATTAGCGTGTACTTTTCTTTTATAGTCGCATTCTAATTTTGTGAACAAATATATCCTTTTCATCACACGCCGCGGTAAAAGTTTTTTTTTTTTTTTTTTTTGAATAATAACTAAATGAGCCTGTGCATGACATTTCCAACAATTTCACATTTGCGCGAGATACAAACGTTTGGTAGCGTTGACAATGACACAATGCAATAATGCTATATGCTGACTATATGAAGATGGAATAAGACCTCATCTATCTATATAACGCTTACTAAAGATTCTGGCCAGCCTGTGCAGGTTGTGCCTGTGGACAGCATATTTCACAGACATAGTCCAAGCCTGGCCGTAAGTTTTGATTTGGACTTGGTTGTTTGGCATGTTCGGGAAAATCGTTGAAAACACGTTTAAACAACAAACCAAGTTATTTCATGCACAAATTGATCAAATCTTGACTTTCGATTTTTCATTCTGCTATTCTGCAAACTTCATTCTGCCATTCTGCTAACTTCATTCTGCTAATCTGCAAACTTCATTCTGCCATTCTGCTAACTTCATTCTGCTATTCTGCAAACTTCATTCTGCCATTTTGCTAACTTCATTCTGCTATTCTGCTATTCTGCCATTCTGTCAACTTCAGGGACATTGTGATGAGTGAGTTATGAATGTTTTTCATGGGAGATAAAACATAATCGATTATTTCGTTCAATTTGAAAAAAATGGCGATATTTTTTTTACCTCCCTTTGATAAAAGCTACATAGTTTTCTGCCGTTTTAAAACCCACACCAGCCTATAAAAGTGTGAATAATTTGATCGATTTGAATTGAATGTTGATCGTCTTGAACGAATTCGAAATGTTTCAACAGACGTCGGGGCGTTTTAGAACGATGAATCAATAAACCAATAATAATCAATGAATGGAGCGCCGAGTGAATGATTAAGTATGATATTGACCGCAATGATTGTCAATTTCAAGATGCTTTAAACTGTATGACCGCTGCATTCGATTTTGGCGTAAATTCCCTCACATCCCGTTCCATCAAATCATAGACAGAATGAACATTTATGTTTGTCAGACTGCATAGAAAGGTTGCATGGCTTGTGGTCCGTGAAATAAGCCCGATGGTTCGCTGGTCATGTACAGTGCTCGAACTTTGCAATTACACCAGCTCGAGGGAATGCAAGACCATTGTATAATTGCACTTGTATAGACAAAATGACCTTTGATAACTCACTTTAAATTGTGTAACTATACCCTGTCGAGGGAATATCAATTACATCGAAACTATACATAGTTGTATCAATATAGGATATTGTTATATGTATGTTATGTAATATGTTATATTTTACAAACTTCGGTGGTAAATGAATTTTAGAAGAAAAAAATATAAAAAAATTAAAAAATAAAAAAATAAACGAACCCTCCCCCCCCCCCCCCCCCAAAAAAAAAAAAAAAAAAAAAAACAAACAAAAAACACGGCAGTTTCTGCACGTGTATTCATTGATGGAAGATGATCATTGTACCCTTTTTTGGAAAGCATCCATGCTTTGCCAGGCAGTATTATACGATGATCATCCTGGAAAACGTTTGGTCTGATTATAAAATCCTCGTATACCGCTCCATGAATCGAAGATACTAAATGCGTGGTATGAATTACAGTTAACAACATCGTGAAATTGGCAAGGTGAATGATTTTGGAACGAGCATGGGTTGAAATTGAATGAGTTTGTGGAGTGAGTTTTGAGTGAATTTCATGGGAGGTAATCCTATATCGCAAATTTTGTTCATCCTGAACAAAATTTTGTATATAGGATTACCTCCCTTTATTAAAATATGCAAACACATTCTATAGATAACTTCCCACTTCTTCAAGATCCTATTAGACGCTTACAATTTAAATAATGTTATTGAAATCGCGATTTTTCTCCGTCAAATTTATTTTGAATGACGTTGTTGGTTCTTTATTTTTCAATGGGTTTGATCGTTTTTGAATGGTTTGAGTGAGTGTTAGGAATGAATGATTGGAACGCTGAGTGAGCGACTTATAATGGTTTTGATTGAGGTGAATGTCAATTTCACGATGTAACTAACTGTACCTATTCAATGAAGGAGATATCCATAAACAGCTATTCTAAATCAAGCTTTGTCCAAAGAAACGCAGTCTTATCAGAGACTACATTGCGCACGTTACAAAAAGATTAGAAAAAAATCGTACACCTGCCTTTTATTTCTAAGTTCCAGCACTGTAGCTTAAAAGTACACGATTACTTTTCCGCTCTTAAAGCGACCTAAAAGATCATAGACCCTAGAAATATTTGTTCTTTTTCAGAGACAAACAACGAAATTAAATGCAGATGCAAAATTCATGAACGCTTTATTAACCAAATAAAGCTTTAAATAGATTTTAAATATAATCAAGAAAAAAAAAGTTGAAAAAAATATCGCCTGTATGATTTTTAATGTTTTTGTCGCCGGTATGTCTCACTGCAGGCAGAGATCGGCTATCTATACTTAATCGCTCACACAGATCAGCCCGCTGGATGAATTTTAGTATGGGATGGTGCGCTATAAAACGAGAAATTAATGTTTATGGCTGTCTAAAAAGTGTTATTTTAAATCGATCGGCAATGTGTGAACGAACAATATGTTTTTGTTCTAAAATATAGGATGCTTAGTTTACGCGACGGCCGTATTTTGTCACCGTTAACAACCGCGTGAAATTGACAAGATGGGGGCCTTTTGAATGATTTCGGAACAAAATTGAATGGATTGGGAGCGAGTTTTATTGATTTTTCAGGGGAGGTAAAACATCATCGATAATTTCGTCCAATTGGACGAAATTATCGATAACTTTTTACCTCCCTTTAATAACATCTACAAAGTTTTCTGATTTTGTGTCTTCACAGATAAATCACACACCTTAAAATCCACACCAGCCAATAAATTCGAAAAGCTATTTGATCGATTTTAATTGAATGTTGATCGTCTTGGACGATTTCGATATGTTTTCAAATGATTTTGGTGCGTTTTAGATCGACTTGAGTGTTTGGAATCAATGGATGGAGCGCCGAGTGAGTGATTAATATGATTTCGATCGGAGTGATAGTCAATTTCAAGATGTTATTAATTTTATTTTGCTCATCTAGTCAGCTTGGGAAGAACGTGTTATCATTTTTTAAACTCACGAATGACTTGTTATAGGGCACTTTCGGCGATTCTACGGAATAGACCTCAGGTACTTTCAGGTTTACGGAAACGTCCGAGCGGTATTCCGTATTGGATAACATGCTAAAGTAATCGTCCGGAGAAGCCCTTAATTTTTAATCGTAGCCCTGACTCTCCAGCCTTGCTTTCAGGCTACCAAAACGCTTTCAAAGTGTTCGAAGTGATGTCCCGCTTTACACGCATATGTGCGTGCAAAGCGGGATAAAATTTCCGAAAGTTTGCAACCGTTTTGTTATCCTGATTACTGGGCAGATCTTACAATAGCAATGCATTCTTATCAGTGATAATATCTTGCTGGGCGGACTAGAGCGCTGTCTGTCCAAACACGCTACCGGTACAGCTCGAACTCGCAATCATGCAATTACGAATCGAACACCCTAGTCGAACGAGCCTGGCAGGGTCAGGTGATATAGTCGTCGAGATAGGCTTTAATAATGTTGGTTAAAGAAACAAACAAAAAAATCATCGCGTCATTCGTTTGATGTTCATACTTTTGAATACGTTTGTTCTTGTCATTACAATTTCTTGGTAATTGATGCACTAACTGACCTGACAGGTTTTTGCGGTATTGAACTTCATTCACAAACTGATCGATTTAAATTAATTAAATTTGTCGTAGATTTAATGGCGATTTAAATTCGGGAGGGCAAAACAGTTCGTCTCTTAATAAAGTAAGTGGATCATTATAGGTTAATTGAATAAACGAAACGAATAAGTGTCAAGCACAAAATGGTTTTACATGGAATTCCATATAAGGAATTCCAAATGACGAAAGGAAACAAATCAAATGATAGGCAACCCTTTTATACTGCTGAATTTAAATCTTGTTTCAGATAAATTTCTAGTTTATTAGACTTCAACCAGTCTGTCTAAAGATTTTGTCCAACAATACCTAGGTATAGAATCAACAGTATAGGCTAAGATCAGCTTGCACGTTTGTGCAGGCTGATCTTAGTCTATACTGTCTATCAAAGCTGGAGGAATATGTTTTGAACCGAATCGGAAGGATTAAAGTACTCGTTATTAACTAGTATGGTTATTTTACCTTAAACGACAGTAAAAATGTCAAAAATCACGTAAACATTATTGATGTGTTTTTAGATTTTATGGAGTTTCACTCGAACGAAAATTGCGACAAATTGATTGTTTTGAGTCGTAAAAGACGGTGAAATCTTCGATTGAAAATGCACGGTTTCCCCTATAAAACCAGCGAGATTAAAATTTTAAAACTAAATCGTGGTGTCGAATTTCTGCATCTAGTTTCGCGATATCGGTAAATATCCCAAATTGCATTTGTGCATCTAGAAAAAATAAATACTTATGATTTATAACTAGACATAGATAATAATTAAACTATATGCGTCATTCAAAGATAGGGCTAGATGTGGTTTGATTTTGAATCAAAGTCTGTGTGTGTGTGTGGGGGGGGGGGGGGGGCGGGGGGGATACAGTTAGTAACATCGTGGCATTCACCTCAATTAAAAGCATTCTAAATCACTCGCTCAGCGCTTCATTCATTCATTCCAAACACTAACAGAAACTGTTCAAAAACCGTAAAAATCGTCCAAACACGTTTTTAAAAACGCCAGCGTTTCATTCAAATCAACCTCGTTGCAAAATTTTATTTTCGAAAGTGGATTCATAAGCCCGAATAGATACACACACGGGAAAGATGCGGATTTTTTTTAAAGGGGTAATAAACTATCGATAATTTCGACTAATTTGGATTATGTTTACAATCCACGAAAACCATTAAAAACTCGCTTATCACACTTATTCAATTTCACAACGAAATTATTCCAAAATCATTGAACTTGTATGTTTGATATATGAAAAGAGTATTTGTTGATTTCATTGAGGTATGCAACCAAAAACCTAATCACAATGCATGAATTCGCAATGCTGATTCATACATGGGTGTGATTATGTTTTTGGTTTCATATCTCCCTGATTCAACAAACATTCTTTTCAGGTCTTATAATTCAATATCACGAAGAAAAAATGTAAAGATTCGTCAGTAACGTATTTCTAATGGGGCTACTCTTTGCAGAGGCTAACAAAACAGCTGCGCACTCAAAATTGTTTTTATCCAGGAATAAAACAAATTTTTCAGCCAATAAGAATGCACGAATCTTAATGGACAAAACTAAAATTATAAACCACTGAGAGAAATAAGAGTACCGCCTTTTGGAGCCAAGGCTCGACTGCAGATGCTAGACGGTGAAAAAATTAAAATCAAGAAAGGGATATTATTTTAACAAAACATGCTCCAAGAGTTATCTGCTGTATGGTATGGATTGATCTTGGGCTATTGAACACACATGCTAGGTTTTAAGTCCTTTATTTTGTCGTACAGTTAAAAACATCGTGAAATTGACAAGATGAGTGATTTTGGAATGATTTTGGAATGAAAATGAATGAGTGTGTTGAGCGAGTTTTGAGTGAATTTAATGGGAGGTAAACCAATATCGCAAATTTTGTTCATGATGGACAAAATTAGCGATAGTTATTACCACCCTTTGATAAAATATGCATAGGAGTTATATAAATGCCTATAACCTGTGAAACCCTCACGATTTGAATTGTGTCAGTGAAATGGCGTTTTTCTCTATCAACATTACTTTTTAATGACGTTGTTTATTCTATATTTTTAAAAGGGTTTGAACTTCTTTGAATGGTTTGAAAAAGTGTTTGGAATGAACGAATAAATGAAACGCTGAGTAAGTGATTTAGAAAGATTTTTAATTGAGGTGAATGTCAATTTCACGATGTTACAAACTGTACGTGTAACAAAGTAATATGGTTTTGATTAAGGTGAATGTCAATTTCACGATGTATTCAACTGTACGTGTAACAAAGTAATATGGTTTTGATTGAGGTGAATGTCAATTTCACGATGTTACCAACTGTACGTGTAACCAATTAATATGGTTTGGATCGAGGTGAATGTCAATTTCACGATGTTATCAACTGTACGTGTAACAAAGTAATATGGTTTTGATTGAGGTGAATGTCAATTTCACGATGTTACCAACTGTACGTGTAGCAAAGTAATATGGTTTTGATTGAGGTGAATGTCAATTTCACGATGTTACCAACTGTACGTGTAACAAGGTAATATGGTTTTGATTGAGGTGAATGTCAATTTCACGATGTTACCAACTGTACGTGTAACAAGGTAATATGGTTTTGATTGAGGTGAATGTCAATTTCACGATGTTACCAACTGTACGTGTAACAAAGTAATATGTTTTTTATTGAGGTGAATGTCAATTTCAAGATGTTACCAACTGTACGTGTAGCAAAGTTATATGGTTTTGATCGAGGTGAATGTCAATTTCACGATGTTACTAACTGTACGTGTAACAAAGTTATATGGTTTTGATTGAGGTGAATGTCAATTTCACGATGTTACTAACTGTACGTGTAACAAAGTAATATGGTTTTGATCGAGGTGAATGTCAATTTCACGATGTTACTAACTGTACGTGTAACAAGGTAATATGGTTTTAATCGAGGTGAATGTCAATTTCACGATGTTACTAACTGTACGTGTAACAAAGTTATATGGTTTTGATCGAGGTGAATGTCAATTTCACGATGTTACCAACTGTACGGTGTAACAAAGTAATATGGTTTTGATTGAGGTGAATGTCAATTTCTCGATGTTACCAACTGTATAGTGTAACAAGGTAATATGGTTTTGATTGAAGTGAATGTCAATTTCTCGATGTTACCAACTGTACGTGTAACAAAGTAATGAACAAGGTAAAACTTTGAATTAAAGTCATCATCAACAGAAACATCTGTGACGCCGAGCATTATGCTAATAGCTTTTTCCAATGCAACCGAACTTAAATACGCAATCTAACATTCTTTTAAAAGAATAAATCGTTTGTGAAAACCTATAACATTGAAAAAACTTTCAGGTTCGAGGTTTTCAAAACACATCTTCGAAATTGAATGACAAGTCTATAGTTAGACCTAACGACAACCGACTTGCACAGCGGCCGTCTACAAGCAAAATCTCGCAACTTCAGCTGACATAGGCTGCAACTACGGGCGAAAGAGTAGATTGGTGATATTTTATAAATGATCTATTAATCACGTTAAACGTGGAAAGGAAATTAGGTCTGGTGCGGCCATTAATCTAGAGAGACCGTTTTGTAAATATACAAGGCTTGGGAATGAAAACTCGGAGCTGTCCCCTGATAATTCGGCTCTTTAATCCCGTTTCGGAGTAACCCGTCAACCAAAATGGCGTAATCGGGGAAATCGCTTAAACAAAATACCGTACTTTGGGATATTTTCGCTTCGTCTTCTTTTCGCAATTTTTACTCAGAAGTTAAAGGAAATATTTTGGTGCAACTTATTTTCGCCACACTTTGAAGGGTGGCGAAAATAAGACGCAGCAAAATAAAACCATATTTACAAATACGAATCCAATTTCAAGCTGACAACGATGTGTCAATTTTATTCAAAATTTGATTACAATACAATAATCTTTTTTTTATCCGTTAGGTAGGTGTGCTTAACAGCTCATGTAGAGGTAGTACGTATGGGTTGCACATTTTCAAATTTATAGAGGATATTTTGGTGCGTTAATTGTTTGCCAGCTAGCAGGACCAGCGAAATTGGCGAAAAAATAGAACACGGCGAAGAATTCAAAAAGTGAAGTCTCTATTGACCTGATATCACCTGTCTGATAACATAACATGATATCAGACAATCTGTTTTTAGACACAATTTGCATACACTTTGAACTGTATTTCTTTGATTGTTTAAATTTTATTATAATTAAGCGCTGAAAAATGATTGAATGATAAAAAGAATAACATATAATTGTCTTAAAATATCAATGTTGGATGAACTTTATACCGTGCGTGACATTTCCAACAATGTGACATGTGCCTGAATTAGAAACAAAGAGCAGCCTAGATAGTCACATAGTGCAATTAGAAGATAATCTGACTATCTAAGGACAATTTGAGGTCCTACATATCTACTTAGCGCATAGTAAAGACTATTGTCAGACTGTGCAGATGCATAGGCTGGCCAAAATCTTTGCTTGGCACACTTTTTAAATTGTTGAAAATATCACGCACATGCTCAATTTTCTTTTTTCCCCTGGCTGTTTATGTCGGCTCATTTCATTATATTTCTTGGGTTGAAAACCGTAGCTTTCTCGAAAGCAGTTTGCGAACCAACGAACTTGAAACTGACAAAGACAAAATGCATACGCCTGGAAAACTCCGAATTTCTTTGGAAAGTTTTTATTGGTTATCGGGTAGATCTGCATTATCAAGACGCTGTTTTATGGATGGTATCTGAATTTCAGATTCCTAATCAGAGATTATCTGATTTTCTCTAAGAGGTTTCACGTAGCTCCTTCCATGTTACTGAGTTGACAGAAATTTTGAAATTGACATTCGTTTACAGACATTTATCTCTCTGTTTATACAGACTTCGGAAAAGAAAAGTAAACGAATCGTTAGTTAAGTCGTAAACCAAAAAAGAAGAAAATGATGAAAGACATTTGGTGATGTTTTTGTTGTGGTGTAAGAATTTCCCAAAATGTTAAGTTGGTAAGCTTCGATATATAAACCCAGCCAAATGTTTAAGAAGTCTTATATTTAGATGGATTCCCCTAGAACTAGCAGTTTTTTGAAACATTAGAGGAAAGTTACATGAATTCAAAAAGTTATGGAACTTAAACAGTGAGCACACTGAATGAATACGCGTTGCTAACAGACTGGGTCGTCTTGTCTTTAAATAGTAATTTTACCAAAACTAGATGGACAACAAAAAGCTTTAAATTACACTGAAAATAATTACTTCATTCAGAGTATAACGGGATTTTGTTTACACGTGTTTTTGTCGTAATGCATTTCTTTTAATAAGTTTATCAAATTCAATTGATTTAAATAAAAGAGTGTATCTACGATTTCAAGACTAAGAATAAGATAGCTAAAACATGTCTTAGAGTTGTACTCCCGAAAGGAGAAAAATTGAAGTCGGCGTAACGTCGGGATTCTCGAGATAACGTCATTTACGTAAACATTTTAGCTGAAGATGAAATAGGGTAGCATCGTGTTTTGTGGGCGATAACATTTGCAGAAACCCGAAATATGGTTTAAAGTGAGCCTTCAAATGTTAACTACCCCCCCCCCCCCGATAAAAAAAAGAAAAAGAAAAACACACACACACAAAAGAAAAGCGCTAAAACACGCTAATTGGCGCTATCATTGCATAAAAAGAAAGACAATAATTGCTTAAACGCTTTAAAACTACATGTAGTTCAAAACTCGAAAACCCGAAAATATGCCGTAAAATTGCACTTAATATGCATTGCCATGTTTTTTGTTTTTGTTGTTTTTCCCCCATCGACGTTGCTAAGTAAATTTATGGATGTCAGAAGATTTAAAGCCGGGAGTAGAACAACGTCTTTATTTCTGTTCCATGTTAAAGATAGACACGAATCATAATACGCATTTTACTAATTAATCTTATGCTCTTTAATAGCAATTCTCTGTAAGCACTAACACTTTTAAATAGGGGTTGTGGCACGCTATGTCTCAAATTTTGATAAAAATTTAAACATGAGGCTAGGGCTGACCCAAAAGTAAAAATAAGATGAAAAAATTCTTTATATCACTTCTGGTTGCCATGGAAACAGACATTAAAGATTGAAAAAGTCTCTTTTTGCGAGTTTTTACAGGCAAATATATCAGTAATGCAGCACAAACTAAAATGAAAACACACAACATATAAGTTCCCCATCATCGTTCTCTCAAATGAAGTAATAATATTTTTGGGCCTATGTTGTTAACTTATGTTTCCATGGCAACAATACACATACCCTACTTAAATATTGATTTTTACATTTTTTCAAATGTAATGACAAAATACAGACATTGTTTTCCGTTTAACAAGGATATACCACATAAACTTTCAAATAAAAATAATTTTTGTGTTCGTTGCTATGGCAACGTGAATTCATATCCCTTAAATGAAGGCAACTTCAGAATTTTTTAGAATCCTCAAATGACTAGATTATTGAACTCAAATTCAATGTTATGATAATTTGCAAAATTGCTCAAATAGACCTTTTAGGACATATGATTTTTTTTTCAAAAACTTGCAGGAAGTAGCCTGTTGCTATGGGAACAATTATGTTATAACTCACAAAAGCCCATTTTTAGTCCTTGGATATGGGTATCCAACACTAAGCAATCGGAATATTTCTTAATCTTGAATAAAGTTCAAACTTTCCTCTAACTTATATATCAAAAGAGTTGTGTTAATCGGTCCAATTTTTTAGGAAAAAGGCTGCAAAATCACCCCAAAAATGTTTAATTTTGGGTTGTATCGACAAATTACCATGGCAACTATTAAAATTTTTATTCTTTTTTCTTGTATTTTGATAGAGGCTTATTTGATCTCTTTTCTTATCACATATAAACTTTCAGGGACTTAGAATAACTGATTTAAGAAAATAATAAAAATGGTTGCCATGGTAACAAAAAGGCCCAATGATTTTTTTGCAGTTTTTGAAAGAGCGCTTTTTGTTAGATATGTTCCAATAACCATCATCGGTTTATCATGCTGCAAAAATTAAAAAAACAACTCCAAAGTAACAAAAGCAGCCAAGTTATGAGCTATAGTTACCGTTGTCATGGTAACCAATGTGCACAACAACAAAATTGATTTGAATCTTAGTTGCTCCTTTTATATAATAAATTCCATCTACATATCAAAAGTCAGTCATAAGTGAAGAAAAACTGAAAATTATAAACAACATTTTGAAATCAATTTATCAAAATTAGCCATATTTGTTGTCATGGTAACCAACCTTTTTGACACTAACTGACACAACAAAAAATCTAGTTCAAAATTTTCACCAAATTATATAGCTTCAAAAAAGCTTAATATTGCAAAATTCCGTGCTTTGAAGGTCGTTGCCATGGTAACCAAATGATCTAAAAACATTTTTTTGTCAATTTCTTCTCCTTTCATTATTCCCTTCTTGTATATGAGATTTCATCAAAATCGGAGACCATGTGTGCCAAAATAGTTTAAGTCGTTACAGAGAATGGGTATTAAAATCGAACCTTTATCTTATTGTAAACAGAATACATTTACAATATTTTTATGATAAACAAATATTGGAGAAAAAAAACAGTAACACAGAAACTGATAAAGCATTTAGGCCCAGATCGAGGATATCTAAAAGTAAAGAAGAGCCGGGCGTGAGCGACACGTGAATTAAATGATTAATCCACGTTTTCATCTGTTAACGCTCGAGTTTAGTCCATTAACGTATGCCTATAACGACCCGAAAACGTACATTTTACGCAATAATGACCTAGAAATTTCGTCATAACGAAGGCGTTGCTCAGTGATTGCTCAGACAAAAGTAACAATGTCACTTGTCATTGAGCAATACGAAGTTAACACTGTGCTCATTTTCACATGAAACTGACAACTTATTTGTAAGAATAGGTACACTTCTAAAATTGTTTCTTCTCTTTCTTAAAAACATATTTATTTCTTTTTAAATTACCCCCCCAAAAGTTCAGTTTAAAATCCAAATATAGCTTGAAGATTTATAAGAGTTTTAGAATTTAATGACAGTTTACAAGGATTAAAAAAAAATCATCAATTACCAAAAATTTGGATGATTATAAGAATCATGATAATACTGACAATAAAAATAATGATATTTTTGACAAAGAGAAAACCGGTCAGGCTACATTCCAAAATTAATGTTCAAGGTAACAGGATGCATAAATTATGAATTAGTTTATATAATTTCTAAAGCAGTCGTGAATAACACGAAAAGGTCTGCTAGAATTTATAAGAATGAGGAGAGAGAAAAAAAAACGAAAAAGACGGAATTTCGATTCATGGTGCGTTATTTAGGAAATGTCATTTTCTGCTAAAACCTCGTAACTACAGCTTGTTTAAAGCTGTAGTTACGAGGTTTTTAGCAGAAAAATCGACGAAATGTTATTTTCATCACCTGATTGCATCTTAGATGCGAGCTGGAAATCTATAAATTCTGTTCTTGATTGAATACCCTATCTTGATCGGGCTTATCTTGACAATTTTTGCCCGATGATTATAGCCTGCCTGTCAATCTAAAGCCCAAATTATGACGCAAACTCTGATGAAAATCGGAGCCATCAGATCTTGGCCATGAAGCGTTTACTTATCACTATTCATTATCCTTTCGTCGTAAAGCGGCGAATAAAAATGTCTTATAGACTGTGTATCCTCCATACAGGGTTTATAATTCACGGAAAAATCCCAAAATCAATACTTTTAAATGCTAAATATTTTTGAATGCCATAAATTTCTCTTCAGTGGAGTCTCAATTCGAAATTAGACGTTAGAGAGAAAGGCTGTTTCCCTTTAGAAAGGGAAAGTGTTTTACAAGATGATGAGTTGAAAGTGTGACCCTGTGCCAACCGCTATCGTAAATCAAAGCACTAAAGGTACTACACGGAAACGATCAACATGATCAGATAAGGAAATAACACAAACGGGAAGAAAATTGTGTTAACTAGAGTATAAAAATCTGTAAATCTAATCATAAATTAAGATTTTTTTCTAAGAACGCTCAGTCTTGTGTTTGGTTTTCAACGTGTATTGAACAACATTTGATTTATATAAAGTGGAATTCGTGAATTATTCATACTTTCCCTGTGTCAGTGTGATAAGCATTAGGCTGAAGCATCAACATATTTTCTTGGACTGCCATTCCACTTATGATGGGCCCAGCGCAAGACTGTACTAAGTATATATACATTGTATATACACTTAGTACACTCTTGCACTAAACCCTCGATATACAGACCGATTCGAGTCTTTACTTGTGGAACATGCCATTGTTGCAATTGTCACACACAGACCTGTTTGTTTCAATTCCAAATAAGTCTCCCAAATAACAAGAACTGTATTAAGGATAGTGGACCCGATGTTTCTTTAACAGAGCTAAAAATAACAGACGAAAAAGCATGTTTTACGAAAATAATTTTATTATTGTCCAGCAATAATCGTCAACTTGGATATGTAAAGTTAGTTTCTAAAACAATGATACTAGACTGTCAATGACAAATCCAACAAGATTACCAGGCTCAAAAAATAGGCCGCCATATAATTGAATTAGAAGAGAATGTTTTCATCGTTCCTTATAATTTCTTATATATCTATGCCACGAAAAAAAAGTTAAGATTTTGAAGGACTGGGATTTTTTTCTTATCAAACCACTTTTTGGAAAATATACTAATAAGATATACAATTAGGTTTCTAATAATGGAGGTACAATCACCCTTTTGGGAAAAATAAACACTAAGGAAACGAAATCTGTTGGAAATTTCATGCACAGTCTCAAAAGTAAGTATTACATATTTCAGGTAGAAAAACAACATTTTGAAAGCAAAATCATTTCAGGTAAAAGAGACAATATACAAATTCTATAAAACATTTTGAGACACCACTAAAGAAAATTACAAACAAGTTCTTCACTGCCTTGCAAGTCGGATTTTTTCCCAAAATTCATTAATAAAAAATACTTGTTTACAACTTCATAAAAATTGAAAAAGTCTCAAATCTTGATTTCCATTAATGGATTGAAACAAAATAAAATTGTAGCGACAATAAAATATTGCAACACAGTATTCAAAGTATGCTTTTAAAAATTAAAATATAAAGGAAATGCAACTAATCAAGACTTTAATAAATTTGTTTAAAAAAAAAGAGAAATAATGCTTCAAAAATTATTAAATTTCATAAAAAACTAAAATCAAAATAGTTGATGGCTCAGCATGAAACAGTTGTAACTGCCTATATGTTTATAGGCAGTTACAACTGTTTTGTACTGTGCCATCAATACATAATGTACCAAAACCTGGAAAATAAAAAGAAAATTGAGTATGAAAAAATAGTTATTAGATGAAGGTAAACAAAGCATTACCTGTTAACAAAAAATCAACAATTTTCCCACGAGCATTCACAAATGGTCAAAGAACATTTTAAGTGGTTAGTACAAAAATATTGTAAGTGCCTATAAATATATAGGCACTTACAATTGTTTTGTGATAACTGCTCAATTTATCTAATCTAATCTAAATCACGATAAAGAGAAAATCTTGAACAATATTGACACAAAGTGTCAACAGCATTGCCTATTGTTTCTTTGTAGCTGTTTAACATGCAATGCTTTCTTTCCCTTTGAAACATATGACTCCTTGAAAACCTGTTCTCAAATACTGAGCTTAGAAATCAAGAAGAGAAAAAAAAATGAAATTATCATTTGAATTAAATTCTAGGGAATGAAAGAAGACCAGAAAAGCATATTCTGGAATTAAGTTATTATTTCTTACCATTAAAGAAGCTCTCTGAAAGTATCTATATTTTTGATTTCATTTATTTGAAAAAAAGAAGCAAACAAAATCGAGTAAAAAGGTGTAGATGCATTTGAAACAAACAGTCATTTAAGAATATTTAGAAAATCAAGTTCATTAAAAAATCTTTTGGAATCATTTTTTGTTAAAGACATTTTTTTGAATATTCAATAAACCATGGGGGGATTTTGTAAAGTCCATATTTCAACAGCCAAGTGTCAACCAAAACTACCAGATAGCGTGCAAATTTGATTAGTCAAATATAAATAGGGCAATGACCTGTATACTTCTGGACAATGATGATTGGTAAAAAGGACCATATAACAAAAGAAATGAGCCTGTGTGTGACATTTTCAACAATTTTATATGTGTACAAAGCAAAGATTCAGACCAGCCTGTGCATCTGCACAGTCTGGCCAAAGTCTTTGCATTGCACTCTGTATATAGATACTGCCTCAAAATTCTGTTTGAAGTTTAGAGAATGTGCTGGTTGTACTGTACGGCTAAGTACACTGCTTATTATTGGTATTTTCCTTAATGGCTGAAATTGTTGGAAATGTTATGCACAGACTCATTTCATGTGCAAAATGTGATTGTGAAAAGGAGTCTGAGAACTATATAAAATAATATTTTTACAAAAGCACTGCCTACAGGTGCAAGGCTCAGCTACAGGTGCTGGATAATGCAAAAATTGTTAGTTGAAAAATGCTTCCATAGTTATCCCCCTTGATAATCTGGGTAGCTCTAGTGATGGTGAACACAAATGCCAAGTTTCCTGAAGATTAATTCAATAATAACAGATATATAACCAAGGTTAAAGTTTGTCAGCCACTGCCACCACTAACACCAACACAAACAACACCAAGATGATCATAATTCCTCAGTTTTACACTGAATACTGATGAGCTAAAAATGAGCCAGAATGAGCCATTTCTATCAATTTTAAATGTATACAAAGCAAAGGTTCATTCCAGCCTGTGCACCTACTCAGTCTGGCCAGTTTTCATTGTGCTTTCTGAATACAGGCATAGTAAATTACTTATTCTTTGCACTTGATGCATGGCTGAAATTGTTTGAAATATCATTCACAGTCTCATGTCACAAGTGATACAATACAGAAAAGAAGTATTTGAGAAGTATCTAAAAACATTTTGAAATGAGCCTATGTGTGATATTTCTATCAATTTTACATGTATGCATATAAATTACATGCATAGTGTATTGTATGGAAAAAAAAACCTAATGAGGTTGGGGAATTTGATAATTGTCGAGGCTTTGCTAAGACAATTATTAATTCCCACAAGCAAGTTAGATATTTTTTCATATACACGTAATACAATATGTGTATTTCTTGAAATATTACTCCTCTTTCCAGAATGTTTTCTTAACTTTTGATTTTATCTAAATTCTTTCCAAACCATTATAACGCCATTCCAATGGGTCAGAGCAAAACTATTGTAAGTGCCTATAAATTCATATATTCCAATTTGGTGTTTCCACAGCTACATTTTTTTCAATAAAAAAGTGTTAACCTCTTTACAAAAATAAGTAGAGAATTAGGTGCAATACTACTGTAGGCTCTCTGTTTATATGGGCACTTATAGTAGTTATACATGTACTCTAACCTTTTATAGTATGGATAAGTATACAAATACTAGTAACTAAATTAATGCAAAAACGTAAACTACTATAAATGCAATTCTGGTTTTCTATCCATTTCCATTTTGCGTAAATCTTGTGTCCTGCTGGATTCAAGCATACACTGGGATACTGTCCACAAGGCGTAGTTTTCCGTGGGCTCCAGCTTTGCGACATGTCACAGTGATTGACTGTAACAAAACAAAATAGTTCAAATATAATTGTCTTCCCAAGGTACACATAAGAGGGGTAAACAATAGTCTAAACTCATTACTTCTAAACAAACAAGACAATTCAAATGAGTACCCACAGCAAAGGGCTTACATTACACCCCTTCTCTCTCAGCTATTGGTTTTAACCTATTTATTTCACATTGATTCGGAAACAAGTTATTTAAACTTGGATCTTGATTCTGCTTCCTGGAAAAAATAAACAGTAGTTTGGCTGCTCCGAATGTGTGAGCCAATGAAAGAACCAAGATCGATAGGCGCTCATGAGAATGGAACTCAGGACCTTTGGGTCAAGAGGCCAACGCTCTATCTCTAGACCAGGAACACCACACTATGTTCTATATTCTCTCACAAATATGTTGTATCTTAAATATCTTCTATCAAAAATATGTTCTATCACTAAAAAGCTTTTACTCGGTTATTGGTAATAATGGCTATTTTTCTAACAAAATGTCAAGATATTGTCATTTTCATACTTGTTGATGTTGGTGTTGGCCACTGCTTGACAAACTTAATTTAATCATATCTTTGTTATTATTGAAGATATCTACTTGAAATATAGCAAAGGTGTTAACCATCACAAAAACTTTTCAGTTATGACCTAGAGAATAACCTCTAGAAGCATGTTAAAGAATTACACCCTGTTTTTGACGAAAGAATTTTTGCATTAACAAGCACTTGCATCTGAGGGTTGCCATCAATGTTTTTCAAAGATCCATCAAAATGCTGGATATATCTGAAATAGGTTCAATATCTAATGACCCATCCAATAGAAATTAAATTTATTTGAAATTTTTTATCAGAGATCGAGGGCTATGATAAATCTATTTATAGTAACTTTCTCCAAAGTGATATCCGGGGCCCTTAAAATATGATGTTGACTTTCACTTGACATGGCCAATTGCAGTTTTAATCTGATAAATGCACTATTCTTACAGTTCTCTATTTTAACATTTCGATGGCTCAGTGCGTAACACTTCCTATATGTTTATAGGGAGCTGCAACGGTTTCAAGCTGAGCCACGGATTTGTGAAGCTATACCTAAAATCTCTCTTCTTTAGCACGAGGTACAGACAAAGATCAGCCTGCACATAGCAGTATGTCCAATCACAAGCAAAGCAGAGTAAAGATTTTAAACATATGCACGCAAAGGATTTTTCACCATGAACATAGGGGAGGACATGAAATTCAGAAAACTTTAACTCTGTGGTTTCAGACAAATCTTTAAACTAAAAGGTTACTTATGCAAGACTGTTGTAAATGTCTATAACTGTATAGGCACTTAAAACAGTGTTGCATAATCAAGCATTGAAATACAATTTTTTCAAAACTTCAAAATCCACAAATCAAGGGGTCAGTGCAACACTATTGTGAGTGCCTAAAAAAAATAAGCACTTACAATAGTGTTGCACTGACTTGTCGAAATAGCCCCTTCCGACTCTCAACTGTCGATTTATCCTTGACAAGAAGACAAAACTGCACCAGATTTTATCCAGGACGTAAGGTGAACATCATCCGGACGTTTTGATATCATGTAGGTGGCGGCCCACTTATACTACTTCGTCCCTACGTCATTGAATGAAGTATCTTTTAATATAGCCTTGTACTTCTGACATTTTTTTAATTGTACCGAATATTACCAAATGCAAAAGAACAATATTGAATCTGTGATTGCTGCAGATAGAACCTATATATCTCTAAGCTGTATATTAAATTTTGTCTTTGACAAATTTAGACAAATCTGCACCAGAAATCCACTAATATTACATTTTTCTAAGTCATTGTTTGAAATATTGTAATATAGCCTTAGTTGATTTTTGTTGCACCGATATTATAAACAAGATTGGCTTGTTAACCCTTGCCCTACCAATCCTTGAATATCTGTGCTCTGTCAGGAAGTATATACATGTACAAAGATCAGACTGCAAATATGTGCAGTCAAATCTTTGTCTATATCACAAGTTGATTTCATTCAGATGCTTGGTGGTTGATAGTGGATAAAAAATGCAAGACAAAAGGGGGGCAAAATTTGCACAAAATGTATCTAGAATTACCCCCCTTAATAGTATAGGTTGCTTTTTTGATTATTAACATGTGTGCCAGGTTTCAAGTGAATGCCTTAAGTAGTACCAGAGATATTACAAAATGTCAAAGTTTTTCATGACAACCAGACCACTTTAAGTAACAACAATGCTATGGAAATACCTCATTTTTTTCTTCAAAAAAACAGCTGAGCTAAAAATTATACATTAAAATAAATACTGACACACAATTAGTGCATCCAGTGCTTTCAGCACTTTCCTATTAAGGCATTTTGCTGAGATTTGATTCAGCATGATTAGTGTTAAACGCATATGCTCATGCTCATGCCATTTCAGGATCAATGATTTGGTACTATGTGGTAATCAGTATCAAAACTAATGTTTGAGTTTAAATGTTACACATATTTGTGTATATATGATAATCAGTAGCAAAACTAATGTTTGAGTTTAACCTTGAAAACTAACCTTGACCACGAATGCTGACCGTGAAGCTTGTATAGACCCGCATTTTAGAGTGAGTGATCAAAGGTCAATTTTGTCTATACAGGTATAGACAAAATTGACCATTGATCACTCACTTACATTGTGGACCTATATCTTGTAGTCTTATTACATACAATACATGTGAAATATTTCGACTCTCTCACTCCACTGATCTATAAAATATTTTTACTAATGTTTAATTTTTTAATTAAATTTTATTTGGGGGGGGGGGGGGGATTTTGAAATTTGTTTGTTTGACACAGTTTTTTATATACAGTAAAACTTGGGTTAAGCCACCAGATAGAGGACCAATAAAACAAAGTCGCTAATGGAAATGGGCCCTAAATGCAATATTTAATGATAGATAATGCGCGTTATTTGACAGCATATGAAGATTGTCACATGATTCTTACTGAATCCTATGTTCTAATGGGTACTAACACTATAAGTTTCAATAACTTTTTTTTTTTCGTTTAAGGATGTCAGCTTTTTCAGAGATTTTGCTTACAGTGAATGTCTTTTTTATGATGATCCCTTAATAAAGGTGGTTGCTTAATAGAGGTGGTTGCTCAAGCAATATTGACTGTACTTTGTAGTAGATGTAGCATCTAACAAATGATCTTTAGAATTACTCTTGCCAGTACTACCACAATATCCTTTCTTAGGCTTAAAGCCTCCAGCCTAAAGTGCTCTGTTCATTACAATAGTATTCAATAATATTAAAAATGCTCCTTGAAGGGTAAAAAATAAATGATCTTTAATAAGTATGGGTTAAAGAAATATTTCACAAATGAATGTGTGAATAGCCTCATACCAGCAACTAACCCTGGTTGGCAAGAACAAAAGAAATGGTACCATAATTGCTAAACACTTAGATTTATCTCCATAATCGGACTGTTAACTTGTTATTGTTATTATTTACCGGTTTGTTGAAATCCTCAAAATAATACCTTGATTGCATGACATTCAGAAGAATATGAAGTCATTAACTCTTAACCCAAACTGATGAAATATCGAGCCATCAAATGGATACAAAATGGCAATATAATGCTATTTCATGGGAAATACTCAGCAAATGTTTGCTAAAGATCATCTTAAATAAGTATTCAAAATCAAATACTGAGAAATTTTTTTAAGTTTTTCATACTTTCAATATATGAATAAATCTTACGCAAAACAAACTTGCCTAATAGGGAAAGAAGTTTGAGTCAATTTGTGGCATACTCAATTATGATTCACCTACAATTAAAACCTTTGTTTTAGATGTAAGACGATATTAATTACCGTTCCAAATGACTACCGAAGGTATGTCTAGCTCTTTAAGCAAGTCATATTGGATGTATCAGTTTAACAATTTGATATTCCTCAGATCTTCATCTATTGATGGTTAGGCGACTTCTAAATGATATTCGATATTTCGGCATTTGTAGTGATAATCTGAAAAACTCATCTGTGAACAGAAATATCCCTTCCAAAGACATTGCTATCAACCTTATTATCTTTATCATTATATATGGTAATACTTGTGTTTAAACCCATCAAGATTGTCAAATTGATAATGAACTCAATCGTAGTAATGGGAGTATGCCGACTAATTCCAGCATAATCATGGTTATGTTGGAGAAGGTGCGTGAGATTTCCAACAATTCCAAATACGCGCAAAGTAAAGACTCTGACCAGCCTGTGCATCTGCACAGTCTGACCATAGTCTTCATGATGCACTTAGTAGCTAGATAAGGTCTTAAAGTATCTATAGACCATCAGATGGCTTTGTATTTACACTATATGTCTGTCTATGCTGCTCATTGCTTGCACCCTACGCACATTTCAAATTGTTGGAAATGTCACGCACAGGCTCAATTGTTAGACTGTTATAACAGAGTGCTGGGGTGATAATGTACCATATAAATTCTAATAGAACCCATGATCCCCCTTTTCAGAGGATAAAATCGACCGTTTCTGATGTGATTTCACAAAATCTATAAGGCCCATACCCACAAACTCAATGTCACTAAGAATTCAACAGGAGATCTATGCACCTTTTTCCATATCAAATGTTAATATTTTGTTTTCGGATTATGTTTATTATTGGCCAATTTTTTTCATTGTCTAAACAAATATCAATGGCTCAGTGAGAACCAGTTGTAACTGCCTCTAAAAATATATGCAGTAACAACTGTTTCATGCTGAGCCACCAATATGTAGCATAGCCTCTAATAAAAGCCCATCCCTTTCTAATGGAAATGTGATGGTTTTAATAGAACTCCAAGGTTCTATTAGAGCTTATATGGAATATGCCACCACAGAAAAGCCCCTTTTTCAGTGACGCTGGATGGAACATATATCACAAAATAGTGACCATATGTGCATCATGTCACATGATGAAGAGCATTCTATAAAAGTTTGATAAAAATATGTCTATAATTGAAGGAGCAATTGCAATAACAAAAACTGGACATAAAGGAAATACAGCTGCAGACAGACAGACAGAAACTCAGACAAACAGACAAAGAAGAGGATACCAATATGTGATTGACCACCATCAGGAGCCCTTTTTACTGAATATCTTACGAAAAAATCTACTGGAATTCAAAATCAAAAATTGTACCTGGTGTTTTCATTCATTGTTAGATTCTGCCTTGCAATGTCTCATTGAAATAGTCTTTAAAAGACAATTCGAATGAGATGATGCATGGCAGATTTTCATATTTAGTTACCAATGAAGAAGCAACTTTATTTTTTGTCTTACGCAAAAAAATGATTGTAAGATGTTTAGTAAAACAAGCCCAAAGGTGTATAAAAACTGTTATAAACTAGAACTGTCGCAGAGCAGACTTATATCGCCAACAATCACTTTGTTAAAATGCAAGCCCTATTAGTGCAGGATGTGTTTGTAACAGATTTTGAGGTCATATGCAGCATTTGCATGAAGTTTCATGATTGTAGGTCACTTGGTTCTTGAATTGAAGTCAGGAAACGAAAATTGAACAAAAATTGGCTGTGACCTTGACCTTTGACCTATGTGACCCAAAAACCTTGAGTCATAAGCAACATTTGCATAAAGTTTCATGATTCTAGCTCGCTTGGTTTTTGAGTTAGAGTCTGGAAACAAAAATTGAACAAAAATTGGCTGTGACCTTGACTTTTGACCTATATGACACCAAATCAAAAGGGCACTTCCTTGGGTCATAAGCAGTATGTGCATAAAGTTTCATGAATCTAGGTCGCTTGATTTTTTAGTGAGAGTCTGGAATTTAAATTGAACAAAATTGACTGTGACATTGACCTTTGACCTATGTGACCCAAAATCAATAGGGCACTTCCTTGGGTTATAAGCAACATTTGCATAATGTTTCATGAATGTAGGTCACTTGGTTCTCAAGTTAGAGTCTGGAAACAAAAATTGAACAAATGCTGACTGAGACATTGACCTTTGACCTTTGTGACCCAGAAACAATAGGGCACTTCCTTGGGTCATAAAGAATTTTTTTTTAAAGTTTCATGATTGTAGGTAATTTGGTTCTTGAGTAAGAGTCCCACTTCGTAGGTGGGAGTATAATGAGTTGTTTGGACAAAAATTATGCCTCCCTCCTTTAAAAAGAGAGAAATAAGACCCATGAGAAGCTCTATCAATGCTCCTTAAAAGAGTATGTTTAGATTTAAAGTCAATTATACATTTAAACTTTCCCCTTATACAATTAAAAATAAATAAATAAGTTCCTTAATTCATCCCATTCCAGAATAATTTCTTCATTTTCCACAAAGTTTTCTTTAGATATTTTCTTGAGAGTTGTTTAAAAAAGAGATTTGTGTTGAAATGAGCTAAATTTAAGAAACTTTAAATTATCTTTTTATTTCATTTTTTTTTTGTTCAACTGAACAAGGATTTAGTTTTGATGTACATGTATTCATTTATTTATTTTTTCAAAATTGCTATAATCATCAATTTACCCTAATAGTACATAATGACTATTATTTATTTTGCTCTTATTAATAGTAAATCAAAACAATAAGTCTTAAGTTTTTTTATAAAACTTTTGACCTCCTGATCGGGTTCAAACGTATACAATTAAGCACTAAATACTAAACACTTGAGATTTGAATTACGGCGATGAGAAATAATGTTTTGAGGGAGGGCTAATATGAAGTAAGGTACTTTGACAAAAGTGGATCTTAAAATATCATCCAATAAAACATCGTCAACACACAGTCATTATTCACTACTTAGCCACGATAGGTCTCCTACAAACAATTAACTCATTAAATATTCATAAAATACAATGAAATATAAATATATTGCAAAAATCTATGAAAAACTCATTCTTTTTCAATTTTTCTGCCCTTTTTTTTAACATTTCCATTGACTTCAATGTATGAAAGATACACTAGGGAAGTTTAGTAAAATTCATTCATGTTTGTTGACATTACTCAAATATTTGTTTAGATTTCAAGGTCAGCATTTCTAAATTTGAGCTTCAGAGATGATCCAAACTATCACCACTCTACCTCTGACGTATTTCAACATAAGATGGAGGAAATATGAACAATTGAGATAAGCTAAGCTCCTCAAAAACAAGAAATTGAATCTATTTTCCACTTAAATCATATTCAAAAAGGGCTTGTGTGGTGTCTAAAATATCTTAAAAATATCTACCAAAAAGAATTCTGCCATTGTATGTTATAACCAGATAAGTTTATCTGATCCATACACTTGTAAAGTTTCAATTAACATTAAAAATGATGAAGTGTGTATCAAAACAAAGCATCCCTGTGTTAGATAAATAGTTTGTTTGAGTTGGGAGAATGTTAGCAGAAGGGCAAAAAATGTCTATTCATGTGAACCAGGGACCAAGGTTATAATATATCCTTTCATACAGCTTTTGAGATATGCAAGGTCATCAAAAATGGATGTTGAACATATTCACCACAATCTTTCCAAGAAAAAAAGTATTATTTCAAAACAGATAAAACCATCTCTTTTGATAAATTATCTTATAAAATGATATGCCTTGACAGTCAGAAAAACATTGCATTCCTTAAAACTTTACATTAAATAACTAACCTTCATGCATAGGTTAAGACTTTCATTGCAGAAAAAATATTGATAGCTATGCAAATATTCATATCTACTTCAAAAAAGAATTTTAAGAATTTGCTACAAAGTTCTTAAATGAAATCCAAAACCTGTTGAAATTCATTTACATTTTCAAGTATAGATATTGCATATTTTACAAATTCCAACAGTTTGAAATCTACTCCTGAAACAATTGAAAAATGATAAGTTAATATACACAAAAATGAGAATAAAATCGCAAATAAAGACATAAAAATCTTAAAAAAAGTTATCTGTAATCGTTCATAGTGTTTGATGACATAATTTGGCAGCAAACTTTTAAATAAGGTCAAAGGGAAGTAACAACACATGGTACAGATTGAATACTACATAGGAGAGTTGTCTCTCTTATCGCTGTTGGTTGATGATTTCTTTTATAGGCTCAATAACTGCCCATCAAAAGCACATAGGAACATGTATCAAAATGTGCCCCTTTAACCCTTATCATACTGTGTTCAAAACACATTCCTACAGTACAGTAAATGGCAGACAGTACTGAGAAAGATCAGGGCCTGAGGTTATAAAACTTTTCTCATTCTTAATTCAAAATTTTCTCAAATTTCAATTACAGATTCAAGCTGTAATTCTCTTTTAATACTTATTTGAATGTATGAACATAAAAGATAATATTAATAAGTTGTTATAAATAACAACTTATTAATATTGTCTTTTATTTTCATACATTTACTTAAATCTAAAATTAGAGATTCTTCTCAGTTGAGCCTGAGAAAAGTTTTATAACCTCAGGCCCTCGATTCAGGTCTGTGCGGGCTTGTAAACATGCAATCTGATCTTAAGCTATACTTTCTGCCTTCTACTTAATGTTGGAAAAGGCTGAAGCAGACTTTGTTGAGTTGTGCAAAAATTGATCAAAGTGTTTCAAACAAAATTTAAATCAGAAATTTAGAATGTCAACAAAAGAAATGATAATAAAGTGGGTTTTTTTGTTTTTGCATTTTATATTCATTTGAATTAAAAAACAAATATTTTCAATTGAGGAATTTAGTAACAAAGTTTCAGATTCTTAACAAAGATGAAGTTCTGTAAATTCCATATCTATGGAATACATATGAATTTTGTACTGATTTTAATATTTGACCTCTAGGTGTGACCTTGACCTTGACGATAAAGACTAGAGATTGGCAAAACATAATCTCTCATACAGATTAGTGAAATCTGCCTTAATCTATTTAATTTTGTGACCCATCATGAGGAAAGGGACCAATCTGGGAATTCCATATATTTATATATACAGATATTTGAAAAAGAGATTAGCTTTATTGCAGGTCAACCACCTTTCACATATCAAAACATTCTTTCACAGGAAGACAGATTGTTCATTCTAGATTCAGAAAATAGAAAAGTGCAAAAAGTTTTGACCCTAGTCAGTCTACGCTTTCCGCGCAATCTGACTAGGGTCGATACTTTAGGCACTTCCAAGATGTTTCTCTTTTGCTTGACGGCTTACATTTACTCTTCTCATGCTGTTCCCAGTATATTTTTGTTGGATGTTAAGCTTAAATAGACAGATGACTGAGATCAGGCTTCAAAGATGTGCAGTCTGATCTTAGTCTATACTGCCTGCTATCTTTTAATCAATTATTGTTGGGAAAACTCAAGCCATACTCATTGGAATGTCCCACAAGTTTACAAATTAATAGAAACAATTTTTTTTTCATCAGGAAAAATAAGGTTTAAATATATACATTTAGGCCATATTTTTATAATTCCCTGGTGCTTTTGAGAACTGAATAAATTTTTCTCAAAGCTAAAATTGAGCCAGTGCATGACATTTCTAACAATTTTGCATGTGCGCATAGCAAAGCCCCTAGCCAGCCTGTAAATCAACACAGACTGCCAAGAGTCTTCACTATGCGCTCTGGAGAAAGATTAGGTCTAGTCCCCTCCCTCCCCCCTTCAGGGGATCAGCGAATATTCTCATTGCATTGCATTGCTGTCCAGGTTGCTTTATGTCTGTATATCACACACACATGAAATTGTTGGAAATGTCAAACACTGGCTAAATTAAAATACAAAATTACCTTTCATCAATTGAATGTTTTCACATCTTCAAATAAGCTGAATTTGCAAAAAAAAACCAACAACATTTTGTCTTTAATGAACTGTCTTGAGAACCAGAAAATAAAAGAAGAAATGGCCTTACAAGCAAAAGTTTGGGACAGTGAACAGGTTGATGGCTCAGCACGAAACAGTTGTTACTGCCTATAAATATAGGCAGTTACAACTGTTTTGCACTGAGCCATTGAGGTGCACAAATAAACTGTCTAGAGCAAGTATATAGATAGACAGGCTGTGAACAGGCAATTGTTTCATAATCTGATTTTTTTTCTCTCAAGATAAGGCAAGATAAGGCAACAAGTTATTACACAGCTACTAGTCTGGCCGCCAGACTCTTCTTTACAGTATTTTTTTCAAAAGGAATTAAATGTCGCAAGATTGTTTTAAAATTTCAATGAAGTATCCCACTTCTGAAAAGAAAACTTGTTTATATGAAATCTGATTTAAGAGGCTTAGATGGGAAACAAAAATATTTTCTAAAAATGCAAACAAAACAATTTCAGCCAGTCTAAATGGCTGCTTGCATGTCCATTAAGTATAACATAGACATACCTAGGATTTTGAAATTTAAATGCACTCAGAGGGGCAACATAGAATATATAGGATAAAGGGGGTAAGCGGACTGTGACAAAAGATGAATGTGCTCCGTCGGCTCAGCTTTTCTATGACTTGAGCATTGGTTTATAATCAAAACATAGTAACTTAATAAGCTGTTTTGATGTAATGATCATTCGTCAACAACATTTTTTGAAAGAGGATTTATTTCAATTATGCACTTGCATATTGTATGTAATAGTAGTTACGCCCTTGTAACTAAGTACTTGATTTGTGACCTACAGGTCTTCATGAACAAGTAATACACAACAAAATTCAATTATGTCAGTGAAATTGTGGATTTTTTTTTACTGGTTTTTATTTTGAATGTAGTTGTTGATCTTATCATTTCTAGCCTTTTTGGAGTGTTTTTGAGTGGTTTGAGTAAGTGTTTGGAATGGATGAATGGAGCGATGAGTGAGCAATTAAGAATTGTTTTGATTCAGATTAATGTCAATTTCATGATGTTACTAACTGTACTAAGGTACTATTCCATCTTATCATATTTCCTTAACTACATGAAAAGAGATGACAGAGTGATAACTGACCTGTATATTTGAAAGAGTCTTGAAGCAGAATATCAATGGTTTTTTACCTGTCCAAAAATTTGACAACCTTAAATGCCAGCATATTCAGTGTATTCAGTTCATTATCATAAGCTTCTTGACCAGTATATGCCATTTACTAACATATCTATAAGAGTCTTGAAGGAAAATATCAATGGTATTGGTATTTGACCTTTCAAAAAAAAAATTAAGAACCTTAAATGCCAGAGTATTCAACTCATTAGCATTATTAAGCTTCTTGTCTCAAAAGGTTAACTAGAAAATGTCATTTTACGTACAAAACCGTTTTGGCTGTGGTCATCGAATACTATAGTAAACATGGTGGAACTAGAATTGTTATCCCCTAAATGCGCTTGCCATTAAGATTATTCAAATCTAAAACAAAGATTGGAAGGTGGTTAAAGATTCTTTAACTGGAATGGTTATCCTGAACCGATACTTGTTGAGCTTAATCATTTCTGACCTTGAAATGTGACCTTGACCTTAGAAAGACAGCCATAATTAGTTGAAAAGACACTTCTTAACCTTGAGGGGAACATCTAAGCCACTTTTTTTTAAATCCAGAATTCAGTGTAGCAGTTATAATCGGGTGGCAAATTGTCAAAACACACATCCGTTACACTGCTGGATGTCCAAGTATTGAAAAAAACATAGGGAAATAAATCAGAAGTTAAGCTAGGTAGATAGAGGATATTGAATGAGTGGTCATTTAATACTGAATTTATCAAACGATTCATCTATTAACAGATAAAAACAAGGCTGCGCTGAGTTTTTATCTGTTATGATGACGAGTTTAATGAATTTAGATAGAGGATATTGAATTTATTAAACAAGTCATCTATAAACAGATAAAAAGAGGCTGCGCAGAGTTTTTATCTGTTATAGATAACAAGTTTAATAAATTTAGTATTTAATGAGCACAAATTTGATATTCTATTTATAATATGGCATGAATTTTAGCTATAAAATGAGGAAATTCCAGAAATTTATCCATTCAAGTTTTTTCCGCGAAACATATAATGCCGTTTGGGAGAAGACATCATCAAGTGCTTTCTGACTTCATTATCAAAAAAGAAATTATAACATTGATATCCGTTTTTAGCTCAGTTGCATAAACGTAGGTTCTTTTGTTCTGCGCTTCGAATGAGGAGAGGAAAATAACTTTCAAGTTTCAAGTCAAGCAGCCATAAGGTCACAGAGTTACGATCCAGACAAAGAAGTTGATGTCGCCCACCCGCCAGATATCCAGATGCCGGACACCATGGGTTATCCCATAATACGTCCTGTGCTTCGAAGGGCGTTTAAAAATTTGATCTTGACCAAAAAAGTTCTTTATTCATTCTAGGGTACAATTGTGCAAAATTAAATCAAAATCCATCTATAAATGAAGCAGATTTCCTCTTAACAAATTCGGACTGACAGACAAGCTAAGGCACTAAAACTCATACACAGAATTGTCCTTGAATTGGCTTTGCCTTGCAGGCTCGACAAAAAAGGCATAATTTGAGGGGCTTGAGGGGCTATAGCAATATTTATTCTTGAAATGTCCCCCAAATAGCTGAGATGAAAAAGCAGTACTATTATAACGTGCTTTTAGAAAACTATATTAATTGACTTATGATTTAAAAAAAATTATAATATTCTACAGGGAATCCATGTTACTCAATTCATTTCTTTCTTATTTCATTTCTATTCTAATTTTATCTTTTAAATCATAAGTGATTTATTTTGTTTTTATTTTAGGTGATTCATTTTACTTTTATTTCAATTTTATTTCTTAAATCATAAGTGATTAGAAAAAGAGTGTTTATGGAAATAAAATATATTAATATTTTTTTAAATTAATAACATTCTTTTATACCAATGTTTTCTATATCCTTTATGGCATTTAATTCTCATAAATTTTAACTACTGACTTCATGTTATTATATTTGAACTTATCTTATTTTTGGTTTTGAGAGTAATGGGCTATAGGCTTTGTTTTCTGATAATGAATTAACCCGAAACCACAAACTAGTATTATAATACAGTCAGGCATGTCTTAGTAGCCACCTGTATTCAGCAAGTAACCTGTATTAAGCAAGCGATCACTGAGCTCCAAAATGAACCAGTGGCACTGAAATTGACCTGTGTTTAGCAAGCACCTGTCCTAAGCAAGCACCTTTTGAATGTCCCTTGGGTACTTGTTTATCACAGGTTTTACTGTATTTTTTCATGTGGAGAGAAGGGTAAAAAGGAGACTTCCTCCTATTTATAGAGAATTTAATTTGTCTTGTATGATTCCTGACTTTTAACCTTTGTACTCTTTGATATTTTATCTTCAGTATTATTAAATTAGAATCCAGCTAAAATTTGATGTGTGTTTTCTTTTTCTTCAAGGAGAACACCTTGAAAGATAAACTCTAACTCACATTTGATTTAGGTAACCACACTAGATAAACGAAATTGGGGGTTCAGGGCAAACCTATTGTAAGTGCCTAAATACATATAGATACTGACAATAGCTTTGCATTTAATCCTCAAAATGGCTAGAACTCTTTCTGTAATGTATCTCTCCTAAATACAGATCCCACCATGTACACAAGTATAACTTGAATTAGCAACCAACAGATTATAAGTCTGACGATTTGTTTGTTCCAATGTTTGTTTGTTCAAATGGGATTTTACACCGATTCTGAGAATCTTTCAGTTAGACCACAGCAGTTAGATCACCTAACAATGGATTCCAAGTATTCTAACACCAATACAACCAATGCATCCTTCAGCCTACAGTTGCTATCCCACATAGGTTTTTGTTTAGCAATCCATTGGTGGAAGACAAATAGTCAGAAATAAAAGCGTTAAAAGCCCTGAAGGCCTGTTTTATAAAGAGGCAAGGTTACATTTGAAGGCATGCACTCCAATTCTTTAATCTTTTTAGCAAGGCTTTTTTAGGTGAGGGAAACCAAGAGTTCCATTTACCTATAGAGATCGTAAGCCACATTCCGACCTCACTTCAAAGGAAAGATGTCAAACGGTATGCTCACTATATAGCGCTGAGTCATCCAAAAACAACTAATTACCAAGGTATAGATTTCTACGCCCAGTACCGCTTTGCAGACAGGCACAACTCGCGTTTTTTTTATTTTTAGTTGAGTTAATTGGTTTGCTACTAGTCAGTCAATTCATCCATTCAATCATTCCGTCTAACAATCATAGTAATGCTGTTTTTCTAGGGGCACAAGCTTATCAGCTCTTTCTTTAACATTGAATTGAATTCCATAAAAAGGTTTATTTTACTGTGGGAACACAAAAAATTGGTAGAGTCAATTTCTCCCTCTCCCACAATACGGTCCACCCTATACTCTTACCCCATCATTTTTTAATTTCTACCCTAGATATATACCAAATTACACTTATGTTGATTTATTGTTTGCAACCTGTTCCGAGTTGGCCCAGCAGCATTTTCTTCTTTTCCCTATTAGTAAGGTCATCTGTCAAGATCAAATATAAAAGCTTTGTATATATTACACAGCAGTGATTTCGGCAGTGATAAGTAAGAAAATATCTGGTATACATGATAAGGACAAGGTGAATAATCAAGGTTATATTACAGAAAATTGACCTTGTGTGTTGTTTCATCTATTCAGTTCCCTCTCCTTCAGTTCTATCAGTACTTTGATATAAGCACAGCATAGTGATATGCAAGCATTGCGTTAAACACACAAAGCACTTCGTGTCGCACAAAAGTTAATAACATATACTAGACCTATATTTTGTGCGCACCCGAGCACAAAAAGCTATGTAGTACACACATTGTTTGGTTTTTTACTCAATTATCTTTTTCCTAAGCAATGTCCAGGATACAGGGTTGTTTCCTATGGCATGCTATACAAGGCCAAAAAAAGTGCTGTTGTTGGGGATTGAACCCTGGACCATATGATCTACAGTACAACATCAACTCTCTTATGATGGCGGCGCAAATCTCGAGAACTAACCAACCATGCTAGGAGTTAAATATTTATGGGAAAGTACAGGTACATATGTTATAGACTCACATACCTTACAGCATTTCCTTATTCCATTATGGTATCTGATTTGCTTATTCAAAATCAAGAGGAAAACACAAAACTTTTGTGATAACCTATAAATATATAGGCACTAACAAAAGTTTGGCGCCAAGACCTAGAAATGTTATGAACAGACTCAATCAAGTTTATTGTTGTTTGGCAATGGCTAAACCCTTTCGAGTTTTACAAAATTTTTGACCTATCCAGATTCAAAGGTTTTGCAGACGGAAATTTAAAGTGGATTTAATTTGAAAAATAACCATTTAGTAAGGTAGAAAATAGTGTGGAAAAAGAATAAATTGCTTGTCAGAAGCAATTTCTTCTTTTTCACAATGTTTTCTCAATCATAAAATCACAGGCACGTAAAAAGCAGGGATTAAACAGAAAAGGGTTCAATCTAAAAGTCCAGCAAAACTCATGTTAAGCGACCACTTAGAGGACCAAGAAAAATTGGTCACTTATGGGAATGGTTGCTTAATACAATATTTCATGATGATTTAAATAAGATAAATCTTTTGAAAGCATTTATAGATTGTTAAATAACTCTTACTGAATCCTATAATGTTCAAACCCATTAGAATCATCTCATTGAGATGATTCTAATCAGTTCCAACACCATAAGATTCAATAATAAACAATTGTTCCTTTCAGGATGTCTACATTTGCAGGGATTTTGCTTACGCCTTACTGTGAAGGGACATTTTATGATGGTTGCTAAATAAAAGAGGTTGGGAATAGAGGTGGTTGCTTGAGCAATATTGACTGTACCTTTTCACCTCTGGAATGTTTCTTGAACAGACAATTTGGTGCCCTAGCCATAGAGTGAGCAACAAGGGCCTCCTTGAACTCTTGGGCTATCCTGTTTTGATGAATCTTGGTACGCATACGCTCGCTGTTTCTCTGAAAACATTAATAGAATAAGTTATACTATACGAGGGTTGTCCCAGGATTTCCTGAACTTTTGCGAGAATTTTTATATCAAACGTCAGATGAAACTCAAACTAACAAATAATTAGGATTGATCATTCTTTTTTATTCTGGTGTAATAACAGAGGGCTATTTCCAATACGTGCGGAGATATAAATTAAAACGTAACACTAGTAAATGGGTGTTGGCGCACGCTAATAATGTCGTTTTATAATAAACGAAAAGTCGTTTCAAAATTGATTCACTTCTTCTCAATGTAGCGTCCTTACAGGCCCTGTGGATTTATTACGAGGAACCTTTTGCAAAAAAAACATATCTCAAAGTAATGTTGATATAGATTTTTGTTTTGCATTAAATTGGGTATTTATCTTTTAAAAAAAAAACTCTTTCTAAATTTTTTACGTAGATATGCAATAGTATTTTTTCAACCCAAGAAGGGGTAAGTAAAGTAAATGTAGTTGTTTGTTTTCATAATCTTTCAGCATATTTTTAGACATTTCATAAAAAGAACATTAACTGTATCATACTCACAGGAAATATTTATTTGGATTTGTTTTGAATATCCTATTATTACATTACAGCTACCATAATTCATCGAGATAGACCAAAGAAATCTGGGATTGGTACCGTTTCCAAAACTCTATTGATTGTCAAAAATACATGTATATTTCTTCAAAGCCTCGATAACTTTCATTTACTGACGTGACTCCTGGTCAAGTCATATCAAACTATACAATGCTGATTTACTTATTCTTAGTTTTGGTTTATCCCATAAGGCATTCTGATTGTCGTCGGTTGAAAACGTCTTTTATTCCCTTATCGACGCTCCTCGCATTTGTTCTTCCTAACTCGACCCATCCCCCCTACTGTCATTAAGTCAGTTTCAATTTAATATATCTTTTATCTGTGATAAATGAGTGTAGACCACATAAGGTTAGGGTCATTCCTCATTTCGAATTCTCTAATGGTCTGTATAAGTCTTATCGCAATCAACACCTAATAATGAACTATTTTGTGCGCCGATCATTCAGTTGACGTTGCCATTTTCTCGCCGTTTTAATTGCACTCCGATATAACAAAACTTCATAACTGCATAATGCGTAATGCCATTTATATGAAAATACACATGTGTGATCTCCAAAGTTCACTATGCTAGTTTTATACCAAACTCTTCGTGAATATTGAAATAAATGAAGTACAAACATTTACCATATCAAATTTGTAAGTAACAAATTTGGAATGCACCCACCACCCCTACCCAGCCTGTCTTTTATAGCTGTATTTCTGAACATGAACATATTAAAACCGTTAAGCCTTTATCAATTTGCTGCAAATTAACGTGTGTTATAAAGTCAAGAGTGTTACTTTAATTGGATGCTGGGTTTTTGAATAATTGAAAAAGTTCACAAATTTCTGGGACAACCCTCGTAAGTACATGACAAAAAACTCTTAGAATGACTTAATACATAGAAAATACAGTAGGCAACTGTTCCTGGATGTTGTAAATCTCCGACCTGGTTATTGTGCACAAAAATCTAATAATGAAATCATTTTATTTTCGCTGTGATGTATAAAGTCGATGGAGGAGGTATTATATGCAAAAGGTAAAATTTGAGGGGGATCCTGAGGATTTTGCTTTGCATATAACTCCTCCCCCATCAGACTTTATTCATGAACATATCAAAGCAAAAATGAAATTATATCCATTATTACAAAATTCATTATATCCATTATTACACAACCATAATTCTGAAATTAGTTTTATTACCTTTTTCTGGGTGTAAAACAATGAAAATTATTTTTATCTGGGCAAAAAATTAATGATAAGAAATTATAATGACATTCGAGAATTTCAAAGAAAATCAAACATGTCATTTAGGATGTGGGTTATATTACAACAGAAGCATCAACATTACCACTTGAGATGACGTATAAGACGTCATGGATGGGCAGAGCTATCTGTGTACACAGAAAACACGTGACACATGATCTTATTGCAAATTAAGTTCTTTGTAATTCTTCTTATTTCATATATATGCATTTTATGCCATTGTTTTATAATAAGATATACGAAGGTGAATCAAAAATTACGTGGACTAGCGTTGCAGAAATTTTGATTTCACAGACTTTGAAGAGAAAACTACATTGTTATTAAATTGAGGCATTTTTCTTTTTGTCGTGTAAATGTGGATGAAATCCAAATAGTTGGTCACCTGTAGCAACCATTCTAAAACATGTAGTCATTTGGTACCGGCGCACGGTAACAACGTCAATATGACGCTGCGGTATTGATAAGTTCCGTCTCGAAAGTCAGCACTTTTCAAAATACTCAACTTAACAATAAACACAATTTCTGCATCGCCTGTCCATTGGATAAGTACTATTTTCAATTCCATCTGATAAAAAACGATGAACTTAAATGTGTCTTGTGTCTAAACAATTCTGAACTGATGTTGTTCTGTGACAATTACAGATTAAACGCCGAGGAGACGTTTTCCATTCTCCGAGTGTCATCCTTCTGAAACACTCTCCATTCTTAAACAAACCTTTTAAACCATTTAAAAAGAAGGTATCTGCTTACATTTGAGGACCTTTTAGCATATTTTATCATTTAAACCTCTCGATTAGGTTTTCCATAGGTCCAGTAGAACTTTATTATTGTCTGGTGGTCTCTGGCTGCGCCGGTGACGTCGTTTCGAAGTTCAAAAATTGACGCGTGCCCTTAGTTTACTTACTTTAAATTCGAAAAAAAGCGAATGGATTATGCTTAAATTTTGGATATCCTAACTCATAACATCAACACGTAATTATGCGAAGTTTGGAAGTGTTTGGTCCAAATTGAGGGGACAATTACAGGTAGTAACACTAGGAAGTAATGTTACAAAATGGGTTGCGCCGGTAGCACCTACCCAGGTATATAAAATGTTGGATTTTGTACGTCAGAGTCATAGCAGACTCTTGTAAATTTGATATTTTGTCAACATTAAATGATTTGAGACGTGTACAAAATTTCATTGATTTCTATCGGGAAATACCAAAGTTATAGTAAAAGTCCACGTATTTTTTGATCCACCCTCGTAAATAGGGTTGAAAGAAAGTAGTACATTCTTTTTATCCAATTTACTAATTTTGAGACTTGTCTCTGCCAGATAAGTGTGATTTAAACAAGAACATTGCCAACGGATACTCACGCTCGACTGTAAGGTACTGGTTGGTAGATAAAATCTAAGTCAAAAGGAACATTTCTTCAAAATATGGTTGAAAGTAGGAGAAGTATTTCATAAAATAATTTTACGATTTCACTTAATTTGTTATAGTCTAATTGACATTAGGTGATCCTGTCAGACACACCGTTATATGGTACTTCTTGTTACTCAAGATTTGCAGTTTAAAGTAAAAGTTCTGTTAAGGGGACCACGTAGGGGACCACCAAAACGAGGTTGCTTTAGGGAATGATTGCTTAATAAAATCTTTTATGAAAAAACAAGACTGGTTATTTGACAGCATAATATGGATTAAGTTTTAACGACTCCTATGATATTCAAACCTATCAGAATCGACTCTATTAATGGATTCCAACAGCATAAAATTCAATAATAATCATTTTTTCATTTTAAAATTGATATTTTTTCAGAGATTTACATGTGGCGATCACTTAATAAAATTGGACGATTAATGGAAGTGGGCACTTGAGCAATATATGCTGTAATCTTAAATCATAAAAAATCAAATTTAAAACTTTTATATATTAAATATGACAATTAATGACAACATTTAAATGATTTTACATTGTCAACTGATTTTCTTATGTTAAACTAATTTTTGTATTCAAATAACAGTTTTATATACCAGATCAGCCAATGGGAAACTTCCATTTATTCCAAATTCTGGAGTCAAATCCTTCAGTTCCACAATGCACTGTCCCAGGGAATCATTGCTGGTAAACATATCATGGTCTATGACATGGAATATCACATATCTGCAAGATGATACATGAAAAGTGAGACAGATGGTATAAGGTTGTGGACCCATGATAGTTAGGCAATACTTCGGAAGTAATGAACTTTAACAGTGTTTACCGAGGTTTCCTAATGATTTCATTAGGAAACCTCGGTTAACATTGTAAAAAATCATGAGTTCCGAAATATTGCGGAACTATTATGGGTCTACTACCTTAAACATAAATAACTGGGTGTTGACCTTGACAGATGGCAAAGTTAGAGCATTGTACTTTGAATAAATTGAGTGATTAAGTAAAGAAAATGTGTTGACTGTATGTTAAGTTTTCACAGATAGTAACAAACAGACAGAGGGACAGACCGACACAGTACAATAATTTGCTCTTAATCTTGGAGACATATCTGAAATGTTTTGATTTAAGGGCATACAATTTAATTTTAAATAATTCCATCAATTTACATGCCTTCTGATTGGCTCGAAAATTTAGTTTAATTTCTCAATGAAAACAATTTTGGGTAGATATATATTATATAAGCTTCCAGAAAAAGTAGTCCCTTTAGAAATCTATTAATTATTGACAAATCTTGTTTTACTGCATAATATTAAATTATAAGATATAGGAAGTGTATCTGTTGATTATATTGAGGAGTGAATCTGTGATAAGGTTTTTAGTTTCATACATCAATGAAATCAACAAATATTTGCTTCATCTCTTAACTCTTGGCTGTTTTACAAAATTTTGGACCTGTCCAAATTCAAAGGTTTTGCAGACAAAAATTTAAAGTGGATTTAATTTGAAAAATAACCATTCAGTAGGGTAGAAAATAATGTGGAAAAAAGAAGAAATTGCTTGTCAGAAGCAGTTTCTTCTTTTATCACAATGTTTTCTCAATCATTAAATCATAGGCATGTATAAAGCAGGGATTAAAAAGCAAAGGGTTAAATCATTAACTTTTCAGTTTCATATATAAACTAGAATGTGTCAAAGACATGGTGCAAATACATGATTTTTACCCATGACCTATTTGACCATAAACCAGACAAATTTGCATGACATTGGTGCTAACCCAGGAAAACAACTGTGCCAAGTTATTTGAAATTCATCCATAAATGTAGAGGTTATGCTCTGGACAAAAGTTGAACATACACACACTTACACTAACACGCCCCACATATGTATACACTCCCACACAGACAGACATAACTCCATTTGCCAACTGCAATATTATGGAGGGGTCATGGAAGATAACAATTCTAAATTACTGAAGTAAAGTACCACACATGTATACACTCCCACACAGACAGACATATAACTCTATTTGCCAATTGCAATATCATGGAGGGGCCATATAAGATAACAATTCTAAATTACTGAAGTACAGTCGACATTGTTCGAGCGACCACGTCTATTAAGCAACCAATTTTATTAAGCAACCACCATAAAAAGTCCCCTCAAAGTAAGCAAATTCTCTGAAAAGGAGGACATTTTTAACAAAGAATTGGTTATTGTTGAATCTTATGATGTTTGAACCCATTAGAATTGTCTCAATAAGACGATTCTAATGGATTTGAACATCATAGGATTCAGTATGACTTGACCAACAATCTATCAATGCTATCAAAATGAACTGTAGCATTTTTCATGGTTTTTCATATTAAGCGACCCATAAATGACCACTTTTTGGTGGTCCCTTAAGTGGTCACTTAATGCAAGTTTTACTGTACTGGTTTCATATACCTAAATAAAAACAATTTTATGCACACAGTTACTTCCCCTTGATCTTTTGAATAATAATAAGGAAATCTCACACACAGGTATTTATATTAAGGGGTATAATAACTCACTTGTCTTGCATCTCTTCCTCGTGCATCTCAAACTCAAAGGTTTCTGACCATACTGGATTGAGAGTCTTGTCAATTCTCTGTCATGAATATAATTAATAAATGATATTGAATGAGTGGTCATGGAATACTGAATTTATTAAACGAGTCATCTATATACAGATAAAAACAAGGCTGCGCCGAGTTTTTATCTGTTTATAGATGACTCGTTTAATAAATTCAGTATTTTATGAGCACAAATTTTATATTAAATTTATAATAAGACCCGAATTTTACGAAAAATCGTCAAACAACTTGAAATTCATAGTTTCAATTTCCGCAAAACTTATAACGCCCTTTAAAAGTGACGTCACAATATATACATTATGATGCCATTTTCTCAGTTACAAAATAGCGTTGCTATTCGCTCTGAGCTCATTTGCATAGTTATTCCACTAGTGTAATAACACCCATGTACCATAAAAAATATTCAACAGGTTTATTTCACTCCTGCAAAGTAGGTCATATCATAAATTGCTTTATTAAATATCTTAAGTTTAAAATTTTTGATACAAATTCACCTAACAGGATTCGATTTTTTTTTCTTAAGTTTTACTCATTGCAACAGCATGAACAGTTCAATTAGTTAAATTAGACAAATATATTTGTGAATCAAATTTGTCCCTTTTTTAGCCAAGCCCAAATGATTTCCACTAGATTCCTTATGATATTTGACCCCCACTTTAAAATTTAAGTTTAAATTGAGCTTTAACTTATGCCTGGATAAACAGAGATTATCATAGGAAATACACATAAGATATAATGAGTACTGTAGATGGAAAACCAAAACAATGTAACTACAGCTTAGTTCAAGTTGTGGTTACAAGTTTTGGGTGTCATGTGACAATTTGTGAAAAAAAATACTATAATCTTTATTTTTTTTACAGATCTTTCAAATAATAGAGTAACAGAAAAGCAAACAGCACAAAATCTATTTGCACTAATGGCATAAAATTCTTCATTAAATAATAATTTTAATGTAAGGAATTGAACATGATTTAGAAGATAATATATCAGTTATCTGTTTAACATTATACTGACATCAAGTTCTCCAAATCAAAAACAACTCAATTGCTCTGAAAGGATGATTAAAACCTTTGTCATAAGAAAATAACTTCAATTAAGGACCAACATATTTCTGGCTTGGGTGGGTACCAATGTTGGTTGTTTTCAGTGTTTTCAGCGGAAACCATTCCTGCACTCAGGATGACAAGATGTAGCAACCATTTTAAAATTATACCCCGCTTTGCATGCAAGTGCATGTGCAAAGCGGGGTATAGATTGAAATCAATTTACACTGTTTTGTCTTATTGAATAAAAGATTGGTTTCTGGCTGAAAAAAAAACAACAACAACAGTACCTGCCCTAGCCAGAAATAAATTGGTCCTAAGTCTGAAAAGTTTCTGTGCTATTCTTTACCTTAGTCTGGAAGACCTGATCACACCCTGGCACAGCCACCTTAACAAATGGATCTGAAGTTCCCCCAAGATCCTTTGCAGCCAGATCATTGGCCCCATGTACAGTCACCAGGAGGGTCTGTGGAGGTTGATACGCAATACTCACATCTAGAGTCCCAGAAATACTTAAATCAGTCTGAAAAACAGAAATTTTATACTATATTCTGCCTTTCAAGATATATGATATAGAAAATAGAGTTTCATTGCAAATATGATGAATTTATTTCTGCTGATTTTAACTGTTTAAGTTAACAATTATTTGCCTGGTACAAGTTTTCTTTTCTACTTTGTAAATCCTTAATGCCAGGACATATATTTAAAAATTTGCTTTGTCATTAAGAAAATAGACATTCTGGAAAGTGTGTTCAGTATACACCCTGCATGGGTTATATCTTTGGCTATTCTTCTTTCTTCTTTCTTTTTTCTTTTTTCTTTTTTTTTCTTTTTTTGAAATTTGACCATGCTTGTTTAACAGATTCCATAGATGGGTTAGATTTTATTTTACATGAAAGTCACAATAAAAATACAGCCAAAGGGTTACAAAAAGGCTTTCAGAATTATCCCTCTTGATAGTCTGGATAGCTTTAGTGATGTCAAACACATATGCCAAGTTTCATGACATTATCTTTAATAACAACAGAGATGTAATCAAGGCTCACGCCAACACCTACGTCAACAACTACACAAAAGACACCAATGTGACGACAATACCTCAGATTTTCTTTGAAACAAGAGGGCCATAGTGGCCCTTAATCGCTCATCTGAATGAACTGTCTAAAATTTTCAAAAGAAGAATGAGAAATAGAATGATGAATGACTGACCTAAACAAAGCTGTTGCTTCTATACAACTTGAGAATCCCTTTTTTACAATTTTTTCAGGTTGACTAACAAGGATTTTTATAATTGATTTCGTGACCTATTTTTTTTCCCCAGATGACCCAATTTTGATCTCATCCGAGATTTCATCTAGACAATCATTCTGACCAAATTTCAGGTTGATTGGCCAAAAATTGTGGCCTCTAGAGTGCATACAAGGTTTTTCTTAGATTTGACCCAGTGACCTAGTTTTTGACCCCAGTTGACCCAATTTCTAACTTGTCCAAGATTTCATCAAAACAATCATTCTGACAAAAATTCAGGTTGATCTGGCAATAAACGTGGCCTCTAGAGTGCCTTCAAGGTTTTTCTTAGATTTGACCCTGTGACCTAGTTTTTGAACCCGGTTGACCCAATTTCAAACTCATTCAAGATTTCATCAAGACAATCATTCTGACCAAAATTCAGCTTGATCGGGCAATAAACCCAGCCACAAGAGTGCCCACAGGGTTTTTCTTAGATTTGACCCTGTGACCTAGTTTTTGACCCCGGTTGACCCAATTTCGAACTTGTCCGAGATTTCATTAAGACAATCATTCTGACCAAAATTCAGCTTGATCCAGCAATAAACGCAGCCACAAGAGTGCCTACAAGGTTTTTCTTAGATTTGACCCTGTGACCTAGTTTTTGACCCAAGTTGACCAAATTTCGAACTTGTCTGTGATTTCATTAGGACAAACATTCTGACCAAAATTCAGGTTGATCGGGCAAAAAATGTGGCCTCTAGAGTGCCTACAAGGTTTTTCCTAGATTTGACCCTGTGACCTAGTTTTTGACCCCAGTTGACCCAATTTCAAACTCATTCAAGATTCCATCAAGACAATCATTCTGACTAAAATTCAAGTTGAACGGGCAAAAAATGTGGCCTCTAGAGTGCATACATGGTTTTCCTTAGATTTGACCCCGTGACCTAGTTTTTGACCCCAGTTGACCCAATTTCGAACTTGTCGGAGATTTCATCAAGACAATCATTCTGACCAAAATTTCAGGTTGATCAGGCAAAAATTGTGGCCTCTAGAGAGCATACAAGGTTTTTCTTAGATTTGACCCAGTGACCTAGTTTTTGACCCCAGTTGACCCAATTTCAAACTTGTCCAAAATTTCATCAAGACAATCATTCTGACTAAAATTCAAGTTGATCTGTCAAATAATGTGGCCTCTAGAGTGCCTACAAGGTTTTTCTTAGATTTGACCCAGTGACCTAGTTTTTGACCCCAGTTGACCCAATTTCATACTCGACCGAGATTTCATCAAGACAATCATTTTGACAAAATTTCAGGTTGATAAGGCAAAAAATTGTGGCCTCTAGAGTGCCTACAAGGTTTTTCTTAGATTTGACCCCGTGACCTAGTTTTTGACCCCAGTTGACCCAATTTCGAACTTGTCCGAGATTTCATTAAGACAATCATTCTGACCAAAATTCAGGTTGATCCGGCAAAAAATGTGGCCTCTAGAGTGCATACATGGTTTTCCTTAGATTTGACCCCGTGACCTAGCTTTTGACCCCAGTTGACCCAATTTCAAACTTGTCCAAGATTTCATCAAGACAATCATTTTGACAAAATTTCAGGTTGATCAGGCAAAAAATGTGGCCTCTAGAGTGCCTACAAGGTTTTTCTTAGATTTGCCCCTGTGACCTAGTTTTTGACCCCAGTTGACCCAATTTCGAACTTGTCCGAGATTTCATCAAGACAATCATTCTGACTAAAATTCAAGTTGATCTGGCAAATAATGTGGCCTCTAGAGTGCCTACAAGGTTTTTCTTAGATTTGACCCCGTGACCTAGTTTTTGACCCCAGTTGACCCAATTTCGAACTTGTTGGAGATTTCATTAAGACAATCATTCTGACCAAAATTCAGGTTGATCCGGCAAAAAATGTGGCCTCTAGAGTGCATACAAGGTTTTTCCTAGATTTGACCCCGTGACCTAGTTTTTGACCCCAGTTGACCCAATTTCGAACTCGTCCGAGATTTCATCAAGACAATCATTCTGACCAAAATTCAGGTTGATCCGGCAAAAAATGTGGCCTCTAGAGTGCATACAAGGCAAATGTTGACGACAGACATCGCACGACACACGACGGACGACGGACATCCACCTAACCACAATAGCTCACCATGAGCACTTCGTGCTCAGGTGAGCTAAAAAGCCAAGCCTATTTATAACACATGTTTACAATAAACCTTTTCAAAGCCTTTCATAATCATTCATTTAAGGTTGTTTTCCACCAATGATTTTGTACTTGACAAGTCTTAGTGATCTGACAGTTGGGAACCCTCGACTATTCTTCAGAATAGACCTGGGGAATAATACTGGTGCAGCCATGAAAGCGTGTAATTATGCACATGGGTATATTTGACGTCACAAACATCACTGATCCCACTAAGGTTGACATTGCATTAAACAGAAGCAATTAAAGAAAAATATTGGGCATACAATAATTTGATAGCAAAACACAGTATTTTACTGTGTTTTGTCATTAAATTATAATATGCTCAAAAGATCGACAAAGGTGATCAGAAAGATTTAACAAAAAAAGCTTTTTTCTTCAAGCATATCAAATAACCAAAGCACCACCAGAAACCAAATTACCTAAAACATGACCCAAAATTACTACACTCATAATGGAGGTACTTTCCAGTTTACGAAAAATTCTGAGCCATGTTCTGAATGAATGACCCTTGGTGACCTTTTTGCAATGACAAATCAATTTCTTTTTCTTACAAGATTTATGACTTGAATCTTTGACCTTTCAATATGAAAGCTTGTTTTACATATAAAGGCTTCCATTCACACAAAGTCTAGTGTAATGACAGGGCTTTAAAAACAAGACCACTGTTTCATAATCTGGTTTCCTCATAAAGGTAAATATCTAAGACTTGTATAAGTCTCATTTAATAACAAATATTATTAAAAGAGTTTATGAAACAATTGTCTGTGTTAAAAGGGCACAAGAAAATAATGGCTTCAAAATGCCATTGACCTTAGACTTGACAGGCATTCAAAATATCAATTGACATGCAATCCTAGATTTTCACTAGTCTATTCTTTCCTTCTTATTCAACACATTTTGATACTTACATAAACTTGATCTTGAAAACTGCCCTTAGAGATAACTTTGAAATTTGTACCATTTTTTTACAGAAAGATTTATGAAAGGCAATAAAATGAATGAAATCACATACTATCCAAAAGTGAAGACCAATTTAAAAGTGTTTGTGTTGTGCAATGTGGCTTTAAAAAGAGACCTTTACAAAGACAGATCAAGTTGACCCCATCTGATAACCTTGACTTCGTTATCCACTGAGAGTCCTTCCCCGTGTTCAGGATGTCAAAACAATGCAAACTGTTTGCAAATTTTACCCCCTTTGCAAACAAGTGCATGTGCAAAGCTGGGTATAATTTGAAAACAGTTTGCCCTGTTTTGTCATCCTGAACACTGCTTGAAACAAGAAATACATGTGTGTAACATTAAGGGTGCAATACTGAGCATTCCAAAGGTACAGCTTTTGAAAACTTATTACTATTTCATAAATTTGACCTTGAAAAGGATGACCTTGACTTTGGTACCTACTTACAGTTCTTGACACAAAGCAATGATTATGAACAGATTATCACAAATAGCTTAAGACATCACAAAAATAATATTCCACGGATTTCATGATGTAATGGCATAAAGACAGTGACAAAATTGTCTCAAAAGCATGCTTTTGAAAGCCAACACTTTTTTTATTAAATGACAATAAATTACTTAACAGTAACAATGTGCAAAAGGTGAAATGATAACACTCTCTAAAAAATTTATGTAATTCCAGAAAAAATGTAAATGTTTGTGCACACAAATTAATAAGTTAATGCACAACTAGCCTTTTATCAAGACTTAAGAAGTTTCTCTGGGTTTCAGGGAAGAATTAGACAAAATTCCCCCCCCCCTCCAACAAACATGCTCAGACAGTCAATGATAGCTCTATTTGCCACTTAACCCTTTGCTGTTTAATCCCTGCTTTTTACGTGCCTGTGATTTTATGATTGAGAAAACATTGTGAAAAAAGAAGAAATTGCTTATGACAAGCAATTTCTTCATTTTCCACACTATTTTCTACCCTACTGAATGGTTATTTTTCAAAATAAATCCACTTTTAATTTTCGTCTGCAAAACCTTTGAATTTGGACAGGTCCAAAATTATGTAAACAGGAAAGGGTTAATGATTATCATCGGTAAATAAAAAAGTTCTCAGTTTTTGAAAAGTATGGATAATCTTAAATCTCCTTAACAGGGTTAGCAGTCTTACTATACCTCAGCTCCCAGTGCATACCAGGCTGTTAGGGTTGGTTCAGCATGGAAGGAGAAGGATTTCAAATCAATCATGACTTCACCACGCACTTCATCCTCAACAACCATGTGTTCACATACATGTATTACAAGGTTACTGTCACCTGGAACACATAGGAGGAATGGATAAATTGATACACATCCGTCAAAACACAACCCTCAGATATTAAAATATCTTTTCTCTGCATATAAAATATGAGCCTGCATGTGAGATTTTCAATAATATGTGTAAAGCAAAGACTCTAACCAGCCTGTGCATATGCACAGTCTGACCAGAGTCTTCACTTTGCGCTAAGTAGATAGATAAGGTCTCAAAGTATCAGTAGACAATCAGGTAACTTTATATTTATAGTTTTTGGCTGTCTGTCTCTCTCAATACATGTATTTACATGTCCTGAACATTTCAAATTGTATGTCATGCACATGCTCATATAATCAAGGACATAAAATAAAGTAAATTGTTGACAGCCAACTCAAATGTTGTAACTACAGCTTATTCAAGATGTTTACACAAATTTATTTAATCAATTTTTTTAAATATTTCAATAAAATGGCAGAAAATGTTGGAGTTGAACAGTCATCTTATTATATATAAAGGTTCTGGCTAGTCCATCAACTTTTAAGCTACAAATGCAATGTTAATTTTAGTGCAACCATAACACCAAATCCTAAACTATATATGGTCTATTCACATACATTATTCAAGCAAACCTACGGAAACAAGATGTGTATGTGAAACACAATAGCCCCCCCCCCCCCCCCCAAAAAAAAAGAGAGCATTTTTTCTGTATTTTGACCTTGGCAAACGAGCTTGTCACATGACCCTGACCACAGATACACATTGATGAGGTCTATCATCATGCCAAATAAGAGCATTACATCTTGATTTGTTTTTTTTGTGTGTTTGAGTGGTGTTTTATGCCACTTTTAACATTATTTCAGTCATATTGCGGCTGGAGCACCTAACAATGGATTCCTGGTATACACCAGTAATACAACCATATACTTTCCTAGCCTCCAGCTGCTCTCCCACATAGGGGTTGATTATCAACCCATTGTTGGTAGACAAATAGTTGGAAAGGATGAGTTTTGCTTTCGCAGATAGAACCAGGGACCTCAGATTGACAGTCTGACACACTACCACCTGTGCTATGACAGCGGTGCATTACATCTTGAAGTAATTGGCCATGTCAATAGTAAGTTTTCTTTTTCTTATGTTTTGTAGACACTATAGACAATAAAAAAACAATCTACCCCAAATCTCATCAATGTTGGGACATAAAAATACTAATACATCCATTATTACACAATTGACATCAAAAACTTTGATTTATTTCCTTTCAGATAATTATATAACATTAAAAAATGAAAAAATTTGACCTTGGGTGTGTTTTACTAATTAACACTAAATAGCAATGAGAGAATTGCAGAGGTAAAGATAAAATCTTTATTTCTCAATGAAACCCTATGTTGTGGGTACTCATTTAAATTGTCTTGACAAGACGAATCAAATGAGTACCAACAACATAAGGCTTGTTCTTTCATTACTGAAATATATTTTACTCTGATCTAAATTAAAAAATAACCCCCAAATCTGTAGCTCTGCAATTGTTTTATATTTTCTGAATGCGGTGAACTTCACTGAAAGTCATGTAATCAGTTTAGATCCCCTCTCTACATAAACTTTAAGAGCAAATTAATAACATTCCATGTAAGTTTATGTGGAGAATAATAAAGCAGTTTTACATGACGTGTAATGGGAGCAGTATCTTTCTTTGAGTCAGAGAGAATCCTGACATGCTCTTATTAACAAATGACATATGTGCTTTACACAGATAAATTCCCGCCAAAAGTAATATAAACTGTATTTGAAAGTATATAAAATATCAAGCTTTAGTAACAAGAGCTGTTGGAGGACAGCGAAGCTCAACTATTCCTAGTGCTGGATAGTAACAGCAAATCAATATCAACATTGGAAATTCAATAAAATGAAAGTCAAGAGAAAAGAATCTTTGTCTAGAGGCTGATATTATCGTCACAGAAGCATGTGCAGAGTTTCAAAGCAATAGCTTTAGTAGGAACAGAGATGCAACTAACATAAAACTGTAGCACATAAAAACATAACCAAGATTTTTAAAGCCGAAAAGGGTTAAAATTCCACGAAATTAAATATCAGAGTAATGCATCTTTTTCTTCGGGCTAATATTATGGTCAAAGAAGCATGTGTAAAGTTTCCAAGCAACAGCTATAGTAGAAATAGAGATATTACAGAAATACAACATTTGCACGTTAAAACTTAACCAAGAATTTCTAAGTCAAAAAAGGATTAAAAATCCTCTAAATTCTATACCAGAGAATTGAATTTTTATCAAGAGGCTGTTGTTATGATCAATGAAGCATGTGCAAAGTTTGAAACCAATAGCTTTAATAGAATTAGAGATATAAGTGATGTACAACATTTGCACGTAAAAACTTAACCAAGATTTTCTGAGTCTGTAAAAAGGTTAAAATTCCTCTAAATACAATATCAGAGAAATAAATCTTTGTCAAGAGGCTGATATCATGCTAACAGAAGCATGTATAGAGTTTCCAAGCAAAAGCCTAAGTAGAAATAGAGCTATAACTGATATACAACATTTGCACGTAAAAACTTAACCAAGATTTCTAAGTCCGAAAACATTTAAAATTCAACTAAATTCAAAATCAGAGTATTGAATCTTTGTCAAGAGGCTGATATTATGGTCACAGAACAATGTGCAAAGTTTCAAAGCAATAGCTTTAGTAGAAATTGAGATATTACAGAAATACAACATTTGCAAGTAAAAACTTAACCAAGATTTTCTAAGTCCCGAAAAGGGATAAAATTCCACTAAATTCAATATCAGAGTAATGAATCTCTGTCAAGAGGCTGATAAGAATTAGAGATATAAGTTATGTACAACATTTGCACATAATAACTTAACCAAGCTTTCTAAGTCCGAAAAGGGTTAAAATTCCATTAAATTCAATATCAGAGTAATGAATCTTTGTCTAGATGCTGATATTATGGCCACAGAAGCATGTGTAAAGTTTCAAAGCAATAGCTTTTATAGAAACAGAAATATTACAGTTAAACAACATTTGCAAGTAAAAAACTTAACCAAGATTTCTAAGTCCGAAAAGGGTTAAAATTCCACTAAATTCAATATCAGAGTAATGAATCTTTGTCTTGATGCTGATATTTTGGTCACAGAAGCATGTGCAAAGTTTCAAAGCAATAGCTTTAATAGAAACAGAGATTTTAAACACTTGCACATAAAAACTTAACCAAAGCATTACGCCTACGCCGGCGCTGTTGCCGACGCCTGGGTGACTGGAATAGCCCCCCTATTCTTCGAATAGTCGAGCTAAAAATGCCTTTTAATATTGTAAGTTTGTTACAAGCTCTTGGTAAAATAGCAGCCTGGTTTGACACACAGACAAGGAAATTATTTTTCAATATCTGTGTTGTTTAATTGGCATATATGCTCTCCTTCCTTTATTTTATTGCAGAAATATGAACAAAAAAAAAAGTTTAAAAATTTCAATTCATTTTTCTGCATCACCAAAAGTCCAAATAGACCCAAAACAATACTGCTTAAATATCCAAGATCCATTTTCTACTTCTTTTCCTTTGGTTAGAAAAGTTAAGTTTCATTTTCCAGCATACTTTACCTTCTAAGGACAATATTTGCATTTTTTACTAGTAAGCCCTTTTTGTGAAAAAATCTCCATAAAAAATTGACTTTTTACACATTTCCAATATTTAGTCAACAGTTTTCAATGTTTTGTAAACAGTTTGAAATTTACCTAGCCCACACTCTGGTAGTCTAAAGCTGAATATTTCATCAAACCTGGGATGGCTAGATTGATAGACAATCTTGGTCTTCTTCATACCCAAACTGTAATTATCTGGTACCAGTTCCATCTAAAGGAAAATAAAAAGATGTATTTGTAGATTATCAATGTCCCCTAAAGCTGCAGTTGATTTCAAAACGTGACCTTGAAAAATGTTTGCTTGAATGGGGTTTAATACTGGGAAGTGCATGAGGGGTCGACCCTTGTCAGACTGGGTGGATTGTGCAGACTCTCTAGGGCCAAAACTAAAATTAAGCACTTTATTAATATTCTGAATCTAGAATAATCAATCCACTTTCATGTGAAAGAATTGTTTGAAATATGACCCCTGGCTGGCCTGCTCAATAGTATTACAAGATGAATTTTCCCAATCTTTATATCAAAGGGGAAAAGACATTGCTAGGTTCCAGCATTTTCTTCATTAAAAGTAATGTTTTCTTGAAATTCATTTATCCCCTTTTCTACAGATAAGTTCATTTTGATCTTGGACAAGTAGACAATCATTTTTCACCTGTCCAGGGGCAATAAGTTAAAATAATTGTATTCCCACAGCCCTCAATTACAGTATACCTTAACATAGAAGTCTGACAGTTTGGCTCTGACATCTTCATTGACGAGATCTCGACATTTGATGACCTTGACCAACAACATCTGAGCATCAAAGTCATATTTAAATGACAGCTGTATCTCTCCACACACACTACCGGCAGGCTTCATGACAGTAGGGTCTAGCTTTCTGAACAGGCCCTTCAACATCTGGTTGTTTTGCTGAAAACGTTTAAAACATTGTGACCAGAGGTACATATAAGAAGCCAATCTAAAACCTTTGTTTCTTAGAAAAATCTAAGTTGTAGGTACTCATATGAATTGTCTTGATGAGACGATTTCAATGAGTACCAACAACATAAGGCTTGTGCCATTTTTATTTAAAAATATTTATCTAAGATAAAAATAACCCCTATATTTGTTGACCTTGTGACTGATAGATAGATGAAGAAAGCCGAAAGATGATTAATAAAAAATACCCCAGTTCATAGGCCAGCTTTCACAAGACTAGGATTATTACCATCAAATCAACATCACTTTGTTTTGAAAGTGTTTATTTAATGTATTTATTTAATGTATATGTACTTTATCCTTCAAGCACTGAAAGATCAAAATAGTAACAAGGAACTAAATGCATTTAAAAGAAATGTATATCTGAAAATTGAAATTATGGTCCAAATAAAAGGTAAAAAAAACAATGCAGGACATAAATTTACAAAAACTGCTGATCAAGTCTTTGTTCAATTAATTCTTTACAAAACCTCAAATGTTTAAACAAGACCAATATATGAAAAATCGTAGGAATCATATCCAAATGGCCCTATCAGCGCCAATATCATGTGTTAATTTTTAGGTAGTCAGACTGTACAAATTGCAAGGAGGTCTGATGGTCCCTTTTTGCATGACAGGTCATTTATTTATTTCATTGCAAAAAAGTAAACATAAATGACAGCAGCCATTTAGTCTAGTCGATGTCATACCAGTTCACGTTGATGCCTGTCCCAGCCCCGCAGGGCCACTTTCTGTTCATGCTGTGACTTTACTTTCAGAAGGTCTGTCAGCCTCTTTACTTGTTCTGGGTTATTGTCCAAAGCTTTTGGCATCCAGGATTTGTTCTTGGAATTATAACTTCCCATTTTGGTAGCTGTTTCTGTATTTGTATAATGAAATATTCCTGAAAAAATTCAATCTCATTAGATTGTAATTGTTTGGAACAAGATGTGTTTGTGAAACACGAATGCCCCCGTAACGGCGTTTTTTTTCAAAGTTTGACCTTGACAGATGACCCTGACCTTGTCACATGACCTTGACTTTGGTATCAGCGGATGCGGATCATTGAGATCTATCATCATGCCAAATATTAGCTTTGTATCTTGAATAGGCTTGAAGATATTGGCAAGGTTAAGTTTTCGGACAGACGGACGGACAGACGGACGGACGCACAGACGGACATGAGTAAAACAATATGCCCCCGATCTATCGATGCGGGGGCATAAAAATGTTAGGAAACTGTTTTGTAACAAAATATAGTCAACAAGCCAATAGCTGATCATGGCCAAAAGCCAATCACTCAAAGTCTAATTGAATGATGCCAACAAATGAAAGGTAATCTGGTTTTAAGTGAAGAATTGACATTTGTTTTTGTTGCCTATAGATTTATTTCTTAATGGTAAAACATTGTTTGAACACAAATACTGCATCTGCCAGACCAAAAAATTGTAATAAATGAAACTGACCCATTGAAAAACAACATTTTGTGGAAAACCCAAATTGAAAATAATTAATTAACCCTTGTCATGCTGAACCAGGAATATTCCTGCTTTGGCAGGAGATATAGACAAACATCAACCTGCACATATGTGCAGTCTGATGTAAGTCTACACCACCTGTCTCTCACTTTCAAACCAGAATTGTCAACAGATTTAGTTTTTCAAATAAAAATTGACCTACAGTTGGTACTTTCAGTGCTTTTTGCCCTTTGATTTTGATGAAAATTTTTAGCCAAAATTTATTCAGCATGACAAGGGTTAAAATCTGGCATAATAAGAAGGGCATAAGTATAGAGTTTTTCTTCACTGACTCACTCTTTTAAATCAGTCATGATTTTGTGCACCATGAATGTAATAACAACCTGACCTACACTTGCCAGTAATGGATTTTCCTGAGACTGCCTCAAAATGAATAGAAACTCATGATAATTACTTTTTCTGCCACAAGTAACCCAGAAATGTTACATGATCCCCAAATGACAAATTTGACTTCTATTGGAAATGGTTAAGGGATATATAGGAAACATAATTGCAAGCCACATGTATCATAAACTGGGAAGAATCCTATTACATTCTAGAATTATACACAATTATCTGTTGTCTAATAACATTTTCGGTATTCTATTTATAATAAGGGTTGATGAAATAATTGTAATTTACACTAATATAGTGATCTGTTATTGGCCAGTGCACTGTATCTATCTTTGCATGATTTAAAGCTCAAATGACGCTTTGCAAAGGTGAATTAGATTACCTGTCAACTCAGCCCATCGAATAACTCGGCCTGGTCAATTCGGCCCCAATATATAGCCTATAGTAACATGATGCAGTTATACCTTACTGTGTTTATCTTTTTTTGTTTTGGGAACAGTATTTTTTTGTTTTTAACTATGTATAGCGGGCGCATATTAACTTGAACCTGACCTTTATGCAGAATAAATAATAAGGCACATGAATAAATTCCGAAGATACTTCGGCGCGTGACGATCAAGCATGGACATTCCGTTATACTGCACAAATTACAGGTATGCGTGGAGTTAGTAGTTTACCTATATACGGGGCGCCTAGTCATGTAGCAGACGGTTCGATTTCAAAAACAATTATTGCGACCGAGAGAGGGGGTTTCGTTTCATTTCCATTCAAAACACATAAATTGCATTTAAAGAAATTTGAAAATTTATATTTTTCTCACCCTCATCTAAAGATTTTTAAATAAGAAACTCAATTTATGTATTGATTCACTAGTTCATGAGGGTGACCAAATATCGCCGTTACAGTGAACAGCATGTGCGATAACGGGTTAACAAAGCTCACACGTGCACTCCAACTTTACGTTTGGATTCCGCAGATAAGTCGTGTTTTGCCGAGGAGAAACGACCGGTATTTAATTCATTTAAATCACAAAGGCCAGGTTTAGGTCAATATGCTTCCACTATAATATCTATATATATATGCCAGTGGTCCGAGTTGAAAATGGGCTGAGTTGACCGGTCACTGTGAATTAAGTTATTGTAGGAAACAACTGCACAGAATTTCCATTCTATTCAGAATGGCTATTGCACATAATAACACATTTCTGTAGTGGTTGACAATGGGTAGACTCATGACCAGGTGCCCGGTTACCTCAGTAGGTAGAGTGCAGTGCTTGTGTTCCAGGGGTTGTGGGTTCAAGTCTGATGTCGGGGAAATCTTTTCCGCCATTAAGTTACTTCAATGGTGTCAGAAGTAAAAAAAGTACGCTGGTTTCGGCCATTTGGGGGAGGTATGGGACCAGCTCCAATTGGTAAAATGGGGAAGAGTATAGTGATCGACAGTGGGTAGACTCATGACCAGGTGCCCGGTTACCTCATTTAATAGAGTGCCATGCCTGTGTTCCAGGGATCGATTGTTCGAGTCCCAGTAAGGCCACATCTTTTCCGCCCTTACGTACAATCATTTCGATGGCTTAACACAACGCAGTTGTAAGTGCCTTTAAATAATGCCGGGTGCCCTAGTTCCTTCTGGCCATGTCTAATTTGGTCTAATTTCTGTCATAGTTTTCATTTTGCTATGAATTATTTAACAAATCATTTATTATGCACACAATACATATCAATGAAAAAAATAAGATGTTTTTTATGTGACTGATCAGCCAACATTATTCATGAACGGCATCTAAACTTACCGTTTTCTGTGGTTAGTCAAAACATGAAAGGTAAATGAAAAAAATTGTATTGATCGATATTGAGTAGACTCATGACCAGGTGCCCGGTTAGCTCAGTTGCGCCGTGCTAGTGTTCCTGGGGTCATGGGTTCGAGTCCCATGTCAGGCACAACTTTTCCTCTATAGTTCATATAGTGTTCGAGGCCTAATGCATATCTACATGCATAAGCGTAAGCTTCTAATGGCCCATTTGAGATATTGACTATGCTTGATGCAAGGGGGTGACCCCTTATTGGACTTAGGTATTTTTTCACATTTAATGTTACACTGTGTATCCTTCACACTTTTTATTTATTTTTTTGTTTAATCTATTTATTTATTTATTTTTTTTTTTTTTTCTAGTCTTGTTGTCTTAAATTCAATACTTTTTTATTATTAGAGCTTAATTGATAGATTTCTTTGTACAAGATTTCAAATTCAATCAGTGGTGTTCTATTTATAGAAGATACTGATTTTTACATTTAGATGTAGTATACTATTTATTTGATGATTTGTTTTATGTACAGTTATCATCAAGACATTAAGTTAACAAGTGTTAAAAAAGCTATTAAAATCATAAAAATATGTTGTTATGCTAAAAAAACAATAACAAAACAAATTGGTAGTTTTGTCATATTTAAAGATTTATAGTTTTTAAAGATTTTATACTGGAATGCTGTATATGTGTATGCATATTAATACATACGTTTAAAACACATGTATATATATGTATTTTTTGTTTGTTTTTTTTTTGTTTTTTGACCTAATGTTTTATAAGATTACAATTCCGAACCAGTTTATGTATTAAAGGGCTGGTATACTGCTGTCAGTCACACCAGGCCTTATTAATTGGATTTTCGAGCTCCTACAGTATATTGCACTACTAATTTAATCCACTCGTTTTCTCTATGAATTGCCTGTATGGTTTGTTGTTTCTCTTTGACTTGTATGTACTCGGTTTAATTGCTTTCTCTTGATTGCATATTTAAACATTATAGCATGATGGTTCGAATTTGATGGAGGTTTTCCATTCTTTATTTAGATTTGATTTAAATGAATTTAGACTGGGTGAGTCAACAACTGAGTTGGATAATTGATTCCAGGTGTTTACTACTCTATTAGAATAAAAATGTTTTCTTTTTTCAGTTTTTACTCTACTTTTAAAAAGTTTATATTGGTTCCCCCTTGTTGCTGTAGGTTCACCCCTTATTAGTAAGTTGTTCGTTGTTTTATCAATTTTGTGTAAAAGTTTGTACGTTTGAATGAGGTCTGATCTTTGCCGTCTATATTCTAATGATGGCAAACCGGGTTTTTTCAGTCTTTGTGTGTACGACAAATGTTTAATACTCTTTATCATTCTAGTTGCTCTTCGCTGGACATTTTCGATAAGAGTGGAGTGCTTTTTGTACCGAGGGCTCCATATTACAGACGCGTATTCTAGATGTGGACGGACTAGTGATTTGTATAGATGCTTGAACATTGTTTCATCCATATACGTAAAGGATTTATTTATTATGCCTAGGTTCCTGTTGGCTATGTTGACTTTAGTGTTGATATGTTGTTCAAAGTTGAGGTCTTTGTCTATGATGACCCCCAAGTCTTTCTCGTTTGTGGTAGGTTCTATTTTACTTGTTTTGTTGTTTTTGTCTTTCATGAAGAATTCACCTGGTTCTTTGTTACCGATATGCAGACTTTTGCATTTACTGGGGTTGAATGTCATTTCCCATTTATTCGCCCAACTGCAAGCGTTGAATATATTGTCTTGGAGATGGTTTTCGTCATTCGGTGAATTTATACTAGTATAGATCTTTGTGTCATCGGCAAAAAGTTTTGCTGGACAGTTTATATTGTCTGGAAGATCGTTGATAAATATCAAGAATAGTAATGGTCCTAGCACACTACCCTGAGGTACTCCACTTTTTACTTCTTGCCAATTAGACTTGCAGTTGTTGATAACTACTCTTTGTTTTCTGTTCGTGAGGAATGACTCAATCCATTTGTGAATATTGCCTCTAATGCCTATATTCCATACTTTTGTCAACAATCTTCTGTGTGGAACCTTGTCGAAGGCAGCCTTGAAGTCCATGTATATGACGTCAATGTCTTTATGCTCGTCTATTTCTTTGGTCCAGTCATCCATGCTCTCCAATAGCTGAGTGATGCAAGATTTCCCTTTTCTAAAGCCATGTTGTTGAGAAGACAGTAATTTGTTTTCTTCTAGGAAACTTGTCAGTTCTTTTTTGATTATTTTTTCCAAAATTCTACAGCAGATGGAGGTGACGCTTATTGGTCTGTAGTTTTCTGATTTTGTTTTTGGCCCTGATTTGTATATTGGTGTCACATTGGCCTCTTTCCATTGAGTAGGGAGTTTGCATTCTTCGATTGACATTTTAAAAATGTCTAGTAAGGGTTTCACAATACTGTTTCTGGTTTCACATATGAGTGTAGGATGGATGCCATCGGGACCTTCGGACTTATTGGGGTCAAGTTCGTTTATTGCCTTCAGGATTTTTTCTTCTGTAATCTCCACTGTGCTTATACTTGGATTGTCATTGTTATTTGTTTCTGGTATTGGAAGCGTTTCCGTAGTGAAGACAGAAATAAAATGGTTATTGAGTATACTAGCCATTACTTCTTAATTGGTTTCTATCTTTCCGTCCACTTCTAGGCTATAAAGGCTAGGTTGTTTTTTTGTTTTTTGTCTGACATATTTCCAGAATGACTTAGGATCTTCTTTGATTTTTTCAGCAATTTTCTTTTCTCTGGTATATTTGCATTCTCTGATTAATTTTGTTACTTTATTCCTAGATTTCTTATATGATTCGTATGTCTGTAGATTTTTGCAATTGGTATATTTAGACCATTTTCTGTTTTTGTCTTTAATTGCCATAACTGTTTCATGATTGATCAAAATGTCGTGGCGGCCTGGTGACTTCTTATACTTTGGAATGTTTGATTGCTTCATACTTGATATTTTTCTTTCGAAGTCGTTCCATGCAGTTTGGACATTTCGGTCATACATACAGTCTTGAAATAGGGTGTTAATTGTCTCATTCACCAGTGTGTCCACTGAAAATTTTGACAGGGGGTTTTTGTACCTCTTGGTGGTTAAAGTTGGGGGTACAGAAAATAAATAGGGGGTACAAAAAATAACACCAAATATAAACAGTTCTTCCATTTAATTGACTCCGTGATGGAGAAGTATTAAAGGTATCAAAACCACAGGAGGCTAGCACAGGATAGTATGCCTATTTGTGACCTTAAATGGAGAAAATAAAAAAAAACCTAAGAAGAGAGTAAATATTACTAAAGGACTTCTCTCTTCTTACATGTTTTATTATTTTCTTAATTTAAGGTCACAAATAAGCATATTATGTCCTGCTAGCCCACTGTGTATAAAACAGTGGTAACACTTTAAACTACATTAATTTTTTCATAACATGTATATCATTTTAAGAGATGCTCAATATAATTATTATGTGACCAGTTTATTGACTATAATATGTCTATCTAGAAACATTATGGAAAGTGAAGAAATGACTTGTTATAAACAATTACTTCTTCATTTCCTACAATGTTTCATGTCATAGACCCTTTCCCAAACAACACCTGCTTTTCACATCTTTCAGTTTCATAGTAAATTTATTAGTAAAGCTATGGAAAACATTAGGCATGGAAAACATTAAGCCCAAAGAAGACAATTCTGCAATTCTGATAATCAGCATTTTCTTCTTTTGCCTTAATATTTTCTGTGAATGTTTACATTTTACACAGATAATATCTTTACATCTATGGACATCAATTTTGTCATCTGTAGCAGCTTTAATATTAGTCATGGAACATTCTACTTCATTCATTTTGGAAAAGGTTAAATGGACCTGAAGTTAATGTGTGATTATACCTGGTTTATGCTGAATCAGTGATAGACAGCCTCTCTTTACACATTATGCACATTGTTCCACATCTGACTAGCACTTCGAATGACTTCTTGTTGGTCAAAACCATCTTGATGTGATGCCCAATCAATCATCATTCCATTTTGGACATTCTCTACGTTTCGTCTGCTTGTGAAACGTCCAATGTGCCTGTTCTGTAAAGAGAAGCCTCTTTCACATGGCACAGAGGTAAGCGGGATTGTTAAAATGATTTCAGCCATTGTTTTGAAACTTGGAAAAGTGTCATGATAATCTTTTATCACTGTTTTACAAATTTCTTGCAAATTAAGATTTCTGTTGCTGTTTACAAGAAATTTAAATTGCAAGAATGAGTTCCTTGCCTCAACAGGATCAATGATATCCTCCCCATAAAAACCTAAAACATTTTCAAGCTCTGTATTTCCATGGGCAGTTATTCCTTCTCTAGAAACAGGCAATAAAGCAGGGTTTAGTAAGATATTGATATCTTTGAGTAGTTTCATATCATTTGCAGGGAATCTTACCTCAAATTGTTCAAGAATATTGCTTGCAAATTTTCTCCTCAATTGGACTAAATTCAACCTATCTCTAAGTGAACAAGTTAAGGAGATTCCGTGAAACTGGCCAGTTTCTTGAACAACATCAATTAAATCAGACACAGTGCTTGGTTCAAACTCTTGGGTGCTCAATGATACCATAAAGTCTTTTGTCACATCAATCATTCCTGTTGCAACATGAATATCAATATTATCTCTCTGAAAGCATTTTGAAAGCTTTCCAAGACTGTTTAAAATATCTTGAAGAAGGCAAACTGTTGAAATAAATTTGAAACCTTTTACCTCTTTCAAAATAAATCTGGCTTTATTTGCACCAACACTCAAGGGCTCAGTGGCAATTTCATGTTCAAGACCAAGAACAAGAGCAGACCAGGCACTGTATACTGATTTAATTGCATCTTCAAGAGACAACCATCGCACCTGGGTTGGCTTCTTAAATTTCAGTACTTTCTCACCCATTAATTTGGTCAAATCCTTTATTTTATTGTATCTGGGTGCTGAGTATTCATAAAAATTGTAAATTGCAATAAGGGTCTCTTGAACCTTTTGAAAATATGGTATTTTCTTGGCGGCCCAAAAACTAACAAGGGCAACTCTATGAGCTGCACACCAGATATGAATTAATTTCGGATTTACTCTCTGCAATCTTACTCCAACTCCACTCTTAGAACCTGTCATGACAGCTGCACCGTCACTCCCAAAACCAGATATTTTCTTAATATTTATACCAACAGATACTAACCACTCTGTAATCATATTGTATATTGTCTCAGCTTTCCCATTTTGAATGTCAACATTAGCCACAAATTCTACCTTCATTTCACCATTATGGATGATTTTACAAAACATTACAAGTTTTTTAGTTGTAGCTATGTCAAGTGATTCATCCACCATAATGCCAATAAAAGGACTGTTCCTGATCCTGACCAGCATTATTTCTGTTAGAGCATCTGCCAAGCATTTTTGCATGTCTGCTGCAACCATATTATACTTGTAAACACCCTTTCCTGAGGAAGAATCATCCGTGGGTGAAGCGCCTGTAAAGGCTGGGGCATTTGCTATCTGAAAACACAGTGACACAACAAATTAAATTTGTGTAAATTCTCAGAAACCATTACCAGAAGGCAATTTTTTAGACTAGTCCAAATTCAAAGATGTTGAAAACAACAATAATTACAAGAGAGTGATATTTTACATTTTTGTTTGTTGGGTAGAAAAAATAGGGAATTGAATAAATTGCTTGTTACAAGCAATTTCTTCATTTTCCACTAGGTTTTCTAAAGTATTAACTATTCATTTTATTGGGGCGTCAAAAACTAAATATAATTACATTGGTTTAATGGTTTATGTAATGGGTTTTACTTTTTTAACTCAATCTACAACAACACTTGACTAGGCAGTTTTTTTTCATTTAGATTTCCATTAATTAGATATTTATTTGCTTTGAGTGGAAAGCACCATGAGCGATTATATCATATCAAAATCCTATGTTGTTGCTACTCATTGGATTCAAATTTAAGTACCTACTACATAGGGTTTGATCAATAATAAAAAGAAGACAGATTGATAAGAATGTGAATGTAAAATGAGAATTTGCTAATTGTCAGTACTTTCTCCCTTTTTCCTCAATGTTATTCTAGAAACTATTAATGGACGTCAAAACTAGGTCTTGTTTAGGAAAGGGTTATTACTAGATGTGTTTTGTTCAGCTTTTTTCTTCTTTTAATTACCTGTAAATCAACCAGATTTGAAAATTTCCTGTTAGGAACGTTCTCAGATGCCAGCCACAGGGCGGTTTTCAATTGGGCCTCTAATATAGGTTGATACTTGTTTGTTATAATTTTCCTGGCAGTATCCATATACACCTTCTGTCTCTTAGAGCTGCACGCTATTTTATGGTCGTCCGAGTCCTGGTGCCTAACTGCCTAACAAGTGCCGATCTTTGGAAATTTTTTGAACCTTTAATGAAGGCTGAGCCTGACATTGAGGGCGCGCTCGATCCACTGTTATATGTTTCACAGATTACGCAATGCATCGTCCCCTTTTCCGTGTCCGAGCGAAGCCATTCAAATTGATTTAACCACGAACTTTGGAAGACTTTTCTCTTTTTAGAATTATATTCATTGCTGGATGATGGCCCACATTGAATTCCGCTTTCTTCTTCATTTTCGGCCGATATTTTACGATTTTCCGACTGCTTACGCTTGAAATTGAAGAAGTCCAATGTTTGTTGTTTAGATGCCATTATGACAAGCAGCCGATCGCGATGACGTAGCGTTTCGGAAAAAAATAGAGGGATCCGAATCACCGAATTCAGTAGACTGGTTAGCCTGTCCCAATCTACGCTACCTTCCGATACTGTATCGATAGATTGAGACAGGCTCGCCAGTCAACGAATTTTGTAGTTTCGCTTTTATTACTCGACTACCGGACTTGTTTTTCCTTTCGTAAACGACGAGGATTGTCATCTCGAGGTTTGTATGCATGATATGGGGTTTATTTTGCGTACGTTCTTGGACGTTTTAGGAGAAAAAATAGTACGTGATTTTTGTTAATCTTACGTGATTCACGTACATTTCTACGTGATCGGACACCCTGATTCACAGCATTCCAGTTAGTTTTTTTATAGTTATACTTTTCCTGTATTGGTGATTCTATAGTAGAAGAGCAGAATACATGGAAGTTGAGAAGTAAGTGGTCACTTTTACCAATTCCTGGTGCATATTCAATTTCCCCTATCAATTCTTCATAGTTTGATAAGACGAGATCTAGTATAGAGGGAATTTGACCCTCTCTGTATCGGGTGTACTCTGTCACGTGTTGCGAAAGGAAAGAGTCTTTTATATAGTTGCTTCAATGGTGTCAGAAGTAAACGGAGAACGCTGGGTTCGGCCATTTGGGAAGCGGTTTAGGACCAGCTCCAATTGGTTAAAAGGGGGAGGAGAGTAGTGATCGATATTGGGTAGAATAATGACCAGGTGCCCAGTTAGTTCAGTTGGTAGAGCGCCGTGCTTGTGTTCCGGGGGTCGTTGGTTCGAGTCCACAACTTTTCCTTTATAGTTACTTCAAAATAAAGAAACAATGTCAGATTTTAAATTACAGTAATAAAAAATACACACATAAGCTTTACAGTCAAACAAACCTTATTCTGATTTATGTCTTTCTCGCGGATATTTCGATATTTCTTATAAATTAAATAAACAATTCTAGTTTTTAATCCGCCATATTGTTTATCCTGGAGATGACGGTGTACTTTTATTTGATTTGTCGTGAAAAATACAAAACTTTTTTAGGGGGCAAAAAGAATGACGATGCCAATACCGCCGTAGTCGCTGGTTTTATGATCATTCGGAAAGCAAAGCTAGAGGCCTGTGCTGCGTTCCATAATGAAAAATTTCCCCAAGCGTCTTTCGAAATTTATCCCACTTTGCACGTGTATTACGTCACAGTGCAAATCGGGGTTTTATGTTCGATGAGTTCACAAACATTTTCGTCGCCGGATTATCTATCTATCTATCTATCTATCTATCTATCTATCTATCTATCTATCTATCTATCTATCTATCTATCTATCTATCTATCTATCTATCTATCTATCTATCTATCTATCTATCTATCTATCTATCTATCTATCTATCTATCTATCTATCTATCTATCTATCTATCTATCTATCTATCTATCTATCTATCTATCTATCTATCTATCTATCTATCTATCTATCTATCTATCTATCTATCTATCTATCTATCTATCTATCTATCTATCTATCTATCTATCTATCTATCTATCTATCTATCTATCTATCTATCTATCTATCTATCTATCTATCTATCTATCTATCTATCTATCTATCTATCTATCTATCTATCTATCTATCTATCTATCTATCTATCTATCTATCTATCTATCTATCTATCTATCTATCTATCTATCTATCTATCTATCTATCTATCTATCTATCTATCTATCTATCTACCTATCTACCTACCTACCTACCTACCTACCTACCTACCTACCTACCTACCTACCCACCCACCCACCCACCCACCCACCCACCTACCCACCTACCCACCTACCCACCTACCCACCTACCTACCTACCTACCTACCTACCTACCTACCTACGACGACAACGGCAACGACGACGACAACGACGACGACACGGAGGCTATAGCAATACCTCGGGTTTTCTCCGAAAACAGCCGAGCTAAAAAACGTAGAACTGAAGTTCTTTGTTAGAATACATATAGGCTTTACAACTACTCTAGGGGCTGTGTTCTCTGCTTCTTTTCTGACACTGTGTGCACATCTTTAAATTTACATAGAATATCAATGATGATAACAAATACTACAAACAATCTCAATATTTGGAAAAGAAATATAAATATCAAACAAAAAAGAGAAAAACCTGAATGAATTATCTATTAAAAACCAACCTATTTTACTTATACACCGTACTGTATTATCCCTTTTCTAAAAAAAAAATATTCTATTATTTTACGTATTAACTGAAAATTTCAGTCATTTTATGAAATAGCTGACAGAATCAGTGATTTTACAAAATCCCTGAAATTTTCAGTTATTTTACAAAATCACTGATTTTACATATTCACTGTAACAGATATAGGATGTTGTGTAAGGGCTCCAAACAGTTGATGCGTATTTTACCTGGGGTCTAACCAACGTTTTGTACGCTGTTTCTCTGATCTTTTTATTTTTCGTCTGGATGTTTCTGAGGAGAAAAACTAAAGTTTCATTTGCATCAGATGTTATATTGTCAAATGCTTGTCCCAGGAAAGATCTCCAGATCTTGTAACTCCTATGGATGCGGGAAAATCACGTGACCAACATGGCTGCTTATTTTGAATTGGGGTACAATTAAAGAAGAAAAAATGAGAAATATCCAATAAATCGAGAGAATATAATCAAATTAAAGAGGTAAATTGACATCAATAAAACACCGAACCCAGACGTAGGTGAAAAACAAACAATGTATGGAGAAAACAGATAAAAAACGAATAAGAAGTGACGATAGCGTGGATATCGAACCAGAAGAGAAACGGGAGAAATGGACTAATTCACCCAGTACGGTAAATGTCAGTACTGTAATAGGACAGGCTAACATTGTATTGTTTGAAAAAGAGAATATTGATTACGAAGGTTTGCTTTCCATTCTAGACAAAGAAATTGACAATTATCAAAGCACCGAAGTCACTGAGGGAATAGAACGTAGGATAAGCAATAACTCTGATAAAAACATTGATAAGTCTCATTTGCAAGAAAACATGGGTGCAAAAGAGCCTACAAATGCTGAGCTACTACAATGTCTAAATAAAATAACTGAAAGATTGGGAAGCATTGATGATAAAATGGAGAAACAACGTGTGACACTAGAAAAGCTAGATGACAGAGTAGGCAAGTTTGAGCATGAAATAGACAACATATGGAAACATATACATCAACAAGAGGACAAACAGCGTTCAAATCTCAAACAACTGGAGGAGAACACTGAGCTAAATGCAGAAAATATCTCTATTTCTAAAAGTAAAATTCATGACTTAAAAATAACACAGGAAAGTCTGAAGGAAGATATGCTATATATTCAAGCACAATCAATGAGAAATAATCTTCTCTTTAGCAACATAAAGGAAGAAACGTCGGATGGAAATCCTGAGGACACTGAAAATGTACTAAAAATGTTCCTAGTAGAGAAAATGAAGATGGCACAAGAGTTAGTGAATGAAATCAAATTTGAAAGGGTCCATAGAATAGGGTACAAAAAAGGTGTTTCTATTAGAAATATAGTGGCAAAATTTACCTTATTCAAAGAGAGGGAATTAGTCAGAAAGCAAGCAAAAGTCCTAAAAGGATCAAATCATTTTGTATCCGAGCAATTCCCCAAGTTATTCCATAAAATGAGCCGTAAACTTCACAGTTACACGAATATATCCAGTTATCTCAATCACTTGCAATTGGTTAGTAAAAACAAATCGATTACACGCACCCGTTTAACACGGTGTATGCATGAGCAATCACATGTTCAACGGGTTGTGTACTTTAACCAGTTTATTTTACGGCTCTAAACGTCCATTCGGAGAAATTTGAAATACTATTAATATTTTGCGGTTAGATTTGATTACCCTAAGGAAAATAAGTGGTTATGTAGATCAAGTTGTATATTAGACATGTTAAATATGTATTTTTTTCTATATATTATATATAAATGTGATTATATTTTGTAACGATGATGTACTTTGTACAAATCTTTCAATAAACTTATCTGTCTGTCTGTCTGTCCTATGTATTTGGCATTGTCCACAGTCTGGATCAGGCTGATCCGTCTGAGGCTGAAAGCACTCAGTCCTTACTGAAGCTATAGGTTGCCACTGCCGACCCGATTTACTCGATCTGCCTTATTCCCTGATCAACCTAGCTCGACCAAAGGGAATACACCTCTTCTTCCCGATTTTTAGGCGATAAAACCTGATGGCCTTAGACGAGCATTCACGCCACAAATTATACGAAAAATCGGGCGCTTTTTAAGTTCTCTGTGTATTTAGATTTAGTCCCTGGTGTTGTATTTACTTAACATAGTATATAAATAACTAATTTTTTAAAAAAAATCTTATTTCATTTTGGTGAATTTTTGCCATATATTTATTTGTAATGATCTATTGCCCGTAACATCTGATTCTTATTATACTAAAATAATGTGACATGTGGTTTATTAAAACACTTTTTAAACGCCGTTTTGACTTTACGTGGGTCCCGGGGTGATGACATACATGCAATTAAAATGTCAGACACTCCTTGACAGTTAAATCAAAATATTCCCAGTTTGCTTATTTTATGGCAAAACCCTATTTGCAGAAATTGTAAAAGAAATGTAATTATTTTAATCAAAATACATGCTATTCCACAATATCACGGTTAGATGTTCGGGTGTGTGTCTCATTACAATGATATCAACCAAAATTAATGTAATACCAATTCAACAAGTAGGATAATGAACCAAACACACATCAATATAACCAATTTCTAATAGACTAAAGTGAGAAGTGCTAAAGGTGAGTATTTGTGATCGTCCAATATTCGTCGTCCGACGTGCACCGTGCGCCGTGCGTCTATAATTTCTTTAAACATCTTCTCCTGCTAAACCGCTGAGGCAATCTTGATGAAACTTGGCAGGGATGTTCCTTGTGTCAAGAGCTAACAAAGTTGTTCAAATAAATGAAATCCACCCTTAACTGTCCCTTAACCCACACCAAAAGGGTGAAAATAGAAAAATCTCCAAAAATCTTCTTCTGCGATGGCAGACAGCTTTCATTTATAGTATGTAGCATAATCTAGTGGACCTCTACCAAGTTTGCTCATATCAAGACCCTGGAGTCATATTTGGGCTCCAACCGGGCACATTTCCTTTTATATTGAATCATAGAGCAAAAATCTTTAGAATAAATCCTCTTCTCTGAAACCAGAAGACAGAGAGTCCTTATATTTTGGTATGTAGTATAATCTAGTGTACCTCTACCAATTTTGTTCATATCATACATCTTCGGTCACTATTGGGCTCTGAATGACCCCACCCCTATTTTACATAGACTCCAAGGAGGAAATCTTTAACACTTGTTCTCTGAAACCAGAAGGCGGGGACTTTTCTAAATTGTTTCATTTGGTTGAATTTCAGCAAGTTTTTTTTATTACATAGCCAATATATTTGTATAAGGGCTGTTCCTAAGCATATCATTTTTTGCTATTTGCTGAAAACAATCTATGGTATTGTGTAGAAATCATCTGTGCCTATTTTATTGATGTAATGTCCCAGGGGTCAAAGAAACTTGGGATCCAGGGATCTAGGACCATCATGAACTTCTCAAATTAAACGTTTCGGTGTGTCCCGGTGCGTCACCGGACCGAGCACTACTCGATCTTTTCTCGATCTTTTCTCGACTTCTACACGATTGATTAACGCAGATCTATAACTGACCACCCTCCAACTTACAAGTCACGGTTTCCAATCGGGCATCCCGACCTTAATTTCAGCGTTTATTGGATCCATTTCAACACAATTCCGTTTTTACTCCCCTGAAGAAGAATAAAAAAACCGCTTCTAAAACATTGTCACCTTCGGAAAATGAAGAAATCTCTTGTCACAAGTAAGGAAAATAATTATTTCTGAAACAGCCTGCGTCATCTTGGCTAGCCAATGTTGATCCAAACAAAGTCTTCTATTTATTGATATAACACGTAGTGGGCCATTCGGGACCTCGAAAATATTAAGGACGCTGCCATTAAAGCGCATCATATCGCACGACGGTTTATATGACGTCACAAATATTACTGAAGACGGCGTTGTAAAAAAACAAAATCAACGTTAGGTGAAAATCTGGCATATCATAATGTGAAGACATTGCGTTTTGTTTTCAAATTATAACATGCCAAAATATCTCCACAGACGATTGGAAGGCATTGAAGGAATTTGTTATTCTTTAATGCTTTTCGGTGGTTTATCGAGAAATAACGGTAGATTATCACTTGATAATCTCACCGCAAAAGCAGTGAAATTATCAAAAACTTATACCCTGCTTTTGTGCATTTCATCCTATCTGACGTCATATGTGCGGGGCGAAATAAGTGACGTCACAATGAGCGTTGCATAGCAATCACGCGCAAAATGACACTCTTTACGGAAATATGTCCTAGAAATTTCACACTTTTTCTCATTTATGCATTAAAGAAATAGAATAATCGTTTGTTTTTCGCGTAAGATCGATTAATATTTCATTTCGTGAACAACAAAAGTTGTATTTTCACTCATGGCTCTGCCACTCGTGAAAATATTGCTTTTGTTGTTCACTCAATGAATATTAATCGATCTTACACTGAAACAAACGATTATCCTCTATTTCTTCAAGCGTATTGACCAAAGTACCATTAGTGGCCGAATGACCTATAAAGTGGCCCAAAAATAACTACACTTACGTCCGAAATACTTTGCAGTATTCGGTAAAGTCCAAGTGATATTCCGAATCGTAGTGGACATGACCCTTGGCTAACGAAGATGAGCATACGTCATACGGGCGAGCATAATGTTTTAACTTAAGCTTGTACTAAGCTTTAGTTTCAACAATATAGTTGCCAGCTGACAAGTTTTGATACTTATCCAGATTTTGACGGATTTCCAAACATGATCACTATTTTGTGGCTTTAGTTACAGAGGGTAGTCCGTAACCAAAGTCCCCTTCTGTGGATTCGCGCATGATCGTAAACTAGTAAAACTCAGACGGTTGACAGTTATACCAATCTATCAGACGGCAAGTTATGTGATTTTTAGATATTTTTTAAGGTAATTCAGCTTATAGTAGTATTTTGGTCAATGCGCTTGGAGGAAAAAACAAATTTCTAAAATGTATTTCATTCAACTTTAGATAAAAGAATTAATTGCATATTAGAATACAACCTGGAAGTCAGAAAGTCAGTGTCGGTTTGCATTCCGTAACAAAAATTGTACTCTTTTAGATCAGGTGATCGAAAGGATTATCACTGAAACCTAGTTAAACGCTACCACAAACATATTTCCTCAATAATCCATTTTCAACTTGCGAGTTTTGAAAAATCGCATGTTAGAAAACTTTCCTTTGGCAACAAATAAAGGACAAGTATCATCTGTATGTAAAAAAAGTTACTCAATTACAAAACAGTTTCTCAGGGCATTTAGACTCTTATTGATAGGTGGTTAAAGCTGTTTTCTGATGGTGAAATGACGGATTTAGCAGTCTTGCAGTAAATAAAAAATCGCAGTAATTTTATTGAATTAATTTCAGCTACAGTTTGTTTTGTTTTGAATATCGCTACGCCAACGACGTTTGTGGTGTGCGCCGCTTGTAGCATAGTGCATGTATTTAGCCGCTCATATAATGAAGTCTATTCGGCGTACAGGTCGCCATTTAATTTGTTGTGTGAGCAATGGAAATAAAGCACAATAAAATGATATGATTAATAACGTTAGCCGTCTTTGGAGACGATATTGAGTTAGTCCACGAACTTCTGGAACATCCCTCGTACAAGTTAATGACAAAACGAAGTACAACGCTGCGTTTTATCAGCAACTTATAAATGTTCAGTTTTCATCTTTTGTTGATATAGGGTTTATTCACGTTTTTGAGAGCGTTAACATTTGCAGAGGCCCTCGAGCGTTAAAGCATTTTGAGGGTCTCTGCAATTGTTAACGCTCGAAAAAAGTGAATCGACTCTATTATTGCACAAAAAGAAAAGCTATTGTATTTATTCAATGACAGATGCTAAATGATTCACAGAAAAGCTTTAAAGCTAGCTCCAAACTAACGAATGTGCCGGAAAATTTGCGTTTTGCATTACCCCGCCACTTTTGTTTATACCGACGTTGCTCGATGTGTTTATGACGTCACAAAATTGAACGCGGGAATAAGATCAACGTCTTTATCTATGCTCTATATTAATGTTACACCTAGAAACGTATATAGTCCCAGTCAGAGGATATTTAAGTAAAAAAAGCCGGGCGTTAACGGCACGTGAATTTCCTTGTTAATCCACGTTTTCTACCGTTAACGCACGTGTTTTGTTCGTTATCGTACCAAACCCTTGGGAAAAACTCGATGACGTCAGCTAAAATGGCGTTAGCCCTCGAAACTTTGAGTGAAAACCTTCGACGTCGCCAACGCTACTCGTTCAAGTCACTGACGTGAGACCATCGTTTCCTTATACAAATATCTTTAGTTTCTTTAATAACGGTTGAAAAAAATCTTAATTTTTGAGAATGATTCGTCATTCTCAAAAATTAAAATTTTTCAGTCGTTATTTACTGTAAAGATATAAATCTACAGTGCTAGATTTTCTTACACCGTTTCCGCCTATCAAAATGCACGATTTTGTTACATATCCATCCGCCTTACATACATCCGAGGTTTTTTGCAGTTTACGGAAATGGCCGAGTGATGTTCCGAATGCTACTGTTCTATAATATTCTTTTCCGAATGCTACTGTTCTATAATATTCTTTTGACGCACAGTCGAGACTAAGATCAGTCTGGATAAATATTTTTCTGACCATAGACTACCCCACCTACTTCGTTATGTCCTGAAAGTTTCTAGATAAGTACAGTGAGACTTGTTGAAATGTCCCATAAATTGAAAGCAAAGTTTAAATTCAACAGGATGAGGGTACGATCGACTGGCTTCGATCCTCCATACTACGAGTATACGACAGGATTTGGCATGTTAAGTCATTTATTTAGAAAATACGTCAACAGCATTCGACTTTTTTCTTAATCAAGGTATTGAAAGCATTCGGGAATCATCGGCGATTCTACGGAATAGACCTCGGGAATAATTCGGGCGCAGCAATGAAAGCGCCTCATTTCACTCTTTGGTTTATATGACGTCACAAATATCGACGATCCCGCTAAGGATGACGTTGCATAAAACAAATTCGGCGAAAGAATACAAGAGGGCAATTTATAATTTGATAACAAAACTTAGTGTTGTTGTTTTTTGTCATCAAATTATAATATGCACAAATGTTCCCAACAGACGATCGGAAAGAATTAAGAAAATGTGATTTTTTTTCAAGCGTATTCAAAAAACGAAGTACAACCAGAAGCCGAATTAACCAAAAAATGACTCCAAATTAGTACACTTACGTCCGAGGTACTTTCCAGTTTACGGAAAAGTCCGAATGATGTTCCGAATTGCACTGAAAGTACAGAGACGAACGTCCCCGAAACATTTTTCAAGAGGAATTCCTAGATGGTAGCATGGTGCAATTAAAAGCTATTTTGATAATTGTTTTACAATCCTTAAAAGAAGCAAGATTTATTTCCGTAAAACAAGAAAAAAATCTGATATTTCCTCTAACACTTAGAACCTTTTTACTTATTCATATGAACATTTTCACAGAAACCGGAATTTCGGTGCACCCAATGCAATTAAATGGGAAAAAAATGAGGAAAAATGAGAAAATGCTTGTTTTCTTCTTTATTGCTTGCAACGTCTTTTTAATTTTGAACGGCAATTGAAATAACGGTAGCAATGTTTTAAATTTTCGATTTTTCTTTCTTTCTTTCTTTCTTTCTTTCCTTCTTTCTCATTTTACATATAATATGGATAAGACAGCAAAAATAAAGCAGTGACGTCATTAATTATTTCTTTTTTTTACAATGGGGATTAAGGTGAAAGTGATAATTCTTGTGCCTACGCATTGACGTCTTTAGGACCGGTCCGTGTAACAGAGCAGGACAGGTTTTCCTTTATAACGGATAATTGCTTTTCCCACTTTAATTTGCCAAGCCCGACTAGGTCAGCATTAACGTATAGGGCTGCCAATCCTATGGGATCGTGAGTTCGAATACCGGTTCGGCCATCTTTCACCTGAGACATAACAAATGTCAATGCTAAATGAGTTATTTGTCTTCAAACAATGTGTGAGTGATAAGCAGTATGCCGAAGTGGGAATATAAGCTGGTGGCTTGGGTGAAATGTTGTGGTTGTACTGGTATGAGAAACGACAAGAAACTAGAGGAAACCAAAAGCCTCCGAAATAAAACTGCATTGATGATGAAAGTAGCTTTAAACCCGTTATAAACAAATACCCACCCCCACTTTTACATGATACGCTGTAGATGTAGGCCAAGTGGTAATTAGGAACACTCGTTTATATCCTTTATTGAATGATTAATCCAAAATTAGGGTCCAAGCTTATAAAATATTTTTGTTACTCAATTGAGAATTTTCTCGATTCCAAAGTTTGAATACATTTAAGCCAAACCTCTATTTGAAATGTAAATTTGATCATTCTGGACGACAAAACTTAACTAAATTTTATGTTAAATCTGTTTTAGGAGAAGAAAGTTATATATACCGTTTAGGATCTGTGTTAATTCTCAGTTGAATACAAAATCAGTTCTTTAACCTCGGACCAAGTCGGGAAAAAATTGAATGCATAAGCAAATGGGGTACCAAAATTAAAAAAAAGTCCCCCGTTCAGGATAATGAAAACCTTTTCGAACGCTTAGAAATTGTACTCAGCATGAGCTCACGAGCAGGTTAGGCTTTGAGAATATGAGCAAAGATATATCACTGAAAATCATCACAGCGATCGCGAGAGTTCGGTGTCTTGCATCTAACGTAATTGTGCTACGACATAAAAAATGCGGACAGACGGATGGACGGACGGACCGACAAGTGCTTCAGCAATTTGCACCCCCCTTAGATTTTTTTTATTATTACGTGAGTGCACGTGCAAAGCGGCATGAAACATTGCAAAACGTTTCTCGAACGCTTTAATATTGAACTAAATAGAGGATATTGAATTAGTGGTCATTGTATACCGAATTTATAAAACGAGTCATCTATAAACAGATAAAAACGAGGCTACGCCGAGTTTTTATCTGCTTTAGATGACGAGTTTAATAAATTCTGTATTTTATGAGCACAAATTTTATATTCTGTTTATAAAATGACCCGAATTTTAGCGAAAAATCGTCAAAATTCTTGAAATTCAACGTTTCAATTTTCCGCGAAACTTATAAAACCGCGGAAATGACGTCACAAAACATAGATTATGACGTCATTTTCGCGGTTGCAAAGTAGCGTTGCTATTCGCTCTGATCTCATTTGCATAGTTATTCCACTAGTGTAATAACACCTGTGTAATATCAAAAATATTCAACGGGGTTATTTCACTCCGGCGACGTAGGTCATATTATAAATAATGGTTATTAAATCGACATCCCAGTTTTGAAAGTTCAAACATGCTCAAACCTGCTAATAAAATATAGACGATATTGGATTTTACCCAGTAGTTGCAATGTGTTCGGGAAAAAGACGTGAAACGTTTTAGAAATGATAATCTGTTTTACGCGTGTACATACGTGCAAAGGGATATCATTTAAAACGTTCGTAAGCGTTTCTCGCATCCAAAACGCAGGAAAAAAGACAAAGATTTACATTGGTTCAGAGAAGTTGCGGACAGCATTTTGTGGAATGAAACTCGAAATCCAATTGTCGAATGAAACTCGAAATAAAGTTAAGTCTTTCTTGAAAGTTCAAAACCATTTTCGTAAATATACAATGAAGAAATTCATAGATAATAACGTTCAATAACTGTTCTTTTCTCTGTATTTCAACGAGCTTAATTCATATTGACCAGGGCTTTGTGGGATGCTACTATTTAGTCGTACAGTTGACAAAATATCGTTCCTTTATTAGCCTTTATTGAAAAATCACAGATTATCAACAACTACAGAATCTATCTAAACACGAAAAGTGAATATGATTCGTCAAGCGAGAATCAATCGGCGATTCTACGAAATAGACCAGCCCTGTGTTCAGGATGTAAACGCGTTTCGCGAGCGCTTTGAGGCGATGTCCCGCTTTGCACGTGCACATACGTGCAAAGCGAGGTATCATTTCGAAAGCGCTTCGCTAACGTTTCCATCCTGAACGCAGGTCATTTTACGAAAAGTCCGAGCGATGTTCCAAATGGCGATTTATGACGACATGGAAACTGCGTAAAGATGGTCGCCCGACCGTGCAATTTGAAATTCAAACAATGATTTCATGCGGCTATCCAGCTTGAGGCCTGTCGAACAGTATTTAAAATATCACTCGGCCATTTCCGTAAACTACAACAGTCGATCATTTGATTTGCCGAGAGGAATTTCGATTGGTGGAATATTGACGAAAACCATTCTTGTTCGATATTCCATAGGGACATCAAATGATAAATATGACACTCAAAAAGGGACCATTTGACAACTCCGTAAAATTAATATTTATAAACGAGATTAGTTTCAGTAGAGAACAGGTCAACCGGAGATCGTATTTCAGAAATTATTAAACACGTAGCCAATTATCGAAATTCGGAAAGTTCCGGACCTAGTCAGCCTGCCCAGTCCGCGCAGTCTGACTTAGACCGAGACCTTACACACTACTCAGAATCTCTCCAATCGCCTAATCATGATACATATATAATACGTACTTAGTGTTATATGAGAAATAATATCTAACGAGGTTGGGAGAATTGATCATTGACGAGGCTTTGCCGAGACAATTATCAATTCTCACAACCGATTTCGATATTTTTTCATACAATACACTAAGTACTTATTATATTTAACTTATAACCTCTATTTGTCTTGTTTTCATCGATGTTTCTAATAGAAATACAAGTTTCTAAAAATTATCGCATTATGTCATTGTTCTAAAAATAACTTTGTGATATAATGAAAAATATCATATGGGATGTTATCTCACGGATATTTGTATAGTTATAAGATAAAATTATTTTGCGGTAAGATAAACACTATTCTGTTTCACCGATAAACAGCAGAAATTTATATGGTCTCGTGTGTGGGTTATTTTTTATATTTTTTTGTGTGTGTTTGTTTGTTTATTTATTTGTGATATGGGACTAGCCAACTACTAAGTTGTAAGAACTTGTGGCCAAACCCATTTGCTCATTTTTTTTTTATCTATGTAAAATGTAAATTATGTAAATGTTTTTAAAAATGGCAATAAGATATGTTTAAACTTAAGTATTTATTTGTTTGTTTGTCGAATTTTATACTGTCCATACATTTGGGGAGTGAATGAAAGCAATTAAAAAAGTAGGTGTGCGTAGATTGAAATGAAACATTACCATAATTTTTGCAAAAAAAAAAAAAATGTGGAAGGAAAGGAGAAATCATCTTCTTTTGCCATATTATCTTTTTCAAATAAAATGCTTTAACCCTTTCCTGTTTTACAAAATTTTGGACCTGTCCAAATTCAAAGGTTTTGCAGACGAAAATTTAAAGTGAATTTAATTTGAAAAATAACCATTCAGTAGGGTAGAAAATAGTGTGGAAAAAGAAGAAATTGCTTGTCAGAAGCAATTTCTTCTTTTTTCACACTGTTTTCTCAATCATAAAATCACAGGCACGTGAAGGCTAAACAATCGAATCATTATGTTGTGGAAGAGCAAGAAGGAGGTGGTTGGCCTCTGCGGTGTCTACACTGTATCCGAAATTCGTCTGTTCCTCTTCCTGAGACTGGAGCTCGTTCTTTAGACTGGAGACCCTGCGATCTTTATCGGGACAACCGAAATCCGTTTCCATAATATCTGCAAGATACGAAAAAATGCGCATTTGTATGTTGTCGAAATTCGTTCAAGATACAAAAAGGCTCGCGAACGTTTACAAAATTTTACCCACATTAAACATGAGTACAAGTGCAAAATGGTATTTCATCTCTCAAACGTTCCGCGAAAGTCTTCTTCTAACACGCAGGGTTATTAACTGGTTAAATAATAAAAATAAATAAAGATTAAAAAATGAAATAAAAAGGCAAAGGCTTAAAGATGTTTACAAAATACAGACAATATTGCTCGAGCGACCACGTCTATTAAGCGACCAATTTTATTTAGCGACCACCATAAAAAGTCCCATTACCGTAAGCAAAATCTGTGAAAAGAGGACATTCTTAACGAAAAAATGGTTATTCTTGAATCGTATGCTGTTGGAGCCCATTAGAATCGTCTCAATAGCACGATTCTAATGGGTTCGAACATCATAGGATACAGTGCGTTTTGACCGACAATCTGTAAATGCCATCAACATTTCATTTATCATGAAAGGTTGTATTAAGCGACCATTGTCATAAACGACCGCTTTTTGGTGGTCCCTTAAGTGGCCGCTTATCACAAGTTATACTGTATATGAAAAAAAAAACATTGGCCTTATAACAAACAGCGGAATCGTTTCTGATTAAAGAAAGAGATATTTTTGAATCTGAGGTACGTTAACCCTTTCTAAAATACGTCACTGAATAGTCACTTTCATTTTTTTGTTATGTTGTGTGAATTTAAATCCTTTGTTTTAATGTTGATTTTTACTTAGTTTATTATGTTAAGAAACCCTACTTCCGAAAGGTATGCGTGATTTGCAATTCTAAATTCTCCAAAATTTCGACTGAATTTAAATCCTTTGTTTTAATGTTGATTTTTACTTAGAATATTTTGTTGAGAAATCCTCCTTTTGAAGGTATGCGTAATTTGCAATTCTAAATTCTTCAAAATTTCGACCCCCTCCCATTTCTTCTGCGTAAGCAAACCTTGTGTTAAGAAATTCCAATGAGCTCTTAAATGAGGTTTTAAGAATTTTCAAATATAACAGAGTTCTGCATTTTCGTTTGCCATAAAATTTCGGACATCCTTTTACAACTTATCTGGCTTTGTTAAAGATTTAAGGTTTGTTTTAGTTCCTTCTTTAAAGTATTCTGAAACCCTCAAGTCAACCAAAATCAAAGTTTAAGAACCCTGTCTTGTGTTAATACCCAAGTTAGTTAAGAACATCGTGAAATTGACAAGCTGAATAAAATTTGAATGATTTTGGAATGAAAGTGAAAGAGCGAGAGGAGTGAATTGAATTAAAGGGAGGTAATCCAATATCGCTAATTTTTTTCAAGATTAATAAAATTTGCGATATTTATTACCTTCCGTTAATATATTATGCACACAAGTTCTATAAATATCTTTTTATGTCTTAGTAAACAATCAGAAGCTTACAAAAGTGAATTTAGTCAGAGAAATCATATATATTATTTATTGCGTTTTTCCTTTCGAAATTGTTGATGATCTTATCAATTTGGTGATTTTGGGGCGTTTTTTTGCGATTTGAGTGAGTATTTGGAATGAATGAATGGAGTGCTGATAGAGCCATTTAGAATGGTTTTAATCGGAATGAATGTCAATATCACGATATTCCTAACTGTCAAGCTAAAACGGTTTGTCTTATCTACCGAACCTTTTGGTAAGAATCACAAACAAATAAACAATGAGCGTACTCAAAAAGAAAGATAATTTTTACCAAAACAGTAGAAATACATAGGAAAAGAAAATAAGAAGATTTGATTTTCAAGTCTTTCAACAGCTTTCCTACATCGAAAACCCCTCCTCAAAAACACGGTGCTAAAGAAAATGAATAACATTTTCTCTCCTGCAAAGAAAATCGAAAGATCATTTAAGAGAAATAAAGCCAATTTAGCGTTATATAATTTGCTGACTTATTTCTTTAAGTAAGACTTCCATTTTCCCTTTAACAATGGCTCTTGGTTAAACTTCTTATAGTGACTAAAAAAAGGTGCCCGAATCACAATTTACGTCATCAAATAATAGCGCGGCAGAATAGCACTCTACCATACCGATATGCCACTGCAAACGAAAAAAAAATATCCTGAATTCAAAGTTTATTTCTTACAAATTGACAATGTTTAGGGTATTTCAACGAGCGTTGCCCAAGTTTTGTCAACAAACATAAATAGAAAGCAGGCAGTATCGGCTAATATCAAAATGCACGCCTGCGCGTAAATCGCAGGCTAACTAGGGTCGAACTTTTCGCTGTTTGATTTTTTTCTGGGTCTAATTTGATAATTCTACCACACAATAAATTGGGGATATTGAATGAATTGTCATTGAATACTGAATTTATTAAACGAGTCATCTTAAACAAATAAAAACGAGGCTGCGCCGAGTTTTTTTCTGTTTAAGATGACTCGTTTAATAAATTTGGTATTTTATGAGCACAAATTTGATATTCTTTTTAAGTTGGAATGCGGAGCAATTCCAACTTAGATTTAACAAAACCGCAAAATGAACACAAGATAATTTCATTTCGGGTTTTTTGAGAACACATATCACGTGAACAGGATGTGAATACACTTCGGCCTATTTTGTATATCTCAACTTGACAAAGACATTTTATTTCATCAAAAAGTAATTATGCTGTACAATTACACAGCTATCACTTCACGTATATTATTAACACGCAAATTTATGTTTTAAACGATATTTATTGAAAGTTGCCTTAGAATATATTTGTATCACATGTTTGCATTACTTTATTTGGAAATCATGTGATAAGTCAAGTCCAAAAGGTCAGCAATTGACAATATCACTAGCCAATCACGTGATCTGCTTATTCGGTAATGTCGCGATCTGTTTTCACAGTATTGTGGCAATAGCACAGGCCAATCACGTGATCTGCTTATTTGGTAAGGTTGCGACCTGTTTTTCGTAGAATTATATTACAGCTTCTTTTAAAGGTATAGTTTCTCTTTCTGAACGACCTTATTACACATTTAACTTTTGACAAGGTGTTATATTGTAAATTTCTATCTAAGCTACGAAATAAATCTTTTCTTAAAGTGATGTGTAATAAATATTGCAGTTATCTACATGAATGTTTCATGGTAAAAGCCCAATACTCATCCACATTAACCCTTGCCACCATATCTTTAATTGAATTATGAATATCTTTGCCAATTGTATTCATCACCAAGGCAATTTGCCATTTGAAACAAACCAAATAGTTCAACTTGTTTTCTTCACATTATTACACATCAACACGATTAAGGGCACCATCATACAATTAGTTACATCGTGAAATTGACAATCATCTCAATAAAAACATTCTTAATCGCTCACTCAGCGCTCCATTGATTCATTCCAAACACTCAGTCAAACCATTCAAAAACGCTCAATGTAATTAAAAGATAAGACCAACATGTACATTCTAAATGAATTAAGCAAGAACCAATTCGCGATTTCACTGGTATAATTGAAATTTAAAGCGTCTGATTGGTTCTTGACGAAATAGAAAGCTATTGATTGAACTTTTATGCATATTTTATATAGGTTTTATATATCGCTTATTTTCTTCACCCTGAACAAAATAAACGACATTGGATTCTCTCCGTCAAATTTCACTTCAAACTCGATCCGCTCACTCATTCAACACCATGCCTAAATCATTTTAAAATCGTTTATCTTATCAATTTCACGATGTTATTAATTGTACCCCCAACTCAGAAGTAGAGGTGCATATCTTATTGATTTCAATATGTCTGTCTCTCAGTCCATTGACCTTTTGCTTTCCGCTAGATAAACGGAGAAGCAATTGACCTGCAATAACGAAACTTTACACAAATATTGCCCATGGCCCAAAGGAATGCCCTATTGTTTCGGGCTCAAACATGTCACGGTCATCAGTAACAGTCTCCTCTCTAAATGAACAACCAATTGACCCAAATCATAAAACTTGACACAAAGGTGGTCGATGACCCCAGAAAGTGCCCAATTTCGGAGTCATAAAGGTCGAAATCACAATTGAACTTGTCTTGAGATTCCAACTCTTGAAGTAAAAGACTTCTCTGCGAAAATAGCTTTTCATCATGCACAAATCACTTGTTGATGTCCACTTTGCGACACATCTTATTAAAAATGGAATTGATAACTAAGAAGGAGGAGAAGTCATTTCAAAAATAATATAAAAACTGTTTTGAGTGTATAAGTGTTCGCCTGTGCGTCTATTAGTCGGCTGTATGGTCCGTATCATTTTCTTCTTTTTTAGTTCACCTGAGCATAACGTGCTCAAAAGGAGCTTTTAGGATCACCCTGACTCCGTCGTCCGCCGTCATCTTTCTTAAAATTTCTTTACTCCTAAGCCGCTGGGCCAATTTCAATGAGATTTTGCCAGAATGTTCCCTGTGGGACCCTCTTCAAAATTGTCGCTATATTCTAATTGGCCAATAAATAGGGGTATGGCAGGGCGGGGCTTATTTTAAGCCCAAAATCTTTGAACGACATCTCCTCCTGAACCACTTGGCAGATTTCAATCAAACTTTACAAGAATGTTTCTTTGATGACCCTCTACAAACATTGTTGGCAAAGTTTTCATTAGCCCATAAATATTGGCGTTGCAGGGTAGGGCTAATTTTGAGTCTCCTCTGTGAGAAATGAGTTGGCAGGGTCTATTATGACTGCTTATAATTCGAATTACGTCTCTTTTTCAACAATTAGGCAAGGTTGAATGAATCTTTGCCAGAAATTTTCTTGGATAAGATCCTCTGGGCCAATCGAATTCAGGTGAGCGGTTTAGGGTCATTCTGGCCCTCTTGTTATCATTTTTCTTTCGTCAAATTCAGGCCTGTATAGCGATTCAGAGATTAAAGCGTCTCTCGTTGTTGAATGCATTGATTTATATACAGTTAGTTGCATCGTGAAATTGACATTCACCTCAATCAAAACCATTCTAAATCGTTCACTCAGCGCTTCATTCACTCATTTCAAAAACTCACTCAAACCATTCAAAAACGCTCAAACCTATTGAAAAATATAGAATAACCAACTTCATTCAAATGAATTTTAATTGAGAAAATCGCGATTTACTGACATAATTTAAATTGTTAGCGTCTCATTGGTTCTTAACGAAATAGGAAGCCATGTATAAGACTTGAACATATTTTTTTATTAAAGGGAGGTAATCAATATCGCAAATTTTGTTCATCCTGAACAAAATTTACGAAATAGGATTACCTCCCATTATATTCACTCAAAACTCTCTCCACACACTCATTCAATTTCATTCCTAAATCATTCCCAAATCATTCATCTTGTCAATTTCACGATGTTGTTAACTGTACGCCCGTCAAATGGCGAGACGTACTATGTGATCACCTGTGATGGGCGGGAGACGTCAGCTTCGTTAGTAGCTTGAGGTCACCGTCTCTCAAACGCATTCCAACTTATCAGTACTTTCAGTACTTTGATTATATTATGCCTCCATTTTTTATGTTACAAAACTAGGAAACTTCGATACTTATCAATTCAAGTTATTCGGCGAAACATACAACGCCGTTTGCAAACGTCAGCAAATCCATTTTACAACGAAAATATAACGCTGATGTCCATTCTTAGCTAATTTGCATAGCTATTCTAGTATTGTAATAACGCCTTTGTTATATCAAGAATACTCAACGGTGTCATTTCACTCCCGCGACGTAGGTCAAATTATAATCAAAGATTAAGAAGGGAGGACTTCGATCAGACAGTGCTGTTGCAAGGGATGATCTGACTCTCGACTTGGTGCACATGTTATATGATATGATTTTTATCTTTTCACATACTGAAATATTGACCATGTAAAGGGGTGCCGTGTAATCTTTGCTTTATGCGGTTACTTGCTTCCTACAGGCGCGCATTTAGAACAATTGTCACAAAGTAGGCCCATACTACTATCGTCGGCGCGAAAATTTGAAAATATATTTTAAATTTCACTCATTTATTTTCGATACTAGATAGATCTACTACTTCACTTATTTTTCGCTATTGAATAGATCTAATGGTTAAACATCTTCACAAGTCAAGGGGTATCGAATCGATAGCTTCTTCTCGATGTAAGATAAGTAAAATGTTCGTAACCCTTGGTTCGAGAAGATGATGGCAAAAGGATAAATAGAACAATAGGTTAGCGTCTCAGAAGGATCAATTTTATTGGACTCAGCTTCGGAATTAATTAGGTTCGCCCGTTGCTTATCTAGTAAGGTTCGCCTGTTGCTCACCTAGTATTTTCCTACGCCTCTCCCGATAAACTTGATCTATCATAGACACAAACCTATTATTTAATATTTATCATGCAATGAAGCCTGTATTGACATGATATCGCCTGTCTGATAACATGACATGATAACAGGTAGTCTATTTTTAGAAACAATTTGCATACACTTTCATCCGAATATCTTTGATTTTTAAGGGTTTATTACATTAAAGCGCTGAAAAATGATTGCATGAAGAATAGAATAACATGTAAATGTCTTAAACTATCAATGTTATCTGGCTGGCTGTGAGAAATTATCATACCTCAGCAAAGCCTCGTCATGATAAATTCTCCCAACCTCGACCAGATAACATTGATATTTTAAAACATTAACATATTATTCTCTATATATCACGGACTAGCATACCGTAAGTTCAGGACAATAAGTCGCACCGGGGTATATGCCACTGCTGTCTATGTCAATACACTACATACCTGGATCTTGGCTGACGGCTGAACTTTGCGTGACTGATAGTAAACTGGACTTCTTCCTTCCCTTTGGCCGGACTAACACCGTACATTCGAACCAAATGCAGCAGCCAAAAACGATGCTGGCGAAGAATATGGAGATAAACACCATACTGGAAATTATTCCGAATATAGCCCCGGCGGATCTAAGATAGAAGTATCAAGGAAAAGCTGGTGAATTAGGTACATGTGTGACTAACAACAGAAAATATCTGTCTCTCTAAGATAAGTAAAAACTGAATAAATACAGTCGATATTGCTCGAGCGACCACGTGTATTAAGCGACCAATTTTATTAAGCGACCACCGTAAAAAGTTCCTTACCTTAATTAAAATCTCTAAAAAAAGAGGTGATACTTAACGAAAAACTGGTTTTAATAGAATATTTTGTTGTTGGAGCCCATTAGAATCGTTTCAAACATCAAAGGATTTAGTACGACTTGACCGTCAATATCGAGGTCTGAAACTGAAAAGCTTATGCAGACAACATCTAAATAAAAGTGGATTCCTGAAAAAGTGTGGATTTGTTAATTTGTTTATTCTTTTATTAATATCATTATTCATCTCATACCTTTTCGAATTCTACGCTATTCCCTGCATATTTTGTAATTTAGTATCACAAGCAGTTAGGTTTTGCTATTATAAGACATTTTCCTTTCAGGACTTCGTGTACTTTGTTCGATGGCTCGCAATGTAACTGCCTACTCTTTGCTTCGTTTTTTTTTTAAATCTCAGCCAATTGTGTAATCAAAGAGGGTAAGATACCGGGTTCAATCTCCGGCGGCGGTGCTCATCCTTTCCGACAATTTGTCTCCCACCAATGCTTTGATAATCATAGACCTATGAAGGAAGGAAAATAGAGGCTAGGAAAGGACGTTATTGTAGTACTGGCGTCAGCAATATCAGGAATCTATGGTTAGGTGTTCCAGTCAACAAGATATTAAATCGATTTAAGCGGCACCAAACCGAACTCAAACAAACAAACACAACAAAAATATTGTGATGGGGTTTTAAGCTTCATATCTTATTTAGTTGAATTAACAAATACTCTCTCCATTTTCTTTTTTTATGTTTTAAAAAATGATCCTACTTCGTTGTGGTTGGAGTTACTGTTCTAGTGTTGGGGTTGTTTTTGTTGTTTTGTTTCGTAATAATGTTGTACAATAAATCAATATAGTATTTCACATGTCTCTCAACGGAGATAACAAGAAGTCACGATCGACACACCAAGTGATAATTGTTAAAGTGCTTATTTCATAAATTTAAAAGGGGATGTTTTTTGTTGTTGTTTTTGTTTTTTAGTATAAGGTCGATTATATTTCATTTGGTAAACAACAAAAGCTTTATTTTCACAAGCGGTGGAGCCATGAGTAAAAAAAACTTTAGTTGTTAAGAAAAAGAAATATCAATCGATCTTATTCGAAAACAAACGATTTTTCTATTTCTTTATTGCAAAATTGACACAAAATGTATTTTTTTAGGACACTTCTTCTTAAAACGCTTTTTTGGCTCTCCTTAAATAAAGTTAGATCGGGTGAAATGAACCAAAGCGGGGATATATATTTTTGATAACTTCACTGGTAAAGCGATGTGTTTATCAAATGGTAACCAACCTCTTCTTTTCGATAAACCAACGAAAATCATTAAAAAAAAAGATACTTATTTTTTCTCTTTCAACGTTTTCAATCTTTGGGCGATGTATCCCATAATCTTAAGGACAATCTTATTCGTGCATTATTATAAAAATAATGAGTTATTTTACCAAGTTTTATTGTCAAAACTGAGCTCTAGAATCTATAGAAGAACTTAGATTTCACGGCTCACCGCACAAAAATTACCTTTACCATTTTCTAATCATTATATAAACCAATGTTTTTTTTATTAAAAAATGAATCATGCCGAGAATGGCGTAGTTAAAAATCGTAACTACAGCTTGAACAATATTGAGAACGCAGCTGTTTTGAAGGCTTCCACGAAAAGGACCCCCATTTAAAAACCTTTCTTTCTATGGATAAATATTAAGCATGTTGCTTCATGCTATCTAATTATAAGAAATGAATAAGAGAATAATCGTTTGTTTCAGTGTAAGATCGATTTATATTCATTGAGTGAACAATAAAAGCCATATTTTCACGGGTGAAAATATGGCTTTTGTTGTTCTCGAATTGAAATATTAATCGATCTTACTCGGAAAACAAACGATTATACTATTTCTTTACTGAAAAAATGATAAAAAATGGGAAACTTCTAGGGCATATTTTCGTAAATCGCGTCATTTTTCACGTGATTGCTATGCAACGTTCATTGTAACCTCACTTATTTCGCACCGCATAGATGATGTCAGAAAGGATGAAATGCACAAAAGCATGGTATAAGATTTTGATAATTTCACTGCTTCTGCGGTGAGATTATCCAATGATAATCTACCGTTATTTCTAAATAAACCACCGAAAATCATTAAAAAAAAATAGTGGATAACCATTTGTTTCAGTGTCAGATCGATTTATATTTCATTGAGTGAACAATAAAAGCTATATTTTCACGAGTAGCGGAGCCACGAGTGAAAATGAAGCTTTTGTTGTTCACGAAATGAAATATTAATCGATCTTACTCGAAAAACAAACGATTATTCTATTTCTTTATTGCAAAAATGATACAAAATGGGAAACTTCTAGGGCATATTTTCGTAAATCGCGTCATTTTGCACGTGATTGCTTTGCAACGTTCATTGTGACGTCACTTATTTTCCCCGCATAGATGACGTCAGATAGGATGAAATGCACAAAAGCAGGGTATAAGTTTTTGATAATTTCACTGCTTCTGTGGTGAGATTATCCAATGATATTCTACCGTTAGGCCTATTTCTCGATAAACCACCGAAAAGCATTAAAGAAGATAGAATTCCTTGATTTCATGAAGGTATGGAACTAAAAACCTAATCACACTTATGTTAGAATCCGCTTCTCGAATTCATACAGTGTCAGAATGGGCCTTACGAATTTTCTAAACCTAGAATAATCAATCTACCTTCCTGAGAAAGTTTTTCGACCACAAGTTGGCCTGTACTAGAACCAGTCTCTTTTTAAAATGTTTTTATGAAGTTTCGAGATGGCCCCTTTTCGCGTGACGGGTCTCATATTTTCGGAGTGTGTCATAAAGGAGGTCAGTGATCAATCAATTATACTCACAAGTTAGGACAGCACTGTCTCTCCATCCGTCCATACCCACAGCAATGGTGATTTTCGTCACAAACCACCGGCACGCCCTCTAGATTCAGGAAACAGTACTCTTTCTCTACTTTCGAAACATTTGTGACGCCAGAATTGTCTCCCATTCCCGTCTGTCGTGCACTCTGTCCAGACTGTGCGATTTTTTCTTCAGAAATCACTGTCGGATTACGGATATTTCCCATCTTGATACTCTCGTAAAGCGGGATTTTGAAAAATTCTGGCGGAACAGTTGGACCAATAGATTGTGCTACGAAAAACACGAAAACGTTATCTAAATGTGCACATTATCATTTCGATGGCTCAGTGCGAAACAATTTTAACTGCCTATAAACATGTAGACAGTTAATAACTATTTGACATTAGGCCATCGATTTACATGATTCATGGTAACATAATTAAGAATTCTATGGTGAACGTGAGCGGATCTAGCCTTAGTTCCCTTTAGTATCACATTTTCTTCTTCAATTAATTTACAAAAATACTGTTGAAAATTTCTTGTTTACTTTTCTATTTTTATTACTTTTATTTTCGAAAATAAGATGACGTTTTAAGTCGATTTTTACGAAAGTTTCAACTTAAATAAGACCTCATTAACTTGATAGTCAAACAGATTTAAAAAGACGACCGTAGTAGAATGTTCAACGATTCAACGATACGTCTCCGGTTTGTGGAGTACAGTTAGTTACATCATGAAATTGACATACACATCAATCAAAACTTTTCTAGAACACTCACTCAAACCATTCAAAATCGCCAAAACCCATTGAAAAACATAGAATCAACAACGTATAATTCAAAATAAATTCTAAAAGAAAAAAAAAAAAAAAACTCGATTTCACTGACATAATTCAAATTGTTAGAGTGTAATAGATTCTTGAAGAAATAGGAAGGTATCTATAGAACCTGTATGCATATTTTATTAAAGGGGTGTAATTAATATCGCTAATTTTGTTGATTCTGAACAAAATTTGCGATATAGGATTACCTCCCATTAAATTCACTCAAACCTCGCTCCACATACTCATTCAATATCATTCATAATCATGAAATCATTTACCTTGTCAATTTCACCATGTTGTTAACTGTATTACGTTTATTTACATCCGAGATATTGAAACTAACCTCACTCAAAGCCGTTACAAAATTATAACATAAATCGCTCATGCAATGCTCAATCCACGCTTATCATTCTTAAAGCTCATTATCATCAAATCATCAAAAACGAAAAAAATCAATCAAAACGCTTGAAACCTCGCCCAGGTCGCTCCACATAATCAAAGCCACAATAAAACGCTCTCTAAATGCTCCATCCATTCAAATCAAATCATGCTAAAAACTCAACAAAATATTCAAAACGCTCAGAAATCAATCGAACCGCCCCAGAACTTCTTTCAAGTCAATCCAAATATTCCCAAAGCCATTATAAAACGCACGCTCAATGCTCCATCTACTAATATCATTCTAATACCTTATCAAATCATTCAAAACTCTCCAAAATCATTCAAAACGCTAAGAAATCCCCTAAACCCTTCACAACTTGCTCAAGTCAATCCAAATATTCCTTTTACGAGTATACATGTATTCCGATTACCTTGGCTTGATTGAAATTCAAACCAACCGTCTTAGTGGTCATTTGGAACATCACTCGGCTATTTCCGTAGTATGCAACAGACCTCGGATGTATGTAAGGCGGATGGGTATGTAACAAAATCGTGCATTTTGTTAAGAGGAAACAGTGTAAGAAAAACTAGCACTGTAGATTTATATCGTTTACAGTAAATAACGACTGAAAAATCTAAATTTTTGAGAATGACGAATCATTCTCAAAAATTCAGATTTTTTCAGCCGTTATTTAAGAATCTAATGATATTTATATTAGGATACGATGGTTTCACGTCAGTGACTTAAACGAGTAGCGTTGGCGAAGTCGAATGTTTTCACTCTCAGTTTCGAGGGCTAACGCCATCTAAAGTGACGTCATCGAGTTTTTCCAAGGTTTCCCCGGATTTTTTAAAAATAGTCCGTCTATGTACATCCGAGGTTGATCGTGAGATTGGCCGAGTGGTGTTCCGAATGTCTTAGTGGTAAGTGGAACACACACATCTAATATATTATCGCTTATTTCAATATAAACGAGATTAACGATAGTATATTGCCTCCCTTTATCATAATTCAAGGCTTTCTGTGTGTATATCCTATCGAAAAAAGAGACAACATTTGTTCAACATGAAGAGATATTAAATCACATGCCTTTGATATCACTCAAAAAAGTCTCACCCAATTCGTTCAATTTAATTCCAAATTTTTAGAAAATCGTTTACCTTGAAAATTTCACTATAAAACTAAAATTAAGAACAAAATGTATGTGAATAGATACTCACTTGCATTCAGGCCGCAGCATGCGAGCGCACCGAAAATGATCGTCATGTTAATAACATCAGACCACATTCTCCTTTTATTTCTTTATTTCTTAAGATTGATCGTGTCTTAACTGTTTATTGTCTAGTTGAGGTACAAAATTCTAGTTAAATCTCTCTGGAAAAGTGTCACAGTTACGATATATTAGCAAACATGCTCCTTTTAAATAAGGTTAGATATGATCCCTGTCTATGCGGTCGTTTCATAGCAACCAAAACCATCCTGTCAGTTACATAAAAGGATCCGTTGGTCCGTCGTTTAACAAATATCAACAAGTGATTATTTGTATCTACCACTCAGTAAAAAATCCTATTTTCTCCAAATTCAAAGTTTTACCACTTAGTAAAAATCACATTGTCTCCAAATTCAAAAGTAATGTTTCTTAAGTACCTTGTGTAAGGTCTCTGCTTTGCAGGCCTGAATAAACATTCAAACATTGTTTCATTGAGAGTAGGGAAAATTCGCTCTTTTTTCATATGTGACACGTCACGCGGAAAGGGACCATCTTCGATGTGCGGAAGTGCGATCGACACTATTTGCTTTCCGAAAATATTCCGAATCTTTCTTTCCATTGAATGATTTTTTAAATTGCGGTCTCTTTTTTAGAACCAATCACTTTTTCAAGTATTCTTTACGGGGTTCCAAGGTGGTCGCGTAATAAGTCACAACGGGTCACAAAATATTCGAAACTACAAATGATTATATACACACACATAAAAAAGTATTGCAACACCCGATTTTAACCGAAGCAGTTTAGAACAAAAGTGAACTGTGGTAAATTGACGCAATTAATTCACAAGAAAACATTTTCAGTGGGTTTGTATTGGTATAAACTGAAAAACATTTTTTTCAATTCTCCCATTTCATGAATTGTATGGCCATTATAAAAACATGTTTTATTCAATTATTCGTGCACGATAAACTATGGCTGCATTGAATGTGCTAGACGGGATTTCAACCTGATTATTGTCTCTAATCCCAGAGTGATTCACACAGTAACTGTACAGCCAATATCATTTACTTGCAAACGCAACGAAAATCCCGGCACCCACTTGTATTCAAATGCACTGAATCAGATGCAGGATATTAACATCGCCATTACTACTCCAACATCTGTAACAAGTGAGCATTTTTATAGGGCGTAACAGTTCGGAAAGTTCGCGACAAAGAATGCCCAATAAATATTCGATGGGGTTCATATTCTGAATTAATTGGACGCACTTTCGTAAATACATACAGTTAGATGTTGCAATATTTTTTTTCTTTGTGTATATTTAAAAATTATTAAATTCTAATTATTCCTATATAAAAACGGCTCTGGGTACATGCTTTTTAGGCTTGAGCATAAAGAAGTCGCATGATAAATTTGTTTATATTTTTTGCACCCGCACTGTTTTATCGAAGTCTTTCGTTCCAAATTTATAATTATGATATGACCTACGTCGCGGGAGTGAAATAACCCCGTTGAATATTTTCGATATTACATGGGTGTTATTACACTAGTGGAATAACTATACAAGTGAGCTCAACTGATAGGAACGTAACATTTTCGTTGGGAAAATGACGTCATAATGGCTTTCTTTCATCATTTCGCAAATATGTTACATGTTTCGCGGAATAACTAGAACCGATAAATAGCGTAATTCACTCGTTTTATTTCACAATTTTGGCGTAGCCTCGTTTTTTATCTGTTTATAGATGACTCGTTTAATAATTTGGTATTCAATGACCACTCATTTAATATCCTCTAACTCTATATCGAGATATCTCTAAACTTTTGCTTCATAATAGTAAATTGTGAGACATTAAGAGAATATTTTACTTCATGGAGAAATGAGGTTGGAAGCCATGTCACACTCATGTATAAATCTGTGTGATAAGGTTTTTAGTTTAAATCATATATAGAAATTCAATTAATATCTTGATATTTAATACAGAATGTGTTCAATACTAATACCAAATTTCAATAGTTTTGACGGAAAGCTAAAAGATTAATGCTTGGGTCTAAAACTTAATTACAGGCATGCATGTGCATAACGTCATAAATGCAGATATGGTAAAATGTATAATGTATAATTCCGATAATTTTGTACAAATAAACTTTTTTCACAACAATCACTAAACAAATACGCATATAAAATTCTGAAAGTAATTTCATTTATTATCTTTGGCGTATAGTCATTTCTAAAGGTAATGTTAATTTATTTTTGATAATTTGTGAATGTCCTATGAGAAATCATCGTTACAATATTTATATGACAACCTTCCGCATTATTATTATTATTATTATTATTATTATTATAAGCAGCAGTAACAGCAGCAGCAGCATAAAATCACCATTTTTCATGAATATCATCATTATCATTTATCTAAATGTCACTGCCGGAATAATCAAAGGGGTATTTGGCGTAAATCGACCGTCCATAACAAAATTTGATCGTTTATTATCTTATTTGACCGTCGAGACTAGTCAATGTCTGCATTAACACAGGTACATGAAAATTTGTTTGAAATAACACGAAAATGGGCCATCTGCTTGTGCGTAAAGTGTCGTCCTTGTTGAAATGTGCGGACTGGCAAGGAGTCAAAACTTTTCGCAACTGACTGAATTTCTGATAGCTTGTATTACAAACGCGACACTCAAAGCGAAAACGGACCATTTGGCTAGTGCCTACAGTCACGATCCTTGTCAGACTGCGCGGACTGCGCAGCCTGACAAGGATAGAAACTTTCAGCAAATGACCGATTTTCTGAATGTAAATTAATGATTTTAGCACCTTATTTTAGTTTTCCATATAATTTTTATCTTTTTTTTAATGCAACCTCCCGTTGACCCCTACTGGCACTAAGTTTTTTGTTGTTGTTGTTGTTCTTGTTTCAAATATCTATCTAACGAAGTTTTTAAATGGCTTTTGTGCGTGACGGTCATATATTAGGTGTAAGTAGCTGTATATATTTTCATTTGTATCCTAATTTTTGACGATGATTATTCCAATAGTTATTTTCTTGTATAACCCATTGTTTCTGACAGGCGCTGTCAAATCCACGCCCTGTCAAGCTGCTATTATACAATATTATCTATGTGGTCGGTAAAAAAATTATTGTTAATTGAGAATTCATGCTGTTTGATGAAAAAAATAATGAATGTTTGGGTGTGTATTTCCGTTTATTTATCGTCGCTACCGTAGCACATGCCCATATGAGCGACGACCCCAGAAGTAGGTTAGTTGTTACGGGGGATAGTGCAAAGATACATGACGAAACTACTGTTGAGATCCGCTATGGTTCTTTAACGTGCTCGGTGTAAATCACCGTCTCACGGGGCCTCGGTTTAACGTCTCATCCGAAAGACAATTAGTTTGATAGTGTGTCAGCCCGTGTTTGAACCCTCGACGTCGAACTTCAATGGTTTTGAAGTGCGGTGCTCAACAATGTTTGGGGGGTGTTGTTGTTGTTGTTGTTTTTATTCCTTTCCTTTCTTTATTTATTTTATACACAGGTATCTAAATGTCAACTTAGGTTTATACTTTTATAAGTTCAATGCTCTATCTCGACGCTACCCCAGTTTTTTTTTTTTTTAATTATTTTTTTTACTTTTAAGGCGTTTTACGTAAGTCATATATTTACATAATTAGCAAGAAAATTTACAGAACAACTGGGCTTCTAATAGATGGATTGGTCTTATTTTGAAAAAAAGAGATATTTTTTTCCGGTGCGTAGGTTTGAAATTTAAATGAAGAACTCAAGAAGATACCAAAGTCTTCATCGGAGGTTCAGACCCGGCACCGATGGGTGAAGGGTACTTGAGTATGTAACCTGCCCTGCATTCAGGATGACAAAACAGTGCAAACTGTATGCAAATTTTACCCCGCTTTGTACGTAAGTGAACGTGCAAAGCGGAGTATAATTAGCTAACTGTTTGCACCATTTTGGCATCCTGAACGCAGGGCTTGCTTCGAATTTGCAGCTGGTTGTTTGATCTAGGCAAATACTCTTTCAAATCTTATAAACACTGTGGGTATTGGGTAAAACAATTTCATAAAGACGATACCGATTAGTTAACACAAAAAAGAAACAGCGCTTACATCGTCGTCACCCCATCTTATTTTTGTAGCGCATCGGACTTCTAACTTAAAGGTCCTGGGGCCCGTTTTACTAAACATCTTACGATTAGTTTTAGCGTCAGTCAAAAATCAAAGTTGCTTCTACAGTAGTAGCGAATTATGGAATTTTGCCATGCAATATCTCATTAGAATCGTCTTCTAAAGACGATTCCAATGAGATATTGCAAGGCAGAATCTAACACTGAGTGAAAACATCAGATACGATTTTTGATTTTGACTTACGATCAAATTTTTCTTAAGATATTTAGTAAAACGAGCCCCTGGGTTCTACCCTCGATGGAGGCACTCAAGTTTTTTGATGATTGCAGACCTATGAGGGATAGTAACTGGAGGCTACAAAAGGATAATAGATAATATAATAGGACGAAAAAGAAACGCCAGGTAATCTATAATGATTGTTTTAATTATAAATTGTATTATTGGATTATCATATTCATTTTTGTATGAAATGTCATCTAATTATGTGAAAAAATACCCCCTTTTAACGACGACCCTTCTTGTTTTGCGAAAAACGGTATCTTGTGTGTCCCCCATGCGCAGCAGTGGCAGCCCTGATTCGTCTATGTTGCATATTTTATGTACCCCGGCGTTTCTTTTTCGTCCTAGTATATATTTAACTTTTCAATTTAGACTGGGTTAAGATCAGCTTGTCTCAAAGAAAATCTCCTGACAGATACTATAAGTACCGGAAAATGCGATTCCATTGCTTCATATTAAGATAACTAGGAGACTTTTCTCCTCTCTTTCTTTTTATAACTTTTGTTATACCTTGCTCCTGATGCATGCACAGATTTTTTGCCTCTATTTTGTGCATGAGGACGCCACAAAATGTATTTCCAGACTTAAAAATTCACTGAGCCCCTTTGATCGTTGTGTAAATCAGATAGGGATAAGAATTTTTATCATGAAGCCTGTATTGACCTGATATCACCTGTCTGCTAACATAACATATTAGACAGTAAAATATGTTATATATATATAAATAAAACAAAAAACGACACTAGAAATCAATTTTAATAACGTGCCAACCGGTTTCGCTGCTGCTCATCAGGGCGACGTTAATAATTTAATGAAACGACGTTACCAACGTAACAACGTCACAACGTCAACGTCAAAACAAACATTTTCATATAACATTCAGTTTAGGACAAAATATATTTATAAAGTATTTTTCTTTTGTTAATCTAGTGGAAACATCATTAATTTTAAATTTATAAAACGGGAATATTGAGAATTTTGGGTCTTTTTTGGAACAGTTATCCAAATGTGAACTTAAAGGTAGCTGTCTTATTAATGGGTCCCTAATTTGTTGCTTGTGTATTGTAACCCTATTTCTCAATTTATCCCCAGTTTGTCCTATGTAAAATTCAGAACATCCATTACACATCAATACATACAAACAATTACTAATTGTACAATCCATGTTTTCTTTTGCATGAAAAATTTTACCTTTTATTTTAAAAAACTCTCCCTCAAAAATATATTTACAAAGTCCACAACGTGGTTCATTACATTTTTTTACACAAGGTTTTGAATGTGTTTCTTTGTATTCCGACTTGATCAAAATCTGTTTAAGATTAGGTAATTGCCTTTTACACTTGATAACTTTATTTTCTCTTAAAATTTTTGACATTATTTGGTCATTTTGCAAAATTTCAAAATTATTCTTAACAATCCCGTATAGCTCTCTATTACGGGGGTTGAATGTCGAAATATAGGGTAAAACTGTATTTTCTTCTTTTTCATTTACTTTTAAAAGAGAAGTCCTTGGTATTTTTATAGCTTTTTCTATTCCTGCCTCTATTACTCCTATTGGATATTTTCTTTCAATTAAGATGTCTTTGAGTTCATTTAACCTGCATTGCAAAATAGCCTTATCGGATACAATCATACAAATTCTTCGAGCCAATGAGAAGGGGATATTAATTTTGCAATGCTTTGGGTGACAAGACTTGAAATTTAAATACTGTTTTGAATCTGTTGATTTAAAATATATATCTGTCGTTATCTCAGTACCATTTTTTAATATCAGCACATCAAGAAAGGGCATTTTAATTGAACTTGTGTCTATTTTAAACTTTATGTCTTTATGTAAAGAATTCAAAATTCCGTGAAAATCAGATAATTCGTCTAATGAGTATATCCAGAAAATAAAACAATCATCAAGGAATATATATATATATATATATAATTAAGCGCTGACTAATGATTGCAAGATAAATAGGTCAACATGTAAGAGTCTTAAAATATCAATGTTATCTGGTTTCGGCTGGGAGAAATTATCATGACTCGGCAAAGTCTCGTCGTGATAAATTCTCCCAACCTCGACCAGATAACATTCATATTTTAAGACACTGACATATGCTATTTATAGCAAAGTTGCACACTCTAAGATAGATATGGAAATAATTTTAAGTCAAAATTGAAATCACATGATCATCAAGTTTTTCACGAGAAAGGGCGACCTCAAATTTAGTAAAACAAAACAACAACAACAAACGTAAAAAGGGGGGTAAATGTGTTCTCAATTATCGTCACGGAAAGATCAATAACTGTAAATAAGCTGTAGATACGAGGCTTTTGGTCGCCAAAAAACTTAAATTGTTTGCTTTGCCGTAAAAAATAACAATTCAAGATTATATGAAGTCCATATTTTCATTATTTAAGCTGTAAAAGGTTTTCCAACCCGACAATTTTCGTCCTTTCTCGTGGCCATTTGGAACATCGCCCGGACTTTTTCGTAAACAGGATAGTAGCACAGACGTTTACAAATGTATAGGTAGATTTTGCGCGGTGAGCCGTGAAATTTACTTTTAACGGTTAAATTCCCGTGCTATTCTTTCGAAATCGATAAAATAGGTTTACACAATATCTTAAAAAAAGATACAAATTACCTTTCAAATGAAACTTATTGTTTATCTTAGATCGTAAGGTTTACTCATTCATGTACTTTCAAAGTTGAAAAGGAGGGATCAAGTTCAATTCCTATCATATGCTTTTTAATTAAACCCGATATACCCATGGTAATTGACTCAACGCCTACGTCAGAGCTCAGTTTCGAAAATACACCTATAGTGATATTGTGTCGTTTCCTTATGTTATTTGGCTTCTCATGGTACTTTGGTCATTACACTTGAAGAAAACAAAATTCTGTAATGCTTTCCGATCGTCTATGGAGATCTTTAGGACACGTTATAATTTGAAAAAAAAACCGCAGTAAAACACTGCGTTTTGTTTTCAAAAAATGATATTCCCAGTTCCTAATAAAACATTTATTAATTTTGTTTTTCTCGGTATCATCTTCATCCTTGTGACGTCATGTAAACTCGCGTGCGAAATGGCGAGGTTTCAAGCTGCGCCCTCGTTATTCCCGATGTCTATTCCGAGAATTGCCGACGGTTTCCGATGGTCTGAAGGGAATCGATATGTTTCAGAATGCATCTTTTCCCGTGGTAGGTAACATATCAACCGGTAATTATTGATCGTTATGATCAAGAGGGTCATTTCCTATTGGTAATCGATTCCGGTATTGAAATTGCATCTACAGTTAACAACATCCTGAAATTGACAAGATGAACGATTTATGAATGGTTTTGGAATGAAATTGAATGAGTGTGTTGAGCGAGTTTTGAGTGAAATTCAAGGGAGGTAAACCAACATAGCATATTTTGTTCAAGATGAACAAAATTAGCTATGTTTATTGGTAATTATTACCTCCCTTTTATAAATATACGTAATGTTTGTTTGTGTGTCTTTATGAACAAATAAGACAGTTTGAAATCCACACCAGCTAATAAAATCGTTAAAATAATTCGATCAATTCGAATAAAATGTTGATCGTCTTGGTCGGTTTCGAAATGTTTTCTAACGATTTTGGAGCGTTTTTGATCGATTTGAATTAGTGTTGGAATGAATGAATGAATGTAGCGCTGAGTGAACGATTCAGAGTGGTTTTGATCGGAATGAGTGTCCATTTCACGATGTATTAAACTGTAACTTAGTGCAACACCGCTGTAAATGCAAGGCTATTAAAATACACATTTACAAGTTCTGCTCTGGCCCTTATAACTCTGCACTATTGGTCATTAGTATTTTCTTTATTTGACAGTGTTTTATTTCTATTTTTCGTAAGGGCATCCCTACGTTCAGGATGACAACATGATGCGAACTGTTTTTAAATTATACCCCGCTTTGCACGCAAAAACGCATGCAAAGCGGGGTATAATTTAAAAACATTTCGCACTGTTTTGTCTTCCTAACGCAAGGCTTGTGCGGTAAATACCGGGGATCCATGGCGAGGCGTTGCAGCCTCCGAGAAAAGACTTAATTTTTTTAAGAATTGTACACGAATTAAACCCCATTCAAACAAAAGCAAATTTTCGTAGAAAACAATATCGAACCATTTTTATCTTTTTCCAAAATATTTTCATATTCTTATCAAATCAAACTCATAAACATCCTCGGACATCAATCGGTTCACACACGTTTTTTGGGTTGTTGTTGTTGTTGTTCTTCTTCTTCTTCTTCTTCTTCTTGTTTGATATAATCTCTTTCAAGTTTTAATGTAAAAACGGTAATTTTTATCTTTTAATTGTTCCTGAATACTAGTGAATACTAAGTGTATTTCCCCGATAGAAAATTATAAAAGAAATGAAAGATGGTGATGATTCCTTTTTCATTTTTTATTAAGACAAAATTTCAACGTTTAAAACAGACACAATTGTATATCATTTGCTAAGGTAACCAAGCACACGGTCATCCAACATGTTTACAAATGACGAATTGAATAAATGTGACCCGTCACGCGCAAAGGGGTCATCTCGGAACATATCAAAATGAATATTTGAAAAAGAGATTGGGTCCATCATAGATCAACCAGATGTCGCTTTTCAAAAATTCTTTCACTGGAAGGTAGATTGATCATTCTAAATACAGAAAATAAGCACATTGCGAAAAGTTTCGATCCTAGTCAGTCTACGCAGTACGCGCAGTCTGACTGGGGTCGACGCTTTACGCGCTACCCTTATGGCCGCTTTTTGCGTGACGGGTCACAAATAGAAATATAGGATCTGTCATGTGATTTTATTTGAGACCAGCGGATCTTAACCGAATCTAGAATAGAAATACTATTAAACGATCCTTTGGAACTTTTCTATTCTAGACGAGTTTATGGTAGCAATGGACACATTGCGTCATTTTTTTTCTGCCCAATGATTTTTTTCTTGTACACATATTGTTGTAGATTAACATTGTATTTAGTCCTTATATCAGAATTTGAAGGAACCTTTCCGTGCTCGAGTTATCTGCCCTTGAGTGGAACTTATATTCGTTTTAGGTCTAGTATAAACTCGGTAACAGCTGATAGCTATAAAACACATATATGTTGTTAGAGCTTATACATGTACACAATGGTTGTTGCCAAGGAAATTTCTCTTTTACCAATTGCATTTGCATAATGTGCCGCCAAAAGTTAAAAATGCTCTAATTTTTGTAATTTTAAGGGGGGAAAATGCCACAAAAACCTATTTTTTGAAGAAATTACCCTATGATTTTTTCTCCTTTTCCGAATTGTTTAAAAACCATAGTTTTCCTTTATTTGGTATAAGAAAGTTTTTCGTTATTTTTATAATAAACCCTCCTAATTGAATGGCATTCATAACGTATTTTTATTGTTTAATTCAATGATCCAGCCATTCAATTGAAATCAAATGTTGAAAAGAAGGTAAATTATGAAATTTTACAATCATTATTCTACAATATTCCATAAGCAGAATCTTATGTAAAATGGTATTTTCAATCAACGCGCAAAAAGAGCCGTGAAATAAACGAAAACCCACTTCCGTTTTACAGTTTCGGAAGGCCGCTGTCCATTGCCACCTTAAGATCAGCTTGTCTCAAATAAAATCGAATAACAATTTTTTTCTTACATCTACAATATTTTTTACCATAAAAAACAATTTTTGAAACGCTCTTACGACAGAAATACCGTGCAAACGTGCGTTAATGGGTTTCTCCTTTGAAAGTGAGCATGTATGCCAGTTTTCAAGTAAATGCCTTCGGTAAAACTAGAGATAACACAAAATGTCAGTTTTTGCACGACGCTGACATCAAGGCTCTATCTCCGAAAGCAGCCAAGCCAAAACAATGTTGACATAAAATAAGAATGATTTTAATACAAAACACTTTCTAACATTCGAATGGGGATTTATAATCATTGAAATAAAATCCTGATTAAACGAATTCAAATACTCATCCTTGCATAGATTACGTAAAAATGCATACACAAAATAAGGTCATCAATAAAACGAAAAGAAACCATCTTGAAACTACGAATAGAAATGAGCCTGTGCGTGACAATACCATCAATTTCACATGTGCGCAAAGTTGAGACTCAGATTAGTCTGTGCGGTCGCACAGTCTGATCAGAGTCTTAACTCTGCGCTCAATAGAAGGCTATGGACCTATAATCGCTATTCACAACCAAAAGTTAAATTCAAGGCTCTGCGTGAGTCTTTTGGCTTCTAAACGTCTTTCCTTCACGCATACATGAAATTGTTGGAATTGTTACGCATAGGCTTAAATTCTGTTCATCATGTAAACGGTCAACTTCCCTTCATCTGTCATGCGTTCAAGATGAAAACATCCGCAAAATGCTTGAGAATTGTCATCCCACTTAGCACGTGCAATCACATGCAAAGCTGGATATAATATTCAAACGATCGCAAACGTCATTGTATCCTGAACGCAAGGTTTGTTTCTTTCTAAACAGACACTCTTCCTCACAAATATCATAATATGTGTAGATATACAAGTTTAAGTGAGTGATCAGCGTTTATTTAAATTGTCTATATAGGTATAGACAATGTTCCATTTGATGACTCACTGAAAGTTGTACATCTGTTAATACAGAGAATAAGATTAAAAATGATGTTTTTTTTTCTTCTTTATTTTTTAAATTCAATACTTCAAATACTACCGGGTTTCAAGATGGTCTCCTTTTTTAAAGGGATCACAATGCGACAGTGGGTGAAAAACATCGTAACTAAAGCTTTTATAAGACGGAGTTACGATGTTTTGGTTACCCAAAAACGATTTGACAATGGATATAAACAGTCATTCTTTATACCAAGCAAGCTTAAGTTGAGCTGAAATAGAATACTTGATATGACAAACTTCATTTCTCAATATATTAATAATAATTTATAAATCTATCTATAAATAGGACATAGTTACTTTAGACCATAACCAAACAATCCAAAGAATTTAACGATCCTGAGAATATAAAAGCTTTAAAAAAGTGGGATTAAAAAAGGAAGCATTTGTCTGCCACGGAGTTATTTAAAAAGTATCGTGCTTATTTTGCAAATGTCTCGATGAATTGTAGTCTATTGAATTTTTAATCCCAAATGTAAAATATTTCTAGATCTAAAACAAGCGAAAGTTTTCTTTTGTCACTGTTCTCAAGGTTTTGCCTACAACTAACACGAACGGATTCTTTATGAAAACGAATGTATACAGATTATGTCTATACTTTCGGATATTTTATCTTCTTTCCTGTCTTGAAAACTTACTTCTTTTATAGCCGAACAGAAAGAGATGATTTACCGGACTCGGCAAAAATCATCATCGATGCACTTTACCGTGATAAAATAATCCCATTTTTTTTTTCATTCACAATCGTGAAAAACAGAAAATGATTATGTACAAGTTTCAATGTAAACGGTAGTTTCAAGTTCAGCAATAGTCTCTTCGATGGGATTGCTCGATTGAGCAGAAGCTTTGAATCACAGAGATATTTTTAGAATGATAACGATACAGCCAATTTGCATTTCGCTGCAGGAAAAATTCACTGGAAAGACAAGCACATTCCTACAACTAGGGTAAATGAATCCCTAAAAAGAAATATGGCTTTGTTTGGTGTGGCCTTGATGCTTTTGCAATGCTTAGGCTACATACTAGCCAACTTTTGCTTAGGATCAAAATTAAATACATAGTGTGTTTCCCAAGGAAAAAATCTTTATAACAGAAAAAAAAAACAAGTGCAATCTTTTCTTTCCAATGTACATAATATTTTCATGAAGCAACAAAAAAATTGCCGTGTGTGCAATGCTCGGCCGCACAACTATATAAGTAAATAGGGGACTTAGTTCTTGCAAATATACCCCTTGATTGTCTAGTTAGCTCTTGCGATAATAAACACAAATGCCAAGTATTAAGAAGATTTCTTCAATAACAACAAAAATAAGGTCACGGTTAAAGTTTGTTCTACCAAAATCAATGCAAACGGATGCACTTTAGCCTACGAACACGCTAATGGATCGGTTTCGGATCCTGAGCAAAAATCGAGTAGTGTAATTCAGAACGTACACTGTAAGAAAATACAATCAAGAAACACAACAAAAATCTAAAAGAAGGTAAAAATAAACGACCCTTGAAAACACAAAATAAATCAGTTATGTCCAGCATCTCAGTTACAAGAAAATTGAAAATGAGCCTGTGCGTGACATTTCCAACAATTTGAAATGTTCACGAGGTGTTAAAATTGAGCAGCATTCACAGTAACTTATTGTAATTATAAAGTTACCTGGTGGTCTACAGATACTTTTAGACCTAATCTTACTACTAAGTGCACAATGAAGACTCTGGTCAGACTGTGCGGATGCACAGGCTGGTCAGAGTCTTTGCTTTGCGCATATTTGAAATTGTTGGAAATCTCACGCAAAGGCTCAAATCATTTCTGATATTTGTAAAAATAAGAGAGTAAACAAAAACTTGTAAATCGGTTTAAAATTTAGTTCAAAGGGTTAGCAGTAAGAAATATTTGTCGACAAACGAAAAAAAAAAAAAAGAAAATCATAGGACAATTAACAAAATAAAGGGAATACAATTGTAAATTAAAACAAATCTAACAATTAAAAGATATTTTTATTAGCCCTGTTTTCTCGTTTTCGTAGATTTTTCTGACTCGCTTTCATCATCACCCGGTTCATCGCCAAATATCGAACTTTTGAATAAATCTATTAGATCTAAATCCTCTTCGTGATCATCATCAGCTATATTATCTACTTTACTTTTACTATGTTTTGATTTCTTTAAGTCTTTTTTAATTTGTTTATCTACAGGAGGGGATTTTGGAATGTTTTTAATTACTTTCTTTCGATTGTCATCGTCTTCATCAGCAAGAAAAAGATCCTTAATACTACCAATTATTTTACCGAATAAACTCTGTTTTCCATCATCGTTGTCGTCATCGTCGTCGTCATCTTTCGTTTTTCCCTTGTCTGGTTTAGGTGAGTCGTCTTCGGTGTCAGGAATACCGTCGTTATCATCATCGTTATCGAAGATATCGGGTATACCGTCACCGTCTGAATCAGGAAGGTTATCTGGAATTCCGTCTCCATCAGCATCGATATCTAGGTAGTCTGGTATACCGTCACCATCGGCGTCTTCCTGGTCGTCTGGGATACCGTCACCGTCATCATCGTCATCAAGATAGTCAGGAATGCCGTCGTTGTCGTCGTCATCATCCAGGTAATCAGGGATACCATCCCCATCAGTATCTTTCTCCATGAAGTCCGGAATTCCGTTTCCGTTTGCATCCGAATCTTCGTGGTCTGGTATACCATCATTATCGTCATCGTCGTCAATATAATCAGGAATCCCATCGCCATCTGAATCGATTTCTTGATAGTCAGGAATACCATTGCCATCGGCATCCTCGTCTAAATGGTCAGGTATACCATCATTATCATCATCGTCGTCTAAATAATCCGGTATTCCATCTCCGTCAGAGTCTACTTCTTCATCATCAGCCACGCCGTCCCCATCATCGTCGTCATCTTGATCATTCGGTATTCCATCACCGTCAATGTCGTCATCTAAATAATCCGGTATCCCGTCGCCATCTGTGTCTTTTTCTTGATCATCTGATATTCCATCACCATCATCATCATCGTCTTCAGCATTAGGAATACCGTCTCCATCGATATCGTCGTCAAGGTAATCTGGTATTCCATCCCCATCTGTATCCTTCTCTTTGTCATCAGGAATTCCGTCACCATCATCGTCATCGTCTTCAGAATTAGGTATTCCGTCACCATCGATATCGTCATCGAGGTAATCAGGAATACCATCTCCGTCCGTGTCTTTTTCCAAATCATCTGGAATTCCATCCCCGTCATCATCTTTATCTTTATCATTGGGTATACCATCACCATCAACATCGTCGTCTTGTTCATTTGGGATTCCATCTCCGTCGATATCATCGTCCAGGTAGTCAGGTATACCATCTCCGTCAGTATCCCTCTCTTTTTCATCAGGAATACCGTCTCCGTCATCATCGTTATCTTGGTCATTGGGAATACCATCTCCATCTATATCGTCGTCTAGATAGTCTGGTATTCCATCACCATCCGTGTCTTTTTCTTTGTCATCTGGTATTCCGTCACCGTCATCATCGTTATCCTGATCATTTGGAATACCATCACCGTCTATATCATCATCTAAATAGTCTGGAATGCCGTCCCCATCTGTATCCTTTTTTTTTGTCGTCAGAAATACCTGTTTTAAATAAAAAGTACAATATGCGTTAAATTAATTGAAGATTGATTTCAAAAACACAGGAATATATATATATAAATACATAGAGATTAATACGTTTGACCGCAAATTTATATGTCTATTTACTGAACACTGACTATTTGGTTTAAACCTCTTTACTTTTCATTGAATAGGAAACAAGTTCTTACAACTAAGATTAATCCCTCCAGATTTTGCGTCCTGAAAAATTACCAGTGATCACGCCGAATGTGTGGGCCAATGAAAGAACCAAGATCGCTCACGGGAATCGAACTCATGACCTTTTGAGAGGCCGGCGCTCTATTCTAGACGACGGACACCAAACTAGAACCGACTACTTTACAAAGAACTGTTTAAGGTAGTGGACCCGTAATTTTACCGCAACTTTTCGGAACTCATAATCTTTGACAATGTTGAACGAGGTTTCCTAATGTAAAGTTTATTTTTTCTGAGACGTGGCAAAACTATTACGGGTCCACTACCTTAAAGGCTTTTACCGTGAGTCACTGCACGTCCTAATTTCAAATGACATCACCATGTTGTTATATTATATGAATTTCATTTCGCGATGCTTTTCTTGTCATTATGCGTTTGCTTTAATTCAATATGTCAATATCAAAATATCACGGATAACGTTTATATATCAAAAGAAAACAGTTTTGTTACTTTTCTTCAAAGTTTTCCAAAATGAGGAATCCGTGGACCTTAAAGTTCGAAACTAGTTATTTTACAATATTTCGACGCAAGATTACGTTGGCCGCATTATTCAGTTTCATTCTTAAATATTCAAAATTAGATTAGAGAATTTAAATTGTCATACGTCGTATAATATTGTTTCATTGATATCGAAGAATATATTTGGGTTCATTTGGTCAAATTTTCATACATTGGCGATGGTTAATAATAAAATTCATATATTGGCGATGATTGATAAAATATTGAACTTGTCGACGTATTTATTAGTGAACCCTCGAATTTACAGTTAGTTTCATCGTAAAACTGACATTCATCTCGATCAAAACCATTCTAAATCACTCAATCGACACTCCATTCATTCATTCCAAACACTCACTTAAACCATTCAAAAACCCTCCAAAATCACTAAAATGATAAGATCAAGAACTACATTTAGAATAAATTTCGTCATGAATACCTATGATTTCAATGAGATAATTGAATTTTATAAGCGTTTTACGCGTTTGTGAAGACATAGAAATCTTTTCATTGAACATGTATTCATATTTTATTAAAGGGAAGAAATTAATATCGCCAATTTCGCTCATCTTGAACAAAATTATCGATATCAGATCGCCTCCCTTTAATTTCACTCATAACTTGCTCCGAACACACATTCAATTTCATTCCAAAATCATTCATCTTGTCAATTTCACTCTCTCTCTCTCTCTCTCTCTCTCTCTCTCTCTCTCTCTCTCTCTCTCTCTCTCTCTCTCTCTCTCTCGCTCTCTCTCTCCCCTTTCTCTCTCTCTCTCTCTCTCTCTCTCTCTCTCTCTCTCTCTCTCTCTCTCTCTCTCTCTCTCTCTCTCTCTCTCTCTCTCTCATGAAAAAGTTGTATAAGTTATCAGGTTAACAGCATCAAACTATTGAAGTATTGGAGCGGTAATAGATCCGCAGTGTTTTGGAAGTCATCAGCTTTATCAATGTTAACCGAGGTTTCCTAATGATCTCATTCGGAAATCTAGGATAACATTGTGAAGGATCACGAGTTCCGAAATGTTGTGGAAATATTTCGAGTCAACTACCTTAAATCATCTTTTTTTTTAACTTTCTGTCTTGTTTTCCCTTTTTAATAAGTCCCCTGTCATTACTTCTACAGTGTGAATCTCACTTGTTTTAGATAAGTAGAAAATGTTGGTTTTTTTCTCTCAAATGCATGAAACTTAATAGTGAACCACGCTGTATCAATGACGAATCAGACAAATTCAAAAAGAACAAAAGTATTTTGATACATGTTAATACAGTTAAGAATATTCTGAAATTGACAAGAGGAATGATTTATGAATGATTTTGGAATGAAATTGAATGAGTGTGTGAAGCGAGTTTTGAGTGAAATTCAAGGGAGGTAAACCAATATAGCTAATTTTGTTTTAGCTATATTTATTACTTCCCCTTAGAAAAATATATTTTTTCTCTTCCTTTTTTTTTGCTTGTGTGTCTTCATGAATCATTCAGATATTTTTAAATCCACATCATCCAATAAAATCGTAGAATAACCCGATCGATTTGAATTAATTGTTGATCGTCTTAGCCGATTTCGAAATACTTTCTTAAAAATGTTGGAACGTTCTTGATCGATTTGATTGAATATTTGAAACGAATGAAGTGAGTGATGAGAGATCGATTCAGAGTGGTTTTGGTCGGAATGAGTGTCAATTTCACGATGCATTTTAACTGTACCATCCTCATGTATTTTGTTGATTCGATATAATTCAAGACAAAAGAGTGAGAATTGAAAGCTAAGCACGGCTATCTTTAACGAAACTATGGTGTGCACAAGTCTGAACAATATTACTGGTCTCATTTTCCTTTTTTTAATGAAGATATTGAACAGTTTTTCAGCCAAACAAAAATAAGTGCGTTTTCATTGACAGATATAAAATTATTCCACGGCGAGGATCGAACATTCTTCAAGTTTCGAAACAAGTGTATCGCTTAATAATTTAATTTTGGTTGATCCCATCAATTTTACTGAAAAATTAGTTTCGTTCTTGAATGAAATTAATTTTAAGTAGCTAAATGTAAATTGTAAGCATCCGCACAAAATAGTCCCGAAAGAAATATATCCTTTTTGAAGAAATATTTACACTATTGTTCATCTTATAAAATTAATAAATATGGAGAGAGAATTTGTTGATTTCATGGAAGTATGAAACTAAAATCTTAATCACACTCATGTATGAATCCCCTTCGTGTATTCATATGTACAGTGCGCTTTAGTTCTTAGATTTAGGAGTGTTTAATTGACTTTTTTCTCCTAACAATATGAAGTTTTAAAATTTGTCGGTAAACAGTAAAGATAAGATTATGAAGTTGATAAGGTAAATGATTTTGGAATAATTTAAGAACAAAGTAGAATTGCTTTTCAAAACAAAAAGATATCTCGAAAACGCGATCGAGAGTCTGTCGATATTTGAGCCTGTGACATTTCCAACAATTTGAAACATTTGTGAGGTGCAAACATTGAGTAGCATAGACAGCAACAAACTGTAAATATGATATTACCTGATGGTCTAAGGATACTTTGAGACCTCATCTATTTACTAAACGCATAGTGAAGACTCTGGTCAGACTGTGCAGATGCACAGGCTGGGCAGAGTCTTTGCTTTGCGCATATTTGAAATTGTTGGAAATCTCACGCACAGGCTCATTTCATTTTGTAAAATTGATACGTCAACAGATGTATAAAATTTCGTATGAATAGGAATAAAACTTACCATCGCCATCATCATCGTTGTCTTTTGCATTGGGAATCCCATCTCCATCAATATCATCGTCAAGATAGTCCGGTATTCCATCACCATCCGTGTCCTTTTCTTTGTCATCCGGTATTCCGTCCCCGTCGTCATCTAAATCTTTTTCGTTTGGAATACCATCTCCGTCAATATCGTCGTCTAAATAGTCTGGAATTCCGTCACCGTCTGTATCTTTTTCCTTATCGTTGGGTATACCATCTCCGTCATCGTCATTATCTTGGTCATTCGGTATTCCATCTCCGTCAACATCGTCATCCAAATAGTCTGGAATTCCATCCCCATCAGTGTCCTTTGTCTTGTCTTGATACCTCTCTTCACTGTCAGGTATACCATCGCCGTCGTCGTCATCATCTTTGTCATTTGGAATACCGTCACCGTCAATGTCGTCATCTAAATGATCTGGAATACCGTCACCGTCTGTGTCCTTTTCTAAATCATCGGGAACACCGTCACCATCATCATCATTATCTTTCGAATTTGGAATCCCGTCCCCGTCAATGTCGTCATCTTGGTCATTTGGAATACCGTCTCCATCAATATCGTCGTCCATATAATCTGGAATTCCATCACCATCCGTGTCTACTTCAAGATGATCTGGTATTCCATCGCCGTCATCGTCATCGTCTTTGTCGTTTGGGATTCCGTCTCCGTCGATATCGTCATCTTGATCATTTGGAATACCATCACCATCAATATCATCGTCAAGATAATCTGGAATACCATCACCGTCAGTGTCTTTTTCCTTGTTGTCTGGAATGCCGTCTCCGTCATCGTCATCGTCCAGGTAATCAGGGATTCCGTCTCCATCAGAATCTCTTTCCTGATCATCGGGTATGCCGTCTCCATCATCATCGTCATCTTCGTCGTCTGGAATACCGTCATTATCGTCGTCGTCATCCAGATAGTCGGGAATACCATCGCCGTCTGAATCGATTTCCTTGTAGTCAGGGATTCCGTCATTATCGTCGTCATCGTCAATAGCATCAGGTATTCCGTCTCCGTCTGAATCCTCTAGATTATCTGGGATTCCATCACCATCATCATCATCGTCTAGGTCGTCAGGAATACCGTCATTATCATCGTCATCGTCTAGATAATCTGGTATACCGTCCCCGTCTGTATCTATCCTGTACCAGTCTGGCTTTCCGTCACCGTCATCGTCGTCGTCAAATTCGTCTGGTACTCCATCATTGTCATCATCATCGTCAAGGTAGTCAGGAATTCCGTCTCCATCGGTATCTATTTCTTTGTCGTCAGTCAAACCATCCCCATCGTCATCGTTATCTTCTGTATCCGGTATACCGTCACCGTCATCGTCTTTATCTAAGTAGTCAGGAATGCCGTCGCCGTCTGTGTCTTTTTGTAAATAACTTGGAATTTTATTCCCCTTTTTAACCTCCTTACTGTCAGGAATACCGTCTCCGTCATCGTCATTGTCCAGGCTATCCGGTATACCATCCCCGTCCGTCTCTTCCTGGCTATCGGGTATTCCATCTCCGTCGTCATCGTCGTCTTGGTCATCTGGAATACCGTCTCCATCATCGTCATTATCAAGGTAGTCAGGGATCCCATCGCCGTCTGTATCCTTTTCAAGTTCGTCGGGAATACCGTCTCCGTCGGCATCATGATCCTCCGAGTCTGGAATGCCGTCATTGTCATCGTCATCGTCTAGATAATCAGGTATTCCATCACCGTCAGTATCAATTTGCTTGTAATCAGGAACACCATCCCCGTCCGCGTGTTCATCTTCAGAGTCCGGTATACCGTCATTATCGTCGTCATCGTCTAGATAATCCGGAATACCGTCACCATCTGTATCCTTTTCCAGATAATCCGGTATCCCGTCACCGTCATCGTCTTTGTCTAAATGATCCGGAATTCCATCACCATCGTCATCGTCGTCTAAGTGATCAGGAATTCCGTCGCCATCCGAATCCCTAAATTTACATTTATCACCTAAACACTGGTTAGGCTCTTCATTATCAGGAATACCGTCCCCGTCATCATCGTCGTCCGAACTGTCAGGTGTTCCATCCCCGTCATCGTCTTCGTCAAGGTCGTCAGGAATTCCGTCACCATCCGTATCTTTCTCGTAGATGTCTGGAATACCGTCTCCGTCATCATCATCGTCTTCTGAATCAGGAATACCATCATTGTCATCATCGTCATCAAGATAATCAGGAATGCCATCGCCGTCGGTGTCTTTGGTTTTATCGATCCCATCCCCATCGGTTCCCCAGAATCCAAGTATCTTTCGCTTGCAGAATGTACATGTTTCCTAGAAAAGGAGAGTATATAACATTATTGATCTCGTGCGTGACATTTCCAACAATTTCAAAAATGCGCTAGGCAAAGGCTCTGGCCATTCTGTGACTCCGCACACGTCTTCACTATGCTTTTCAGAGATAAAAAAAACCGTCCCAAAGAATGTTTGCACCTAATACAGAAGTCAAATTGTTGGAAATTTCACGCACATGCTCATTTAATAATTGAAGAATATGAATAGTACGATGTGAAAAGAAAATGTTATAAAATCAAGTTTACATGCATGGCCTATCCATGCGTTTCCATGCAAATAACAGTGCATGAGAAGTTAAAGAAGTATATCTTGCTATTGTTATGAAGAAGTCATGCAGTTATAGATGCCAACAATTCTTTCATCGTTAGTTGAATTTTATTAGCTATGAAAATGGAATGCGGCGACGGTGTGAAATATTGTCAAGCATGCAGAGGAAGGCCCGACGGGTCAAAACTTGGAAAATGTACCCACGCCCAAAAAATGGTATTTTTTCTCTTAAAGGATAGAAAAAAACAATGATTGTTTATGTCAGAGTAACATGAATCTTTCGTTAGGTGAACGACAAAAGCTATAATTTCACGAGTGGTGGAATGAACAATAAATTATAGCCCTTGTTTTCTTACAAAATGAAACAGTTGTCAATCTTAAATGATTGATTTGATTTGATTTGATTTGATTTGATTTGATTTGATTGATTGATTGATTGATTGATTGAATGGAGTTTTACGCTGCTTTCAACATTTTTTTCAGTTATATCGCGGCGGATGGAGCTCCTAACAATGGATTCCACGTATTTCGCTCACCATTACAACCATCACATCCTTTCCTAGCCTCCAGCTGCTATCCCACATAGGTCAACGATTATCAACCCATTGGTGAGAGACAAATAGTCGGAGAGAATGAGTGCCGCCGTTGGGGATCGAACTCGGGACCTCTAGATTGTCAGTCCGACGCGCTACCAACTGCGCAATGACGGTGCCAGCAATCTTAAACGAAAAAGAGACGATCATGTTTTTAATCCAAAATTCAGACGAATTATCAAGGTATTTGAAAAAAATAAATCAAATGATTTAGCACGTGATTGCCAGGCAACGTTTTGACATCTTTGGTAAAATGAGCTCTGCTTATATGACGTCCTAAAGCGTGAGTAAAACGAAAGCAAGCTTAAATGTTTTGTTAATTTAAATTGTTTTGCGGTGAAATTATAAAGTGAAAAATCTTTCGATAAATCTTGACAATTCATCGGAAAGGAAATAGACGATAAGTGTTTGTTTCAGTTAAAAAGCGATTTAAATTTCATTGAGTGAACAACAAAACCTATAATTTCACGAGTGACAAAGCCATGAGTGAATATATAGCATTTGTTGTTCATAAAATGAAATATTAATCGAACTTACTCGAAAAACAAATACTTATCCTCTATTGTTTCTATTTAGCAAAAAACGAGACAAAATGTGAAAACGTTAGGACACATTTTCTGAAAGCACGTCATTTGCCCGTAATTGCTATGCAACTTTCGTGATGATGACGTCACTTATTTGACTCCACTTAGATAACGTCAGATAGGGGGAAATGAACGAAAGCGGGTATAATCTATTGATAATTTCGCTGGTTAAGCGGTCAGTTTTTCAATTGATAATCTACCATCATTTTTCAAAAAAAAAAAAAAAAAAAAAAAAATCCGAATGGCAATGAAGAAAATGTATTACCTCTGTATTTCCCTGCTTGCATACGTTTAGAAACGCACCCCTCCTTCTGTGTTTGCAACTCAATGTTTAATTTCTTCGTCATATTTGTCTGTTTTTAGGTAACTCGTCATGCAAAAGATCCAACCATGAACCTTGCAAATCAAGTGCTTGAATAGTATGATATATGGATGAAGTGATTCCTGATTCCTCGAGAAAATATAATACGTGAATATTATAATAAAGTAGCCAACTGTCTGTCTGTCTCTCTCTCTCTCTCTCTTTCTCATTCACCCACCCTCTCTTTATTTCTCTCTCTCTCTCTCTCTCTCTCTCTGACCCTCCTCACTCTCTTTCCCTCTCTCCCTCTCTTTTTTCTCTTAATTCTGACAAAATGGTGGAGAGGCTCTTGTAAGCTTATGAGTTTCTTTTCGCAACTTGATTACCCAATAGATGCAGGCTTAAAGTTTCCTCTATGGACTTATGATATTTTGGAACCAATCAAAATGTTCCTTTTCGATAGACAAAGCTAAAAATTAAATCAAAAGCAGTGACATTTTCAATTTCCGTATCACCCTTATTAAATAGAAAAGAAAAAATTTTTTTTCGGTGTAACATCGATTTATTTTTCCCGTTGTTGAACAAGAAAAGCTACATTTTCATGAGTGGCTTATAATTTTTCTTGTTCACCCAATGAAAGATTTATCGACCTTACTCATAAGCCGAAAGGCACCTTGAAAGATAAATGGGACTGTGCGTGATATTTCCAACAATTTAACGTGTGCGTGAGGAACAAACATTGATCAGCATAGATAGCCAAATAGTGTAATCGTCTGAATGTCTCTAGATACTTTGAGACCTTATCTATCTAAAAAACGCAGAGTAAAGATTCTGGCCAGACTGTGCAGATGCACTGACTGGCCAGAGTTTTTGCTTGGCGCACATTTGAAATTGTTGAAAGTGTCACGCACAAGTTCATATCATTTTCATATCCGGCTTACAAAGTATGTTTCCGCGAAATTCTTATTTTGGTAAACTGTTGGGATTGAAGCCAAAAAATGAGAAAAGTACGAATGAGTAGAATTCATTTTTTTTCATAGTTATGGCACCTAGTTTGGATTTATTTTCAATTTATAGTAAACCGTTTATAGAAGACAATATATTGCTTTCCGCCAGGCTATGAAGAGGAAAAAGCACCAGTTACAAGCCCCGTGGACCACATGTAGTAAGAAAGCAACCTGTGTTAAGAAACAATCACCTCCCATTGCTGACAGAAGCAAATGCATCTAGCAATTAATTTGTATTAGGAGAGCGTCTGACTTAATTGAATAAGCAGTTTCGGAAAGATTATGTTTTAACCCTCTCCTTAAAAAATGTTCACAACTTCAGAAAGGTCTGAATCGTATGATGTTGAACACGATTTTTTCAAGCTTATAATGTTTTATCTTATTCTGTTAAAATAAGGAATATTTTTAATATTTTCACATTATTTCACAAACCCTGTTTTCATTTGGAGTTTTTTAAAAAAAAACTTTAAAAGCACGATTTTACAGGAATAGCGAAAAAAAGAGAAAGGGGTCCTGAGCCAGCCAAAGGCCCTATCGTGTTCGTGATTTCAAGCTAAACTATGAAGGGCTTTTGGCAGATCTAGAGGGGGTCCGGATGTTCGAACGAGCCTCCTCTCTATACCAATTTCTTCATTGTAGAGGTCAAAATCAACAAAACTTTGAAACACAAGAATAAAAAAAAATGTAGTGTTCGATTTCTAGGAGCTTGAAATTCTACAAATAAAATATATCTAATGTACAGAGTATTAGCAAATAGGCCAATAGTATCAATAAATAGGGATACTACGGAACTAATTACTTGAATTCTGTAGGCATCGAACCCCCTACATAAAAACTCTGGATCCGCCTCTGTTTCATACAATATGGGAGTCAAAAGCAGCTTCCACTAATCTTGAATATGAAAGCTTCAAACTTTGATCAATGTAAAACTCTTCTAATCTTAGCTTATGAAACAAATCATGAGTAGTATTCTAGAACCGTTGGAATTTATCTGTTGGTGAAGATTTATCAGGAAAAGTGACATGGCTTAATCGAATTAAAGACAGTTCCACTCTTGTTGCTCCCAAAGTTCTATTTTAATTCATCTTTCGTATGCTGTTTCTGAAACGATAAAATTGGACATAGCTGGAATTTCTTGCAAAAAGGGGGTTTAATAGAAAGATCAATTAAGTTTTGTTTAATTATTTTGTTATCCTTGCACTTGTTCGTGTTACCTTGTATGATTTTGAGTATGTTGACGAGACAAATTCGGTGTTTTTTTTAATAGGTTTTATAAATGTGTTACTTTCAAACGATTACGTCAATTTAACATCGGACGTGTACGACAAATTAACATCAGATTATGGTTGAATAAAAGCACATACTTTGCACATACTCCTGACAGACTTAAAATTACCCATATTATTTACGGTGAAAAAGTACTTACTTCTTCTGTATCCGGAATTCCATCGTTATCGTCATCATTATCTTTGTTATCTGGTATACCGTCATTATCATCATCGCTGTCTAAATCATCAATTATACCGTCACCATCAGAATCAATTTCAAGATGATCCGGTATTCCGTCATTATCGTCATCATTATCTTTATCGTCAGGCACACCATCATTGTCAGAATCCTTTTCCTGGCGGGCTGCTATATCGTCATTATCATCATCGTTATCTTTATTATCAGTTATTCCGTCGTTATCATCATCAGTGTCTAAGTCGTCAATAGTACCATCACCATCAGAATCCTTTTCAAGATGATCCGGAATTCCATCATTGTCGTCATCATTATCTTGATCATCCGGTATACCATCGTAATCAGAATCAGTTTCGTAAAAATCTATAATGCCGTCATTATCATCATCAGTATCGTCTTTATCAGGAATCCCGTCGTTGTCATCGTCGTTGTCATACTCATCGGGTATTCCATCACCGTCGGTGTCTTGTTCTAAATTGTCAGGCACGCCGTCATTGTCGTCGTCTAAGTCGTACAAATCAATAATCCCGTCTCCATCAGAGTCTAATTCATCTGAATCTTTGATTCTATCGTTATCATCATCATCTAAATGATCGGGTATTCCATCATTGTCGTCGTCGTGGTCTAAGTCATCCGGTACGCCGTCTCCGTCCTCATAATTTTCTAAGTGGTCTAAAATTCCATCATTATCGTCGTCACTGTCAAGGTCATCGATAATACCGTCACCGTCTGTATCTATTTCATTCATATTCAATTCACCATCATTATCATCGTCGTTGTCATATTTGTCGGCGATCCCATCGTTATCGTCATCGTCGTCTAAATCATCAGGTGTACCATCTCCGTCAGTATCTTTCTCTAAATTATCTGGAATACCGTCATTATCGTCATCTGTATCCAGATGGTTTGGAATTCCATCGTTATCCGAGTCTAATTCATCTATATCAGAAATACCGTCATTATCATCATCGTTGTCAATAGAATCTGGTATCCCATCATTATCATCATCATTATCCAAATAATCTGGGATCCCATCTTGATCTGAGTCTTGTTGAACATTTCTATCCGGATCGTCAATGTCCTTGATTCCGTCATTGTCATCGTCGTCATCCATGTGATCCAAAATACCGTCATTATCGTCATCTTGATCTAGTCTGTCAGGTATTCGATCTTTGTCCGTGTCCAAATCATAATTATCGTCGATACCGTCTCCGTTGTCATCTTTATCGTGTATATCTAGAATTCCATCGTTATCGTCGTCAGCGTCCAAATCATCTCGCAGTCCATCTCCGTCAGAATCAATCTCCAAATGGTCTGGCGTTCCGTCGTTGTCATCATCTTTATCATGATCGTCGATAATACCATCTTTATCAAGATCCTGTTCGTGAATATCTTTGACCCCGTCGTTATCATCATCATCATCATGCATGTCAAGTATTCCATCATTATCATCATCGCTATCTACATCATCTGGAACACCGTCTCCGTCCGTATCTTGCTCAAACTGGTCAAGCATGCCATCATTATCCAAGTCAGTATCAATGTCATCGATTATCCCGTCTTGATCAAAATCAAGTTCATCTTCGTCACGTATTCCATCGTTATCATCATCACTATCAAGTTGATCTGGGATATCATCATTATCATCATCGTCATCAGATTTATCTGGTATACCATCACAGTCGCTGTCTTTTTCCAAATAATCTGGAACCCCGTCATTATCATCATCCAAGTCTTGGTCATCTGGTACACCATCAAAATCTGAATCTTTCTCATAGATATCCAAGATACCGTCATCGTCGTCATCATTATCGTGTACATCAGCAAGACCATCATTATCATCATCTGCATCTACGTCATCTGGCAGTCCGTCAATGTCAGAATCTTTTTCTAAATAATCAAGTACTCCATCCCCGTCCATATCGTTATCTTTGTCATCTGGAATGCCGTCATGGTCGAAGTCTCTTTCGCGTATATCGGGAACTTTATCATTGTCATCATCGTGATCAGCTTCATCAGGTATCCCGTCGTTGTCGTCGTCGTCGTCGATATCATCTGGTATACCGTCGTTATCAATGTCTCGCTCATAACGATCTGGAACTCCATCATTATCGTCGTCGCCGTCAATGTCGTCCGGAATACCATCTTTATCGGAGTCGGGCTCATCCTTGTCCAAAATACCGTCGTTGTCGTCGTCGTTGTCGATGTTATCTGGAATTCCATCATTATCGTCATCTAAATCATTTCTGTCCAACATTCCATCTTTATCCGTATCTCTATCTTCTCCAATTTCTTCTTCGAAAATATCGAACCAAAGCAGTTTTCTGTTACATTCTATGCAGCTTATCTGAAACAGAAATATATTAAAAAAAAAAAGTTAAAAAATAATGTACTAACCGCGAGACTTACTGCAAGAGGAGTAATCATCAACAGAAAGAAAAAGTACGAGAAAGGAGCGAATATAACACTTTTTTTCGAAACACTTCATGCAGACAAATTTAGTTAGTTTTGGTAGAGAAAGCGGAGGAGGGACGCAATAAAAGTCATTCTTTTTAAATCTTACAGACTTCTCTATTGAAATGGATAATGATAGTTATTGCACATTTCACGTGGAAAGATTTGGAATTTAAAAGCTTAAGCGGGTAACAACTCCCAGCATAAAACCGTAGACACTCAAAAATAAATGAAATAAAAGGACACCAATAATACATGAAAACAATTATACTAGAACACTACAAAGTATTGTTAATGAAAAATTGATTTCAATGTTCCAAATGACATTTTTTGTTGGACGTGCTATCCTCGAGGAACAACAAAAATGGAATAGTATTTTAACCAAGCCGTAACAGGCCCGCCCTGTTACCTACTTTCAATTATTTTCTGAAACTTATCTTATATTTTTTCGTGATTTCTTACGACACAGTCGGGAATTAATTACTTGAAAGACCTCCTTGAAATCTGTCTACTATGAAATTGTCGCTGTGTCAAAAAGTAAATGTAAGGTCCCTTTATCTATGAGAGTTCTTTTCTGATGACCAAACTATTCAAAAATGGTCCGCTGTAACTCTACCAAAACTTGTACTGAGATGAGATGTATTTCGACATTCGCAAAAAAGATCATTTTATATGAGCCTGTGTATGACCTTTTCAAACAATTTCGAATTTTCGCTAAGCAAAGAACCTGGCCAGCCTGTGCATTCGCACAGTCTGGCCAGAGTCTTCACTATACGCTTTATAGATAGATAAGGTCTCCACGTGTATTCAGAGAGTCGGACAATCTTCTACCTGCACTGTGTGGCTGTCTAGGCTGCTCAGCGTTTACATCTCATGCACATGTGAAATCGTTGGAAATGTCACGTACAGGCTCATAGCATCTTATCCGTTTTTGTCCATCAAATCTAACTCTAAAACGGTCGGCATACGATCAGTTTTTTCAACAATTATTGACGATTATATTCAAGAAATATTCTAAATCGACCCCAAACGGTCATATGTACTGTTCTTCTTTATGATCGAAAAACGTGCTGACCTATTATTGTCTATATTAGAGGTTGACCAATGTATTTTTTCGATATTATTGTCAATGATAGTGATCTGGCATGGTCCCTATATAAGTAGAATTTGCTATTGTGACTCGTCGATTGCATACAAATGTATTGTAATCACAAGTCACAATACAATATTCGAGTTATACATGTGTCACGACATTATAGCTCTTAGAAAATTAGTGCGTTTCATCATTTATATACTATATTCTTGAAAGATTTAAGTATCATTATTTTTAATGCCAACTATTGAACAAAATATGCAAGAACTACTTCCGAGTCTTTTTTCTAGTATTTCGATCTTATTGAGGTTTTATTTATATCCACATTTCCAATCGTTCAAGTGTTAGGCAAATTCTTGCTCTTGATTATTGAACATATTTCAGTTTCCGAGTATTGACGTAAATAAACCGTTTTAATAAAGAAAAACTTACCGAGTATTTATCGGCTCAGGTGATTTGTGATTCCTTCTCGAAAACGCTTAAACAAAATTCTGCGTAAGACCTGTATCATTTTTGGGGAATTCTAAATGTGTTTAAATAAATAAAAGGGTAAACACAAAATATATTTGCTCCTTAGCCAGGACTGTACCAATCTCAGCTACAATTCAAAACTCGTACGTTGTCTATTAATGCTAGAATGAAGCATCTTGGTTTGAAGCTGAAACTCATGTTATCTGGACCTCAGATTTGACAACCTTGCATTTGATTTTTATCAACAGGTTCAATTTACCATTTATGTAGCTGATCATGCAGTGTTTCGAAATAAATAAGGTGTTCATAGTGGACCTACATCGCCCATCAGAGCTTGCCGTCTAATATCTAACAAAAAAAATAAATTTTGTCTAAGATCTAATCAAAACAATAAATTTGACAAACTTCCAGAGATTGAACAAAACAAAGTTGCATAAAGAGTGCCTACAAGATTTTTTCTAATATTTAAATTCTTGACCTCGTTTTTACCACAGTTGGCCTAATTCAAAACGTGTTAAAACTCGATCAGTACGGGAGATTGGCCGAGGTTTCATCAAGACAATCGTTCTCAGCAATTTACAGGTAATTGAGCCCAAAAATATTGTCTAGAGTGTCTCCAAAGTTTTTCTAATATTTAACTCCTTGGCCTCATTTTTGGCCCTACTTGACCCCATATTGAACTAGACCGAGATTTCATCAAGATATTCAATTTGAACAATTTAAGGTTGCTTGAGAGTGTCTACAAGCAAAATGTTGACAAAACACGACGCGCGACGGACATTAAACAACCATAATAAAAGCTCGCATCGAGCACTTCGTTCTCAGGTGAGCTAAAAAAAACACACACACAAACACGCATATTCAAAGATCAGTAGCTGTAGAAAATACACATGATGTTTGCTCCTTGCCGAAGTTATTGGCTCAAATCGAACATCATCACTCGTCCAAGACAATTTAGTTAGCGAGACTATGGTTTAAGTTCTTTTTAAGAAGCTTTTTTATTTCTTTAAACATTTAAGAAGGACTTGCTGCTTTGCATGATTTCTGATTTTAAATTATATAAAAACTTTGTTCACGCCAGGAATGTCTGCAAAAGTCCACCTTGATTGTTCAGCTGTTTCTTGAAGATTTATGGGGAAAGAGTGTGTGGAAATGAACGACCAACTAATATACCCATATCAGTGGCTCAGCGCAGGCCAAAACTTTGTATCTGCCTTTATGATTATACGCAGTTAATTCGTTTTTGCGCTGAGCCATCGATATGACCTTAAAATTTATCTTCAGAAATAATTTAGTTTTTCCTCTTTTTGGTGTGAATTAATAATCGTATTAACATGAGTTATTTAAACAAAATGTATTCTATAATGAATAGAGCTTTTGCACAATGACAAGAAAGTGTTTCATGACTTAACGACTGCCTGGGCTTAGCAGTGTATAAGGTTGATACCCAGGATACAGCTAAGGTTAAAGACGAGCCTTGATTCGCTATCACAAACCTTCAATTTGCTGTTAATGATAATGCAATCATATTTGATGTCAATTGGCCATTTAGGCCTAATGCACGACAGAATACATTTAGTAACATCGTGACATTCGATTCGATCTAAACCATTCTAAATCGCTCACTCAGCCCCCCATTCAATGAATTCAATCTACTCACCCCAAAACGCTTCGACATTGTTCATTCACGCTTCCAAATCGTTTCAAACGATCAACAATTCATTCATATCGATTACATCATTGAGCTATTTTATTGGATTCTAAAGCGTCTGATTGGTCCGAGAAGACAAACTAACAGAAAATTGCGAAAATTTCATCAAAGGAGAGGTATAGATTTTCAATAATTTGGACGAAATTAGCTGTATATATAATACGTACTTAGTGTTTTGTATGGAAAAAAATATCTAACGAGGTTGGGAGAATTGATCATTGTCGAGGCTCTGCCGAGACAATTACCAATTCTCACAACCGAGTTAGATATTTTTTCATACAATACACTTAGTACGTATTATATTTATCTTATAACCTCTTTTTGTCTTGTTTTATTCGATGTTTCTAACTTAAATGCTAGTTTCTAAAAATAACTGTATGATATTATTGTTCTAAAAATAACTATGTGATATCATAAAAAATATCATACGGGTTGTTATCATACGGATACTTGTATAGTTATAAGATAAATTGTATTACCTCCATTGAATTCACTGAATTTCACTCAACTTTTATCTTCAGAAATAAATATATATAAATTCCAGAAACAACAACTCTTTCAATCGTTCTGTGCCGCACAATCACAGTGCTTACGAGGGGGTATCAAATAGTTCTTTTTTGTCATTTATCAGATTTTGATGAAACTGTCAGGAACTATTAGTAAGGATGTGAGTACTAATTCTACAAAAATGCAACCAAATATGAATAGGCGTCTGTTAAAGAACCGTCGCTTTGGAAGCCGAATGGTGTGCCCTTGGGGTACTCTAAGTTTTTAAATTACCATTGAGAAAGAAACTCCTGCAAAACGCGCAATTCACAAGCGATTTAAAAAATTCAAATTATGTTGAAAAAAGCATTGAATGCGCAACTTGTACTTGCAACGAGAAGGCTGGAAGAGGTCTTATCAAGCAAGACGACGTTAATTTTCGGAAAGAACGTAACGTCGGGAAACTTGAAATGGTAATTATTACTAATATGGGTTATAGTTTTAATAGAACGCGGATTATTGCACTCGCAATGTGTCTCAAATTGAACTATAAACTAAGATCAGAAATAGTTTCCTCAACATCTATTTTTGGTTTGTTTTATTCAAAAAAGGTTATCGAAGATTGATAAAAGTGTTTTCTGTTTGAAACATTTATTGCGTTTAGAGGGAAGTCGAATTGCCTATTATAAACGCTATCGCAAAACTCAAATTTCCATCTTTTAGACGATTTTACTTGAAATAGTTGTATGTATTTGTGATGATGTACACTGACCTTTTGGGAGGATTTAATTGGTGAAACTTGATAGGAGTTCACTGTTTATAACATAAAAACTTTGCTGTCAAAAGCAATCAGGAGTTGGTCCGACGTTCATAACGTCACTATTTTACTCCGAGACGCCGCACCTATCTCAATTTGACATGAATTTGAGTGTATTCATGTCATTCCACTGAAACTTGATTAAGAAGTTAGAAGGCATATAATTCAACTTATACAATTTTCTAAGTCGTCGGACATCTACGACAGAAAATATACTACTTGAAGTTTGCTAAGCACCAAAACTTTGTTATACTATAATATTAAGAAAAAATGAAATTTGATTTTGAGAATGTTGGAAAATGGTCGATTGTTATCAGTTTATCAAATAAGAAGAAAGTAAAGCTTTGTAATGATAAGAAGACTTTAAATGAAGACCAAACAGGGAGACCATAGATTTGGTCTGTTTTCTTGAAAATTGAAAAAAATTAAATTTGACCAAAAAGGTGCTCTTTCAATTGCATTTCGTTCAATAACAAGAATGAGAGCCGGCACTGTCAATAACAGCCTGACAGCGCCTCTGTATACTCCTGATTAAGTTCTGGATTACTCTTTGGGGAATAACAGACTATTCTTCTCTTAGGATCTGGCCGAGCTCCTGGAGTCACCTTGGCAAGCTGAAACTCGGACCTGTAGCTCAATCCACATATACTTAAGTCCGGTGAGCGCGCTCGGCCAGTCCGACGTGGAATGTCCTCTTCTTAGCTATACTCTTGGCCTATACGGGCCGGGTGTGGACGGCCATTATCATCCATCAAAATGAATACATCCCCAATAGCACCAGCGTAAAATCTTACGTGGTAAATGAGGATTTCATCGATTTACCTACGGGCTGTCAGAGTACCTCTTTCTGAAATAACAAGATCAGTCCGCCCATCCCAGCTGATGCCACCCCAAACCATGATGGACCAACCCACCATAACGATCGTGCTCAGCAATGTTTGCTACAGTAAACCTTTCCCTGGCCTTCTCCTACCTCTAGCCCGCCTATCAGTGTAGACCAGGCAATACCTGGACTCATCCATGAATAGCACTGGGCGCCAGCGTCTTATGCACCAGCCAACGTGGTTCAATGCCCATGTCTTCTTGACCCCAGGTTATGCTCATGCAGAAATGTTCCTATGGTTTGAGTCTCAAAACATTTTATAGCCCCTCCTCCATCACTTAATTTTAACACTTTTTCAGTCACATAATGGCGACTGGGACACCCAACCATAGCTTCCCCCTTTACCTCTCACCAGAACTACCATGATATTTTTTTTTCCAAGCCTACAGCTGATAATCCAAAACAGTTTTTCAATTATCAACACATTGCTGAGTCATATATCGAAAAGGATGTGTCCTCGACGCAAAGACATCATCTATGGGAGTCTAATGTGCTACCAACTGCATTGTATTGGCAGCGGCTAGGGGGGATAAACATGGCCCAAGTTCGGACCTTTGTAGTTATTGCTTTAATCATATGCTCAGTAAACCTGTTCAAACCTATCTCTCAATTGAAGCTAGGAAATCAGGACGTGTTTATTTAACACCGATGCCCTCACCACTGCCTTTTTTATTGGACTTTGAAAAATGACCTTGACGGATGACTTTGAAATTGCTACCAACAGAAAGGACTTGTCACAAGCAATACACATGTGAAATATGAAGACTCCTGTCTATCCCAATGGAAAAGGGGACAAATAGACAAACTGACAGGAAAAACAATAAGCCTCTTATAACCTAATTTTCAGATCGATGGTTAAAGGAATTGTTACACCATAACTTAATCTTTCTTTATTCCGTTTAATAGGCAATACACCAAGACTTGGCAAGTTGGTGACTTTGAAAGACACGACAAGTAACTCATATGTTTAAATAATATTAAAAGCAAAACAGGTAACGGTATTCTGTGTTTTAACAGCTCTCTAAAATTAGTCATATTGTGGGGGCTGGAGCTGAAGCCATGGATTTTTTGAATTGGTACAGTTAACAACATCGTGAGATTGACAAGGTGAATGATTTTTTTAATCAATAAATTGAATGAGTTTTGAGTGAAATTAACGGGAGGTAATCCAATAACAAAAATAATGATATCTATTACACCCCTTTAAAAAGTATGCATTTAAGTTATATAAATATATTTCTATTTCTTCAAGGACCAATTAGACACTTCAGTGAAAGCGCGATTTTTTCGAGCTTGATTTATTTTGAATATAGTGATTGATCCTATCTTTTGAGCCATTTTGGATTGTTTTTGAATGGTTTGACTGGTTGTTTGGAATGAATGGAGCAATGAGTGATGTAAAACCCAATGGTTCACATTGCAACATTCTACCAACTGTGCTTAAACTATGAACATAGATATGAAATGAGCCTGTTTGAGTCATTTCTAACAATTTAACTTTTACATCGAGTCCAGACATCCTAAAGGAGCAATTAGATTTTCTGAATGTCTAAAGGTATTATGAGACTTTATCTATCTTCAAAGTGCATAGCAGACTTTGGGCAGTATGCCTTTGCTTGGCTCAAACCCGTATGAATTGGAACAGCCAAAAACATGCTCAAATTATTAAATATATTGCCCTACGATTTTCATCTTATGTCTAATATGGAAAAGAAGAGGTTCAAGAGGGCTTGAGACCACTCTACTGACTCTTGAAAAGACTATGACTTGATAGTGAAGTTCAAGATATACCGGTAACATGAAATCTGTGATCAACAGGTACTGCTCACTGAGTTGACCCCTGCTTTCTGGGACAGAAGATTTTTTCTACGAGTGGAATTCATATGGTTGGTTGGTTGAATGGGTTTTACGCCGCTTTCAACATTTTTCAGTTATACCGCGGCGACCGGAGCACCTATCAATGGATTACTGGTATTTCTTAAATCTGTACTACCATTACACCCTTTCCTAGCCTCCAACTGCTATCTCACATAGGTTTACGATTATCTACCCATTGGTGGGAATTCATATGAAAATGGGCTAAAAGTATAAGCAAGTTATCTGATATATAAGCAAGAAAAGATTAGGACATCCGCTATATGATACACTACGTCACTGTGACTCCTTGTTTCTGACAAAAACGTGCAGAAGATATTTCTTGATGTAAACAATAAATTTTCCCATAAAGGCCCCTTTTACCATGAGGGTGTATATAACTACACTGAAGCAAATCCACAATGTCACTTGAAAAGGAATATTCTGGTTCACATGAAAGTATCCATTAATGAAAGGGGATATTTGTTAACACAGAAGTTACATGAAGACCCTTTTCCCCAAGACGCAGTATAAATCACCAGAACACATGGTCATATGATTTAGATCAGTCAATGAAATTTCACAAATTTCCATGCATAAGAAAGGTGAAAGAATTTTAATAAGACCCTTTTCTAGTGATGCTCATTTGGTAGGACACATTTTTAAAGGGAACAATCATTGTGCTGATGCAATCATTCAGAGCAAATTTGAATACAATCCATGATAGTCCAGAATGTTATAAGAGGATTTTCTTGTTAAATTTTGATTAGGCCCCTTTTCCTGTGACCGTTCAAAAGGAATGGTCCTTGTGATGATACAATTATTCTGAACAAGTTTGAAGACAATCCTGTGAAAAATGTCGACCCTAGATTGTCTAAAAGGATTTACTAATTAATTTTTGGGGGCCCCTTTTCTCGACATGCTTTTCCATCATGCTTGACGGATCTGACCCATTTTCGAAAGGAAAATCCTTATAATGGTCCAATCATTCTGACAAAATTTGATAAACTGATTGATTAAATGGAGTTTTACACCGCTTTCAACATTTTTCAGTTATATTATGGCAGCTGGAGCACCTAACAATGGTTTTCTGGTATTTCTCTCACCTATACAACCACCACATTCTTTCCTAGCCTCCAGCTGCTTTCTCACATAGGTCTACGATTATCAACCCATTGATGAGAGACAAATAGAATGAGTGAAAGAATGAGTGCAGCCGTCGGGGACCAAACAAGGATAAAAACTGAGCGTGTTTAATAAGCAAAAGTAAACGAACTAATGGTTGGACTCTTGACAGAAAACCAGTATCGCTATAGCTCTTCTGACCTTTTTTATCATTACAGCTAAAAATCACTGAAAGCTAATGTTGTCTTCTTTAACATAGATTTCCTTGTTACATGTTCCATTGATCTCCCTTGGAAACAGCATTTCCAGTGACCTCCCTTTAGTGGTTGTGGCAAGCTATTTACCATTCGCCTTATGTGCCAAAAAAAGAACATCTGGAGCCAACTTCAAATGGTACCAATGATCCTATCATTGTTACTTACGTTACAGGAAATATTCATTTCAGTAGCTATCAAAATGGGTTCATTAAACCTGTCACCCCTATACTTGTATCACTTCAACATCATTTACATCGGTAGGAAAATTAGTACATGTATAGTTAATGGCGCTCCATACACCATGTCTATTAAGAAACCAATTTTATTTAGCAACAGTTTAAAAAATCCACTTGCTTAAATCAAAATATTTTACAAGTAAATATTTATTGATTTTAAAATTACCGTAAATCAATTCAATGTTGTTAAAACTAAATATATTAGTCTCATTGAGACGATTCTAATGAGTTTTCACAACATAGGATTTTATAAATTTGCAAAATTATACATAATAATTCAAAATGGTATTTCTCATATGTACACAAAACATTTACTAAGCAACCATTCTCTTTATGGTGGTCCTGTAAGTGGTCACTTTATACAAGTTTGACTGCACTTTTTGAAGATGGTAGAGATGAGTACACTATAAGTCTACAAATTACAAAGTCTTTTAATTTTCGTAGAAATATATTTTATTTTTTCATTAATACAAACATTTAAAACCTTGTCTTTGACTTTCTAGCACTAAATAATTTCTCTTTCATGAATCTCTCACACCTTATGTAAGTTTTTATTCTTTGAAGGGAACTTAATAGATTGATTCAGAGTAAAGAGGGATATTCATTCAGCTTAACGATCCCTCTTACCCTTTTCACACTCTTCCATTTATAAATGTAACATGTAGGGCGAAATTTTCTTAATTAAAAGTTTGTTTTTTTTTTCTGTAAGATTACAGTAGCACAATTAATCAAATAAGTTTTATTCCAAAGAATAAAATTCGAATTCATTCAAAACATGAAATCAACAGTATTTTTCCCTTCATTACATATTTGAATGTGGGAATATATTCTTTCTCAAGCTCTGACATCTGAATTTTCATTGATGCAAAAGATCTACGCTTATAACTTTTACTTTCAAACTCAATATTCAAACAAAAGTTTTTTAATCAAAGACTCAATAGGTAATTTAAGTATTGTGCATGCCAAGAACTGAAAGTTGAACTTAAACATTCTACAGGGTCAGAAAAAGACTTCCAAGTGTTTATATTGTTTATAAACCTTGTTCAGTCACAAACCCCTAAATTCACTAATTTTAGCTATCACATGAATGATATGCATGGTCCTTAATGATTGGTTCAAATCAATGATGAATTAACCCTAACCCATCCCAAACAAATCCTTCTTCTATATAAATATATATATATATGTCCCTCAAGAGTCAAGAAATAAGCGAAGAAAAACGATGTTGAAAATGAGTAAATTGCTTGCAACAAGCAATTTCTTCATTTTCAACAATGTTGTCTATTTGTCTATCTCATAAGGCAAAACTTTTCTTTTTTAAAATATCCTTATTACTTAACAGTTGCCATCTGAAATATCTTTCAAATTGGATCAGACTAAAATGCTTTTGTTGGTGATGGGTTTTTACAGGGACAAATTAATCCATCCAGATGAAATTTTCAGTAAACTAACACAAAAACACGCAATGTGCTACACACTGTGAAATGAAATGAAGTTATTTACATACATAACAATGCGGTGATAGTATGTCATGATAAACCCAAACATAATCAAAAAGTCAGCACAAAACTATTGTAAGTGCCTATATATTTATAGGCACTTACATTAGTTTTGTGCGTACCTCTCTAAATGAAAATTATTTGAAATATAAGTCACCCTCGGCCATACAACCATCATAATTATATTGCTAAACTTTCTACTAAAGTTTTAGAATTTAGTTCTAACTGGTGTATTTAACATAGCCTGCAAAGCTCTGAAGTGAAAATGAAAATTACAAACTTTGAACAATCAGATACCACAACTAAATGGACCATAAATCACCTGTTAAGATGTGGCATTGCAAAGGCAGTTAGACAAAAATATTGTCAAACTTGTGCTTTTAAAATCTGCATGTATTAGCACAATTATCTTACCATTGTACAATTTCCTTTGCATTAGGTTTATGCCAAATTCTTGATCTTATCATGAAAACTTGCAGAAATAATGTAGAAGATTTTGGAAATACTTAGATTTAATAAAAATGTGCTATCAATGATATCATGTACTTGTTAGTAGCTGTTTTGTTCTATCACACTTGAAGACCTGTATAAAATGGAATGCTATAGAAATATATGTATCCCAAAATAACTTAAAGCTGATTTTTTTTTTCTTAAGCTATTTAGACCAACATTTCATAACTTGGTCCTTGTTTTACTGACAGAACTTTCGGACAAGGAAAAAATTGAAACCCTGATCAGTTTTAAATATTATGGCTTTTACATACCTTTGGCGAAGACAATATTTTTATTTCAGAAGTTCGTCAAAATACATTTCAAGGAGACAAGAAGCAAAACAATTGCAAGTGTCTATATATCTATAGGAATTTTCAATTGTCTTGCAATCATCCCCCTTTTTTTGGTCCAATGAATATCACTCTTGTGATTACGGGACAAAAATTGGTCACATAATGTTTATTTCCAAATATCACACACAGCCCTATATAAACATTAATGAATTGGTTACCAAAACGCTGCTTTATCATGGCTGACACTCTGAAAAGCTATATTTTCATAGGATGATTGACAGAATGTATTCTAATCTTTTGAAATGAAAGAATAATTTGACCTTATACCATGGTGAGTCTATAATAACTTCTTAACAAAATTCCCATCTCCTGCACATCGTCGATGGCTACCAGAATTCTGTACCTAGTGCTGTAGGTACAATATTTTAGTTGCCTATCAACAATATTTTGCTTGCTATTACAGACATATTTCTTAATCAGTTTGCAAACTTTGGGAAGTATCAAAGTGCAAAAACTATTGTAAAAGCAAAAACTAAAGGGCACTTACAATATAGTTTTGCATTAAGGTAGTAGAACCGTAATAGTTCCCCAACATTTCAGACCTCAAGAACTTTCACAATGTTGAACAAGGTTTCCTAATGAAAATCATTAGGAAACCTCGGTTAACACTGTTAAAGTTGGTTACTTCCAATGAGTTGCAGAACTATTAGGGGTCCACTACCTTAAGCCATCAATATGACTTTTGAAATCTGGGATGCCAAAATATATGTACCACTATGTTCCTATGTTATCGCCATAACTAGATCTTGATCAAGCTTTATTTACATAAATGTTTTTTTTTTTAAGCAAACCAGTCATTTGCAAAATGGTAATTAAATTAATAGCTCCAAAATCTGTATCACAATGGTTGAGAACAAAATGGAACAAATTCATTAACAAGTCTCTCTGGACAATGTCACATATTTCCAGAGTGAGTTAACGATGTTGCGATAAGTGTACACAATTTGAAGAATTCTAAATGAAGTTGATGTTACAATTCATCATGGTCGTCTGTCTGCAATGACAAAAAGGGAGATAAATCAGTATGTATGATTTTAACATCATAATACAGCATTATCTCCCCTTGTACAGCAGAGTCTTTGCCTGTCTGTTCTTAATTCAACGGTACTAATCATACAGGATTTAAGGGCTTCTAAGTTAAAAAAAAGTTGGTTAAGAGTTCGTTATTCAACAAGCTTCAACACCGAAAACACTTGATGAAGAATGAAGCTTATATAGATCTAAATTTGTAAATTATAAGTAACAGTTGCAAGTGCATTAATGTTGAAAGTAACACTGGTGGGATGTAAAAACCATGCAAAAACTTTGTTGTAACAAAACCAATGACTAGATAACATGATGCTGCACTCACAAAAGGAAACTGATGATCTATCTTCACTGCACAACTCATGCATAACTGTTTTGACCCTAACTCATTCAGGAATAACCATGGTCATTTTCAAACAATTTTTTCAGTACAAAGAACAAAGGTATGAATGGTGTATTCTTTACTTTCTATTTTATTTTTTCTTGAAATATGGTTTAATATGGTTATATGCGTGCATGGTTGTGTGTTGATTTTAAACTTCCTAATAAAAGGGTGTTTGTCCTACACACAAAGCTTTTGTAGACAGTATAGCCTATGATCAGCCTAAAGACATGTAGAACTCTGATCTTATCCTATACTATGTGCTTTCAACTAATGCATTTTAGGATAAACTTGCAATTTTGTTGATCAGTTTATTGAAAGTTGGACAGCTTAGGTCTATTTTAAATGACTTAGCGAAAGAAAAAGCGGCATGGGAAGGTGAAGGTATTAGTCTTAAACTAGGTAAGGCAAATAGAGTGTTATGTATTGTTATAATCTTCTGGATATGAATTAGTGTCCCTTCTATGGACATGGCAACTACATAACTCAACTACATATAAATCTGACTTGTTTTCTAATATTTCTTCGCATTTTCATGTTTCTTTGTTGACTACATCAATTAAGTACAAGTTTCCTTCATGTCTAAAGTTATCTTGCCATTAATTCACATTTAGTGTGGCCCTGGTCAGTCCTAATGAGCATAACTAAAACACACACAGGCAAAGCTCTGGTACAAGGGGGGTATGCTTGAATTATTTTCAGCGTCAATTATTGGAGCTCCAGATATGGGAAGTCATAAATTTCATGTCCAAATACTATATTATTAGTACCAAATTCAAGTCTTTGTGAAAGGACTAAATTAAGTACAAACAACAAGGCAATTGCAAGGAACCAATAAAACAATACCCTAAACTTCTTTCCAACACAGTCCCAAGATCTAATGTCCCTTAATGTGACTGTTTCTCAGAAAATGTTTCAGAAAAGGAAGAAATTGCTTGTTAAGAGCAATTTCTTCCTTTTCCAAAAACACTTTCTACTCATAGGATATTTTCTGTCTAAAACTGCATTCACTTTTTCAACTTGGACGAGTTCAAAATTTTTATAATTTCATTGAATTTTCTGCCTCTATCTGGAGTCCCAGTCAAAATATCTAAAATTATGAACACTGTTAATACATGAAACAAAGGATTAACATCATATCAGAATAAGTACAAAATTTTAATCTACAAATATATAATAAAGCAAATATATGTCCCCCACCCCGCTGAATTTACAGTGGTTGCTTATATAATTCATAAAGATAACAATTCCTGTAGTAAAGTTCACTTTATATCTATATATTTATTCAATATATTAAATCTTAAGATATGAAGAGAATATATATTGATTTCATAGAGTTATTGAAGTAAAAACCAAATCACACACGTATGAATCTGCTTCACATATTCATACAGTGTGATTAAGTTTTTAGTTTCATAACTCAAGGGAATCAACAATTACATCTTTTAGATGTAAGGACCTGATTTGAGCCTAACCCATGATTGAAGATTGGGAGGTCTGATGTTCTACCAAATGCAAATAATGAGTAAGGGCTGAATCTCAATGAATGTATTTTGTTTATCAATTTTTTATCTAGCTTGCACAATCACTGGCCTGAATGATTTAGAAACATTATGAGAAACAACTAAGTATCCAAAGTATTATTTGTATCTCTTAATGCTCATGGCCTCTTCAGAAAGAATACCTCAATCCATCATAAGCCAACCAATAAATTGTAAATACACCTTATTCACTGCTTTGGTAACTTATTGAGGATATTTCACTTCATAATTGAGCCTGTGCGTGACATTTCAAACAATTTGAAATGTTCATGACATGTAAACATTGAGAGGCCCAGACAGCAAAAAACTGTAAATATAAAGTTACCTGATTGTCTTCAGATACTTTGAGACCTTATCTTTCTAGTAAAAGCAAAGTGAAAACTCTGGTCAGACTGTGCGGATGCACAGGCTGGTCAGAGTCTTTGCTTTGCGCACATTTGAAATGGTTGGAAATCTCACGCACACGCTCAATTTAATTTGAAAAGATATCAAAGAGGCAAATAACAGAAGAGACTTCACACGACACTTACCTTTTCTTCCTGATCATCTTTTGTATCGTCAGAACTTTCTTCATCATCATCAGCGCTAACTTCTTCGCTATCTTCTTCTTCTGCTGGCTCATCGTCATCAAATACAGGCTCATCCTCAACCTGGATTATAAATAAAATAAATATAAACAGATGTTTGTAAAACATTTTTGCCCCCCATAAAAGTAGGTCAATAGCCTATTCTTTGTCAATGAATGAAGGGCAATAACTCACAAAATATAATGAGTAGAGTTATGGTTCATGTGCATTGCACTTCTCCTCAATGAGATCTATCCACTTGTGAAGTTTCATGATTGTAGCTTGCATACTTTTTGAGATATGCTCCGGACAAACCGACCAACAGATCGATAAATGCAAAGCAATATACCCCCTCTTCTTCACAGGGGGGCATAATAAATCATGTTCTTCAAGCATACAATGCCTGTTATCTCAAAATTAAATGCATTGGCTTCCCTTGCAATCTTTTAATTTTTAAGCATATTTCGAACAATATAATTTCATCAAAATTAATTGATCAAATTTAACTCATTGTTTTTTGAAAATATTATTGGTGGACATATGAAACCTTCTAACCATAAAATTAGGTATAAGTTAGTGGACCTGTAATAGTTCCACAACATTTCAGAACCCTTGATCTTTCACAATGTTGACCAAGGTTTCCTAATGAAAATCATTAGGAAACCTCAGTTAACACTGTTAAAGTTCATTACTTCTGAAATGTTGCGGAACTATAATGAGTCGACCACCTTAATTTACAAAAGTTTTATCTTCTCATTCAACATGAAAATTATGAATATTGCTGAATCAAAGTATGACATAAAAGTAACAAACAATCATTATCATTACAGCAAAATATAATGTAGCCAACTCTTCCATCAACCCTGGAGCTGTTAAAATTAACAGACAGAAAAATTTCCCGAAATTACAGTTCTTATGCAAGTAGTAGACAGATTTGTAAATGGTTTACAACCTGATGCTCTTACCATGGCTTGTTTTTTTATAGGGTTCTAATTGATTTGGGGTTCTAACAGATTTGGGATTCTAACGGATTTTCATTGCCAAGAAATTAGATGTAAATAGAACATTGCTTTTAGTAAATGCCTGGTGTTAGTCTTCAAAACACAAAAAGAAAACTAAAACCCATTCTATCTAAAACATGAAAAGAAATCTCCAACCATATGTTTACTTACCTTTTCACTTAAATCAATGCCCATAGCTTGTCGGAGCATTCTTTCTATTCTGCCAGCAAACGCAGCAGAATCAGGTACATTGTATCCTGATCTTAAAGCTGCAGTTTCAAACATTACAACTGCTAGATCTTTGGCGTTCTCGTCTTCTGCATTTGCCTGAAAGAGAGAAGATTCCCGATAAGTTTACTGAAATCATTCCTGCATTCAGGTTGTCAAAACAGTGCAAGGCGTTTGCAAATTATGCAAAGCCTGATATAATTTACAAACAGTTAGCACCATTTTTTTCAGCCTGAATACAGGGCATGGTTTTAGTCTGACATAAAAAAAAATGGAACCCCAATGGCTCAATAGTAGAAATCATACAGTTTCTGTCCTCTTAGAAGTTAGGAAGTGACTCACAACAGTTTCGCAAGGTTTCAGAAGTCATAAACTTTAACAGTGTTAACCAAGGTTTCCTAATGATTTCATAATTTAACCTTGGTTTATTTTGGTAAAGCTCCTGAGTTTCAAAAAATTCTGGAACTAATACAGTTCCACTACCCTAAGTGATTTACATTAATAATACCACAATAAAAGTAAACATACTTACATCAACTTTGGTTTTCAAGTCTTTTATGAGTGGATGACGGGGGTTGATTTCTAATGTCTTTTTCTGTGAGGCATAGTAACTGTAAATGAACAATGGGAACAGATTAGCAATAGAATTCATAATTTCATCATATCGAGGGTTCAGTGAAAGACTGTATTAAGTGTATATACATTGTATATACACTTACTATAGTCTTGCACTGAACCCTCAATATGTTTCACACAGAAAGGGAACATCTGAGAACTCTGTAAAATAAATATTTGAAAAAAGATTGGGTCCATCATAGGTCATCCAGAGGTCTTAGGTCTAAAAGAAAAGTAGAATGACCTGTCTTGATTTAGCAAACCAGCCAAGTTTGAAAAGATTTGACCCTTGTTAGCCAGAACAGTCTGCCACAGGGTTGATACTTTACAAACTTACCTACCAAGATGGTCCCTTTTTGCCAGACAGGTCATATTATTATAATTAACCCTTGTCATGCTGATCCTTGAATATTCCTCCAATGGCAGGAAGTAAAGTAAAGAGCAGTCTGCACATAGGTGCAGTCTGATCTTAGTCTATACCACCTGATTTTCCTTTTCAAACAGAAAACTTTCAAAATTCTATTTTTCAAAATCAAATGCCGACTAACAATAAGGAAATACAGAGCTATCAGCTCTTTGATTTTGAAATAATTTTGCTGAGGTTTTTTATTCAACATGACAAGGGTTAAGATGTCTATTCTATGTGACTAATTTTCAACGGCTTCATGCACTAAAAATAGTTTCTTGTCAATTTCAATTATATCCTGGATGAAAAGTTTTTTTTTTAGAAAATAGATATTTATTTCTCTTTTTCTACTTTTGTAAATGTAATTCCTACACTCTGAAATGACTTTTCTTAATTTACAGTTTCAACTTTAGTTCCAGCTCAACAAAGCTTCACAATGGCTCAGCACAAAACCTATAAATAAATAGGCAGTTACAACTGTGTTTGACTGAGCAATCAAAATGGATTATTGATAAGCAGTTTTTAATGAATAATGCCGATTCAAAACATCAGAGATTTAGAACCACAAAAAACACTGAGTACTAAGCTTACAGAAACAAACAGTTTTTAGTTTACTGACAGGTTATACAAATACTCACTTTTGAGATGGGTCGCCAGTTTTGGCATATGCCTGAGCTTTCATGATCCTCTCCATATTTCCTGACCATCCAAACTGACTGGCCACCAGGGCACATGGAGATTCTGTTAATCTTTCAGAAATGGTTGCTTTCTCAATCTGAAAATGAAAAATTCATAAAGTTTGGATTTTTAGTCAAATTGACAGGAAATATAGACAGATCAGCCTACACATTTGTAGTCTTATTGTATTAAGTCTACAAAACCTGTTAGAGTAATCCAAGAAATGTTTATCGATTGAGTTTTTAAAAGAAATAAACCACAGCAAGTGTTTACAGACCTTTGAATTATAATTTTTTTGTAAAAAAAAAGTTTGTTTTACTCAGCATTACAGTGTTTAGAACACCAAAAATAAATCTAGGTGACAAGAAATGAGTCACAAAAAGATATTCCAGCAAATACTTTGATTTTCACCTATGACCCATTTGACCTTCAGCTGTGACCTTCACCTTGAGCATATCTGGACAATAACTTTGCACGACACTAGTAATCACCCAGGGGAACAATTATGCCAAGTTTAAAATTCATCCATAAATGTTGAATTCATGCTCTGAACAAGAATGGCACCCATGCACATACTCACACGCAGACAAAGGTAACTCTATATCAAGGGTTCAGTGAAAGACTTTACTACATTACATTGTATATACACTTAGTACAGTCTTGCACTAAACCTTTGATATGCCTTAAAATTATCAAGTTTCATTTATCTCTGCTAAGTTTCAGCATGATTGGCCCAGTAGTTTGTCAGAAATTTTTAAAGAAATTGAACATCATACAATGAATGACAGACGACAAACATAAATAGACAGAGGGTAACTGATTACAATAGCTCACTTTAAGCACTTTGTGCTCAAGCCAGTTAAAAACAAAAACTTACTTTATCACCTAAAGCTGTATCCTTCAACCATTTAATCAAAGGTTCATAATCTTTTTCCAATTGTTCTTTGTATTCTTTTGCCTTCTCTGATTGATCAATTTTCAGTCCCTCCTTGGCCACATTCTGGAATTTCTTGCCCTCAAACTCAGGCAGGGATTGGATACAATATTCATCAACAGGTTCTGTTAGATACAATACTTCAAAACCTTTCTTCAACAACCTCTCTACAAATGGGGAATTTTCAACCTGTAATAAAAATCAAAGAATGAGCCTGTATGTTACATCTCAAAAAACATTTCCAATTTGTTGCAATTTTAAGACTCTGATCAGCCTGTACATTTGATTTGTTTGTTTCTTTGAATAGGGCTTAATGCAACTTTCAACAATCTTTCAGTTCTATGGCGGAAGCTGTAGCATCTAACAATAGATTCCTGGTATTTCTCACACCATTACTACCATCATATCCTTTTCTATCCTCTAACTGTTATCCTACATAGGTCATCGATTATCGACCCATTTGTGGGAAACAAATAGTCCGAAAGGATTAGTGCTGCCGTCGGGGATCCAACCCATTACCTCATAATAGAGAGGCCGATGGGCTACCAACAGTGCTATGGTAGAGGCTTTCTGTGAATTTTGTACAGTCTGATCAGTCTTCACTGTGAATAACCAAGATAGCCTCTGTCTTCAAGTGTCGGTCACCAACTCATTGGAATAATATATTTTTAATACACTTTGTGTGTACTGTATGTTCTTCACAAACACATCAAGTTGTTGGAAATGCCATGCCCTTTACAACTTCTTAGGTGGGATTGGTATTTTGCTTTCAACCCACTGCCAGACACAGACACCCAACTAAACAAGGTCCATAAGACTAAGCCCATCTCTTTTAGAGCTTTAATCTAATTTAGACCTATTACCTGGTTAAAGGGTATACAAAATGTTGAATATGTCAGACATTTTTGGCTAAACATATGGAAAGAATTGAAGACAGTTTGCAACAGACTTCAATTTTCTTCACCTTCAGTTGATCCTCAGAAGGTCTACAGGACTGACATCAGACAGTTTTGAGAGTCCTGAATACTTGTGAGTCTCAGATTTGCAAAACCTGTATTGCTTAACCCTTGTCATGCTGGCCAAAATTTATTTAGCATGACAAGGGTTAAAATCCTGAAGCTATAACCCTAACTGTTTCCCATGATTGGCCTAAAATAATCAATTCACTGAACCATCAAATCTGATAAATAGAGGATATTAAATGAGTGGTCATGAAATACCGAATTTATAAAACAAGTCATCTTCAAACAGATAAAAACGAAGCTGGGTTGAGTTTTTATTTGTTTTAGATGACGAGTTTAATAAATTTGGTATTTTATTAGCACAAATTTGATATTCTATTTATAATATGCCCCAAACTTTTGCGATAAGTAGACAAAATCCCAGAATTCATTGATTAAAATTTTTCCACAAAACATATAAAGCTGTTTGAAATACGACATCATCTCCTCCATTATGACAACACATTCACCACAACAAGATAGCCCTGCCTTACATTCTAAGCTCATTTGCATAATTATTCCACTACTGTAATAACACCCATGTAATATCAAAAATATTCAACTGGATTATTTCACTCCCGCGACGTAGGTCATATAAAAAAGTTTACTTTGTGAAAGAAAAAGAATACCAACCTCAGCCCTGCTGGTTCCAGCCATAAAGTAAATATGTTCTTGTTTCTCCTTCATCCTTTCAATATAATCAGCCAGAGTAGTTTGTTCAGTATCAGAGTTTGATGAGAAAAATCTCAATAACTTGGCTAATCTAGTTCTGTTAGAGTGGTCCTCAATTACACCTAGCTTGATGCTGAAAGATAGGGCATATATTATAATATATAAAATATATATAGGATAGGTCATCAGATATTTTGTTTGAGATAAGCTGATCTTAACTGGTTCTAGAATAGAATGTTATTAAGCGAGCCTTGGTGAAATTAATAACTTTTCTTTTCTAGTCAAGGTTAAGGTCAGCTTATCTCAAACTAAATCAAATAACAGATTCTTTTCCTCTCACAAAACCTTTTTTTGGCACATGCAGATGATAAAAATACTGTGATAACGTGCTTTAGATGTCGTCGTGATGACATCATTGAGAATGTGATCCTACACATGTGTAGGACAAGGATATCGTTGATGACCGTTTGCTGTAGAAGACAAGGCAAGCTATTTGAGAAAATAAAAATATATTATCAGCCTGTGTAGTTTGTTCAGTATCAAAGTTGGAGGAGAAACTTGGCTAGTCTTTTTCTGTTAAAGTGATCCTCAATTACACCTAGTTTTATACTGAAATATTTCCTTAAAGCAAATTATATAATCTAAGTTGATGTTTTTGTATTGAAAGCAATGCAAGGGCATAAAAATGAATTTATTGTAACTTTTGTTATGGTCTTGGCCATGTGTTGTCCCTAGATTAGACCCACTGTAACTAAAGACCTTTAATTTGGGATCAACATATATACCTCAGTGTTTTGCATTTGCAGTAGGTTATCAAGCACTATATATCGATGGCTCAGTGCGAAACAGTTGTAACTGCCTATATGTTTATAGGCAGTTACAACTGTTTCGCGCTGAGCCATCAATATGCTTAAATGCCAGACAATATTGTCAGTCAGAGATCATACCATAAAACTTCAGGTTGATTAAGCTATAATAATGAAATTTTGGCCATGTAAAGGCAATAATGAATGGACAGTGTAATTAATAATACCGTATATACTCGCCTGTAAGACGCAGATTTTTCACTGTTTTTTCACTGGAATTTCGAGGGGAGCGTCTTATAAGCGGGTCAAGAAAATTACCTTAAAAAATTCTGGTCAATTTAGCCTAAATTACGATCTTCTGGTGACTTATTGTGCTAGACGAACAAAGTAAAAAAAAAGTTTTCCCTCGCCGCAAAATAACATTAAACCCATTCCTTTCATTATTTCAATACTTGCAATTCGTGAATTATTCCAATGAAATAATAAAGATCCTTTGTTATAAAGCCTTTCTATCATCCATCGTGTAAATTACTTCTATGACGTAATATCGTCTGCTGGCCATATCTATCTAACTTGATAACCTCATATGACCTTAAACCAGGTGGCCACTACACAGTGTGTTAACTGTTGCATGTAAATCTGCAGTTGAATAACAGACTGGGTACAATAAAATTACATGGAAGATCGTATACCAGTCATGATAAAAGTGACTCGTAACCATGTTTTTTGATTTAAAATACAAGCTGACTGAGATCATCTTTGGCAATGATTAATAATATCTAATTATAAGAAACTGAAAAATATTCCTGTAAAATAAAATATCTTTACATTTTAGAAATACAAATTTCTGAAATATTCATATTTTGTGCTTTATACTTGTACTAATTAAGGTAAAGTTGTCTCCCTTGTTTAAAGCACCACCATTATTTCTAGCTATGGAAATGAAAACAAATGGGATTTCTTGGTGGGTTTTACGATGGATTACACTATTGTCTGAATTTTCGTTACTTGAACAGTTTCCCCTTCACAATTGGTCAGTAAAGAGTGCAAGTTGTTGATCTAGAGCCAAGATTAAAATTAATAGCGTCTTATAAGAGGGTCAATACCAAATCCTTCATTAGAAACTCGGAAGTAGGGGTAGCGTCTTATACCCGAGGGCGTCTTTCAAGCGAGTTTTTACGGTAATCACCAAACTCTTGATTTCATATTTCAACTTACTTTGTACTATATTCCTTCCAGAATTTTTCAAATTCATCTTTTTCAATCTTTTTAATCATGTCTAGTGTCTTCCTGACCAGTTTCTTCCTGATGACCTTGAGCAGTTTATGTTGCTGCAACGTTTCTCTGGACACGTTAAGTGGAAGATCGTCGGAGTCTACGACACCTCGGATAAATGACAAATATTTCGGCATCATATCCTCGAAATCTTCTGTGATGAAAACTCTTCTTACGTACATCTGAAATTTTGAAACATTTAAATATATAAAACAAAGACATACCAGAATTATACGCTTGATTATGAAATACATGTACTTTTTTCAGCACTCCTTATTTCACATTAATTTTCATTTCACTCATGTGGAAAGTCTACGTTTTTTTAACTACACAAACAATTATCTCATCTATAAGTATTAACAAGAATATCATTTAAAATCACTGTAAACATGGTGTATTAGCTTGGTGAAATTAGAGGTAATCTTCAAGAATCTTGCATACCCTTTTATTTCACCAAGCTATAATGAAAAAGATGCTTAAGGCTTCAATGGAGACTGAAAGCACTAACAGGGAAGGGGTGAAATGTCATACACAGGCTCATTTCTATGGCCCAGGGCAAAACATGTGTAACTCCCTATATGTTTATAGGGAGTTACAACTGTTTCGCACTAAGTGATCGATTTGGAAATGACATCATGTTCTTTACCTTAATTCCGTCGATTTTCTTGCCATAGTTGGAAAACATATCATGTGGTGATGATTTCGGTACAAATAAGATGGATTTAAATGTAACCTCGCCCTCGGCTGTAAAATGGATCTTAGCTAGTGGTTCGTCAGATGCTTTGGTGAGCGACTTGAAAAACTCATTGTATTCATTGTCTTCAACGTCCGCTGGTCTGTGGAAAGATGAGGAAATAATATTTTTAGAACAATTAAATGCAGTAAATATTACTTGAGTAACCATTTCTATTAAGGGACCAACTTTATTTAGTGACCGCAAAAATAAGTGCCTTCACCTTAAGCAAAATCTCTATAACAAAAGTGAAGATTCTCAAATAAAAAATTGTTTATTATTGAATGTTGTTGGAACCAGTTAGAATCGTTTCAATGAGGTGATTCTAATAATTTGAATATCATTGGGATTTAATAAGACTTCAATCTATATAATGATATAAAAAAAAAATAACATCTCTGATTTATAATGATTGTATTAAGCGACCATCCCCATTTGAAACCACTTTTTGGTAGTCTCCTAAGTGAATGCTCAACACAATTTCTACTGTACTGTAAATCATGTAGATTTCACATGGAATAATTTTTCTCGACTTTGGATTTGACAGATGTATTGGTGAGTTTGTTTCAGCAATAGTTATATCGAGGGGTCAACGCAATGCAGCACTTAAATATTTTTTACCCTGAACCCTGACCGATTGACTTACTTTCTGGTCCATAATGGTTTCATGTAATAATGATTGCAAGCACCCAGTCCCAGACAGTTTAAGTGACTTTCTTGGTTTTTGGTTTATCCTCCTTTTTCATTACCAATTAAGAAGTGTTCTTGGAAGGATCAGCACAAATCTATTATAAGTGCATATACATGTATATATTTAAGCACTTACAATAGATTTGACCAAACCACTTGACTTACTTTCTGGTCCAGAGAGGTTTCATATCATTTACGAGTACCCAGTCCCACACAGTTTTAGTGACTTTCTTGGTTTTAGGTTTATCCTCATCTTTTTCCTCCTCAACCTCGGCCTCATCATCTTCATCATCTTTCTCCTTGTCCTCCTCCTTAGGGGCCTCATCTTCTTCCTCATCAATTGGTTCCTCGACCTCCTCAGTCTGAAAAAGAGAGGAAATTTATTTAACCCTTGTCATGCTGAATAAAATTTGGCTAAAAATTTGCATAAAAACCAAAGGGCAGAAAGCACTTTAAGTACCAACTACGTCAATTTTTATTTGAAAAACTTAATCTATTGACAATTCTGGTTTGGAAGTGATAAACAGGTGGTGTAGACTAACATCAGACTGCACATATGTGCAGGCTGATGTTTGTCTATAGCTCCTGCCAAAGCAGGAATATTCCAGGTTTAGCATGACAAGAGTTAAAAAGAGTAGAGGACTCAAATCTTATATTGTGTTCAGCTTCAGTCTGACCATTTAGGTGCTATATCTATATTTTTTTCATTTTTACTCTTTAATGTCAACTCAGTTCTGTATTGTTTTTCTACATGCATTACTTTAAAACATTTAAGTCTTTTCCTTTTTTTAACCCTCTAACTAGATATTTTTCTGTATTTTTTTTTTAACTGAAAAAAAATTCTTTTGCAAAACTTCTCAGTCAAGTTTCATTTTTGATCAGATATTTTTTGATAGATAATGTAATAAAATTTCAATTTTAATATTTCTATTGAAAACCTTTGACATGCAATTTCTATATTTTGCAAATTGCATCTGCCCAAAGCTACGAAGAAATTTTAAATTTCAATATTTTGAACTCGCCTGCAACACCTTTTAATTCTGGATAATTGTAAGCTTATCATTGTCATCTGTTTATTGGCTAAACTATTACGAAGCCATGTCTGTATCATATAGTCTATAAATATAAAATACAAACTGAGTGTATTATATGAAAAAGAAAATCTAACGAGGTTGGGAGAATTGATCATTGTCGAGGCTCTGCCAAGACAATTATCAATTCTCACAACCTTGTTGGATATTTTTTCCATACAATACACTTAGTATGTATTATATTTATCTTATAACCCCTATTTGCCTTGTTTTCGTAGATGTTTCTAACAGGAATGCAAGTTTCTAAAAATAACCGCATTATATCTTTGTTCTAAAATAACTATGTGATATCATAAAAAATATCATATGGGATGTTATCATACAGATATTTGTATAATTATAAGATAAAGTATTTTCTATTTGTAGAAATATACCTTGCTTTCCCAAAGATAGATGTTAAAGGTGATAAACTGACTGTATTTCTGTACAAGATTCTTCAGGGTGTTCTCTTCCAGGAAATCATGGGCCTCCTCTTTCAAATGTAGACTGAAAACAAATGAACTTATTTCAAAAGGCTTTCCAAAACCATCTGTAAATATCTTGCAACAACCATCTGTAAATATCTTGCATCAACCATCTCTAAATATCTTGCATCAAAGGATAACAATACATTAAAAGCAATTTCTATTTTCAGCACTTTTTCTTCCAATATTTTATTTTCTGTCCTTTACCTTTTTCCCAAACTTTTTGTTTTCCTTCATGTGATAGTACAAATATATCAATGTTGTATGTAGAAAATGTTGGTTATTTCAAAAGAAAAGAACAGATTCTTTTAAGGACCTATTACTTTCAGGGAAGATACATGTAATAGACTTGTAAAATTACGAACTAGGCCTACAGACCTGTGGCAAATAGTAGTTAGTATTGAAACCTAAAGATCATGCTCAAATCTAACCCTTTAAATGCTGAATAGAATTCTGCAAAAAAATCATCAAAATCAATAGGCTGATAGAAATCAAATTAGGAACTGGTGGTCAATATTTCTTTTAAAAACAAGATGTCTTTAAAACATTTATGCCCTCAATAAAAGCAGGTCAATGGCCTATTCTTTCTCAATCAACATAGGGCAATTTCTCACAAATTATGACAAATAGAGTTATGGTTCTTGTGTAATGCACGTCTCCTGCGTGAGATCTATCTACCTGTAGAGTTCATGATTCTAGCTTGCATACATTTTGAGATATTCTCCGGACAAAAAACATGCTATGGACAGACCAACCAGGGACAGACAGATGGACCGGAACGACAGACTGACCGACAAATGCAAAACAATTTACCCCCTTTTCTTCGAAGGTGGCATAATAAAATCAATAGACAAAAATTGTTCAGAGTAGACAATCAGGTGGTGTAGACGAAGATCAGACTGCATGTATGTGCAGGCTGATCTACGATCTTTATCTATACCACAGTAATTATCCAGATTCCGCATGACAAGGGTTAAAAAGTGTCTGATTTCAAGCCTGTATAAACGAAGCCTACCTGACAGTGGTTCCTCGTCCAAGAGTATTGCCTCGTGGATCTTTGGTTACGCTGAAGGATGCAGAGTCCGATTCCCATATATGTTGTTCATCATCATTATTTTTGGACGTCACAATAACTCGATCAGCGACTGTGAGATTGAATAAAGCAAAACTAAATATGGGCAAGTAAAGCTCAACATTAATAGACCTGAATCACTACAATGCAGATTTGACCCTTACCCTATTGAATTTAATTTCCAGGGTTCTCACAAACTTCATATCAAAGTAAAATTCCCCAACTTTTTCCTGACTTTTCACCGACTTTCTTTCAAAATTCCCTGACCAAAATCATTGGAGCTTACTGAGCATATGTAATCATAAACAGAGACTCAAATTACAGATGAGTTCTTAAATTAATCAACAAAATATCCTTTCTACTGAGATATAATGGCAAATACACCCATGCCTTTTTTAGAGGAAACTGACATAGCCTCTTGTTTTTTTTCTATACTTTTATAAATATTTTTTCATCTGATTCTGAAATTCACCAACTCTACCCTGCCTTTAGTCATATTTTCAAATTTCCCTGATTAATTTCAAAATTCCCTGACTTTTGCCTGACCTTGATTTTTTTAAAAAAAATTTCAGACTTTCTCTGACCATGGGAACCCTGAACTTTGTTTTAAACAAGTTCGAAATTTTTGAGACATTTCAACTCTGGCTCCAATCTTCCTACAAAAGTTAGGTAAGTAACATGAAGTGTTAACTAAGATCAGATAGCATAGATCCAACTGCACATCTTTGCAGGTCAATAAAACTGTCTGCCAAATCTTTGTATACAATATGCCATGAACATCGTAAGCAGACTTAAAACAATCAGAGGGTCAATAACAAAGAAAGGTTTTAAGCCTGGCAACTTTTAAAATTTCTGATATCAATTAGACTTTTTGAGAAATATTCTTACCTAAGAAAGATGAATAGAATCCTACACCAAATTGACCAATCAGATCCGTCATTTCAACTTGTGACTGCGCCTCCCCAAGTTTTGTTAAGAATTCACTGGTACCAGACTTAGCTATAGTACCAAGGTTATTAACAAGATCTTGTTTTGTCATACCAATACCAGTGTCTGTTACATGTAGAACGTGATTGTCTTTATCAGCCTGAAAATAAAATATTGTAGAGAAGTTGAGCAAACATAACCTTGAAAACAAAATATTTGGTGCAAATCTAATACAACTAGAACTGTCGCAGAGCGGACTAATACCCCCCACAAGCGCTTTGTCAGAATGCAAGTGCTATTAGTGCATGATGTGTTTGTAACTAATATTGAGGTCATATGTAGCATTTGCATGAAGTTTCATGATTCTAGGTCGCTTGGTTTTTTAGTTAAAAGTCTAGAAATGAAAATTGAAAAAAAATTGACTGTGACCTTGACCTTTGACCTATATGACCCCAAAACAATAGGGCACTTCCTTGGATCATAAGCAACATTTGCATAAAGTTTCATGCTTGTAGGTCACTTGGTTCTCGAGTTAGAGTCCGGAAATGAAAATTGAACATAAATTTACTGTGACCTTGACCTTTGACCTATGTAACCCAAAAACAATAGGGCACTTCCTTGGGTCATAAGGAACATTTGTATAAAGTTTCATGATTGTAGGCCACTCGGTTCTTCAGTTAGAGTCCGGAAACGAAAATTGAACAAAGACTGACTGTGACCTTGACCTTTGACCTACATGACCCAAAAACAATAGGGCACTTCCTTGGGTCATAAGGTCTACGGACGGATGGACGGACGGATGGACAGACGGACAGACAGACAGACATGGTGAAACCAATATACCCCCCTCTACTTCGTAGGTGGGGGGTATAAATAGGAGCCTACGTACAAATTTGATTTTATTTTATGCAGAAAGAATACAAAGTGGAAACAGAAGAAATTGCTTAAATCAACAAAAGCAATCTCTTCATAATCTCTCAATGGATGAAAATGTTAACCATTGTCATGCTGAGCGCAGAATATTCCTGCTTTGGCAGAAGCTATAGACAAACATCAGCCTGCACATATGTGCAGTCAGATGTTAGTCTACACCACCTGTTTCTCACTTTCAATAGATTTAGTTTTTCATATAAAAATTGACCTACAGTTGGTACTTTCAGTGCTTTTTGCCCTTTGATTTTGATGAAAAATTTTTGCCAAAATTTAATCAGCAAGACAAGGGTTAATAATTCATTCCTGATTTATAACAAATATTTCCTTACCAATATATTTCCCCCACTCACTTTGAATATTACAAATTAATGGCATTGACCATTGTCAAGCAAAATAAAATCCTTGGCATTGCTGTAAAATCAAGGTGTTGAAAGCACTGGATGCCCTTATTGTGAGTCAGTATTAATTATAAAATATGTTCTTTAAACTCTTCTGGTTTTAAAAGAAAAATTAGTTGTTAAAGACTAAGATCAGACTGCACATATGTGTAGGTTGATCTTAGTCTATACCTAAAGCAGGGATATCCCAGGCTCAGCCTGACAAGGGTTAATTATCAGCTATATATTTAAGGATGCATAATTGCCACCATAAACAAGAGGCCCAAGAGGGCCTGTAACGCTCCACTGGCTTAAAAATCTCAAGATTTGAAAGAGAGATATTGAAAATAGAAGGTAATGAAAGTGAACATCATTCAGAAGGAATTCTGATTTTTTCTAAGTTGAAACAGACTAACGAAGGAATGAACTAATTTAACTGATATGTAAAATTACAAGGAAGAAAACTATTTAGATATCACTTTGAAACAAGAGGACCAGAATGGCCCTAAACCAATCACCTGAATTTTATTGATCGAGTGGATCTCATCCAATCCATATTTCTTGAGCAACTTTAGAAGAGGGTCACCCAAGGAACATTCTGGTAAAGTTTCATTGAAATCGGCACAATGGTTCAGGAGGAGATGTCGTTCAAAAATTTCGGGGTCAAAAAAAGCCCCGCCCTGCCACACCCATATTTGGGGGTCAATCCAAATTTCTTCAACAACTTAAGAAGATAAGTTGATCAAGGAACATTCTGATAAAGTTTCATTTAAATCAGCCCCATGGTTCAGGAGAGGATGTAGTTCAAAGATTTCGGGATCAAAATAAGCCCCTCACTGCCACGCCCATATTTGGGGGTCAATCCAAATTTCTTGAATAACTTTAGAAGAGGCTCACCCAAGGAACATTCTGGTAAAGTTTCATTGAAATCGGCACAATGGTTCAGGAGGAGAAGTCAATCAAAGGTTTTGGGGTTAAAAAAAGCCCCCCCTGCTAGCCCATATTTGGGGGTCAATCAAAATTTTTTGAACAACTTTAGAAGAGGGTCACCCAAGGAACATTCTGTTAAAGTTTCATTAAAATCAGCCCCATGGTTCAGGAGAGGATGTAGTTCAAAGATTTCGGGGTCAAAATAAGCCCCACCCTGCCACACCCATATTTTGGGGTAAATCCAAATTTCTTGAACAACTTGAGAAGAGGCTCACCCAAGGAACATTCTGGTAAAGTTTCATTGAAATCAGCACAATGGTTCAGGAGGAGAGGTCAATCAAAGGTTTTGGGGTCAAAATAAGCCCAACCCTGCCACGCCCTTATTTGGGGGTCAATCCAAATTTCTTCAACAACTTAAGAAGATAAGTTGATCAAGGAACATTCTGATAAAGTTTCATTTAAATCAGCCCCATGGTTCAGGAGAGGATGTAGTTCAAAGATTTCGGGATCAAAATAAGCCCCGCACTGCCACGCCCATATTTGGGGGTCAATCCAAATTTCTTGAATAACTTTAGAAGAGGCTCACCCAAGGAACATTCTGGTAAAGTTTCATTGAAATCGGCACAATGGTTCAGGAGGAGAAGTCAATCAAAGGTTTTGGGGTTAAAAAAAGCCCCGCCCTGCTAGCCCATATTTGGGGGTCAATCAAAATTTTTTGAACAACTTTAGAAGAGGGTCACCCAAGGAACATTCTGTTAAAGTTTCATTAAAATCAGCCCCATGGTTCAGGAGAGGATGTAGTTCAAAGATTTCGGGGTCAAAATAAGCCCCGCCCTGCCACACCCATATTTTGGGGTAAATCCAAATTTCTTGAACAACTTGAGAAGAGGCTCACCCAAGGAACATTCTGGTAAAGTTTCATTGAAATCAGCACAATGGTTCAGGAGGAGAGGTCAATCAAAGGTTTTGGGGTCAAAATAAGCCCAACCCTGCCACGCCCATATTTGGGGGTCAATCAAAATTTCTTGAACAACTTTAAAAGAGGGTCACCCAAGGAACATTCTGGTAAAGTTTCATTGAAATCGGCCCAATGGTTCAGGAGGAGATACCATTCAAAGATTTCAGGGTCAAAATAAGCCCCGCCCTGCCACGCCCATATTTGGGCGTCAATCCAAATTTCTTGAACAACTTTAAAAGAGGGTCACCCAAGGAACATTCTGGCCAAGTTTCGTCAAAATCCACCAAATGGTTTAGGAGGAGAAGATGTTTAAAGAAAAGTTTACGCATGCACGCACAGACGCACGCACGGCGGACACCTCGCCATGACAATAGCTCGCTGGCCTTCGGCCAGTGGAGCTAAAAAGTAGCCTGGTTAAATGATCATTCAAAGTGTTGAGCAAAACAGCTACAAATATGTATCACACATAATCACACATATAGCTGTTTAACAGTATTCCTGCTATGCAATTTAACAGGTGGAATTATTTAGTAAATCATCTCTTCACAAACCTCATTATCTATCGCTTGAATGAATTACCCTATATATGATTGTATGTAGAACATATGCGTGCACAAAAACTATGTTGTAGGTACCCATTAGAATGGTCTCAACAAGACAATTCCAATGAGTACCCACAACATAAGATTTTATTTCTAAAAACGATTTTGGACTTGAAATACCACTTCATACTTATCTGACCCTCTGGCTGTTTTTTGAAGATTGACTAAATACTAAATTATCAAGCTGCTCAAGGAGCCAGGAAGATTTTAGAAGAAATGACTTAAATTTGATTTTTAGAATTTTTGTAAGGGTCCTTTTCTTAACCCTTTGCTGTTTAAAATCCCTGCTTTTTAAGTGCCTGTGATTTTATGATTGAGAAAACATTGTGAAAAAAGAAGAAATTGCTTCTGACAAGCAATTTCTTCTTTTTCCACACTATTTTCTACCCTGCTGGATGGTTATTTTTCAAATTGAATCCACTTTAAATTTTCGTCTGCAAAACCTTTGAATTTGGACAAGTCCAAAATTTTGTAAAACAGGAAAGTGTTAATTCTATAAAAAATAGTTTGTGAAAACAGCATCTATAGCAGTATTTCTATTATTACCTATAAATTATACGAGTTTGATCTAGAAATAATGAGGTATAGGCATTTGTATCCCACATTTATTCTGGCTAATAGATAACATATTGCACTATGCATATTCAAAGTGTGTTATCAATTATTGCTTACAAAATTGGCATCAAGTGATGACAGCAATTACATGTTCAAACGGCATTTTTTGCTGGATGCTTTCACCTCATACTTAAGACATCATAGAACAAAAACCTTTGTAAATACAACTTGAACAATCAACTTTGTTAAACTGGAATCCCCTACTGAAATGGGCATTGTGACTTAAGTATACCCAATAACCCATACATACAATTTGTTTTGAAACAGTAAGTGTACTAAAAATAAAATAAAAATTCCTAATACTTTTATAATTTGACCTTGATGCATGACCTTAAACTAGTAAAAGGTTTCCGAAAAGGTATCATTCTACGATTCATATAGCACATCCCTACATGAAGTAGAACAATCACACCAAAGAATTGGGGATTATATCCGTAATTAAATTAGTGATTCTCTAGCCAAGCTAAATTTCATCATTTGACCTTGGCCTGTGACCTTGAATATTTTGCTATCAAAAGCACATCTTTCAGTTTGCACATAAAGAAGATTGTGGCAGATTATTTGGAAATCGATTCATAAATATAGTAGTAACACTCTGAACAAGTTAACTCTAAACATTTGACCTTGACATGTGACCTTCAACTTTGACTTATCCAAATTTACTTTCAAATAACAATCCGACAAAGTCATTTCAGAATACACCTATATTTGTAGTACAGGTAGTTATGGTCTATACAAGAAAAATTTAAAATTTGACTTTGACCTTGAACTTTGTGCTATAACATTTTTTTTTTTTCAAATGGCTCGAATAATCATGGTGGAGAATATATGTGCCATGTTATCTTGAAATCTATTCTTAAATTAGAGAGTTATACTCAAGACAATGTAAATTTCGTCGTATGACCTTGATCTGTGACCCTGAACACTAAGCTTTCTAAAAAATCTTTGTCTGTGCCTAAATTTGCAAAAGCATACGGTTGGATTTCTCATAAAAGAGCTCAATTTTCAAAACTTAATATTGCTAGACTTTTAAATTTTTTATCCCTTCAACTTCAGTTATGACTCCTAAAATTTCAAAGTTAAGGGGCCATGGACTTCTTAATCTGAAAAGCATCCACAAGCCCTGAAGACTTACTTTAATTTTAATACTGAGTTCATCTGTGGCTGAGAGAGCCTCTTTATCTGTCAGGGACATAAATCTGATCTTGTCAAGGGCATCCGATGCGTTGGATATCAATTCTCTCAAGAAAATCTGAAACAAAAAGTAATGAGGTATTATCATGTATAGTAGTGGGAAACAGTTGTGAAGTGTTTTTCATATACTGGTAAAATTTACCAAAAGCTTTTACCAAAAGTAAATTTCAACCAAATTTAATTTTACCAAAAACTTTTAAGCGTATTTTTTCAGGAATATTCACTTTGATATTAAAATCTCATTTAAAGATATTTTGTACAGGTTTTGAGGTTATAAGACATTACCAGGTTTTGAGGTTATAAGAAATTACCAGGTTTTGAGGTTTTATGACATTACCAGGTTTTGAGGTTATATGACATTACCAGGTTTTGAGGTTATATGACATTACCAGGTTTTGAGGTTATATGACATTACCAGGTTTTGAGGTTATATGACATTACCAGGTTTTGAGGTCATATGACATTACCAGTAATAAGTTCTCTTATTTAGTTAATTAAAAGTAATTTGTTTAATCTTCATTTTCATAGAATGTGATCAAATAAAGATGTACAGTTCAGTCTTCTTATAATGGCTTAGTTTTTATTTCTTAATGATAAATTGTGTTCACATATCGAAATAAACCAAAAACATTTTCATACACAATGACCTGACTTCATGCAGGGGTGCGGAATTCCCATGCCCGACTTGCCCTGCACGGGTTTTTCTACCTGCGGACAGGTTCTTTTTTCTATGCCACTTGGCCATTGACAAGTAAATACCAGGACAAATATCAGAATGGTACTAAACAGATCGAAGATCATAATGTTAACATCAAAGGGAAGAAAGCATTGTTTGTAATAAAGAAAATGCTGAAAATCAGCATTTTCTTCTTTAAAAAAACTCTAAACAATATTTTCTAAAATTGATTGATTTTCTCTTTTACAGACAAATTCTTTTTTATCCTGGTCAAGTAGAAAATAATATTTTGCTTGTCCAGGGACAAGTGGAGAAATTCTGTATTTCCACACCTGCTTTATGGCTAAATTCTATTCAGTACGATAAAGCTTTTTTTACCTCTTTATTTTTGTATAGAGAATTGATAATGAGTTTCATCATTCTGTCAACCTCAGCCTGGAATACATGTTTTTCTGCCTTGTCTCGTAATTCTTTCATTTGAGCTACATTCAAACCATCAAGCTTGATTGCTTCTTCCTCCCTGAAAATAGAAAATAGAACTTATTATATATCAATAAAATACAAGTACACAAGAAGGGTCTAGAGTCATGTGCAAATTTCTTTTCTTTCCTTTTTTTCAATTTGTTGCCCTGGCCATTGATAAGATTATTCAAATTTCATCAGCTGGTGATACCAGTCATAGGTCAGTGTTGTCTTTTTTGAAGGTGAAAAAATTTTGCAAAACATTTGAAAGAATCAAAAAAATTTCATGCAAACCCTTCATTTTAAGAAATGGTACCAAGTTTTGCATGTGATTTTATGAACAACCCTCGGTTGTACCATTTTTAATGTTCTGAAATGTTTGGGTACCCTTAAAGCTAGGCACTGTTTCATGATGATCATTTAAAAAGCTAGGTATTTAATGTCCATTTTTTCAATATCATTTTATGAAGCTAAAAGATGAACGATTTTTTGTTATGGTACAAGTCTACCAAATCAAGTACTTTGCATACAAGGAATGGGCATTTTCTTGTAAAATTCAGGGGCCCTGTTCACAAAATAGGGGTTATGGGCAACTAATGGTTCCTGTTAATCTTTTTTCCTCTACATGACAGTGTTTCACATAATTACCAGATGGTCCTGTTTAGATTGATGGGTCAGATTTACTCAGATTTTTGATGACAGATAAAGAGCCAAATAATTACAAATTAATTTTTCCCGATTTCATCATCAGTACAGGGATAAGTGGAACCACCAGGTGAAGTCAGCTTCATACAGAGCTCTGGATTCCAGCAATTGATGACAATCTAAATCTGTTATTTCTCATCCAAAACCTATGTTGTGGGTACTCATTGGAATCGTCTCCATGAGACGATTCCTATGAGTACCCACAACATAGTGTTCGGTTGGTGGATAATTTTTTTTTTATCATTTTGATATCAAAATCAAGCCCCTATCTGGAGCTTTCGTCATACATTATCCTTCACGCTGCATAGCTGTCAGGTGTATTTATGTTGTAGCACGGTATCTTGGCAGCCTACGAGAGATACTTGTGAACACAATACCCCGATATATGTATAGATAGGTACAGCATGTAACCAGTTTCCTCGTTATGACGTAGAGGTAACATACATGATTAACCCTTGTTGAGCTGTACTTGGCTTTGAATATTTCTACTTTTGCAGGCGATATAACCAAAGATCAGCCTGCACATAATGTGCAGGCTGCTCTTGGTCTATTATCACCTGACCTTCCTTCATAAACCAGAAAAGTTTTAAATATTGTTTGTTTGTTTTTTTGCTTTTTTTTTCAAAATAACTACTCACTCGATTTAAGGGCATTCATTGCTTACAGAATTTTGATTTTTAAATGATTTTGTCAAGGTTTTTATTCAGCATGACAAAGGTTAACAAGCTATTTTTACAGATTGGTATGCATGTAACCAGTTTCCTCATTGCGACATAAATGTAACTTACATGCTCAATAACCCAACAACTCTTGATGCTCAAATAAACACTAGACTTTTATCAATACCCAAGTGCTAAAATGTTGTAAGTGTCTATACTGTTATAGGCACTTACAACTTTTTAGCTCTTGCTTGTCATTCAGTATAATCAACATAAAAATTGTGTCTCCAATTCGTACTTTGTCACAAGAAAAAGGTTTATTTAGAAATATCACAATATACAATAGTTGTAGAGCTGGTATAATACAGTCAATTAATATCTATAATACATTTATCATTAATGGGAAAATTTTGGGGGAAAATGGGTAATTGTCTCTCACAATTTTATTTTTTTTATATATTATATCAGAATTACCAATAATTCCTGTTGTAATGTTTGATTGAATGGGGTTTAATGTCTTTTTTTAACTTTATTCAGTAATATTAGAGCAGCTGAAACACCTATCAATAGAATCCTGGTATTTTTTCCATCAGTACTACCATTACATCTTTTCCTAACCTCCAGTTGCTATCCCACTTAGTGCTGTATCTTTGATCTTTAGTATACATGTATCAGAAGGTCTTTGTAAATCATCTATCATTTTTTATCTTAGAACACCTAAAAGTAAAATACTTTTTGTCATAAGCAAAGAAAGTATATTTTTTTCTGACCAGTTATGAAGGAAACAAGCAACTATCTGGAGTAGAGTAGGATAATAAACCCAGTGTAACAATTAAAAGAAGGCAATTCCCATAACTCCATTAACATAATTGCTTAACCAGTTATTCTTGTTGTTTTTTTTAAAATACATAATCTCTGAGAGATTGACTATATTTCTAGTAAGTCAGTATTGAAAAGTAACCCTGTGTGGGATGCAAGCTAGAATGATTTGAAAAGAAATGTCATAGTAAGAAAGAGTCCAAAATAAAACTCCCTCATTTTAACCCTTTCCCAAACAGCAAAAGTTTAGGGTGATCCTCTTCAAAATCTGCCACAAATGACAAAATAGAGGTTGTTAAAGATAGAATTTGTGTAAAATATGGCATAGAAAATATTGAGACAAAAGGGTCATCAGCAGTTTCTTCTGTGGTCGCAATGCTTTCTCAAGCCCATTCCACCAGCAGGGATAATTCTGGCTCAGAATTTCATGTGCGAAAAATCTCATTCATTTGGAATTTATGTCTTGTTTGAGAAAGGGTTATATCAGAAGCTTTGATTGTTGGAGTTTCTAAATCAGCCCTGTGTTCAGGATGACAATACGGTGCTCCAGAGAGAGCAACTTGCCATGGATTCCTTGTACCTCCTTTACCAGCACTACAACTAACAACATTGTGAAATTGACAAGTTTAATGATTTTGGATTGTTTGAGGAGTGGAATTGAATGAGTGTGGTGATTTTTGAATGATTTTCAAGGGAGATAAATTTGTTTGTTTGTTTGAATGGGTTTAACGCCGCTTTCAACAAGCTTGCAGTTATATCGCGGCGGCCGGAGCACCTAACAATGGATTCCTGGTATTTCTTTCACCTGTACTACCATTACACCCTTTCCTAGCCTCTGACTTCTATCTCACATAGGTTTACGATTATCTACCCATTGGTGAGAGACAAACGTCGGAAAGGATATTTGCCACCACCGGGATCGAACCCACGACTTCCGGATTGGAAGTCTAATGCCTAACCAACTGCGCTATGGTGGCGACTGGGAGGTATATCATTATAATTTCATCCAACAGCGTGAAATTAGCATTGATTTTTAGCTCCCTTTATTAAAATCTACATATTTTTCTGATTTTGTGTCTTCATGCACAAAGCAGACTCATTAAATCCACACCAGCCAACATAATGGACAAATAATTTAATCTTTTTGAATTTGAATATTGATTGTCTTGAACGATTTCAAAAAGTAATATCTAATGATTTCGGAGCATTTTTGATTGATTTAAGTAAGTGTTTGGAATGAAAGAATGGAGCTCTGAGTGAGTGATTAAGAAACTTGAATTGGTTTACTATTGTCCACCCATTTGTGGGCGACAAATGTCAGAAAGGATGAGTGCCATGATCTGATCTGGATTTAATACTGGGCCAAAGATTTTGGAAGCTGACTGAAGCCTTTGGCAGGGTCATTTTGGCTCAAATGGGTCACAAAAAGCAAGGTCTTGGCAAAGGATCAAAATCAGTTCATTCTGCATCTCATAGAAAGCTTATTAATTACGGGCAGTAGGTCTGGTTTATTTGATTAGTGCTTCTCAAAGAAGAAATAATCAAACAATAATTTTTATTGGCCTACTTACAAGATTACCTGATTCTCATGTTTTATCATGATCTATTATTAGAACTATTTAGTAAGCATAAAACATTTACCAGGAGACTTTTGATCAGATCCTTTTAGTATCAGGGATGTGGAATTCCCATGCTTGAATATTCAACATGAGTTTTTCCACTTACGGGCAAGTACATTTTTCTAGGCTACAAGTCCATGGACAAGTATGACCAGCACAAATGTTGGATTATCTTGGATTTAAAACAGTCTTTAATTCTATTCTGAAGTTGACCCCTACAGGGTCAAGGGCACTCACATCAGATAGGGTCCTAGCAGGTTATTTAAGAGTCTCAGACTTTCAAAACCTGCATCACCTAAAACGCTGAACATATAATCCTCACGTTTTGGAAGCCATAGAAATAATCAGGTGATGTTTTGACAGCACAATCACAGGTGGTAAATGAGGTCGGTAACAATGAACATGTTCTAACAGTGCATCATGAAAGGTAACTACTTATCAGATCATTGAAATCTCTGGAAATCATGGAGAATAAATAAACCCGAGGTGTGAAATGAGAATCTCTTAATGCTGCTTCAAAGTCGTTACTTAAGAATCCAACTAGATTTATTTGTTTGTCTGTTTGAATGGGATTTTACAACGCTTTCAACAATCTTTCAGCTATATCCCTGCGGCTAGAGCACCTAACAATGGATTCCTGGTATTTCTCACTCATAGGTCTACCATTTATTGACCCATTGGTGAGAGACAAATAGTCAGAAAGGATAAGTGCCGTGATCGGGGATCAAACCTAGGACCTCTAGATTGACAGTCTAATGCGCTACCAGCTGCTCTATGACAGCGACACTCCAACAAGATTTAACAGGACATGTAAGACGAATTGTTTTTCAAAGTAATCACTTTTACCACCAATTGTAATTTGAACCTACAACAGGCTACATGTGTATACTCCTTGATTTTGGAGCTGGATAGTTCACTATCAAATCTAGGTGGTAAATGGGGCATATATCTGACAAAAATACTTCAAGAGAGTACATGCAATCCCTTTAATGAAATAGAGTGATTTTTTGATAGTGAATGATAATTCTAAGTTTCATGTGAATGCCTTTAGCAATACCAGAGATGTCACAATATGTTTTTGTACAGACAAGCAAATTTCTTCAACACAAGATATCGATGGCTAAATGCGAAACAGTTGTAACTGCCTATATGTTTATAGGCAGATACAACTGTTTTGCACTGAGCCATCAATATATGATTCACAATATGGTACTTTTTTTTCTAATCAAGATATCATTCAAATATCTGATTTATGTCAATGTTTTTGTGTTTTTTTTGTTATCTTAACTAGTTAAATACTGACCTTTGTACAACTTCATCGTCTGTTTTTGATCCCTCTCTACTCTTTCCGATATCATCTTCAACTTGAGCTTCTCCTTCATCTTCAGCTCTGACATCTGAATCAGAAAACAAATTACAATTTAACAAGAGTGGCATTGGTACAACAGGGAAAAAGACTTGAAGTGGCCCAGTCGCCCTAGGCCCCTAGATTTTGGGCTGGGCCCCTGGATTTGTGGAGAAAATGTCTGTATCCCTTTATCCCTCATTTTAATATTGAACTTTGGCAGTCTGGGCCCCTATATTGAAATAGTCAGTCTTTTTCCCAGTTAAAATTATACCCATCACAAAACATGGAAGGATTTTAAGGGACGCAAGTTTTGTGAGTCTCAAACTGAGAAGCCAGTCTCAGACTGAGAAGCCAGTCTCAGACTGAGTAGCAAGTAAGAGTCAGGACTCTAAGTCAAAACTATCTAATGAAAATATACTTCAAAATCATTATGAATTGCAGACACTAGCTTCTTCACAGGGGGTATCATGCACAAAACAATATAACATACTTATAGACCAAAATACAAAATCTCTATACATTAATGTGTTCATCACAAGACTGTACTAAGTGTCTAAACAGTGTTTGGACACTTAGTTCAGTCTTGAGCTGAACCCTAAATTAATGTGTTCAACAGCTGAGCATCTTCAAGAGGAATAATATGCTTAACATTCTTCGTATTCTGATTTCTGTTTAATGTTTATTGAAAAATAGTAACTTCCTCATGACTGAACTATGCATAAAGCTCTACATTTGCAGCAGGGATCTTTTTGGGGTGAGATATTGAGAGATTCTCTCATTTTTCTGAGTCAGAATCATCCCTGCTTGCAGTGGTAGATTCAGTCAATCAGAGGGTGTGTCTTTTTATTTTTTTTTTTTTTCTAAATACTCTACCCTCCCCTTTATATCCTTTGCATTTCATTTTCATGTGGAAATTCAATGATATTCTAGTCATAAGAGTAAAATCATTTGGTTAAGTTTGAGCCCTGATAATTCAGGGTTTGACATGAACTACTTTTTACCACCAGCCTGAAGGATCCATTAGGCCTAAATATTACAGGTCCTCCCCGATAACAACAGGTCCTGCATGAAAGCCATGTTTAATTATTAGCAATTTGCCAATTTAAGGTATAAATTGCAAGAAAACATTGTTGGAAAAGAAGAAATTGCTTCTGGAAAGCAATTTCTTCCTTTTCTACAATGTTTTCCATTGGAAAGGCAATCATTTTTCAAAACTGGACAGATCTGAAACACTAAGTACTGCCATTTACAACAGGCCTAAAGGACCTGCAGCATGGTAACATCTACCAGTCCTCCCTAAAATTCATAGGTCTCGGGCATGAGGACTGGTGCAGTGTCCATCATCCCTGTGTTTAATGAAATCTTGATACTGCTTCAAACTTGTAAGATGTTTATTTCATTTAAACATTTCAGCTTAATTATTCTGGGGATTTATTATTCCTAGAACAACTTGACTATAGAATGAAGCTTGAATCATGATTGAACGGAAATAACTTTCTCAGTGACTGTACATAACTTCTAAGCTAAATTTAAGTGTCTCTTAATATTACATGGTAGATGCCCAAACGGGTAACATTTTAAGGTAAAAATTGGAAGTCTTAAATAACGATCTGCTAGGAATATGTTTTATTTTACATGTTGCATTTGAAATAATCTAAATATTCTTCTGCATGGCATCTATGACATGATCCCATTGAAGTCACTGGAAATTGCATACTTAAATCATTCTGAAGCAGTGTTCGGTGTTCACGTTGTTGCAGTGAGTATCACAATAAGTTACTCTTATCATGCAGTTCTTGGCAAAATTATTGCACAAGGGACAATAACTATCATGATTCTTGGCTTGTACATGAAATGGATTTCCTTTGCAACCATAAAATTTGCAGATCAAGAAAGTTTTCTCCCAAGATTTCTTTTAAATAGCAGAAACGATCAAATGAACATGTGTTTGTAAAAGTGTACCAACAGCTAACCAGGGTAGGCTAAATGATAATGAAGTACCGTATTTCCTCTAATAATAGCACCCTCCCTAATAGAAGTACCCCTAAATTTTTTACTAAGAAAGCCCACTCCAATTGCTTAAATTTTAGGAACTTTTCGAGACTTTTTCTCTAATGCCAGATGAATTTCCTCTGAACAATCATTTTTCTTTTTTTGTTTATGGGAAATTTACTAGAATAAAGAATAAACGACTACTAAGCACTAAGACTTCTAGCATTTACTTGAAGCTGTAGTTGTGAGCTTTGGTTGCACTATCACCTTTTATCAGTTAGATCGATTTTCATTAGAGGTAAATAAATTCCGCTTACTCAAATTTTAGTTACGCTGTTTTGGTTTCCGGCGATATTACGGAAATTAATGCAGCTTTACTTTTATCACCCTGTCGTTCCAAGGGCCGAGAACATTCTAGGTAGTGTGTAATTAAATGTACTGTATTTCATTTATAGTCCATTTGACTTCTATATGGACCAACATTTTGCCCAAAATCTCGGAAATGAAAAAATGAAACGATTTTTTTTTCTTGTCATATGATATTTCCAACTAATACCATGACGAGTTTTGATTTTCAGAATTTTTCAATGTAAAATAATGATTTTGTCCGTCGGTCTACATGTTAACTTTCAGCCTTTCATACCTTCTTGTGTCTGTATTGAACGCAACAGTGAAGTGTATAACCAAAAATAGTACTAATTTGCATAGGGGCCGATTCAAAAGTGTAAGATTTTAAGTGAGTTGTTTTAGTATAAAATCAAGTATTTATATAAAATTAAGTTTGTCGAAGATTTTTACTACCTTTGGATATCAAATCTGAATAATATATTTTCTGTTTGTTCAGAAACCTTTTAACCAGATAATTGATAATTGTTTTTATCTATTCTGAGATAAACCCCAAATTCACGTTAAGACCAATCAAAATGCATTATTTAACGAAGTCGATGGGAATTTCACAAGGAAAACTTGATAAGAAGGTGAGTAATAACAGTAAAAATCTTGTGATATTTAAGTTTAAGATGAGTCATGACATGACCGTCGATTAGCATGTCCAAATAAGGAATAATGGACATTTCATCTGTCAAATATCTAGTATAAAACCACGTGTTTTCACTATAAGTTTACAATTTGTTATACCTGAACAGCCTCAATCACCCCTCGTGTTTAAGGGTGGAAAATGCGAAAATATTAACATTAACTACATAGACAAAATCATAATTTTGAAATCATTTTATTTTCAAAAAAATATTTTTTGGAACGGTATTAAGCTGAAATTAAGATTTTACCACAAACAAATCCTTCATTCAAACGCAATTTTATGTAATTTGTGAAAAGGTTGGTCCATATAGAAGTCAAACAGACTAGAACTATGTTAAAGCAAAATCGTTTTTTATTAAGCAGGCACCAATGGACAGTCAAAAAGTGTTTGCTCTTGTTCTTGCTGAATCCTTCTCAAGCTGTTCACAGGATGTTCCTGCTGTACACTGCTGGAGCAGCCATGACGTAATTATGCGCAGTTCTAATCTTAGCCTTAACAGCCTGCTTTCCATTTCTACTTCATTTTTTGCAGCATTTTTTTTCCCAATGCCAAAAAGAGCACGGCCTATGGGTGCCTTACGCTTGGCTGTTGATTGCTGGATGGTGGATGAACATGCAGGGTGGTGGATGAAAATCTGAGACAAAAAAGGAACATAATTTACACAAAATGCATCTAGTATTATCACCCTCCAAAGTAAAGCTTGCTCTTTTGATGGTGAACATATCATGTACCAACTTTCAAGAGAATACCTTCAGTAAAACCAGAGATATCACAAAATGTCAAAGTTTTCACACAACAACGACGACGCCAAGGCTAATGCAATACTTTGGGTTTTCTCCAAATACAGCCGAGCTAAAAAGGAACATAATTTTTCCAAAATCAAGAAATGAAAAAAAAAAAACAATTTACCAAAGTCAAGGCCCTTTCATAGCTTTAAAAGTGTGAGTGTTTATTGGGAGAAATAAGATAAATTGGATTTCAATCAGCTGAAGTTATGGTTTCAATTCAAACAGCCATTTAACAAGTTGTAGGAGCTAGGCAAATTGCCCAGACATCAGTTAGTAACAAGCCAGCTCTGTTTGTTCTACAGAAATATATACATGCTATTGTATGTAACTTCAAAAAAAAATCTATTTACCAGAGTCTTTTCTATTTACCAGAGAATCATAATTACTTCATGTCATGCCCATATTATTCCTTTTTGAATTTAGGCCATGATTTTTTGTTTTTTGTTTTTTTGTTTTCTGGTTCTCGAGATAGCCAACCAAATTTTCTCAAAACTGGAATAAAAATAATTAAAAATTACCTTGAACGGGCATCAACTTTATTTTTATTATTCCCTCAAATGGGCTGCTTTTGTCTGGTATCTATATATAAAATATTGGTATTACCTTAAACATTTTCTAATGAACCAAAATCCCTCAAGTGGGATTCGTTGCCTCAAAAGTGAAACAAAGAAATTCTTCATCAAGGCCCCTTTTCATGTAACATGGCAGGGATCCTTCATATTTTCGATAGGATTTCATCCTTGTGACCTTACAAATATTCTGTCCATTTTCAAGTAGATTAGGCCGTACATAAGGCCTCTGCAGTGTAAACTAAGAAAATTGTTACCAAGGCCCCTTTTCCAGTCATGACATAGACCCTTCCAATTTTCAATGGGACTTATCTTTGTGATTCTGACAAACATTCTGACCAAGTTTCATCAAGATTGGACCAAATTTGTGGCCTCTAAAGTGTAAACAAAAAAATTGTCAATAAGGCCCCTTTTCCCGTGATATGACACCAATCCTTCCAATTTTCAAAAAGATTCATCCTCGTGACCTGAACAACATTCTGTACACGTTTTGTGAAGATTTGATCATATTTGTGGCCTCTAGAGTATAAACACTTCAATTGTTGACGTCAGACAATGGATGCCAGACAACATATGTGGGGTATTCAATGATCATAAAAGCTCACCTTGAGCATGATGTGCTGATGTGCTCAGGTGATTTAAAAATACACTGCAACTCCATTATAACGAAATCTGTTAGAGCGCTAAATCCAATATAACGCGGGGTCTGCTTGGCTCCCAAAATTTGGGGGGGGGTCGACCATTTTTGGATGCTGCGTCGATGTTACCCGATCCGCCGTTAACCCTGTTTTGATCGCGATTTTAGATCGAATGGTGAAAACGCTAAGATAAAAATCGATAATGAGCAAAGCCAGGTAAATCAATACAATTGTTTTTCACACCTCCCGCGGGACAGCTTGCGATAAATGCCTCAGGTCAGAGGGAAATGGCTAGTTTGATGGCTGACAGACGTATAGTTATATCACTACCGCTGGAGTACCAAACTCACGAGTACAACAATCACATCCTTTCCTAACCACAAACTGCTATCTCACTTAGGTGTACAATTATTAACCCATGGGTGAGTGACTTATAGTCAGAAAGAACGAGTGCCGCCGTCGGAGATACACAGAATCCCAATATTGACAGTCCGGCGCGCTACCAACTGCTCTTTGTCGATGGCAGGGTCGCAATTGGACACCCAAAAGTCTAGCTCCCATGCGATTAAATCCAAGTTAAATCCGTGTTTTCACAAAATGAGCTAATCTCGTTATATATTCTCAAATCTTGAACATTTACCGCTGTTTACAATCGATTCAAAAAGCGACTCGCCCCTTACCCAATTTATTGGTTTATTACCTCCCTTTGCCAATCCCGTTGAATTTTCTTATAAATGTGACGTTTTTTGTAAAATAATATAAAATTTTGTTTCTTTTTCATTAAACTTATTTATATTGTAGTTTGAATTATTATCGTTAATTCTTATCTCTCACTAAATAGACAACTTCGTTGAGTTTAAACAGGAAGCTATATATAAACCTTCATTTCCCGCTTAGGTGTGTCGAACAAAGAAATTGAAAATGGCGCGAAACTGATGGTGACCGTGTCGCTTCGCATTTGTCTGGACTTTCTTTCCTGACGATCTACTATCTGATAATCAAAGCCGTAAATTAACATCTTGTCAAACCCAGGGTTACAAACGTTTTACTTACACGGTTTTCGAGAAGAAGCTTTCGATACCCCTGGACTCGTGAAGATGATCTTTGCAAACCGGCGATCCAAATGTCGTAACTATAGATTCATTTCATTTAATTTACGGCATTTTTTCTCGCTCATCAAAGAATGCGGTCCTGCACTCCGAGAGATTTGATTACTTTGGTATAGTTTCGATCGGACGTAAGGTATTGTTTATTTTTATTGTGTAGATAATTATTTTCTCTCATTTTCGAGAAGACAACTTTTAAGATATGAAATTTGTTGATCTTATGAAACTTTATGGGTTTTACTAACTTTACCCTTTTGAGATCGTCGTTATCGGTGTTTCTCAGCTGCCGGGCAGGTAGGCCCGAGAAATCGTGATTCAGAGAACTAAGAGGAGTCTGCGATCGTTTAACCCTACAAACTAGATTACTTTATCAAAGATTGTTTTGTTTAGCTTGGGGACAACAAAACGATCTTGAAATAAAAGATATCAAAGTAATAAACCACATTTGTTCTTCAATTCATTGCCGAGTTTTAAGAATATAAAATGCGATGGCCTAAATATGTACATGTATAGGCCTATTTAGATATCAGATATCGTTATCAATATTGACCTTGTGACTGTTACGTTTCCGCGGTACATTATTGTCACCGCGGGAGGGGGGGAATCGGCGGCGGCAGGGGGGGTATAGCGTTATAGCAGATACATCCGCTTCTTCCGCTGTTTCATTTCTTGGACCCTGACCACAGCGTTTTAATGGAGTTGTAGTGTATAGCACTAATGAGCACCTCCATCTTGATACACCCATTAAATGGACTTCACTGCAAAATATAGTTGACCTTTTCAGGTCAGCCCAAAGCTACAACAATCCCAGGCAGACTTTCATAGACCAACACCTATAGTACAACTACAAGTAATGTACAAGACTCTAAATGAGCAAAAAGTGGGTGAGTGTATTGCATGCATGGCTCATTTTGGTGTACAGGCCGAGGAAATCCATATTACATGATGGGAAAAGCAAGTTGATTCCAGTCCATTCAGTAAAGTGTGTTGATATACTTTCTAATTGTTTTTACTGATCTGTATAGTTATAACCAAGGATCTGCTCAGGAATCAAATCAGTGGGCCGAATGGCCCATTGGGTTTAGAAAATGTGGGCCATTTCAGAAATTATTGGGCCTTACAAGTTACTTATACATGTATTTGCAATAAACAAAAGGATTCCAGTCAGCATTATGTCATCATTTAAAGATAAGTAAGCCTCCTGGACTTTTAGGCTTTTTAAAATTTTACTTTACAGCTAGACACATAAGCATACTGATCTGTTTGGTTTTACATGCACAAGTTGTAAAAATATTTCTTTTTTAAGACACATTGGTCGCTTCAAAATAATGAATAATAATTTGAATTGACTACAATTAATTTTAAGGCTGGGGTTATGATTTGGTCAAGTTGCCCATGGGCCGCATTGACAGGTCACAATTATGTTTTGTATAAATTTCTCTTTGTTGTCTAACCAGTTACAATAAACAAATCACTGGGTAATGAAAAGTCTGAGCTTCTTTATTTTTCTGATCCGCAGAGTTATCGAATTCAAAGCATTCATTGGTTTGCCTAGCGAACCTTTTACCAAGAGAGATTTCTTGAGAATCTGCGATATTGGATGGTTATGAAGCCTTACCAGGGCATTGAGGACTCGATCCAGGTTCTGAAGAATCAACTTCATCATGATCTTTCTCTGTTTTGGTCAAAGTCCATGTGAAAAAAGACAAAACAAGAGCCGTCAGAGACAAATTATGCTCCCCGAATAAGGCGTTGTCACAAAAACAAGAGCCATGTTGGACATGGACATCCCCCCCCCCCAAGAAAGCTTGATAGTAAACTGAAGCCTAATAGATAAAAGATTCTATGTACTGTCAAAGATTTGCCTCCTATACAATCTAAGAAATAAAAATAACAAAGGGCAATAACTCCAAAATTATGCAATCAAGAGTTGTAGTTCAGGTGTATTGCACTTCTCCTCTATGAGATCTATCCACCCATAAAGATTCAAGTTGATAGCTATTATACTTTAGGAGATATGCTCCAGACAAAATCTAAGTATCAAAAATAACAAAGGGCAATAACTCCAAAATTATGCAAGCAAGAGTTGCAGTTCTTGTATACTGCACTTCTCCTCTATGAGATCTATCCACCCATTAAGTTTCAAGTTGATAGCTATTATACTTTAGGAGATATGCTCCAGACATAATCTAAGTATCAAAAATAACAAAGGGCAATAACTCCAAAATTATGCAAGCAAGAGTTGTAGTTCTTGTGCACTGCACTTCTCCTCCATAAGATCTATCCACCCATAAGGTTTCAAGTTGATAGCTATTATACTTTAGGAGATATGCCCTGTGGTCAGATTGCAAGGACTCAAATAAGGTGTTATCTTATACCAGACCTGTGGTAATTGTAATCGGTAATCATGATTACATGTAATCGATTACAATTTTTGAGTAAATGTATTGTAATCTGTAATCGGAGCATTTCTGATTACATGTAATCGTAATTTAATTGATTTCATTGCAAAAAGGCCTGTAATCATGATTACGTCTTGATTACATTATGATTACAATCGCTGTTTTTGCAATTTCAAGCTTCAAGCTTAAACGAATTTAGATTTCTTTGATAGTCATATTTGGCAAATCTTCATTATATAATTAAACATTAATTCCTAGAACAATGGTGCTAGCATTTAATACAAAAATGTCAAAGGAAAAATACTTTCTAAATAATCAGTGTGACTAGATCACACTTCAATAGAGACAATGTTATTTTATGTATTTTTTTCTTGTTTTTTTTAAAGAAAGAAAGAAAGATAAAGTATTTTTAAAAAATCAAATAGTTAAGTTCCACTTTATTTCATAATCTCTCTTTTCAGGTGATTGTATTACTGCTTTATACTTGAATTTCAAGTGATTTTATTTCTTTGTCTAGTTTGGATCATGTCATGTAATATCTAGTTTTAGAATTGAAAATGACAGGTATTTCAAACTTGTGTAAATGTCTGCTGAACAAGAGTTAAAGGTATAAAGGGATTAAAAGAAGTGTCACTCTCAATTAAGATAATAAAGAGCCCCTAGCACTTGTTAAACAATTGCCTATTGATAGTCCTTTATGTGACAGCAGTTGATAATTTAGACTTATATTTTGATATTCATCTAATGGCAATACAACTTTGTCTCTTTTTTAATAATTTCTTTTTTCTTTAATTCTCATTTCTCTGATAATTGTTTCTCCTATCCTTAAACATGGCATGTGTTCAATTGAAATTCTATGTACCGGTAAATGAATCTTTATTATGATTGTTTCCTTTACAGTAATTTTTGTATTATTTCAATGAGTCCCCGTTTCAATAGGGTATAAAGTCCATTGGGCAAAATTTAATTGAGCACTTCAAAATATAGAATTTCAGTAGCTATTACACTATCATTTTCATTGAACTTGAATGGGCATAAAAAAATCTTTTCCTACAAAATTTTCTTTTCCTTCAATTGAAAAAAGGAAGAAATATAGGCTAATAAGGCCTAAATTTTTGTTTACCGGTATCTTGAACTGGTATAATAAACTTAAGAAATTATGAAGAAAATTAAAAAATTAAGTTTTTCATTTAAATTTGGGAAAAATAATGAAGAGACCCTTTTCTAAATTTTATCTTTTATGTTGCATCGAAAATACCAACAGTATCATTGCAGATGTCACCCTCAGCTATAAGTGCTCACCGCTGGTTGTAAAAGTATTTGTGACAATCCCAAGAAAATTAGATTTGGAGATAAGTTATATGTAGCACTGATACTTAAAATATTACCAAATTTAAAGATTGATTGATTGAATGGAGTTTAACGCCGCTTTCAACATTATTTCAGTTATATCGCAGCAGCTGGAGCACCTAACAATGGATTCCTGGTATTTCTATCACCAGTACAAACACCACATTCTTTCCTAGCCTCCAGCCGCTATCTCACATAGGTCTATGATTATCGACCCATTGGTGAGAGACAAATAGTCGGAAAGAATGAGTGCCGCCGTCGGGGATCGAACCCACGAACTCTAGATTGACAGTCCGACGCGCTACCAACTGCGCTATGACGTCGGCTACCAAATTTAAAGAAAATATCTTCAAAAATGCAACAACTAAACCTTAGCTAACACTGCCTACATGTACAACATCTACAACTTAGTTTGCTTACTACCCCAACAATGAAATTTTGATGACTTTATACAAATCCCAAGGATTTTTTCCATATCAAAGGTTTTAAAGATGCAATTGTTTGAGGATATTAAGACTTTGGTTATATCTTAATTCATAAAGTATCCAGGTAGATATTAATGTACCTGAGAGAAGATTAAGGCATAAATCATGTATTGTTTATCCTTCTCCAGTTTACTATATCTTCAAGCATATAAATCCAACTTAAAGAAAGAACTCCAAAAAAACAAAAATAAGATGTTTGCAAGTAAGTTCGGAAAAAAAAATTGTAATCACATGTAATCAGATGTAATCATGATTACATTGTAAATGTAATTGTAATTGATTACATTGAAAAACTGTGTAATCATATTGTAATCAGTAATCATAGAATCTGCAAGTAATTGTAATCAATTACATTGAAATGTAATCGACCCCAGGTCTGTCTTATACAGCAAACATAAAGGTAACAAACATTAAACTCCCTTTTTGCATGACATATTTTTAGACACAAATATCAAATACCTTATGGTAAAGGGCATCTGATTTGCTACTGAAATGTGAAATTTCATCAGATTCTGAGCATGACACTAGGAGAAATGAAAGAATAACTGTATTTTACGCGCTAGTGTAAAGGTAACAAACAATTAGCCCCCTTTTTCCATGATATATTTTTTTTTACGTTAATTTAAAATTGTTTATAGTAAAGGGCATCTGATTTGCTACTCAAATATGCAATTTCACTAAATTCTGACTGTTGGACTAGGAGAAATTTGGGAAAAACTGTTTTTTACCCTAAGTCCCCTATTCCCGTGACGAGGTCTCAAATCCAAAAACCGTCACAGATGCATCATCACTATATCATAGGGAGTTCACATGGTAAGTTTCATTTGATTTGGCCCAAGGGTTATGGAGAAATAGGTGGGGACGGACGGACGGACAGATGGACGGAATTACTATTTTACATGCTAATGTAAGGTAACAAACATTTAGCCCCCTTTTTCCATGATATATATTTTTTTACATTAATTTCAAATCATTTATAGTAAAGGGCATCTGATTTGCTACTCAAATATGAAATTTAACTAAATTCTGACTGTTGGACTAGGAGAAATTTGGGAAAAACTGTTTTTTACCCTAAGTCCCCTTTTCCTGTGACGAGGCCTCAAATCCAAAAACCGTCACAGATGCATCATCACTATATCATAGGGAGTTCACATGGTAAGTTTCATTTGATTTGGCCCAAGGGTTATGGAGAAATAGGTGGAAATGGACGGACGGATGGATGGACAGACGGATGGACAGACAGACGGAATTACGGACGGACGGACGAAGCGGCGGCTATATGCTCTCCCTTCGGGGAGCATAAAAAGTCCTATGACCATTTTTATTTTGCTCCATTGCTCAGAAACATGTAAACACAGAATGGTCCCCAACTAATTTGTAATTTTCAATAATGAGTTGTTGATTCAATAGCGTGACAAGGGGTACTATATTGATTTTTATTTTGGAGTAGGCTAAATCGCTGCGAAAATGTCACGGAAGTCGTCTCTCTGCCAAGGTTGTATCATAGTGTATATAAACAATTCAGCCCGGCGTTTTGCCAATCTGTTTGGGTTTTTTCTGCGCCACCTATGATTTTTTAGCGGTCTTCGTGCCATGGCGCTGCCTGGGAAGAACTCTGTTTAACATTAAACAACTTTTCTATATTTTAACTTTATTTTTTATTCTAACAAATACCAGTTGGAGACAAATTCTCACCATGTACCAGTTCTTGCCACCAGACTATTTTCACAGTGAAAGTACAATATCAATTTACCACTTCTCATTTTTTTAATAAAAGTAGTTGTTGTCAACATAACTTGAACTTTGAACTTTTGAAGGGTTCCCTTCTGTTTATACTGTGAACTGGGTTAGCTGGCGAGAACTGGTACTCGGCAAGAATTGATCTCTAACCAATTACGGTATATTTTATATAATTACACTTCATTCACTGATTTTGTATGAAGGCACTAGCCATGGTCTTGTTTTGGGAAACTGCACCTTGAGTAATTATCTCAGAGCAGCCTCGAATTTCCCAAAAAACTCAACTAGCAATTTTTTGCAAAAGGCTTTCGATACCACTTGCAAAAGGCAAATTTACTAGAAATTTGGTTTTTAATATTAAAAGATAAAAGTTTCATGTGAAAAAGTAAAGGTATATACCTTTAAAGAAATATACTTAAACTTTGTCTGTATCTTACAAGAGTTGAAAATCTTTTTTACATGGCTGCCACCCTTGTTTCAGTAACATTGCAGTTAATGTTATTCTTCGGTGTGTTTAAAAAGGCTGCTGATTTTTCACTCCCTAAATAAATCAAGTGGAAAAAAGAAGGACTTGCAATATTTATTTTGGAGTATGCAAGCTGAAAATCGTGCCCTGTTCTGAGTAAGCCCTGCTCTTATTTCACTTAATTAAGTTTGTTGGGAAAATCAAATAAGTCGACAGTCTAATCTTTACTTCACTGTAAAAATGCTCTAGATCTACACTTCCCAGATAATTGGACCTAGTTGTGTTCACATACCCCCATCCCATTTGATAGTCTGATCAAAATATCTGAATGAGGGCCACATTATTGCAGCTAAATTGGACCATGACAATTTTTGCACCTCTGCTGATTTTTATGCATGCAACATCTGGAAATTTTACGCAAGAATATAGCTGCTTCAGTAGAAGACTGAAAGTGAGAGTCTCCCTTCTCTAGTTGTCAAACCCTTGATTGACCATCGTCAGGTATCAATTAGAGGGGGTACATTATTGCAGCTTACCCAAGTGCATGTATTTTCACCTCTTGAGATTCCTTTGGCACAGCCAACCGGTTTCATAAAGCTCAACTCTATTTAAATCGGGTTAGTAAGGCATATTTTCCTATTCCCTTATATATTCGCATAATTACTTTTAAGATAACGACAAAAATCACGACAGAGTTTTCATTTTTTAAGTATACTCCACAATTTGACAGATAAGAGGACCCAAAGTTTGGGGCCAAACCGGCTTTTCCAGTTCGGCCCACGAGTTTTTCAGAACTGTAAAATTGCACAAAATACTCACAAGATAAACATAGTAATCCAATAATCCCTATCACCAATAGAGATCTTTTCATGTTTGCAGTTGAACACAGTCCAAGAAATGAGTAGTTAAGGAGAAATAACTAAGAACTTTTTGTGTTTTCTAGCGTTTCTTTCGCTTCAGGACCAACTTCTCGGGGATTCCCTGCGTAATATCAACAAGCCAATGAAATATCCCCACGCTCGGTAAATTGACCAATCAAAGGAAACCAGGTACGAAATTCCCAATTTTACTTGGCCTCGTTTGATTTGACAGAATTTTATTACACGTGGTACGGGGCCGCAACCGGTGCAATGAAAACTTCGAGTGAATGACAAAAGAAATGGCCACAACATGTCGAAGCGCCAGTTAGGAAGCAAAATCTGTCAGCCTAATCGACTCGTGTGGTATGAGCTCAGTGACATGCAAGGATAAACCGTCATTTTGTTGTTTATAAGAATTTCTGTCCACAAAAGCTCGAGTACGATCCTATGAGTGGTGTAGAAATACAAAATTTTCGAGTTTGTTTATTTGCAAGTGTGTGTGTGTTGGGGGGGGGGGGGGGTGTCAAAATTCACTTTTCCTCCTTAAAGATTATTTTTTTTTTGTTTTTTGAAATTTTTATCAGCACCACTTGACAGGGCTTGAAAATTCTACTCGTCCGCTCGTCCTGCATGATTTTTTCCTTCTTTGTCTATATAAGCAGGACGAGTGGATTTTGAAAAATTTCACTTATGAAATTTATGTACCACTATATTTTCTTATACAGCAGGACGAGTAGAAATTTCAAAAATTTTCAAGCCCTGCTTGACATTGTCCAGCTGATCTTAAATTAATTAATAGTTACAGTAGCCAGTCGTTAGTCTAATACTGGCTCTGGTACACAAAGCTATACAGTCAGCTAGTCTGTCTCACAGGGCATTTTTAGCGTTTTATATGTCTTACATGTATATATAACATTAATAATATTATTATATATACATGTAAGACATATAAAACGCTAAAAATGCCCTGTGGTATGTCTATGAACTTTTCATTTTAACATCTCCAAAATGGAGGACAGAATTCACAGAAATTTTATTTGGGATGTGATCTTTCTTCTTAAATTTATTTATTTTACATCAATTGGAACAAATAAATTCTTACAACTTAGTTTTATCCTTCTTGATTTTGCTTCCTGAAAAATTCACCAGTGCTAGCGCTGAATGTGTGGGCCAAGGAAAGAACCAAGATGGATAGCCTCTCCAGGGAAATAAACTCAGGACCTTTGGATCCAGGGACCTACGCTCTACCTTTAAATTCAGATTGTGCTGGTAATCAGCCAATACTAGCCCCTGAGGACACTATTTCCACCACCCTCCCCGCCTAGAAATTATATCTCGTCTTTCTTAATTGGTGATTAACAGACACCAGACTTTCAAATAATGTGTTACATGGTTTTATATGATGATACTTTATCAATTTTGAATTGTTTTTCATTTATTTTCAGGCCCAAAATTTCTGATGATGATGAGAAAGAATTAGTAGAAAAACTTAAAAGGTACATTTTAACAAAATGATAGAGTGGTCTATATCACAAAAGGATGCAGGTGACCATTTTCTTGTTTGATATAGAAACTAATCATAAGCAATTTAGTATTTTGCCACAATGCTTTCACATTATCTTTGATAATACCTATACCTACAACGTGGAAGGGGGTATATATGCCTTGCATTCAGGATACGAAAATGCTTGGCGCGAACAGTGGCAAGCAGTCTGTCTTGAACGCACAGCAAGCGTTTTCCGAAAATGACTTGGTTGCTAGGCAACAAAAATGATTCAACTTAAAGCTTAATCCAAGAAAAAAACATCAGAAAACATATTAGATTTATGAAATGAAAACATTTGATTTTCATAGATATAGCCCTCCAGATGGTTATCTAACGGAACAAAACAAAAATCATAAAACAAAAAAAAAAAATTGATAATGGTCAATCAATCTGTTTGCTATGCTAGTAACCTTTTGTCATTGCTAGTCAATTATCGCAAGCGCCAAAAGCAAGCACACTGTTAAGGATAAGGAAAGCAGGAAAGCACTTGCTAACATTCACTAGTGCTTTGCTTTCCCGAACTTAGGACTGGTTTCACCATGTCAGTATGTCAGTCCATTTGTCTGTCTTACTATAGACTTTCCATTTTTTGACTCTAACTCAAGAATACAATTGACCTAGACTCATGAAACTTTATACAGTTGCCCATGACCCAAGGAAGTGCCCTATTCCTTTAAAGTCCTTAAAGGTCAAAGTCACTATTGAATTTGGTCCAAAAAATGTTAATGGAACTGGGACAAAATGCGGTTAGGGGTATAAGTCCCCTTTGTGACATATTAAGTTCTTGTTGGTGTATAGTTTCTGAGACTGTGATAGATTATGACAATGAAATGTAGTGTTGGTTTGTTTGTGTGAATGAGTTTTACGCCGCTTTCAACAATTTCGCAGTTATATTGCGGCGGCAGGAGCACCTAACAATGGATTCCTGGTATTTCTTTCACCCGTACTACCATTACACCCTTTCCTAGCCTCCGACTGCTATCTTACATAGGCTTACAATTATCTACCCATTGGTGAGAGACAAATGTCGGAAAGGATATTGCCACCACCGGGGTTCGAACCCACGACTTCCAGATTGGAAGTCTTATGCCGAACCAACTGGGCTATGGTGGCAGCTATTAAATGTAGTGTTGGGCAATTGGTTTCAATTTACAATCGATAATCAATTTTTAGTTGGGAAAATTAAATCAACTAATGATTTATTGTACAATCATTTTGTTATGAATTAATTTGGCTTTCCCAGTATCATCCTTTGAAAAATAGCACATGAAAATTTAGTTTAAACTCGTGACCTAAAGATTTTTTCTGCAAATTAGTCCCCTACCGGCAAAAGCCGAAGGGGACTATAGGTTTGCACTGTCTGTCTGTCCGTCCCTCCGTCTGTCCGTCCGTCCGTCTGTCAGCCCGGATTTCAGTTTTCTGGACTTTTTTTAGCTCACCTGAGCACGAAGTGCTCAAGGTGAGCTATTGTGATCGTAGAATGACCGTTGTGCGTCGTTTGTCGTGTGTCGTCCGTCGTCCACAATTTCTTTAAACATCTTCTTCTCCTAAACCAGTGGGCCAATCTTGATGAAACTTGGCAGGGATGTTCCTTGGGTCAAGCTCTACGAAAGTTGTTCAAATAAATGAAATCCACCCTTATCTTTACCTTTACCCTTAACAAAAAGGGTGAAAATATGAAAATCTTTAAAAATCTTCTTCTCTGAAATCAGAAGGCAGACAGCTTTCATATTTGGTATGTAGCATCATCTAATGGACCTCTACTAAGTTTGTTCACATCAAGACCCTGGGGTCATATTTGGGCTTTGCCCGGGCCAAACCCTTTTTACATAGAATCAAAGAGCGAAAATCTTTAAAAATCTTCTTCTCTGAAACCAGATGGCAGACAGCTTTCATATTTGGTATGTAGCACCACCTAGTGGGCCTCTACCAAGTTTGTTCATATCAAGACCCTTGGGTCATATTTGAGCTTTGCACGGATGCATCCCTTTATCTCTTGTGAGCACGAAGGGTAAAAAATTGAAAATCTTCAAAAATCTTCTTCTATGAAACCAGAAGGCAGACAGCTTTCATTTTTGGTATGTAGCATCATCTAGTAGACCTCTACCAAGTTTGTTCATATCAAGACCCTAGGTTCATATTTGGGCTCCACCCGGGCGCAACCCTTTTTGCATAGAATCAAAGAGCGAAAATCTTTTAAAATCTTCTTTAATCGAAACCAGAGGGCACACTGCTTTCATTTTTAGCTCCACTGGCTGAAAGCCACTGGGGCTATTGTCATGGCGTTGTGTCCGTCGTGCGTCCGTCCGTATGTGCGTCCGTGCGTCCGGTCGTAAACTTTTTCTTTAAAAATCTTCTCCTCAGAAACTACTGGATGGATTTCAACCAAACTTCACAGGAATGACCCTTGGGTGACCCTCTTTCAAAGTTGTTCAAGAAATTTTGATCCAATGAAAAACATGGATTTAATGGGCGTGGCTAATTTCCAAATATGGTAAAAAGTGACCTTTCTCAGGTTCTAATTGATGGATACCAACCAAATTTTACATAAATGATCCTTGGGTGACCATTTATCAGTCTACAAAAAATTATTGTGATCGGATGAAAAATATGTATTTTATGGGCGGAGGTCATTTCTCTGTATGTTATATAGTGGAAACTTTGAAAATCATTTTCTCAGAATCTAACAGATAGATATCTACCAAATTTTACATGAATGATCCTTTGGTGACCCTTTATCAGTCTACCAAAAATTATTGTGATTTGAAGAAAAATATGTCTTTTATGGGCGGAGGTCATTTCTCTATATGTTATATAGTGGAAACTTTGAAAATCATTTTCTCAGAATCTAATTGATGGATTTCTACCAAATTTTACATGAATGATCCTTGGGTGACCCTTTATCAGTCTACCAAAACTTATTGTGATCGGATGAAAAATATGTATTTTATGGGCGGAGGTCATTTCTCTATATGTTATATAGTGCAAACTTTGAAAATCATTTTCTCAGAATGTTACTGATGGATATCAATCAAACTTCATTAGTATGATCATCGGGTGATCCATTATCATTCAGCCAAAAATTATTGTGATTTAAAGAAAAATATGTCTTTTATGGGCGGAGGTCATTTCTCTATATGTTATAATAGTGGAAACTTTGAAAATCTTTTCAACATCAGTAGAAGCCAAAATATCTAAAAATCTAGTCAAAACTTAGATTTGCTATTACAAGAAATTCAAGCCTGTGGAGCGACACAAGCCATTCATGGCTTTCTAGTTGGTATGTTGCATCATCTAGTGGGCCCCTACCAAGTTTGTTCATATCAAGACCCTTGGGTCATATTTGGGCTCCACCCGGGCGCATCCCTTTCAGCCCATCTGAGCACAGAGGGTGAAAATAGGAAAACCATCAAAAATCTTCTTCTCTGAAACCAGTAGGCAGACAGCTTTCATAGTAAGTATGTAGCATCATCTTATGGACCTCTTCCAAGTTTGTTCATATCAAGACCCTGGGGTTTCATTTGGGGTCCACCCAGGTGCATCCCTTTTTACATAGAATCAAAGAGGCAAATCTGTCTTGCTCTTCGCTGAAAACGTTCCATGGTATTGATCTTAGGCAATTATCTTCTTTTTGACATCTACCTATTTAATTAATGTGATGTCCCAGGGGTCAAAGAGACTCAGGTGAGCAATCTTGGACCATCTTGGTCCTCTTGTCTTCATCCTTGGAGATAATGAGCTGATTTTTGGTATGTGAGTCCGCATCAATGAGTTACAGAACCAGTTTAAGTTTCGTTCCGGTCCATTGATTTTTGTGGAAGATACGGATGCTGGACTTAGAAAATTACCAGGAAATTTCAGTTTTCCGGACTTTCTTTCTTAACCCTTGGATATATTGAGCTGATTTTTGGTATGTGAGTCCGGATCAATGAGTTACAGAGTGAGTTCAAGTTTGGTTCGGGTCCATTGATTTTTGTGGAAGAAACGGATGCTGGACTTCGAAAATTACCAGGAAATTTCAGTTTTCCGGACTTTCTTTCTTAACCCTTGGAGATATTGAGCTGATTTTTGGTATGCGAGTCTGCACCAATGAGTTACAGAGTGAGTTCGGGTTTGATTTGGGTCCATTGATTTTTATGGAAGATACGGATGCTGGACTTGGAAAATTACTAGGAAATTTCAGTTTTCCGGACTTTCTTTCTTAACCCTTGGAGATATTGAGCTGATTTTTGGTATGCGAGTCCGCATCAATGAGTTACAGAACGAGTTCAAGTTTGGATCAGGTCCATTGATTTTTGTGGAAGATACAGATGCTAGACTTAGAAAATTACCAGGAAATTTCCGGATTTTTTTTCTTTATCCTCAGAGATAATGAGCTGATATATAAAATCTGATACAACTAATATTTTGGAGAGGTAGTTATACCTTTACCACCAAAAAAGATACTGCTCTAGAGATATATATATAAATCCGGTAGGGGAATCGGTATTGCCATGCAATACCTAGGAATGCTTGTTTTACTACCAACTTCATGGCTCAGCTTGAAACAGTTGTAACTTCCTATAGGCAGTTGCAACTGTTTCATGCTGAGCCATTAAACGGATGTCAGTTTCAAAAACCAATATGTAATGTCTTTCATTTATGTGTTAGGAACTGATTAATCAATTATGAAATTTCCTAGTCGATTATCATAATCGGAAGCCCAAACCAACTAATTTATTAATAACTATTATAATTGATTAATCTGCCCATCACTAATTAAATAGAAAAAAATGAAATAATGATGAGCTTAAGGTTTTCCAATTATTGATATTACACCTGCTTGTGGTTTTAAGCAAGACATTTGTCACAATAATAGATACTCAGAGGTAAAAGTGTATGGAGTATTCTAATATAAAAGGTTATAAACTTTTTTGTTTCATAACTCCATGAATTAACAAAATGTTATCTTTTTTAATGGTAATCATTAACATCAAGCTTGTAAATAAAGAGTTTAGCAATATGAGACTACTTTGTGCATAGCGTACACAAAATTGTTTTCATGAAGGAAGAAAACTAATTTTTTTGGCCAATCAGAATAAGCTTACTTTGATGAACGCTACTTTAATTTGATTATTATTACTTCTCATCAATCGTAATTTCAGAATCTTTAAAAAGTATCGAGAGTGTATGAGGAGAAATGTTACCAAAGAACCTCAGATGGCGCCATTATCAGAGAAAGAAATACAAGAAAGGAAATCTTTTAGGTACGTGCAAGCAAGCTGTAGTTTTTAGATTATTTAGAGACGTAGGGTATTTGAGCCTGTGTGTGACATTTCCAACAATTTAGGATTTGCGTGAGGGGCAAATATTGAGCAGCCTAGACTGCCAAATACTTTAAATATAAAGTTACCTGATGGTCTACAATTACTTGGAGATCTTATCTATCTATTAAATGCATAGTGAAGACTTTTGTCAGACTGTGCAGATGCAGCTCCTATATGAGTCTGACACTCACAAATAAGTAGCCAGGACTCTTTAAAACTATATTTTGAGAGTCCCATACGCCCTTTTTAGATCAATTTCAGAAAGTAATTGAAGACTTTTTATAACAGTCTTCAATTCTTTCCTGAAGTTGAGCCACAAATATCCAATGTATTAAACACTTTGTTTACATTTAACCAGGAAATATCTTTTGATTTGCATAAAATTAAGTTCATTGCTAAACCTTAAGGCAGGATCTCAAAGATCACATTAATTGAGTACCATGTTTGTTTATGTCAGCACATTTACTATCTAGCCCAAGCTTATTCATGACCTTATGCTAGTTCGTCCACTAAGCTTACAGAAGTCTGTACAAAAATTAAATTTTGATTCAAATAAATTTCTAATTTTTAGGTCATTTCCAATTTTCGTTTGGTCTGGCTCCTGGTTTCTCTCAAAATAATTCAGTAGAATTAATGTCCAGAAAACTTTGACCTGACTGGTCAAAATGACACCAAAATTTTAAATTATTTGGAACAAAAGATAAATTTAGCAGGATTAGGGTTGATATAACTACAAACATAAATTTTAATCATAGATTAACCTGACAGGGTCAAGGGTCAATTATTAAGGTCAAACATCTATATAAAAAAAGACCATTTCAGAGGCATTTGTGTTTTTTCAAAAATAACATATTACTAAGAAAAAGAAAAGAAAACCAACATATTGGCAGGAAAATTTGTGGGAAAAGGAGAAATTGCTTGTAAAAAGCAATTTCTTCTTTTTCCACAAAATTTCTATATGTTAAGTATAGAATGACAGGTACATGGAACCCCTAAAATAAATGAAGGAGTTTTAAAAATATAACTACAAACATTTTTTCTTATTGTAGATCAACATTTGTAATAGGTTTCAATGCAGTGATCAGGAAGCTTGAACAGAAGAAGCTGCACGTCGTATTGATGGACAGATCTGCCAATCCTGGCGTGTTAAAGAGAGCTATACTGACAATGGCCGTACAGAATAGATGCCCTGCTCTACTTGTCGCTGATCTTCTGTCGGCCATACATGAGTCCTGGCCTGGTCTTAAATCCTGTATGTGTCTAGGAGTAATGGTGAGTTCTACTGCTTTGCGATTTGAGACAGCTCTTGCTTGTTCAGGAATATCAAAAACTGTGATTTTGTTGGAATGGGTTAATAAAAAGAGGATATTGAATGAGTGGTCTTTGAATACCGAATTTGTTAAAGGAGTCTTCAATAAACAGATGAAAACAAGGCTATGCCAAGTTTTTATCTGTTTTTGATGACGAGTTTAATAAATTCAGTATTTTATGAGCACAAATTTGATTTTTTATTTAAAATATGACCCAAATTTTTGCAAAGAGTCATCAAAATTGTTGAAATTTAACATTTCAATTTTCCGCAAAATTTATAACACCGTTTTAAACTAACATCTCAATATATACATTATGACGTCATTTTAGGGGTTGCAAAATAGCGTTGCTATTTGCTCTGAGACCTTTTGCATAGTTATTCCACTAGTGTAATAACACCCATGTAATATCAAAAATATTCAACACGGTCATTTCTCTCTCATGACGAACGTCATTTAGTACTTTATTGACCCCTAAAAATCATAACTTCATTATCATCTCTGTCATATTTTTATGCCCCCACATAGAAAGATCGGGCATGTTGTTTTACCGTTGTCCATCTGTTTGTCCAACTGTCTGTCTGCAAAACTTAAACCAAAACCGTAACATTGCCATTATTTTCAAGGCTATTCAAGATACAATACTCATATGTGGTATGATGATAGATTTCAATGAGACACATCTGCTAGTACCAAGGTCAAGGTCATCTGTCAAGTTCAAATTTCTAAAAAATTGCCTTTTCGGGGGCATTTGTGCTTCACAAACACATCTTGTTTATTATTGTGCTGGGACTATTCCTTTAAGTCAGTGGGATCCCGTCAAGATGTCTGGCTGACTGCATGCATGGTAGATTTCACTTTAGTTCTCCATCTCTTCCTTTCCCAGGCTATGGAAATTGAAAGATCATATTCATTTGTATCTTTCTCTGAAAGGTCTCTCCATGAGGTTTTTGGTCGGTCAACTCCACTCTTTCCTTTGAGTTCTAATTAGTGTTTAATGTGTTAAAATATCTACGGCTCAGCTTGAAACATTTGTTACTCCCTATATGGTTATAGGGAGTTACAACAGTTTCATGCTGAGCCTGATTATATAACTTCTATTTACCAGAAAGCAACCAGTGAGAATGACTTTGATGAGCTAGTCAGATTCATCCAGCAGGAAAACTTAATGGATAATGAAGACCTGGATTTCCCAAGTACTGCACCAGATGAGACCAGCACTGTGACACAGGAGAAGAACACCGAAAATAACAAGGAAGCAGTCAGTCATTCAGAGACTAAACCTAGAATAAATCCTGTAAGACCTATTGTTGACTTTACTAAGTATTATATATCAGCCAAAGAAAAGACAGCAGAGAGATTCGAAGGACAATCTTTTATTCAAATAGGTGACGAAACTGAAAATGAGATTATTGTGTTTAAAAATGGTAAGAGGATGACTGAGGAATTAAACAAAGATATGGAGAGTTACGGAATACATCCGATGTTTATGGGAAAATGGAGGTGTGAAGAATTGACAAAAGGTGTGAAAAGAAAAATCTCTGATTCAGCTGTGGTTAGAAGCGATTATAAGCGAATTAGTATACAACAACTTAAACCTAATGAAAGTAAAATTAAGAAAGTTAAGAAAAACAAAACAAATCAAAGTAGATATAAAAATAAAGGCAAAACAAAGCAAACATAAGGATAATGAATGACTTAAATGTATGACCTTCAACTTTCTAAGCTTTGTAAAATTTTAAAAAAAAATGCACATGTTAGGATCTAGGGTGTGGGACTGAGCATTTATATGTTCAGAACAGTATTCAGGATGACAAAATGGTGCAAACTGTTTTTCAAATTGTATTCGCTTTTCACGAACATCTGTGAGCAAAGCAGGGTATAATTTGAAAACAATTTGCACTGTTTCGTCATCCTGAACATAGGGATGGTTATTAAGCAAGGAAAATCTGGAGAATGAATTAAGGCTCATTATTTGTTTTAGCGCAAGATTTATTTGATCTTCATTTTGCAAACAACAAAACTTATATTTCACGAAAATATAGCTTTTGTTTGTTTATGAAGCGATAGATGAGTCAATCTTACACAAAAAACAAATGATTCTGTTCAAAGTAAAAATGTTTTTTTGAAAGTGTAAGTTTCAGTTCCAGATTGAAAATTGAAAGAAAATTTTATACTGTTTGATGAGATGATAGAAAAGTCAACATATGAAAAATCTGTGCCTAATATCTGTCCTGCATTCAGGATAACAAAACAATGCAAACTGTTTGCTAGTTTAATCCTGCTTTGCACTAATCTGCCCGTGCAAAGCAGGGTAAAATTGACAAACAAATTCACCGTTTCGTAATTCTGAAGGCTGGACTGGTGTCTTGGTCTTAATTGATACCAATAGCAAACAAGAGGACCATGATGGTCCTATATCGCTCACCTTCGTCTCTTTTACTTCTCCCTTAGCAAAATTAATTACTTGAAAGATCATTAAATGATCATTAAATTTTTCAAAGAAAAACATAACTCTATTTCTATGATTGCTGCATATATTTCTATCCTTTTCTAAACAAGTTTCATGTGACCTGGCCAACATTCTGACAAAGTTTCATAAAGATTGGGCAATATTTGTGGCCTCTAAAAAGAAAATTGTCATTTAGGCCCCTTTTCCCGTGATATGACATGGATCTTTCCAATTTTAAATAGGGTTCATCCTTGTGACCTAGCCATTATTCTGATCATGTTTCATGAAAATTGAATTGTATTTGTGGCTTCTAGAGTGTAAACAAGAAAATTGTCATTAAGGCCCCTTTTTCCTGTGATATGGCACAGATCCTTCCCATTTTCAATAGGGTTCATCTTTGTGACCTGGCCAACATTCTGACAAAATTTCATAAAGATTGGGCCATATTTGTGGTCTCTAGAGAGTAAACAAAAAATTGTCATTAAGGCCCCTTTTCCTGTGATATGGCTTAGATCCTTCCCATTTTCAATAGGGTTCATCTTTGTGACCTGGCCAACATTCTGACAAAATTTCATAAAGATTGGGCCATATTTGTGGCCTCTAGAGTGTAAACAAGAATATTGTCATTAAGGCCCCTTTTCCTGTAATATGGCACAGATCCTTCCCATTTTCAATAGGGATCATCCTTGTGACCTGGCCAACATTCTGACCAAGTTTCATGAAGATTGGGCCATGTGTGTGGCCTCTAGAGTGTAAACAAAAAAAATTGTCATTAAGGCCCCTTTTCCCGTGATATGGCACAGATCCTTCCCATTTTCGATATGGATCATCCTTGTGGCTTGGCCAACCTTCTGACCAAATTTCATAAAGATTGGGCCATATTTGTGGCCTCTAAAGTGTAAACAAGAAAATTGTCATTATGGCCCCTTCTCCCGTGATATGGCACAGATCCTTCCCATTTTCAATAGTATTAATTCTTGTGACCTGGCCAACATTCTGACCAAGTTTCATGAAGATTGGGCCATATTTGTGGCCTCTAAAGTGTAAACAAGAATATTGTCATTTAGGCCCCTTTTACCGTGATATGGAACGGATCCTTCCCATTTTCAATAGGGTTCATCTTTGTGACATAGCCAACATTCTGACCAAGTTTGATGAAGATTGGGCCATATTTGTGGCCTCTAAAGTGTAAACAAGAATATTGTCATTTAGGCCCCTTTTACCGTGATATGGAACAGATCCTTCCCATTTTGAAAAGGGTTCATCCTTGTGACCTGGCCAACATTCTGACCAAGTTTCATGAAGATTGGGCCATATTTGTAGCCTCTAGAGTGTAAACACTAAGATTGTTGACGCCGGACGACGGACATTCAATGATCACAAAAGCTCACCTTGAGATCGATGTGCTCAGGTGAGCTAAAAAACCTTCTATTCTTTAAATGCAAAAATAGAATGAATAAACACAAACTTAGGACAGATTTAATTATAATGAATTATCCCACTCTCGATTATTTAGCAATTTGTTTATTAGGTTCTGCTTAGATAATCAACTGTTACCGGTTATTTCTCAATAAACCATCAAAAACCACTACAGAAAGTATTATTGTCTATAATTGTCTACAAACAATGTATTGGCCATGTTTCGTCGTATTGTACAACCATGTTTGTCTGTCAGTCCATCTGTTAGTTCTCCTTAGAGATTTACCCACTTGTCAAGTTCAAGTAGATAACCTCTATACTTTAGAAGATATACTCAGGATAAAATTTAAGTTTTTTAAATAAAGGGCAATAACTCAAAAATTAAGCAAGCAAGAGTTAAGGTTCTTGTGCACTGCACATTCTCCTCAATGAGATATGTTCACCTACAAAGTTTAAATTCCACAGCATTTACTTTAAGGGATAGGCTCCAGAGAAATTTAGTGATGGAATTACAGAGAGACGGGCAGATACCATAACTTTATTGTCTTTGCAAAAGAGGGATGATAATTGTGTGGAAACCTTGATCCCGACTGCAGGTTTAAATGTCTCGAGAATTGGTGATTAATTTGGAACAAACATTAAATACAGCAGGATAATAGTTGGTTTTATTTCTCTGTGTCTGATAGAAATGATTTGGTAGGATTTATTTGGTAGGAAAGTGGCCGATTCAGAGGGAGTGGGGAAGGGGGGGGCATAGTTATTATTATTGTATTTTCATGCAGAATTTCAATCATCCCTTCTGCCATTTATGACAAATTATTGTTGTGATCAAAATTTTGTTCAACAGAAAAGACTTAGATCAGCCATAATTTAATACTTGGAAAACGATCCTTCTTTTTTAAATCCTCTCCTCTTGGGGAAAGGGGATAATTGTAGTAATGGTCTGTCCGTCATTCCCTCACTAAAACTTGTCCGGAGCATATCTCCTAAAGCTATCATTAAGCTATTATTAAGCTATCAACTTGAAACTGTATAGGTGGATAGATCTCATGGAGTAGAAGTGCAGTGCACAAGAACTACAACTCTTGTTTGCATAATTTTGGAGTTATTGCCCTTTGATATTTTAAATACTTAGAATTTGTTTGGAGCATAGCACTGAAAGTTAAATAGCTATCAACTTGAAACTTTATGGGTGGATTGATCTCATAGAGGAGAAGTGCAGTGCACAAGAACTACAACTCTTGCTTGCATAATTTTGGAGTTATTGCCCTTTGTTATTTTTAGGACTTAGATTTTGTCCAGAGCATATCTCCTAAAGTATAATAGCTATCAACTTGAAACTTTATCAGTGGATAGATCTCATAGAGGAGAAGTGCAGAGCATAAGAACAACAAGTCTTATTGGCATAATTTTCAAGTTCATAGCTTCTATACTTCTGGAGATATGCTCTGGACAAAATCTTATTATTAAAAACAACAACTGGCGATTACTCCAAAATGATAAAAGTAAGAGTTTTAGTTCTTGTGCACTGCACTTCTTTTCCAAGAGATCTATCCACCCATAAAGTTTCAAGTTGATAGCTATTATACTTTAGGAGATATGCGCCGGACAGTTTTAGTGATGGAACCTCAGAACGAGGGAATGACAGACGGAGACCATATCTAAACAAGAGGACCATGATGGTCCTAGATTGCTCACCTGCGTCTCCTTGACCCCTGGGACATCACATTAATAGAATAGGCAGATGTCAACAAGGAGATAATTTCTACATAAGATCAATACCTTGGAATTATTTTTAGCCAAGAGTAAAGGATATATGCCTTTTCGATCTTTTATTCTATGTAAAAAGGAATGCACCCTGGTGGAGCCCAAATGTAACCCCAGGGTCTTGATATGAACAACCTTGATAGAGGTCTCCTAGATGATGCTACATACCAAATATGAAAGCTGTCTGATTTCTGGTTTCAGAGAAGAAGATTTTTGAAGATTTTCCCTTTTTTAGCTCCACTGGCTGAAAGCCACTGGGGCTATTGTCATGGCGTTGTGTCCGTCGTGCGTCCGTCCGTCCGTGCGTGCGTCCGTCCGGTCGTAAACTTTTCTTTAAAAATCTTCTTCTCAGAAACTACTGGATGGATTTCAACCAAACTTCACAGGAATGATCCTTGGGTGACCCTCTTTCAAAGTTGTTCAAGAAATTTTGATCCAATGAAAAACATGGATTTTATGGGCGTGGCTAATTTCCAAATATGGTAAAAAGTGAGTTTTCTCAGACTCTAACGGATGGATACCAATAAAATTTTACATGAATGATCCTTTGGTGACCCTTTATCAGTCTACAAAAAATTACTGTGATCGGATGGAAAATATGCATTTTATGGGCGGAGGTCATTTCTCTATATGTTATATAGTGGAAACTTTGAAAATCAATTTCTCTGAATGTTACTGATGGATATCAACCAAATTTCACTGGAATGATCCTTTAGTGACCCTTTATCAGTCTACAAAAAACCATTGTGATTGGATGAAAAATATGCATTTTATGGGCGGAGGTCATTTCTCTATATGTTATATAGTGGAAACTTTGAAAATCATTTTCTCAGAATGTAAGTGATAGATATCAACCAAATTTCACTGGAATGATCCTTGAGTGACCCTTTATCAGTGCACCAAAAGTTATTTTGATTGGATGAAAAATATACATTTCATGGGTGGAGGTCAATTCTCAATATGTTAAATAGTGGAAACTATGAAAAACATTTTCTCAGAATGTAACTGATGGATATCAATAGACATTTTTGGTATGATCTTTGGGTTACCCATTATCATGCAGCCAAAAATTATTTTGATATGATGAAAAATATGTCTTTAAATAGCAGAGGTCATTTCTCTATCTGTTTTATACCTGTAGTTGAAACTTTGAAAATCATTTTCAACATCAGTAGAACCCCAAATATCTAAAAATCTAGTCAAAGCATTTATTTGCTTTTACAAGAATTTCAAGCCTGTGGAGCGACTCAAGCCATTCATGGCTTTCTAGTTACCTTTTGTGCTCAGAAGAGCTAAAAGGGTTGAGCCCGGATGGAGCCCAAATATGACCACAGGGTCTTAATATGAACGAACTACGACATACCAAATATGAAAGCTGTCTGCCTTCTGGTTTCAGAGGAGAAGATTTTTGAAGATTTTCATATTTTCACCCTTTTGTTAAGGGTAAAGGGAAAGTAAAGGGTGGATTTCATTAAAATGAACAACTTTGGTAGAGCTTGACCCAAGGAACATTCCTGCCAAGTTTCATCAAGATTTGCCAACTGGTTTAGGAGGAGAAGATGTTTAAAGAAATTGTGGACGACGCAGACGTCGACTGATGACGGACATTGTATGATCACAAAAGCTCATCTTGAGCACTTCGTGCTCACGTGAGCTAAAAAGGAAATTCTTTTAAGATCCTAATCTCCTCCACCACAAGGCATTTGTAATTGGTTTATGACAGATTGAAGGACATTTGGACAAGCCAAGGGCTTTTCTGTAAGCAGGCTGTCACAAAAACTCTTTCAAATAGAAATCAGTTTCTCACTTTTTATACAACACTGAATTTGAACGAATACTTGTATCATCTCTCTACATCCATATTTTCCAATGCTTGTTAATACAACTTCTTCAATTGAATAAAGATTAGTATGAAACTGGAACAGAATGTTAATGATATGACTATGAACATATCATGGAAAGAGGGGCCATTGGTTAAAAAACAAGATGTGTTTGTGAAACATAAATGCCCTGCAACAGCATTTTTAGCTTGGCTGTTTTTGGAGAAAGCCCGAGGTATTGCTATAGCCTCCGTGTCGTTGTCGTCATGCCAAAACTTTGACATTTTGTTATATCTCTGGTTTTACTGAAGGCATTCACTTGAAACTTGGCACACATGTTCACCATCAAAAGAGCAACCTATACTATCACAGAGGATAACTCTAGATGCATTTTGTGCAAATTATGCCCCTTTTTCGACTTAGATTTTTTCCCACCATCCAGCACTCGACAGCCAAGCGTAGGTACCCGTAGGCGGTGCTCTTGTTCAAATGTTGACATTGACAGATGACCTGAAACCTTGAAACATGGCCTTGCCCTTGAGACCTACGGATGCACATCACTGAGATCTTTCATCATGCAAATTACGAAAAAGGTATCTAAAATAGGCTTGAAAGTGAGCATGTAAAGTTTTAATGTAAAGTTTCTACAAAGTTTGACCTTGATAGATGACTGTATCTACAAAAGCACATCATTGAGATCTACAACCATGCCAAATATGAGGTTTATAACTTGAATAGGCTTGAAAATATTGGCAATGTTAAGTTTTCTCGTCAAGTTTAGCAGACAGACGTTCTGACAAATGGACAAAGGTAAAACAATATGCCCTCACTCGATCGATGTGGGGGCATAAAAATCCTGTTTCAGCGTAAATCGTGACTCTTGCACGCTTGTTGTAACATGCTATTACCTATACAGTCCATGGTTTCTATGTCTACACTTTTATATTTGAGAAAATATTGTAGGAAACAAGCAATTTCTGCTTTTTTAACATCATTTACTAACACAAAAATGGTTTCTTTTTCAAATTTCACCTATTTTTATTCATCTTCTGAGTCCCATTTCAATTTTGATGAATCCAATAATATATAAAAAAAAAACAACAACTGAACAATGGTATTACTTTGATATAGATCTAATTTCATTTTTTTTCACATTTTAATACACATTAATCATTTCTTCATGTAAACCATCACAACTGCATCAAATCATTAATGTAAGTTAATGCCAATTGTTTGAAATTCTTCACTTATGTCCTTACTGCAAAAAAAGAGTTGAAATGGCTGAAACAAAGGTCTAAACATAGGAAACACAAACAGGAATAGAAAACGATCTAAATTTAAATAAATATTTAGTAAGACCAATGTTCCATTTCTGATGCATAATTATGTGATCAAAATTCCATCACTTTCCTTGCGGCCATTTAGAAGATTTATAATTCAATTTAACCTGTGGCTTTTATAAGCATTTTACAGAGGAAGTAGATCTGCAGCAAAAAAAAAAAAAATTCTCCAAAATTATGAATGATTTTACAAAGCATATGAAACTTGTGATTGTAAATTATCATATATCTATAAATAACCCCAATGCCTTAATTTTGAACTGTCACAGCAAAAATGAGCTTTTAAGATGAGTATCTGTCATAATTTATGGTGAAAGTAAGCCATCAGTTCTACAACTATCAATGTCCATGCATGTTTATATTTCCATCACTTTCCCTGAGCTTTTTATAGATTTATGCTTCAATATTTTATTCTGTGATACTGGATCTGTAGCAAAAATAATCTATTTAATTCTAAAACAGATTTCACAAAGTATCCAAAACTAGTGATGCCAGATGGTAAACCTGTCACATATCTTTAAATAGCCCAAGGGACAGTTATGGATTTCCATCACTTTCCCTGCGGCTATTCATAGATTTATGCTTCAATTTAGGCCTGTAGAAATAACATTTCACCGTAGAAATTGGATCTATTGAGAAAATAATCTATCTAAATCTAAAAAAGATTTTACTAAGTATCCAGAACTTGTGTTGGTAAATCGTCACATATCTAAAAATAACCCCAGGGGCTATTTATAGAATCGTGCATTAATGTACAACTGTCAAAGCAAAAATGAGCTTTGTGATGATTATCCGTCATAATTTATGGCTATAGTTAGCCATCAGTTCCACAACTATCAATGTTCATACAAGTATATATCAACACTGTTAATTTTTTTTTTCTTCTACTAGGAAGATTTTTAGTCATTAAGGTAGTGGACCCTTATTAGATCCGCCTCATTTTGAAACTCATGATCTTTCACAATGTTGACCAAGGTTTCCTTATGAATATGAAACCTCGGTAAACGCTGTTAAAGCTCATTTCTTCTTGAACGTTGTGGAACTATAACAGGTCCACCACCAAAAGAACAAATTCAGTGCAGGCTTTAGACAAGCAATTTTAAATTGAAAATGATAGGAGATAAAGGTTTCTCGAACCTCACTCTTGTTTGCAGATCTATAGAATACTTGTAATAAGACCAATACCTTATTTGTTATGTATTCAGACATTTTATTGTGTCTGAATTTCATGGATAAATCACTGTAATTCCAAAACTGAGTATTCATAAAATTATTAAATGTGACCTATCATGTGAAAAGGGACCATCTGGGTAAAGCATAGTATCGACCCTGGTCAGACTGTGTATCACTTTCCAAGCATGAATAATTTTCTGAGTCTGGAAAGATCATTCTACCTTTCAGTAAAATATGATAAATTGAACCTTTGGTTTACATCTTCCAAAATCTATCACTTTTTCAAATATTTATCTACCCGGGCTCCCAGATGGTCCTTTTTACATGACGGGTCACAAACTTTAAATTGATATGTTGCAGAGATAAATAAGAATCTGTCACCAGATTTTCTCTGAGATAAAGGAAGCTGATCTTGATCAAGCCAAGAATAGAAGTGTTATTGTGCGAGCTTTGGCAAGCTAGACCTTCAATATCAATATGGGCTCTTCTATTGTTTGCAGAGCACCTAGGATTATTATAAGCAGAATTACTGTAGATATGCAGGTCTCATGTTGGGCCCTTAAAGCAGGGTTTTGACCCTAAATAACATATCCTATTTTGACTTTTAGAAATTTCACCCCAGGGGGTCATTGTGACCCCCTTGAAAGAATTTTCTAAAGGTCAAAACTTTTTGATGCATCCTTAATACTATCTAAAATTTTACAAATCAATTGCTTGCTTCTTATCTTTACAGATAACGGTCAATTTACTCTTCAACCTACAAAATTCTATACTCATGATTTGCTCTTTCTGACTCCTTTAAAATCTGTTTTGACCCCCAGAGTTTAATGATTAAGGGGTCAATGACTCCATAATTGCAAACACTAGCCCAAGTCCTGGAAATGGTTTGTGTATTTATCAGGTTTCTATTCTTCTTCTCTTTCCTTTGGTTTCTACACCTGACATAATAATGACACATAAACATAACAAGAACATCACATACCAGTGTCAACGCTGGTGCTTTGAGAATGAACAAAAAGTCATGATTAATTCTCCCAACCATGACCTGATAACATTAGTAAAGCCTTGTCATGATAAATTCTCCCAACCTTGACCTGATAACATTGATATTTTATAAGCAGGTTTGTGTATTTATCAAGTTTCTGTTCTTCTTCTCTTTCCTAGGGTTTCTACACCTGAAATAATGATAACATATAAACATAACAAAAACAACACATACCAGTGTCAAGGCTAAGCTGGTTATGAAAAATAAACAAAATCTTGATGGCTCATCCAAAAACAGTTGTAAATATATAGGCAGTTACAATTGTTATGCTCTGAGCAAACCTTTATTTAAGTCAAGAAGGAGTTACAATTCATAATTCTAGACTGCAGCAAAGCCGACCGATACCCATGAAATGCCATTTTCCATGAGAGGGCCTAACTTTGTCAAAAAAAAAAAAAGAGATCCTTACCAAAATTTCACTTGTACATCTCTGCTTGATACTGATTGCATCTGGAAAGTTTGAGTGAAAGCCGCCATTAATTGCTGAGAAATTGAGCGGACACAAAAAAGCTACAGACAGACCGACCAACAGATAAGCTGACTCCTATATACCCTCCAAACATAGTTTTGGAGCACATGAAAATGTATCTGGAGTTATATCTCAAAACTTAGCTGCAGGCTCAAATTTTCATTGTAGAGTGAAACATTTTTTCAGCCTATAAGAAAGTATGAATCCTGAGGGACACAACTTTTGTTGCCATTATTTGCTTGACAAAAACATGTAAAAGAGATGTATTCTTAAAACACTTATGCCCCCAAAACAACAATTCTTTTTATGCCCCCTCTTGAAGAAGAAGAAGCATTCGCTTTGCACTTAACCATCTTTCCGTAGACCATCTTTTGGTCCGGAGCATATCTCAAAAAGTATGCAAGCAAGAATGATGAAACTTCACAGGTGGATAGACCTCATTGAGGAGAAGTGCAAAGCACAAGAACTATAACTTTACCCATATCTATAAAGTTATTTCCCTTTCTTAAATTCATTACTTCACTTTTGTTCGGAGCATATCTCAACAAGATGTGTTAGTCAACGTAAGTGTAGGCTGATCTTTGTCTTTACCTGGTGTCAAAGCATGAATATTCCAGGTTCAGCATAATAAAGGTTAAAAGCTATTCTGAAAATCCAAGAGTTTCAAAAGCAGCTTTTTGTGTAGCTCTAAACCTGTTCTAGAACTATGTTCTATGATGACCCAACACTGATCTTCTTTGAAAATGAAATCTTCAAGTGTTTCTGTTTTTTTTTTTCAACAAAAATCAGGCAGTAAAGACAGCACATATGTGCAAGCTGATCTTTGTCTATACCTCCTGTCGAAGCAGTAATATTCTGTGTTTTGCCTAACAAGGATTAAAAGCTTTTGGGTCTATCCATGGGTTGATTTCATATAGGTATGAAACAACAAGCATTTGGAAGTATTGCATGGCAATACCAAGTCCCCTACCGGATTTATAATTATATCCCTAGAGCAGTATCTTTTTTGGTAGTAAAGGTATAACTACCTCTCCAAAATATTGGTTGTATCAGATTTTATGTATCAGCTCAATATCTCTGAGGATAAAAAAAAATCCGTAAATTTCCTGGTAATTTTCTAAGTCCAGCTTCCGTATCTTCCACAAAAATCAATGGACCGGAACCAAACTCGAACTCTTTCTGTAACTCATTGATGCAGACTCACATTCCAAAAAAACAGCTCAATATCTCCAAAGATTAAGAAAAAAAGTCCGGAAAACTGAAATTTCCTGGTAATTTCTAAGTCCAGCATCTGTATCTTCCACAAAAATCAATGGACCGGAACCAAACTCGAACTCGTTCTGTAACTCATTGATGCGGACTCACATACCAAAAATCAGCTCAATATCTCCAAGGGTAAAGAAAAAAAGACGGACAGATGGACGGAGCACAAACCTTTAGTCCCCTTCGGCTTTCGCCGGTAGGGGACTAAAAAACCTAATCACACTCATGTTCAAATCTGCTTCGCATATTCATACAGTGTGATTAGATTTTTATTTTCATACCTCTGAAAACAATAAATACTCTCTTTATCTCTTAATTGACAAAACCCTAAAAGTAAATATCCTGGATTTGTCATATTTACCTGTTCTAGAACTATTTGTTCTGTGATGACCTGACACTGGTTGTTTACTAGTTTCTGTATCAGGTTCTATGTCTAAAGTTTGGTTCCAGATAGACAGATCATCCTCTGAAATTACAATAACCCTCTTGAACTTTTTTGAGGGATAAGAGCAAAAACATAGCATGTGTCAATATTTTGTATAGACACATCCTTTTTTCCTCTAATCCTTCAATTTGGCCTATTGATGGCTCAGTGCAAATCAGTTTTAGTAGGGCCCTTTTAGATTCAATTTAGTATCTCTCAAGACATCTCTCCGCAAAATCACTGTTTATATGGTTAATGGCGTGATACTAGAATTCATCATCAAGTGAAGATAATGAAAATTCCCCTTTAAAAACACAAAATGTGGTTGCAATGTTTAAAAGGGCATGTTGATGATCCGCGTAAGCTTTTTGATGGTATAGAGCAAAAACAAAGTTTATGTACAGATACCATGTTTTTGATCTAAGCCTTTGCTATAGCAACTTGTAGTACATGTAATTTGCTGGAAATATGTGTTTATTTACATTGTGACCTATTGTACTTGTTTTTATCGACCACATCTACACACCTTGTAGCTTTAGAAACCGTAACCAGTCTAGTGACATCTGTGGTTTATGCAATCGGGTTTTACATAACTTTTCAACACGCGACAGTCAGTCTCGAGGGGATTTTAAGAATTATTCGACATGTGTTTTAACCTTTCTTGTACCTTTTGTTTGAATAGGGATGAACACCCCTATTAACAATTTTTCTATAAAACCACAGTGGCTGAAGCACGGGCGATCTTTACATAATCTGAGTTTTGCCATATATGTTAATATATAATAACCTTTAAGGTGAAGTTTGGATTCTGAATCAATCTCCTGTGGAATGAAGCACCTAAACATGGAATCTGGTAATTCTCGCACCAGAACTATTATAAGCATACACCCTTATACAGCTGCCATCTTCTACCTTCTAAGGTTTACGATTACCCACCAATTTGTAGGAGCAATAGAATTTAAACTACAATTATATTTGGACAATCAAATAGCTGTTCAAAATACCTAACTACATAAATCATTTTGTTTTTCTTCAATTCTTTTTTACACAATGGCATCAGATAATCACTCTTTCACAAAATTTGTCAAGACACTTTCCCTTAATCATTTTTTACATTTATAATTTCTCTTTTCTCAATGAATTCAATATATCACTCTAGAATGCCATCAAATTCATTCACCATCAGTACTTTCAGTGCTTTTATTATAACTTTTTCTATTACCAGCTCATGTCTGCACAAGCCATAATTCTACCAACTCAAAAGGTTATAAGAACAGAAAACAATTTAGAAATCATAACTGTTTTATCAAGAACTACAGGCAGATGGGGGTATTTTGGTTTTAGAATTTTAATATTTCATTCCTTACTTAAACCCTATGTTGTTGAAACTCATTTGAAACATCTTGCAGAGACTACTCAAATGTGTACCCATAACATTGGGTTTCATAGTGAAATAAAGATTTTAGACTGGCTTTATACCCTCTCATCTGGACCCCAGTTAACACTCACCAAAATCATCCTCGTGTACAAGTTCCCCACCTTGACAGATTGGACTCTGTGCCCTATTGTCTTCTATTATTTTATCTGTGGATACTGTTTGAAATGCTGGAGTAGACGTGGCCACAGGTAAACCTGTAACATATTTAAACAGAACTTAACACATCAGCATTGAAAGATAGGGGTTTGAGCTAAGTTGTCTTCTATTATTTAATCTGTGGATACTGTTTGAAATGCTGGAGTAGATGTGGCCACAGGTAACCCTGTAACATATTTAAACAGAACTTAACACAACAGCATTGAAAGATAGGGCTTTGAGCTGTCATATTCTGTCATTCATCTGTGGATACTGTTTGAAATGCTGGAGTAGATATGGCCACGGGTAATCCTGTAACATATTTATACATCACTTAACACAACAGCATTGAAAGATAGAGGTTTGAGCTATTTTGTATTCTGTCATTTATCTGTGGATACTGTTTGAACTGCTGGAATAGATGTGGCAACTGGTAATCCTGTAACAATTTTAAACATCACTTAACACAACAGCATTGAAAGATGGGACTTTGTGCTCTGTTTTGCACTGTTTTCTGTTTTTATTGATAATGTTTCAAAATATTGGTAGTTGCAGTAGTAGAAGGGTAGACCTGAATAATATAAACAAGATGTGTTCATTACCCTCAAACCAAGAATTTTTCTCACATTTGACAATAATTTTTTACCTTAACAGATGACTTTGATCACACATAGGCACTATAATTCAGGCATGGCATTTAAGAATTGCAACCTTGGATAATAGTGTTTACAATATGACCTATGTTGCGGGAGAGAAATAACCCTGTTGAATATTTTTGATATTACACATGTGTTATAACACTAGTGGAATAACTGTCAATGAGCTCAGAGCGAATAGCAACGCTGTTTTGTAACCGCCAAAATGACGTCATAATGTGTATTATGACGGCACTTTTAAAGAGCTTTATATGTTTAGCGGAAAATTGAAATGTTGAATTTCAAGAATTTTGACGTTTTTTTGCAAAAATTCATATAATAAATAAAATATAAAATTTGTGCTCATATAAATGTAATATAATATAAAATTTGTGCTCATCAAATACAGAATTCATTAAACTCGTATTCTAAAACAGATAAAAACTCGGCACAGCCTCGTTTTTATCTGTTTATGGATGACTCGTTTAATAAATTCGGTATTCCATGACTAATCATTCAATATCCTCTATATTAATCATTCTTCCTCCTATCTTAAATCTTTATTCCAATATAATTATGTGTACTAAACCAATCTTCAATTGTAGTTCAACTCAACATTTGCAAGAAATTTCATTTCAATAAAATAGTCTCAAAGTATGACAATGCAGGGGGGTGGGGGGGGGGGAGTGTGTTCTGGAACTGGTCAGGTAAAATCTCTTACCAAATACTTCTCCTTGTTTCTGTTTTTCTAGAGTCTTCATAAATTCTTGTTTCTTTAAATTTTGTCTTGCAAGTCTTTCTTGTTTTGCAGCATCAACTTGCCTGTTGTGAGAGAAATAAAAGCAAGCATGACTTTCAAATGACCTTAAAACTTGAACTGGTCAAAAAGCAAAAAGCAAACTAACTCATGATGTTTGCTTTGTTAAATCATTTTCAAAAACATGAATAGTTACAAAGGGTTCGTGTTTGACCTTAAAGCCAGGTTTTGACCCTCAAAAATCTAAAATTATCCTATTTTGACCCCTCAACATTGTCTGTCGGGGGGTATATTGACTCCTCAATTTTCAGCATTTTCATCTGCATACTACTGCAAGTTATAAATGTATATGTGCAATAAATTGTCTTCTTCATATCTGTTTTAGAGATTCATATATGAATTTCTTAAAAAGATATGAAAAAGACAGTTAAAAAAGTAAAACTGTAAAACTTACAACTTTCCTTATTATCTGCTCATTTCATCATTTTGTTTATTTTGATATTATTTTGACCCCTTCAACAACAATTTTGACCCCTAGAAATTCACAATCATTCAAGGGGTCAGTGACTCTTAAATTTGAAAAGCTAACACAAGCCCTTGATCACACACAGGACAAATGCTCCTGCTGAGGTCAATTAAATATTTCATTTTGACCTTGAATATAGATTTTCACCTAAAATCTTCACAGCATTGCAGAAATAGAATAATCATTTGTTTCTCATGGAAGATCGATCATATAGTATGTCATAAATATCCATTCTTTAAAACGTAGATTTTATTGTTCATTTAATAAAAGATTAACCAATCTTACAGTGAAGCAAAAAATTATCCCTTATAGTTTGTTGCCTCATGATATCAAGCCTTTATCATTCCTATTTTTACCATTATTGTTACCTTGTATCTGTGTTTGATTGGTCTATTGTTGAAAACGATCTTTTAACACCTTCCCTACCATTCAATACAGGTGATGCTCTGTTAGGGTCACTCTCTATTTCATTTTCCTTCTCATGCCCTTGGTGTATAGTTGACATACTTTTAGTTTTCCTTGCCATATGTCTCACAGAGGTGCCTGGGAGGTTAAACTTTCCATTGCTACTCTGCACATTTAAATCTGTATCACAGTCTGAACCTGTCCCACAATTCCTTGCAACAGTATTTTTAGTATCACAGTCTAAAACAGGAATTTGTTCACCATGTGAACTTCCTTTATTGTCACAGTTTGGTATTCTGTTGATTCCATTTACACAGTTTTGTTGAAGTATATTCACAATATGCTCATTTGTAACTGTATTTTTTCTAATTTCATCGGCTTGTACTAAACTAGATTTTCTTGCAGAGTCAATACTTTGTTCCATTTCTGAATGTTTCATATCAGCTACATTATACTGCTGTAAAGGCTGAAAGGGACAAAATTCAGAAAGAAACATCTTTTTCAGGGGCAAATACAAAGGGGTCAGAAACACCCTGTTTGCTAAGCAAGACTCCCTTACTTTAGAATTTAGGAGTCTATAGACTCTTAGATCATATCAGGGCCCGAGGTCGTAAAACTTTTCTCATTCTCAATTCAAAATTTTATCAAACTTCATTTTGAGATTAAAGCTGTAATTATGTTTTAATACTCATTTTAATGTATTAACATTAAGTTGATATAAATAACAACTTATTAATATTATCTTTTATTTTCATACATTTATTCAAATATAAAATTTGAGGAAATTCTCAGTTGAGCCTGAGAAAAAGTTTATAACCTCGGGCCCAGAATATAAAATTTGTATTCAAAATCAACAAATAATCAAGAACAAGATGTCTTTCAACCTTTCCGTGATTGTCAAATTTCTTGATGTTGAAATAAAAACACTGGATTCTCTATTGGAAATTCATTGTTTATTAAGAGTCAATGTCTATTTGTCTTATCTCTATACATGTATTTGTAGGATAATTTTCTTTATCTATTTTACTTTCGATTTGTATGCAATTATGTTTTTTGCATATAGGTAATGATTACATTTAATTTCTTACTGATAGAGAAACAGCTCCTTTCTGACATTTATGGATAATCAAAAACTTAGGTCTTATAGCAGATGGAGTCTAGGAAAGGATGTAATGTTAGTACTGATGCAAGAAATACCAGGAATTCATCAAGTGCTCAAGCTCCCTAGATGTGACTAAAGGCAGTGTTTAAGCCCATTCAGACAAACAAAACATATACACCTCCCCACAAAACTAGCCTTAATCAACAGGGAAAACTTTTGGCAGACACATAATGTGACATGCCTAGCAAAAAGGGACCATCTTGGAAGTGCAAAAAGCATAGTCTAGTAAAACATGTATTAGGCAACCACTTACGGGACAACCATAAAGCAGTTATTAAAGAGAATGGACACTTAGAACATGTTTTGTTCATAAATGAGAAACATAATTTTTATTATATATGAATTTCATTGTGAATTTCTAAATAACCATATGTTGTTAAACCTCATAAGAATCGTCTCACTGAGATGATTCTAATAAATTTCAACTAAAAAGGAATTATTTACAAAACAAGAGGACCAAGATGGTCCTAGATCGCTCCCCTGAGTCTCTTTGACCGACATCTCATCAATTAAATAGGCAGATGTCATAAAGGAGATAATTTCTACAGAAAACCAAGTTTCATGAAGTTTAGACCAAATTTGTAGCCTCTAGAGTTACAACAAGAAAATTATCATAAAGACACCTTTTCCTGTGATATAACATGGATATTTCCCATTTTCAATAGGGTTCATCCTTATGGTCTGACCAAAATTCTGACCATGTTTCATGAAGATTGGGCCATATTTGTGGCCTCTAGCAAGTAAACAATAAAATTGTCATTAAGGCCCCTTTTCCCGTGATATGGCATGGATCCTTCCCATTTTCAATAGGTTTTATCCTTGTGAACTGGCCAACATTCAGACCAAGTTTCATGAAGATTGGGCCATATTTGTGGTCTCTAGAGTATTAACAATAAATTTGTCATTAAGACCCCTTTTCCTGTGATATGGCATGGATCCTTCCCATTTTCGATAGGGTTCATCCTTGTGACATGGCCAACATTCTGACCAAGTTTCGTGAAGATTGGGCCATATTTGTGGCCTGTAGTGTGTAAACCAGAAAATTGTCAATAAGGCTCCTTTTCCCGTGATATGGCATGGATCCTTCCCATTTTCGATAGGGTTCATCCTTGTGACCTGGCCAACATTCAGACCAAGTTTCATGAAGATTGGGCCATATTTGTGGTCTCTAGAGTGTAAACAAGAAATTTGGTCATAAGGCTCCTTTTCCCGTGATATGGCATGGATCCTTCCCATTTTCAATAGAGTTCATCCTTGTGACCTGGCCAACATTCAGACCAAGTTTCATGAAGATTGGGCCATATTTGTGGTCTCTAGAGTGTAAACACTTAAATTGTTGACGCCTGACGACGCACGACGGACGACGCACGACGCACACCGCACGACGGACATTCAATGATCACAAAAGCTCACCTTGAGCACGATGTGCTCAGGTGAGCTAAAAAGTTAGAGAGTGTAAACAAGAAAATTGTCAATAAGGCCCCTTTTCCCGTGATTTGGCATGGATCCTTCCCATTTTCGATAGGGACAATCCTTGTGACCTGACCAACATTCTGACCAAGTTTCATGAAGATTGGATGATATTTGTGGTCTCTAGAGTGTAAACAAGAAAATTGGTCATAAGGCCCCTTTTCCCGTGATTTGGCATGGATTCTTTCCATTTTCGATAGGGTTCATCCTTGCGACCTGACCAACATTCTGACCAAGTTTCATGAAGATTGGATCATATTTGTGGCCTCTAGAGTGTAAACACTTAAATTGTTGACGCCTGACGACGCACGACGGACGACGCACGACGCACACCGCACGACGGACGACGGACATTCAATGATCACAAAAGCTCACCTTGAGCACGATGTGCTCAGGTGAGCTAAAAAGTTAGACTAATAAAATTTCTTCTTTTAAAGATAGTTTGATTTAAAGAAGGGGATTTTGAAAATGGTACGACATTATTCAGACTGAGTGGCTTGACCAGAGTCAAAACAAATCACAACAGTATCTTACTGGTTTAGGTCCCCGACTGACACACTTTAAGTATTCTTTATCACCAAGACAGTTTCCCATGGCATTTCCAAAACTCCTGAAATACAATGAATAATTCGAGGGTTCGGTGCAAGATTGTAGTAAGTGTATATACATTGTATATACACTTACTACATTGTTGCACCGAACCCTCAAATTAATTATGGCAGATATATCAATAAATGAAATTATCTACTTTCGGGCTTTTATAAAAAGGAATTTTATCTTGACCAAAAGATGCAACTGTTAAGTTATCAAATCAATTTTTGTCAACTAAACCTAACCAATCCTTTCTTTTATTTTTTTAATGTCCTAGAGCTAAAAAACATCATGCTGGTCACACTATTTTTCCTTTTGAATTAGAGCTCATACAATGAAGAATTCAGCATCAAAATTAAATCTCAAGTAAATTGATATTGGAATTTAAAACAAACCTATAAGAATTTCATTGATGACATTTTGATATTAAATGCGCATCAGAAAGACATAACAATTTCTTTTCTAATCACCATAGAAACTGAAATTCCTTATAAATTTCTAATAATCTTTACATCAATATATTCATAATATAGAGCTTAAACAATAAATATTACCCATCAAAATGCTTTGGTGTTTATTTCAAAGCAAGAAATGCATATGTTGTGACATTTTTAAATCAAAGTGCTGTCAGCACTGTAAATCGGACAACATTGAGAGGCTGGGATAGTGCAATAGTTCGCCAATCAAAAGGGCTCAAATTTGGACAATAAAAGTTGGTAAAATCTTTGCCCAATTTGTGAGTTTTTGGTCTTAACACTCCATCTTTTCGAGGACATCGCCAGCTCATCCAACCTGTGGGTCCGATTTTGAAAGTTTGCTGATTCGATAGCCCTCTGCTAGTCTAAATTATTTCTTAGCAGATTTTTTACGTTGTTATAATGAGCACGCTCCAAGCTAAAAGCTTGTCTGTTAATATCATTACTCTCTCTAAAGAGTTTAAAAGCCTGTTTAGCAACAAACATTTTTCATTAAACTATTTACAATTTTGATTACCAACATGTTTGTATTTCAAGCATTGGGTTTTCCCAAATACTGTGAATGCATTTTCCCTCAAGAAACACGTGAAATCGCCAACTATGCTATTGATATCTTTGGTTTCTGACCAATCGATTAAATCTAGCAGCACTCTATGATTATTCATGAGTTGTTCTAAAAATAGATCGCTCTTACTGCTATCCTATATCAGTTTATCGTATTTTTTTGTAAGTTTATTTGTTCTTGAATAATTTTTCTTCATACTCAAATTTGAATTTATTGAAAATAGGATTGGAGCGTGATCAGAGTGCTCATTGAAATCAAATATTTCAAAATTACAAAATTATTTCTATATGTTAACACATAGTCAACAGTACTCATTCCACCATATGAACAAAAAGTAAACTTCCCACGCTCCCTGTTTGAGTGCAGACGACTATTGACCAATGACAAAAAACTTAATTGACACATTTCAAGCAGACAATGTCCATTTGCATCTACCACTTGGTCTGAATTTACGTGTGGGTTTTGACCGAGTGATAATCATAACAGATTTTGATTGGTTGTCAGCCCTACAACTGGTAAATGACTGTTCGAGAAAAACATCAGAGTAGTAATATTGTAAGTGCTACAAATTTATTATACAGTTAACCTATTGTACGTTTCAACTCCTTTACTCAACCGAAAATTTTGTTATAAACACTGAAAATGCTAACTGGTAATTACTAAAAGCGAAAATTACATCAAATTTTGCATTTTGTAAGTCTCTTCTCTATTTGTCGAAAAGTAAATAAGATAAAAACAAAGTTTGTAGATTGTGACTGAAAAGGCCGTTTCTTCGGTGTTTGAAAACACATAATTTGGTTTGAACACATTGCTCAGAAGATAATGGTAAAAATGTAGTGGGTCAAACAGACTGGATTTCTGGAAAACAGTATATATAAATCGACTGCTTCGCAGGCCGATTTAAAAACTAGAGGCGCTTGAGTGCCTGATTTGCTCCACGGGCCTGAATACCCTGATAATGACTATTAGAGGATGATAAAGCTGTTTAAATGAGAATATAAGTGAGTGAATGTTTATTTCAAGTAAATAAGGGTCATATGCTGAAATATTTCTGCATAAAAAAACTCATGATCAGTGAATAACATTGAAAATTGACCTCTACCTGTTACACAAACATTTTTCATTTAATCACGATAATTTTGTGCAGTCTGATAATGGGTCACCTAAGGATCATTCTAGTGAATTTTTTTTTAGAATCAAAATATAAGAATTTCAACACTAACAGAATGTTACTGCACAATTTACTGGTACTTTGTCTGCAAAATTTTGATTTTAGATCTTTCCACTTTTAGTTAAACACTTACACTAAAAGATGTTACTTCACAACAATTATTGTTTGTCATCAAAACAAAATTCTTCCTAATGATAGTAAGAAGTTAAATATTCAATCCAATATATTTATTTTATTCTGCCCGATGCCTTAGAGTGCAGTCAACTCAACTCTTTCTACCCCACTCTGAATGTCAGGAGGTCAGAACATCAGTTTACACTCTGTGCAAATTCACCCTTCGTTCAATTACACTCACCAAATTCTAAGGGGGTATTCTCAGGCTACTTATTTCAACTGATGTTTCTATACATTTGAATTTCAACGAAGGTTTTGTTCCTTCTAATCTATAATCATTAAACCAATTAAATTTAACAAGTCTAGAAAAATTCATCATAAAGATGATTATCCAAAAGGGTGATCAAATATTCACTTTATATATTATAATACCCTCTGCCAATAAAAAACTAGAACTGTCACAGAGCAGACTTATGCCCCCCACAAGCACTTTGTCAGAATGTAAGTGCTATAAGTGCAGAATGTGTTTGTAACAAATGTTGAGGTCATATGCAGCATTTGCATGAAGTTTCATGATTGTAGGTCGCTTAGTTCTTGAGTTAGAGTCCGGAAACGCAAATTGAACAAAGGCTGACTGTGACTGTGACCTTGACCTTTGACCTATATGACCCAAAAACCATAGGGCACTTCCCTGGGTCCAAATCAGTATTTGCATAAAGTTTCATGATTGTAGGTTGCTCGGTTCTCGAGTTAGAGTCCGGAAACGAAAATTGAACAAAGGCTGACCGTGACCTTGACCTTTGACCTATGTGACCCAAAAACAATAGGGCACTTCCTTGGATCATAAGCAACATTTGTATAGTTTCATGATTGTTGGTCACTTAGTTCTCGAGTTAGAGTCCGGAAATGCAAATTGAACAAAGGCTGACTGTGACCTTGACCTTTGTCCTATGTGACCCAAAACAATAGGGCACTTCTTTGGGTCATAAACAACATTTGTATAAAGTTTCATGATTGTAGGTAATTTTGTATTTGAGTTAGAGTCCGGAAGCAAAAATTGAACAAAAGCTGACTGTGACCTTGACCTTTGACCTATGTGACCCAAAAACAATAGGGCACTTCCTTGGTTCATAAGGAACATTTGTATAAAGTTTCATGATTGTAGGTCATTTTGTATTTGAGTTAGAGTCCGGAAACGAAAAGGTCTACGAATGGACGGACAGATGGACGGACGGACAGATGGACAGACAGACAGACAGACATGGTGAAACCAATATACCCCCCTCTACTTTGTAGATGGGGGGTATAAATATGCTGTTCATCTAATCAAAATATTTTTTGCAGTCTGATACAACTTCACAGAAATAAAATTTCGACGATATCTGATCCATCTGTTTAACCTTTCAGGATAGTTTGTTTCACCCTATATTGGATATTCCACCATAAAACCTGTCTGAAGAAATGACCTCTGCCCATAAAAGACATATTTTTGATCTGATCACAATATTTTTTCATAGAGTGATAAAGGATCACTAAAGAATCATTCTAGTAAAATTTAGTTGAAATCCATTGATTAGATTCTGAGAAAAAGATTTTCAAAGTTTACACTATATAACATATAAGGGAATGACCTCCACCCATAAAATGTATATCTTTCATCCGATCACAATAATTTTTGCTAGACTGATAAAGGGTCACTCAAGTATCATTTACGTAAAATTTGGTTGATATCTATTAATTGGATTCTGAGAAAATGATTATCAAAGTTTGCACTATATAACATATAGAGAAATGACCTCCGCCCATAAAATACACATTTTTCATCTGATCACAATATTTTTTTATAGACTTGTTGATGGTCCCTCAAGAATCATTCCAGGGAAATTTGTTTGATATCCATTGGTTTGATTCTGAGAAAATGATTTTTAAAGTTTTCACTAAATAACATATAGAGAAATGACCTCTGCCCATAAAATACATATTTTTCATCTGATCACTGTGATTTTTTGTAAGCTGATAGAGGGCCACTTAAGGATAATTCATGTGAAGTTTGGTTTATATCCATCAATTAGTTTCTGAGAAAATCCACCTATTACCGTATATGGAAATTAGCCACGCCCACTACAGCCACGATTTTAAACCGATTGAAAATCATTGAAGGAATCTGATAGAGGGTCACCCAAGGAACATTTCTGTGAAATTTGATTGGAATCCATCCTGTACTTTATGAGGAGAAGATTTTTAAAGTAAAAGTTTACGGACGGACGGACGGATGGATGCACGGATGCACACACGGAAAACGGACACCCCGCCATGACAATAGCCCGCTGGCCTTTCGGCCAGTGGAGCTAAAAATTAGTAAGATTGGTGCATAACTGTACTTTAATGCTCTCTTTAGTCCATCGGTTACTGCTTCCTTCCTAGCTTTCTCCAGTGATAATGCTTTAGACTTCATTCCCTCACTGACACCATACCCAATATCTTCATGGTGAATACCATCCTGTAAAACCGGTAATTATTTTTCATTCTGATTGGCTAAAAATGGTTTTATTACTCAATTGAAACAATTTTGAGTACACAGCTATTTTGGCTTCAGCAGAAAGAAGTCCTTTCAGAAATCTGTTCCAACATGGATAAATCTGTACATTTTAGATATATGATATCAAATTATAAGAATAAGAAATCATAGAAATGTTATGAAGTTGCAAACCACTTCTGCCAAACAAATAAAGCTTATTGAAGAATTTGAAATTAATATATGACCTTGACCTTGTCTAATGACATTGACTTAAACTTATGTTTATGCCATCGCTTGGAATGTCCTTTCATGACTAATACAAGCTTTAGAGCAAATAATTTTGAAGGCGCAGAAAATTTTGAGTTTGCCAGTAAGGATTTCAGTTTAAACATATCTTATTTATGAAAAGTGTATTTAGAATGTCATAATACAGAATGATAATTCAAATGTCTTAATGTTAAAGTGGTAAGCTACCAAAGCACTGTATTTACATCTTATATAAATATGAAATGGAATTACTATGCCTCTGCAACAGCATCCATGATCAAATATAAATAAAGAAAAGATTTAATTAATTTAGAATTTAAGGATTCAAGTGTCTTCATAGTGGTAAATGGGAAAAATAAATGTTGAAGTAGAATGCTAATAACATTTGATGTAGGAAAAACATAAGATGATAAAATATTTTAATACAACATTAGATATCAAATCAGCCACTCAAATTTAAAAAAAAAGTGAACTTCCAAAAATAATTATTTATTGTTATCTAAAATAAGTCTATCATCTCCACATAACAATACATTTAGACTGACAAGGGTGAATTCTAAAATTCATCAATATTTGTTTTTTAGATATACTCAACATAAAATCAGTTTTAATATTAAACTTTAAATTGTAAACTTGACCTTGGTTTAAGCTGAAATCCATTTCAAATGGTTTGTTTGTTTGTCTGAATTGGGTTTTACACCGCTTTCAACAATCTTTCAGTTTCATTGCAGCGACTGGAGTACCTAACATTGAATTCCTTGTATTTCTCACACCAGTACCACCATTAGATCTTTTCTAGCCTCCAATTGCTATCTCCAAGGGGCTACGAATTAACCCATTGGTGAGAGATCAATATTTGGAAAAAAGAACTGCCGCCATAGGGGATGGATCCCAGGACCTCTGGATTGACAGTCTGATACACTACCAACTGCGCTATGATGGTGTCCCCATAAATTTCAGAGTTGTGCTTAAATGAAATAGCATAGATGCACACACTTTTTCCAGTGATTTTCTAATGTTTGGAAGTAAGGTAATAATGTCCAAATGAAATGGTCAGATAAAAAGGGATGTTTTATAAAATTCGTGGGTCATACTTTCAATCTCAGTACTATGGTTATGGAACCAAGGTTTTAAATAACTGGGGACTTCTGTAATTGTTTGGGGGCAATGGTACAAGATGCAGCAATGGCACATCACTCAAAGCTCGAGTTAGTGTTTGACAATGCGACCTAAGAAATTCTGGGGGTCAAATCTGAATTTAAAGGGGTCAAAATGACAGAAAAAGCAAATCATAAGTAGAATTTTGCATAATAAAAGGTCACTTTAACTGTTTCTTGTAATTACAGGAAACAAGTAATTAATCTTATAACTTTAAGATAGTAATTTGTGAAAATCTTGGGTATAAAAACCATGTTCTGACCCAAAGTAATTTCTCTCAAGGGAGTCAAAATGACCCCCTTGGGAGAAATTCTTAGTGGTCAAATAAAAACACTTTAATATTTTTGGAGGTCAAAACCCTGGTTCAAGGGTCAAACACAAGTCCTGGTCACTGCTAATGAGCTTACACATTGATGCACCAACACAGACTATTCATGGTGACAGCTATGTCTTGCTATCAATAAGCATGCTTGACATGAGATTTAAACAAAGAGTGTTCACCTTTAAGGTTACTTTAACAAATGCACTGACACCCACATAGTACCTCCCATTATAGTGGTCCACAAAGTCTGAAAATGAAAAAGTCAAGAAAATTCTAATAAATCTGCATTATATGGATGTGCAATTTTAAGTGAGCAATCTTGTGTAGACATAATTATCCTTGATCACTTGCTTGTGCATCTATAATTTGAATTATATTTGGCTGACAAGGGTCAAAGCTAAGATATTCATCTTATAAACATTTCCTACAGCTAATAAAAGGTTAGACAGTGTGTATTGAATAGCTTGACTATTCTCAGAGAAAAGCTGAGGTATTGGTACCATCTTTGAGTCATTTGCATTGATGTTGTTCATGGCTTCAGCCTTGCTGTGACAAACTTTGACCTAGGTCATACCTCTTGTTATTTAACATGTCTTCATGAAACCTTGCATATGTGTTCACCATCACAAGAGCTATCCAGACAAACAAGGGGGATCACATTGAAAGCACTTTTGTTAGAGTGATGTCCCTTTCTACTTAGATTTTTTTCACTATCCAGCACCTGCAGCTGACCATCAAAATGTCTTCAATATAAACAGAGAAATGGCATAGGTTCAAGTTTGTCTCATCAATGCCTACTTCAACGCCATTGGCTATGCAAGGCCAACAACAACACTTACTGGAACAATGCCAAGGCCTACATCTACATTAATTAGCCGTTCTGTCAAACTTGACTCTTATACTGACTTCTTTTGGAAACGCAAAAAATAATTAGTTATTTCAAGATATATACCAGACCATAATGTAATCTATGCAAAAGTGCAGAAAAAAGGGTGAGAATACCCAAGGGTGGAGTACCTTACCAAGGATTTCTGAATAAGTAGCATTTATTGAAGAATTAAAAAAAATCCAAACTGAACTCAAGAAATGATCAATTGCTACATCTATAGATTGAAAAATGTCTTTACTAGAGTATGAATGTTTTACAGGTCTTTTATATAAAGTTTGTTTGTTAGTTAGTTCAGGCTGTCCAGCAGCTATTTTTGAAAAATATGGGCTAATTTAAGGGTCAAAAATTGAAAAAATTAGGGCAAATTTAGGGCTAAAATAAGGAATAACCATGAAAAATAAGGCAAATTAAAACATCAAAATGAACTTAATTTTTGACGGGAGAAAACCCACTTGACATAATGTTATTTCAATAAGAGAATCAAACAGCGTCATTGCTTCAGGTATTCTGTTGGATATAAAATGGAAAATATAAATTCTGTATATTTTGGTCAAGCTCAGCATCTAAAGCTAAAGACAAAGACATTCTTCAATTCTTTTGCCTTTCACTTGAATTAAAGTTAACCCCGACTATACTGTTTAAGACATATTCTATTGTAAGCAAAGGCTTTAGCAGACAATATAGACTAAGAAAAGCCTGCACATAAATACAATTTGATCTAAGCCCACACCCTGCTCTCTATATAATAATGGTATAATAATAGTCTCTTTGAAATGTCCCATAAAATGTGCAATTTATTTTTAACAAAATTTATTGATATATTATATTTTACAACATAATGCCATAATCAGTAGACTTCACCAAAATCATACGACTATCAATCTAATTTGAGAAAGACTAAGCCAAAATTGTTGTCTGTAGAGTGGTAATAAGGAAATAATACTTGAGAACCCCTTTTGCTAGATTGAACAGCATATTGACATAATCATTATTTAATAAGGCTGTTTATCTTTGCATGTATGTAAGCACTAATTCTCAGGCAGATTTGGAGAATCAAATCAAAGTTTAATCTTGAAAATGGATAAGAAGCAAATACATGTAGTCACTAAGTTACTTAAAACGTTAATACAATATGTTCAATATGAAACTGTCCTCACTATGTCTTAACAATTTTCATTAATTCGAGAAAGGTAAAGCCATAATTTTGCCCAGAGGTTAAAAGGAAATTTTCAATCACATCTTCTTTATTTTCGGCCAAAATATTAAGTTCAATAGTAATTGTTTTCATGGACAAATTAATGACATTTTCAGGTTTGAAAAAGACTGAGCTAAAGTTGTATGGGAATGGTTTACTCGACTACTTTTGTTTTTATGATGTAAAAGAATGGAACACTATATTCACTGAGGGTGCTTGTCAGTCCATGCTAATGGTTTCAGCTTAAATAACATGTCTTTTATGAAGTGAAACATCAACATGACTGACCTCAATGACAATGTTGATCTGCAGAGTTAAGAGTAAAACATCTGGAGGAAATAAAGATATGGATGAATTCAGAAAGGATTGCTTAATAAATTATATAGCAACACATATTCTTTCAGACAGATGGTTTGCCGTGAAAAACTGACATGGAAAATTAGGAATTGCAAGAAAAAATTAGGGCTTTTTTAGGAATTTGCCTTGTTTTCTTCATTTTTTTAGGAATTTTAGCCAAACTGAAAAAAATTAGGATTTTTTAGGAATTTTAGGGACGCTGGACAGCCTGTTAGTTGATAAATGTTACTTTCGACATACTACAGTCAAACTTCGGTCTCTCGAACAGGGGTAATCTCGAACACTAGGGAAAATTCGAACAAGGATCTCAGTCCCGGCAGAATTCGCTCAAAATACATATTGTTCGACCTCGGAAAACTCGTACACCAGGCCAGTCCAACTCTCAAACACGTTCTTAAGTCCGGAAGTTAAAAATGCTTAATATTTCACCTGCAAAAATTCGAACAAAGGGCCTATTGCTAATAACAAGATGTCATATTTGTGTGATTTTCACACTTTTCAACTCATAATCCTTTGACACCTTACTGTCAATAACGCACCGTGCGTCATAATTACTCAATCCGTGAAAAATATACTGTTTTATTTAATTGAATTAACTTGTTGATTGGCCATCTGCTGTTTACATTCATTACTATATATTGTCTCTTATTGATATTTCGGCGACTAGTTAACTTAGCGATGTCAAAAAACATACAGACACGTAACGTCTGCTTGAAAGTATGACAAGAAGGGTCCGAACGATTGACTCGTGTAGAATTTTGGGGTTTATATTTAGATAGATCTATATTTTCTCAAAGACTGACGTAAATTTATATACTCGAAAACGTTTATGGTTCAACATTTGAAGGGTTTTTAAATTTGACTATTAATATTTTTTTTCACTTGCAATTGAGACCGCGTACGTAACAGGAGTAATAATAGGGCAGCATTTTTGTAAACAAAGGGAATGCAACAATAAGACTCTAGTTGAAAGTTATTTCATCATTTTTTTTTACTTTATTCATTTTCAAACACAAATCCCGTGGATCAATTGTTAGAAACATAAAAAAACAGTGAATTAAAAAGTAAAATTGAAGAACCAAATAAGTATACCTATATTCGGATACGATGTATTACCGAATATGGCGCATTCCCATCTTCTGGTACCTTTATAGTTTTTTGGATTAGTCGAACAACCGATCTCTCGAACAAATTATCAAGTACGAAAGGTGTTTGAGCTACCGAAGTTAAACTGTACTTTCAATATTATTGCATTTATATCCAAGCCCCCGGTCACAATAATGTCAGATGAAGGTTGACTGAGCCAGACTTCAAACTTATGGATTGACAGCCCTTTGTGTAAGAGCTGAACTTGCCGGGTTCTGTGTTTTTTTCATAGTATACACAAAGAAAAGGGTATTGCAACATCTATACTATGTAGATATTAACCCTTGTCATGCTGAACCCGGAATATTCCTGCTTTGGCAGGAGCTATAGACAAACATCAGCCTGCACAAACATGCAGGCTGATGTTAGTCTACACCACCTGTTTCTCTCTTTCAAACCAGAATTGTCAATACATTTAGTTTTTCAAATAAAAATTTACCTACTGATGGTACTTTCAGTGCTTTTTGCCCTTTGATTTTGATGAAAATTTTTAGCCAAAATTTATTCAGCATGACAAGGGTTAAAGTTACTTTCTATAAAGCGAGATTGGAACCTCATAGAGCAAGTATGTGACATTATTTGATATAAATGTGAACTAGTATTTCCAATTCAAAATCCAGCACTGTTATAACAGATGCTGTAAGAGTAATGGCGACACTGATACACAAAGTTTGATCTAGTGTAAGAGAAGAGTGAATGTCATGAATGCCTCTGCTTGTAAATATGCACGATATTGACTGTACAGTTATAGTGATGATTACCCTTTAATTAGAGATAATGACCAGTTTGAAATCTCGCCTAGCTTTGTCGATGCAACCATAGTTAATCATGTAAGAATATATGTGGAAAATCATATTCTTGTTACAAAGCTTAACTTTGCATGAAATTGCTGACTTGGGTATATAGAGTATTTTTTTCTGTTTCATAAAAGATTTTACGCTTTACTGACAAATTCTCTTGTGTCTTTAATGCCCAAAGTTACCACACTTCACCTTTACCTAGAACTACTTTAATGAAAATTGGATGTTGCAACTTTTTTTTCTTTGTGTATATATTGATAGCAGATAACATACCAATAGTCTGGTGTGTGACAGAGTGGGACCAGCCATTGAATCCAAACATCTCATTGGCTAGATTAACAAGTCTCCAACCTTCTATATAGGCTAGCTAGAGGAGAAAGGAAAACAAAAACTATCAAACTGTTATACAGGGATCGACATTAACCTCTTTAAGTAAGGAGTCCATTGGACTCCTATCTTAAAAAATCAAGGAGTCCACTGAGCTCAAACTTAGGAATCTGACTTCTCATAATGGGAGAACACTGTGGAAAAGAAGAAATTGCTTATTTCAAGCGATTTCCTCTTTTCAACTAGTTTCTCCCCCAAATAATGATTTTCTTTCAAATACTACTGGATGCAAGCTAATGTTATCTTCAACAACTTATGTAGTGAACAATCTGCAATTTTGACAAGAGATGAAAAGGAAACAGCCCTATACATTTGTTTTTCAAAATATTCTCATATGATACTGGGAGTCCATGGGACTCCTTACTTGCAAATTGACGGAGTCCCAACTGATAAAAAAGGAGTCTTGGACTCCCTGACTCCCCTTAAGTGTCAAACCCTGTTAAAAACTAGAACTGATGCCAAGTGGACAAGTACCCCTCGACCAGTGCTTTGTTCCTGTAGAGGTACTTTTGCAGTAGGATGTCTTTGCAACAAAATTATCAGCCTGTGTATGATATTGCCAACAATTTCAAGTGTGCCATGCAAAGACTCTAGTCAGCCTGTGCATCCCAAGTCTAGCCTGAGTCTTCACTATTGCTTTTACAGTAGGAACTAAATATGGAATTCTGCCATCCATCATCTCATTGGAATCGTCTTCTAGAGATGATTCCAATAAGACATTGTAAGACAGATTCTAATAATAAATGATAACACTAGATACAATTTGTGATTTTGACCAACAAATAATTATTTCCACAGAAGTTTAGTAAAACAGGGCCAAGGATCTCTAAGTATCTTAACTCTTGTTATGCTGAATAAAATACATGGCAAAATTTCATTAAAATCAAATTGCTGAAAACACCGGATGCTTTTATAGAAAGCCGGTATTCGTTTTGAAAATTTTAGTTTTCAGACATTACTGATTGAAAAAAGGAAAACCAAGTGTTATAGACTAAGATCAGACTGCACATACATGCAGGCTGATCTTTGTCTACACCTTCAGCTAAAACAGGAATATTCTGGGTTCGGCATTACAAGGTTTCAGACTGTAAGGTAATCTTCTAATCACACCATGTGGCTGTCTTAGCTGCCCAATGACTGCCTCTTATTCACATTTCAAATTGTCAAAAATTCTTTACTTGTTAGAAATTGTTTCCCTTTAAATACAAAAGACAATTCAATAATTGACAAAAGCATTGTCATGAATATTTCACATGGAATTGACATAAAATTACATTACTTATATTTCATCTCAGTTCATGTAAAAAATTCAAAGCAATGCTCTTGACAATAAACAAGTGGACCACAATGGTCCTAGATCAGTCATCTTTAACTCCCTAACTTCTTTGCAATATTGTGACTCCTGAAGTAAAACATTTAAGTTCAACAGGATAAGGGTTAACATACCTTCTGGCCACCTGCTCCTGCCCTCTGGCTGATAAACTCTGGACCGAGTCTCTGTCTCAAGGCTCTCTGTATGGCATCATGTTCATCAGCAGAAAACTCTGTCTATAAGAACAGACAATACACAATAGCTACAGTAAACTCTGGCTATAATAACAAACAATACACAATAGGTACAGTAAACTCTGTCTATAATATTAAACAATACACAATAGCTATTGTACACCCTGTCTATAATAACAAACAATACAATACAATACACAATAGGTAAGGTAAACTCTGGCTATAAGAACAACAGCTAAAGTAACCTCTGGGTATAACAACAAACAATACACAATAGCTACAGTAAACTATGTCTATAAGAACAAACAATATACAATAGCTACTGTAAATTCTGTCTATAACAACAAACAATATACAATGGCTACTGTAAATTCTGTCCATAACAAACAATATACAATAGCTACTGTAAATTCTGTCTACAACAACAAACAATATACAATAGCAACAGTAAACTCTGTCTATAACAACAAACAATACACGAAAGCTACAGAAAACTCTGTCTATAACATAAACAAAACACAATAGCTACAGAAAACTCTGTCTATAACAACAAACAAAACACAATAGCTATAGCTGTATTTTCAAAACTGAGCTCTGGCGTAGGCGTTGAGTCCATAACCATGGGTATATAGGGTATATTTAAAAAGCATAATGATAGGAAATAAAATGTGATCCCTCATTTTCAACTTTGAATGTATATGAATAAGTAAACTTCATGATCTAAGGCAAGCAATAAGTTTAAATTGAAAGGTAATTTGTAATTTTTTTTTAGGTATTGTTTAAACCTGTTTTATCTATTTTGAAAGAATAGCACGGGATTTTACCGTTAAAAGTAGATTTCACAGCTCACCGTGCAAAATCTACCTATACTGTACACTCTGTCTAAAACAACAATACTACAATAGCAACAGTAAACCATGTCCATAAGAAACAAGAGTGCCATCGTCACAAAATACGCCGCCACTTTGGTGCTGTTTCACGAAAATAATTGTAGATACTACTTATTTTGACAGAACCAAATTCAAAATGACCAAATTTCATTTAAATCAAGACAAAAAGTTAGGAGGAGTTGCCTTCACAAGGCTGCAATTTCAATAAGCCCCAGACACTAGGTTTTAAGGGGGCATAATTCAGGGAAATAAATGAGCCATAAAATCCTTGATCCATGTACATCTACAAATTATAGTGATGACATTGACCAAGTTTCATTTAAATAAAGACAAAAAGTAAGGAGTTGCGTTCAAAAGGCTTGATTTTCAATAAGTCCTAGATACTAAGTTTTAGGGGGCATAATTTAGGGTAAATTTAATCAGCCATAAAATCCTTACTTCATGCTCATCTACCAATTTTGGTTATAACATCCACCAAGTTTCATTTAGATCCAGCCAGAAACTTAGGAAAAGTTGCATTCACAAGGCTGCAATTTCAATAAGCCCCAGAGACTTAATTTTAAGGGGGCATAACTGAGGCAATAAGCCCTAGAGACTAAGTTTTTAAGGGGCATAACTCAGGCAAAAATCAACGAACCATAAAATCCTTCCTTCATGCACATCTACCAATTGAGGTGATAACATTGACCAAGTTTCAAGAAGATCCAGCCAGAAACTTAGGAGAAGTTTCGTTGACAAGAAAAGTGGACCCAGAGACAAAGTTTTTAAGGGGCATAACTCAGGCAAAAATCAACGAACCATAAAATTCTTCCTTCATGCACATTTACCAATTGAGGTAATAAAACTGACCAAGTTTCAAGAAGATCCAGACAGAAACTTAGGAGGAGTTGCGTTGACAAGAAAAGTGGACGGACAGACGTACGTACAGACATACGGACAGATGGAGAAGATGACGCCAATATACGTCCGCCTCTGGCGGCGTATAAAAATGATACACAAAAGCTACAGAAAACTGTGTCTATAAGAACAAATGATACACAATAGCTACAGTAATCAGTCTCTACAAGAACAAATGATACAAAATAGCTACAGTAAACCCTGTCTTTACGAACAAAATAATATACAATAGCTTTACAGAAAATTGTCTATAAGAACCAACATACTAAATAACTACTGTCAACTCTGTAAGAACAAACGATAGATAAAAGCTATTGTAAATTCTGCCTAAAAAAATAAACAAAGCTACAATGCACAATTATAGCTTCAGCAAACAATGTCTTTAAGAACAAAGGATACACAATAGCTTCAGTATACTCTCTGTCTAGTATTGTCTACAGGAAAAAAAAAACTGTATTACAGTCTCTTGAAAGTCATATCTTTCAAACAAAGAATTTGACCTTGAGTGATGACCTTGACTTTGTTATTGAAGCAAAGGTTGAAAATAGAGTTTCTTAATCAAGCTTTGGCTACAAGAATTTGGATGCCCACTGACAACAATTGTAAATTCAAATCAACTAAAAGCCAAGTTGAGTGTGTGACAGATGTAAAGTAAGGCTTATTTAGTATGAATAAACGCTATTTTAAATGGTTGTTTACAAAACTTTTGCATAAACAACACAAAAACATATATCAATATCTGTTTGATATAGGAGGTTCCTGGAGTACAGAACTGTAAGTGATAGTTTTTACCTTTCATGTTTTAAAATGTATTTAGCTTTGCTTTCCTAATTCAGAAGTCATTGACCTCTTGACTGTGAATTTTTAGGGGCCACAACCCATGTGTAAGGAGTCAAGACATTTAAGTCGAAGTGATGAAGTGAATATAAGTAAATATTTCTTGGATTTGCTGGTTGACCTATTCAATTATCTCTTTCATATCTTTTTAAGAGATTTATTTATGAATATCTCATAAAGATATGAAGGAGACAATTAATTCTAATACTAGGGATGGGAGCGAATAATCAAATATACAAATATTCGTTTTTCCTGCGATTCGAATACGATTTTCGAATACGTATTCATTTTTATGAGACTGAATTTGAGCATTTGCCTTTCTGGAAAAAGAAGTAAAAGAAGTGGAAAGTAATTTCTCAATATTGAAACGATTTTCTCAAATTTATCTTCGATTGTATGTATATAAGTGTCAAGAATGTACAAGGAATTCAATAATTATGACAGGTTGCAAATCTCCTTATTAGCAGTCTGTCAGTGAAACATCGACCAAGGTATAAATGTGTTAAAAAAACATCTTTGGAGAGTTGAAACCTGTTTGCAAATTTTTGAATACATCAAAACAATTTACGTTACGTCTGAACAAAATTCATTTGAAAACCAACTGCTGTGTGGTGTTTGTTATGATATTTCCTCTCTTGACTCTCGCGGATCAACTTAAAAAAAAGTAAAATATTGTCAATTAGTCAAGTTCACAACCATGAATGATTTGCAATATTCGTCGAAGGGCATCAAAGGGCAAGATTTGTCTTTTCTACTCATAATATGTTCATAAAAGTCATGTCGTAGTTATGAAGCTTTGATTGTCCATCGAGTATTCAACGTATTTTTCGGATTAGGGTAAATCTAATATTTTGTTTCCAGTGTGTCTGTTCTATCGTACAACAATTTAGAAACAAGACTCCGCCTACGGGTGCCTACGCTCCTCAAAACGATTATTCGTATATATTCGAATATTCAAAAAAATATTCGAATATGAATTTTGCCATTCATTTCAATCCCTGTCTAATACATTTATAATTTGCAGCTGTATAAGGATGCAACACTTAATACCCAAAGCATCAGATGACTACATAACAGAAAAGTTATAAAGGTCAATATAGGCTATTTTCAGAATTTTGAAGGTCAAAACCCTTGTTCAACGGTCAAACACAAAATCCATATATAATTTTGTGAATTTGAACCTGTCATTAGAATAAGTAAGAGCACTATGTGTCATGCAAATGCTAGGCAGTTGGGTATTGAAAAGTGGATAGTAATCTTTTTAAAGGGGCACAATTCATAACACAAGAGTACTGCCAGGGCTTGCTTGCAGGTGCTGAATAATGCAAAAAATCTAAGGTCAAAAAGAGGTATATTCCTTGCAAAAGATGTGTTTGTTAAACACCAATGCCCCCACAAATACCATTTTTTGTAACATTGGTTTCATACATGAATATGGAAATCCTAAATGTAAGTCTTTTGTCTTTTGTTTGTCTAAAACTTCATCTTCAAACCATTTTTCAAAAGTGTCTTACAAATCAAAAGTTACACATATTTTAAAGTTTTTATGTCATCATTGAGTGCCCTTCACTAAATGACCTTGACCAATGACCTTGACTTTGTTATGCATGTAAAAGTCTAAGTCTCTTGTCACAAGCAATGCACATGTGAAATGTCAAGGCTCTTATCCAAAGTTGTGGCAAAAGTTAGTTTTAATTTTACAAAGTTTGACCTTGAAAAATGACCTTGATCTCAACATATTACCTTGTAGATGGTACCATCAGAAAGGTCTTGTCCAAAGCAAACATCATGTGAATATGAAGGCTTTATCACTTACAAATCAAATATTATATATACTATATTACAATGTTTTAAGTTTTTATGTTGAAAAGTAGTGACCTTGAAAATATGACCTTAACTGTGACAGACAATTTTGACTTTAGTATTCACAGAAAGGTCTTGTCACAATCAATGCACATGTGAAATATCAAGTATCACTTACTAATCCAAAGTTATGGCCATTTAAATTTTCAATTTTTTCACAAATTATGATTTGACCTTGAAAATTGACCTTGACCTATTACCTTGAAGATGGCACAAGCTAAAAGGTCTTGTCCCAAGCAATCCTCATATGAAATATGCAGGCGCTATCACTTACCAATCAAAGGTTATGGCAAATGTTAAAGTTTTTTGTTGAAAAAAGTGACAATGAAAAATTTTATTTTACAGCCTTTTTCTGTGACACAAGAGAATATCAACAAATCCTGACTATATGAGGGATGATCCAGAAGTTCATATAATAGGCTAATAATTTTCGCATTTCTGGCTTGTTCATTATATAATTTAGTGAATATGCAGTTTAATAACTACGGCGAGTATAAACGTTATTATTTTTGCAGAATTATTTTAAGCTTCCTAAGAATATGGTCACCTTAGCAACATAGGTATGCTTAGGCGGGGGAGTGTAAAAAAATATCGGAATTGTGTTAAATAAATTGAGTTTTCTGAATGTTTTCTAAAACTTCAGTTGAAATTCCTATGCTTAAAAAACTCGGCGGAAATAGAAATTAATTTGTCAAATTTGCAGTTAGACTTTTTACGGACAGAGACAAGTTTTAATAATACACAATATTCGGGGGGAAAATGACAGGACGACGACACCATGATATAAATACCGTTTATTTTTCAATTTTATCATGATCTATGTTTTTCACCAACCCAAACATTTCAGATATTTTAGAAAATGATAAAAAAAATGCAGATGAAAACTTTTCCTTCAGCTACCCCGGATATTTAAAGAGGGTCGGGCTTCATATGAGGAATAAGAATGGTCCGATAAAGTTCCAGCGAACGAACCTATCCCAACTGATTCTCAATTTTTCTCCGGAAGTAACGGTTCTGTATCTTGCTGTCCACTTTACTAAAAATACAATGCATATAGAAATTCTAAAACAATTTTGAGCCCAAATGGTATGTAGAAAGATTCTTCAAGTTGATGTATCAGGCTTGGAAAGGCATGAGAGTTGGTAGAGACTACATAGAAGAGAGTTGATATTGACGTCGCATTTGACGTTCTTGCTCCCCCGCCTTCGTGGGGGTCTCTTTCTTGATTTATGCACTTTACAGCCGCTATTGAACGTAAACATTTAAAAATTTCCATGTTTATTACACAGATGATAAGTAAAAGACTGTATAATTTTTATTTTGATACTGAATTTTTCTGAAGATCTATAGGCCTAACCTCATTTTACAAACTTTTGGATCAACCCTCGTAATGTGCAATATCAGGTGACTTGGAACTTTGTGAAAATGTGGATGTACAGACGTATGAAAATTTGACACGAAGGCCCCCATTTTCTCTGACAGGGCAGAATTTCACAAAACCCGTACAATATGCATAAGGTCAGATGATTAGTAACATTTTGTGAAAGTTTCATCAAAATTGGTCCAAAATGAAGGAGGAGTTCACTCAGAGTTGTGTTCACAAGAAATCTTACATGAAGGCCCCTTTATCCATGCTGCTGTTGCTGAACTTAACCAAGCCACGACAATATGCACAGGGTCAGGCAGCTATGAACATTTTGTGAAAGTTTCATCCTAATTGGTCCATATATAAAGGAGTTGCTTTCACAAGATTGTAACATACCGATGGACATACATTCTGAAACTAGGACAGACAGACGTAGAAGATGTTACCAATATACGTCTACCTTCGGCCTCAAACAATAAATCTTTATTTAACCTGGTCATGCTGAATAAAAACCTTGTAAAATTACATTGAAATGAAAGCGCTAAATGCATTTATTGTGAGTCAGTATATATTTCAAAAAATAAAATTCTTAAACTTTTCTGTTTCAAAAGGAATATCAGTTGGTGTGGACTAAGATCAGACTGCACATATGTGCAGGCAGATCTTTGTCTATACCTCCTGCCACATCAGGAATATTCAGGGTTCAACATGTTGTTCTTCAGCTGATGCTAAGGAGACTCGTTACTCCAAGTAATGATGAACAATATGTTTTTACTAGTTTGGATGCATATCTGGAGACATCTCTTCTTATTATGGATCCTTTCTAGAGCTCTGCTCATATCTGTACTTCTTGGTTGAAAGAAGTGGAAGATCATCACTTTTCCTTTTCTGGAAGCCTCTGTATAATTCAGAAGATTTGATCCAGATGTAACTTCAGAGGAACAAAAAAAAGGGGTTAAAAGGGGGTGGGTATAAAACGCAGACCAGACTCAGCAGACCAGCAGACTGCAGACTGGCAGACTGCAGACAAAAGGGGTATAAAAAGCGAATGTACGTTTTGGCCAGGACGTTTTGGCCAGGACGTTTTGGCCACGGACGTTTTGGTCACAATGTTTTTCAAAGTAGGACCTTTTGGCCAAATTTCTATTATATTGGTATAAGAAAGTATATAGCCATAAAATGTTTCATTTCATTGAAATTTTTAGCCACATAAGAAGTGTAGTTACTTGAATAAAAAATTATACATTTCACAAAATTTTGTGAGAAAAGGAGTTAAGTTCTTTAAAAAATATATATGTTTTTGGTCAAATATTTAATTGAGATTTGAAGATGATTTTTTAAAAAATTTTGCCTAGTATTAGATGATTCATCATTTCTTTTTATGAAATATTAATTTTTTTGTAATTTAGATATTGAATAAGGAACTATGCTTTTTCTCATTCAATATGAGGGGGTTGGAAGGGGGGGCAAATGGAAAAAATATCATAATCCCTAGTAAATTGTTTTTAATGATCAATTAAATGTTGAATATAGAATTAAACAAACTTGCTTTGATCTACATGTAGCAGTTTCTGTTTGATCTTTTATTCATTAATTGGGTATTATTTATATTCTTACATTATTAGATGATAGATGATAATTAATAATTATGGTCAAAAGAAATTGATCTAATTGTCCTTTTTGAAAATATTTTCATGTTGTTTATCCTATATTATCATATAATTTCTTAAAGAAATATGTATAGATAATACATTTTGAAAACTTTATACCATTGATTTTTCAAAGCATTTTCAATTCATTCTTCATTATATTTGTATAGTAAAGATTTTTATTCTTCTTCAGATGTATTAAGATATACTTTTGAGCTAAAAAATACATCAAAATGGTAAAAAAATCTATTTATTACCTAAATGAGTAAAATAAAAAGTTTAAAATAATTAAAATTACATATAATAACTTATTCTCCCAACTAATATTTTTTGGCCAAAAGGTCCTATTATGAAAAAAATTGTGGCCAAAACGTCCGTGGCCAAAACGTCCTGGCCAAAATGTCCTGGCCAAAACGTCCGTGGCCAAAACGTCCGTCCACCATAAAAAGCAGACGAAATGCTAGCAGACCAGGTATATATTGATGACCTGGAGGATATTATTACATAATATTGGGTAATGTGAGATAGTGGAACTGACATGGGACTGCCAGTATATCACCAGGTGCACTGTTTCCATAGGGACCACAATTTATGTAAGAGAATGTGTTGATATGTTTGATGTATTGACACTTAAATCAGGAACTTGTAATTAGGCTTAGGCAGATTCTATATTTTTTCCATTTTCACATCTTGTTGTTGTTGTTGTTCATTTTATTTTAAAAAGATGTAACCTAATTATATGATACATAAAATTCTCTTCTAAAATATATTGAAGCAGGCTAATTTGCTATAAAAATTGTAAAAAGAAAAGTGTCAATTTTTTTTTTTAATGAAATTGATTTTTACTTTTTTAATCATCAGTGTACAATATGGCATGCTTATAAGTGCAAAAATTGATATTAGTTACAAAATCAATGTTTTGATTGATTGATTGAATGGGGTTTAACGCCGCTTTCAACATTATTTCAACAAAAACAATGTGCTACCTTCCTGCATGAATGAGGTTTCACACTGCTTTCAACAAACTTCAAGTCATATGACAGAGACTGGAGCACCTAACAATTGGCTGTTAGTATTTCTCCTACCAGTACAATCATTTCATCCTTTCCTTCCCTCAAGCTGCTATCCAACATAGGTTGACAATAATCAACATGTTGGTGTTAGATAAAAACAACAAAATTTGATGAGTGTCGCTGTCTTGAATCAATTCTGGGCCCTCTAGATTGACCATTCTGCCACACTTTGACAGCAGCAAGAATTTTTACAAAACAATTGAAACATAATATTTAAGATTAACATTTTAAACAAATTAGAAATAATTAAAAATGTGTATTCTCACATTGGCTCTCTTCCAATTTTAACCCTTTTTCCAGTTTCTCTCAATTTGGACGATAATTAAGGTCACTTAAATCAAAAGGATAGAAATCAACAACACGTCATATCGTTTTTGTTAACATCATTAAAACAGGTTGAAGAATGCTTAATACTAATTAAGTTACTAAGTAGATCATGCAAATCAATTCCACTTTCTGTATGGTTAAATAAATGATGACTTACCCTAAGAATACAAATTGTGAGGACCACAATCAGTAAACTGCAGACAAGTTCATATTTTGATTTTCTTCAAATCCATGATAAAAACTAGAAATTAAACATTTCAGTTGTTAAGTTCCATGCAATATTAGCATAATGTAAGTAGAAATAATGTAATAAAAGTAATTATTTACTAGAATTTAGCCTGTCAAAAACTGGGACTTTATGTAGAATTTCAGATTAGAAATTTGAGGACCATAATCAGTAAAACGGAGACCATTTTCTATCTTGATTTTCTTCAAAACCAGCACTAAATTTAGAATGAAAACCTTTCAACTGTAAAGTTCCATGCAATATTAGCATGACAGAGCAATTATTTACTAGATTTCCACATGTCAAAACTGTGAAACGGATTCTGCAGACATGATTGAAAACCTTTCATAGTCACTCCAATAAGTCACCTTCCACTGTGTATTCTCTGACCTTGGCCCTGTTCCAATTTTAACCCTTTTTCAAGTTGCGCTCAATTTGGAGCCAATTAAGGTTCATTGAAATTAGAAGGGAACAACAACAACAAAGGCAAAATCACATCATTATCATTGGAGGCCTTTGTTACAATCTTTCAAACAGGTTTATCAAACTAACTTAGCCATTTGGCAGATTGTGCACACCAATTTGGCCTTTTGTATGCTTAGCCCTCTGGCTAGAAATTTGAGGAACACTGTCAGTAAACTGCAGACCAATTTAAATCTTGCTTTTCTCCAAAACCAACACAAAAATCAAAGATAAATCATTTCAGTTGAAAAGTTCCATGCAATATTAGCATAATTAAAGTAGAAATAATGTGATTAAGGCAATTATTTACTAGAATTCAGCCTGTCAAAATTGTGACTTTTTGTAGAACATCAGATAAGAAATTGAGGACCACAATCAGTAAACTGCAGACCAGTTTAAATCTTGATTTTCTTCAAAACCAGCACACAAATCAAATATTAAACATTTCAGTTGTAATGTTCCATGTAATATTAGCATGATGTAAGAGAAATAATGTGATAAAAGCAAATATTTAGTAGAATTCAGCCAGTTAAAAATGTGGACCGGATTCAGCAGACAAGATTGAAAATCTATTTAAAGTCAAACCCATAATTCACCTTCCACTGTGTATTCTCTGGCCTTGGCCCTGTTCCAATTTTAACCCTTTTTCCAGTTGCACTCACTTTGGGAGCCAATTAAGGTTGATTGAAATCAGAAGGGAACAACAACAACAAAAGCAACAACTAAAACACACCGTTATCATTGGAGGTCTTTGTTACAATCTTTCAAACAGGTTTATCAAACTAACTTAGCTATTTTGCAGATTGCGGTTACCAATTTGGCCTTTTGTATGCTTTGCCCTATGGCTAGAAATTTGAGGACCACTGTCAGTAAATTGCAGACCAATTTAAATCTTGATTTTCTTCAAAACCAATACAAAAATCAAAGATAAATCATTTCAGTTGTAAAGTTCCATGCAATATTAGCATAATTGAAGTAGAACTAATGTGCTAAGAGCAATTAATTACTAGAATTCAAACTGTCAAAACTGTGACTTTTTGCAGAATTTCAGATTAGAAATTAAGGACCACAATCAGTAAACTGCAGACCAGTTTAATTCTTGATTTTCTTCAAAACCAGCACAAGAATCAAAGATTAAACATTTTAGTTGTAAAGTTCCATGTAATATTAGCATGTTGGAAGAAGAAATAATGTGATAAGAGAAATTATTTAGTGGAATTCAGCCTGTCAAAAATGTGGACCGGATTCAGCAGACAAGATTGAAAATCTATTTAAAGTCAAACCCATAATTCACCTTCCACTGTGTATTCTCTGGTCTTGGCCCTGTTCCAATTTTAACCCTTTTTCCAGTTGCACTCAATTTGGGAGCCAAATAAGGTTGATTGAAATCAGAAGGGAACAACAACAACAAAAGCAACAACAACAACACCGTTATCATTCTAGGTCTTTGTAACAATCTTTCAAACAGGTTTATCAAACTAACTTAGCTATTTAGCAGATTGCGGTTACCAATTCGGCCTTTTGTATGCTTAGCCCTATGGCTAGAAATTTGAGGACCACTGTCAGTAAACTGCAGACCAGTTTAAATCTTGAATTTCTTCAAAACAAACACAAAAATCAAAGATTAAACATTTCATTTGTAATGTTCCATGTAATATTAGCATGATGGAAAAAGAAATCATGTGATAAAAGCAATTATTTAGTAGAATTCAGCCTATCAAAAATGTGGACTGGATTAAGCAGACAAGATTGAAAATCTATTCATAGTCACACCCATAATTAACCTTCCACTGTGTATTCTCTGGCCTTGGCCCTGTTCCAATTTTAACCCTTTTTCCAGTTGCACTCACTGTTGGAGCCAATTAAGGTTGATTGAAATCAGAAGGGAACAACAACAACAAAAGCAACAACAACAATACACACCGTTATCATTGGAGGTCTTTGTTACAATCTTTCAAACAGGTTTATCAAACTAACTTATCTATTTAGCCGATTGCGGTTACCAATTTGGCCTTTTGTATGCTTAGCCCTATGGCTAGAAATTTGAGGACCACTGTCAGTAAACTGCAGACCAATTTAAATCTTGATTTTCTTCAAAATCAACACAAAAATCAAAGATTAACCATTTCAGTTGTAAAGATCCATGCAATATTAGCAAAATTAGAGAAGAAATAATGTGATAAAAGCAGTTAATTACTAGAATTCAGCCTGTCAAAACTGTGACTTTTTGTAGAACTTCAGATTAGAAATTGAGGACCACAATCAGTAAACTGCAGACCAGTTTAAATCTTGATTTTCTTCAAAACCAGCACAAAAATCAAAGATTAAACATTTCAGTTGTAATGTTTCATGTGATATTAGCATGATGCAAGAAGAAATAATGTGATAAAAGCAATTATTTAGTAGAATTCAGCCTATCAAAAATGTGGACTGGATTAAGCAGACAAGATTGAAAATCTATTCATAGTCACACCCATAATTCACCTTCCACTGTGTATTCTCTGGCCTTGGCCCTGTTCCAATTTTAACCCTTTTTCCAGTTGCACTCACTTTTGGAGCCAATTAAGGTTGATTGAAATCAGAAGGGAACAACAACAACAAAAGCAACAACAACAATACACACCGCTATCATTGGAGGTCTTTGTTACAATCTTTCAAACAGGTTTATCAAACTAACTTAGCTATTTTTCAGATTGTGCAAACCAATTTGGCCTTTTGTATGCTTAGCCCTATGGCTAGAAATTTGAGGACCACTGTCAGTAAACTGCAGACCAATTTAAATCTTTTTTTTTTTTTTTTTTTTTTGAACAGAACATATCCTTTATTACGTCCAAGTACAACAAGGTACAATACGGACAATATATACATAATGAAATACATGACAGTACAATAAGAGTTTCCGGTAAATTTTACAGAAAAGATTAAAGAGAAATTTGGGATAACAAAATTTTAGGTGTGATGGTGTTCGAGGGATAGATGCTTTTTCGACATAAGGATTGATAAGTCTTTGCAATTAATCAGATAATTGTTTTTTGTTATCACTGTACCTAAGGAAGACCAAAGCATCAAAACTACAGCTCAAGTATGATGATTCAACTGTAGCTTTGACAGTTTGGCTTCGAGTCACATTCTATCTAGGCTCATTATTGTGTGGATTCTATTTTCCCTAATTTGATTGAGATTTTAACTGCACTAGATGCAATGGTTGTTATACTGTATTTACAATCCTCTTGTGCCATGGCGGCTGTTTCCCCCTTCTTTCACAGCCTTGTTCGAAATGAAAAAACAAGACTGTGAATATGGGGAACTTGACATGAAATAATAATGACAATGAGTATTTATAACAAATAAGTAAGAATAGATTTACACAATATTTCATAATGATTAGTAGCAATACTATTTTATTGAGTGAAATTGGTCTAGGTCTAAATCATAGGCGTACTTAGGACTTTGAAATTTATACGCACTCGGAAGGCGACAAGTAAATAATATATAGGCTACAGGCGACTTAAGGACTGGCAAAAGTTTAATGTCCTCCGTACGTTCCCTTTTTATGATTTGAACTTGGTGGGGGGAGTATTCAAAACATCGCAACCACAGCTTGAATAAGCTGTAGTTTCGATGCAATGATAACTCGTCAGCGGTATTTTTCAACAGTTTTTTTTTTTTTTACGCACTTGCAAAAATTGCGTAATGGTAGCTACACCCTTGTAGATCTCGTAATAAAGAAAAAAGGAAAGGAAAAAAAAAAGAAAAGAAAAGAAATTAGATCTAGTTATGAGTGATATGAGGCTCCTTTGCGACGTAAATTTTAAATTGATGGATGATTTTCTTCAAAACCAACACAAAAATCAAAGATTAAACATTTCAGTTGTAAAGATCCATGCAATATTAACATAATTGAAGTAGAAATAATGTGATGAAGGCAATTATTTACTAGAATTCAGCCTGTCAAAACTGTGACTTTTTGTAGAACATCAGATTAGAAATTGAGGACCACAATCAGTAAACTGCAGACCAGTTTAAATCTTGATTTTCTTCAAAACCAGCACACAAATCAAATATTAAACATTTCAGTTGTAATGTTCCATGTAATATTAGCATGATGTAAGAGAAATAATGTGATAAAAGCAAATATTTAGTAGAATTCAGCCAGTTAAAAATGTGGACCGGATTCAGCAGACAAGATTGAAAATCTATTTATAGTCAAACCCATAATTCACCTTCTACTGTGTATTCTCTGGCCTTGGCCCTGTTCCAATTTTAACCCTTTTTCCAGTTGCACTCACTTTTGGAGCCAATTAAGGTTGATTGAAATCAGAAGGGAACAACAACAACAAAAGCAACAACTAAAACACACCGTTATCATTGGAGGTCTTTGTTACAATCTTTCAAACAGGTTTATCAAACTAACTTAGCTATTTTGCAGATTGCGGTTACCAATTTGGCCTTTTGTATGCTTTGCCCTATGGCTAGAAATTTGAGGACCACTGTCAGTAAATTGCAGACCAATTTAAATCTTGATTTTCTTCAAAACCAATACAAAAATCAAAGATAAATCATTTCAGTTGTAAAGTTCCATGCAATATTAGCATAATTGAAATAGAACTAATGTGCTAAGAGCAATTAATTACAAGAATTCAAACTGTCAAAACTGTGACTTTTTGTAGAATTTCAGATTAGAAATTAAGGACCACAATCAGTAAACTGCAGACCAGTTTAATTCTTGATTTTCTTCAAAACCAGCACAAGAATCAAAGATTAAACATTTTAGTTGTAAAGTTCCATGTAATATTAGCATGTTGGAAGAAGAAATAATGTGATAAAAGCAAATATTTAGTGGAATTCAGCCTGTCAAAAATGTGGACCGGATTCAGCAGACAAGATTGAAAATCTATTTAAAGTCAAACCCATAATTCACCTTCCACTGTGTATTCTCTGGTCTTGGCCCTGTTCCAATTTTAACCCTTTTTCCAGTTGCACTCAATTTGGGAGCCAAATAAGGTTGATTGAAATCAGAAGGGAACAACAACAACAAAAGCAACAACAACAACACACCGTTATCATTCGAGGTCTTTGTAACAATCTTTCAAACAGGTTTATCAAACTAACTTAGCTATTTAGCAGATTGCGGTTACCAATTCCACCTTTTGTATGCTTAGCCCTATGGCTAGAAATTTGAGGACCACTGTCAGTAAACTGCAGACCAATTTAAATCTTGAATTTCTTCAAAACAAACACAAAAATCAAAGATTAAACATTTCATTTGTAATGTTCCATGTAATATTAGCATGATGGAAGAAGAAATAATGTGATAAAAGCAATTATTTAGTAGAATTCAGCCTATCAAAAATGTGGACTGGATTAAGCAGACAAGATTGAAAATCTATTCATAGTCACACCCATAATTCACCTTCCACTGTGTATTCTCTGGCCTTGGATCTGTTCCAATTTTAACCCTTTTTCCAGTTGCACTCACTTTTGGAGCCAATTAAGGTTCATTGAAATCAAAAGGGAACAACAACAACAAAAGCAACAACAACAACAACACACCGTTATCATTGGAGGTCTTTGTTACAATCTTTCAAACAGGTTTATCAAACGTACTTAGCTATTTAGCCGATTGCGGTTACCAATTTGGCCTTTTGTATGCTTAGCCCTATGGCTAGAAATTTGAGGACCACTGTCAGTAAACTGCAGACCAATTTAAATCTTGATTTTCTTCAAAACCAACACAAAAATCAAAGATTAACCATTTCAGTTGTAAAGTTCCATGCAATATTAGCATAATTAGAGAAGAAATAATGTGATAAAAGCAATTAATTACTAGAATTCAGCCTGTCAAAACTGTGACTTATTGTAGAACTTCAGATTAGAAATTGAGGACCACAATCAGTAAACTGCAGACCAGTTTAAATCTTGTTTTTCTTCAAAACCAACACAAAAATCAAAGATTAAACATTTCAGTTGAAATGTTCCATGTAATATTAGCATGATGGAAGAAGAAATAATGTGATAAAAGCAATTATTTAGTAGAATTCAGCTTATCAAAAATGTGGACTGGATTAAGCAGACAAGATTGAAAATCTATTCATAGTCACACCCATAATTCACCTTCCACTGTGTTTTCTCTGGCCTTGGCCCTGTTCCAATTTTAACCCTTTTTCCAGTTGCACTCACTTTGGGAGCCAATTAAGGTTGATTGAAATCAGAAGGGAACAACAACAACAAAAGCAACAACAACAATACACACCGTTATCATTGGAGGTCTTTGTTACAATCTTTCAAACAGGTTTATCAAACTAACTTAGCTATTTTTCAGATTGTGCAAACCAATTTGGCCTTTTGTATGCTTAGCCCTATGGCTAGAAATTTGAGGACCACTGTCAGTAAACTGCAGACCAATTTAAATCTTGATTTTCTTCAAAACCAACACAAAAATCAAAGATTCAACATTTCAGTTGTAAAGTTCCATGCAGAAATAATGTGATGAAGGCAATTATTTACTAGAATTCAGCCTGTCAAAACTGTGACTTTTTGTAGAACTTCAGATTAGAAATTGAGGACCACAATCAGTAAACTGCAGACCAGTTTAAATCTTGATTTTCTTCAAAACCAGCACAAAAATCAAAGATTAAACATTTTAGTTGTAAAGTTCCGTGTAATAGCAAACTCAGATTCAAGCAAAGCAGCCATTGGCTAAAGCTTTCAGACTCCCATACTATTTAACCTATTCCATTTCAATTCAAAGCATTCTGGAAATATTTCAGAAAGCTAAGCAAAGTGATTTGGAAATTTACATTCTATTGCATTTCAGGTCATTTGTTTTGTGTGAAATTTTTGTATTTGGAATTTAGTTTATTAGTGTACAATTATGGCTCTTATATTTGGACATAGTCAGATGAAGTACATGCACCAGCATTTGGATGCTGATGCAATTCTCACTTTATCTTTTCCTGGGTACAAGGTTCGAGATTTCCTGGAAGAACAGATCATTTTTGACCTTGTTCCTTCAGTTCAAGTAAGTGTTTTTGATTTTTTTTTTTTGTGTGTGTGTGTGTTTGTATGTGTGTTGGAAGGGGGGGGGGGTCTCATAGTCTGCCTCTGATATCTAACCTTCTGAAACTGTTCACAACATACTCAAGGCCAAGACAGATAGTGGGGACTGAGAAAGGCCTGCACAGGCATGCAATCTTATCTTAGCCTTTACTGCCTTTTTGTAACACTGAGACAAATTTGCCCAAGACTAGTTAAAATATTTCTGAAAATTGATGATTTAATTTAAAGACAAACCAAATGTGATGGCCTGTTGTGTTTTCAGTGTCTGTACATCATTTTTTTTTTAAACACCTCTGTCTCTGAAACTATTTGGCTGAAGTCGAATTCACTGGAATCATGCTTTGGACATGCTTTTTCAGATCTTTATTCAACCTTACAGGCCATTGCGTCACTAAAAAGGTCCCATTTGATGAAATTAAAGAAAAAATTCTATAAAACAATTGGTTAGAATTAAACCTTATTTCACAGGAATGATGCTTTGGGCATGTTATTTCAGTTTTACAGGTTATTATGATTTCAATGTATGCATCTGCTGGTACCAAGTCAAGGTCATGTGACAAGGTCATATGCTTAGGTCAAATTACTCACAAACTTAACATTGTCAACAACTTCAATTCATAGTTTTAATAATACAAGAGAAAAAATTATTTCCCGAGAGAATGAAATTTCTACACATATGTGTAGCCAGAATACTTAAACACAGAAAGTCTTTATTTAAGAAAATCATTGAGAAAAGAAGAAAATTTGCTTGCTTCAATCAATTGCCCCCTTTTACGAAAGTTTATGCAACATCTTCAAGTCAGTTTGTTATGTCTTGCCACGCAATATAACTGAAAGTCTGTAAAAACCTCATCCAAACAAACAAATCAATTACAACAAAATTTGCATTATCATAAATCATGCAGACATTCAAATTTGTAAATGTAAGACAACAGAATTCTTATTCGTATGACCACCCTTTAAAGTAATCTATGACCATCTTAGGATTCTTTAAGAACATTCTGCTTTGGTTGGGGCTGAGAGTATTCAAATTTCATTCCTCATGCAAACAAATTTCCAACATCTTTTCTTAAACAGTTATCACTTGCTTGTTGTAAGTAAAATGAGTTCAATTTATTTCCAGCATGGTCTATTAAAGGTTTTGCCTTTTTTATCGTATGCAGTGTCATTTTTAGCTCGACTGTTTTCGAAAGAAAACCCTAGGTAATGCTATAGCCTTATTGTTGTTGTCTTTGTTGTCATCGTGCAAAAACTTTGACATTTTTTTATATCTCTGGTTCTACTGTAAGCATTTGCTTGAAACTTGGCACACATGTTCACCATCAAAAGAGCAGCCTATACTATCAAGGGGGATAACTCTAGATGCATTTTAAATTATGCCCCTTTTTATCTTAGATTTTCTACCACCATCCAGCACTCAACAGCTGAGTGTAGGCACCCATTTAGATAATTGCCTTTTGTTGATTTTCCTACTTGAAGTTATTCCCGAGCATATCTCAAATCGGCATACAAAGAAAACAAACAAACATAATTTGAAATTTGATGCAATTATTACTAGAAAAAATCGAAGGTCAAGCCTTTACCGGTAGCGGCCCGATTTTTACATCTTGTCCATCAAGTATTTTTCTTAGAATTATTTTCATTTCTTCGTGAATATAAACCATAGCTTGTGCAACTGTTAAATGTTACTTACTCGCTGAATGATAAATATTATGCATGTTCAGTTTAAGTAAAAACTAAATAATTCGATAGGTCTTTTGCCAACATATTTCTATATTTGCCTGTTATATTTGATATTTTCAACATTAAACATTTAACCCATTACCCGGCGAAAGCAAATTTTAGACTGATTAAACTTCAAACAACTTGCAGAAGATAATTTTCGGTTCATGCAAATTCGAGAATCCATGTTATGAGAAAGAAACAATTTGCGCAATGAACAAAAAACTTGTATCAAGTGACTTCTTCATTGTCCACCATGTTTCACGGCTGTTTTTATTCAGGGGCGCTAAACTGGGATTGTGTACGAATGGGTTAATGTCAGTTCTAACAGATAAATCAATTGAAAATTTAAACTTTAATTAACAAAGTACGCAATGTAATGGAAAATTGTCACCATAGCTAGACTTTTGGATAGCTTAAACACTTAGAACATTATTACAAGTTTTCACTAAATAGAATTCGTCTGATTTCTGAACATAGCAAATTAGTCGACGAATCAAGGTGTAACACCTAAATGGCCAGTCCGCATTTCGTTTCGACTGACAGCCATACGGGTGCGACCCCTTATTTCCTATCTTCGATGTTTGGCAAATGAACTTCAACTGATACTTTTTAACTATTAATTTACTGCTAGATCAATTTTTAAGTTATCTGAGTTTGTCCTGCATTATGAAAAAAATCCATTAAATATAAAAACATTCACAAATAACAATAATGATTATAACTGTAAATCATCATTACTTTTTGTATATACCTTTACTGTACTTTATGTTCAACTTTAATTTTGTTTTTTTGTTACAATTTTTCATTTTATTTTGCTGTTTTCAAATAAGTTTTATTTCCAAAATATTAGAAATCTTTGAACATCTTGTTGACAAAAGGGGGCGTTGTTCGGTGTCTTTCTGCTTCTTGAGATATGGGTCATGTATTTCAAAGAGTTTTGATTCGGGTCGTGTAGTCTGCATGCTTGGAGATGCGCGCTTTTTCCGTGATGTGAATCGTATGATCACAAGATGGCCAGATTAAACACTCAATCTCATATGAAGCCATTTCCAACATTCAGACTGCACTTCGGGTTCAGACTCCTGATAACTACAATATTTTTCACTTTGTTTCAACTGCAACCCGGAGCTTTGAGATTTTTCTACATTAGTTTTAACATGGTTCATAGCCAAAACAAAGCAGATTACTTCACAAAACAGTATCGTATTTGTAGAAAACAAACTATTGTCATTAGTGTCCCGCGTTACTTATTTTATTTAACAGTAATTATTCCTACGGTATGGATCGCGTTGCTATTGTGTCTATCTGGGGATGTGCATCCAAATCCAGGTCCTTTCTCTTCCGGTAATTTTAATGATTCCACGTCACATGATCTCTACGGTTTTCTTAAATATCCAAACCATCTTTCTACAATACACTACAATGTACAAAGTATTAAAAACAAAATTGATATCTTGAGTTCGGAATTCTCTAGCTTTGATATACTTTCATTTTCTGAAACATGGCTTAACAAAGACGTTTCGTCAGATAGTATTCTTATTCCAACCTATCATGCCCCAGAGCGAAAGGATCGAGAGAACGAATCTTATGGGGGTGTAATAATTTACATTAAGAAAACTATATCGTATGTAAGGCGTTTAGATTTGGAACTTGATGCATTAGAATGTGTTTGGGTGCATATCAGGCTCCAAAATCATAAGAATATTCTATATGGTGTATTTTACAGACCACCTAATTCGCAATCTGGTTATAATTCTTTGATCGAAAACTCCATTAGTCTCGCTATCGATACCAATATACAGGATATTATAATAACGGGTGATTTTAATTGGAATCAGTTAAATACGTATCACTTTAACAAAATTAACTCCCTTTGTACGCAGTTTAATCTTTACCAATGTATTGACGAACCAACTCACTTTACAGAACACTCTTCGTCATTGATTGACCTTCTCTTTGTATCCAATAAAAAATCAGTTCTAATATCAGGAGTGGGCGAACCTTGTCTGGAAAGCCAAGTTCGATATCACTGTCCTGTGTATGAAGTGTTCAATTTTATTAAGCCTAAAATCAAAGCTTTTAAAAGAACAATATGGAAGTACGAAGAGGGTAACTATGATGATCTTCGATCTGAACTTGCGAATTTTGATTGGACTAGTTTAATAGACGACAACATTGATGTATATGTTTTCAATTTTACAAATAAAATCATTCAAACAGCAAAACAGTTTATACCAAATAAAGTAATTAATGTTAAGCCTTATGAACCTGCGTGGCTGACAAACGAAGTAAAACATAAAATAAGACAGAGGAAAAGATTATACAAGAAGGCTAGGAAATCTAATAATGAATTACAATGGAGTAGATTTAGAATACTTCGAAACGAAATTATTTCCCTTATACGTCAAAGAAAAGAGGAACACATGGCAAACTTAGCATCTAAACTTAATTCAGGATTGCTAACATCTCGTGATTGGTGGAAAACAATTAAGCAGTTTCTCAATCCTTCACAAATACAAGGTTCGGAAATACCGCCATTACTTGATGAATTTAGCAACAATTTAACCTTTGACGAAACGGAAAAAGCAAATGTACTTAATACCTTTTTTGCAAGCCAATCTGACGTGGATGACTTTCAGAAAGATTTGCCATTTAACAACATCCCTACTCAGCAATTCACACTAGACTATATCATCATAACTCAAGACGAAGTATACAACGTTCTGAAAGATTTAGACACTGGGAAAGCTTCTGGCCCTGACGGAATACATAATAGGATCCTACGTGAATGCGCGATTCCTATATCAAAACCACTGTGTGATATTTTTAATTCATCCCTGAATCAAAGTATTTTGCCTTCCTCATGGAAAGTTTCAAATGTTTGCCCTATTTTTAAGAGTGGCGATCCAGCGATGCCCTCAAATTACAGACCAGTTTCTCTTCTTAATACAATGGAAAAGGCATTTGAAAAAATAGTTTACAAGCGTGTCTTTTCTTATCTGTCAGAGGTGCATTTTTTCACACCTTTTCAATCAGGATTTCTGCCATGTGACTCGACTGTTAATCAAACTCTTTCATTATATCATAAAATCTGTAAAGCGCTAGATAGTGGCCATGAGTTCAGAATGATATTTTTTGATGTAAGTAAAGCATTCGATAAGGTTTGGCACCGGGGTCTTATTTACAAACTAAATAGCGCAGGCATTAAAGGACGACTGTTAGACTGGTTCATTGATTACTTATCTAATAGATATCAAAGGGTTGTCCTTAATGGTAGCTATTCTGAACTTAGAGTTTTAAAAGCAGGTGTTCCCCAAGGGTCAATATTAGGTCCATTATTATTTTTAGTTTATATAAACGACATTGTCGATGAATTGGAATCTAATATTAACCTCTTTGCTGATGACACGAGTCTTTCATTAGAAATAGACGATCCTTATTCATGCGGAATGAAATTACAAACAGATATAAACAAAATCGATTCTTGGGCACAGAAATGGATCGTTAAATTTAATCCAGCAAAATCTGAATCACTATTGATCACTCGCAAAGTAAATAGACCTCAGCATCCAGATTTATATATGTCAAATATAAAAATTCCAACGGTGGAAAACCACAAACACTTAGGTATATCTATATCAGCTGATGGATCATGGAATTGTCACTTAAAACACTCAGCTGACAAAGCGTGGAAAAGGATTAACATTTTTCGAAGTCTTAAAAATCGTCTTGATCGACAATCCCTTCAAACCATTTACTTTTCGTTTATTCGCCCTATAATAGAATATGCAGATGTAATTTGGGACAACTGCTCAAATAATTTAAAAGACGAACTCAACAAAATCCAAGCGGAAGCTGCAAGGATAGTGACCGGCTGTACAAAGCTTGTTTCGCTCGCTGATCTCGATAAAGAGTCAGGATGGGAACCACTAGAAGAACGTAGGCGAAAACATAAACTTATATTATACTTCAAAATGGTAAAAGGAATAACGCCAGATAATTTAAGTTCTTTAGTTCCAAACTCAATAGGAAGCACATCCTCATATAGTCTACGCGGATCTCGAAACCATAGAGCGCCAATTTGCAAGACAGAACTTTATAAAAGGTCATTTCTCCCGACAGTTATTGAAGATTGGAATAATTTGCCTATTGAAATACGGGAGCAAGATTCATTATCGTACTTTAAGAACTATCTTAATCGTGACAAACCCGTACCAAATAAGTTGTACTTTTTAGGACAAAGGAAGCTTCAAGTCATACATACAAGGATAAGAAACAAATGCAGCTCTTTGAATCACCATTTATTTGCAAAAAACATTGTTGACTCCCCCCTTTGTTCTTGTGGTCGTACCGAGACAAGCGAACACTTCTTTTTTGAATGTTATAAGTACATTAATATAAGAGAACGACTGTTTGGCAAATTATTAGTTTTCGGCAACATCGACATTGATATGCTTCTTTATGGAAAAGAAACGCTGGCAATTGACGAAAACTCATTTATTTTCAATGAAGTTCAATGCTACATCAGAGATAGTAAACGATTCATTTAAAATCCATACTACGCCTAAAAATAAAACAAAACGATACTTCGACGTATTATTAAGTGAACAGGCTGAGTTGCTTTGTGAAGTTGTTGCTAATATCGTTTTTACATGAATCAGAAAGACATAAGAATAACACAATATACCCCTATGCCCACTTAATTTCATTACACATACTGTCTTATTTAACCCTGATTAACTATTCTCTATACGTTAAAATAATAATTGAAAGCAAAATACCTTTTTTTTCTAAATACATCTATAAATGAGTACACATATTAAGCCATCAACAAGGAAAAGAACTTTATAAGCTCCGCTTTCGTTCTAATCCTTTATGCATGTTTATGTTGAGATTTGTCAATTTATTATGTACAATTGTTTACTATGCAAATAAAATATGTTTAAACCAAATCGGCATATCTTAGACGTTTTGGCTAAGGGAATATAGTAATGGTCTCTGCCCGTCATTTTGTCACTAATCTTGATGAGAGTTTATCTCCTAAAGTTTGAAGGCTTTTAAGTTGAAACTTAATAGGTGGATAGATCTCATGGAGGGGAATTGAAGTGCACAAGAACTATAACTCTTGCTTGCATACTTTTCAAGTTATTGCCCTATGTTATTTTAAAGACTTAGATTTTGAAGGAGGCATATCTCTTAAAGTACATAAGAATCCTTAATTTTTTAGGCTTTAGTATACTATTGAGCTTTCATGGCGGGGAATGGCCATGTCTGACATGGCTCTTGTTACGACTTGCTATCAAAGCTTCAATTTCGCTGTAAAACTAGTATGAATGTATGAACATGAAAATTAATATTAATAAGTTGTTATAAATAACAACTTTTTGATATTAATTTCTATGTTCATAAATTTATTTGAATTCTAAATTTGATAAATTTCTCAGCTAAGAAAAAGGTTCACGTCCTTGTCCCTGAGGTGTGACCTGTACTGTGAAAAAGGAGAGGCATCAAAATGTTTTCTCTCTCACCCTTGTCAGACTGAGTGGGCCCTGCAGACGGATCAGGGCCAAAACATTCTTTTTCAAGCACATGTTTTCTTTGATTAAGAAATGAAAAGAATGCATTTTGACTTCATGGGGTTGTGAAACTGAAAACTTAATCATATTGTATGCAAATGTAAAGAGGATTCATACATGCGTGTGTTTGGGCCTTCAGTTTCATAACTTCATGAAATGAAAAATATATTCTCTTTATATCGTAAACTTCAATAACAAAAATTTTTGATGTATAGAAATCTCCATAATGAGAGATTTTTAGGGTCTTCTTATATGCAAATGTACAAAATAGCTACAAACTGAAAGTTGGTTTCATTGAAAAATGAAGTCAATTTTTTCAGTTAATTTGAATGCAATGTTCTTGATGTTCACAACTTAAATTAATCTAGAATGATCTTGCCGTTATAATTCTATATTATCATTCTAAAATTATCTCAAAAAGTAAAATTGCTATGTTCATGAAACCTCATGGGTGTGATAGATAACATAATGGGGAAGTGCAGTGAACAAGATACATAACTTTTTGTCAAGTTTTTTTAGTTGTTGCCCTTTGTTAGAATTACAGGTTAATTTTTGTCTGAAGCATTTCTAAAAAAGTAATGCAAGATAGAATTATATAACTTCAGGGGTGGATAAATTGCTTTGAGGAGAAGTGCTGTGCACAAGAACTATAACTCTACTTGTCATTTGAGTTAACGCCCATTGTTAAATGACAAATATTACATCAACAACCAGCTTTATTGGGGGGGGTGGGGGGTGGGGGGGGGGGGGGGTCATTAACGTTTTCCAAACATCTCTTTTTTTAAGTATTATCCCATATAGCTTAATGTTTCTTCATTAGGGGTTCCATGATAACTGTAATCAAGAGGCCTTAGCGGGTCTGTCCTGAGCTCCACTGGCTTAAAGCATCTTCTGCTTTGAGACAGGGATAAACCAAATAAAAATCAATCAATTTTGGAACATGGCCATGACCACCAACCCATCCCCAAATGACTTAAAAATATGTGTGTGGGGCAACCAATTTCCATCCAGTTTCAATGAATTCTTCACAATGGTTTTGGAAGAGTAGTTTAGGTGAAAGTCGGGACCACCCCCATAATTGAGGAATCAATTTTAATTTCTTGAACAATACAAGTAAAGGCTAACCCAAGGGATGTTCATTACAAGTTTAATTTAAAACGGCCTTAAGGTTAAGGAGGAAAAAATTTCAATGGGAAAATAAGTTTTACCCAGCTTATATTTAGGGTTTAATCATAATTTCTTGAATATTGCCACACCCAAGGTTCTGGACCAATCACAATTTCTTTCAAAACTTTTGAATAGAGTCACCCAAGGTAGACTTCAGTCAAGTTTTGTTAACACTGGTTTTTTTTTGGTTTGGGAGAAGGAGATGCACATGCATGCGCCCACAATGGAAACACCATCATGACAATACCTTAGGGCCTAGATGATTATGGATACTAAAAATGTACAGTCTTCTACCTGGGATTTTTCCTTAAATCTAATTGAAAATGGCTTGTGGAGTAAAAAATCTCACAGCAAAATATATTTAAGAGAATGAATTCGATACAATTTTTTTGCCAAACTTTGTTTATTTTTCATTAGATTTGGTCTTAACCTAGGGTAACCTTGGGGTACAGACAAAAGCCCCCTAAGAGAAAAGGCCCCTGGGACAAAAGCTCAATGGTCAAAAGCCCCATGTCCTTTACTGAAAAGTAGACCAAAGCCCCATAGTTATAAAAAATGTATTTTTTGGGGAACTTTTGGAAAGTTTAAAAATTTGTGATTTTTATATGAATTTGTGAATATAAAATATTGATATATGGATTATTATACATGAGAATATAATATTCTGGTGTATAATATTCATATATTAACCCTTGTCATGTTGATCCTTGAATATTCCTGCATTGGCAGAAGGTATGGACAAACATCAGCCTGCACATTATGTACAGTCTGATCTTAGTCCATACAACCTGATATCCTTTATAACCTGAATAGTTTCAGAAATTATATTTTCAAAATCAAATGCTGACTCACAATTAGGTAATAAAGAGTTTTTAATACTCTGATTTACACATCATTTTGCCAAGGTTTTTATTCAGCATGACAAGAGTTAATAATAATATTCCAAGATGACTTGGAAAATATCCTCCCTTTGGTTTTATATTTCAAATTGTCTTGTTATAAAGAATTAATTGTTGAAAAAAATTAATAATAAAAAGATCATAACAGGTGTGAAAAGACAAAAATATACTATTTTCATAATCAATTTTGTCAAAATAAGTGAAATAAGTCAATAGAAAAAAAACCCATGGTGTCAAGAATGAAAAATGTGTGAATAAAAGAAAACACATCATAAAAGGAACTTTTCAATGTACATTTCTTTGCTTGTTGGAATATCAAATAATCATAAAAAATTCTCAAAAAAAAATTCAAACCAAACTTATTTTGAGTTGCTGAAAAGAGGACTTTAAGGTGATTTTTAATTTAAGAATCATAAAAAGATATCCTTTTAAATTGACAAACAGAAAAGATCCATCTTATCTAAATGATTCAGTAAACAAGGTGCCAAATTGTCACAAGATACGCCCGTCACACTGCTTAGTATAAACTGGGGGTTTGAATAGAACTGAGGTTATTTTGAATGAATATTTTTTGCACCCATGTAGTTTCATTATCCTAGCTATTATACTTTTACAGATATACTCCGGACAAGATTCAAGTCTGAAAAACGACAAAGGGCAATAACTCAAAAAATAGGCCAGGTAGAGTTATGGTTCTTGTGCACTGCACTCCCCCTTGATGACATCTATACACCCATGAAGTTTCATGATCCTAGCTATTATACTTTTACAGATATACTCCGGACAAGATTCAAGTCTGAAAAAAAACAAAGTGCAATAACTCAAAAAATAGGCCAGGTAGACTTATGGTTATTGTACACTGCACTACCCCTTGGTTAGATCTATACACCCATGCAGTTTCATGATCCTAGCTATTATACTTGTAGAGATATACTCCGGACAAGATTCAAGTCTGAAAAACAACAAAGGGCAATAACTCAAAAAATAGGCCAGGTAGAGTTATGGTTCTTGTGCACTGCACCTCCCCTTGGTGAGATCTATACACCCATGAAGTTTCATGATTCTAGCTATAATACTTTTACAGATATACTCCGGACAAGATTCAATTCTGAAAAACAACAAAGGGCAATAACTCAAAAAATAGGCCAGGTAGAGTTATGGTTCTTGTGCACTGCACTCCCCCTTGGTGAGATCTATACACCCATGAAGTTTCATGATCCTAGCTTTTATACTTTAAGAGATAAACTCCGGACAATATTCTAGTATGAAAAACAACAAAGGGCAATAACTCAAAAAATAGGCCAGGTAGAGTTATGGTTCTTATGCACTGCACTCCCCCTTGGTGAGATCTATACACCCATGAAGTTTCATGATCCTAGCTATTATACTTTAAGAGATATACTCCGGACAAGATTCAATTCTGAAAAACAACAAAGGGCAATAACTCAAAAAATAGGCCAGGTAGAGTTATGGTTCTTGTGCACTGCACTCCCCCTTGGTGAGGTCTATACACCCATGAAGTTTCATGATCCTAGCTATAATACTTTAAGAGATATACTCCGGACAAGATTCAAGTCTGAAAAACAACAAAGGGCAATAACTCAAAAAATAGGCCAGGTAGAGTTATGGTTCTTGTGCACTGCACTCCGCAATGATGAGAAGAATATAATTGCCAAGTTTGAAGTCAATCGGACTTCAAGTGACAGAGTTATGCTCCGGACAAAGAAGTGGACGCCGCCGGACGCCCGGACGCCCGGACGCCCGGACACCCGGACGCCCGGACGCCCGGACAACCGGACGCCGGACGCCACGGGTGATCCCATAATACGTCCCGTCTTCGACGGGCGTATAAAAATAAAAGAAATGGATTTATCATGTAGTGATGCTTTTGTCCAAGGGGGCTTTTGTACGGGGGGAGGGGGGGGGGGCTTTTGTCCAAGGGACTTTTGTCTAAGGAGGATTTTGTGTCTTATTTTGTCCTTTGTTATTAAATGTTTCTCAGGCTCAACTGAAAATCTTCTCAAATTTTAAATTTAAATAAATGTATGAAAATGAAAGATAATGTTAACAAGTTGTGATTTAAAACAACTTATTAATATTATCCTTTATGTTAATTTATTAAAATGAGTATTGAAACAGAATAATGGCTTTAATCTCAAATTGCAATTTGAGAAAATTTGAATAGAGAATGAGAAAAGTCTTTAACCTCGGGCCCAGAAGATCATATAAATGCATTAACAAATACATATTAGATCTACATATAATAAATGAATTTCAAGTAAACAAATTCTATTTCTTTTATAAATGAACTTGAAATGGAAAATAAAAAAATCAAATAAAGAATAAAAAATCCCAAACAAAAGTGAAGAACGGAAGATAAATATAGGGAGGGCTATTCACAGTCTGGGTTGCTACTTTATAGGGAGGGATATTTTCCGGAGGGCAATCGTCCAGGGGGCAATCATCTGTGAGGGCAATTGTCCGGGAGGGTAATTGTCCGTTCCTCAAGCTCAACATATCAATGGATTATCAATTAATATATTCATTCTTTCTTTTAAAATTACTATAAGATAGTGAAAAAAAAGTGACTAAAAGGGAAATTCTCACTTTGTCTTGAATTTTATTTTGATAAATTCTCATTTCTTTGCATTTAAGAGTTAACAAAATAAATAATTTCATATTGATACCAAGGTTGTTTAAAGGGTTTTTATAAAAGCCCCCATATTAAGTAAGAGTCAAAGTTCAATTAGCAATTATTTCAGGGTTTGGTATTGACAGTCAACCCCTATTGAAAGGGGTTCCCTACAGGGTAATTGAGATTTTAAAAATCTCGAGATATGATTGATTTAAATTTTGCAAAAAGTATCTTGGTTTTTACATTTATTTTTTTGTGTGCGTGTCTTATTCTTATTTATTTTTTTCTTTATTTTTTATTTTTTTTTTTTGGGGGGGGGGGGGGGGGGGGAGGGGTTGTCTTAAAAAATCAAAGACAAATCCTTTTTTTTACCCTGTACTGCAACCCCTTTAATTGGGGTCCCTTTAATTGTAGTGTAAATTGCACCCTTCATTCTAATTAAAATTGGTCATTATAACTGTCAATATTGCTATCACAGATCTTTCATATATTTGAACCCTCAACCATCATTATTTTGCTACAAACATTCTGCAAACTCCTTGAATAAAAAATGTGTTCCTGCAAACTATTCGCAAACAGGAAGTTTGCCGTAAGTTTGCGAGCACACATTTTTTTATTAGTTAGATTATGCACTTAGCTGGAAGTTTGCAAGAAGAACTTTGAAAAAAATCTTTCAGTTTCATTCCAACTGCATTCCAACAGCTATTTTGAGTACTGGTAATTATTCCCCCTTTTACATGATGATCAAAGTATTACCTAATGTAGGTCTATGCAAGGCTTCAGTAGATAGTATAGACTAAGATGAGCCTGAACATATGTGCATTCTAATTTAAGCATACGCTGTATATAAGTGAGAAAATACTGGTGGAAGAAATACCAAAAATTATTTTTATATGACCCAGTAACTTCAACTTCATTTTTACTAAAATATTGTTTACAGCAGCCCAATACTCTATTTATCTAATATATCATTTTCATTAAAACAATTGAAGATAAATTAATTTTTATGCACAAGATCAAAGAATCTTGGTACAGTATAAAGTGAATTTAAAAAAAGAGATCAGATCATTAAGCAGTGGTCACCCAGAGGTTCAATACAGAAAAGAACGTTATATGGAAGGAATATTCATTCTAGATTGAGAAAATAATGTAACCCAAAAAGTTTTGATTCTGGCCAGCCTACCCAGAAAGTGTAGTCCGTCCTCAAGTTGATACTTTTCACCCTCCAAACATAGTTCTTTTTAGCTAAATGGCTCATATGTATAAATCTAACTACTTCATATTTGCAGCAAACTTTCTGCAAACTGTTTGCAAGAACAGTTTGCTGCAAATTTGCTGCAAACTGGTTGTAACAACTGTTTGCAGCAAACTGTTCTTGCAAACAGTTTGCAGAAAGTTTTGACAGATAAGAAGCAATGTTGAGTTTACTATTATAAAAAAAAGGAATCCTAAAAAAAACCCATCATCTTAACCATCTGCCTCAGTGGTCCAGTGGTTGATCATAGTAGATAAAAAGGTATGGTTCATCAATTTCTACTTGGATAGGGTAATAGTTTAGTGATCTAGGGTATAGTTGAAGGTCAGCAAAAATCTACTATGACAAGTGAATCTGGAATTATGAAGTTTGAGAAAGAAATCTCAGATTTTCATATTAATAAAATATTTTTAGAATTCTTTAACTAGGAAACCCTGGTTCAAGTCCCGCAGACTCCACAATTTTTATTAAAATATTTTCTTAACTATAAACCTTCGGAACCCAAACCATTGAACATTAAATTTATGACCCATGGATAACAAATGCAACTCAAAGAAATGGAAAAATACATATGTTTGTGAGAAAGCTCATTTGCATACAAAAAACAAATTTGCAAAGTTCCAAATTTCTATTTCCGGGAGTGGCTATCGATCATGGTTCTTTCATTGGCCCTCACATTCATCGCAAGTACTGTTGAATTTTCCAGGAAGCAGAATTAAGAGGGATTAATCTTATTTGTGAGAACTTGTTTCCCAAACAGTTGATGTTTGTTAAGGTTTTACTATCTATAACTCAACAGAAAGTCTTAGTATGCAACATATGGCAATATTTAGAACCTTATGTAACTTTGAAAATTTAAAGCTAGTGAAACTATTTCGTTAGGCATATTTGGTTTTTCTGTTACAGTAATTATTGCAAGAAGGTGTTACCGGTTGGGGGACTATAGGTTTGCTCGATTCCGTCTGTCTGTCCGTCCTTCTGTCCGTCCGTCTGTCCATCACGCTTTTGTCCGGGACATATCTCCTAAACTATGTGTGCTAGCAAATTCAAACTTTGTACACTTATAGATCTCATTGAGGAGAAGTGTCATGTTCAAGAACCGTTACTCTGCCATGCCCACTTTTTGAGTTATTGCCCTTTGTTGTTTTTACCCTTACATTTATGTCCGGATCATATCTCCTAAACTATGTGTGCTAGCAACTTCAAACTTTGTACACTTATAGATCTCATTGAGAAGAAGTGTCATGTTCAAGATCCATAACTCTGCCATGCCCACTTTTTGAGTTATTGCCCTTTGTTGTTTTTATCCTTACATTCTTGTCCGGATCATACCTCCTAAATTATAAGGGCTAGCAAATTCAAACATTGTACACTGATAGATCTTATTGGGGACAAGTGTCATGTTCAAGATCCATAACTCTGCCACACCCACTTTTTGAGTTATTGCCCTTTGTTGTTTTTACCCTTACATTTTTGTCCGGATCATATCTCCTAAACCATAAGTGCTAGCAACTTCGAACTTTGTACACTGATAGATCTTATCGAGGACAAGTGTCATGTTCAAGATCCATAACTCTGCCATGTCCACTTTCTGAGTTATTGCCATTTGTTGTTTTGAGTCTTACATTCTTGTCTGGATCTTATCTCCTAAAGTATAAGTGCTAGCAACTTTAAACTTTGTACAAGTACAGATCTCATTGAGAACAAGTGTCATGTACAAGAACTGTCACTCTGCCATGTCCACTTTTTGAGTTATTGCCCTTTGTTATTTCTATCCTTACTTTTTTGTCCCGTACTTATCTCCTAAACCATAAGCCCTAGCAACTTCAAACTTTGTACACTGGTAGATCTCATTGAGAAGAAGTGTTATGCATAAGCACTGTTACTCTGCCACATCCTTTTTTTAGTTATTGTCTGTTGTTGTTTTTTATCCTGACATTTTTGTCCGGAACATATCTCCTGAGCCATCAGTGCTAGCAACTTCAAACTTGGTACACTTATAGATCTTATTGAGGACAAGTGGCATGTACAAGAATCATTCCTCTCCGCCCAATTTCGGAGTTTTTGCCATTGGTTGTTTTTACTCTTATATTTTTGTTTGGGACATTTTGTTCAAAACCTAATGTGCTAGCAACTTCACATTTTGTATACAGTTATAGATCTAGTGAGAAGGAGATATATTATAAGAAAGGATTTTTTGTTATCCGGTGGGGGACTCCTGTATTGCATTGTAATACGGCATGCACTTGTTTTGTTTGATGTTTAATGATCTAGGAAGAAAAGAAGGGAAGTGGAAGCTTAGGCGTTTGACCAATCAGAATGAGAGAAACAAATTAATTAAGATCTATAGATGTAAGAATAAATCTGATTGGTTGAGATTTTAGTAGGAGGTCATGTGATGTCTGAGAAAATGAGAGGGAACTTTGAGTATGACAGAGTCAGAATGTGTTTGGCTTTGAATGATTAAGATTGGATATTAGATATGGACTTTGACTTTAGGAGAATTTAGAAACTTTGATGTTGAATTAGAAAATATATAAAGAATTTGAAATAACAAAGAGCAAAAGATCAAAATAGAAGGACAGTGTTTGTTGAACTTGAAATATAGAAATTGATATTTGGAAACTAAATATTGTCTTGACTTAGTTAATTCCGGAATTCACTGTATAAAACCTCTATGTTCTAGAAATCCCCCAGTGATATAAATGACATGCACATTCTCACATTAATTAAAATAATTAAAGAGGTATAAATTTTATGCACAGGCTCAAAGAATCTAAATATAAAAAATTCATATGCCACCCACAACATGAAAAGAGCATCTGGTTACAGTGTTAAAAAAAAATGAAAAAAGTGATTATCTTTACAGATCATTCAGCAGAGGTCACCCAGATGTTCAACACAGAAAATAACAATATATGGTTCAGAAATGTTCATTCTATATTCAGAAAATATATGAACCAGATTTAACAAAATTGCCAGCCTACCCAGACAGTATAGTTTGTTGTTGTTGTTCCCTTCTGATTTCAATCAACTTTGATTAGGTCCAAAAGTCAGTGCAACTGGAAAAAGGGTTAAAATTGGAACAGGGCCAAGGCCAGAGAATGGAAAGTGAATTATGGGTTTGACTATAAATAGATTTTCAATCTTGTCTGCAGAATCCAGTCCACAGTTTTGACTTATGAAAAACTAGTAAATAATTGCTAAAATCACATTATGTCCACTTCCATAATGCTAATATTGCATTGAACTTTACAACTGATTTTTTTTTCTAATTTTTGTGTTGGTTTTGAAGAAAATCAAGATTCAAACTTGTCTGCATTTTACTGATTGTGGTCCTCAAAACTCTAGTCTGAGGGTTAACCATACAAAAAGTCAAAATTTTGATTAGCTGAATTCTAGTAAATAATGGCTCTTATCACATAATTTCTACTTCCATCAAGGTAATATAGCATGGAACTTTATACCTGAAATGTTTTATTTCTCATTTTTGTGTTGGTTTTGAAGAAAATCAAGATTTTAATTGGTCTGCAGTTTTCTGTCGGTGTTCCTCAAATTTCTAGCCTGAGGACTAAGCATACGAAAAGCCACATTAGTTTTCATAACCTGCTAAATAGCTAAGTTAGTTTGATCTACCCTTTTTGGAAGATTGTAATACAAAGCCTCCAATGATAATGATGTGTTGTTTTTGTTGTTGCTTTTGTTGTTGTTGTACCCTTCTGATTTCAATCAACCTTAATTAGCTCCCAAATTGAGTGCAACTGGAAAAAGGGTTAAAATTTGAACAGGGCCAAGACCAGAGAATACACAGTGGAAGGTGAATTATGGTTGTACTATAAATAGATTTTCAATCTTGTCTGCTGAATCCGGTCCACATTTTTGACAGGCTGAATTCTACTAAATAATTGCTTTTATCACTTTATTTCTTCTTCCATCATGCTAATTTTACATGGAACATTACAACTGAAATGTTTAATTTTTGATTTTTGTGCTGGTTTTGAAGAAAAACAAGATTTAAACTGGTCTGCAGTTTACTGATTGTGGTCCTCAATTTCTAATCTGAAGTTCTACAAAAAGTCACAATTTTGACAGTTTGAATTCGAGTAAATGATTGCTCTTATCACATTATTTCTACTTCAATTATGCTTACATTGCATGGAACTTTACAACTGAAATGATTTATCTTTGATTTTTGTATTGGTTTTGAAGAAAATTAAGATTTAAATTGGTCTGCAATTTATTGACAGTGGTCCTCAAATTTCTAGCCATATGGCTAAGCATACAAAAGGCCAAATTGGTTTGCACAATCTGCCAAATAGCTAAGTTAGTTTGATAAACCTGTTTGAAAGATTGTAACAAAGACCTCCAATGATAATGGTGTGTTTCTGCTGTTGTTGTTGTTCCCTTCTGATTTCAATCAACCTTAATTGGCTCCAAAAGTGAGTGCAACTGGAAAAAGGGTTAAAATTGGAACAGGGCCAAGGCCAGAGAATACACAGTGGAAGGTGAATTATGGGTTTGACTATAAATAGATTTTCAATCTTGTCTGCTGAATCCGGTCCACATTTTTGACAGGCTGAATTCTACTAAATAATTGCTTTTAACACATTATTTCTTCTTACATCATTCTAATATCACATGAAAACATTACAACTGAAATGTTTAATCTTTGATTTTGGAGCTGGTTTTGAAGAAAAAAAAGATTTAAACTGGTCTGCAGTTTACTGATTGTGGTCCTCAATTTCTAATCTGAAGTTCTACAAAAAGTCACAGTTTTGACAGGCTGAATTCTAGTAAATAATTGCCTTCATCACATCATTTCTACTTCAATTATGCTAATATTGCATGGAACTTTTCAACTGAAATGTTTAATCTTTGATTTTTGTGTTTTTTTTGAAGATAATCAAGATTTAAATTGGTCTGCAGTTTACTGACAGTGGTCCTCAAATTTCTAGCCTGAGGACTAAGCATACAAAAAGCCAAATTGGTAACTGCAATCGGCTAAATAGCTAAGTTAGTTTGATAAACCTGTTTGAAAGATTGTAACAAAGGCCTCCAATGATAATGGTGTGTTTTTGTTGTTGCTTTTGTTGTTGTTGTTCCCTTCTGATTTCAATCAACCTTAATTAGGTCCAAAAGTGAGTGCAACTGGAAAAAGGGTTAAAATTGGAACAGGGCCAAGGCCAGAGAATACACAGTGGAAGGTGAATTATGGGTTTGACTATAAATAGATTTTCAATCTTGTCTGCTGAATCCGGTCCACATTTTTGACAGGCTGAATTCTACTAAATAATTGCTTTTATCACATTATTTCTTTTTACATCATGCAAATATTACATGGAACATTACAACTGAAATGTTTAATGTTTTATTTTTGTGCTGGTTTTGAAGAAAAACAAGATTTAAACTGGTCTGCAGTTTACTGATTGTGGTCCTCAATTTCTAATCTGAAGTTCTACAAAAAGTCACAGTTTTGACAGGCTGAATTTTAGTAAATGATTGCTCTTATCACATTATTTCTACTTCAATTATGCTAATATTGCATGGAACTTTTCAACTGAAATGTTTAATGTTTGATTTTTGTGTTTGTTTTGAAGATAATCAAGATTTAAATTGGTCTGCAGTTTACTGACAGTGGTCCTCAAATTTCTAGCCTGAGGACTAAGCATACCAAAGGCCAAATTGGTAACCGCAATCGGCTAAATAGCTAAGTTAGTTTGAAAAACCTGTTTGAAAGATTGTAACAAAGGCCTCCAATGATAATGGTGTGTTTTTGTTGTTGCTTTTGTTGTTGTTGTTCCCTTCTGATTTCAATCAACCTTAATTAGGTCCAATAGTGAGTGCAACTGGAAAAAGGGTTAAAATTGGAACAGGGCCAAGGCCAGAGAATACACAGAGGAAGGTGAATTATGGGTTTGACTATAAATAGATTTTCAATCTTGTCTGCTGAATCCGGTCCACATTTTTGACAGGCTGAATTCTACTAAATAATTGCTTTTATCACATTATTTCTTTTTACATCATGCAAATATTACATGGAACATTACAACTGAAATGTTTAATGTTTTATTTTTGTGCTGGTTTTGAAGAAAAACAAGATTTAAACTGGTCTGCAGTTTACTGATTGTGGTCCTCAATTTCTAATCTGAAGTTCTACAAAAAGTCACAGTTTTGACAGGCTGAATTTTAGTAAATGATTGCTCTTATCACATTATTTCTACTTCAATTATGCTAATATTGCATAGAACTTTTCAACTGAAATGTTTAATGTTTGATTTTTGTGTTTGTTTTGAAGATAATCAAGATTTAAATTGGTCTGCAGTTTACTGACAGTGGTCCTCAAATTTCTAGCCTGAGGACTAAGCATACCAAAGGCCAAATTGGTAACCGCAATCGGCTAAATAGCTAAGTTAGTTTGATAAACCTGTTTGAAAGATTGTAACAAAGGCCTCCAATGATAATGGTGTGTTTTTGTTGTTGCTTTTGTTGTTGTTGTTCCCTTCTGATTTCAATCAACCTTAATTAGCTCCCAAACTGAGTGCAACTGGAAAAAGGGTTAAAATTGGAACAGGGCCAAGGCATGAGAATACACAGTAGAAGGTGAATTATGGGTTTGACTATAAATAGATTTTCAATCTTGTCTGCTGAATCCGGTCCACATTTTTGACAGGCTGAATTCTACTAAATAATTGCTTTTATCACATTATTTCTTCTTACATCATGCTAATATCACATGAAACATTACAACTGAAATGTTTAATCTTTGATTTTGGAGCTGGTTTTGAAAAAAAACAAGATTTAAACTGGTCTGCAGTTTACTGATTGTGGTCCTCAATTTCTAATCTGAAGTTCCACAAAAAGTCACAGTTTTGACAGGCTGAATTCTAGTAAATAATTGCCTTCATCACATCATTTCTACTTCAATTATGCTAATATTGCATGGAACTTTTCAACTGAAATGTTTAATCTTTGATTTTTGTGTTTGTTTTGAAGAAAATCAAGATTTAAATTGGTCTGCAATTTATTGACAGTGGTCCTCAAATTTCTAGCCTGAGGACTAAGCATACAAAAGGCCAAATTGGTAACTGCAATCGGCTAAATAGCTAAGTTAGTTTGATAAACCTGTTTGAAAGATTGTAACAAAGGCCTCCAATGATAATGGTGTGTTTTTGTTGTTGTTGCTTTTGTTGTTGTTGTTCCCTTCTGATTTCAATCAACCTTAATTAGGTCCAAAAGTGAGTGCAACTGGAAAAAGGGTTAAAATTGGAACAGGGCCAAGGCCAGAGAATACACAGTGGAAGGTGAATTATGGGTTTGACTATAAATAGATTTTCAATCTTGTCTGCTGAATCCGGTCCACATTTTTGACAGGCTGAATTTTACTAAATAATTGCTTTTATCATATTATTTCTTTTTACATCATGCAAATATTACATGGAACATTACAACTGAAATGTTTAATGTTTTATTTTTGTGCTGGTTTTGAAGAAAAACAAGATTTAAACTGGTCTGCAGTTTACTGATTGTGGTCCTCAATTTCTAATCTGAAGTTCTACAAAAAGTCACAGTTTTGACAGGCTGAATTTTAGTAAATGATTGCTCTTATCACATTATTTCTACTTCAATTATGCTAATATTGCATGGAACTTTTCAACTGAAATGTTTAATGTTTGATTTTTGTGTTTGTTTTGAAGATAATCAAGATTTAAATTGGTCTGCAGTTTACTGACAGTGGTCCTCAAATTTCTAGCCTGAGGACTAAGCATACCAAAGGCCAAATTGGTAACCGCAATCGGCTAAATAGCTAAGTTAGTTTGATAAACCTGTTTGAAAGATTGTAACAAAGGCCTCCAATGATAATGGTGTGTTTTTGTTGTTGCTTTTGTTGTTGTTGTTCCCTTCTGATTTCAATCAACCTTAATTAGCTCCCAAACTAAGTGCAACTGGAAAAAGGGTTAAAATTGGAACAGGGCCAAGGCATGAGAATACACAGTGGAAGGTGAATTATGGGTTTGACTATAAATAGATTTTCAATCTTGTCTGCTGAATCCGGTCCACATTTTTGACAGGCTGAATTCTACTAAATAATTGCTTTTATCACATTATTTCTTTTTACATCATGCAAATATTACATGGAACATTACAACTGAAATGTTTAATGTTTTATTTTTGCGCTGGTTTTGAAGAAAAACAAGATTTAAACTGGTCTGCAGTTTACTGATTGTGGTCCTCAATTTCTAATCTGAAGTTCTACAAAAAGTCACAGTTTTGACAGGCAGAATTTTAGTAAATGATTGCTCTTATCACATTATTTCTACTTCAATTATGCTAATATTGCATGGAACTTTTCAACTGAAATGTTTAATCTTTGATTTTTGTGTTTGTTTTGAAGATAATCAAGATTTAAATTGGTCTGCAGTTTACTGACAGTGGTCCTCAAATTTCTAGCCTGAGGACTAAGCATACCAAAGGCCAAATTGGTAACCGCAATCGGCTAAATAGCTAAGTTAGTTTGATAAACCTGTTTGAAAGATTGTAACAAAGGCCTCCAATGATAATGGTGTGTTTTTGTTGTTGCTTTTGTTGTTGTTGTTCTCTTCTGATTTCAATCAACCTTAATTAGCTCCCAAACTGAGTGCAACTGGAAAAAGGGTTAAAATTGGAACAGGGCCAAGGCATGAGAATACACAGTAGAAGGTGAATTATGGGTTTGACTATAAATAGATTTTCAATCTTGTCTGCTGAATCCGGTCCACATTTTTGACAGGCTGAATTCTACTAAATAATTGCTTTTATCACATTATTTCTTCTTACATCATGCTAATATCACATGAAACATTACAACTGAAATGTTTAATCTTTGATTTTGGAGCTGGTTTTGAAGAAAAACAAGATTTAAACTGGTCTGCAGTTTACTGATTGTGGTCCTCAATTTCTAATCTGAAGTTCTACAAAAAGTCACAGTTTTGACAGGCAGAATTTTAGTAAATGATTGCTCTTATCACATTATTTCTACTTCAATTATGCTAATATTGCATGGAACTTTTCAACTGAAATGTTTAATCTTTGATTTTTGTGTTTGTTTTGAAGATAATCAAGATTTAAATTGGTCTGCAGTTTACTGACAGTGGTCCTCAAATTTCTAGCCTGAGGACTAAGCATACCAAAGGCCAAATTGGTAACCGCAATCGGCTAAATAGCTAAGTTAGTTTGATAAACCTGTTTGAAAGATTGTAACAAAGGCCTCCAATGATAATGGTGTGTTTTTGTTGTTGCTTTTGTTGTTGTTGTTCCCTTCTGATTTCAATCAACCTTAATTAGCTCCCAAACTGAGTGCAACTGGAAAAAGGGTTAAAATTGGAACAGGGCCAAGGCATGAGAATACACAGTAGAAGGTGAATTATGGGTTTGACTATAAATAGATTTTCAATCTTGTCTGCTGAATCCCGTCCACATTTTTGACAGGCTGAATTCTACTAAATAATTGCTTTTATCACATTATTTCTTCTTACATCATGCTAATATCACATGAAACATTACAACTGAAATGTTTAATCTTTGATTTTGGAGCTGGTTTTGAAGAAAAAGAAGATTTAAACTGGTCTGCAGTTTACTGATTGTGGTCCTCAATTTCTAATCTGAAGTTCTACAAAAAGTCACAGTTTTGACAGGCTGAATTTTAGTAAATGATTGCTCTTATCACATTATTTCTACTTCAATTATGCTAATATTGCATGGAACTTTTCAACTGAAATGTTTAATCTTTGATTTTTGTGTTTGTTTTGAAGATAATCAAGATTTAAATTGGTCTGCAGTTTACTGACAGTGGTCCTCAAATTTCTAGCCTGAGGACTAAGCATACCAAAGGCCAAATTGGTAACCACAATCGGCTAAATAGCTAAGTTAGTTTGATAAACCTGTTTGAAAGATTGTAACAAAGGCCTCCAATGATAATGGTGTGTTTTTGTTGTTGCTTTTGTTGTTGTTGTTCCCTTCTGATTTCAATCAACCTTAATTAGGTCCAAAAGTCAGTGCAACTGGAAAAAGGGTTAAAATTGGAACAGGGCCAAGACCAGAGAATACACAGGGGAAGGTGAATTATGGGTTTGACTATAAATATATTTTCAATCTTGCCTGCTGAATCCGGTCAACAATTTTGACAGGCTGAATTCTACTAAATAATTGCTTTTATCACATTATTTCTTCTCCCATCATGCTAATATTACATGGAACATTTCAACTGAAATGTTTAATCTTTGATTTTGGTGCTGGTTTTGAAGAAAAAGAAGATTTAAACTGGTCTGCAGTTTACTGATTGTGGTCCTCAATTTCTAATCTGAAGTTCTACAAAAAGTCACAGTTTTGACAGGCTGAATTCTAGTAAATAATTGCCTTCATCACATCATTTCTACTTCAATTATGCTAATATTGCATGGAACTTTTCAACTGAAATGTTTAATCTTTGATTTTTGTGTTTGTTTTGAAGAAAATCAAGATTTAAATTGGTCTGCAATTTATTGACAGTGGTCCTCAAATTTCTAGCCTGAGGACTAAGCATACAAAAGGCCAAATTGGTAAAGGCAATCGGCTAAATAGCTAAGTTAGTTTGATAAACCTGTTTGAAAGATTGTAACAAAGGCCTCCAATGATAATGGTGTGTTTTTGTTGCTTTTGTTGTTGTTGTTCCCTTCTGATTTCAATCAACCTTAATTAGGTCCAAAAGTCAGTGCAACTGGAAAAAGGGTTAAAATTGGAACAGGGCCAAGGCCAGAGAATACACAGTGGAAGGTGAATTATGGGTTTGACTATAAATAGATTTTCAATCTTGTCTGCTGAATCCGGTCCACATTTTTGACAGGCTGAATTCTACTAAATAATTGCTTTTATCACATTATTTCTTCTTACATCATGCTAATATCACATGAAACATTACAACTGAAATGTTTAATCTTTGGTTTTGGAGCTGGTTTTGAAGAAAAAAGAAGATTTAAACTGGTCTGCAGTTTACTGATTGTGGTCCTCAATTTCTAATCTGAAGTTCTACAAAAAGTCACAGTTTTGACAGGCTGAATTTTAGTAAATGATTGCTCTTATCACATTATTTCTACTTCAATTATACTAATATTGCATGGAACCTTTCAACTGAAATGTTTAATCTTTGATTTTTGTGTTTGTTTTGAAGATAATCAAGATTTAAATTGGTCTGCAGTTGACTGACAGTGGTCCTCAAATTTCTAGCCTGAGGACTAAGCATACAAAAGGCCAAATTGGTAACCGCAATCGGCTAAATAGCTAAGTTAGTTTGATAAACCTATTTGAAAGATTGTAACAAAGGCCTACAATGATAATGGTGTGTTTTTGTTGTTGCTTTTGTTGTTGTTGTTCCCTTCTGATTTCAATCAACCTTAATTAGCTCCCAAACTGAGTGCAACTGGAAAAAGGGTTAAAATTGGAACAGGGCCAAGGCATGAGAATACACAGTAGAAGGTGAATTATGGGTTTGACTATAAATAGATTTTCAATCTTGTCTGCTGAATCCGGCCCACAATTTCGACAGGCTGAATTCTACTAAATAATTGCTTTTATCACATTATTTCTTTTTACATCATGCTAATATTACATGGAACATTACAACTGAAATATTTAATGTTTAATTTTTGTGCTGGTTTTGAAGAAAAACAAGATTTAAACTGGTCTGCAGTTTACTGATTGTGGTCCTCAATTTCTAATCTGAAGTTCTACAAAAAGTCACAGTTTTGACAGGCTGAATTTAAGTAAATGATTGCTCTTATCACATTATTTCTACTTCAATTATGCTAATATTGCATGGAATTTTTCAACTGAAATGTTAAATCTTTGATTTTTGTGTTGGTTTTGAAGAAAATCAAGATTTAAATTGGTCTGCAGTTTACTGACAGTGGTCCTCAAATTTCTAGCCTGAGGACTAAGGATACAAAAGGCCAAATTGGTAACCGCAATCGGCTAAATAGCTAAGTTAGTTTGATTAACCTGTTTGAAAGATTGTAACAAAGGCCTCCAATGATAATGGTGTGTTTTTGTTGTTGCTTTTGTTGTTGTTGTTCCCTTCTGATTTCAATCAACCTTAATTAGCCCCCAAACTGAGTGCAACTGGAAAAATGGTTAAAATTGGAACAGGGCCAAGGCATGAGAATACACAGTAGAAGGTGAATTATGGGTTTGACTATAAATAGATTTTCAATCTTGTCTGCTGAATCCGGTCCACATTTTTGACAGGCAGGCTGAATTCTACTAAATAATTGCTTTTATCACATTATTTCTTCTTACATCATGCTAATATTACATGAAACATTACAACTGAAATGTTTAATCTTTGATTTTGGTGCTGGTTTTGAAGAAAAACAAGATTTAAACTGGTCTGCAGTTTACTGATTGTGGTCCTCAATTTCTAATCTGAAGTTCTACAAAAAGTCACAGTTTTGACAGGCTGAATTTAAGTAAATGATTGCTCTTATCACATTATTTCTACTTCAATTATGCTAATATTGCATGGAATTTTTCAACTGAAATGTTAAATCTTTGATTTTTGTGTTGGTTTTGAAGAAAATCAAGATTTAAATTGGTCTGCAGTTTACTGACAGTGGTCCTCAAATTTCTAGCCTGAGGACTAAGGATACAAAAGGCCAAATTGGTAACCGCAATCGGCTAAATAGCTAAGTTAGTTTGATTAACCTGTTTGAAAGATTGTAACAAAGGCCTCCAATGATAATGGTGTGTTTTTGTTGTTGCTTTTGTTGTTGTTGTACCCTTCTGATTTCAATCAACCTTAATTAGCCCCCAAACTGAGTGCAACTGGAAAAAGGGTTAAAATTGGAACAGGGCCAAGGCATGAGAATACACAGTAGAAGGTGAATTATGGGTTTGACTATAAATAGATTTTCAATCTTGTCTGCTGAATCCGGTCCACATTTTTGACAGGCAGGCTGAATTCTACTAAATAATTGCTTTTATCACATTATTTCTTCTTACATCATGCTAATATTACATGAAACATTACAACTGAAATGTTTAATCTTTGATTTTGGTGCTGGTTTTTAAGAAAAACAAGATTTAAACTGGTCTGCAGTTTACTGATTGTGGTCCTCAATTTCTAATCTGAAGTTCTACAAAAAGTCACAGTTTTGACAGGCTGAATTTTAGTAAATAATTGCCTTCATCACATTATTTCTACTTCGATTATGCTAATATTGCATGGAACTTTTCAACTTAAATGTTTAATCTTTGATTTTTGTGTTGGTTTTGAAGAAAATCAATATTTAAATTGATCTGCAGTTTACTGACAGTGGTCTTCAAATTTCTAGCCTGAGGACTAAGCATACAAAAGGCCAAATTGGTAACCGCAATCTGCTAAAAAGCTAAGTTAGTATGATGAACCTGTTTCTCAATCTAGAGGTCCCAGAATTGATCACAACGGCGACATCATCCTTTTCGTCTATTTTTCATGCACCAACATTTTGATTATCGCCAACCTATGTTGGATAGCAGCTGGAGGGAAGGAAAGGATAAAATTATTGTACTGGTTTGAGAAATACTAGCAGTGGATTGTTAGGTGCTCCAGCCTCCATTATATTACTGGAAGTTTTTTTAAAGCATGCAGGAAGGTAGCCCTTTGATTTTGAATCTATTATCGATTTTTGCACTTATAAGCATGCCATATTGTTCACTGATGATTAAAAAAGTAAAAATCAATTTCATTAAAAAAATTATGACAAACTTTTCTTTTTTACAATTTTTATAGCAAATTGAGCTGCTTCAATATATTTTAGAAGAGAATTTTATGTTTCAGTATATATAAAAATGTTACATCTTTTTATTAACAAAATGAACAACAACAGCAACAAGAACAAGATGTGAAAATGGAAAAAAATATAGAGTCTGCCTAAGCCTGATTACAAGTTCCTGATTAAAGTGTCAATACATCAAACATATCAACACATTCTCTTACATAAATTGTGGTCCCTATGGAAACAGTGCACCTGGTGATATACTGGGATGTCCCATGTCAGTTCCACTATCTCACATTACCCAATATTATGTAATAATATCCTCCAGGTCATCAATATATACCTGGTCTGCTAGCATTTCGTCTGCTTTTTATACCCCTTTTGTCTGCAGTCTGCTAGTCTGCAGTCTGCTGGTCTGCTGAGTCTGGTCTGCGTTTTATACCTACCCGTTAAAAGGGGGTAACTCCAGTCTAAAATCTTTATTTCTCAATGAAACAATATGTTGTTGGGACTCATTAGAATTGTCTCTTCAATGAGCCCCACAACAAAGGGTTTAAGCACGGACTAGTGAAACATTTAAAATTGAAATCCAAAATAGCTCTCGGCATGGATCAAAAAATTACTTTGTTTTTGACATGGGACAGGGTGTGAAGTTGTTAACATTCCCCCAATCACTCTCCCAGATCCAACCCCCGCCAAGGCGTCTCTTCTTGTACGAAACATAATTGAGACGAACACGTTATATGATTATTCTTCATTCAGAAAAATGTACCATTTAATACCTGCCCAAAACGTGTCATAGCCTTTGATTCCATCTTCAATATTTATTCTTAAACCGATGACAATCCAATAATATCTAGATGATATATTAAATAAGGAAACATTCACACCCCTTGAGGGTTGAAAGTACCGGGGAACCGAATGATATAGTCCGGCATCCAGAAACAAATGCAAAATGTTGCAAATAGACTAGATCCTTTCAACCATGGTAGCTAGACCTTAGATGCAAAAAGGCGCACAACTTTTCAAAACGTGAGCAATTAGAATGGTTTTAGCTTTTATGAATTTAAATATCATCAAACTTTTTCTTAAATAAGAGGTCGAAGGGGGTCTTACTGCTCCACTGGCTTTACATCTCAAGACTTTCATTAAACATACCTAACCTCGACAGGAAGCAGCACTTTGAAACTTTGAACTTTTTTTAAAATGGTTTACTGGGTCTGGCCAAAATTGCACCAAAATACTCAATTACCATTAACCTTCATACCCTTCACTCATCTTATGTAACTAACATTAAGGTCACAGTGATTGCAAGAAGTAGACCATTCTAGATAAACACATTTTCAGGAATAATTTGAATAAAGGAACATTCATGGAAGATTTATACTAAGATTCAATAAAACTAGTATAATTAATTAAGAGGACAAGACTTTCTTTAAGATTTCAACGTGAAAATTGACCATTCCCTGCCACATCCACATTTATGAGCCTGTCAACAGTCAACACCAATTTAAGAACTGAGGTGTACTTCAGGAATATTTATGCCAGTTTTATTGAAATTGACTTGAAAACGGGTGGAGAGGAGAATATTTTTTTTAAATTAAAAAGTAAAAAAAGCCCCACCCTGCCACACCCAACATTCATCACCAATTTAAGTAAAGGTGCTCATAAGGAATATTCATGCCAGGTTTCATTGAAATTGAAAATGGGTGGAGAGGACAAGATTTTTCTTGAAGCTTTTAAAGTAAAAAAAAAACCCGCCCTGTCACGCCTTTATTAAGAATGCAATCATTTTTTTTAAAAAATAAATTATGCAAAGGGAGACATAGATCTATTGAAAATAAACCCCGCCCTGCCAAGTCCATATTTGAGGTCAATCAAAATTTCTTGAACAATCTAGGTAAAGGGTCACACAAGGAACACCCATGCAAAGTTTTTTTTTTTTTTTTTCAAATCGACCCAAAGGTTTGGGAGGAGAAAAAAATTAATGTGAAAAATAAGCCCCGCTCTGCCACTCCTTTATTTGAGTGTCAATCAAAATTTCATGAACAAATTAAGTAAAGGATCACACAAGGAAAGTTTATGCCACCTTTCATTGAAATCGGCCCATTGGTTAGGGAGGAGATTTTTAAAGATTTTAAGTTGAATCTGAAATGTCCCGCTCTGTCATGTCTATATTTGGGGGAAGGGGTCAATCATAATTTCTTAAACAATTTAAGAAGAAGGCCATTCAAGGAACATTTAAACCAAGTTTAGTTAAAATCCGCCCACTGGTTTGGGAGATAGGGAGGAGAAGAAGTTTAAAATAACAAAACAATTACGCATGGACGGACGGACGCATGACGGACACTCCACCAAAATAATAGCTCGCTGGCCTTAGGTCAGTGAAGTCCAACCTGATTTTCCCCTTTTCCCACCCGGGGACCAAATCGGGTATGTGGGCATTATTTATCAAGTCCTCCTCTTGTGTGCACATGCAGAATGTTACTTTCTCTACAACTATTTGTTATCCGATACCGTGGTGTTCAGCTTTACTAAGCAATGTATAACTGTGATTTTTTTCTGCATTCTTAATGACTTTTTGATCAACAGTAATGCATACGTGACTGGAGGATGTAAAGTTTACGCCAATGAAATATTGTCTATTGTCATTGCTATTCATCCGGCGGAGCCCGAGTTCATCAACAATAATATTTGAAAGCAACAAAGAAGAAAGCCAGTCATCGATTTATTGATTTTATCTATATATCGGTTGATTGATTTATTCATTATTTTATTTTAGACTAAACTTCCAAGAACTTTGCGAATCCGTGGCTTTATTTACCCCGATATGATCAACATTGGAATCAATTTGATCTTATATAAATAATTTCAAGTTATTGTGACTTGCCAAATTCTTTTTATTCCAAAACTTAATGTCGTTACTTGGGCGAAAGATTTTTAAAAATACTGTGGCAGTCATAAAAATTTTACCTCATTACCGAAAAAGGGATAGATGTGCAGTGTTCTCGAGATTGAGCTACACAATGTGTTGGATACATGTGTACCTTTGAGGATCAGCTTCAAAAATGAATTGAAGACTTGAAAACAACATTCAATTCGTTTCTGAAGTTGATTTCCATAGGATCCTACGGACTAACACCAGATAATTTTGGGAGTCCTAGCTACTTATTTGTGAGTCCCAGACTCGCAAAACCTGCGTCGCTGAAATACTCTGTCGGAATTTACATGTTCTAACCCCTATCTTTCTATCAGAAAGTATGGGTCAGTTATTGCTTCTGCATTCCTCTCCTTAACCTGTCTTTGTATCGTTTTTAGCTTAACTATGTTAAATTACAAATCAAAATTATATGAGCGAATATCATGCGTGGGCAACGTCAATACTCTGAAAACTGACCAGCCTGAGATCCGAGTATTCACCACGCGCTTTATAGATATGAGAGCAAAAGTTTTGGTAAAGGTGTCACCATTCAAATATTTTATTTTTTCCCTTTTTTTTAATTTTCTAATAATATTTTATATAACGATTGGTTTGTTCATATTAAATGAATTAACAAGATTATCAAAATAGCGATGAATCGCTCAAATGAGTTCAATATTAACTTGATATGACTTTTACTATACATTTAAGACTTGGGCTAAGCGCAGGTATTACCTAAAGTTTATTTTGTCCGTCAATCTTTGACAGGAAACCCATTTTTTGTTTAGCACGTCAAAGAATGTTCTTTCTTACTTGCATATTAAGTTATCAACATGTTTTCATGTTTTCAGGTAAATACATCCGGAGGATTAGAAAAAAACTAGAAACAATGTAAGATAATTAACAAAGAATGGTAATTCTGGCGTTCGTTCCAGGAAAGACCTGCGTCAGTAAGAAGCAATTTTTAGTTATTCTTTGTTTGACATTATTAACATGTACTATGTATTCTATGTCGGCACCAGAGAAAGAGTCGCCAATGCTTCGACTGTCTACTGATCGAGAGCCAAACTGGGAAACTGCAAATTCAAGAACTTACTCAAATGTGCGAGTTCGGCGATCAATTCCAAAAATTATTCATCAAATTTGGAACGATGAAATAGTTCCAGGACAGTTTGTGGACAACATTAAAAGCTTAGTACGTGACAATCCACCACCAGATTGGAAATATTACTGGTGGACAAAGGAATCTGGACTTAAACTCGTGAAGGAAAAATTCCCCAATTGGATAGAAATCATAAGTGGTAAGATTGAAAACTATATTCTTTAAGCCATATAAGTGTAATGATTTATCCATCACTTTCTTTGTTAAGAGTATTGCCCTGCGTTCAGCTTGACAAAATGGCGCGAAGTCTTTGAAAATTACAAGTATATCACGCTTTGCACGCAAGTAGGGAAAATTCATTAGGCCATTTCCTAAAACAATCTAACCAAATATAGCAGGCTTCTTCCCTTAGTTTTAGAAAATGTAGTCAGTAATTTTAATGGTTCTATGTCAATTGCTTAAAAGTAAAATAAGACAAATGGTTTCAAAGAAGGTCAAATTATGACACTGACCTTAAACATGTGTGACTTAAAACCAATAAGGCACTTCAACTGTCCATAAACAACAAATATGTGTATACATAAATATGTTTGAGACTCATAAGTTGTAATCCAAATGAAGTTCGCTTATTAGACCAATGGTTTGTATACAAATGCACTGTAACCACTTCTCATGAAAGTGAACTCGGGTTATAAGAGCGGCTTGTCAAGTTAAGGCACTGGACAAGTTTGCAATCACAATCTAAAAGTGTTAAAAGTGATATTTAGTATCCGTGACCCCCCCCCCCCCCCCAAAAAAAAGAGAGCATTTCTTTGGGTCAGAATGTACAATAATAACAACTGTACAATTTTAATGATCCTAGTACCATTTATGATCCTGGATACAAATTTTGCAAAACAGTGTAGAAACATGGTTCGGAACCTTATCGTAAAAGAACGAAATTTCCTTATGATGACTTCGTAATATGTTTTAACAGTATCCGTATAATTATTTTGTCTAGTTTTGAAAACGATAAGCAAATACGCTAAATTACTTTTCGTATTCTTATATTGTAGAACTTGCATAACTCGAGGCTGTACTTGCAAAAATTTGTGCGTTTTGTGATTATTTTTATCAATATTTTTAATATTGTGAACTTTAACTTCCACTACTTTTTCAATCAAATTGTGAAGCTCTTCAAAATGGGTCTTCGAAAGGTGCTTACTTTTGCCCAACTTTATCTATTGAAGCTGCCTTGCGTTCAGGATGGCCAAACACTGCAAACTGTTGGCAACTTATACATCGAATTGCATTCAAGTGCACGTAGTTTGCTCCACTTTGTCATCCTGAACGCAGGACTAATTATGCTGTTCGAATCACGAGAAAACAATTGGAAAACTGATAAGACCTGACTTTTATGCTGGTAACAGTGCCTGTTACCACCATTAGTGAAAATATGCTGCATTTTTGCATTTGAAAATGTACTCGCATTTTGTTGTTGTTAGTGCACTTTTTAATCCACAGCAAATGCCATTTATATATGTATTTGTATACGATTCAAATCTTCTTTTTCAGATGTTTGCAACATTATGAGCTATGAGTTTCTGGTCTTGTTAGGACTAAGAATGCAAATATTCATTTTAACACGATGGTAAAAACGCATATTTAAGATAAGAAGAAATTACATAACTTTATTCGCAATAAAATTCATATGTCATGTGTTTTACTGTGTACCCAGATAGCTCCATCCATCTATTTTACTCGACGGCATCTTTTGCGGGAAATAGTCCAGTCAAATTATGGTAGGACCCAAAACAAATTGCAACAAAAACGGTGTTGTGTTTTTTAACATCCATAGACATTCCCATTTAACATATATAAAGTAGGACAAAATCGGAAGATACGTATTTTGATTTTTTTCGCGATTTTTATCATAGATTTTTCCCAACTAAACCTGTATAGACTTTTTGACAAAAAAATGTTTAAATCTAAAGTAGAAGTTGTTGGTATTTCAAAAATTAAATAGTGGATTGTAATAAGTTATTTGCTAATTGAAAATAGGATATTCTTTGTTATTTGGTCAGTTTTAGAGATAATCTGTAAAACATCTTACCCCACCCACTCACTTTAACATTGCAAGGTAGTAAAAATGGTCGCTTTGGCGAAAAGGGGGCATTGGCTTCAAGAAATAGGTCTGAAACATTTCTATTAGTCCAAAGTCTTTTTCAATGTCCAAGTCAAAGTAGATTTGAACCTTTTTAGCCCCTCCCCCTCCCTCCTCAATGTACAAAATTTTATGTGAGCAAGTTTAACTAAGAATAGTTGTAGATATATTCACCGTGCAGTCTTATTTAGCACATCAAAAAATATTTCCAAAATTAAGATTTGCTACTATTGAAACCTTTAGATGTGGTCTTCGGTTGACTTCTTTTTAAGAATATATAACGAAATGACAAGAATGGCGTATTTCATGGGTTGTCCGTCTGTTGTTCATTACAGTTAAGGAGGGCCGTTACAGTTTCGGGGGATTTCCAGATATCCGCGAAACAGATGTATGTTTTAGAGCATTCATATGCACAGATATGTTGAATATATCAACATAGCTTTCCACGCATATTTTGAAAATATTTGAATTTTACTTAAGGTTGCCATGTTTTCGAAAATATCAAAGAAAACCGTTTATTACACCGACAAATCACAATGTTGGTGTGCTAAATTAACATATATTTATAGCCATAGATATGGAAAACATAAAAATATAATTAACTTTCTAGTAAGGGGATAAATAAGTGACAAGTGGACATTTTGTTTTAAATGCTCCTTAAAGATAAAAAGTGAATATTTTTTTGAAGGCAAAAAAAGCAAACACTTATATTAAATAAACTCGAAATATGTCTGTAGAAAATTAACCCAACTATCGTTCAACTGAAATTAATTAAGAAAAGTATATGTATCCAGGCACTTTTAGTCAATTTCATAAGTTTGAAGTACAGTACCCCCATAAATTACAACTCTAATTTGATTTTGTCCAGGCATTGTTATTTCCCCTGATTTCCCAATCAACAATAAAAACCATTTGTAATTTTGATACACTTGGTAACGCCTATGGCAGTTGTAGGATTTCTGTAACGGGGTTTAAACTACAATTAGGGGGGGGGGGCGTAGTCATTTCACATCATTACCAAAGTTTTGTCGAATTACCCAGTGAAAGACTGAACACCCCATACCCTCTGGATCCGCCACATGCACAGCCATTATCCTGTTCCAAACACGAGTTTTTCCTCCATGAACTCATTTTCTATATGAGGCAATTACATATAGAAATAATATGTCATTTCAGTTGTCACGGAAGATAAGATGGCTTAGTACTTGATTGAAACAAAAAAAAAAAAGAAAGAAAACATGACTTTCGATTGATTTTAAAGATTTTAGAATTCTGTGATTATGTTGATAATTTTAACCTAATTTATTTTACAATGGTTTGGAAACAATTTCCTAAATCTTACATTGATCCCTCTTGATTCTGTGGATTACAGAAGAGTTCAACAGTCTCAGGGCTAAATAAAGGAAAAAGTACAATCATCGGTATTTACACCCGATCTCGGGACTTCTTGGTCAAGGAGCAGACGCAGTAACTTTCGAATACATACGCTCTTCAAATAATACGAAAGCTTTATGAAATCATTGCTTATTGAAATATTCAATGTTGACAAAGCTATTGATTGAAAATTGATAATTCTTATCAAATTATCGTTTTCACTCTAACAAACACACATAAACGGAATAAAAAAAGATGGAAATTTAGAGAGAAGAAATGAATTTTTTAAAGGTTGAAATTGTCCTTTTTCTACGTTGTCTCCTTTTCCGTTTTTACGACGTGTAACATACGTAATGAATGGGACCTTTATAGGCAAAAGTAACATATCATTTTGAAAATTTACAAAAAGAATAGTGAAAAACCAACAGACAGTTAATAGTGCAGAAAAGTAAACTGAAAAGGAGAGAAATCGCATCAAAGTGGCAAAATCTTACTATTTTGGGTTATGATCCATCATCCCGTATCAGTTTTTACCGAAGTCGTAAATAAATTGATTGATTGATTGATTGGAGTTTAACGCCGCTTTCAACATTATTTCAGTTATATCGCGGCGGTTGGAGCACCTAACAATGGTTTCCTGGTATTTCACTCACCAGTACAACCACCACATCCTTTCCTAGCCTCCAGCTGCTATCTCACATAGGTTTACGATTATCAACCAATTGGTGAGAGACAAATAGTCGGAAAGAATGAGTGCCTCCGTCGGGAATCGAACCCGGGACCTCTCGAATGACAGTCCGACGCGCTACCAACTGCGCTATGACGGCGGCTCTTAAATAAAAATGCATATTTTTTTCTCCTTTTCAAGCAATGTTCAAATAACTGAAAGATGACTACCTTTTATAAGCATCAATTATATGATAGTTTTATACTTATAACGATATGACCCGAACTCAAACATTCCCTTTCGACGATGAAGAGAACGTGACAGCCCTGCGTTCAGGACAACAAAGCGAAGTAAACGTTTAGCTCATGCACATGCGAGCAATGCAGGGTTTGAATAGCAAAAATGTTTGCTCCGTTTTGTCATCCTGAATGCATGGCTTGTGATAGGTCTATCAACGTCGCCTGTACTTCGTTGGAATAACGAAGCACAAGTGTAAAACACTCATTAGATATACTTTACACAGTAATGCAGACTACCTTTTTTGGATTAATGGTTTGTGATTCGTTATTCTGAACGCATGACCGGATTTCATTTGTCTCTCGTAATAATTGCCAAACCCTGCACTTCAGGATGCAAAAACATTTGCAAACGCTTAGAAAGTGAACCTTTCTTAGCAGTCGTATGTTTCTGAAAGGTTTCGCGAACGTTTTTATTTTGAATTCAGGACAATCCTGCGTGTAGGTTGACAAAATTACATTTGTTTGAAAAAAAGCCTTCCACTGTGCACGCGCAGCTTCATATACAGCTGATTTTAACAAGGCCCCCTCACAATTTTTTTTCAAGGCGAGTTGTCTCCCCAAAACTGTAACGTCCCACCTTAAATGAATTTTGAAAATAAATCAATTCTCCCTGAGAAACAGTTTTTTTCGACATTTGTGGACACTAAGCCCATTGGCGTAGTTGTATCTTACTAAGAGCCATGGATTTGTCTTATTGTCTAATCCTATTATGGAATTGGAGCTAAACAAAGCACAAAGACATTCATATATATGAAGTTTGGAGGGGGGAGTAACTATGTGATAAAAAATTCCTGTTTTCACTCAAAAAGAGCCTGGTAGTGATAATGCTAGTATTATGTTAAAACATACTAGAACACGCTAGTTTGATATTACGTTTATAAACAATTGCTAGATTTGATATGCTGAAACTTTAGGTCTGATTGTTTTGGATGATATTTTTTCAAAAAAAAAATCTTATTTCTTATCAGAAATTTTAACATTGGCGCTGTTTTTTATTTTCAAAAGCATAAAATTCACACAAATTTAATACTTTTTTAGATTCAAAGCCGAGGAGAAATCACCTGTTTTGTTTGGAAAGGATTTAACATCTGTATTAACAATTTCACCACGCTGAAAACAGAGCACCTAACCATGGCTCCTGGTATTGTTCTCATTGCTACTATCAGGAAATTCCTTTCCGGGCTACATCTTTCTAATCCCAGATATTTTTTACGAGTATATACCCGTTGGTACGAGAAAAGTGTCAGACAGGGTGTGCTGCTGTCAGAGTTCGAACCTTGAAACATATAATTGGAATCCCAGCGCACAATCATCTGCGCTGTGATGTTGGTGGATCTGTCTGGTACTGGTTCTTTCGAATGCAATGCGATGTTGGCCCTATTCAATGCTTATTTTAAAAGTTCATTGACAGACTAAACTGTGATAAACTGTGAATGTCAAAAGTTTGCGTTTTAGATTTTGAGATTTTCATATTAGGCTTAAACAGGTGCATCACATCAATGACTCAGGACACAGGTTTAGTTTGTCATTTGGAAAGTTTTGAAAACAATTTTCAAAAAATAATGTGTTAAATTGAGGAATGACATAGGAATGAATTGGAAATAAAGTGCTCCGATTGCCAATTCATAAGAAATTTTGATTTTTATTTAAAACAAGACTCAATAAACTATTTTTGATGTGGATAAGTATTTGTCATCAATTGAAACACTTATACAAAGAGAGTCTGCTTTACTAGCAGCAAAAATATCAAAACCTTTTGAGAATGGTATGCCAGCCTTTCCTTTAAAAATGAATGAAGAACTAATGAAACAAGCTTATGCTTCAAAATTTTTCACCAAGTGAATGTTCACAAACAATTTATATCGAAATTATTCAAATGACAGACTATGTGAGGCATAAATATAAATTCGGAATGAAGTGTCCAACAAATCATTCCTAGTACACCATGCAGGTCGATTACATCGACTACATCACGAGACATAAGATTTGGAATGGGTAAAAATGCTTTTATTACAAAAAAATGTTCAGGAAACTGCAATCTTAGTTCTAAATTAGCTGACTTGACCATGGGCTAATAAATTGAAAAGAAATAAGAAATAATTGAATAGTTTTGTGAATTTGACCCCTAGCAAAATTGCGTAGTATATTTCCACAAGATGAAAAAGAAGAGTTTTTTTTATTGAAAAATATCAAGGACCCTAACCTTAACAATGCTCGATGATCTACCAGTTTTATTAATAAAGTTATATTAATTTTATCTTATGTTCTTGAAATAACTAACGGGTAAATAATCGAAGACCTATGTGGAGTAGTAGGCTTTAGGCTAGGAAATGATGTAATGGTGGTCCTGGTGTGAGAATACCAGAAATTCATTGTAAAGTGCTTCTGCCGCCGCAATGGTAAATGAAAGATTATTGAGAACGGCGTATCAAACAATCAAAACTTTAAATTGCTTGTCTTGATATGAATTAAATAATGTTAATTGGGTGTTGTAAGAAACCATTTCCAAAATCTACATATTATTCTTTGATTTTAATTAATGGAAGAAAAAAAGGATAGTTATGAAAATTCTTACCAAAAATCATTTACTTAGAGAACCTGGAGTTCAATTTGGGTTAAACGTTATCAGAATGTCACCAAAGACACATAATTTAGTATCTTTTTAAGCTTCAATGGGTTAAAGTTTAAGACATATTATTACAAATATTAGAGAGGTTTGTACAACCGAAAACTTTTGATTTAATGTATCTGAAATTACAACAAATATTACTTAAAAATTTGATCGTAATGCAGCTGTGGTAGCCAGCCCCCTTTAAGGTTATCAAATGACCAGGGTTTCAGTGTCGAACTTTACTTTTGCAAAGCCTCTTTAAAAGTTCTAGGTAAGGTAATTTCAGAATTTTTAAAGTTTTTATGTGTCATTGTTATACCGAATTAAAAAAAAGAAATGTAGTATTAGATTGGTGACATATATACCTTCATTTTGAATTGTTTGGAATTGAATTTATTCTTAGACAGACAGATCACAGGCATTTTCATTATTCAATTCTCGTCAAATACACAAATGTGCCTTATTATATAAGACAAGGTGTCAAACTTGTCCTGTACCTCATCAACTCTCTCTCACCAATAGGTTGATAATCGTAGACCTCTGTGAGATAGCAGCTGGAGGCTAGGAAAGGATGTGATGGTTGAGCTGGTGAGAGAAATACCAGGAATGCATTGTGAGGTGCTCCAGCCGCCCCGATATAACTGAAAAAATGTTGATAGCGGCGTAAAACTACATTCGATCAATCATCAACTCTCACCATTTCCGGCATATTTTACACAATCTGGTAACTATGAAAAGGAAAATTAACAACAAAAAATAAGCTGGTGACAATGTTGTCAAAATAATTATTAGACTAAGGAAACGACGAAATTTAAATTCAGTGACTACTGGGAGAGTTTACATGAGCAGATGTTGGATACATGGTCTTTTTTCATGAAACAATTGCCTGTGGGATGGGCAGACATACAAAAGATCAATCCAATAAAACAATATTGTTTTGAACTTGTTAATAAGGGTGTAAATGATAATGATTCAATACCAGAAGCTATTTTTCTACCCATTCTAATTTTAAATCAAGTGGGTGGGGTAAGATTAATTTGAATTTGTCTTTTATGTTTAAAATGTCATACATTTTACTCAAATCATTAATAAAAAGTTGTGGTTAAATTTCTTTAGGTAATTCAAAAGATATTTGATTAGTTTTGCTTGCACAAATCAATTTTATTCCAGGTATCTCACACAATATTCTCATTAAATTTGTTGTATTACAGGCATTAATAGTGGGTATCAAAATTTATGGAAAAATCAAAAAACGTATCTTCCGATTTTGTCCTACTTTAAGTATGTCTTCTAGGGAGGGTCAAGCTACTCAAAAAAGTCAAGAACGTTTTTGTTGCAATTTGTTTTGGGTTGAGGCCATATTTCACTATTTTGACTGGACTAAACGTTAATGCTTTTAACGTCATATAACCCACGTGCTAAATGATGCGCTTCGATTTCTGTGTAATTCTCCTAGCGCCAATATCATTAGATTTTCCATTAATTTTAAGTCCAGAAAAATATAATAAAACTATTTAATATTATGATGATTATATTAATATATTGAATTATAATAAATATAATTTCATTTTCGCGTTTACCTATCCATGAATAAAGTCTGATGGGGGGGAAGTGTTATGTGCAAAGCAAATTTCTCATAGTATTTAACCTTTATGATATAACGCCTCCACCATCAGACTTCACTCATGGACACGTCAATTCGAAAATTAAATTAATGCACAATTCGAAATTGTATCATCCGTATCCTTTTTTTCAGACGTTTCCAACATCATGCGGTCTGATATTCTACGTTACCTCATTATCTACGAGTTTGGCGGGGTTTACTTCGACCTGGACACTGTGTGTGTTAAATCACTCAACAATTTCGTGGAGACACATCGATGTTCCCTCGCACTCGAGCCTGCAGAACACAACATTGGCACTAAACGCCAAGATTTCCTATTAACAAACGCTGCATTGCTTTGTATTCGTAGGCACCCATTCTTTTCGAGCCTGATATCAAATCTAAATAAACTAAATAAAAGTTGCAAATTGGCATTTAGATGTACAGGACCGGAAATGATCTCTTTGTTTTTTCGAGAATTCAACAAAACAGCCATATTTTCTGACGACATTCCAGATGTCGAGATCTCAGAAATTTTTCAAGATGTTTATGACGATCGTATTAAAGGAAAAAGCCTCTTTAGGAATTGTTTCAACAATACTAATTCATTGCCATTTAAAACAAAGATATGCGCTAATTGGATAGCAAGAGGAAAAGAAAAAAGAAATCTGAGTCAACTTGCAATAACATATCATACGTGGTCTCACATAAATGATATTGGGAAACTGGTAATTTCAAATGAAACTCATGTGAAAAATGTCATTCCTCATGCACGTATATATGGAAAGGATCTCTGAATGCTCCGGGTATATATTATCAGAATTGACAAATAGTTAAATCCCAAATATATAGTATGTAACATATAAACCAACCATTATTAATATTAATCCAATGTATGTATTTTATTATTATTATTAAGCCGGAGATGAAGAGAGTATTAATTGAATTCATCTAGGGGTGAAATTTGAAAAGTATTCAAACTGTATAAAACGCAGAAGATTTTTCAGTGTTATAATACCTGTTGTTTTCCCATTACTGTACAGAATAACTGAATGTTTGGATAAGTGTAATACTTTTTGCTAAAAAAAAATATTTCCGAAACTCACCATAAAGCGAATCATCATCGGTAACCCAGCGTATCTCCATTACGTGGAATACATTAATCGACCTTGGGACGACTCACTAACGTTTTCTCGTTCTCATGAAGCATTTTTATAGTTGATCTCAAGTTGTTTTTCTTTTATTAGAAAATAAAATCTTTTTTAGACTACATTGTAAACACTTCATTTCTATGAAGTTATACGAGAGAATATGTCCCTAGGATCATGCCTGTAAATTTTGTGGAAATTCTGCCCAGTTGACTTAGAGAAGAAGATCATAAATTATAATATGACCTGCGTCGCGGGAGTGAAATAGCCCCGTTGAAATTTTTGATATGACACGGGTGTTATTACACTAGAGGAATAACTATCCAAATGACCTTCCTTAGAACGGATTTCAACGCTATATTTTTCGTTGTGAAAATGATGTCATAATGGACTTGTTGACGTTATTTCGCAAATGGCGTTATATGTTTCGCGGAATAACTTGAATCGATAAATGTCGTAATTTCCTCGTTTTATCACAAAAATTTAAGATATTTTATTAAAAGAAAACTAAATTTGTGCTCATTGAATACCGAATTCATTAAACTCGCCATCTAAAACAAATAAAAAAAATCGGCACAGTCTCCCTTTTATCTGTTTATAGATGACTCGTATAATAAATGCGGTATTCAATGACCACTCATTCAATATCCTCTATATATTACACACGGACCAACGGTATACGCTCTGTCGCTTGTCCCTTAGACGTAGTTATCCCTACGTCGAACTAATTGTTTAGTCCCAATACTATTTATTTCCATGTATCTCAACCTCTATACATCCATCGGTCTCCTTATCTCGAGAGGTATCCACGTCTAATCAGTTCCAATGTCCAACATTCGTTGTTTTCGCGCATTCACATCTCACCACGACGAACGCGGTAAGATTTAGACAATAATAATAATAATAATAATAATAATAGCTTTATTTATAGAAGGTAAACATGTTAAGACATATACAAGTATGCACAAATCTTATTTTCAACACGGCCTTCTGAAAAGAAAAAAATAAAACAATACAAATTTAACCCTCTCTCTCTCTCTTTTCTCTCTCTGTCACTGTCTCTCTCTCTCTCTCTCTCTCTCTCTCTCTCTCTCTCTCTCTCTCTCTCTCTCTCTCTCTCTCTCTCTGCATCTCTCTGTGTCTCTCATTCTTTGTCTCTGTCCCTATCTCTCTGTCTCTGTCTCTCTGTCTGTCTCTCTCTCTCTCTCTTACTCAGAGCTTACAAAACAGACAGATTAAAATATTCAATATTTCTTTAAGCTAACAATATAAAACAGTTCAAAATATTAAAAAAAAAAAAAAAAAAAAAAAAAAAAAAAAAAAAACCAACTAGCTCTCAATTCTTTAATCAGACAGCTACCCCAGATTGAAATATTTTAGTTGCATAACTATCTATTAACATCTTTTACAAAAATTTTCAAAATAGAATAATTTTAATTTCTTTTTGAATGTATTTATGCTATTTTCGTTTCTGATTTCAATGGGAATCTCATTCCAAACATTTACTATGTAAAAGCTAAAACTATCCTTATACACATTTGTTCGTGGTAATTTCGCGACAAATAGGTCATTCTTTGTCTCTGATCGCAATGTATAGTTTTCATTTCTAGAAATGTGGATGATATCGGACATGTAATCCGGTGCTTCATTCTTGATTGTCTTAAAAGTTAAAACAGCTGCGTGATAATTACATCTTTCTGTAAAGGGTAACCATTCTAATTCCTTAAATAATTCATTTGCTTGTGTTTGTCTTGGTTTACCGAGTATAAGCCGAGCTATTCTTCTCTGAAGTGTACATATCTTATTTACATACGTTTTGTTATTCTTACCCCATACAACACAGCAATAATCAAAAATGGGTAATACATATGAATTGTAAAAAAGCAATTTCATTTCCTTTGATAGATAATACGAAATATTTTTGAAAAGGGCGATTTTATTCTTCAGTCCTTTACATACATAATCAATTTGTGGTCGCCAATTTAAATGATTATCAATAAAGACCCCTAAGACTTTTTGTGACTTTACATTTTCCAATTCATGACCGTTAATAGTTAATTTAATTTGACTGTCTTGCAACAATTTATGTTTGGGTCCAATCAACATGCATTTTGTTTTTAAAGGGTGTAGAGACATGTTGTTAATTTGACACCATTCCTGCACGCGAATTAGGCTCGATTGCAGTTTAGATTGTATAGATACGATTTCAAAATCGGACTTGTACATAGTAGAATCATCTGCATATAGATCTATTTCAACTTCAGTTTTGTTTAAAGTGATATCATTGATGTAAATTAGAAAGAGAAGTGGACCTAGAATCGATCCTTGGGGTACTCCAGATGTTATTTCAAGTAAAGACGATTTTAAGTGTCCTATCTGTATTAATTGTTTTCTGTTAGTCAAATATGATTTGAAAAGGGTACACGTATTCTCAGTAAAGTGGTATAATTTCAGTTTATGTATCAGGATTTCATGATCAACAAGATCAAACGCCTTTCTTAGGTCTAGGAAAACTGTCCCTACATATTTACCGTCATCTACATCTGAAAGCCACGCGTCTATCATTTTAATTAACGCCGATGTACACGAATAGTGTTTTCTAAAACCAGATTGAGATTTGTTTAAAACGTTTGTTCTTTTAAAGAAACATTGAAGCTGTGTAGCGATGTGCATTTCGAATATCTTTGAAATAGTGGAAAGAATCGAAATGGGTCTATAATTATTGGGATCGTCTTTGTCACCCGTTTTGAAAATAGGTATTACGCGTGCTACTTTCATTTGATCAGGATATATTCCTGAAGAAATACTATTATTGATAATCGAAGCTATAGCCGGAGTAATAATATCACCACATTGTTTCAAAATTTTTGGACCCAAGCCATCCAGACCCATCGCTTTAGTTGAATCAAGTTTTCTTATGGTTTGATGCACTTCAAATGCTGAAATAAATTCAATAGTGAAAGTTTCATTACCTAACTTTTGATCAAGTATTTCTTTGAGAAAATTAAAATTTTCACTGGAGAATCTCGTCTTGTTCACAATATCCGATATGCAAACAAAATGTCTATTTAATTCATTAACTATATTAAGACTTCCTTCAATGATAGAATCTGATGTGATGATTTTCTTAGGCATTATAAGTTCTTTTGAGTTGTTTACATATGCAATTTCTTTAAGGTTTTTCCAAATTATTTTGGGACTTTCCTTATTTTCTATAGCCTTATTGAAATAGTTTTTCTTATTATGCTTAATCATATAAGTAACCTTATTACGTAAAATTTTGTATCTATCAAAAGCTCTCTGTTTAAGAGCCATATCCCTTTCGTACATCATTTCTTTTACTTCCCTATTAAACCAAGCAGGCTGGTGTGAGCGCTTGACTCTTTTTTGCTTCAAGGGTGCATGAATTGATAAAACTGAGTTTACTATGGCATATAATTTACTAATAGCATCGTTAGGGTTGATTATCATTTCTACACATTCAATGCCTGAATAAGATAAATCGAATGTAAATTTGTCTATATCAAAATTTTCATAGCACCTATATTCAATCATTTCGTGATTTTGACTGCTTCTTAAATCATCTGAATCCATATTCCTTTTCCTCGTGAAACAAACTGGAAAGTGATCGCTTATAGACAATGTTGAAACATAGACATCGCACGTGTTACGTACAGAGTTTGTATATATATGATCAATTATGCTTGAACTTTTTTTAGTCACCCTTGTGGAACTTTTTACTAGCTGTTGTATATCATAATTAGAAACAAAATTTTCCCATTTGGTATTTTCGAATTTGTCAATACCATCATTCCTATAATATCTTATATTGAAATCACCTAAAACGTGAAACTCTTTATTTAGTAAATCAACTTGGTCTATCTGCTTTTGGTAAATATCTATCCACGACTGCACAGATGAAGGCGATCTGTAAACAAAGTCGAGAAGAAATGACGATTTATCAGAATGGTTAATTTCAATCCAGATGGACTCAATTTCGGTTGATTCAAGATCAAATCGCCTTTTATAGTGCATTTTTTCTGAAATATACACTATAATACCACCGCCTAATTTTCTTTTTCTGTCTTGTCGCTCAAAAGTATAGTTCGGTATTTTCAAACAGTTGCTATCAATATTTTCATGTAAGAATGTTTCACACATTCCCAAAATATCAGGCGATTGAATAGATTTTAAATGAAACTTTATCTCTTCTAATTTTGGAAGAAGATGGTTAATGTTTAAATTAGCTATATGAATACCTTTTGATTTTTTAGTGAAATGAGCTTCACCTGTAATAGAACATGTTTTTTGTTTGCGCGTGGAATTATTTACATTTTTATAATGAAATTTATTTTGCTTACGGGAATTATTTTCACATTTATCGCTTAAGTTAAATTGATAATCCGCGGAGTTAAAAACACTTTGTTCAGCATGTAAATGCAAACTTTGATTATCTGTATTAAAACAGTCCTTTTTAATTGTATTATATGTATCGTTTGAAATAGGGGTAATTTGGGACATTTTTAAATCAACAGTTTCCCTACTCGGATTTCCCAATCGGTTGATGGAATGACTATTTAAATACCTCACGTTTAAATTATTTTCAACAACTAAATCTTTAACGTCTTCAGACAAGCTACATGTATTTGGGATATGATTACAATCATCGCAATTTAAATCCAATACATGAAAATTATTATCATGAGTAGTATTTTTCATTTTTGACTTTTGTTTCGGGCATTGTTTGATTTGATAAAGGTTATTTAAGTTCACAATATTTCTTACGCGATAGGGGTAACTGTCTGATTTTCCCTAACATGTTCTATACCCATAAGGAGGGCCATACACACCATATTGTCTATATCCACACTGCCAGGTTTCATGTGTGTTGTCCCGACAAATAACGCAATATCTTTGGTATTTGTCAAGCTGCACAGACGAAGCCTGTGTATTATATTGTATTTCAGATCTCCGATCATTTAATCGGTTGTAGCGCATACTTTTTTGTCGACTTTCAATCCTCGGTTTTATAACAGTCACAGATTCGTTGATCACAGTTAATAAGTCTCGTGTACCTTTTTGTGACAAATGAATTCCGTCACGTAAGTACGACTCTGAAACAGTGTTACCATTTCCGTACACGAATGACGGTAAGCAGTCGATCAGGTTGGCAGCGGTCTGTTCACAAACCTTTTTAATAGCTATGTTTAGTTGGCTCACATTAGTGTCTGATCTAGGACAAGATGTACATATATAAAGATCACATTTCGGTTGCATGTAGTCTGCTAAGAGAATTAAATCATTTTCCGTTTCTTCTATAGAAATGTTACCTGCTGCGTCGTTTCCACCAGCGTAGAGAATGACAGTCTTGAAATCGTCTAGATTCATTTTATTTTGTAACAGATGATATATATCTCTTATTTTTTTGCCCCGGCAAGTTTTTACATAAACACTTTTGTGAAGGCCTCGCAGGTTTATTCCTTTTAGAATAGAATCGCCAATGAGGAGTATTTTCTCGTCGCGTGTTTCAAATTGTGTTTCTCTTTCTCCTACATTTGCTGAATGATTCACGTCTCTAGTCGAAGTTGTTTTCGTAGATGTATGTTCTCTTTGCCGCCCAGTCTTACTTTCTTCAAACGAATCTATTCCATTTACAGTCGTGTTGTTTTGCAGTATTGACAATAAGTTTTCATTATTAACTGTTGATATTTTTTGACTTTCACTTTCACATCTGACGATCGAATTTCCAGAATTTATCGTTCTTTGAGTCAGGTTAATGATCTCACTGTTTTCCGGTGTAAGGGGTTTTTCTTTGGGACAGCATTTAGTGTTGTTCATTTCATTCCTTGAAACGGAGTTACTTTCTAATTTAGAGTCCTTGAAATGTTTTAACGAGTCAGAAATTGACTGCAATCTACGCACCAAGCTCTCACTCACCGTCTGAATTTGTTTGTTGATAGACTCCGTATTTTGATTGATAGATTCAACTTCATTATTGATTCGATCACTGTACATCTTGTTTTGTCTATTTATAGCCGTAATTGCGTCCTTGATTTCCCCGAGTTGACCAGCTGATACAATGATGTGATCGTGTAATTGAATGCTGAACGATTTCACTATTTCTGTTAGCGCGTCAATCTTTGCATTCACGGACTCGAAACATCTGCTATTTTCATTACATATCTCCATTTTCATTTTTGCTTTATTGTGTTTAAGCTTCCTGACCCTCTCAATTGTTGATCGCAAGGCTTCTAACTCAGATCTATCACAATAATCATTTTCAGAATCTGTTTCCTCCGTTTCAGGCGAATCTGAGTTACTTTTCTCTTGTATAGGTGATGACGAGAGAAGAATTTGTCTCATTTTTTCATTTAATTCCTTGGTAGATGTACCAGAGATTTTAAGTTTGGACTCAACCAAGTCAAGTATTTTAGGTAAATCTCTCTGTGTGAACAATTCCGTCTCTTTCCCATTGACTAGACATTTGCTCGTAGTGTGATACATATTTATCGTATACTCTTTTCGGCCACGAGACGAAAGTTTGTATTTTGTCTCAACCAGATTTCCTTTTGCATCATAAACGGGGATTTTATCACAATTCGATTGATCATGAGAACTGTAATATTCGTTAGCCGAAAATCTCAATAGTTCATACATTCCCGTATTAAATTCAAACTTGATTCCTCCTCCCGTTTCAAATACTGTAACATCATTTTTCTCAGTGGAGATCAGCTTTTTTCTCAAGGATTTGTTCTTATTTAAGTCATAATTCTTTACCTCTTGATGTTCATTCATTCCATGGCCGACATCTTTGAATGAAGCGGTCACAGCCGTTAATTCATTTCTACTCATTTTCCTTGATATCATCGTCTAATCGTCGGTAAAATTACATTTAAGCGTGTAGAATGATTTTCCCTATACTATTTCATTAAAGGCGACGTTATAATAAATTTGACGCCATGATTGTTTACGCTGAAGTTTTCAATCAAGACAGTATACTCACCTTTCGACCTATCAACCCTAATCCCCTTGACCTAAAGTTGCCGCTAGTTGCCACACCTCTCTGTTAAAAGATATTTATTCACGAAATCCAGATTGTCCCCTTTTGCAGGACGGATACCTCAAACACGACGACAGCTGTCCGTTGAACATATTTAAAAAATCGAATCAATATGTCACTATTCATTAATCTATATTTCAAATGGTATTTTACCTTTTGAGCTCACCTGAGCTCGAACTGTTCAATATGAGCTTTTTTTAATGGCTGTGAGATTTCCTTCCGTTGTCCATCATCTACCTTTTCCTTTTCGACTCCCTTAAGAGGTCATTTTAGTCATATCAATCTAAAAATGGTCAGAGTGTGGTGTCCGTGGTCTAGAGGTAGAGCGTCGTCCTCTTGACCCAAAAGATCCTGAGTTCGATTCCGGGGAGCGGCTTTCGTTCTTGGTTTATTCTAGGTTGTAAGAAATTGTTTCCCAATCGATTTAAAATAAAAAAGTTTAAACCAAAAATGATCAGAATTAGTATCTTGATGAAAATCTCGAGTACTTTTTATATTTGCTCATCTTGGGTCAAAAACTACGGCATGGAATAATGTTTTATAAAAAAAGGGCGCTCTAGAAGTTATATTATCATCAACTTTAAGAATTAGCCACTATGTTCCTCTTGCTATAATCTCGGATAAGAATTTATGCGCTCAAAATTATATAAGTCAAATCTTAGAAAAGTCTTGCAGAAACACCAACTGCCCGTTTTACTAAACTTTTTTACGATAAAAGAAAAATCATAAGTTAAAATCACAAATCGCACCCGGTATACTCATTCATTGTTAGTTTCTCCTTTACAGTAAGTCATTGGAACTGTCTTTAGAAAACGATTTTAATGAGATAATGCATGGCAGAATTCCATATATAGTTACTACTATTAAGCAACTTAAGCGTCGGACCAATGCAAGAAAAAGAAATGAAAAATATCTTAAAATGTTTACTAACACAGGTCCCAGAAGCATAAGTTTCTACCAAACAGCCCTGAAAATTTGGACAGAATGATGACTTGTTTAATGCCCCAGTCTGCGTTTAGAGTAGAAAAATCGCTGTTTCGTCAATATTCTTTGAATATTTTTTGTTGATTTAGTCGTTTGAAAGATAAGCTACATAAATATTCATAGTAATCGACAAACAGAGGCTTTTTCGTGAAGCGCATAATATGCAGTATAAAATAAATATGTAAATGAGATTTTGGTCACGTGAAATACGCCCACGTGCAGGAGCGGTAATGGAGCTGTATTCAAATTGGAGTCCAAGATGTTTCGGGTCATAAATATTCATCAAGCTAGGCCTATATTTAGATCATCGCGTCATACTCATTTGCATTACTGAATATTGGAATGACAAATTCAGCTTATCTTTGAGAATAAAAGTCTAGTTTTTGTGAACATAGTCGCCTAAGATCCTTGTTTTGCGTTTCGGAAATGTTCACGAACACAGACGAGGGCTTTAAATCTTGGACATTTTTTTTTTCTTATAGCTATACAAATATCCGTGTGATAACATGCCATGTGATATTTCTTGTGATTTCACATGGATATTTTTAGAACAATGACATAATGCGATTGTTTTAGAAAGATGACAAAAAACTTGCATTTCGGTTAGAACCATCGAAGAAAACAAGGCTAAAGAAATTATAAGATAAATATAATACGAACTAAGTGTATTGTATGAAAAAATATCTAACTCGGTTGTGGGAATTGATAAGAGCCTTGACATTTTTCAATTCCCAAAACCTCGTTAGATAATCTTTTATTCAATACACTAAGTGCGTATTACATTTATATTTTGGGTCGCGTCTTGTATCAGTCCGTCGGGTCAAATCTTAGACAAATCATATGGACACTCCAAGGGCCACATTTTAAGACAAATCAAACTGACGTTTTTCAGATTTATTGTCTTACTTAAAACTCGGTCAAGTTTGAAATTTGGTCATCTTAGTAACAGGGTCATATTTTGAACAAATCTGTAGACACTCTTGAAGCCAAAATTTAGGCTCAATCAACCTTAGAAAGGGCCAGAATAACCCTAAATCGCTTCATCTGAATAATATAAGATAAACAAAAAAAAAGTTGCAATCAAAAAAGAAAGAAATTTGCAAAAGGGTTTAGGAGAGTAGTCAAGTTTAATAGTTTCAAAATCAAAATAAGCACCATCCTGCCACGCCAATATGTTGAAGCCAATCCTTATTTTTAGGACAAGTTTTAAAAAAAGGTATTCTACAGAAAATTCAGGTCCGGATATGTTAAAATTTGCCTACACACATTTGAGAAGATACAATTAAAAGAGTTTAGGGTCGAAATAAAGCCTAAACCGACATACCCATATCAAGTTGGCAATCCAAATTTCATTAACAAATTCTAAGAAGGGACACCAAAGGAAAATATCTGCCAAGATTGAGTGAATTTGACCCAGATATTAGAGAAGAAGAGGTGTTTAAAGATTTCAGGATCAGACACTGCCTAATCCTGAAATATCTATATTTGTGGTCAATCATTTTTTTAAAAGATTTTTAAAAGAATTTTTGAAGGGTCTCACAAAGAAATTTCTGTCAAGTTTGGATGAAAGCCACCCATTGGTTACCGAAGAGAAGGTCTTTTAAGAATTTATGAGCCGCCCAGCTTCACCCATTTTTTTGGAGATTTCCTCAGTTTCACAAACAAGTTTTGTGTAGGGTCACACAAGCAACATTTCTGCCAAATTTGGTTGAAATCCGCCAATTGGTTACTGAGATAAATTATTTGTTTGTTTTATAATGAAATGTGATTCCTAGGAGAACAAGCCCCACTCCCACTAAATTGCTTTCTTTGCACTAGGATTTTAAGTAATCGAAGGTTTATTAATGGCATTGAGGAACGGGTAATTCATTGCAGCAAAAATGATTACTTTTGTATAAGTCAAATTAAATGCAAGGAAACGGAAATAAGTGTACACCATAATATTGAAGGTTGAATGTTTAAGGTAACCCAAAATGGCAAAAAATAACCTGATACACATATTGTAACGAAATTGGATTGTAAAGTTTCCAGTCTAGAATGTCGGGATCAAACTAATTACGTTCTTTTGGTTTTTATGTTGGAATTCAAACATAGATTTAACAAAAACGCAAAAAGAACCCAAGACAATTTCCTTCCGTTTTTTCTTTTTCTTTTTTGACAACACATTTCACATGATCTCTACGCCCTTTTTTCACAACCTCAACTTTATGTAGACAACTTATCAGTTGTAACTGAAAATCTTATAATAATACATGTAATTTTAACTATGTAAATATTCCCTAAAGATCTCCAAACTTTCTTGAAGCTGCTTTAACTGCTCGAAAATTAGAGTAATAAATCGCGAACGACTTTGTTTTGTGTTTTGCGTTTTCCTTATATGGTAACAACGTGATCTATTTTATCCATTTCGAAAAAATAGCACGGGAATCTAACGTTTACTTGGGAGAAGTTCATATGGGGAAATTCAAATGGCAGCCCGGGAGTCGCGTGAGATGATGTAATGATTTAAAATTGACTGTAATATGCATGCGCAGAAAGGACATTCATGTGAACGGAGCTACCCATTGGTAGTAGTAAACAAACTTCACATTTACCGCTACAATAATTAATTAACCATGAAATATCGTAATCCCATTAAGAAATGTGATAAACTCGTGCAAGATACTATATGAAATGAGAAAAAAAGTATATGTTGTTTAAAGTAATAGGGAACATTTGTTTTTTGTAATCGAATTATTGTGCACTTTTTTCGGCGCCATTTTGGAACCCAAGTGACACCGGCCTGACCCAGGATCAGAAGCGTCGAGGTTGAAAGGTTAAAATGACATCACTAGTGTCGAAACCGAGGTTGTTTTGATGGAAACCCGGAAAACTCGGGTCTAACTGTAATATGCATGCGCAGAGACGACATTCATCTGAACGGAGTTACCAACTCATGGTAGTAAACGTGATTCAAAATAACCGCTACAATAATTAACTAATATTGAAGAATACTTTTGTTCATTTACAAATTGATAAACCCGTGCAAAACACGTTGTAAAAGAGAACAAAAGTTATTTCTATTTAAGGTTCATGTAAAGTGTTTAGACCCAATTTTAGGGGTGCTTCAGTAGCCAAGAAAAAGCAGTATGTCCATGTATATTGTATATCAAAATGAAGCTATTTTTTAGCAGAAGCAGTTTAGCAACATAAGACCGCCATAGCTATAGAGGTAAAGCTAAAACATTGTGGAAAAGGGTCATTTTGTACAGAACAAGCAACTGCATGACGGTTGAATAAAATTAGCTGATATTTTAACAAAGTACAGCCTAAAGTACCATCCAGGTACTACTACAACCTTAGATATAATCAAAGTACTGAAAGTACTGATAAGTTGGAATGCGTTCGAGAGACGGTGACCTCAAGCTTCTAACGAAGCCGACGCCTCCCGCCCACCACAGGTGATCACATAATACGTTTAGTCTCTGACGGGCGTATATAAATCAATATATTTCCACAACGAGAGACGCTTAAACCCCTGAATCGCTATACAGGCCCGAATCCGATGAAAGAAAAATGATGACAAGAGGGCTAGAATGGCCCTAAACCGCTCACCTGAATTCGATTGGTCCAGTGGATCTTTCCCAAGAAACTTTCTGGCAAAGATTCATTCAAATTTGCCTAATTGTTGAAGAGGAGACATTATTCAAATTATAAGCAGTCATAATAGACCCTGTCAACCCATTCATTACGGAGGAGACTCAAAATTAGCCCTACCCTGCCACGCCCATATTTATGGGTTAATGAAAATTTTGCCAACAATATTTGAAGAGGATCATTAAAGGAACATTCTTGTAAAGTTTCATTGAAATCTGCCCAGTGGAGGAGATGTCGTTAAAAGATTTTGGGCTAAAAAAAAGCCCTGCCCTGCCATACCCATATCTATTAGCCAATTAGAATATATCGACAATTTTGAAGAGGGTCACCCAGGGAACATTCTGGCAAAATTTCATTGAAATTGGCCCAGCAGTTAAGGAGAAGAAGAAATTTTAAGAAAGTTGACCACGCACGACGGACGAGTAGATTCTAAAAGCTCCCATTGAGCACGTTGTGCTCAGCTGATTTAAAAAGGAAGAAAATAATACGGACCATACAGCCGACTAATGAACGCACAGGTGAACACTTATACACTCAAAACAGTTCTTATTTCCTTTTTCAAATGACTTCTGCTCGAATTTGAGTTATCAATTATATTTTTAATTAGAGGTGTCGCAAAGTGGACCTCAACAAGTGATTTATCCATGATGAAAAGCTATTTTCACAGGGAAGTCTTTTACTCCATGAGTCGGAACCTAGAGACAATTTTTGGACGAAGTTCAATTGTGATTTCGACATATGTGATTCCAAAATCGGGCTCTTTCTCGGGTCATTGACAACATTTGTGTCAAGTTTTATGATTTGGGTCAAAAGGTTGTTCAGTTATAGTAGAAACTGTTAACTGTTAATATTTACTGATGACCGTCACATGTATGACCCTGAAACAATGGGGCATTTCTTTGGGACATGGGCAATATTTGTGTAAAGTTTCATTATTACAGGTCAATTGCTTCTCCGTTTATCTAGCGGAAAGCAAAAGGTCAATGGACTGAGAGACGGACATGATTAAATCAATATATGCTACGCTACTTCAAAGTTGGGGTACAGTTAATAACACCGTGAAATTGATAAGGTAAACGATTTTGGAATGATTTAGGCATTATATTGAATGAGTAAGCGGAGCGAGTTTTTAGTTAAATTTAAGGGAGGGAATCCAATGTCGCCTATTTTGTTCAGGATGAACAAAATTAGCGATATATAAAACGTATATAAAATAAGCATTAAAGTTCAATCAGTAGCTTTCTATTTCGCCAAGAACCAATCATACGCTTTAAATTTGAATTATGTCAGTGAAATCGCGATTTGGTTCTTGCTTAATTCATTTTGAATGTACATGTTGATCTTATTTTTTTTTTTGATAACATTGAGCGTTTTTGAATGGTTTGAGTGAGTGTTTGGAATGAATGAATGGAGCGCTGTGTGAGCGATTAAGAATGTTTTTAATTGAGATGAATGTCAATTTCACGATGTAACTGTATGATGGTGCTCTTAAAAGTGTTGATGTGTAAGAATGTGAAGAAAACGAGTTGAACTAGTTGGTTTGTTTCAAATGACAAATTGTCTTGGTGATGGAATGCAATTGGGCAAAGAAATTCACAATTCAATTGAAGATGAGGTGGCAAGTTTTTTTTTGGATGAGTATGGGTTTTTAAAATGAAACTTTCATGTAGATAACTGAAATATGACGGAAAACAAACGACAATCTGTTGCACAAATATTTATTAACTTTAAAAGTGTATCATCACTTTAAGAAGAGATTTTTAATTTCGTAGCTTAGACAGAAATTAACAATATAACACGTTGTCAAAAGTTAAATGTGTAATAAGGCCGTTTAGAAAGAGAAACTATACCTTTAAAAGAAGCTATAACATAATTCTACGAAAAACAGGTCACGGCCTTACCAAATAAGCAGATCACGTGATTGGTCTGTGCTATTGCCACAATACTGAGAAAACAGATCGCGACATTACCAAATAAGCAGATCACGTGATTGGCTAGTGCTTTTGTCAATTACTGACCTTATAAGAATTGGCTTATCACATGATTTCCAAATATAGTAATGCAAACATGTGATACTAATATATTCGTACGCAACTTTCAATAAATATCGTTTAAAACATAAATGGACGTGTTAATAATATACATGAAGTGATAGTTGCGTAATTGTACAGCATTCTTACTTTTTGATGAAATAAACTGTATGTCTTTGTCCATTTGAGATATACAAAAAGGCCGAAGTGTATTCACATCCTGTTCACGTGATATGTGTTCTCAAAAAAACCCGAAATGAAATTATCTTGTGTTCATTTTGCGGTTTTGTTAAATCTAAGTTGGAATTGCTCCGCATTCCAACTTAAAAATCGGTCTCAAAAGGCTCTTTTGAAACAATCAATTTCCATTTATTTTGTCAACATACTTGTCAAACCGGTTAGATCTGTTTTCAAAAAAGATGTTAGGTATGGTGCAACAGCACACCATTATATTGTGAAATACTTTCTGTGATTTATTTCATATTATAGTTTTTGAATTCAATGATCTATAATTTATTTTTTATATATTTATCATTCAGTGAAATAGAAATCGATATATTGCTAAACAACCTTACAGGTATAAAAACTATTATGTCCATTTATGTTGTGATAACACACCTACCTTAAAAAGATCGACACGTTTACAAAATTAGAATGACATATATGACATATGTGTTTATAAAATAAGTCAAAATAAATTGCTTGCATAACTATGTTTAGGGCGCAAGTTTTATACCAACGTTAGTAGCAGTACCTGGGGAGTACTTTAGTCTGTACTTTGTTCAAATTTGGGCCAATTTCATCCAACAGTCTTGCAGTTGCTTGTTCTGTACAAAATGACCCTTTTCCACAATGTTTTGGCTATACCGATATAGCTATGGCAGTATTGTGTTGCTTAACTGCATATGCTTATGAATAGCTTCATTTTGATTTATAATATACCTGGACAAATTGCTTTTTCTAGGCAAATGAAGTGTCTGAAATTTGGGCCTCAAACACTTTACATGAACCTTAATCTAAAGAAATACAAATACTAATTGTAGTCGAACTCTTGTGCACCAATTTTTTGACGTAATTCAGAACCCAAGTAACACCGGCCCGACCTGGGATCAGAAACGTCGAGGTTGAAAGGTTAAAATGACATCACTTGTGTCGAAACCGAGGTCGTTCTGATGGAAACCCTGTTAACTCGGGTCGAAACCGAGTCCCATATGAACTTCCCCTAGGAGATTTCACGGCTCACTACGCAAAATCTACCTATAGGTCTGTAGGTGTTCTTTTCAAAATGTTTTGAGAACATTTTCATCCGTATCGCAGGACTAAATCATATTACCGCTATTATCGACTTAAATGTTTTCTCGGTTAATTTCACTTTCTTGACGAAGGCGACATAGATTTGTCAGCGAGATCTAAGGTATGGGTGATTTTGTTTATCAAACCACAATATTATGGGTACAGTACTTGGTGGAATGGTGTTGCCTAGTCAACTCTTGAAGAACTCACAACATAGGGTTTCGGAACTGTAAAATACTTTTTGCACTTTCCTGCCGTTTATGAAAGCTCTCGTATACTGTGCAGTACAGAGTTCTGTCCTCGGAATGGGATGCTATTTTCAGACACATTGAAATATGTAACTGTTCAAAAATCGAGACTGGTAGACTGTATAGACTAAGATCAGCCTGCACAGATAAGCAGTCTGATCTAGGGCTACATACACTGTCACACTGCCTGTTTTGTACTTAATCATTGCAGGAAAACTTGTGCAAGACTACTTGAAGTGTGTCAAAATAGGTAAAAAGCTTGAAATATAATTTGAATTCAGCAGGATAAGGATAAGTAGGTTAGCATCAGGATAAAAAAGGGTAAGTATAAGGATAAAAAAAAAAAAGTTTTAAAAAAAGGATTAAAAAACTAGGTTAGTATAAGGATTTAAAAAAAAAATAGGTTAGTATAAGGATTAAAAAAATAGGTTAGTATACGGACTTAAAAAATGGGTTAGTATACGGGTTTAAAAAATAGTTAAGTATAAGGATTTAGAGAAAATAGGTTAGTATAAGGATTAATAATAATGATGATAATAATAATAATAATAATAATAATAATAAAAATAATCATAAAATTGCGATAGTCAGTAAACATGTGAGTATAGAAATGGTTAGACATTATTATTCATGAAAGCAATCCATATCACCAAAGATATAACACTAAATAATCTCTTTTTATATACCGACGAATATGTTCGTCCATTGGTATCATTCTGTCTGTCCGTCAGTTCGTTTGTACGTCTGCAATTACTTTTAGAACGCAACAACTTTGCTAGATTTGTATTAAATTTTCGCACTATGTTCCTAGTCACCTGACCTTACGCATTTTGTCGGGGTTTGTGAAATATCTCGCTGTATTGTGTGTATTTCCGTTTATTTATCGTCGCTACCGTAGTACATGCCCATATGAGCGACGCCCTCAGAAGGCGGTTAGTTGTTACGGGGGATGTGCAAGGATACATGACAAAACTACTGCTGAGATCCGCCATGGTTCTTTAACGTGCTCGGTGTAAAGCACCGTCTCACGGGGCCTCGGTTTAACGTCTCATCCGAGAGACAATTAGTTTTGTTAGTGTCAGCCCTGGAATCGAACCCACGCAGTCGAATTTCAATGGTTTTGAGGTCCGACGCTCCACCAACTGAGCTAATCGGGCTGGTAATGGTGGCTAGTGTGGCTCGCTATATTACGGGAAAAGGGAGCCTTTATACCCCCAATCTTGTGAACGCAGATTATCCGTCAGCTGATCTTAGTTGACAGGTTTTATGATATTTTCTGCGTCATTGAAAAGGGGTCTTCAAATCACTAACCTTATTTAAGCAACTATTCAGACGTACAAATATCTTTAAACACAACTCATCCTACGTGTATGGTTTGAATGGATGAAACTTGCACAGAATGTCCCTAGTAATTCCTAGAGGTTTTTTAGTATCTTGCTACGCCCTGGAAAAAGATGCCAAAAAGCCAGAAGCTGTGCGAATGCAAGTCTTCTTCATTAGAGAACAGATTTCATTTTTTTCAAGAACGTTCTTAGTGTCAAATGTGGGTGTTGTTTGCCGCATCACTGTAAAAAAGGCTTTACAGCGATCTGTTGATTTCATACAGGCACATGCTTTCCTACTTGGCTAGACTGAATTATTTTAAAATGCTCCAAAACGGTTCACGTAGATATGTGTCTGTATAAAATTAACAGATTGGTTTAAAGGGGTGGCGGACATTCGACACATTCCAACATCGCAATACTTTCAGTGCTTTGATTTAGAAAATTCACAGATCGAATATGCAGTACTTTCCAGTTCACGGAAAAGTTCGATCGGTGTTCCGAATGCAACCGAGTACTGAGTGTATAGTATGAAAAAAATATCTAACGATGTTGGGGAAATTGATAATTGTCGAGGCTCTGCCGAGACAACTATCAATTCCCACAACCGAGTTAGATATTTTTTTCATACAATACACTAAGTTTGTATTATATTTATCTTATAATTTTGTTAGCCTTGTTTTCTTCAAGGTTCTTTTAACAGAAATACAAGTTTTTTTTGCCATATTTCTAAAAATAACCGTATTATGTCATTGTTCTAAAATTGTCCTTGTAGTTTCATTAAAAAATCACATGGAGTGTTATCACACGAATATTTGTATGGTTATAAGATAAAATCAATTCTTTGCGTGCATGTACTCCGAAATGAAAAAATAAAAAAATAAAAAAAAAATAATAAAATAAAGTGACAAGACTTTGATTCTGACTATTTTTAAAAGTCCATTGGTTTGATTAAATCAAAACTAACATCATGGCTTTAGCTTTGTTATTATTTCTTAAATCTTTATCAAAACAGGTTTTTTTTACTGTAAACTCAGGTGAGCGATCTAGAATCACTATCGCGCCTCGTTTCTCAAAAAGCATGTTTCATTTTATTGATCTATCGATTTGTTGAATGACTCTGAAGTCTGTTGTTAATCACACAATTAGATATTGTTTTGAATAATTCGGATGTGTTTAATTCTCAATTTGTCTGAAATCTGGTTATCAATTTAATCAATTCAGGAACATTTAAAAACAGTCTTCGGTGATTTTGTTCAACATTTATTAAAGATAAATCTAAAAAAATAACAATTATGTATGATAAAGTCAATTCTTTTTAATGTAACTAATCGATGCAGTGGGTGGTTTCTGAGATAAAATAATTTTGACTTATAGCAGTAAATAAATAAATAAATGAAGAATGCTTAATTCGGTGATAGTTCGTGGATGCTTCCCCTGTAGTAAGAGGAAATGTGTCTTTATGTTCTGCTTGGCTGTTTCAACCATTACTTTATATTTTCTAATGGCGACAGAGGCGCCATTGTTGAGAATGCCTATTTTTCAGCAGCATAACAATGAGGATGTCAGCAACAAAACAAACTTGAATTTGCGAGGTCATCAAACAATTCCGAAAATTATTCATCAAATTTGGAACGACGAGAATGTCCCTGTTGAGTTCATGGATAACGTTAAAAGTTTGGTTCGTGATAATCCTCCACCAGATTGGAAATATTACTGGTGGACAAAAGAATCTGGCTTAAAACTCGTGAAGGACAAATTTCCGAGTTTAATGGGAATTATGAATGGTAAGATTGCAACGTTTCAGTTTTAAAAAGGATCCATCAAAATGATAAGGACCAGTGCGTGACATTTCCATCAATTTCAAATGTGCCCAAAGCAAAGATTCTGGTCAGTCTGTGCATCCGCACAGTCTGACCAGAGTCTCCATTATGCGATTTTGGGATAAATAAGATCTCAAAGTATCTGTAGACAATTAGGCAATATTTTTGTTACACTATGTAACTGTCTAGGCTGCTAAATGTTTGCACACGTGAGTCGAATTGTTAGAAATGTCACACTCAGGCTCATATCATTGTGATTTATAGAGCTTCTTAGTAATTACATATTGTGGTCAAACTTCACTTTCGTATTTTATATTTCCCTTATATTTTCTTCTATAGAAAGAGCAATAGGCTTGCTTGCATTAGCAGAATTAGGCTATGAATTCAATACAATTTAGAAAAAAAATAGAAAAAAATATGGGCATCTACACACATACGTAGTGACACAAACTTCATTGATAAAGGGCAAAGAATATTATACATAAAAAGATGCTATTTTTGGTTAGTTTGTTTCATTGTAAGATCGAGTCATCGTTCATTGAGTGATCAACAAAAGCTATATTTCCACGGATTGTGGTACCGATATCATTCATATTGGTGAAACTGTCAGTAGTTATTCCTATGGATATAAGTGCTAATTATACAAACGTGCAACCAAAAATGACGACGCGTCTGTTAAGCAACCGTCGCTATGGAAACCGAATGATGCGCTTTCGGGGCACTTTAAATTTTAAACTCACTGTTGAGAAAGAGAAAGAAAAGCCAAATTCCCAAGATTTAAAAAACATGTTGTGTTTAAATAAGCATCGAATGCTTAACCAGGGTACTTGCAACCATAAAGTAAACTAAAAAAAGGCTCGACGCAGGAAGAGGCCGAATTAACCAAGACGACGTTATTTTAACGGAAAGAATGTAACGTCGGGGCACATGAAATGGTAATTACAACTAATATGGATTTTTGTTTAATAGAACGCGGTTTATTGCATTCAAATTGCGTCTCAAGTTGAACAATGAAGATAAGAATTAAATTCCTCAACACCAATTCTGGGGTTGTTTTATTTAAGTGTTATCGAGGATTGATAACAGTACTTCTACTTGAAATATTTAATGCGTTTAAAGTTGAAATCAAGAGTCTCTTATAAACGGTTTTGCAAATCTCAAGCATCAATCGTTTTAAAGATTTTCACTTGAAAGAGTTATATGTATTTGTGAAAATGTGCACTGACTTTTTGGGAAGATTTAATTGACGGGGCTTGATATGATTTCACTGTTTAATTTATATATATAAAAAAAATGCTGAATAAGGCAATCAAGAGTAGGTCTGACGTCCATGGATTCACTTTTTTGCCCCGAGACGCCGCACCCTTCTCAATTTAATTTGACATGGAATTGAGTGTGTTCATGCCATTGTACTGAAATTTGGAAAATTAGTAGTCAGAAGACATATAATTCAACTCATCCAATTTTCTATGGCGTCGGATATCTACGTTTGAAAATATGATTAAAGTCTCAAAACTTTTTGATAGCCCCTCGTATGTAAATTAATGGTGGCCTTGAGTGTTGTTCTGTGATAGTTATCAAATCACCTTGTAGTAAGTTTTTGTAAATAACCGTAAGGTCCGTTTGACTTCTATATGGACCAACATTTCGCCGATAATCTCAGAATTGAATTATTGAAATGTATTTTCCATCTATTACCATGACGAATCATGTTTTTCATAATTTTTGAATGTAAAATAATGCTTTGTCCGTCCGTCTACATGTTCACTTCCAGCTTTTCATACCTTCTTGTGTCTGTATTAAACGGAACAGCGAATTTAATAACCAAAATAGTTCTGATTTGCATAGGGGCCGAGTCAAAAGTATATGATTTTAAGTGAGTCGTTTTGGTATAAAATCGAGTATTTTTCAAAATTAATTTTCTCGAAGATTTTTAATTCCTTGGGATATCAAATCTGAGTGTATACTCTCTTTGTTTAAAAACCTTTTGGTCAGGTAAATGGTAATTGTTCTTATCTATTCTGAAACGAACCCCATATTCACATATTAAGACCAATCGAAAAGCATTATTTAACGAAGTCGTTGTGAATTTCACGAGGAAAACTAGATAAGCAGGCGAGTAATAACGGTACAATTCAGGTGAAAATTAAGTTTAAGATGACATGACCGTCGATATGCTAATTAGCATGACCAAATAAGGAATAATGGACATTTCTTCTGTCAAATCTTAAGTGTAAAACCACGTGTTTTTTTTTTACTATATATTTACATCTTGTTACTACTAAACAGCCTTCTGCACCCCTCGTGTTTAAGAGTGGTAAATGCGAAAATATTAACATTAACCAGATAGACAAAATCATTATTTTTAAGTCATGTTATTTTCAAAAAATATTTTGGAATGGTATTAAGCAGAAATTAAGATTTTACCACATACAAATTCTTCATTAAAACTCAATTTTATGCACTTGCTGAAAAAGTCGATCCATATTGAAGTCAAACGGACTCTACAGTTAATAACATCATGAAATTGACATCCATCTCGATCAAAACCATTCCAAATCACTGGCTCAGTTCAATTCATTCGTTCCAAACACTCACTCAAACCATTATAAATCACTCCAAACCCTCTGAAAAAAAGATAGAATCACCAACGATACTCAAAATAAATAAAGCTAGAAAAAAACACGCCATTTTACTATCATAATTCTAAGTGTAAGGGTCTGATGCCTTCTTTAAAAAAAAGGACAGCTATCTATAGAACTTATATGCATATTTTATTTAAGGGAGGTAATGGATATCGCTATTTTTTTCATCCTGAACAAAATTTGCGATATTGGATTACCTCCGATTAAATTCACTCAAAACTCGCTTAAACTCTAAAATCATTCCAAAATCACTAATCTTTTCAATTTCACGATGTTCTTAACACGGTGTTACATGCAACAGTGAACACTATGCCCATATTCCCGGGGCGGAGGGGATGGCACTCTGAATTGTTGCCCGATGACAAGATAAAAATAGTTTTCACTAATTTATTTCAGATAATTTCGGCGAAATATTGGTCCATATAGAAGTCAAACGGATTTTAGCTATGAGAGAAAAAGGTATATCCCTACTTTTACACATATGTATCTTCTTTTTCAGATGTTTCCGACCTTATGCGTTCTGATATTCTACGTTACTTAGTCATCTACGAGTTCGGTGGTGTTTACTTCGACCTTGACACAGTTAGTGTAAAATCACTCAACAATTTCGTGGAAACTCATCGATGTTCCGTAGCACTCGAGCCTGCAGAACACTTCTTTGCCGCACAAACAGATTTTCTATTAACGAACTCCGCATTGTTTTGCATTCGCAGACATACATTCTTTGAAAACCTGGTGTTGCATGTAAAAAGAAAACCTAAGAACTGCAAGGTCGCTTTTAAATGTACAGGACCGTCAGTGGTGTCTCGGGTCTGGAAGGAATTCAACAAAACTGGTCGTTTTTCTGGCGACCTCCCAGACGTCCAGACTTCAGAGGTATTCCAGGATGTCTATGATATCAAAGATCAGAATAAGCGTTTAAATAAGAATTGCAAAAACCTTGCTAAATTAGCACCCTACCAATCAAATGTCTGCTCTAATTGGATCTCAAGAGGAAAAGAAAATAGAAATTTGAGTGAACTTGCATTAACTTATCATACGTGGTTTCACGTTATTAGTAAGAAAATGAAGATTTCAGATAAAACTCATATCAAACAGATTATTCCACATTCGCTTATATATGAAAAGGACTTTTAGCTCGGTATTATTTTCATCTTTTTTCTTGGTTCCGAAAATGTATTCAATCGATAAGAATTTTCTACAAAAAATGCTTTTGATGAAAACAAAGTACGCTCAGTGAAGTAAAGTTTCAGACTCGCTGCTATAATGTGTGACCTTGCTAAACCGAAAATATGCTCCGAAGGTCGTTTTTTGACACTGATTCAACTATCTCCGGGGTGTCTTTACGGTCGTAACGGAAAGGCCTTTCAGTGCTTTGAAATGTTCAGCTTTGCACAATTAAAGGATCCACTAAGTGATATATTGATACTTTTTATCAAGTTTTACAGCCCTTTATATAATTTGAATATCATGGGTTCGGTGCAAGACTGTAGTAAGTGTATAAGATGTATATACACTTACTACAGTCTTACACCGAGCGCTCGATATGTGTTCAATGTTCTACCAATGCATTTTGCATCATTTTATAATCCTAAACGCAGGTCTGGTTAGCATCAGGTCAGGTTCAAACAAGAGATGTTTGTTAAACATTTATGCCCCTCCCATAAGAGTAGGTCAATGGCACATTATTTGTAAATCAACAGAGGACAATAACTCACAAAATATGAATGGTTCTTGTGCACTGCACTTCTCCTCAAAGAGATCTACCCACCTGTGTAGTTTCATGATTCCAGCTTGCATACTTCAGACATGATCCAGACAAAAATGGTATTCAGGCGGACCGACCGACAGACAAGTGCAAAGCAATACAACCCCTCTTCTTCGAAGGGGGCATAATAAAAGTGTAATAGTTACCCTTATTTCACTGAATTTAAACTTTCTTTGAAATAAATTGCGATTTTTTCATTAGTTCCCCCCTGCAAGTAACCAAGAAAGATGATTAACAATCCAAAAATTAAAATGGGACTTTTCAAACTGAAACTGCCATTATTTCTCTAGATCCTCCATAGAAAATGGCGAAAAGAACATGTATGAACTGTTCCTTATTTGGATTTTCTGCGCCATGGCGCAAAAGCTCCAGCCCGTAAATTTCTAGACAAAAAATCTGTGTTAGTGCTACAAGTGTTACACTGTACTAAAGTTGTTAAAAGACTTCAATCATATCGATAATTCTGGTTGCCATGGTAACAAAAAGGTTGAAAAAAAAATGAAAATTTAAAGAAAAAAATCAAATAGCAGTAGGACGAAATTAAAGTCCATTTCTCTCAAAACCACCCTAAATGTATCAAAACAATCTTCTGGATTATAACATGTACAATCTATTTTTTCAACTATACAAAGCAGCCAGTATAGGCTAGGATCAGAAGTACTGCCTGTCTGTGCAGGCTGATCTAAGTCTTGACCGTGTGTATTTCTTGCGAATAGCTTGAAAACAGTTAATTGCAAATGGAATAGTTTCATGGTTATTGAAGCCGGAAATTGAAATGACAAATAAACACTTAAATATAAATTCAATTATATGTTTCTTTTTTTTTCAACAAATACAACTTAATCTCATGTGCAAACAAGTGAAATACAAAAGTTACATTAAGTAACACGACCAAGTTACATTTTCATACTCGAGTTCCATTATGAAACAAAAGGACCATGATGTTCCTATATCACTCACCTTTGTCTCCTTGAACCCTTGCTTACTAAATTGAAATCGCCTTTTTAAAAAGTTAATTAAATGACAAATAATGGCCAACTCCGCAAACTCATTATTGTTACCTAATACACTGTAAAATTACCAACCTTTCATATGACCAGACACACATTTTCAGCAAGTTTGAGAAAGTTTGGACTTCTAGAATGCCACGAAAGATATATTCTATAAAGCTCCTTATCCCATCATAATTTTGGATTGCATCCAAAATCAATATCGTCCTTCCTAGTATAGCCAGAAAAACGTCTTGAGTAAGTTGGAGAAGTAGGAGTAAAAATTATGATTTCTAAAATGGTAAAAAGGAAATCTAGAAAGCTACTTTTCCTGTGACATAGCTTGTGACATAGCTTGGAATGCACTCAATATCAATAAGGTTCTTCTTTAAGACAAGACAAACATCCTAAGAAAGTTTGAGTCAAAATTGTGACATTTAGAGTTGTAACAGGAAAAGTGTATATAAGGGATTACCAGTGAAATTTCAGCAGTAGACAGGATTTGACGGAAAAAAACAAGATGGCGTCCAGCGCACGTGTAGTTATAATATGCCAATCGGGGGGTTTCGGGTTCCAAAAATAACTTCTGACACCAATAAAGTGTCAACTCACCAGTGTTTGCTGATGTAATACTGTTCAATCCGTTGGGCTTGCTCGTAGTCGGTAGTGCGTTCGTAGATCTCGGTAGGGGTTTGTCGTAGTTTGGTTTCGTTAGTTCAATTCGGTAGTTGTAGAAACACGTCCGTTCTCGACGGCTAACAGATGCAGAAGGGCGATTGTCACGCTCAGCTCTCGCGCCAGACGAGAGATACACCATTAGCCAATCAGATGTTTCCATTACCCGGATGTAGTAAACAACGGAAGTAGGAAGTCCACTTTCACTTTCACTACACTCCCCCCGTTCTATTTGAAAGGAGTTAAGCCATACGTTGTTGTACCACAATTGAAGTTGTACCATAAATGTCGTTGTACCATGATAGTCAACAATAATGAAATGTCGTCGTTCCAAGATTGTCTACAATAATGGAATGTCGTCGTACCAGGATTGTCTACCCATTACATAGTAGTACCATGATTGTCTACCAGAACCAGTGCTAGTACCAAAAGAAATCATTTGTTGTACCAGTACTCCAAATACATAATCGTTGTACCAAACAAACAGTTATACCAGTACCATGAAAGTTGTACCATAAGCATTGATGTGTCAAGCTGTACCAGTACCACAAACCACTAGTCAAGTTGTACCAGCACCAGTTTCGAAAGTCATACTATGTACTTCAAACATTTTGGTAATAAGAATGGAAAACATCTGAGACATCTCGTTTGTTCGTCTTCAAAGAGAGAAGGGGGAGGCACTTAAGCCGCAATAGCCTATGTCTCCCGATCAACTCCTCCTGGGATTTCGTTTGTTGGTTTTACTTGTATAGTCTAAGGGTGTTGACTGTGGCCAATTTCAGGACGTCCTTCCAGGTCATCTCTAAGCGGGAAGCCACAGATTCAGCAACCATTCCAAGAAATCCGGGTGTACTATAGGTCCGAGACGGATGAATGTCGCGACAGGGGAAATACGGTGAGTCGGATTCCAAAAGGAAATGATTTGATGGCACACGCTGTAATCCACCGATTGCAAGTCCATTGAAAGTGTCCACCGCTCGGGTAGATCCAAAGAAGGTGTTCGGGAACGCCGATATCCACACTTCCACCAGTAATGCTGATCCACCGAAGCAATGTAGATGAATTGGTTGGTCCCTAGGGAGAATTGCTTTCATCTGGCCAAGGGCTGAGAAGTATACGTAGTCTCCTTTCCTTGTCGTTCCTCTACAATGAATCACCACTACATGATGGGCCTTTCGTAGGCATCTTTCAAACGTCACGAACTGTGTTGACCACTAATCGGCTGTGGTTGTTAAATCTTAACCATTTTCTCCAACACCAGAAACTTGGGGCACCTTGAGAAGTTGATCCAGATCGTCCTCTGCCGTTGTCAGTTGCATGGCTTTCTTTGGATGCAGACCTATAGTACACTTTACTCCTTGACCGTGCAGACTAATCAATTCCGTTGGGGGAGGGTAAGTTTCCGGATCGCAGAAGTTAGCAGTAGCTCCAATAACGTCGACTCTGTAGTCTGGTTTTGGTGAGATGTCACTACAAACTTCTGCAAAGCACGCGTTAAGTTTTCTTGCCACGGTTCTGGTCCTATCCAAATGGAAATGACTATCGAAGGCTTTAGGTAAAGGCTTTCGGTCCCCCTGCTCAGTAACTCTACGTGGTTTACCAATGGGCGGTCTAGCTGAATCTTCTAGCGGCTGCGGCATCGGCATCAGAGCAATAAGCCGGAACGGTAGCGCGGTTCGAGTCTTGCAACCAGAATACTCAGAGTTCTCCAGTGGAATAACATAGCAGGGCAGCTCAATGGGCGAAGGGTGAATCTCTCAGGAATACGGGAGGTTCCTTCGACACACAGGGCTTTGACAGACTCAACAAAACTTCGGGTGATGTCCTGGTTCATCTCCGGTTTCAGCAATTCGGTACTGTCAACGTACACGGCGAGGTTGTGCAAAGTTGAACATCCTCCAAGCATTCATCCGGCGATCAACTTCAGGGCCGAAAGTCTCCTCCTGGTCAAATCTTCAGTTAGTGCAAGTCCCTCATTGAAAATCTCGGGGAGTTGGTCCTGTACTCCACAAAATCCTTGACGATCCAATGGTTGATTTCTCAATCTCTCCTGCTGGCGTCGGCGACGAGCAGCACATCGGTCGGGTTTTGAGAGTGATGGGAATGATTCTATCCGTGGATTTCCTTTCGTTTCCTCCACTTTCCTAGTTTGATCCATCGATGGGCTAGTCTGCACGGTCGCTGGCGCGAACAATTTAACGATTGGAGCGGTTGTCTCCACACGTCGTACAATGGGAGCAGTTGTCTCCACATTTCTTTACTTCTCCAAGGGCTGGCGAGCGTCAGGCGAACCATGATGCGTCCTCTTGGAGACTCTAGGACTTCTCCTGGTTGGTCGATTTGAAGAAGGTTTCAATGTAGACTTAGTTGGTCCATTCCCCTTCTGTCTTGACGAAGGTCCTTTTCGGTGATCTTTCCTTGGTGATCTAGATCTGTTCGAATGTCGGGAGTTCGTAATCACCAAGGAGGGTATTATTGCTGGGTGATCCTCCGCCGTAGATGTTGAGGGTTTGGTTGGCTTGGGTTTAACACGATCAACCTTCTTCACTGGCTTTACAAGTTCTTCCCTGGATGGAAACCTAACGGGAGAAAAGTGCCTTGTGGTAGGAACGTCGGTTTCCATAGGCTCCTGAGAAACATCCACTTGGGGCTTGTCCTTGGTGACCCTAACTGGTGATTCGGCAACTTCGTCGACAACTTGGAAATCCATAAGGAAACGCTCTTCGCTGTCGCTGTCAGTGGCCGGCTCAGCAGGGGTGTCATCCTTGGCTGTCGCTGCGTTGTTAGAAACAACAGTGATCTTGGGATCGAAGTCTAGGCGAATGTCTCTCGTTGGGCCTGCAGGGTCTGCACTTGGTCTCTTCCTACGTCCTCGAACTGGCGCAATGTTAGTTGAAATCCAGCTCTCGGTCTGAAACTCCATGTCCAGGGCTTGCTTTGCCAAATTGGTCAACCAGGATTTGTTGTGGCGATCCTTGGCTATCTTCACTTGACGAAGATGAGCAGTCTTGAAGGCGGCATACTTTGCGTCGCAGAGAAGCAGCTTGTGGATCAAGTCCTTCTTTCGCACCTATTTTCCATCATCAGAGGCGAGTTCCATTCTTTCCAGGAATTCCATGTTGAAACTTGTAGTAGATACTAGTAAGTTGGTGTTTCGAGTTCAGATGTGGAATTTATCTCTAGATGACGGAAAGCTGTCAAACCTGCAGTCAGTGGTGCTGAACGCTAATAGGTCCCTTGTGGTGAATCTCTAGAAGCGTTTGCGGTACTGTGCGGGTGTCACAGAAGATGCCTCTTTTCGTATGTTATGCTACACCTGAAACGAGAAGGAAGAAACAAAATTTAATCACGAGCATTTATTATTACACAACCCTTGCATTTGTACTTGGTGATTTCCAGGGCATCCGAGGCGGTGATATCGACACATGAACCGAGGTACCATTCATCACAGTAGTCGCACTGGATCATAAATCGACCTCCATCATCATCATCCCCCCACCCACTTTGATTACTTGGGCTAGACTGCCAGGTATGTATCCAAGCTGGTAGATCCCTTGAGTTGCATGGTTTCATTCTATCATGGTTAACAACAAGTATGGTCTTTCTTAACTTGACTGTATACAGGCTGGGTGATAATTTTTTGATGATTACGACTGGACCCTTCCAAGGAGAACATAATTTCTTACATTTACCTTTCAGGACTGCTGAGTCAAGAAGATAGATGACGTCACCTTCTTGGTATAGGCGTTGGAGAATTCGAACGTCGTAGTCCCTCTTCATTCTACGTAGGGAAACGTTGAGGTTCTCACGAGCCACTCTGTTGGCGACGTCCATAGCTGTTGTTAATCTTGCATGGTATGAATCTGGGCTGCCATTCTGTTCAGCTCGCAGTGGATACATAATGTGGGCTGGTATGTTGACTTCTCTACCTAGCATCAGCATGTTCGGCGTGAAAACAGTTCTCCTGTTGACTGCCGCTCGTAGGGCTCCGGCTATCTGTTGTAGATATTGGTCCCAATTGTTCTGTCGCTTGTTCACAAAACATCGGACGGCACCCATCAAGGTACAGTTGAAACGCTCAACTTGGCCATTAGCTGACGGACCTTAGGGTGTAGTTCTAGCCTTGTAAATCTGTAGAATGTCGCATAACGCTGAAAAGAGATTAGATTCAAAGTTCCGGCCTTGATCACAAAATATCTGGAAAGGTACACCAAGCCTAGAAAAGAAATGATCCACAGCCGCGGCGGCTGTCTCTTGTGCAGTCTGAGATGGAAGCGAAATTCATTCAACCCATTTTGTAAATTGGTCAACCATCATCAGAATGTACTCATTACCATTCCTAGTCTTGGGTAGAGGACCTAAAAAGTCTATGTGGACTCGCTCCATTGGTGCATCTGCCTGATTCTCTTTCATGGGAACTTTGCCATATTCTGGTGACTTTTTCTGCAGGTTACAGGTTGGACAAGAAATGACATACCTGGTTACATCAGTTGAAAGACCATACCAAAAGAACTTCTCTTTCATCCGTGCTTTTGTTCGTTGGACTCCCTGGTGTCCACCAGATGGAAGATCGTGGTTCCATGACAGGGCTTTGTCTTTCACACTACTTGGTACAACCAGCACAGGTACATCATCTTTCTTCTTGAAGAATAACACACCATCAATCATACAGAACCGTGTCGTGTTCAGACAGTAGAATTTGTTTGCTCGACTCGCCAAGAACAGGTCCCTCTCAAATGGTTCTTCGTTATTGTTCAGCCAACCTAAAACGAAAAACTAAATCATCATCATTATACTGGGCCTCCATAAGGTCAGGAATACTGAAGCTCCAACACAATAATGTGTTGCCACTCGCAGTACTCGTATTAACGTTGAGGGCTTGTGGTCTTGTTAAATTTTCCACTTTCGGCGGTGTAACAATACATCCCTCCCCGTCTTCCCATGGATATTCGAGATTCCCAGAGAACAAAGATTCGATTAGTTTCTGATCAATCAAGCAATTTGCATTCTAAATGTGTGTCCCTATGCCAATGCCAATTTCCCGATGAACGGCTCCGCTTTTCGCCTCGAGTTCTAACACCGAGACCCCCACGTCCCCGGGTTTGACCGCTTGATCCCATCCTGGTGTACACAGGAGTTCTGCCCTGATCCATTACTTTCACAGGGTGACCCTCTCCTGGGCCCACGTACTAACGGAACAGTATCGTCATACTCTTCTTTAAAGCGTTTCCAATTTTTATCTCGGCGCGTTGACAGTAAGAACACCCCCCACAAGGCAAAGCGCTTAGCCCCCCCATAATCATCACTTACCAGTGGCCTTTCTGGAAAGTGCATCCGCATTGTTGTGCTTTGGTCCTGGACGATGGCGGAGTATCATGTTATACTGTGATAACTCCTCCATCCAACGAGCGATTTGTCCCTGGGGTTCCTTAAACCTTAATAACCATGTTAAGGTTGAGTGATCCGTGCGCACAGTAAACGGTTTGCCGAGTAAGTAATACCTGTATGGATAATATATATATCCTACCACAGCTAACTGTTCCTTCCTGGTGGCGAGTACCTCTTTTGTTCCTTGGACAGGGCGAAGCTATCATAGGCTATTACTTTTTCTTCTCCATTCTGGACCTGTATAAGCTCGGCACCAATCGCGGAATCTGAAGCGTCAGTGTCTAGTATATACGGGTCATGATGATTGGGGATTCCAAGTACAGGTGGCGAGGTCAATGCTTGTTTAAGTTGATTAAAAGAAAGTTGTTGTTCAATTCTACAATGAAAATTTCCTTTACCAGTGATTTGATAGAGTGGAGAAGCGAGTTTTGAAAAGTTTTTGACGAAATTACGGTGGTAATTAGCTAAGCCCATGAATCTCTCTACATCTTTAGAATTTTGGGGGACTGGCCATTCCGACACGACCTTGACATCTTCTTTAGACATCGCGAGTGTTTCTCCCATTACGATACGACCCAAGAATTCTACCTCTTTTTGAAAGAAAACGCATTTCTTCGGCTTTAAACGTAACCCATACTCGCGAAATCTCTGCATGGTCTCGCGAAGATTAGCAATGTGATCGTTAAAAGTTTTCCCCAAAACTAAAATGTCGTCTAGAAACGCGAGAACGATTTTCCAACTCAACCCCCTTAAAACTAAGTTCATGACCCTAGAAAAGGTTGCTGGCGCGTTACAAAGTCCGAAGCCCATTTTGACATGCTCAAACAGCCCATACTTGGTGTGGAATGCTGTTTTTATTCCGGTCTTCTTTCTTGATGTTAACTTGCCAGTAGGCTGAGTTGGCGTCTAGCTTGGAGAACCACATGTTACCTTCCAGGGTGTCTAAACAGTCGTCGACGAGCGGTAGTGGGAACACATCTTTGACGGTGACGTTGTTTAACTGGCGGTAGTCAATGCACCATCTAACTGAGCCATCCCGTTTCCGGATCAGTACTGGAGCTGCTGCCCAATCCGATGTCGACTCCCTTATAACCCCAGCTTTCAACATTTTCTGTAAATGTGCCTCTTCTTCATCAGCGAAATGTGCTGGAGTCCGTCTCATCCCTAGCTTTATAAGTCTGGCCACTCAAGTGTCAATATTGTGTTCAATCGCTGTGAAACTACCCAGATCAAATTCATGCTTGGCAAAGACGTCAGTATAGTCAATCAAGAGTTTGGCGAACTCGGCACATTCGGAATCATTCAAATTCGCGCATGATTTCTCATGCAAATGATCTGGTACCCGCCTACCAGTCTCAATTTCTTGGACAGAAGCTATGCAAGGGACAGTCCCAGAAAATTTTGGTTTAGTAACTATCCCCCCCCAAAAAGAAACAGCATTAGCGATTTGTTGGCCACGCTTTAGCACGCGATATTTGTCAGAGATGTTGGCAATGCTAACGAGTGGTGATTTTTCTTCGCCATATAATGTTCTTGGAAGGAAGACAGATAAACCCTCTTTTGGCTCTATAAAAAAGTGAGTAGAAATCGGATGATCCAATTTGCATTTCACCATTGCGACCGAATTTTGTGGTACGACGCGACGTTTCAAAACGATCACATTTGCTAACTCCGCCCCCCCCCCCCCTCGAGTTCATGACCTTTACTCAAATTAACAGTTTGCCCGTCAAAAATCATGATATTTTTACCCAAATCAAGAATACATTTTCGTTTCTTAAGTATAACCGCGCCGACAAGCATGTCATGTTGTATTGGAGCGACATATATTGAAGGTTCTTTGTAGGTTTTCGGCCTAATTTCAAGTTGATTGGTCCTTCAATATTGCCGAACATTGTCATTTCACGACCTGCTGCTCGAAGCGAAACATTCTTGATATGGCTTGGTCTGGGTTGCATGGAATGGTAGATTTTGTCGGAGATAATGGTTACCTCGGCTGCTGTATCCACCACTGCTTGTATGGGAATACCAATGACTTTGACATCTACACAGTCTAACGAAGTAGAAACCAAGTGGCAAACTGTAGCATCATCACTGTCGCGATCAGGATCAGTGGTGCCCATTTCGGTCTGATCCTTCTCTATGATGGGATCATGGCCCAGTTGGACAGCATCCGGACAGACCGTTGAGTCTCTGTCAATAGTGGTCTGCTGTCCATCTGCTTCTTCACTGCTGCGTTGCGGGATTGCACTTGCTACAACCCCTCCTAACCTACTACTACTACTACTACTATCCAATGAGACATCACGCCCTTGCGTAAGATGATGCCCCCCGGTTCCCTTGAAACCATCCCCCTAAGGCCTATTTATGGAAATGTTGAAGAGCGGCCTCCATCCCCAACCCCAATTAGTTTTCTTCACGCTTTGGTTTGGGACAGTCCTTAATGCGGTGATCGAGTTCTCCACATCTAAAACAGCCTTCCATTTCCTGCGGCTTTGAAGAGTCTTCATCTGTTTACGCAGATCCTCAATGGCAGTCTTCAACTCCACCAAGACTGGATTTAGTTGATTGTCCTGCTTCTCTTGTTGAACTGCCTGAACAAATGGCGGCTCCTCAGTTCGCTTCTGCTTTTTTCCATATATGGCCTTGTTCACATGCTTGAACATCTGGATGGATTCCAACGCGGATTGAATAGAAGTTGGTCTTAGCAAACACACATGACGTCCAGCTTCTTTGTCGTTCAGTCCCTGGCACAGACGATTGATGGCCTGTTGATTTGAGTAATGTTCGGGCAGGGATCTGAAAGCAGAATTGGCTAGTGACATCACCCGGTCTGCCCAATCTTCTAATTTTTCATCTGCATGTTGTACCGCTTGTTGGAAACTAATAAGGGCGGTTTCTTCCAAGGGTTGTTGTCCAAAGCGGGATTCTAATCTTGCTAACAGGACAGCAAAAGAAATATGGGTCTCTGTACAACAATGGAATAGTAGTCTGCTGCCTTACCAACTAAACTCCAGCAAAGACAATTAAGACAATCTTCCGGAGTCCAAGCACTGGTCTGGCGTATCTCATGAACTTGTCCTTGAATATGATCCAATTACGTCCATCGAATATCAGATTTGGTGGCAAGTTGACAATTGTACGGGCTGAGCCAGAAAACGGCAAGTCAGACTGAGAATGTGTTAAAGGCTGACTACCGCCCCCTGACTGCAGCTGGGCCATCATACCTGCCAAACGGTCCATTTTCTGTCCCAATACTCTGGACTGTTCATCATATTCATGGTCATTTCCATCATCCTCTTCCCCCTCCTCAATTAAAGTAGGATTTGACCTCATAGACTGTGATGTGGCATTAGCATCTTTATGGTGTAATGACCTGTCCTTTGCATCGTATTTTTCACCGATGTATTCAAAAACATCATCATCAGTCCGGTTCATTGTTGGATGGCTAGGATTTGGGACATGGGGGTCAAGAAAGTAATCCTAGGCTCAGTTTTGGTCAAAACCTGTTTGGTCTGGGTACTAGGTTGTGGTTGACTGGTTGGAGAGGTAGGTGAATTTGAAAGCAGAGAATCCAACCATTCTGTATTTCTCTCTCTGAAAGAATCAGGGGGCATTGATGAAGTACGTAAGGGCCTACCTATTCTACGGTTAGATGTGAAGTCCAAGCCAGAGCGTTCCGTTTCCGTGAATCTTCTTCTGGTCATGGCCTCTAATAACGGCAGGTTGATATTGTCCTTTGACTCCCTATAGTTGAGGATGAGATCCGCCATTGATGGTCCAACGTGGGGAATTTTTATTAAGGTATTCCTATCTGCAAAATTTACGGAAACTGGCTTCCTAGACATTTTAAGACTACAGGGTTTCGCGTAAAATTATTGGTTAATCAGCTTAACGGGCAAGTTGTTCACTTGTGAAAATTGTTGACTGTTGAAAATCCAGCAGACGAAGTCGGCGAAAGGTAAACAATGCTTATAAATTGAAGATGGGGTGCACTGCCAGCAACAATTTGGAGTTACGCAGGGATTACCAGTGAAATTTCAGCAGTAGACAGGATGTTTATTGACGAAAACTTCTAATTTGACGGAAAAAAAAACAAGATGGCGTTCAGCGCACATGTAGTTATAATCTGCCAATCGGGGGTTTCGGGGTTCCAAAAATAACTTCTGACACCAATAAAGTGTATACTCACCAGTGTTTGCTGATGTAATACTGTTCAATCCGTTGGGCTTGCTCGTAGTCGGTAGTGCGTTCGTAGATCTCGGTAGGTGTTTGTCTTAGTTTGGTTTCGTTAGTTCAATTCGGTAGTTGTAGAAACACGTTCGTTCTCGACGGCTAACAGATGCAGAAGGGCGATTGTCACGCTCAGCTCTCGCGCCAGACGAGAGATACACCATTAGCCAATCAGATGTTTCCATTGCCCGGATGTAGGAAACAACGGAAGTAGAAAGTGCACTTTCACTTTCACTACACTACCCACGACATAGGCCAAAAATTATTGGGTCTACCCACAACCTAGGCATTGCCTCTATATGAAAGTCCGAACACACAAACGACAATGGCATCCAACGTTATTACAAAATAGAGACATTTAAACCATCAAATAGATGAAATTTGAAGTGATATCAACGAGTGTGTTTTCCCTCGATATTCCGTGTACGTTCTCACCGATTTTGAAGCGAGATTGAACCTTGATCACATCTTCAGTCATGAACATCTACATGGATCGTATTGCTGTAACCACGTATGTTGTTTTGCGGTGAATAGACGGTGAATTTGTATTTGACAAGGAACGTTTCTTATTTTCATACAATATTTGAGTGTTTATGTGTTGACATAAGTCATAATAGTCTCTGTTAAAAGATATTTATTTACGAAACCCAGATTGTCCCCTTTTGCGTGACGGATAACGTAGACACGACGACAGCTGTCCGATGAACATATATGTATTTTCAAAAATCGAATCAATATGTCACTGTTCGTTAATTCATATTTCAAATGGTATTTTACCTTTTGAGCTCACCTGGGCTCGAACTGTTCGATATGAGCTTTTTAATGGTTCTGTGATGTCCTTCCGTTGTCCATCGTCTACCTTTTCCTTGTGGACTATCTAAAGAGGTCATTTTAGTCATATCAATCTAAAAATGGTCAGAGTGTGGTGTCCGTGGTCTAGAGGTAGAGTGTCGTCCTCTTGACCCAAAAGGTCCTGAGTTCGATTCCGGGGAGCGGCTATTGTTCTTGGTTTATTCATTGGCCCACGCATTCGGCGCGCGTTACTATTGTAGAAGCAAATTAAGCTTTTGACTAATGCAAACATATATCGTAAGATGTATAGTAAAACAGGTCCCAGATGTGTTTAAAGATTTTGGGATAAGACACTGCCTACCCTGCAATATCCATATTTTGGGTCAATCAAAACTCAACGATGGATTTTTTTAGAACGGGTCACACAAGGAACATTTCTATCAAGTTTGGATGAAAGTCACTTATGGGTTACTGACGAAAAGATGTTTCAAGAATTTATGGGCCGCCAAGCCTTAGCTGCCTATTTGCGAGTACGCAGCTGAATCCACATTATTGTGAAAAAGAAAAAAAATAGTAAAAGAATGTGGTTTGAAATTCAGCCGCGGTCACAAGATATGATAATACCACATTGAATACTTTAATATAATTATAGGTTTAAGCTATTGACGGGAAAGGTAATTTGAAAAAAGAACCATTGTTGATTTACTCATTTTCTTAAGCTACCGAATTAACAATAAAGATCCTGCACCCCGACCTTTTGCTGTGGCCTCGCCCATATTTTGGGTTCAATCAAAGTTTCAAAAACAAGTTTTACGTAGAGTCATTCATGACATTTCTGAAAAGTTTGGTTGAAATCCGCCTATTGAATACTGAAGAAAAGACGTTTAAAGTTTTCAAGGTAAAAAAACTGCCCTGCTTTACAACGCCCTTATTTTTCGGGTCAATCAAAATTTCAAGAAGAGATTTTGAGAAATGTCATTCAAAAACGTTTGTACCAAGCTTAGTTGAAATTCGCCCATTGGTTACCGAGGAGAACACATTTATAGTAAAAAGCTGCCCGGCTGCCCGGCCTTCCACGCCCATATTTTGTGGGTCAATAAAAAATTCACGAAGATGTTTTCAGAGGGTCTATCCAAGGAACATTTGGACCTAGTTTGGTTGAAATTCGCCCATCGTTTCCTGAGGAGAATATTTTTGAAGAATTGTTGACAATACACGACGGACGTCGGACAAGTGGTGATCACAAAATCTCATTTTGAGCACGGTGTGCTCAGGTGAGCTAAACTAGTTCAGAATTGATGTTTTAATAAAATCTTGGAAGGTTGGAGTGTCTGGGATCAAATCTGGCTGATTGGGTCAAGTCTACAGATAAAAGTAAATAAACAAATGATAATTAAAAAAACTTTTCAACCCTTTAATGGCTACCTCTTTATCCCAATCAAGCTACAAAAATGGCCAGAATTACTATCTTGACTCAAACTTGACTTATGATAAAACCTCGACTAAGTTCGAATCTGTTCTTCACACTCTCCTAATGTCACGACCTAGGTCACTGTGTCACCGAGTCAGATCTGAGAACGACAGAAGAAGCGTTAAAGGATAATTACCGGAAATTTAATAATTTACAACCCTTAACAATTACGCAATTACATAAAACACATTTTAATTACTTACCATACTTCTTACAAATAGCTGATCTTCATCAGTGTTAACTATGAAAATTATTGGACAATTTACTTAAATTTGTTTTTGTTTTTTTTTCTAAAACTTTTTAATAAAATATTGCCAAATAAAAGCGATTAAACTCACAGATTAAGCATGAAAGAGAGAATCATAACACAAACAATTACAGTTTCATTAATTTTGCTTTCATCTTTTGCCTTTTTTTTTAATTGTTTGCTTTTTCTTCACGACACAAAATTCTTCAAATATCTGAAACTATATCAATTTAATAAATTTCTTTAAAGTACTCTCACTTTATGATTACTTTTTCAGGAAAAAAAAAAACGAGTTGACTCCATAATTTTTTGAAAGGTTACAAGCTGACCAAAATTTAGGTGAGAGTTGACAAAAATTGATACGAATTGACCTAAAAGGGTACGAGTTGACTTTGGTATGAGTTGTCGTAGGTACGACTTGACCTGTCTCTTTGATAAAACACTATAGGTGAATAAACCACAGAATTTGAATGCTTATAAACAGACTTTCGACGAGTTATTATAGATTAATTCACACCGTACAACCCGCGGCATGGAATCCTGCAATAACGATTGCTATAGAGAACGCTGCTAATGCCAATTTTCCACGCGCATTAAAAGGTGAGTACAAGACAAAATTTTGATGCAATGCATCAAAGTAGGCCGCAAATTATTTGGTTATCATCAAAGAATAATGTAATTTTTTCTAAAAAAATATTTTTTTTGCAAACAATACCTATCTAGATTTTAAAGATTTTAACAACAATAATGGCCCTACTTTAGCATGCACACCCGGCTTAAATACACTAAAAACTTTATTTCAAAATAGGCACTATGAATTACACATGATGGTAAAGTGATTGCCCTTTTTAGCTTGTCTGTTTTCTAAGAAAACTTGAGGTATGGAGATCATTTTAGCGGCGTTGGCATTGTTGTTGTTGACCTGATGTTATTGAAGATATCTTCATAAAATTTAGCATGTATGTTCACTATCTCCAGATCTATCCAGACAATCAAGGGGGACAACTCTGAAAAAAGGGTTTTTGTAAGAGTCCCTTTTTCCACTCAGCTTTTTGCATTATCCAGCACCTGCAGCCAATCACAGCCAAGGGATGCAGCCATAAGCGGTGCTCTTGTTAGAATAATATAATCACTCAACCTTTATGCTGATGTATGCGGAGTTATCCGAAGAAATGAGCATAAAGAAAGAAAATACAGACTCAAAATAATAGCACAAACAAATCTGAAACCAGAACATGAGGCAAAAGATGCAAGTTATCATTCAATGGCTTTCATTCAAACTAGTACTAAGACTGCACCTATTTGAAGTAAAAGGACCTACTTTGGTTGTCCCAAAATAGTTTGGTTAGAAAAAGTGATATGCTCCTTTTGTCGCATTGTTTTAATGCTTGAATAACAGTTACTGGCTTGAAATTATGTTATGCTAAGTGCCAGACAACTGCTACATATCACACACAGGATTAGATTAATTAAGGTAGAAACATTTATTCTCTAGACCAGAGCTTTGATATAAGTCATCACACACTTTTGTACCAAAAGGATTTCGAGTGCAATTGTGCACAATGAAGTATTGTGGGGTTTTTTAAAGCGCAAAAATGCCATTTTTACTATATGTTTAACAAGACCAAAACAGACAGGAGTGTAACCATATATGTATCTCCTGTGAGAATCACTTTGATGTAAAAAAAAATGCAGAAAACAGGGGGAAAGAGAGGAAAACTAGGTCAAACATGTCTGAGTGATCAGTCATTTTAATGAAATGTGCAATATTTGTAAAATCAAGTTCATACCCAAAAACCCTGATATTATTGCTCAATAATTTTCATTACAAAACAGTTTTTGAAAAACTGTTGTTTGATTCAGGCTGCATTATACGGTTTTCTATGTTTTTAATAAAAACATTGGACAGGTTTTATAATAATGTATCCCTAATCCCCCATGGTCATATTCAAAACGCATTCATACTGGTAGGCCGCTTCTGCGGCCTACCAATAAATACTCAATTTTTTTATACGTAGAACAATTTCCAAGGTACACTGAATGCGTAGGTATCAATGCTATCACGACGAGTCAGCAGATGTAAAACTCTTCACTTTTGGTGCTGATCGTGAAATCCAGTTATGATGCGGTTTTGAACGAACGTGTCATTTATGTGTAAAAAAATACATCTTTGCACTCAAAAAATGGCCACTGAAATATGTGACATACTCATATTCTTCAATGTCTTCTTAGCACACCTGCCAAATTTCTTTCTGAAATATTTAGGATTCGCAGAGAAATAGACCGTTAAACTCGGACGGTGCTTAAAGAATGGCGCACAGAGAACCCGGTTTCGATTTGAAATGGGCGCACATGGAACCCTGATCTTTAACCGCAAATGCGGCAGAAGACCCTGCCTTAGCAGGTTCAAAAATCATTGATCCAGAAGCATTTCTTTGTGTTTATATGCATTCACATTTGCTATTCTCGGATGAAAAAAATAATAAATGATACCTTATGTTATAGTTGGCTTATTGACTGCAAATATTTCAATGATAAACAGCTTCTGTTCTGTAAAATTGGTACTCTGTTTAGGTCTCAAAATGACATATCAAAGATTGCGATGGTCCAAACGTGCCGTGGTTAATAGGCTGTGTAAGTCTCGTCACATTACCATTCCAGATTTTACGAGAATAAGCCATTTTGGAACCAAAAATGGCTGACTTTCGTTAAAACTCACATTCTCATTGCTATCGCTTGTAAAATAACACCTTCTGCTTTTAGATGAAGTGCTATCTCTCCTGAAATCTGGATACTTGTACCCAAACTGAGTGCATTTACGGACTACACACCCTATTTTGATTTGGGATTTGGATTTATATTTGTTTAATGTCGCTTCAACCCTATTTTATTACATGTATGTGCGGAGATTACACAATGATCCGTATCGTCTTATGGAAAAATACGGGAACCTCATTTTATTTACCAACAATAATTATGTATGGCGCGATTTTCATCCTTTGAGTTGGTTAAGCATTCCCATAAAAATAGCAAAAGTATCGAACTGAATTTCTCAGTAAACAATCTTATATTGTTTTTTTAGAATAAAATCACACATTTTATGTGTTTAAATCTGGATAGAACTGAAATGTCTTTACATTGAACATACTTGGTGCATCAAGCTGTGCTAGTGGTCCTTTTTACAATTTCGAGTTGAGACACGACGACAACATTACGGATTTCGACGACGTCGTGTTGCAAATGAAAACGAATAACATGTCTATCAAGTACATGTATCAATACAGAACAACTAATCATCTTAAGGCATGTAATAACAACATTATTCATATTTTTGAGTGTACGGCGAAATTCTAACTTGTTTGTTTAAATGAAAGTGATCGCAACATCTTCAGATGGCCAGTGGCCATGCATAATCATTGTTGGCAAATACAATGAGGTACCCGTATTTTTCAACAAGACGTTACGGATAATTGTGTAATCTCCGCACATACATGTATGAAAATAGGGTTGAAGCGACATTAAACAAATATAAATCCAAATACCAAATCAAAATAGGGTTTGTAGTCCGTAAATGCACTCAGTTTGGGTACAAGTATCCAGATTTCAGGAGAGATAGCACTTTATCTAAAAGCAGAAGGTGTTATTTTACAAGCGATTGCAATGCGCGGTTTTACGACAGTCAGCCATATTTGGTTCAAAAATGGCTTATTCTCGTAAAATCTCGCATGGTAATGTGACGAGACTTACACAGCCTATTAACCACGGCACGTTTGGACCATCGCAATCTTTGATATGTCATTTTGAGACCTAAACAGAGTACCAATTTTACAGAATAGAAGCTGTTTATCATTGAAATATTTGCAGTCAATAAGCTAACTATAACATTAGGTATCATTTATTATTATTTTATCCGAGAATATCAAATGTGAATGCATATAAACACAAAGAAATGCTTCTGGATCAATAATTTCTGAACCTGCTAAGGCTGGGTTCTCTGCAGCATTTACCGTTAAAGATCAGGGTTCCCTGTGCGCCCATTTCAAATCGAAACCGGGTTCTCTGTGCGCCATTTTTTAAGCACCGTCCGAGTTTAACGGTCTATTTCTCTGCGAATTCTCAATCTTTCAGAAAGAAATTTGGCAGATGTGCTAAGAAAACATCGAAGAAAACGAGTATGATACATGTTTTGCCATTTTTTGAGTGCAAAGATGAAGTGTTTTACACATAAATGACACGTTCGTTCAAAACCGCAGTTAAACTTGATTTTCACGATTGTTACAGCACCAAAATTGAAGAGTTTTACATCTGCTGACTCGTCGTGATATCAATAATACTTACGCATTCAGTGTACCTTTGGAAATTGTCCCACGTATAAGAAAATTGAATATTTATACCCACCGCGTGGAAAATTGACATAAGCAGCGTTCACTGTTGCAATCGATTTTGAAGGATTCTCTGCCGCGGGTTGTACGGTGTGCACAGTCCGTACTACCCGCGACAGAGAATCCTGCAAAATCGATTGCTACAGAGAACGCTGCTAATGTCAATTTTCCAAGAGCATTAAAAGGTGAGTATAAATACTCAATTTTCTTATACGTGGAAATGACTGACTATCGTAAAAACTCACATTCTCATTGCAATCGCTTGTAAGATAACACCTTCTGCTGTAAGATGAAGTGCTATCTCTCCTGAAATCTGGATACTTGTACCCAAACTGAGTGCATTTTCGGACTACACACCCTATTTTGATTTGGGATTTGGATTTATATTTATTTAATGTCGCTTCAACCCTATTTTATTACATGTATGTGCGGAGATTACACAATTATCCGTATCGTCTTATGGAAAAATACGGGAACCTCTTTGTATTTACCAACAAATAAATTGGCCATTTGTCAAGTAGTCTATATAAATAATCACTTTCAATGTTGAGCGGTAGGGCTATAGGCGTTCTTTTTAAATTGTTTTGTGAACGTTTTCATCCGTAGGGCCTATCACAGGACTTACTCTTATTAAGCTATTATCGACTTTCATTTATTCTCGGCTAGTTTGGCTTTCTTGACGAAGGCGACATAGATTTGTCAGCCAGATTTATGTTTTGGATGATTTTCAACCCTTGAAGAACTCACAACATTGGGTACGGAACCAGAATGTTCCTTGTCACCCGACCTTGGGCATTTTGTCGGGGTTTTGTGATATTTCTTGCTGTATTACGGGAAAATGGGCATTTATACCCTCAATCTTGTGAACGCAACCTATCCATCTACTGGCCAGGTTTCAATAAAAAAAACATCTCACAGAATATTCCCCGTCAGCTGATCTTATGATATTTTCCGCGTCATGGAAAAGTGGCCTTCAAATCACAAACATTTACGCAATTTTTCAGGTGCAAATATCTTTTAAAAAATACTCCTCCTACACGTATGGTTAGATTTGGATGAAACTTTCACAGAATGTCCCTAGTAATTCCTAGAGTTTTTTTAGTATCTTGCTGCGTCCTGAAAAAAAGATGCCAAAATGCTAGAAACCGTGCGAATTCAAGTCTTCTGCATTGAAGGACAGATTTAAATATTTTTGTCAAGAATGTTTCCAGTAACCTGACTCAGTGTATAATGTGGGTGTTCTGTTATAATTTGTGGCATCCTTATAAAATTGGCTTTACAACACTCTGTTGATTTCATACAGGCACATGCATTCCAACTTGGCTGGATTAATAAGTATTACTCATAATACGGAGAGGATTGCCATCAGCTGTTGACGTAGATATGTGTCCGTTTAAAATCAACAGAATGACTTAAAGAGGTGGCGGGCATTCGACACATTCCAAAATCGCAGTACTTTCAGTGTTTTGATTTAGAGATGCAGAACGAAATGCAGCACTTTCAAGTTTACAGAAAAATCCGAGCGATGTTCCGAATGCAACCGAGTACTGTGTATATTGTATGAAAAAAATATCTAACGATTTTAGAATTGATAATTGTCGAGGCTCTGCCGAGACAACTATCAATTCCCCCAACCGAGTTAGATATTTTTTCATACAATACATTAAGTTTGTATTATATGTATCTTACAATTTTGTTAGCCGTATTTTCTTCGATGGTTCTAACAGAAATAATTTTTTTGCCATGTTTCTAAAAATGACCGCATTATGTCATTGTTCTAAAAATATCAATGTGATATTATAGAAAATATCAAATGGGGTGTTATCACACGGATATTTGTATAGTTATAAGATAAAATCAAATCTTTACGTGCATGTACTCCGAAAAAAAGTGAACTGACAAGACTTTGATTTTGGCTATTTTTAAAAGTCCATTGGTTTGATTAAATCAAAACTAACATCATGGCTTTAGCTTTGTTATTATTTCTATTATCCTTATCAACACAGGATTTTGATTGTAAACTCAGGTGAGCGCTCTAGATTCACTATCGCCCCTTGTTTCTCAAAAAGCATGTTGCTTTTTATTGATCTATCGATTTGTTGAATGACACTGGCGGTATGTTCATCACACAATTAAACATTGTTTTGAATAATTCGGAAGCGTTTCATTCTCAATGTGTCTGAAATGTGGTTCTCAATTTAATCAATTCTGGAACATTTAAAAACAGTCTTCGGTGATTTTGTTCAACATTTATTAAAGATAAATCTAAAAAATAACAATTATGTGTGATAAAGTCAGTTCTTTTTAATTTAACTAATCAATGCAGTGGGTGGTTTCTGAGACAAAATTATCTTGAGTAATAGCAGTGATGATAAATTAAGAATGGTTAATTCGGTGAATTTTCGTGGATCCTTCTCCTTTAGTAAGAGGAAATGTGTCTTTATGTTCTGCTTGACTGTTTCAACCATTACTTTATATTATCTATCGGCGTCAGAAGAGCCATGGCTGAGAATGCCTACGTTTTAACAGCATAATATTGGGAATGTAAGCAACAAAACAAACTTGAATTTGAGAGGTCATCGAACAATTCCGAAAATTATTCATCAAATTTGGAACGACGAGAAAGTCCCCGTTGAGTTCGTGGATAACGTTAAAAGTTTGGTTCGTGATAATCCACCGCCAGATTGGAAATATTACTGGTGGACAAAGGAATCTGGCTTAAAACTCGCGAAGGAAAAATTTCCGAGTTTAATGGGAATTATAGATGGTAAGATTGCAACGTTTTAGTTTTAAAAAGAAACAATCAAAATGATAAGGACCAGTGAGTGACATTTCCAACAATATCAAATATGCGCAAAGCAAAGATTCTGGCCAGTCTGTGCATCCGCACAGTCTGACCAGAGTCTTCACAATGCGATTTTGGGGATCAATAAGGTCTCAAAATATCTGTAGATTAGGCAATAAGGCAATCTTCTAATTACACTATGTACAGTTAAAAACATCATGAAATTGACACTCATTCCGATCAAAATCATTCTTAATCATTTACCAAACCCTCCATTCATTCATTCCAAACATTCACTCAAATCGATCAAAACCGCTCCAAAATCATTAGGAAACATTTAAAAATCGTTCAAGACTTTCACCAATAAATTCAAATCGATCTATTCTTCTACGGTTTTATTAGCTGATGTGGACTTTCAAGTGTCTGATTGGTCCACGAAGACGTACAAACAAAAGAGAACATATATTTTATTAAAGGGAGGTAGTTATTATTGCAAATTTTGTTCATTCCGAACAAAAATTGCGATATTTGTTTACCTCCCCTTAATGACACTCAAAACTCGCTCCACACACTCATTCAATGTCATTCCAAAATATTTCATAAATCATTCATCTTGTCAATTTCAGGATGTTCTTTACTGTAACTAATGTTTGCACCTCACACGTGAGTCGAATTGCTAGAAATGTCACGCACAGGCTCAAATCATTGTGATTTAGAGAGCTTTTGTAATAACATATTGCGGTCGAACTTCACTTTCGTATTTGTGACCCGTCACGCGAAAAGGGGCTATCTGGGAACTCTGTAAATCAAATGATTGAAAAAGAGATTGATTCTAGAACAGGTCAACCACAGGTTGCATTTCAAAAATTATTTCACCGGTAGGTAGATTGATCATTGTAGATTCAGAGAATAAGCAAAGTGTGAAAAGTTTCGACCCTAGTCAGTCTGCGCAAACCGCGCAGTCTGACAAGGATAGACACTTTACGCACTACCCAGATGGTCCCTTTTCGCGTGACGGGTCATATTTAATATTTCCCTTATATTTTCTTCTATAGAAAGAGCAATAGGCTTGCTTGCATTAGCAGAGTTGGACTATTAATTCAATACAATTTCAAATAGCCATCGTTCGTGAAGTGAGCAACAAGACCTATATTTCCACGGATGGTGAAGCCGCGATTGAAAAAATAGCTTTTGCTGTGCATGAAATGAAATATTTGTGACCTGTCACGCGAAAAGGGACCGTCCTGGATTTTCGTAAACTAAATATTTGAAAAAGAAATTGGTTCTAGAACAGGCCAACCAGAGGTCGCATTTCAAAAATTCTTTTACTGGAAGGTAATTAGATTATTCTAGATTCAGAAAATAAGTTAAGTAAGAAAAATTCGACTCTAATCGGTCTGCGCAATCCACGCAGTCAGACAAGGGTCGAGAACTTACGGACTTCCCTAATGGTCCCTTTTCGCGTAACGGGCCACATTTATGTATGACACACAACTTGAAAATTTTAGGATAGATTTTCTTTCATAGTGACAATTTGCACATGATTTCTGATTTCATCGTGGTAACGTCATCTCTATGAGCCATTCTTAGATGACGTCGAATGATATAAAGAGAGTTATATGTCAGTGTCTTAAAATATTATTGTTATCTGGGGCCTGTTTCATCAAATCATTTAAGACGTATTTTTGTGTCACCTATGACTTACAACATATTTAGTTCAAAAAGCATGTACTAGCAATCTATTAATACCTATGTTAAGTGATTTTTGTTGTTACTGAATCGAAAGTCATCAGTAAGACAAAAATATGTCCTAAATGGTTTGATGAAACTGGCCCCTGGTCGAGGTTGGGAGAATTATAATGACAAGGCCCTGATAAGTCATGATAATTTCTCACGGCCGAGGTAAAATAACATTTAAAAGAACAAGAAACTAACACGTTATTTTATTTATCATAAAATCAGCTGTTAGGGCTTGAAGTTTTGTGAAACCTTCAAAATAAAAGAATTTCAAATGAAAGCCACTCTCGTAAAGTTAATGAATATGCATACCATTTCTAAAAATAGGCTTCCTGATATCAATTTGATGTTATCAGGTAGGTGATATCAGGTTAATACAGGCTAAGTTGCATGATAAAAAATAAATAAACTCAAGCTAGGTTTAATCTTACGGCAGATTAACCAGTTCAGCAATAATATACAGGAAAGCACAAAGGAATCGTTTATATTGTATATTCTTTCACCATCTTCTTCACGAATGCATATTTTAGGGTAGCGAATCCGTAACAGTTCCGCAACATTTCGGAACTCATGATCTATCACAATGTTAACAGAGGTTTCCTAATGAAATCATTAATAGTAATAAAATATAATGAAATCATTAAGAAACCTCGGTTAACATTGTTAAAATTCTTGACATTGAAACGTTGAGAACTTACTACGGGTCTATTATTTGTAACTTAACAGTGGCCTTGAGTGTTGTTCTGTGATAGTTATCAAATCACCTTGTAGTAAGTTTTTGTAAATAACAGTACGGTCCGTTTGACTTCTATATGGACCAACATTTCGCCGAAAATCTCAGAATTGAATTATTGAAATGTATTTTCCATCTATTACCATGAGGAATCATGTTTTTCATAATTTTTGAATGTAAAAATAATGATTTGTCCGTCCGTCTACATGTTAACTTCCAGCTTTTCATACTTTCTTGTGTCTGTATTAAACGGAACAGCGAATTTAATAACCAAAATAGTTCTGATTTACATAGGGGCCGAGTCAAAAGTATATGATCTTAAGTGAGTCGTCTTGGTATAAAATCGAGTATTTTTTAAAATTAATTTTTTCGAAGATTTTTAATTCCTTGGGATATCAAATCTGAGTGTATACTCTCTTTGTTTAAAAACCTTTTGGCCAGGTAAATGGTAATTGTCGATATGCTAATTAGCATGTCCAAATAAGGAATAATGGACATTTCTTCTGTCAAATCTTAATTGTAAAACCACGTTTTTTTTTACTATATATTTACATCTTGTTACTACTAAACAGCCTTCTGCACCCCTCGTGTTTAAGAGTGGTAAATGCGAAAATATTAACATTAACCAGATAGACACCTACATTTCTGTTTATGAAGTTCACCAGATTATTCGTAAACTAGATTCAAATAAAGCTACAGGTCTGGATGGAATAGGCCCAAAATTTTTAAAACAATGTGGAGATTTCCTTACTCCAATTATAACATCCATTATTTATAATAGTATATCTACTGGAATCTATCCAGACGAAATGAAATTAGCGAGAGTCATACCGATATTTAAAACGGGAGATAGAGATGATCCAAATAACTATAGACCAATTTTGGTTCTACCGACCATATCAAAAAATATTTGAACGACACATTGCTACTCAACTTCAATCTTTCTCTAAAAGGACCAATATAATAAATCAATCTCAGTCAGGATTTAGAGAGCACCATTCGTGTACAACAGCTTTAATAAAAATGATTGATGCTTGGCTCTCAGATGTAGATGGTGGAAAATTTGTCGGTACAGTTTTCTTAGACCTCAGAAAAGAATTTGTTCTCGTAGATCATCAAATACTTCTTCACAAACTTAAACTCTATCATTTTACTGAAGGTTCATGTACTCTTATTAATTCATACTTGACAAACAGGAAACAGTTGATCAAAATAGGGGATTTAAAATCGGAGTTACTAGAGGTTAGATCGGGAGTACCTCAGGGATCTATCCTGGGACCTCTGCTCTTCCTAATCTATATAAATGATCTTAGTTTTGTCTGTTCGGATGTAGAAATCGACCTATATGCAGATGACTCAACGATGCACAGGTCAGGTTTTGATATTGCTTCCATTCAATCAAAACTGCATAAAGCCTCTCGTATGTATATGAATGGTGTCAGCTTAATAACATGTCTCTTCACCCATATAAGACAAAATGCATGTTAATTGGACACAAGACTAAACTCTCGAAAGAAAATAACGTAACATTAAAGTTAAACGACCAGCCTTTGGAAACTGTAAAATCTCAAAAGGTTTTAGGTGTGTATATTGATGATAATTTGAATTGGCATACACAGATTGATTATGTTTGTAAAAGACTAAAGAAGAAAGAGACTAAAGAAGATAGAGAGAGAGAGAGAGAGAGAGAGAGAGAGAGAGAGAGAGAGAGAGAGAGAGAGAGACAGACAGAGAGAGAGAGAGACAGACAGAGAGAGAGAGAGAGAGACAGAGAGAGAGAGAGAGAGAGAGAGAGAGAATATAGTCGTAGTTAATTCAAATTCATTTGTTTTAAGAAGGCCATGTTGAAAATAAGATTTGCTTTATATATATGTCTTAACATGTTACCTTCTATAAATAAAGATATTATTATTATTATTTATTACTATTAAACAAAATCAGTATTTTTAAGTCATGTTACTTTCAAAAAATACTTTTTGGAATGGTATAAAGCAGAAATTAAGGTTTTACCACATACAAATTCTTCATTCAAACTCGATTTTATGGTCTTGCTGAAAAAGTCGGTCCATATTGAAGTCAAACGGACTATACAGTTAACAACATCATGAATTTGACATTCATCTCGATCAAAACTATTCCAAATCATTGGCTCAGTGTTCCATTCATTCGTTCCAAACACTCACTCAAACCATTAGAAATCGCTCCAAACCCTCTGAAAAAAGATTGAATCACCAACGTTATTCATAATAAATAAAGCTAGAAAAAAACCCCACACACATACAATTTTATAATTCAAAGTGTAAAGGGTCTGATGGCTTCTTGAAGAAAAAGGACAGCTATTTATAGAACTTATATGCATATTTTATTTAAAGGAGGTAATGAATATCGCTATTTTTTTATCCTGAACGAAATTTGTGATATTGGATTACCTCCGATTAAATTCACTCAAAACTCGCTTTAACTCTAAAATCATTCCAAAATCACTAATCTTTTCAATTTCACGATGTTCTTAACAGTATGAAGTTATTTCACGGTGTTACATGCTACAGTGAAGACTATGCCCATATTCCCGGGGCGGAGGGGATGGCGCTCGGAATTGTTGCCCGATGACAAGATAAAAATAGTTTTCACTAATTTATTTCAGATAATTTCGGCGAAATATTGGTCCATATAGAAGTCAAACGGATTTTAGCTATGAGAGAAAAAGGTATATCCCTACTTTTACACATATGTATCTTCTTTTTCAGATGTTTCCGACCTCATGCGGTCTGATATTCTACGCTACTTAGTCATCTACGAGTTTGGTGGTGTTTACTTCGACCTTGATACAGTGAGTGTAAAATCACTCAACAATTTCGTGGAAACTCATCGATGTTCCGTAGCACTCGAGCCTGCAGAACACTACTTTGCCGCACAAACAGATTTTCTGTTAACGAACTCCGCATTGTTTTGCATTCGCAGACATACATTCTTTGAAAACCTGGTGTTGCATGTAAAAAGAAAACCTAAGAACTGCAAGGTCGCTTTTAAATGTACAGGACCGTCAGTGGTGTCTCGGGTCTGGAAGGAATTCAACAAAACTGGTCGTTTTTCTGGCGACCTCCCAGACGTCCAGACTTCAGAAGTTTTCCAGGATGTCTATGATATTAAAGATCAGAATAGACGTCTAAATAAGAATTGCAACAACCTTGCTAGATTATTACCTTACCAATCAAAACTCTGCTCTAATTGGATCTCAAGAGGAAAAGAAAATAGAAATTTGAGTGAACTTGCAATCACGTATCATACGTGGTTTCACGTTATTAGTAAGAAAATGAACAATTCAGATAAAACTCGTATCAAACAGATTATTCCACATTCGCTTATATATGGAAAGGACTTTTAGCTCGGCATTATTATTATCTTTTTTCTTGGTTCTGAAAATGTATTCAATCGATAAGAACTTTCTGCAAAAAAAAAAAAAAAAAAAAAATGCTTTTGATAAAAGCAAAGCGCGCTTAGTGAAGTAAAGTTTCAGACTCGCTTGAATACTTTGTGACTTAGCTAAACTAAAAATATGCTCCGAAGGTCGTTTGGTATAAACGGTCGATTCGTGACACTGATTCAACTATCTCCGGGTGTTTTTACGGTCGTAACGGACAGGCCTTTCAGTGCTTTGAAATGTTCATTTTGCACAATTATAGGATCCACCAAGTGATATATTGATACTGTTTTATCAGGTTTTACAGTCCTTTATATTAATTTGAATATCATGGGTTCGGTGCAAGACTGTAGTAAGTGTATACACAATGTATATACACTTACTACAGTCTTGCACCGAACCCTCGATATGTGACCAATGTCCTACCAATGCAATTTGCATCGTTAAGTAATCCTAAACGCAGGTCTGGTCATCATCTCAGGTTCAAACAAGAGATGTTTGTAAAACATTTATGCCCCTCCCATAAGAGTAGGTCAATGGCATATTATTTGTAAATCAACAGAGGGCAATAACTCACAAAATATGAATGGTTCTTGTGCACTGCACTTCTCCTCAAAGAGATCTATCCACCTGTGTAGTTTTATGATTCCAGCTTGCATACTTCAGACATGATCCAGTCAAAAATGGTGTTCAGGCGGACCGACCGACTGACAAGTGCAAAGCAAAACACCCCCTCTTCTTCGAATGGGGCATAATAAAAGTGTAATAGTTACCCTTATTTCACTGAATTTAAACTTTCTTTGAAATAAATTGCGATTTTTTTCATTAGTTCCCCCCTGCAAGTAACCAAGAAAGATGATTAACAATCCAAAAATTAAAATGGGGACCTTTCAAACTGAAACTGCCATTATTTCTCTAGATCCTCCATAGAAAAGGATGAGAAGAACATGTATGAACTGTTCCTTATTTGGATTTTCTGCGCCATGGCGCAAAAGCTCCAGCCCGTAAATTTCTAGAAAAAAATTCTGTGTAAGTCCTACAAGTGTTACACTCTACTAAAGTTGTTAAAAGACTTCAATTATATCGATAATTCTGCTTGCCATGGTAACAAAAAGGTTGAAAAAAATATGAAAATTTAAAGAAAAAAATCGAATAGCAGTAGAACGAAATTAAAGTCCATCTCTCTCAAAACCAACCTAAATGTATCAAAACAATCTTTTGGATTATAACATGTACACTCTTTTTTTTTTCAACTATACAAAGCAGCCAGTATAGGCTAGGATCAGAAGTACTGCCTGTCTGTGCAGGCTGATCTTAGTCTTGACCGTGTGTATTTCTTGTGAATAGCTTGAAAACAGTTAATTGCAAATGGAATAGTTTCATGGTTATGGAAGCCGGAAATTGAAATGACAAATAAACACTTAAATATAAATTCAATTATATGTTTCTTTTTTTTCAACAAATACAACTTAATCTCATGTGCAAACAAGTGAAGTACAAAAGTTACATTAAGTAACACGACCAAGTTACATTTTCATACTCGAGTTCCATTATGAAACAAAAGGACCATGATGTTCCTATATCACTCACCTTTGTCTCCTTGAACCCTTGCTTACTAAATTGAAATTGCCTTTTTAAAAAGTTAATTAAATGACAAATAATGGGCAACTCCGCAAACTCATTATTGTTACCTAATACAAATACATATAAAGCTCCTTTTCCCATCATAATTTTGAATTGCATCCAAAATCAATATCGTCCTTCCTAGTATAGCCAGAAAAACGTCTTGAGTAAGTTTGAGAAGATAGAGTAAAAATTATGATTTCTAAAATGGTAAAAAGGAAATCTTCAAAGCTACTTTTCCTGTGACATAGCTTGTGACATAGCTTGGAATGCACTCAATATCAATAAGGTTCTTCTTTAAGACAAGACAAACATCCTAAGAAAGTTTGAGTCAAAATTGTGACATCTAGAGTGGTAACAGGAAAAGTGTATATAAGGGATTACCAGTGAAATTTCAGCAGTAGACAGGATTTGACGGAAAAAAAACAAGATGGCGTCCAGCGCACGTGTAGTTATAATCTGCCAATCGGGGGGTTTCGGGGTTCGAAAAATAACTTCTGACACCAATAAAGTGTCAACTCACCAGTGTTTGCTGATGTAATACTGTTCAATCCGTTGGGCTTGCTCGTGGTCGGTAGTGCGTTCGTAGATCTCGGTAGGGGTTTGCCGTAGTTTGGTTTCGTTAGTTCAATTCGGTAGTTGTAGAAACAAGTCCGTTCTAGACGGCTAACAGATGCAGAAGGGCGATTGTCACGCTCAGCTCTCGCGCCAGACGAGAGATACACCATTAGCCAATCAGATGTTTCCATTACCCGGATGTAGTAAACAACGGAAGTAGGAAGTCCACTTTCACTTTCACAACACTCCCCCCGTTCTTTTTGAAAGGAGTTAAGCCCTACGTTGTTGTACGACAATTGAAGTTGTACCATAAATGTCGTTGAACCATGATAGTCAACAATAATGAAATGTCGTCGTACCAAGATTGTCTACAATAATGAAATGTCGTTGTACCAAGATTGTCTACAATAATGGAATGTCGTCGTACCAGGATTGTCTACCCATTACATAGTAGTACCAAGATTGTCTACCAGAACCAGTGCTAGTACCAAAAGGAGTTAAGCCATACGTTGTTGTACCACAATTGAAGTTGTACCATAAATGTCGTTGAATCATGATAGTCAACAATAATGAAATGGCGTCGTACCAAGATTGTCTACAATAATGGAATGTCGTTGTACCAAGATTGTCTACAATAATGGAATGTCGTCGTACCAGGATTGTCTACCCATTACATAGTAGTACCAAGATTGTCTACCAGAACCAGTGCTAGTACCAAAAAGAAATCATTTGTTGTACCAGTACTCCAAATACATAATCGTTGTACCGAACAACCAGTTGTACCAGTACCATGAAAGTTGTACCATTAGCATTTATGTGTCAAGTTTTACCAGTTCCACAAACCACTAGTCAAGTTGTACCAGCACCAGTTTCGAAAGTCATACTATGTACTTCAAACATTTTGGTAATAAGAATGGAAAACATCTGAGACATCTCGTTTGTTCGACTTCAAAGAGAGAAGGGGGAGGCACTTAAGCCGCAATAGCCTATGTCTCCCGATCAGCTCCTCCTGGGATTTCGTTTGGATTTCCTTGTATAGTCTAAGGGTGTTGACTGTGGCCAATTTCAGGACGTCCTTCCAGATCATCTCTAAGCGGGAAGCCACAGATTCAGCAACCATTCCAAGTAATCCGGGTGTACTATAGGTCCGAGACGGATGAATGTCGCGACAGGGGAAATACGGTGCGTCGGTCTCCAAAAGGAAATGATTTGATGGCACACGCTGTAATCCACCGATTGCAAGTCCATTGAAAGTGTCCACCGCTCGGGTAGATCCAAAGAAAGTGTTCGGGAACGCCGATAACCACTCTTCCACCAGTAATGCTGATCCACCGAAGCAATGTAGATGAATTGGTTGGTCCCTAGGGAGAATTGCTTTCATCTGTCCAAGGGCTGAGAAGTATACGTAGTCTTCTTTCCTTGTCGTACCTCTACAATGAATCACCACTACATGATGGGGCTGTACCTTTCGTAGGCATCTTTCGAACGTCACGAACTGTGTTGACCACTCATCGGCTGTGGTTGTTAAATCTAAACCAATTTCTCCAACACCAGAAACTTGGGGCATCTTGAGAAGTTGATCCAGATCGTCCTCTGCCGTTGTCAGTTGCATGGCTTTCTTTGGATGCAGACCTATAGTACACTTTACTCCTTGACCGTGCAGACTAATCAATTCCGTTGGGGAAGGATAAGTTTCCGGATCGCAGAAGTTGGCAGTAGCTCCAATAACGTCGACTCTGTAGTCTGGTTTTGGTGAGATGTCACTACAAACTTCTGCAAAGCTGGCGTTAAGTTTTCTTGCCACGGTTCTGGTCCTATCCAAATGGAAATGACTATCGAAGGCTTTAGGTAAAGGCTTTCGGTCCCCCTGCTCAGTAACTCTACGTGGTTTACCAATGGGCGGTCTGGCTGAATCTTCTAGCGGCTTCGGCAGCGGCATCAGAGCAATAAGCTGGAACGGTAGCTCGGTTCGAGTCTTGCAACCAGAATACTCAGAGCTCTCCAGTGGAATAACATGGTAGGGCAGCTCAATGGGCGAAGGGTGAATCTCTCAGGAATACGGGAGCTTCCTTCGACACACAGGGCTTTGACAGACTCTACCAAACTTTGGGTGATGTCCTGGTTCATCTCCGGTTTCAGCGATTCGGTACTGTCAACGTACACGGCGAGGTTGTGCAAAGTTGAACATCCTCAAAGCATCCATCCAGCGATCAACTTCAGGGCCGAAAGTCTCCTCCTGGTCAAATCTATAGTTAGTGCAAGTCCCCCATTGAAAAACTCGGGGAGTTGGTCCTGTACTCCACAAAATCCTTGACGATCCGATGGTTGATTTCTCAATCTCTCCTGCTGTCGTCGGCGACGAGCAGTATGTCGGTCGGGTTTTGAGAGTGATGGGAATGATTCTATCCGTAGATTCCTTTCGTTTCCTCTACTTTCCTAGTTTGATCCATCGATGGGCTAGTCTGCACGGTCGCTGGCGCGAACAATTTAACGATTGGAGCGGATGTCGCTACACGTCGTACAATGGAAGCAGTTGTCTCCACATTTCTTTTCTTCTCCAAGGGGCTGGCAAGCGTCAGGCGAACCATGATGCGTCCTCTTGGAGACTCTGAATATCCTGATAATGATTATTAGAGGATGATAAGGCGGTAAAAAATAAGGATCATTCCAGTGAAATTTGTTTGAAATCAAAAAATTAAAAAAATCAATAATAACAGAATGTTACTGCATAATATACTGGTATTTTGTCCACAAAATTTTGATTGTAGATGTATGAACTGTTCCTTATTTGGATTATCTACGCCATGGCGCAAAAGCTCCAGCCCGTAAAATTCTAGAAAAAATTCTGTATTAGTCCTACAAGTGTTACACTCTACTAAAGTTGTTAAAAGACTTCAATTATATCGATAATTCTGGTTTCCATGGTAACAAAAAGGTTGAAAAAAAATGAAAATTTAAAGAAAAAATCAAATAGAAGTAGGACGAAATTAAAGTCCATTTCTCTCAAAACCACCCTAAATGTATCAAAACAATCTTTTGGATTATAACATGTACAATCTTTTTTTCAACTATACAAAGCAGCCAGTATAGGATAGGATCAGAAGTACTGCCTGTCTGTGCAGGCTGATCTTGGTCTTGACCGTGTGTATTTCTTGCGAATAGCTTGAAAACAGTTAATTGCAAATGGAATAGTTTCATGGTTATGGAAGCCGGAAATTGAAATGACAAATAAATACTTAAATATAAATTCAATTATATGTTTCTTTTTTTTTTCAACAAATACAACTTAATCTCATGTGCAAACAAGTGAAATACAAAAGTTACATTAAGTAACACGACCAAGTTACATTTTCATACTTGAGTTCCATTATGAAACAAAAGGACCATGATGTTCCTATATCTCTCACCTTTGTTTCCTTAAACCCTTGATTACTAAATTGAAATTGCCTTTTTAAAAAGTTAATTAAATGACAAATAATGGCCAACTCCGCAAACTCATTATTGTTACCTAATACACTGTAAAATTACCAACCTTTCATATGACCAGACACACATTTTCAGCAAGTTTGAGAAAGTTTGGACTTCTAGAATGCCGAGAAAGATATATTCTATAAAGCTCCTTTTTCCATCATAATTTTGGATTGCATCCAAAATCAATATCGTCCTTCCTAGTATAGCCAGAAAAACGTCTTGAGTAAGTTTGAGAAGATAGAGTAAAAATTATGATTTCTAAAATGGTAAAAAGGAAATCTACAAAGCTACTTTTCCTGTGACATAGCTTGTGACATAGCTTGGAATGCACTCAATATCAATAAGGTTCTTCTTTAAGACAAGACAAACATCCTAAGAAAGTTTGAGTCAAAATTGTGACATATAGAGTGGTAACAGGAAAAGTGTATATAATGTTATTTTTTCCATTACATATGTCATAGGGTGAGGATTGAAGAATTAAACGCACCGAAATGGATAGCGAATTTGTTTTTAATTTCATTGCCTTTGTGTTCTGGTCCCTTTAATGCACTGCATGTATAACTGACTAACATTTTACTTACAGTGTAAGGTAGATAAATCTAACCCTTTTAACTGGTGTTTGTTAGAATAACCTGGTCTGACTACTCTCTTTGATGCGCAAGCGTTGTTGATTCATAATGCCTCATGTTTACATTTGAAAAATAGTATTTGAAGAAATCTCCAGATATATTTATAATACATTTAGGTAACTACCAAAACAATTTGAAATATGATCAATTACATATTCACATGTTAGATTGGAATGTCGATAGGTTTTCTATGTATAATTGTAACCGTTAGATGTGTATTTTGTCAATTTGAAAGATCGCGCAAATTTTCGCTACAGCGGTAAGTTTTGAAGAGCAATTAGTTATGATTGTAAAATGTCTATTTTCAGATGTCTGTCTGTATCGTCGATGTCAATACTTGTTTATGCCACTGGCATTATTAAATTATGATCTATTGAAAGGATAGTTGTCGTCTAACCCGAACCCTTGACATAGGTCTACCCACAACCTAGGCATTGCCTCTATATGAAAGTCCGAACACACAAACCTATTCCGACGACAATTGCGCCCAACGTTATTACAAAATAGAGACATTTAAACCATCAAATAGATGAATATTTAAGTGATATCAACGAGTGTGTTTTCCCTCGATGTTCCGTGTACGTTCTCACCCATTTTGAAGCGAGATTGAACCTCGATCACATCTTCAGTTATGAACATCTACATGGATCGTATTGCTGTAACCACGTATGTTGTTTTGCGGTGAATAGACGGTGAATTTGTATTTGACAAGGAACGTTTCTTATTTTCATACAATATTTGAGTGTTTATGTGTTGAACATAAGTCATAATAGTCTCTGTTAAAAGATATTTATTTACGAAACCCAGATTGTCCCCTTTTGCGTGACGGATAACGTAGACACGACGACAGCTGTCCGATGAACATACATGTATTTTCAAAAATCAAACCAATATGTCACTGTTCGTTAATTCATATTTCAAATGATATTTTACCTTTTGAGCTCACCTGGGCTCGAACTGTTCAATATGAGCTTTTTAATGGTTCTGTGATGTCCTTCCGTTGTCCATCGTCTACCTTTTCCTTGTGGACTACCTAAAGAGGTAATTTTAGTCATATCAATCTAAAAATGGTCAGAGTGAAGTGTCCGTGGTGTAGAGGTAGAGTGTCGTCCTCTTGACCCAAAAGGTCCTAAGTTCGATTCCGGGGAGCGGCTATTGTTCTTGGTTTATTCATTGGCCCACGCATTCGGCGCGCGTTACTATTGTAGAAGCAAATTTAGCTTTTGACTAATGCAAATATATATCGTAAGATGTATAGTAAAACAGGTCCCAGAGGTGTTTAAAGATTTCGGGATAAGACACTGCCTTACCCTGCAATATCCATATTTTGGGTCAATCAAAACTCAACGATGGATTTTTTTAGAACGGGTCACACAAGGAACATTTCTATCAAGTTTGGATGAAAGTCACCCATGAGTTACTGACGAAAAGGTGTTTCAAGAATTTATGTGCCGCCAAGCCTTCAGGCGCGTAGCTGCCTATACGCGAGTACGCAGCTGAATCCACATTATTTTGAAAAAAGAAAAAAAAAAATAGTAAAAGAATGTGGTTTGAAATTCAGCCGCGGTCACAAGATATGATAATACCACATTGAATACTTAATATAATTATAGGTTTAAGCTATTGATGGGAAAGGTAATTTGAAAAAAGAACCATTTTGATTTACTCATTTTCTTAAGCCATCGAATTAACAATAAAGATCCTGCACCCCGACCTTTTGCTGTGGCCTCGCCCATATTTTGGGTTCAATCAAAGTTTCAAAAACAAGTTTTACGTAGAGTCATTCAAGTGACATTTCTGACAAGTTTGGTTAAAATCCGCCTATTGGATACTGAATAAAAGACGTTTAAAGTTTTCATTGTAAAAAAACTGCCCTGCTTTACAACGCCCATATTTTTTCGGGTCAATCAAAATTTCAAGAAGAGATTTTGAGAAAGGTCATTCAAAAACGTTTGTACCAAGTTCAGTTGAAATTCGCCCATTGGTTACCGAGGAGAAGACATTTATGGTAAAAAGCTGCCCGGCCTTCCACGCCCATATTTTGTGGGTCAATAAAAAATTCACGAAGATGTTTTAAGTGGGTCTATCCAAGGAACATTTGAACCTAGTTTGGTTGAAATTCGTCCATTGTTTCCTGAGGAGAATATTTTTGAAGAATTGTTGACAATACACGACGGACCACGAACAAGTGGTGATCACAAAATCCCATTTTGATCACGGTGTGCTCAGGTGAGCTAAACTAGTTCAGAATTGATATTTAAATAAAATCTTGGAAAATTGGAGTGTCTGGGGTAAAATCTGACTCATTGGGTCAAGTCTACAGATAAAAGTAAATAAACAAATGATAATTAAAAAAACCTTTCGACCCTTTAGAGGCTACCTCTTTATCCCAATCAAGCTACAAAAATGGCCAGAATTACTATCTTGACTCAAAATTGACTTATGATAAAACCTCGCCTAAGTTCAAATCTGTTCTTCACACTCTCCCAATGTCACGACCTAGGTCACTGTGTCACTGAGTCAGATCTGAGAACAGCAGAAGAAGGGTTAAAGGATAATTACCGGAAATTTAATAATTTACAACCCTTAACAATTAGCCAATTACATTTATAAATTTAATTTTTTTACAACCCTTAACAATTAGGCAATTACATAAAACACATTTTAATTACATACCATACTTCTTACAAATAGCTGATCTTCATCAGTGTTAACTATGAAAATTATTGGACAATTTACTTAAAATTTGTTTTTTCTACAACACTTTAATAAAATATTGCCAAATAAAAGCGATTAAACTCACATTTGAAGCATGAAAAGGAGAATCATAAACAAAAACAATTACAGTTTCATTAATTTTGCTTTCATCTTTTGACTTTTTTTAATGTTAGCTTTTTCTTCACGACACTAATTTCTTCGAATATCTTAAACTATATCAATTTAATAAATTTCTTTAAATTACTCTCACTTTATGATTACCTTTTCAGTTGAACAATAAAAAAGTGGGTACGAGTTGACTCCATATTTTTGAAAGGGTACAAGCTGACCAAAATTTAGGATGCGAGTTGACCAAATTGGGTACGAATTGACCTAAAAGGGTACGAGTTGACTTTGGTACGAGTTGCCGTGGGTACGACTTGACCTGCTTCCTTGATAAAACACTGTAGGTATTCCTATGATAAACCACACTATTTGAATGCTTATATTACAGACTTTCGACGAGTTAATATAGATAAATTTAGACCAACGAATATATTGCTGCCACGGCCTCTAACTATACTGAATGATCACAGAATCGCAAAACTACTGGCAATTTTAACATCCCTTGAATTACATCTGTAAACGGCATGTGTCATAGCATGAAAGTGACATGCTTTCGAAACCGACTTCATCATGAAGATACTAATATCGAAACGACAAAAAGCATTGAATATTGATAGGGAGAAAAAAGTGTTTTTCATAATTCGTTTCTTTACTCTATCAGTATATAGGTGATTACATTTGTAATTAAGTACCGCTATCCCACACTTATTAAATTCATTTCAGTCCACCCCTACTCCTGGCTATACCATATTTTCCCGCGTTTCCGAATACCGTGGCTAGACCATAGTAGCTGGAGCCAACTTATTTGTCGCCCGAACGGATCCCGATTTTGTTGTTTTCAGCCGGGCCACAATTAGAAACCAGCTCCTATGTTCCAACAGACAAGATGATGCATAACGTTTTCAAATTATACCCCGCTTTGCGCGTGCACATGCGCGCAAAACGGGTTTAATTTGAAAACGGATTGCAACATCTTGTACGCCGGAACATAGATATCGTTTCTTATTGTGTCTCGGCTGAAAAACGGTACCCGTTATGGCAACAAATAAGTTGGACCTTTGTCAAGTAGTCAATATATAATAAATAACAACTTTCAATGTTGAGCGGTAGGGCTATAGGCGTTCTTTTCAAAATGTTTTGTGAACGTTTTCATCCGTAGTGCCTATCGTAGGACTTTATCATATTTTCCGCTATTATCGACTTACATATATTCTCGGCTAGTTTGGCTTTCTCAACGAAGGCGACATAGATTTGTCAGCCAGGTGTAAGTTTTGGATGATTTCGTTGAACACAACCGCAATATTGTGGGTACAGTACTTAGTGTAATATCCTTGCTTAGTCAACCCTTGAAGAACTTACAACATTGGATTCGGAACCAGAATGTTCCTTGTCACCTGACCTTGGGCAATTTGTCGAGGTTTTGTGATATATCTCGCTGTATTACGGGAAAAGGGAGCCTTTATACCCTCAATCTTGTGAACGCAGATTATCCGTCTCATGGTCAGATTTCAATAAATAACATTCCACATAATATCTCCCGTCAGCTGATCTTAGTTGACAGGTTTTATGATATTTTCTGCGTCATGGAAAAGGGGCCTTCAAATCACAAACCTTATTTACGCAACTGTTCAGGTGTGCAAATATCTTTTAAACACAACTCATCCTACGTGTATGGTTTGATTTGGATGAAACTTTCACAGAATGTCCCTAGTAATTTCTAGAGGTTTTTTAAGTATCTTGCTACGCCCTAGAAAAAATAATCCAAAATGCCAGAAGTTGTGCGAATTCAAGTCTTCTTCATTAGAGAACAGATTTCATTTTTTTTTCAAGAACGTTCTTAGTGTAAAATGATTGTGTTTTTTGCCGCATCACTGTAAAATAGGCTTTACAGCGATCTGTTGATTTCATACAGGCACATGCTTTCCTACTTGACTGGACTGAATCTTTTATTCTCCAAAACGGTTCACGTAGATATGTGTCTGTATAAAATTAACAGACTGGTTTAAAGGGGTGGCGGACATTCGACGCATTCCAAACTCGCAATTATTTCAGTGCTTTGATTTAGAAAATGCACAGATCGAATATGCAGTACTTGCCAGTTTACAGAAAAGTTCGAGCGAAGTTCTGAATGCAACCGAGTACTGGGTGTATTGTATGAAAAAAAATATCTAACGATGTTGGGGGAATCGATAAGCCGAGACAATCACCAATTTCCACAACCGAGTTAGATATTTTTTTATAGGTTAGAAAACGAGAGCCGTGGTACATGTGAAATAGACACGAGCTTTACCGAGTGTCTATTTCCCATATACCGCGGCACGAGATTTTCTTTTCAGATCTTTTTCAATTTTGCGACTGTCGAAAGTCTTTAGGAAAAAAGAGCTGTATAAAATGCTCGTCATCTTTTTGAAATGACTCGCCAACCCCCCCACTCCAATCCCCCCTGAGATTCACGTGCAAGACACACTATATAGGTAGATTTTGCGCGGTGAGCCTTGAAATCTATTTTAAACAGTTATATTCTCGTGCTTTTATTTCAAAATAGATAAAACAGGTTTAAACAAAATACCTAAAAAGATACAAATTATCTTACAAATGTATCATATGCTTTTTAAATATACCTGAAATACCTTTGGTAATGGATTCAACGCCTAGGTCAGAGCTCAGCTTTGAAAATACACCTATATCTCTCAATACAACGTTCGGAGTTGTATCTGTGATATATACTTTTGAAATACAGTTCTCTGATTGACCGATTCGCTTCAAGCGTGGTCTAAGTTTGTATTATATTTATCTTAAATTTTTTTTGGCCTTGTTTTTATCGATAGTTCTTACAGAAATACATGTTTTTAGCTCCACTGGCCGAAGGTCATTGGGTCTATTGTCATGGCCCTGTGTTCGTCATGCGTCGTGCGTCCGTGCGTCCGTCCGGGCGTCCGGTCGTAAACTTTTTCTTTAAAAATCTTCTCCTCAGAAGCTACTGAATGAATTTCAACCAAACTTCACAGGAATGATTCTTGGACGACCCTCTTTCAAAGTTGTTCAAGAAATTTTGATCCAATGAAAAACATGGATTTATTGGGCGTGGCTAATTTCCAAAAATGGTAAAAAATGAGTTTTCTCAGAATCTAATAGATGGATACCAATCAAATTTTACATGAATGATCCTTGGGTGACCCTTTATCAATCTATTAAAAAAATTGTGATCGGATGAAAAATATGCATTTTATGGGCGGAGGTCATTTCTCTATCAGTTATATCGTGGAAACTTTGAAAATCGTTTTCTCAGAATGTAACTGATGGATATCAACCACATATCACATGCATGTTCCTTGAGTGACCCTTTATCAGTCTACTAAATTTTTTTGATCGGATGAAAAATATGTATTTAATTGGCGGAGGTCATTTCTCTATATGTTATATAGTGGAAATTTTGAAAATCATTTTCTCAGAATGTTATGGATGGATATAAATCAAATTTCTCTGGAATGATCATTGAGTGACCCTTTATCAGTCCACAAAAAAAAAAAAATTGTGATCGGATAAAAAATATGGATTTTATGGGTGCAGGTCATTTCTCCATATGTTCTATAGTGGAAACTTTGAAAATCTCAGAATGTAATTGATGGATATAAATCAAATTTTCCCTGGAATGATTCTTTAGTGACGGGTCACCCTTTATCAATCTACCAAATATTTTTGTGATCGGATGAAAAATATATATTTTATGGGCGGAGGTCATTTCTTTATATGTTATATTGTGGAAATTTTGAAAATCATTTTCTCAGTATATTACGGATGGATATTAATCAAACATAATTGGTATGATCCTTGGGTGACTGATTATCATGCAGCCAAATATTATTGTGATTGGATGAAAAATAGGTCTTTAATGGGCGGAGGTCATTATATATGTTATGTGTTAAATAGTGGAAATTTTGAAAATCATTGTCAACATCGGTAGCGACTCAAGCCATTCATTGCTTTCTAGTTTGTCATGTTTCTAAAAATAACCGCATTATGTCACAGTTCTAAAATTATCCTTGTGGTATCATAAAAAATATCAAATGGGGTCTTAACACACGGATATTTGTATAGTTATAAGATAAAATCAAATCTTTACGTGCGTGTACTCCGAAATGCTGAAAAGGATTGAAGTGACAAGATTTTGATTCTGGCTATTTTAGTCCATTTATTTGATTCAGTTAAAACTAACATCATAGCATTAGCTTGTTTATTATTTCTATTATCTTAAAAAAAAACAACAGGATTTCGATTGTAAACTCAGGTGAGCGCTCTAGATTCACTATCGCCCCTTGTTTCTCAAAAAGCATGTTTCTTTTTATCGATCTATCGATTTGTTGAATGACACTGGCGGTATGTTCATCACACAATTAAACATTGTTTTGAATAATTCGGAAGCGTTTCATTCTCAATGTGTCTGACATGTGGTTATCAATTTAATCAATTCAGGAACATTTAAAAACAGTCTTCGGTGATTTTGTTCAACATTTATTAAAGATAAATCTAAAAAATAACAATTATGTATGATAAAGTCAGTTCTTTTTAATGTAACTAATCAATGCAGTTGGTGGTTTTCTGAGAGAAAATTATCTTGACTAATAGCAGTGATGATAAATTAAGAATGGTTAATTCGGTGATAGTTCGTGGATGCTTCTCCTTAAATAAGAGGAAATGTGTCTTTATGTTCTGCTTGGCTGTTTCAACTATTACTTTATATTTTCTATCGGCGACAGAGGCGCCAATGTTGGGAATGCCTACTTATCAACTGAAAAAGAGGGAAAATTTAGGCAACAAAACAAACTTGAATTTGCGAGGTCATCAAACAATTCCGAAAATTATTCATCAAATTTGGAACGACGAGAATGTCCCTGTTGAGTTCGTGGATAACGTTAAAAGTTTAGTTCGTGATAATCCACCGCCAGATTGGAAATATAACTGGTGGACAAAGGAATCTGGCTTAAAACTCGTGAAGGAAAAATTTCCGAGTTTAATGGGAATTATAAATGGTAAGATTGCAACGTCTTAGTTTTAAATAGAATCCATCAAAACGATATGAGCCAGTGCGTGACATTTCCAACAATTTGAAATGTGCGCAAAGTAAAGACTCTGGACAGTCTGTGCACCCACACAGTCTGACCAGAGTCTTCACTATGCGACTTGGGGATAAATAAGGTCTCAAAGTATCTGTAGACAATTAGGCAATATACTTGTTACACTATGTAACTGTCTAGGCTGCCATTGTTTGCACCTCACACAGGAGTCCAATTGTTAGAAATGTCACGCACAGACTCATATCATTGTGATTTATAGAGCTTCTTAGTAATAACATATTGCGGTCAATCTTCACTTTCATATCTTATATTACCCTTACATTTTCTTCTTTAGAAAAAGCCAAAGGCTTGCTGGAATTTGAAGAGTTGGACCAAGAATTCAATACAATTTCAAAACAACAAAAACAACAAAGTCTGAGCATCTATACCTTGGTTTCTTTGACCCGACTTTGACCTTTGCGGAAAAAAATGCTTAAATAACAATTACCGGCATTAACAAAATATCTATTTAGTTCAATACCGTCTTTTATTCATTCCTATGAAAGCACATGCAAAGGCAAGTATGAATAATCAGATTTTTATTCATCTAAAAGCAGGGGTCGAATTCGGGTCAATGAAATCGCGCTATACACACATACGTGTCGTAGCGACACGAATTTCATAGATAAAAGTGCAAAAAAAAAAATATATACATGAATAGAGGCTATTTTTGGTTTGTTTGTTTCATTGTAAGTTCGAATTATCGTTAGTTGAGTGATCAACACAAGCTATTTTTTCACGATTGGTGAAGCCGCGATCGAAAATATAGCTTTTGTTGTGCATGAAATGAAATATTTATGTATGACACACAACTTGAAAATTTTAGAATAAATTTTTTTCAATAGTATCAATTCGCATCGTGGACACGTCATCTCTATGAGCCATTCTTAGATGACGTCGTATGATACGAAGAGAATAATTTGTCAGTGTCATAAAATATCATTGTTTTCTGGTTGAGGTTGGGAGAATTTATCATGACAAGACCCTGCTGAGTCATGATAATTTCTCACAGCCGAGGCTGGATAACATTGATATTTTAGAATCTGGAATGTTTAAGTTTTTCTCTTTATTACGCAATCAGTGATTAGGACTTGAAGTTTTATGAAACCTTTAAAATAAAAGAAATTCAGATGGAAGTCATTCTGGTTAAGATCATAGATATTCAAGTGTTTCTAAATATAGGCTACCGAATATAAATTAATGTTATAAGACAGGTAATATCAGCAGGGGCCTCTTTCAAGAAAAGTATAGTACGATTTATCATATAATTATCGTACGATTATATTTCAGACGGTCGTAAACGGCTTTCACAAAAATATCGTTGAAAATCGCAGACTATACGACCTCATAAGATATCGTAAAGTTGATCTTTCACAGCTGCACGTGCTGATCATATGATAAAAACTTCCGCGTTAGTGGGTAAATTGTCCGCTTTCTACAATACCAAAATAGGGTAGATCAGCAAACTGACTGTAGAAAAGCCCTTTACTTGTATATTAGTGCATATGTAACGAACTAAATTCGTCGAACTACACATTTCTCATCGATATCTAAGAATCTATGTCAAGATAATTATACAAGTGCTCATAATTGCATAGTTAATTTGGCTTACACTGTCGATTCCCTTTCCAATGGGAGTACATTTTATTTTATCATAATTGTTGTTTGTTTGGTTGGTTGTGTTCTGGTGAAGTACATGCATGTATAAGAATACACAATTCTTCAAATATGTATAGTTCTGTGCATATGTGGAAGGTATTGAAACGAAATATACGAGGGATGTTCAATTTTTATCCGGATTAGGTCAATAAATCATCATTGGTTTATCGCTATGTGAAAAAGTATGCTTATATTAACAGGACACTTTATATGGTCAAACTTACCAAATTCGGAAGTATTTGAACGATGTATATTGATTTCACACGCAAATAAAAATACATTGGTATTGGGGGCGGCGCACAGTACATGACGCTAGCGACGTTGTCGAAAATCGAGACATTTGATGTTGTGTAATTTAGCTTGTCACCGCTCGTTATTCATGGAAGAAGGATGAATTCAGTGTTCCTGTAATTAAGCTGTGCCTTTATGGTTTCTATAAAGGTAAAATCGATTGGTGCAAAATCAAAGTTCTCAGAAAGATGCCCCTTAGAAAATCGCATATATCTTCCAGAGACTCGGCAATTGACGTCCCTACAGTTGCCTGGATTAGTTTCTCTCTGTCCGTTGTTCCTCTTATCTCACGGGGCATGGAAGCGTCTTCACCGATGAAAATAAAGCATTTGGAAGAATGAACCATTCCCTTTCAGCGTGAAAAGTATTTGATTAATTTCTTTAGGTATTTTTGTAGATTTCGAAAAAAAAAAAAAAATTAAAAATCAGAACTCCGAGCATTCAGTTGACGTCGTCTAGAACGTTCCGAAACGCTTACCCCGCTTCATTTTAAACGAATTTTACGAAAAATTCTACGGTCAAATTACTTAAAATTAAGACAAGGCATTTGTAATACTTATTCCAGCAACTCAATAAATGTTCAAGTTTTTCAACAGTTAGAAAAGAAAGAATATTTACAAACGAAGAACAAATATATGGTTAATTTTATTTGCTGTGCCGGGTACTCGTTTCCATGGCATTTTATATGGCAGATGCGCGAGCGCTATGTTCGATAACTATACCAATTTTACAAAAACACATGTGAATTGAATTCCGACAGCGAATGATACCAAATTTAGTTTGATTGCTTCAAAAATAAAATTTTGCGTGGCAAAATCCGGTTAATTTTGAATAACCCTCGTAGAAGGATGGTATTGAAACGAACTTTAGATGGATATTATATTCCGTCGCTTTCATACAAAATTACCGATAACTCTAACTTCGGTTTTAGAACAGTGCTCGTTGTCGTATCCGTGCAACTACAACAGTTATATACTTAGTTCCAAAAGAAAGTGTGCACTTTCAAATTCTGAATATCTCTGAAATTACTCAATCTATCGTCATGAAACGTCGTATGACTATCCAAAAAAGTATGCGCAAACGATATTTGAAAACAAAAATCGCGCGATGAGCAAACTTTTTCCGCTAAATTGAAACATTTGATTTTGCATGTTGCGCATTTATATCACGCGTGAGACGAATAATTAGTCTGAATTTTTTTCGATTGGAAATCGACACCAGAATTAATGATAGGGGGTGTCTTGTTATCACATTTTCCGCTACCCAGGCCAATAAAAGTACGAATATCTTCGCTTTATGTGGATCTTTCGCCGAGAAATTCGGTATGCGTGTACAGGACACATAAATGCTCTTAGACAATCACAAGCAATTAAGAATAGTCAGGTTGTTTGACAAAAAATTAATGACAAACCTAAAAAACGAGCAAAGTAACTCACTCCTAGGGCTAGAACTCGCTCATTTTGCTTTGTTGTTACCCTCCCCTTTTATTTCCTAAAAGAAGAACCATTAATCTCGACAGTGATACTAAAAATTGAAATGAAAATGATTATTTTGGTTTATAAATCAGTCAAAAACTTGCCCCACCGTTAGTTCCGTATCGAAAAAATCGATCAGGTGTCCACGAACCTTCTGGTGTCGGCGTGGCACGTTATACCCTGTGATACAATTGTGTATGGCGCTACAGCGTGGTTTGACTACCAACAAACGTCGTTGAACAAAATCGAACCTTGTCAGATTTAGAACGTCATTAAAATCGATTGAGCATTCATGTTCCAATAGAAATCGAGGACATTATTTTGTCAGGCCTTTAATATGCAAATTGAGATGTCATAGAACGGCATAGCACCATTCAGCAACAAGTAACTGGCCCAACAACGCAGCAATGCCTAACGTTAACGTACGCGTAACGTCTACATTAAAATTAAAACTTTTGTTTTGAAATGGCTTGGAATGGCTTCCAGAACTCTATAATGAAACATCATAACATAGATCTTACCAAAGAAAAGGTTGTAAGAAGGTCAAATCTCAACAATTAAAATTCTGCCATCGCGTATGCAACATGCGATACTTTATCCAAATCTGATTTGACTTTAAATTCTAAAAGGTCTTGTCTAGAGTGTGGTATCAAATTTACTCCATAATTTTCCCCCAACTTTGTAAAAATCAAGAGAAATGCAAAAAGTGAAAGTGCACACTTTCTTATGGAACTCAGTATATATAGCTTAGACATGTTTCATCCGGCTTAGTATCGCCGTTCACTTATTGTATTTGCTTTTTTATTTGCTCAGTTCATATTGGACGAAAGGAGAGAGAGCGAGAGAGAGAGAGAGAGAAAGAGAGAGATAGAGAGAGAGAGAGAGAGAGAGAGAGAGAGAGAGAGAGAGAGAGAGAGAGAGAGAGAGAGAGAGAGAGAAAGAGAGAGAAGCGGTTTTGTTGTTGATGATGTTGTTGTTGTTAATAAGAAATCCTCCTATTTATCAAGAATTGTATGGTTTTGACTATAGGTTGTGGAATTATCATTTTAATTAATGTAGTTCTTGAAGCATAAAACACAGGAATCCATATTGCATAATGTGAGAGTAATTTGTTTTTAAAAAAGTAAGTAATTTATATATGTGCAAAAGATCTATTGATTTGGTATCTCTCACTTACTGTGTCACTAGGAAGGCTTAAGCAATTATTTTCAGTCATGATCATGAAAGGGTCGATTCTTACGGTAAATAAACATCTTAATACCACTATGTAAACATTCTGCGACAATCGTACGATTATCGCAGAGTAAAATCAATTATCGAAATGATGGTGCATCAATTGTTTTCAATATATTTCGTTTATTACACTATGTTGTTCTGGGAAATTTGGCATGTACATAGCTAAATAATTGTTCTAACATCTTCGACAGCTAGAAAGGAATCTGAGAAAATTTTGGCTCGTAGGGACAAAATCGTAAAATTTACGACTGGTCTGAAGGTGTCGTATGTTTTATCGTATATTTCACGATTACACGTCTTTCTTGAAAGCCAAAAAGTTTCTTGAAAGCCAATCTTTATCGTACGATTGCGATACGACCAAATTTCAATCGTAGGACCTTTCTTGAAAGAGGCTCCTGGTCAATCGAGGCTGCGTTGCATGATAGAAAATGTGAGGTTGAATCATATGCAAGATTCGCCAACCCAGCAATAATCTACAGGAAAGCACCAAGGAATCGTTTATATTATGTATTCTTATATGTTTTCTTTCTTCTTCACGAATGCATATTTTAACGGTAGCTTTGATTGTTCTGCGATAGTTATAAAATCACCTTGTAGTAAGATTTTGATAATCACAGTATGAAGTTATTTCATTGTGTTTCATGTAACAGTGAAAAATATGACTTTTGTCCCGGGTGGAGAGGATGAACTGTTGCCCTATGACAAGAAAACATAGTTTTGTTTCAGAGAATTTCGGCGAAATATTGGCCCATATAGAAGTCAAAAGGATTTTAGCTATGTAAGAAAAAAGGTATATCCCTACTTTTGCACATATGTAAATGTATCTTCTTTTTCAGATGTTTCCGACCTCATGCGTTCTGATATTTTACGTTACATAATCATCTACGAGTTTGGTGGTGTTTACTTCGACCTTGACACAGTTAGTGTAAAATCACTCAACAATTTCGTGGAAACTCATCGATGTTCCGTAGCACTCGAGCCTGCAGAACACTTCTTTGCCGCACAAACAGATTTTCTATTAACGAACTCCGCATTGTTTTGCATTCGCAGACATACATTCTTTGAAAATCTGGTGTTGCATGTAAAAAGATTACCTAAGAACTGCAAGATTGCTTTTAAATGCACTGGACCATCAGTGGTGTCTCGAGTCTGGAAGGAATTCAACAAAACCGGTCGTTTTTCTGGCGACCTCCCAGACGTCCAGACTTCAGAGGTATTCCAGGACGTCTATGATATCAAAGATCAGAATAAACGTTTAAATAAGAATTGCAACAACCTTGCTAGATTATTACCTTACCAATCAAAACTCTGTTCTAATTGGATCTCAAGGGGAAAAGAAAAAAGAAATTTGAGTGAACTTGCAATCACGTATCATACGTGGTTTCACGTTATTAGTAAGAAAATGAACATTTCAGATAAAACTCATATCAAACAGATTATTCCACATTCGCTTATATATGGAAAGGACTTTTAGCTCGGTATTATTATTATCTTTTTTCTTGGTTCCGAAAATGTATTCAATCGATAAGAATTTTCTACAAAAAATGCTTTTGATGAAAGCAAAGTACGCTCAGTGAAGTAAAGTTTCAGACTCGTTGCAATAATGTGTGACCTACCTAAACCGAAAATATACTCCGAAGGTCGTTTGGTAAATACGGTCGATTCGCTACACTGATTCAACTATCTCCGGGGTGTCTTTACGGTCGTAACGGAAAGGCCTTTCAGTGCTTTGAAATGTTCGGCTTTGCACAATTATAGGATCCACCAAGTGATATATTGATACTGTTTTATCAGGTTTTACAGTCCTTTATATAATTTGAATATCATGGGTTCGGTGCAAGACTGTAGTAAGTGTATACACTATGTATATACACTTACTCAATGTTGCACCGAACCCTCGATATGTACTACCAATGCATTTTGTATCGTTTTGTAATCCTAAACGCAGGTCTGGTCAGCATCTCAGGTTCAAACAAGAGATGTCTCTTAAACATTTATGCCCCTCCCATAAGAGTAGGTCAATGGCATATTATTTGTAAATCAACAGAGGACAATAACTCACAAAATATGAATAGAGTTATGGTTCTTGTGCACTGCACTTCTCCTCCATGAGATCTATCCACCTGTGTAGTTTCATGATTCCAGCTTGCATACTTCAGACATAATCCAGACAAAAATGGTGTTCAGGCGGACCGACCGACAGACAAGTGCAAAGCAATATACCCCCTCTTCTTCGAAGGGGGCATAAAAAAGTGTAATAATAACCCTTATTTCACTGAATTTAAACTTTCTTTGAAATAAATTGCGATTTTTTTCATTAGTTCCCCCCTGCAAGTAACCAAGAAAGATGATTCACAATCCAAAAATTAAAATAGGGACCATTCAAACTGAAACTGCCATTATTTCTCTAGATCCTCCATAGAAACTGGTGAAAAGAACATGTATCAACTGTTCCTTATTTGGATTTTCTGCGCCATGGCGCAAAAGCTTCAGTCCGTAAATTTCTAGGAAAAAATTCTGTGTTAGTCCTACAAGTGTTACACTCTACTAAAGTTGTTAAAAGACTTCAATTATATCGATAATTCTGGTTGCCATGGTAACAAAAAGGTTGAAAAAAAATTAAAATTTAAAGAAAAAAATCAAATAGCAGTAGGACGAAATTAAAGTCCATTTCTCTCAAAAACACCCTAAATGTATCAAAACAATCTTTTGGATTATAACACGTACAATCTATTTTTTCAACTATACAAAGCAGCCAGTATAGGCTAGGATCAGAAGTACTGCCTGTCTGTGCAGGCTGATCTAAGTCTTGACCGTGTGTATTTCTTGCGAATAGCTTGAAAACAGTTAATTGCAAATGGAATAGTTTCATGGTTATGGAAGCCGGAAATTGAAATGACAAATAAACACTTAAATATAAATTCAATTATATGTTTCTTTTTTTTTCAACAAATACAACTTAATCTCATGTCCAAACAAGTGAAATACAAAAGTTACATTAAGTAACACGACCAAGTTACATTTTCATACTCGAGTTCCATTATGAAACAAAAGGACCATGATGTTCCTATATCAATCACCTTTGTCTCCTTGAACCCTTGCTTACTAAATTGAAATTGCCTTTTAAAAAGTTAATTAAATGACAAATAATGGGCAACTCCGCAAACTCATTATTGTTACCTAATACACTGTAAAATAACCAACCTTTCATATGACCAGACACACATTTTCAGCAAGTTTGAAAAAGTTTGGACTTCTAGAATGCCACGAAGGATATATTCTATAAAGCTCCTTTTCCCATCATAATTTTGGATTGCATTCAAAATCAATATCGTCCTTCCTAGTATAGCCAGAAAAACGTCTTGAGTAAGTTTGAGAAGATAGAGTAAAATTTTAATTTCTAAAATGGTAAAAAGGAAATCTACAAAGCTACTTTTCCTGTGAAATAGCTTGTGACATAGCTTGGAATGCACTCAATATCAATAAGGTTCTTCTTTAAGACAAGACAAACATCCCAAGAAAGTTTGAGTCAAAATTGTGACATCTAGAGTGGTAACAGGAAAAGTGTATATAAGGGATTACCAGTGAAATTTCAGCAGTAGACAGGATTTGACGGAAAAAAAACAAGATGGCGTCCAGCGCACGTGTAGTTATAATCTGCCAATCGGGGGGTTTCGGGGTTCCAAAAATAACTTCTGACACCAATAAAGTGTCAACTCACCAGTGTTTGCTGATGTAATACTGTTCAATCCGTTGGGCTTGCTCGTAGTCGGTAGTGCGTTCGTAGATCTCGGTAGGGGTTTGCCGTAGTTTGGTTTCGTTAGTTCAATTCGGTAGTTGTAGAAACACGTCCGTTCTCGACGGCTAACAGATGCAGAAGGGCGATTGTCACGCTCAGCTCTCGCGCCAGACGAGAGATACACCATTAGCCAATCAGATGTTTCCATTACCCGGATGTAGTAAACAACGGAAGTAGGAAGTCCACTTTCACTACACTCCCCCCGTTCTATTTGAAAGGAGTTAAGCCATACGTTGTTGTACCACAATTGAAGTTGTACCATAAATGTCGTTGTACCAAATTAGTCTACACTAATGGAATGTCGTTGTACCAAGATTGTCTACAATAATGGAATGTCGTCGTACCAGGATTGTCTACCCATTACATAGTAGTACAATGATTGTCTACCAGAACCAGTGCTAGTACCAAAAGAAATCATTTGTTGTACCAAACAACCAGTTGTACCAGTACCATGAAAGTTGTACCATTAGCATTTATGTGTCAAGTTGTACCAGTACCACAAACCACTAGTCAAGTTGTACCAGCACCAGTTTCGAAAGTCATACTATGTACTTCAAACATTTTGGTAATAAGAAAGGAAAACGTCTGAGACATCTCGTTTGTTTGACTTCAAAGAGAGAAGGGGGAGGCACTTAAGCCGCAATGGCCTATGTCTCCCGATCAGCTCCTCCTGGGATTTCGTTTGTTGGTTTTACTTGTATAGTCTAAGGGTGTTGACTGTGGCCAATTTCAGGACGTCCTTCCAGGTCATCTCCAAGCGGGAAGCCACAGATTCAGCAACCATTCCAAGTAATCCGGGTGTACTATAGGTCCGAGACGGATGAATGTCGCGACAGGGGAAATACGGTGCGTCGGTCTCCAAAAGGAAATGATTTGATGGCACACGCTGTAATCCACCGATTGCAAGTCCATATAAAGTGTCCACCGCTCGGGTAGATCCAAAGAAGGTGTTCGGGAACGCCGATATCCACTCTTCCACCAGTAATGCTGATCCACCGAAGCAATGTAGATGAATTGGTTGGTCCCAAGGGAGAATTGCTTTCATCTGTCCAAGGGCTGAGAAGTATACGTAGTCTCCTTTCCTTGTCGTTCCTCTACAATGAATAACCACTACATGATGGGGCTGTACCTTTCGTAGGCATCTTTCGAACGTCATGAACTGTGTTGACCACTCATCGGCTGTGGTTGTTAAATCTAAACCAATTTCTCCAACACCAGAAACTTGGGGCATCTTAAGAAGTTGATCCAGATCGTCCTCTGCCGTTGTCAGTTGCATGGCTTTCTTTGGATTCAGACCTATAGTACACTTTACTCCTTGACCGTGCAGACTAATCAATTCCGTTGGGGGAGGGTAAGTTTCCGGATCGCAGAAGTTGGCAGTAGCTCCAATAACGTCGACTCTGTAGTCTGGTTTTGGTGAGATGTCACTACAAACTTCTGCAAAGCACGCGTTAAGTTTTCTTGCCACGGTTCTGGTCCTATCCAAATGGAAATGACTATCGAAGGCTTTAGGTAAAGGCTTTCGGTCCCCCTGCTCAGTAACTCTACGTGGTTTACCAATGGGCGGTCTGGCTGAATCTTCTAGCGGCTCCGGCAGCGGCATCAGAGCAATAAGCCGGAACGGTAGCGCGGTTCGAGTCTTGCAACCAGAATACTCAGAGTTCTCCAGTGGAATAACATGGCAGGGCAGCTCAATGGGCGAAGGGTGAATCTCTCAGGAATACGGGAGCTTCCTTCGACACACAGGGCTTTGACAGACTCTACCAAACTTGGGGTGATGTTCATCTCCGGTTTCAGCAATTCGGTACTGTCAACGTACACGGTGAGGTTGTGCAAAGTTGAACATCCTCCAAGCATCCATCCGGCGATCAACTTCAAGGCCGAAAGTCTCCTCCTGGTCAAATCTTCAGTTAGTGCAAGTCCCTCATTGAAAATCACGGGGAGTTGGTCCTGTACTCCACAAAATCCTTGACGATCCGATGGTTGATTTCTCAATCTCTCCTGCTGGCGTCGGCGACGAGCAGCACGTCGGTCGGGTTTTGAGAGTGATGGGAATGATTCTATCCGTAGATTTCCTTTCGTTTCCTCCACTTTCCTAGTTTGATCCATCGATAGGCTAGTCTGCACGGTCGCTGGCGCGAACAATTTAACGATTGGAGCGGATGTCTCCACACGTCGTACAATGGGAGCAGTTGTCTCCACATTTCTTTTCTTCTCCAAGGGCTGGCGAGCGTCAGCGAACCATGATGCGTCCTCTTGGAGACTCTAGGACTTCTCCTGGTTGGTCGATTTGAAGAAGGTTTCAATGTAGACTTAGTTGGTCCATTCCCCTTCTGTCTTGACGAAGGTTCCTTTCGGTGATCTTTCCTTGGTGATCTAGATCTGTTCGAATGTCGGGAGTTCGTAATCACCAAGGTGGGTATCATTGCTGGGTGATCCTCCGCCGTAGATGTCGAGGGTTTGGTTGGCTTGGGTTCAACACGATCCACCTTCTTCACTGGCTTTACAAGTTTTTCCCTGGATGGAAACCTAACGGGAGAAAAGTGCCTCGTGGTAGGAACGTCGGTTTCCATAGGCTCCTGAGAAACATCCACTTGGAGCTTGTCCTTGGTGACCCTAACTGGTGTTTCGGCAACTTCGTCGACAACTTGGAAATCCATAAGGGAACGCTCTTCGCTGTCGCTGTCAGTGGCCGGCTCAGCAGAAGTGTCATCCTTGGCTGTCGCTGCGTTGTTAGAAACAAGAGTGATCTTGGGATCGATGTCTAGGCGAATGTCTCTCGTTGGGCCTGCAGGGTCTGCACTTGGTCTCTTCCTACGTCCTCGAACTGGCGCAATGTTAGTTGAAATCCAGCTCTCGGTCTGAAACTCCAAGTCCAGGGCTTGCTTTGCCAAATTGGTCAACCAGGATTTGTTGTGCGATCCTTGGCTATCTTCACTTGACGAAGGAGCGCAGTCTCGAAGGCGGCATACTTTGCGTCGCAGAGAAGTAGCTTGTGGATCAAGTCCTTCTTTGGCACCTATTTTCCATCATCAGAGGCGAGTTCCATTCTTTCCAGGAATTCCATGTTGAAACTTGTAGTAGATACTAGTAAGTTGGTGTTTCGTGTTAAGATGTGGAATTTATCTCTAGATGACGGCAAGCTGTCAAACCTGCAGTCAGTGGTGCTGAACGCTAATAGGTCCCTTGTAGTGAATCTCTAGACGCGTTTGCGGTACTGTGCGGGTGTCACAGAAGATGCCTCTTTTCGTATGTTATGCTACACCTGAAACGAGAAGGAAGAAACAAAATTTAATCACGAGCATTTATTATTACACAACCCTTGCATTTGTACTTGGTGATTTCAAGGGCATCCGAGGCGGTGATATCGACACATGAATCGTGGTACCATTCATCACAGTAGTCGCACTGGATCATAAATCGAACCCCATCATCCTCCTCCCCCCCCCCCCACACACACTTTGATTACTTGAGCTAGACTGCCAGGTATGTATCCAAGCTGGTAGATCCCTTGAGTTGCATGGTTTCATTCTATCATGGTTAACAACAAATATGGTCTTTCTTAACTTGACTCTATACAGGCTGGGTGATAATTTTTTGATGATCACGGATGGACCCTTCCAAGGAGAACATAATTTCTTACATTTACCTTTCAGGACTGCTGAGTCAAGAAGATAGATGACGTCACCTTCTTCGTATAGGCGTTGGAGAATTCGAACGTCGTAGTCCCTCTTCATTCTACGTAGGAAAACGTTGAGGTTCTCACGAGCCACTCTGTTGGCGACTTTCATAGCTGTTGTTAATCTTGCAAGGTATGAATCTGGGCTTCCATTCTGTTCAGCTCGCAGTGGATACATAATGTGGGCTGGTATGTTGACTTTTCTACCTGGCATCAGCATGTTCGGCGTGAAACCAGTTCTCCTGTTGACTGCCGCTCGTAGGGCTCCGTCTATCTGTTGTAGATATTGGTCCCAATTGTTCTGTCGCTTGTTTACAAAACATCGGACGGCACCCATCAAGGTACAGTTGAAACGCTCAACTTGGCCATTGGCTGACGGACCTTAGGTCTAGCCTTGTAAATCTGTAGAATGTCGCATAACGCTGAAAAGAGATTAGATTCAAAGTTCCGGCCTTGATCAGAAAATATCTGGAAAGGTACACCAAGCCTAGAAAAGAAATGATCCACAGCCGCGGCGGCTGTCTCTTGTTCAGTCTGAGATGGAAGCGAAATACATTCAACCCATTTTGTAAATTGGTCAACCATCATCAGAATGTACTCATTACCATTCCTAGTCTTTGGTAGAGGACCTAAAAAGTCTATGTGGACTCGCTCCATCGGTGCACCTGCCTGATTCTCTTTCATGGGAACTTTGCCATTTTCTGATGACTTTTTCTGCAGGTTACAGGTTGGACAAGAAATGACATACCTGGTTACATCAGTTGATAGACCATACCAAAAGAACTTCTCTTTCATCTGTGCTTTTGGTCGTTGGACTCCCTTGTGTCAGGCAGATGGAAGATCGTGGTTCCATGACAGGGCTTGGTCTTTCACACTACTTGGTACAACCAGCACAGGTACATCATCTTTCTTCTTGAAGAATAACACATCATCAATCATACAGAACCGTGTCTTGTTCAGACAGTAGAATTTGCTTGCTGGACTCGCCAAGAACAGGTCCCTCTCAGATGGTTCTTCGTTATTCTTCAGCCAACCTAAAACGAAAACTAAATCATCATCACTATACTGGGCCTCCATAAGGTCAGGAGTACTGGAGCTCCAACACAATAATATGTTGTCACTTGCAGTACTCGTATTAACGTTGAGGGCTAGTGGTCTTGTTAAATTTTCCACTTTCGGCGGTGTAACAATGCATCCCTCCCCGTCTTCCCAGGGATATTCGAGATTCCCAGAGAACAAAGATTCGATTAGTTTCTGATCACTCAAGCATTTTGCATTCTTAATGTGTGTCCCTATGCCAATGCCAATTTCCCGAAGAACGACTCCGCTTTTCGCCTCGAGTTCTAACACCGAGACCCCCACGGCCCCGGGTTTGACCGCTTGATCCCATCCTGGTGTACACAGGAGTTCTGCCCTGATCCATTACTTTCACAGGGTGACCCTCTCCTGGGCCCACGTACTAACGGAACAGTATCGTCACACTCTTCTTTAAAGCGTTCCCTATTTTTATCTCGGCGCGTTGATAGTAAAAACACCCCCCACAAGGCAAAGCGCTTAGCCCCCCCATGATCATCACTCACCAGTGGCCTTCTGGTAAGTGCATCCGCATTGTTGTGCTTGGGTCCTTGACGATGGCGGAGTATCATGTTATACTGTGATAGCTCCTCCATCCAACGAGCGATTTGTCCCTGGGGTTCCTTAAACCTTAATTACCATGTTAAGGTTGAGTGATCCGTGCGCACAGTAAACGGTTTGCCGAGTACGTAATACCTGTATTGACGTGTAAATCTTACCACAGCTAACAGTTCCTTCCTGGTGGCGAGTACCTCTTTTGTTCCTTGGACAGGGCGAAGCTATCATAGGCTATTACTTTTTCTTCATCATTCTGGACCTGTATAAGCTCGGCACCAATCGCGGATCTGAAGCGTCAGTGTCTAGAATATACGGGTCATGATGATTGATTGGGGATTCCAAGTATAGGTGGCGAGGTCAATGCTTGTTTGAGTTGATTAAAAGAAAGTTGTTGTTCAATTCCACAATGAAAATTTCTTTTACCAGTGATTTGATAGAGTGGAGAAGCGAGTTTTGAAAAGTTTTTGACGAAATTACGGTGGCAATTAGCTAAGCCCATGAATCTCTCTACATCTTTAGAATTTTTGGGGACTGGCCATTCTGACACGACCTTGACATCTTCTTTAGACATCGCGAGTGTTTCTCCCATTACGATACGACCCAAGAATTCTACCTCTTTTTGAAAGAAAACGCATTTCTTCGGCTTTAAACGTAACCCATACTCGCGAAATCTCTGCATGGTCTCGCGAAGATTAGCAAAGTGATCGTTAAAAGTTTTCCCCAAAACTAAAATGTCGTCTAGAAACGCGAGAACGATTTTCCAACTCAACCCCCTTAAAACTAAGACCCTAGAAAAGGTTGCTGGTGCGTTACAAAGTCCGAAGCCCATTTTGACATGCTCAAACAGCCCATACTTGGTGTGGAATGCTTTTTTTTCCGGTCTTCTTTCTTGATGTTAACTTGCCAGTAGGCTGAGTTGGCGTCTAGCTTCGAGAACCATATGTTACCTTCCAGGGTGTCTAAACAGTCGTCGACGAGCGGTAGTGGGAACACATCTTTGACGGTGACGTTGTTTAACTGGCGGTAGTCAATGCACCATCTAACTGAGCCATCCCGTTTCCGGATCAGTACTAGAGCTGCTGCCCAATCCGATGTCGACTCCCTTATAACCCCAGCTTTCAACATTTTCTGTAAATGTGCCTCTTCTTCATCAGCGAAATGTGCTGGAGTCCGTCTCATCCCTAGCTTTGGTCTGGCCACTCCAGTGTCAATATTGTGTTCAATCGCTGTGAAATTACCCAGATCAAACTCATGCTTGGCAAAGACGTCAGTATAGTCAATCAAGAGTTTGGCGAACTCGGCACATTCGGAATCATTCAAATTCGCGCATGATTTCTCATAGAGGTCTTGCAAATGATCTGGTACCCGCCTCCCAGTCTCAATTTCTTGGACAGAAGCTATGCAAGGGATAGTCCCAGAAAATTTTGGTTTAGTAACTATCCCCCCCCAAAAAAGAAACAGCATTAGCGATTTGTTGGCCACGCTTTAGCACGCGATATTTGTCAGAGATGTTGACAATGCTAACGAGTGGTGATTTTTCTTCGCCATATAATGTTCTTGGAAGGAAAACAGATAAACCCTCTTTTGGCTCTATAAAAAAGTGAGTAGAAATCGGATGATCCAATTTGCATTTCACCATTGCGACCGAATTTGGTGGAACGACGCGACGTTTTAAAACGATCACATTTGCTAACTCCGGCCCCCCTCGAGTTCATGACCTTTACTCAAATTTACAGTTTGCCCGTCAAAAATCATGATATTTTTACCCAAATCAAGAATACATTTTCGTTTTTTAAGTATGTCCGCGCCGAGAAGCATGTCATGTTGTATTGGAGCGACATATATTGTAGGTTCTTTGTAGGTTTTCGGCCTAATTTCAAATTGATTGGTGCTTCAATATTGCCGAACATTGTCATTTTACGACCTGCTGCTCGAAGCGAAACATTCTTGATATGGCTTGGTCTGGGTTGCATGGAATGGTAGATTTTGTCGGAGATAATGGTTACCTCGGCTGCTGTATCCACAACTGCTTGTATGGGAATACCAATGACTTTGACATCTACACAGTCTAACGAAGTAGAAACCAAGTGGCAAACTGTAGCATCATCACTTTAGCGATCAGGATCAGTGGTGCCCATTTCGGTCTGATCCTTCTCTATGATGACGTCATGGCCCAGTTGGACAGCATCCGGACAGCCCGTTGAGTCTCTGTCTATAGTGGTCTGCTGTCCATCTGCTTCTTCACTGCTGCGTTGCGGGATTGCACTTGCTACAACCCCTCCTAACCTACTACTACTACTACTACTACTACCCAGTGAGACATCACGCCCTTGCGTAAGATGATGCCCCCCGGTTCCCTTGAAACCATCCCCCTTAGGCCTATTTATGGAAATGTTGAAGAGCGGCCTCCATCCCCAACCCCAATTAGTTTTCTTCACGCTTTGGTTTGGGACAGTCCTTAATGCGGTGATCGAGTTCTTCACATCTAAAACAGCCTTCCATTTCCTGCGGCTTTGAAGAGTCTTCATCTGTTAACGCAGATCCTCAATGGCAGTCTTCAACTCCACCAAGACTGGATTTAGTTGATTGTCCTGCTTCTCTTGTTGAACTGCCTGAACAAATGGCGGCTCCTCAGTTCGCTTCTGCTTTTTTCCATATATGGCCTTGTTCACATGCTTGAACATCTGGATGGATTTCAACGCGGATTGAATAGAAGTTGGTATTAGCAAACACGCATGACGTCCAGCTCCTTTGTCGGTCAGTCCCTGGCACAGACGATTGATGGCCTGTTGATTTGAGTAATGTTCGGGCAGGGATCTGAAAGCAGAATTGGCTAGTGACATCACCCGGTCTGCCCAATCTTCTAATTTTTCATTTGCATGTTGTACCGCTTGTTGGAAACTAATAAGGGCGGTTTCTTCCAAGGGTTGTTGTCCAAAGCGGGACTCTAATCTTGCTAACAGGACAGCACAAGAAATATGGGTCTCCCTCTGTACAACAATGGAATAGTAGTCCGCTGCCTTACCAACTAAACTCCAGCAAAGGCAATTAAGGCAATCTTCTGGAGTCCAAGCACCTGCTCTGGCGTATCTCATGAACTTGTCCTTGAGTATGATCCAATTACGTCCATCGAATATCAGATTTGGTGGCAAGTTGACAATTTTACGGGCTGAGCCAGAAAACGGCAAGTCAGACTGAGAATGTGTTAAAGGCTGACTACCGCCCCCTGACTGCAGCTGGGCCATCATACCTGCCAAACGGTTCCATATCTGTCCCAATACTCTGGACTGTTCATCATATTCATGGTCATTTCCATCATCCTCTTCCCCCTCCTCAATTAAAATAGGATTTAACCTCATAGACTGTGATGTGGCATTAGCATCTTTATGGTGTAATGACCTGTCCATGGCATCGAATTTTTCATCGCTGTATTCAAAAACATCATCATCAGTCCGGTTCATTGTTGGATGGCTAGGATTTGGGACATGGGGGGTCAAGAAAGTAATCCTAGGCTCAGTTTTGGTCAAAACCTGTTTGGTCTGGGTACTAGGTTGTGGTTGACCGGTTGGAGAGGTATGTGAATTTGGAAGCAGAGAAACCAACCATTCTGCATTTCTCTCTCTGAAATTATCGGGGGGCATAGATGAAGTACGTAAGGGCCTACCTATTCTACGGTTAGATGTGAAGTCCAAGCCAGAGCGTTCCGTTTCCGTGAATCTTCTTCTGGTCATGGCCTCTAATAACGGCAGGTTGATATTGTCCTTTGACTCCCTATAGTTGAGGATGAGATCCGCCATTGATGGTCCAACGTGGGGAATTTCCATTAAGGTATTCCTATCTGCAAAATTTACGGAAACTGGCTTCCTAGACATTTTAAGGCTACTGGGTTTCGCGTAAATTTATTGGTTAATCAGCTTAACGGGCAACTTGTTCACTTGTGAAAATTGTTGACTGTTGAAAATCCAGCAGACGAAGTCGGCGAAAGGTAAACAATGCTTACAAATTGAAGATGGGGTGCACTTCCAGCAACAATTTGGAGTTACGCAGGGATTACCAGTGAAATTTCAACAGTAGACAGGATGTTTATTGACGAAAACTTCTAATTTGACGGAGAAAAAAAAACAAGATGGCGTCCAGCGCACGTGTAGTTATAATCTGCCAATGGGGGGGGGGAGGGGTTCCAAAAATAACTTCTGACACCAATAAAGTGTCAACTCACCAGTGTTTGCTGATGTAATACTGTTCAATCCGTTGGGCTTGCTCGTAGTCGGTAGTGCGTTCGTAGATCTCGGTAGGGGTTTGTCGTAGTTTGGTTTCGTTAGTTCAATTCGGTAGTTGTAGAAACACGTCCGTTCTCGACGGCTAACAGATGCAGAAGGGCGATTGTCACGCTCAGCTCTCGCGCCAGACGAGAGATACACCATTAGCCAATCAGATGTTTCCATTACCCGGATGTAGTAAACAACGGAAGTAGGAAGTCCACTTTCACTTTCACTACACTACCCACGACATAGGCCAAAAATTATTGGGTCTACCCACAACCTAGGCATTGCCTCTATATGAAAGTCCGAAAACACAAACGACATTGGCGCCCAACGTTATTACAATATAGAGACATTTAAACCATCAAATAGATGAATTTTGAAGTGATATCAACGAGTGTGTTTTCCCTCGATGTTCCGTGTCCGTTCTCACCGATTTTGAAGCGAGATTGAACCTCGATCACATCTTCAGTCATGAACATCTACATGGATCGTATTGCTGTAACCACGTATGTTGTTTTGCGGTGAATAGACGGTGAATTTGTATTTGACAAGGAATGTTTCTTATTTTCATACAATATTTGAGTGTTTATGTGTTGAACATAAGTCATAATAGTCTCTGTTAAAAGATATTTATTTACGAAACCCAGATTGTCCCCTTTTGCGTGACGGATAACGTAGACACGACGACAGCTGTCCGATGAACTTACATGTATTTTCAAAAATCGAATCAATATGTCACTGTTCGTTAATTCATATTTCAAATGGTATTTTACCGAAGTGCTCATGTGAGCTATTGTGATCACCTTTCGTCCGGCGTCCGTCCGTCCTTTAAACGACATCTCCTCCTAAACTACTAGGCCAATTAACTCCAAATTTTACATAAATGTTGCTTAGGTGGTCCCCTTCAAAAATAGCTAAAAGAATTGAAATCCATGAAAAACTCTGGTTGCTATGGCAACAAAAGGTGAAATTTTAAGAAAATCTTAAAAATTCTTCTTCTCAACCAGTAGTCCTACAGACTTAAAACCTGGCATGGATGATCAGTTCATGGACCTGAATAAAAATAGCTAAAATTATAACTTTTGGGCCACCAGGTGCGGAGCACCAGGGGGGAGGGGGTAGTACTTTGGGTAAATTTTGTCATCTTTAAGTTTCTTCTTCTTCGGAACCAGAAGCCCTACAGACTTGAAACTTGGCATGGAAGATCAGCATATGGACCTTTATTTAAATAGCTTAAATCATGACTATAGATTCACCAGGTGCGGAGCATCAGGGGGGGAGAGGGTAGTACTTTTGTGAAAATTTTGTAATCTTTAACCATCTTCTTCTTCTGAACCACAAGCCCTACAGACTTGAAACTTGGCATGGAGGATCAGCTCATAGACCTTAATTAAAATAGCTGAAATTATATCTTTTGGGCCACCAGGTGCGGAGCACCAGGGGGGAGGGGGTAGTACTTTGGGAAAATTTTGTAATCTTTAAGTTTCTTCTTCTTCGGAACCAGGAGCCCTGCAGACTTGAAAATTGGCATGGATGGTCAGCATATGGACCTTTATTTAAATAGCTAAAATCATGACTGTAGATTCACCAGGTCCGGAGCATCAGGGGGCAGAGGGTAGTACTTTTGTGAACATTTTGTAATCTTTAACCTTCTTCTTCTTCTGAACCACAAGCCCTACAGACTTGAAACTTGGCATGGAGGATCAGCACATAGACCTTAATAAATATATCTAAAATAATATCTGTTGGGCTGCCAGGTGCAGGGCACCAGGGGGGGAGGGGGTAGTACTTTGGGTAAATTTTGTAATCTTTAAGTTTCTTCTTCTGAACCAGAAGCCCTACAGACTTGAAAATTGGCATGGATGATCAGCATATGGACCTCTATATAAATAGCTTAAATCATGACTGTAGATACAGCAGGTGCGGAGCATCAGGGGGGAGAGGGTAGTACTTTTGTGAAAAATTTGTAATCTTTAACCGTCTTCTTCTTCTGAACCACAGGCCCTACAGACTTGAAAATTGGCATGGAGGATCAGCTCATAGACCTTAATAAAAATAGCTAAAATCATGACTGTAATGCCACCAGGTGCAGGGCACCAGGGGGGAGGGGGTAGTACTTTTGTTAAAATTTTGTAACTTTAACCTTCATCTTCTAATGAACCAGGAGCCCTATAGACTTCAATATTGGCATGGATGATAAGCATATGGATCTAATATAAAATAGCTAAAATCATGAATGTAGGGCCACCAGATGCGGAGCATTAGGGGGGAGGGGGTAGTACTTTGGATCAATTTTGAAATCTTTAACCTTATTCTTCTTCTGGATCAGGAACCTTACAGACTTGAAAATTGTTATGGGTTATCAATATATGGACATTAATAAAAATAGCTAAAATCAGAACTGTTGGGTCACCAGGTGCTGAGTGTCTTGGGGAGGGGGTAGTACTTTGGATCATTTTTGAAATCTTAAAACTTCTTCTAATGAACCAAGAGTCCTACAGACTTGAAAATTGGTATGGATGATCAGCATTTGGACATTAATTGAATTAGCTAAAATCATGACTGTAGATTCACCAAGTGCAAAGCATCTTGGGGGAGGGGGAGTGCTTTGTTGAGAATTTTGAATCCGTACAGCCTTTATATTTGACATGGATTATTCAACTCATTAAAGAAAACTTTAAAAGTCTCAGACTCAGCCTGTATATCTTGCATAGATTTGCTGATCACAGACCTTCTATGAAAAAAGCTTAAATAAATAATGACCAGGGGAGGAGCAGGGGGGGGGGAGGATTATTTCAAATGTTATCTGATTGAATAAGTGAAAATCTCTTTTTTCTGTGGTTGCATGGACATACCTAGGTAATGAAGCTTTTTTCTCAGGTGAGCGACCTAGGGCCAACGGTTCTCTTGTTTTTAGAACGGGTCACACAAGGAACATTTCTATCAAGTTTGGATGAAAGTCACCCATGGGTTACTGACGAAAAGATGTTTCAAGAATTTATGGGCCGCCAAGCCTTCAGGCGCGTAGCTGCCTATACGCGAGTACGCAGCTGAATCCACATTATTTTGAAAAAGAAAAAAAATAGTAAAATAATGTGGTTTAAAATTCAGCCGCGGTCACAAGATATGATAATACCACTTTGAATACTTTAATATAATTATAGGTTTAAGCTATTGACGGGAAAGGTAATTTGAAAAAAGACCCACTATTGATTTACTCATTTTTTAAGCTACCGAATTAACAATAAAGATTCTGCACCCCGACCTTTTGCTGTGGCCTCGCCCATATTTTGGGTTCAATCAAAGTTTCAAAAACAAGTTTTACGTAGAGTCATTCAAGTGACATTTCTGAAAAGTTTGGTTGAAATACGCCTATTGGATACTGAAGAAAAGACGTTTAAAGTTTTCATGGTAAAGAACTGCCCTGCTTTACAACGCCCATATTTTTTCGGGTCAATCAAAATTTCAAGAAGAGATTTTGAGAAAGGTCATTCAAAAACGTTTGTACCGAGTTCAGTTGAAATTCGCCCATTGGTTACCGAGGAGAAGACATTTATAGTAAAAAGCTGCCCGGCCTTCCACGCCCATATTTTGTGGGTCAATAAAAAATTCACGAAGTTGTTTTAAGAGGGTCTATCCAAGGAACATTTGGACCTAGTTTGGTTGAAATTCGCCCATTGTTTCCTGAGGAGAATATTTTTGAGGAATTGTTGACAATACACGACGGACCACGAACAAGTGGTGATCACAAAATCCCATTTTGATCACGGTGTGCTCAGGTGAGCTAAGCTAGTTCAGAATTGATATTTAAATAAAATCTTGGAAAATTGGAGTGTCTGGGGTAAAATCTAGCGCATTGGGTCAAGTCTAAAGATAAAAGTAAATAAATAAAAGATAATTAAAAAAAAAAAAAAAAAAATGTCCCTCTTCCCAATCAAGCTACAAAAATGGCCAGAATTACTATCTTGACTCAAAATTGACTTATGATAAAACCTCGACTAAGTTCGAATCTGTTCTTCACACTCTCCCAGTGTCACGACATAGGTCACTGTGTCACTGAGTCAGATCTGAGTACAGCAGAAGAAGTGTTATTTACCGGAAATTTAATTTTTTACAACCCTTAACAAGTAGGCAATTACATAAAACACATTTAATTACACACCATACTTCTTTCAAATAGCTGATCTTCATAAGTGTTAACTATGAAAATTATTGGACAATTTACTTAATTTTGTTTTTTTCTAAAACATTTTAATAAAATATTGCCAATCAAAAGCGATAAAACCCACATATTAAGCATGAAAAAGAGAATCATTAGCACAAACAATTGCAGTTTCATTAATTTTGCTTTCATCTTTTGATTTTTTTTTTCAATGTTAGCTTTTTCTTCACGACACAAATTTCTTCAGATATCTGAAACTGTATCAATTCAATAAATTTCTTTAAAGTACTCTCACTTTATGATTACTTTTTCAGTAAAACAATAAATAAAAAAAAAAAAATAGGTACGAGTTGACTCCATTTTTTTTTTTTTTTTTTTTTTTTTTTGAAAGGTTACAAGCTGACCAACATTTAGGTGCGAGTTGACCAAAATGGGTACGAATTGACCTAAAAAAGGTACGAGTTGACTTTGGTACGAGTTGCCGTGGGTACGACTTGATCGCTTCCTTGATAAACTCCAAGGTTAGCATAAAAATGCAAAGAGTTTTGGTACGCTCACTAAAATGACTTGAATATCGTTTCGGGATGTTTTGTTGAAATATATCCATGCATTTACTTATCAAATGTAGTGCAGTTTTTACTTATAAGCAAATGAAACAATGCTATTCTTTGTAAGAAATCGTTACGATTTTATACCAAAAAACATGATTTAATTAAGAACTACTTTAAAGAATTAAACATATTACTCCGCTAAAGACCGGGACATTCCGTAAAACGAAATAAACCTGACTGTCTAAGGGCCCATTGTGAAATATTAATGAAATGCATAAGATACAACTTGCAGGGAATTCGAAATAAAAAACACACGAAAAATAGGAGTTTATAAGAAATTACATGTGAATGAATGGTCCTTTGCATCCCTTCAAAATGAATCAATATATTGACTGTAGTCTATATGGCTCCAAATAATTCAGGGACATTAGAAATCATTAGAAATATAAAAAATCATTCTAAAAGTTAGGATGTTAGGATAGAAGATAGGATGATAACAGACTGCTAATTGTTCAAGGATATTGAAAATCTATTATATAATTATATCTTATTCGACAGTAGCGGATTCAAAAGGGGTTGGGGGTGTCGTTCAAGACTGCAAAGAGTGGAGGGTCATTGAGCAAATGTTATCAATAACCCCAAAGCATTTAGTGCACCGTACCAGTTAATAATTAACCCCAAGTCCTTTCTGTAAAGGAGAGAACGGCGACAGATGGATGTGCGGATAAGACCCCCAAAAAGTTGAGGGACACTCAACCAGTCATAATTGCAAATAACCCCAAAGCGTTTAGGTACAGGCGAGAATAGAACTGTACTTTGACTCTTAACAGTAGAGGGACACTGTGCAAGTATTTTAAAATACCTTCAAGGCGACCAGGCATACGTGATATTGGTCAGTAAAGCGTTTAGGAACGCCGAAACAGTAAGCCCCCAAAGCGTTTCAGTACGGATAAGAATGGCACGGAAAATATACGCCAAATAGTACAGGTACACAAAAGAATGTTATTAACCTCCCCAAGGCACTTCAGCATATGTGAGAATGATGACCCGTTAAGACTGCAAAACTTGTTGGGACACTGGGCAAGTGCAATCAATAACCCAAAAGCATTAAGGAACACGGAACAAGAAAAACATTTACGTAAAAAGGTTACAGTTCAGGAGAGAATGGCGTCAGAAATGGACTCCAAATAGTACAGATACTTGCAAGAAATGTTATTAATCCCCCAAAAGCGTTACAGTACATGTGAGAATGAAGATTCGATCAGACTTCAAAGAGTAGAAGGACATTGAGGAAATGTAATCAATAACCAAAAAGCATTTAGGAACAGCGAACAAGCAAAAAATCAACCATGCAAGTAAAGTTATTAACCACCAAAAAGCGTTTTAGTACATGTGAGAATGGAGATTGGATAAGAGTGCAAAGAGTGGAAGGACATTGAGGAAAAGAATAATCAATTACCCTAAAGCGTTTATGTACAACGAACAAGTAAAAAATTAACCCCAAAGCATTTTAGTACAGGAGGAAATGACGACAGAAATGGACTCCAAATAGTACAGGTACATTCAAAATTTTAATAAACCAACCCAGAGCGCTTCAGTACATGTGAGAATGAAGACTTTTAAGACTGCAAAGAGTGGAGGGGCATTGAGCAAGCGCAACAATAACCAAAAATCGTTCAGGGACAATGAACGAGCAAAACATTATCCCCAAAGTGTTCAAGTACAGGAAAGAATGGCGATAGAAATAGACTCCAAATAGTACAAGTACATGCAAGAAATGCAATTAACCACCGCTTCAGTTCATGTGATAAAGAAGACTGGAAAAGACTGCAAAGAGTGGAAGGACATTGAGGAAATATCTTCAATAACCCCAAAGCGTTCAGGGACAATGAATTAGCAAAAGATTAGCTTAAAAGCGTTTCAGTACAGGAGAGAATGGCGACAGAAATAGACTCCAAATAGTACAGGTACATGCAAGAAATATCATAAGCCACCCAAAAGCGGTTCAGTACATGTGAGAATTAAAATTTGATAGGAGTGGAAGGACAATGAAGAAAAACAAACAATTACCCCAATGCGTTTATGTACAATGAACAAGCAAATAATTAACACCAAAACGTTTCAGTACAGGAGGGAATGGCGACAGATATAGACTCCAAATAGTACAGGTACATGCAAGACATGTTATAAACCACCCAAACCCGTTTCGGTACATGTGCGTATGAAGATTTGATGAGACTACAAAGAGTGAAAGGACATTGAGGAAATATTTTCAAATTATCCCAAAGCGTTTAGTGAAAATGAACATGCAAAAGATTTTCCCCAAAGCGTTTCAGTACAGGAAAGAATTGCGACAGAACTAGACTCCGTATAGTACAGGAACATGCAAAAATGCTATTAACCACCCAAAGCGTTTCCAAACATGTGAAAATAAAGATTGGATAAGACTTCAAAGAGTTGAAGGACATTGAGGTAATGTCACCAATAACCACAAAGCGTTAAGGGACAATGAACATGCTAAAGCTTAACCCAAAAGCGTTTTAGTACAAAAATAGACTCCAAATAGTACAGGTGCATGCAAGAAATGTTATTAACCACCCAAGAGCGTTTCTGTACATGTGAGAATGAAGATTGGATAAGACTGCAAAGAGTGGAAGGACAGAGAGGAAAATTTTTTTATAACCCCAAAGCGTTCAGGGACAATGAATTAGCAAAACATCAACCCAAAAGCGTTTCAGAAAAGGAGAGAATGGCGCGAAAAATAGACTCCAAATAGTACAGGTACATGTAAGAAATATTATAAACCACCCCAAAGCGTTTCAGTACATGTGAGAATGAAGATTGGATAAGAATCCAAATAATGAAAGGACATTGAGGAAACACATAATCAATTAACCCAACGCGTTTATGTACTATGAACAAGCAAAACATTAACCCAAAAGCGTTCTAGTACAGGAGGGAATGACGACAGATATAGACTCCAAATAGTACAGGTACATTCAAGAAATGTTATAAACCAACATAAAACGCTTCAGTTCATGTGAGAATGAAGACTGCAATGATTTGAAGGACATTGAGGAAATATTTTTAATAATCCAAAAGCGTTCAGGGACAATGAACAAGCAAACGATTAGACCAAACGGGTGTCAGTACAGGAGAGAATGGCGACAAAAATAGACACCTTATAGTACTGGTATATGCAAAAAATGTTATAAACCACCCAAAAGCGTTTCAGTTCATGTGAGAATAAAGATTTGATAGGAGTGCAAAGAATGAAAGGAGATTTAGGAAATGTAATCAATAACCCCAAAGCGTTTCAAGACAATGAACAAGCAAAACATTAACCCCAAAGCGTTTCAGTACAGGAGAGAATGGCAACAAAAATAGACTCCAAATAGTACAGGTACATATAAGAAATATTGTAAACCACCCCAAAGCGTTTCCAAACATATGATAATGAAGATCGGATTAGACTGCAAAGAGTGGAAGGACATTGAGGAAATGTAATCAATAACCCCAAAGCGTTAAGGGACAACGAACAATCAAAACATTCCCCCAAAGCGTTTTAGTACAGGAGAGAATGGCGAAAGTAAATGACTCCAAGTAGTACAGGTATATTCCAGAAATGTTATAAACCAACAAAAAGCGCTTCAGTACATGTGAGAATGAAGATCGGATAAGACTGCAAAGAGTGGAGGGGCATTGAAAAAGTGCAATCAATAACCCTAAAGCGTTAAGTGACAATGAATAAGCAAAACGACAACCACAAAGCGTTCCAGTGCAGGAGGGAATGGCGACAAAAATAGACTCTAAATAGTACAGGTACATGTAAGAAATGTTATTAACCACCCCAAGGCGTTTCAGTACATGTGAGAATGAAGATTGGATAAGAATCCAAATAATGAAAGGACATTGAGGAAACACATAATCAATTAACCACGCGTTTATGTACTGTGAACAAGCAAAATATTAACCCAAAAGCGTTCTAGTACAGGAGGGAATGGCGACAGATATAGACTCCAAATAGTACAGGTACATTCAAGAAATGTTATAAACCAACATAAACTGCTTCAGTACATGTGAGAATGAAGATTGGATAAGACCGCAATGAGAGGAAAGACATTGAGGAAATATTTTCAATAACCCCAAAGCGATCAGGGACAATGAACAAGCAAACGATTAGCCCAAACGGGTGTCAGTACAGGAGAGAATGGCGACAAAATTAGTTTCCTAATAGTACTGGTACGTGCAAAAAATGTTATAAACCACCCCAAAGCGTTTCAGTTCATGTGAGAATGAAGATTGGATAAGACTGCAAAGAGTGGAAGGACATTGAGGAAATGTAATCAATAACCCCAAAGCGTTAAGGGACAATGAACAAGCAAAATATTAATCCCAAAGCGTTTCAGTACATGAGAGAATGGCGACAAAAATAGACTCCAAATAGTACAGGTACATATAAGAAATATTGTAAACCACCCAAAGCGTTTCCAAACATGTGAGAATAAAGATCGGATTAGACTGCAAAGAGTGGAAGGAGATTGAGGAAATGTAATCAATAACGCCAAAATGTTAAGGGACAATGAACAAGCAAAACATAAACACCAAAGCGTTTTAGTACAGGAGAGAATGGCGAAAGAAATTGACTTCAAGTAGTACAGGTTTATTCCAGAAATGTTATAAACCAACATAAAGCATTTCCAAACATGTGAGAATAAAGATTTGATAAGACTTCAAAGGGTGGAAGGACATTTGGGAAATATTACCAATAACCCCAAAGCCTTTAGGGAAAATAAACAAGCAAAAGATTAACCCAAAAGCGTTTCAGTACAGGAGAGAATGACGACAGAAATAGACTCCTTATATTACAGGTACATGCAAGAAATGCTATAAACGACACAAAAAACATTCCATAACATTTGAGAATGAGGACTGGATAAGACTTCAAAGATTGGTGGGATATTGAGCAAATGTAATCATTAACCCCAAAGCGTTTAGGGGAATGAACAAGCAAAACATTAACCCCAAAGCGTTTTAGTACAGGAGGGAATGGCGACAGAAATAGACTCCAAATAGAACAGATACATAAATTGAATGTTATAAACCAACTCTAAGCACTTCAGTACATGTAAGATGAAGACTGGATAAGACTGCAAAGACTGGAGGGGCATTGAGCAAGTGTAATCAATAACCCCAAAGCGTTTAGGGACAATGAACGAGCAAAACATAAACCCCAAAGCGATTTAGTACTGGAAAGAATGGCGAAAGAAATAGACTCCAAATAGTTCAGGTACATACAAGAAATGTTATAAACCACCAAAAAGCGTTTCAGTACATGTGAGAATGAAGATTTGGTATGACTGCAAAGAGTGGAAACATGTCAAGCGAACGGAAGAACAACGTCATGAAATAATTTGTCTCTACAAGGCAAGCATTATAAGACAAGCTTTAACAAATGATTTAGTTTTTTTTCTGGACAGACTATCTCGTACCTCTGGCACTTCTATAACGTGACTGATTGCGTTATGTATAGATTCAGATCAGTCTGACCTTGGAAAACAACGTTCGCCGAATACCGTAAAGATATTTGAGACATTTAGTTTATACTTAATTTATTTTAGTTCGATTGCGACGAAAGCTTAAGCTTATAGAATCGCTCTCGAACACACAATCCTGATATCTTCACGTCCCTGAGAGAGGGGCTGTAGTTTTTACAGCTGGGTGAACTGGGGCTGGCTATTAAGTGTTTTGCCCAACACACCTCGGCGACAGTGGGGCTCGAATAACGGACCTCCAGGTAACGGGTCGAGTGCATTTACCACTAGGCAACCGAGGCAGTCAGACCTGGCGTAGTTGTGATATTTCATCCTAAACGTTTAAGATATTTTTTTTTTTATTATACTCTCAGTATAGTGGAAGCATATTGACCTGAACCTGCCCTTTGTGATTTAAATAGATAAAAAATCGGTCGTTTCCCTTCGGCAAAACACGACTAACGTGCGGATTTCAATCGTAAAGTTGGAGTGCACGTGTTGGCACTGTTAATCCCTTACTGCCCATGCTTTTTACTGTAACGGCGATATTAATTCACCCGCATGAACTAGTGAATCAATACATAAATTGGGTCACCTATTTAATAATCGTTAGATGCGGATAAAGAAAACATTTTTTTTAATTTCTTATTAAATGCAATTTATGGTTTTGTCTGGAAATGAAATAGAATTCCCTATCACAGTCGTGCACAAGCAGAAATAATTGTTTTTGGAATTGGGTCTGCTCCATGGCTACATACCCTGTTAACCGGTATACTATTAAGTCTACGGACACCTGTAATCTGTACAGTATAACGGAATGTCCATGTTTGATCGTCACGTGCCGAAGTATCATCGGAATTGTATTCATGAGCCTAATTATTTATTCTGCATAAAGTTCAGGTTCAAGTTAATGTGCGCCCGCTATACACTACAACTATTTGAAATATATATACAGTACATGTAATTTATCACGGGAAAAGAAACGCAAAACGCTTTTCCCGCTTCTTGATAATGCGTGTGAAATATTGGAATAACTAAAAACAAAGAGCTACGTTTCACTAAAATTATCAAAAACCGTTCATTATGACGTCTAAAAAATCTCAATAAACGGGATTTTTCATCTTGTCCTAACGACCGCACCTCTGAATATTAAGATATCTCAATGAGGAAACGTAGATGTTTTTGCATTGGCTTAAAACGAGTAGGTTTTTTTTTTACAATTATCATATATTCATTTTTTTATCGATTGTATTTCTGTCAATCTTTAGCAAATTTTAAATTTAGTGAACGTAAACAATAGAATTAGAAGTAGCCTTATAATAAAAAAGTTGCACAATTTTGTTTAGAATCTAGTCTTGTTTTATCCTCTGCAAATGACGTCATTCTACTCTTTGAAAAAAAATAAAACGCTCGGGTTTTTTTCGAGAAATAAACGTCATTATTATTGCGTTTTAACGCCAGCATACAAGGCGGGATAAAGCTGGATAGAGCGGAAATCTTTAGCAATATCCATAGTTTGACATCTAAAACATTGTACTTTAGCTATGTCTTATAACATCTTGACGGAATCGCATTCTTCAGTATTCAGACCTGGCGAAGTTGCTCTAATACAAGCGCCATCCCTTATAGAACACCCCCTCCCCCTCCCAAAATTTATCACTAAGATTTCAGTTTATTTAAAAAAAAATGTAAAAATTGTATGAGTGTTTTTCATCCATATTAGGTTAATTTCTTCTTAACAATCAATCTGGAACTACATGAGAAAAAGCATGGATTAGCAATGGAGTAGACAGATAGCCTACTTTTGCTATTCTGAAAATGCTTTGTATAGGCCCTGGGAGCGTTTTTTACACTAATTGCGACACTCGTCTTCCCAGTGACAATATTTTCGGAGTAGACAAAGATCAACAAAGGGTGTTATTTTGTTTGTTTTGTTCACATATGCCTAAAAATGTTAAAAGCGGTCTCAGACCCTATTCAAACAAAAAGGAGAACTGATAATATACACGCATAATACGGGAAAAGATACGCACAACGCCCGATGGGGCGCTTTGCGGCTTTTCCCGCTTCTACATAACGCGTGTGAAACATTAAAATAACCAAAAAACGAAAAACAAAACATATATAATCAACGTTTCATTTTGTTTTCGCAATGGCGGTCTACATTGAAGATGGTGATCTCGCCTCTCGAGATTTCGCCAATTTCTTTTTTAATTTTTTTTTATTTATTTGTGGTGGTTTTTTTTCGTGTTTTGTTTTATAAATATTGTGTTTTTTCTTGTCAATGATATTTGATAGATCTTTTTCAAAATGATCATTGGTATCGCTATCTAACGTCGGCATAAAAAATGGGATTAGGCTGGAAAGATAGGAAATTTATCGGCAAAATCCGCATTCTTTCTCCTAAAACGTTACTGCTACGGTTCCTTTTGGCTGTCGAGCCACAACTCGGCGTATCTGCACCATTGAGAGCTTAGAATTACGAAATTCCTCTAATCATGACCAGCGCCCAAACTTCTAGTAGCCCACCCTCTTAAATTTCTCTAAGATAACCCATTTTATTTCGAAAGAAATATCCGCTGTTTAACCTCGAAATTGTTGCAACTAAATCTAGGCTAAAACTATTTCGTACAGAAACCTCCTGAGTTAAGGCCATTCGTTTATTTTCCATTCACAGTGTTTTCGAAGTAGACAATAATTTATGCCATGCTTAAACGTTATGCTTATGGCTTTCTAGCACCGAATAGATCAAAGATTTTTTAAACATATCCTCGGGTCTTCGATCGTGGGGCCAAAGGGTCGATCCCCGTCAGAGGCACACATTCATTCAGATATTTATCTCCAAAAATTGGGTGGATAATCTTAAACCTAAGTGGGAAATAAGCTCGGACTAGGCTAGGAAAGAACGTAATGGTAAAAATTGTAAGATAAATACCAGTTCCAGTTGCCGACATTTGACTTTAAATGTTAAGGGCATCTGCAAATTTCATTTATATGAACAAAGACTACCAGATCAGAGAGACAACTTAAATTTGGTGATTTTAACAAGAGGCTAAAAAAGACTGTATCGTTCCACTAGCTTTCATATCCCTCGAATTTCATTAAAGATATCTTACTTTTACTGAAAACAAAACTTTGAAGGCTCTTTCGAACTATTTTTTGTAATGATTTACTGGGTCTTGCCAACATTGAACCAATATACCCAATCACCATTAACCTGCATACCCTTTACCCATCTTATGTAACCAGCATAAAGGTGATTGCAACAAGTGGCCCATTCTAGCTCCAACACATTTCCGGGAACAATTTGGTTAAAGGAACATTCATACTAAGATTAAATTAAATAAGTCCAATTGATTTGGAGAAGATTTTTTTGAGACATCAAAGTGAAAAATTGGCCATGCCTTTCCACACCCACATTTATGGGCTCATCAATATTTTTAAGATTTTAGTGAAAAAAAGCCTCAACCTGCAACGCCCATATTTCGGGGTTAATCAAATGTCTTGAACAATTTACGTAAATGGTCACACAAGAAACATCCATGCAAAGTTTTGACTGAAATCGGTCCTATGGTTTGGATGGAAAAGACTTTTAAAGATTTTAAAGTGAAAAATGCCTTGTCCTACTACGCGCATATTTGGGGGTCAATCAAGATTTAAGAAGATGTTACCCAGGAATCATTTCTACCAAGCTTCGTTAAAATCCGCCCACCGGTTTAGGAGGAGAAGAAGTTTAAAGAAAAAGTTAATGCACAGACGCACGGTCGCACGACGGACACTCCGCTCTCTAGATAGCCTTCTGCCAATGGAGCTAAAAATCAGACCACTCTCCATCAGAAAAATGCCGGGCTGTAGACGCTTCCTTATTTAAGTAACTCTACTTTTCCCGTCCATAGTTTATTAAACCTATTACTGTATTATCTTATGGTGGAAGAGGACAATAGCGGTTTTTTTTTGTGAAAAGTGAATAGTTTTTGGTTTGTATGTGATCTTTGAGTTACTGCGATCACAACGGTGTATATTCTTTGCTTCTTTATTCAGAAATAACGTTACCATGGCGTCGTAAAACTAACGATTAGACGCGTTTTCTATTGACGACCCTATTCTCATTTAAATGCGCAGTGCGATTTAATACAAGCCGTTTTCGTTCCGCGAATCGCACTAAAATGAAGCTTAATAAATGGTCATAACCCAACTGCCATATAAAAAACTTTGTATCTAAATATATAGGTATGTGAGTTGATTGTTCAAAGTCAATATTCATATTTTTATCGTCCCAAAAAATCTCGCGTTTAACAAATTTTTATAAAATTGGCCCGATGAAATTAGTTTAAATTTTGATATTATCTTTTCAAAGTCTAGTTTGTGGAACAGGGGAAGTTTTAAAAACTTTCACCGTGCAGATTTTTTATAATTCGGATTTAAAGGTTGGCATATTGCCGTTAAAACTATGACATTGACGTACAAATGACATCTATTATTTTTCTATCTTTATTTTGATTAATTTGCCATCGATGAGTATAAAAAGTTCAAAATTCACAGACATGGTCAATAGCCTTTGACGAAAAGGCCCTCAAAATTTCATTCCAATACACAGAGAACTTCGCGGTACTTACGAATTCACGTAACACAAGTGTTGTTGATCTATGACTTCAGTATGGATTACGTCCACGTCGCTATAAATGAACACATTCGGAACATCACTCGGCAATTTCCGTAAACTGCAACAGACATGGGATGTCAATCGGGAACCCTCGGCGATTCTACGGAATAGACCTCGGGAATAATACAGACGCAGCCATAAAAGCGCGTCATTTCGCACTTGGGTTAATATGACGTCACAAACATCAACGATCCCGTTTAGGTCGACGTTGCATAAAAACAAAACTAACGAAAGAATAAATAGAGGATAATCGTTTGTTTCAGTGCAAGATCGATTTATATTTCATTGAGTGAACAACAAAATCTATATTTTCACGAGTGGCAGAGCAACAAATGATTATTCTATTTCTTTATTGCAAAAATGAGACAAAATTTGAAATTTCTAGGACGTATTTTCGTAAAGCGCGTCATATAGGATGAAATGCACAAAAGCACGGTATAAGTTTTTGATAATTTCACTGCTTTTGCAAGTGATAATCTACCGTCATTTCTCCAAAAAGCAGTAAAGAAAAGGGGTATGTTATAATTTGATTACAAAAACGCAGTGTCTAATTGCGTTTTGTCATCAAATTATTATATAACCAAACGATCTCGAAAGACGCTTGGAAAGAATTAACTAAATGTATTTTTCTTCAAGCGTATTAACCGAAGTTCCACAAGGAGCCGCATTACCTTAAAAATGACCTAAAATTACTACACTTACGTCCGAGGTACTTTTCAGTTTACGGAAAAGTCCGAGCGATGTTCCGAATACTCGGATCAATCGGAACTCCTTCGGTCAATCTAAAGATCATAGGTGATCCGAATGTGCTCGGATGTATGTAGGGCGGATGGGTATGTAACAAAATCGTGCGTTATGTTAGGCGAAAACAGTGTAAGAAAAGCTAGCACTGTAGATTTAAATCTTTTACAGTAAATAACGGCTGAAAAATCTTAATTTTTGAGAAAGACGTATCATTCTCAAAAATTAAGAATTTTTCAGACGTTATTTTATAAATCTAAAGATATTTATAAGATCAGAATACGATGGTTTCACGTCAGTGACATAAACGAGTAGCGTTGGCGACGTCGAATGTTTTCGTTAACAGTTTCGAGGACTAACGCCATTTTAACTGACGCCATCGAGTTTTTCCAAGGTTTTCCCGTAATTTTTAAAAATAGCCCGTCTAGCACTCGGGAACCTTCGGCGATTCTACGGAATAGGCCTCGGGAATAATAAGGGCGCAGCCATGAAAGCGCGTCATTTTGCACGTGGGTTTATATGACGTCACAAACATAACTAAGGATAATAGGTCATAATTCAGATTTTTTGTTGCCACTTATTTTGCCAATTTCTTTTTTTTTATCGCCAAATTCATTTTATTTTCGCATTTGGCGACATTGGCGACCCCCAGAGAAGGCCCAGAGGCTAATATACCCATATATATCTTTTTGAGATTAATTTTTTCTATATACAGAAATCTTATAAATTCTTTTAGTGAAACCTGCGAATTTTTCGACGTAGTGCGTTAGTCTTTTTCTAAATTTCGACGTTAGGGTAATAAACTTTGATCCCCTATTGCAGAAATTCCGTACGGTAAGACGTCACAAAAAGATGCGAGCATAGGCCTATAAAACGGAAACAGGAAAAGATCAAATTTCAGACAAATTTTATCGGGCCAATTTTTTTAAAAATTAGTTTAAAGCTATTTTTCGGGTCGCAAATATTTGCTTTTATTTACTTATATTCAATCACATGTTTCTGTCGTTGAGTATAAGTATTTCCTGATTACATGCTAATGTTCTCAATTTATTTAGCGTCATTTTAGTGTTTTCCATTGAACTGAGTCGTCTTAAATACGATCATGGTAAGCGTTTACGTAGGTGTGGGGTCATTTGTGAAAAACGTCTGAAATCGCCATTTTAACGACGCCATGGTAACGTTAATTCTGACCTTAACGTTAAAAAATATACACCGTTGAGATCGTGCTGAGACAAAGTTTCCATAGATCCCAATTTTTCGGCACTTATCTCAAAAAACGCTATTTTCATCTTCCACCTTATCCTGTACCTTAAAATGAACCAATAAGTAAAAAATTTGGTACAGATTTATTATGAAAATTCATTAAAAATTTCTCGGAACTATTTGTAGTAAATTTTATTGAGCGTCCCTACACTCTTTGTATTTTCGTCCCAGGATCCACTCCCAACCGATAACCACTTAGTGTGAGTTTACGGGCAAATCCGGTACATTTTCTACCGGAACTACTTTGTCCCAAAACGATTTGGGGTGTTTTCGACCGTAACGCTTTGCATTTTTATTTTTACGCCCAAAAAACGTGAAATTAAATGGCTTCGCGCTATGGCGCGGAGCAATAAACCACAGTGTTTGAATGCTTATAAACAGACTTTCGACGAGTTAATATGTATAAATTTAGACCAATGAATTTATTTCTGTCACGGCCTCTAACTATACTGAATGATCACAGAATCGCAAAACTACTAGCAAATTTAACATCCTTTGAATTACATCTGTAAACGTCATGTGTCATAGCATGCAAGTGACACGCTTTCGAAACCGACTTCATCATGGTGATACTAATATCGAAACATCAAAAAGTATCGAATATTGATAGGAAGAAAAAGGTGTTTTTCTTAATGAGTTTCTTTTCTCTATCAGTATAAAGGTGATTACATTTGTAATTAAGTACCGTTATCCCACACTTATTAAATTCAGTTCAGTCCACCCCTACTCCTGGCTATACCATATTTTCCCGCGTTTTCGTATACCGTGGTTAGACTATAGTAGCTGGAGCCAACTTATTTGTCGCCCGAACGGATCCCGATTTATTTGTTTTCAGCCGGGCCACAATTAGAAACCAGCTCCTATGTTCGAACAGACTAGAATTTGCATAACGTTTTCAAATTATACCCCGCTTTGCGCGTGCACATGCGCGCCTAACGGGTTTAATTTGAAAACGGATTGCAACATCTTGTAAGCCCGGGAGCATAGAATTGGTTTCTTATTGGGTCCCGGCTAAAAACGGTACCCGTTATGGCAACAAACAACCACTTTCAATGTTGAGCGGTAGGGATATATGCGTTCTTTTCAAAATGTTTTCTGAACATTTTCATCCGTAGTGCCTATCGTAGGACTTTATCATATTTTCCGCTATTATCGACTTACATATATTCTCGGCACGTTTGGCTTTTTTAAGTTTTCGATGAGTTTGTTTAACACAACCGCAATATTGTGGGTACAGTACATAGTGCAATATCCTTGCTTAGTCAACCCTTGAAGAACTTACAACATTGGGTTCGGAACCAGAATGTTCCTTGTCACCTGACCTTGTGCATTTTGTCGGGGTGTTGTGATATTTCTCGCTGTATTACGGGAAAAGGGGCATTTATGCCCTCAATCTTGTGAACGCAACTGATCCGTCTACTGGTCAGATTTCAATAAATAACATTCCACAGAATATTCCCCGTCAGCTGATCTTAGTTGACAGGTTTTATGATATTTTCTGCGTCATGGAAAAGGGGTCTTCAAATAACAACCCTTTCTTACGCAACTTTTCAGGTGTGCAAATATTTTTTCAACGCAACTCCTCCTAAATATATGGTTAGATTTGGATGATACTCCCAAAGAATGTCCCTAGTAATTCCTAGAGTTTATTTTTTTTTTTATTTTTTATTTTTTTTTTTTTTACTATCTTGCTGCGCCCTGGAAAACGATGCCAAAATGCCCGAAACCGTGCGAATTCAAGTATTTTTCATTAAAAATCAGATTTCACTTTTTTCAATAACGATCTTAGTGTCAAATCAAATGTGGGTGTCTTTTTATATATTTTGCCGCATCACTGTAAATGGGCTTTACAACATTCTGTTGATTTCATACAGGCACATGCATTACAACTTGGCTGGAATTAATTATTATTGCTCACATTACGGAGAGGATTGTCATCAGCTGTTGACGTAGATATGTGTCTGAATAAAATCAACAGAATGATTAAAAGAGGTGGCGGGCATTCGACGCATTCAAACATCGCAGTACTTTCAGTGTTTTGATTTAGAGATGCAGATCGAATATGCAGTACTTTCCAGTTTACGGAAAGGTCCGAGCGATCAGTTCCGAATGTAACTGAGTACTGTGTATATTGAATAAAAAATATCTAACGATGTTAGAATTGATAAATGTCGAGGCTATGCCAATACAACTATTAATTCCTACAACCGAATTAGATATTTTTTTTCATACATTACACTAAGTTTGTATTAAATTAATCTTATAATTTTGTTAGCCTTGTTTTCTTCGATGGTTCATTCTAACAGAAATACAAGTCTTTTTGCCATATTTCTAAAAATAACCGAATTATGTCATTGTTCTAAAATTTTCCTTGTAGTATCATAAAAAATCACATTGGGGCGTTTTCACGCGGATATTTGTATAGTTATAAGATAAAATCGATTCTTTGCGTGCATGTACTCCGAAATGAAAAAAAAAAAAAAAAAAAAAAAAAAAAAAAAAAAATGAAGTGACAAGACTTTGATTCTCACTATTTTTAAAAGTCCATTGGTTTGATTAAATCAAAACTAACATCATGGCTTTAGCTTTGTTATTATTTCTTAAATCTTTATCAAAACAGGTTTTTTGACTGTAAACTCAGGTGATCGATCTAGAATCACCATCGCGCCTCGTTTCTCAAAAAGCATGTTTCGTTTTATTGATCTATCGATTGGTTGAATGACACTGGCGGTATGTTCATCACACAATTAAATATTGTTTTGAATAATTCGGAAGCGTTTCATTCTCAATGTGTCTGAAATGTGGTTATCAATTTAATCAATTCAGGAACATTTAAAAACAGTCTTCGGTGATTTTGTTCAACATTTATTAAAGATAAATCTAAAAAATAACAATTATGTGTGATAAAGTCAGTTCTTTTTAATGTAACTAATCAATGCAGTGGGTAGTTTCTGAGAGAAAATTATATTGACTAATAGCAGTGATGATAAATTAGGAATGGTTAATTCGGTGAAAGTTCGTGGATCCTTCTCCTTTAGTAAGAGGAAATGTGTCTTTATGTTATGCTTGGCTGTTTCAACTATTACTTTATATTTTCTATCGGCGTCAGAAACGCCATTGTTGAAAATGCCTACTTTTCAACAGCATAACATTGAGGGTGTAAGCAACAAAACAAACTTGAATTTGCGAGGTCATCTAACAATTCCGAAAATTATTCATCAAATTTGGAACGACGAGAAAGTCCCAGTTGAGTTCGTGGATAACGTTAAAAGTTTGGTTCGTGATAATCCTCCACCAGATTGGAAATATTATTGGTGGACAAAGGAATCTGGCCTAAAACTAGTAAAGGACAAATTTCCGAGTTTAATGGGAATTGTAAATGGTAAGATTGCAACGTTTTAGTTTTAAAAAGAATCCATCAAAATGATAAGGACCAGTGCGTGATATTTCCAACAATTTCAAATGTATGCAAAGCAAGGACTCTGGTCAGCCTGTGCATCCGCACAGTCTGACCAGAGTCCCCACTATGCGATTTGGGGATCAATAAGGTCTCAAAATATCTGTAGATTAGGCAATAAGGCAATCTTCTAATTACACTATATAACTGTCTGGGCTGCTAATGTTTGCACCTCACACAGGAGTCGAATTGTTAGAAATGTCACGCACAGGCTCATATCATTGTGATTTAAAGAGCTTCTTAGTAATTACATATTGCGGTCAAACTTCACTTTCGTATTTGTGACCCGTCACGCGAAAAGGGGCTATCTGGGAACTCTGTAAATCAAATGATTGAAAAAGAGATTGATTCTAGAACAGGTCAACCACAGGTTGCATTTCAAAAATTCTTTCCTCGGTAGGTAGATTGATCATTGTAGATTCAGAGAATAAGCAAAGTGCGAAAAGTTTCGACCCTAGTCAGTCTGCGCAAACCGCGCAGTCTGACAAGGATAGACACTTTACGCACTACCCAGATTGTTCCTTGACGGGTAACTTTTTATATTTCCCTTATATATCTTCTATAGAAAGAGCAATAGGCTTGCTGGCATTTGCAGATTTGGACTAAGAATTCAATGCAGTCTCAAAAAAAAAAAAAAAAAAAAAAAAAATAATAATAATAATAATAAAATGAAATAAAATAAAATAAAAAATATGAGCATCTTCACACAAAGGTAGTGACACGAACTTCATAGATAATGGGCAAAGAATATTATACATGAAAAGAGGCTATTTTTGGTTAGTTTGTTTCATTGTAAGATCGAGTCATCGTTCATTGAGCGATCAACAAAAGCTATATTTTCCACGGATTGTGGAGCCGATATCATTCATATTGGTGAAACTGTCAGTAATTATTCCTATGGATATAAGTGCTAATTATACAAACGTGCAATCAAAAATGACGACGCGTCTGTTAAGCAACCGTCGCTATGGAAACCGAATGATGCGCTTTCGGGGCACTTTAAATTTTAAACTCACTGTTGAGAAAGAAATTCCTACAAAACGCCCAATTCCCAAGTGATTTTAAAAAAAAAACAAAACATGTTGTGTTTAAATAAGCATCGAATGCTTAACCAGGGTACTTGCAACCATAAAGTTAACTTAAAAAGGCTCGACGCAGGAAGAGGCCGAATTAACCAAGACGACGTTATTTTAACGGAAAGAACGTAACGTCGGGGCACTTGAAATGGTAATAACAACTAATATGGATTTTTGTTTAATAGAACGCGGTTTATTGCATTCAAATTGCGTCTCAAGTTGAACAATGAAGATAAGAATTAAATTCCTCAACACCGATTCTGGGGTTGTTTTATTTAAGTGTTATCGAGGATTGATAACAGTACTTCTATTTGAAATATTTAATGCGTTTAAAGTTGAAATCAAGAGTCTCTTATAAACGGTTTTGCAAATCTCAAGCATCAATCGTTTTAAAGATTTTCACTTGAAAGAGTTATATGTATTTGTGAAAATGTGCACTGACTTTTTGGGAAGATTTAATTGACGGGGCTTGATATGATTTCACTGTTTAATTTATATATATAAAAAAAATGCTGAATAAGGCAATCAAGAGTAGGTCTGACGTCCATGGATTCACTTTTTTGCCCCGAGACGCCGCACCCTTCTCAATTTAATTTGACATGGAATTGAGTGTGTTCATGCCATTGTACTGAAATTTGGAAAATTAGTAGTCAGAAGACATATAATTCAACGCATACACTTTTCTATGGCGTCGGATATCTATGATTGAAAATATGATTAAAGTCTCAAAACTTTTTGATAGCCCCTCGTATGTAAATTAACGGTGGCCTTGAGTGTTGTTCTGTGATAGTTATCAAATCACCTTGTAGTAAGTTTTTGTAAATAACCGTAAGGTCCGTTCGACTTCTATATGGACCAACATTTCGCCGAAAATCTCAGAATTGAATTATTGAAATGTATTTTCCATCTATTACCATGACGAATCATGTTTTTCATAATTTTTGAATGTAAAATAATGCTTTGTCCGTCCGTCTACATGTTAACTTCCAGCTTTTCATACCTTCTTGTGTCTGTATTAAGGTGGCAATGGACAGCGGTCTCCCGACTTTATAAACTGGAAGTGGGTTTTCGTTTATTTTACGGCTCTTTTTGCGCGTTGTTTAAAAAGACCGGTTTTCGTAAGATTCTGCTTAACAAAATAAGGTAGAATAATGATGGTAAAATTTCATAAATTAGCTTCTTTTCAACATTTGTTATCAATTGAATGACTGGGTCATTAAATTTTACAATAAAAATGCGTTAAAAGCGTCATTTAATCAGGAGGGGCCACTGTAAAAAACGAAAACTTTCTTATTTGTATGGAAAGGTATGCTGATTTTTTTAACAAATAAATGGAAAATATGTGTTTTAAACATATCGGAAAATAAGAAAAAATCATTGGGTAATTTCTATCAAAAATAGGTTTTTGTTGCATTTTTACCCCGTAAAATTACAAAAGTTAGTGCATTTTTAACTTTTGAAGGCTAAATGTGCAAATACAATCGATCAAAGAGAGATTTTATTTGCAACGTCCATTGTGTGCATGTATAAGGTCTATCAAAATGTATGTGTTTCATAGCTATAAGCTGGTACGGAGTTTATACTAGACCTAAAACGAATATAACCGTTTTACTGAAAAATGGCCAATACCACCGAAGGGCAGATAACTCTAGCATGAAAACGAGCATGGAAAGGTACCTTCAAATTTTGATATAATGACTACACAATGTTAATCTACAACATATGTAAGCAAGAAAAAAAAATCATTGGTTGGAAAAAAATGACGCCATGTGTCCATTGCTACCTTAAACGGAACAGCGAATTTAATAACCAAAATAGTTCTGATTTGCATAGGGGCCGAGTCAAAAGTATATGATTTTAAGTGAGTCGTTTTGGTATAAAATCGAGTATTTTTCAAAATAAATTTTCTCGAAGATTTTTAATTCCTTGGGATATCAAATATGAGTGTATACTCTCTTTGTTTAAAAGCATTTTGGCCAGGTAAATGGTAATTGTTCTTATCTATTCTGAAACGAACCCCATATTCACATATTAAGACCAATCGAAAAGCATTATTTAACGAAGTCGTTGTGAATTTCACGAGGAAAACTAGATAAGCAGGCGAGTATAGGTAAACCATGCTATCTGCATGTTTATAAACAAGAATTCAACGAGTTTAATATAGATAAATTGGGACCAATGAATTTTTTGCTGTCACGGTTTTTAAACTATACTGAAGGATCACAGAAACACACAACTACTGGTATACTAAACATCCTTTGAATTACATCTATGAACTTCATGTTTCATTGCGAAAAAGTAACATGCTTTCGAAATCGACTTCATCATTAAGAAACTAAAATTAAAACGTCAAAAGGCATTGAATATCTATTGGGAGAAAAAGGTGTTTTTCTTGATGAGGGTCTTTACTCGATCAGTATATACGTGATTACATTTTATTTAAGTACCGTTATCTCACGCTTGATAAATTTAAGTTAAGTCCACCCCTACTTCTGGCTATTCTACAATTTCCCGCGTTTTCGTAAACCGCGGTTGAACTATAATAACGGTACAATTCAGGTGAAAATTAAGTTTAAGATGACATGACCGTCGATATGCTAATTAGCATGTCCAAATAAGAAATAATGGATATTTTTTCTGTCAAATCTTAAGTGTAAAACCACGTGTTTTTTTACTATATAATTACATCTTGTTACTACTAAACAGCCTTCTGCACCCATCGTGTTTAAGAGTGGTAAATGCGAAAATATTAACATTAACCAGATAGACAAAATCATTATTTTTAAGTCATGTTATTTTCAAAAAATATTTTTTGGAATGGTATTAAGCAGAAATTAAGATTTTCCCACATACAAATTCTTCATTCAAACTCGATTTTATGCACTTGCTGAAAAAGTCGGTCCATATTGAAGTCAAACGGACTATAAAGTTAATAACATCATGAAATTGACATTCATCTCGATCAAAACCATTCCAAATCACTGGCTCAGTTTTCAATTCATTCGTTCCAAACACTCACTCAAACCATTAAAAATCGCTTTAAACCCTCTGAAAAAAGATAGAATCACCAACGTTACTCAGAATAAATAAAGCTAGAAAAAACACGCCATTTTACTATCATAATTTAAAGTGTAAAGGGTCTGATGGCTTCTTGAAGAAAAAGGACAGCTATCTATAGAACTTATATGCATATTTTATTTAAGGGAGACAATGGATATCGCTATTTTTTTCATCCTGAACAAAATTTGCGATATTGGATTACCTCCGATTAAATTCACTCAAAACTCGCTTTAACTCTAAAATCATTCCAAAATCACTAATCTTTTCAATTTCACGATGTTCTTAACAGTATGAAGTTATTTCACGGTGCTACATGTAACAGTGAAGACTATGCCCATAGTCCCGGGGCGGAGGGGATGGCGCTCTGAATTGTTGCCCGATGACAAGATAAAAAAATAGTTTTCGCTAATTTATTTCAGATAATTTCGGCGAAATATTGGTCCATATAGAAGTCAAACGGATTTTAGCTATGAGAGAAAAAGGTATATCCCTACTTTTACACATATGTATCTTCTTTTTCAGATGTTTCCGACCTCATGCGGTCTGATATTCTACGTTACTTAGTCATCTACGAGTTTGGTGGTGTTTACTTCGACCTTGATACAGTGAGTGTAAAAACACTCAATAATTTCGTGGAAACACATCGATGTTCCGTAGCACTCGAACCTGCAGAACACTTCTTTGCCGCACACTCAAATTTTCTTTTAACGAACTCCGCATTGTTTTGCATTCGCAAGCATAAATTCTTCGAAAACCTGATGTTCAATGTACAAAGAATATCGAAAAATTGCAGGAACGCTTTTATATGTACAGGACCTCCATTAGTGTCTCGGGTCTGGAAGCAATTCAACAAAACCGGCCATTCTGCAGACGACCTTCCAGACGTCCAGATTTCAGAAGTTTTCCAGGATGTCTATGATATCAAAGATCAGAATAAACGTCTAAATCAGAATTGCAAAAACCTTGCTAAATTAGCACCCTACCAATCAAAACTCTGCTCTAACTGGATCTCAAGAGGAAAAGAAAATAGAAATTTGAGTGAACTTGCATTGACATACCATACGTGGTTTCACGTCATTAATACGAAAATGAAAATTTCAAATAACACTCATGTCAAACAGGTTATTCCACATGCACTAATATATGGGAAGGACTTTTAGCTAACCCTTATTTTTCCTATGGTTCCGAAAATGTATTCAATCGACACGAACTTTCTACAAATAAAGACAAAAAATGCCTTTGGTGAAAACAAAGAGCGACCAGTGAAGTAAAGTTTGAAATGAATTGCCCATTTTTTGGACGTGTACATTGTATTTTTCCAACTACAGTTAACATCGTGAAATTAACAAGGTGAATGAATTTGGACTGAAATTGAATGAGTGTGTGGAGCGAGTTTTGAGCGAAATTAAAGGGAGGTAATCCAGTTTTGCTAATTTTGTTCAGATATTAATTACACCCCTTTAATAAAATATGCGTAGTTTTCTGTTTGTACGTCTCCGTGGGCCAATCAGACACTTTCAAGTCCACACCAGCTAATTAAAATCGTAGAATAAATATTTGGTTTGTATTTATTGTTCAAGTCTTGAACGATTTTTAAATGTTTTCTAATGATTTCGAAGCGTTTTTGTTTGATTTGAGTGAGTGGTTGGAATGAATATATTGAGCGCTGAGTTAGTGATTAAGAATGATTTTAACACTTTGCTATTTAATCCCTGCTTTTTACGCGCCTGTGTTTTTATGATTGAGAATACATTGTGAAAAAGAAGAAATTGCTTCTGACAAGCAATTTCTTCTTTTTCCACACTATTTTCTACCCTATTGAATGGTTATTTTTCAAATTAAACCCACTTTATATTTTCGTCTGCAAAACCTTTGAAATTGGAATGGTCCAAAATTTTGTAAAACAGGAAAAGTGTTAATCAGTATGAGTGTCAATTTCATGATGTCTTTAACTGTATACAAAGCAGCCAATATATGCTTGGATCAGACTGCCCGTCTATGCACACTGGTCTTAGTCCTGAGTGTCTGCAAAAGGCTTTGCATAGCTTGGATATCTTAATTGAAAGTGTTGATAAGTATGAAAACGTTTAAGTGAACATGGAAATATTTAGTGCTTATGAAAGCAGGAATTGAAGTAACAAATAAACACTTAAATGTAAATTCAATTATATATTTCTTTCTTTATCAACAAATACAACTTAATTTTATGTGCAAACAAGTGAAATACAAAAGTTATTAAGTTACATTTATCATACTTTGAGTGTCACTATGAAAAAAGCAAGAGGACCAAAGTGGTGCTATATCGATAACCTTTGTCCTTTTCATCTGTTGGATATCATTAGATCGGCGAGACCGTGCCATGGAAGAACATGCTTGACACAAGCTATTTTTAAATATAGTCAAGATATTTTCAAGATAAATATTCCAACCAATTTTGACAGTGATTGGTCTAAAAATTTGGCATCTGAAGCATGCACATGATCTACCCAATATTTTACCAAGAGACCTACTTTTGACGAGACATGATCCATTTTTTTGGTAATAACCTATACATTATTGAGATAGGCATTCTAATAGAGATTGTGTCCAAATTGGGACACCCTTGAGCAAAAATAAGTTTTTTCCGAAGCTTTGACCTAATGACCTATTTCTTTTTTTATCTTGGCCTAGAAATTACAATGAAAAATTATTCTGGCCATTTTATAATTATTGAGACAAAGAATTAAACTCTTGGAAAAATAATAACTTTGTTTTTCTAGGATTTGGCCAAATGACCTTACATTTTGACCCAGCATGACCCATTTTGAAAAGGACCAAGATTTCCTTAGATAATCTTTCTGAGGAATTTTGACTTTTTTTTGACCTTCAGTGCAGAAGTTAGATTTAACCTACTTTTTTACTAGATTCAAAATCTCTGAAATATTTGAAAAAACAAAACAAAACTACAACAACAAAATAATGGCCTAAGGTTATCGTACCTTAGAAGATAGTTTGAATTCTGCCTAATAGTTTAGGAGACGATTTTTTCAATTTGACCTTTAAACCTACTCTTTGACCCTGACTAAAAATCTTTGATGTATTTTGAAAAAAAAAAGACAAAAAAAAAACACAACAGGGCCATGGTGGCCCTAAATCACTGACCCGAGTTAACTGTCTAAAGATTTAACCTCTTAACCTAGTTTTTAACGACACTAGACCCAAATTTTAACCAGTTTGAGATTTCAAAATGATAATCATTCTTATCAATTTTCAGGTTGAAAAAACAAAGAATATGGTGTCTGAAGTGTCTACAAGTTTTCTAAATTTGACCTCTTGACCTTATTTTTACCCTATTTGACCCAATTTGTGAACTTGACCTAGATTTCATCAAGGCAATCATTGTAACCAATTTTCTGGTTGATTGAGCAATAAATATGGCTTCTAGAGTGTCTACAAGGTGTTTCTATGATTTGACCTCTTGACCTCATTTTTGACCCCTTACCGAACTTGACCTACATTTCATCAAGATAAACAATCTGAATAATTTTCATGTTTTTCTTAGCCAAATACATAGCCTCTAGAGTTTCTACAAGGTTTTTCTAAGACTTGACCCCTCAACCTTATTTTTACCCCAATTGACTTAATTTTAAACTTGGCCTAGAATTCAACATGATAATCATTCTGACCAATTTTCAGGTTGATTGAGTAAAAAATATGGCCTCTAGAGTGACTACAAGGTCAATGTTAACGACCCACAATGCATGACAGACAAATGGTACCACAAAATGACCCAAAGTTGATATCTGTGAATTTGGTTGAAGTCTGTTATATAGTTTAGGAGGAGCAGGTTTTTTTCATAATTGATTACAAGCAAACAGATGGACAGACAGATTGGTGGGAAAAGGGCATTGATTGATCACGATAGTTCATCATGAGAACTTCTTGCTCATGTGATCTTAAACACCATGCGTCTTTAAAGAACTAAGTATCTACATCAAATAAGACATCAAACTTGCTGACAAAAAATTCATGGCTTAATCAAAGGGCTAACACATTTCTGGCCTGCATTAGGGTAAGGTATAGACTGGTTCCACTGTCAACTATAAAAAAAGCCAATTCTAGGCTATTTTGATATTCTACATTGGGGTGAGTGTAACACAGAGAGTAAACTGGAAGCTCTCACTGTCAGAGAGTTGCTATAGCAGGCAACAATACCTGTCCATGGCCAGAAATAAGTTGGTACCTGAAATAGTCACTGTTGAGTATTTTGCATTTTTGCTTCACAAGTTCAAATTGTCAAAATATCAAATCATACTGATAATCATTTCATATTTGGTATCAATTTTTTAGCTAATGACTTGTAAATTAATCATAATGTACAATATTTGACATTTTGAACTTGTAAAGCAAAAATGCAAAAATCTTAATCATAATATGTATACTATGTATAGCACATGTTGTAGTATCAGGGGGAGGTAACAAATCCAGTTGGCCCTAATGATCAAAATGAATTGATTGATTGAATGAAGTTTTATGCCTTTATGCCGTTTTCAACATTTTTCAGTTATATCAGGGCAGCTGGAGCACCTAACAATTGTTTCCTGGTATTTCTCTCGCCAGTACGATTATTAACCCATAATTTGGTGATGATCAAAATGAAGAAATCAGACCAGTATAACTAAGTAAGTTTGACCACAACTTGAGTGATATCTTACAAAAACATCACTATCTTGCTCCAGGTGACTGAATATAATATTCACCATAAAAGATTTAAAGATGAAAATACAACATTTGTGAGAATTGTTACACATGTTGTTTTTTTTTCACAATAGCACTCACATATATATATGAGTCTGTGCATGATATTTCCAACAATTTCAAACTAGAACTAGCACTGAGTGGACTAATACCCCCCACAAACGCTTTGTCAGCATGCAAGTGCTATTTGTGCAGGAACTGTTTGTATCTAATATTAAGGTCATATGTAGCACTTCCATGAAGTTTCATGCTTGTAGGTCACTTGGTTTTCGAGTTAAGAGTCCAGAAATGAAAATTGAACAAATATTGACTGTGACCTTGACTTTTGACCTATATGACCCCAAAACAATAGGGCACTTCCTTGGATCATAAGCAACATTTGCATAAAGTTTCATGCTTGTAGGTCACTTGGTTCTCGAGTTAGAGTCCGGAAACTATAATTGAACAAAAATTTACTGTGACCTTGACCTTTGTAACCCAAAAACGATAGGGCACTTCCTTTGGTCATAAGGATCATTTGTATAAAGTTTCATGATTGTAGGTCACTTGGTTCTTGAGTTAGAGTCCGGAAACGAAAAGGTCTACGGACGGAGGGATGGATGGACGGATGGACAGACAGACATGGTAAAACCAATATACCCCCCTCTACTTCGTAGGTGGGGGGTATTATGAGCACAAAGCAAAGCAAAGACCCTGGTCAGTCTGTGCATCTGCACAGACTGACCAGAATCTTCACTGCTGTTGTATATGATAAGGTCTAAGAGTATCTGTAGACAATTGAGCAATCTTTTTATTACACCATGTAACTGTTGGGGCTGCCAAATGTTTGCACCTCACACAGATGTCTGAAATGTAATGCACAGGCTCATATTTGAATCAACAAGAGAAACAGGACCAAGTCAAAATTACAGCATGGTTTCCAACGTCTGGCTGCAGGTGCTGGATAGTAAAAACAAGAGGGCCAGAATAGCCCTAAACTGCTCACCTGAATTTTAATGGTCCAGTGGAACCCATCAAAGTGACATTCTGACATAGTTTCAATCAAATTTGCCGTAGTGTTGAAGAGGAAATGTTATTCCAAGAATTGAAAGTGAAAAAAAACCCTGTCCACACATTCATTACTGAAGAGACTCAAAATTAGCCACCCCAAGTGATTCAGGAGATGTCCTTCAAAATTTTCAGGCTCAAAATAAGCCCCGCCCATATTATGGACCAAAGAAAAATTTGCAAACTAGGGTCACCCAAGGAACATTCTGGTAAAGTTTCATTGAAATATGCCCAATGGATAAGGAGGAGTTGTCGTTAAAAATTCTGGGCTCAAATAAGCCCCACCCTGCTATGCCCATATTTACGGCCAATCAACTGCCATGCCCATATTCACGGCCAATCAAAATTTCCGACAATTTTTTATAAGTGTCACCCAAGGAACATTCTGGGAAAGATTTATTGAGATCAGCCCAGTGGTTCAGCAGGAGATGTCGTTGAAAGATTTCGGGCTCAAAATAAGCCCCACCCATATTTATGTGTAAATCAAAGTTATGGGAATAATTTTTGAAAAGGCTTACCCAAGGAACATTCTGGTAAAGTTTCATTGAAATCAGCCCAGTAGTTCAGGAGCAGATGTCGTTCAAAGATTTCGGGCTCAAAATAAACCCTGCCCTGCCATGCCCACATTTATGGGCAAATCAAAATTTTGCAAACAATTTTAGAAAAGGGTCAGCCAAGGAACATTCTGGTAAAGTTTCATTGAAATTGGCCCAGTGGTTCAGGAGGAGATGTCATTCAAAGATTACAAAGTGAAAAAAATGCCCTGCCCTGCCACACCCATATTGATGAGCAAATCAGAATCTAGCCATTAAATTTAAAGAGTGTCACCTATGGAACATTCTGGCAAAGTTTCATTGAAATCGGCTTAGTAGTTCAGGAGAAGAAGAAGATTTTATGATTGTTGACCATGGATGACGGATGACGCAGGACAGACTCAGGGTGATCGTAAAAGATCCCCTTAAATATGGCAACCAAGGTTAAAATTTGTCACCCCAAAACCTATACAAAAGTGATGATAATATAGTCCGTTTGACTTCTATATGGACCAACATTTCGCCGAAAATCTCAGAAATGAATTAATGAAATGTATTTTTTTTTCTTGTCATTTCATATTTTCTATCTAATACCATGACGAATCATGTTTTTCAGAATTTTTGAATGTAAAATAATGATTTTGTCCGTCTGTCTACATGTTAACTTACAGCCTTTCATACGTTCTTGTGGCTGTATTAAACGGAACAGCGACTTGCCCATCCAAAAATAGTTCTGATTTGCAAAGGGGCCTAGTCAAAAGTGTATGATTTTAAGTAAGTCGTTTTGGTATGAAATCAAGTCTTTTTAAAAAACAAATTTTGTCGAAGACTTTTAATTCATTTGGATATCAAATCTGAGTGTATTCTCTCTTTGTTTGAAAACCGTTTGGCCAGATATATGATAATTGTTCTTATCTTTTTTGAGACAAACCCCATATTCACATATTTAGACCAATCAAAAAGTATTATTTAAGGAAGTCGTTGTGAATTTCACGAGGAAAACTAGATAAGCAGGCGAGTAATTATGGTACAATTCACGTGATATTTAAGGTTAGGATGACATAACCGTCGATATGCTAATTAGCATGGCCAAATAAGGAATAATGGACATTTCTTCTGCCAAATGTATAGTATAAAACCACGTGTTTTCACTATATATTTACATCTTGTTACTACTAAACAGCCTTCTGCATTTTTTGGAAAGGTATTAAACTGAAATTAAGATTTTACCACATACAAATTCTTCATTCAAACTTGATTTTATGCCATTGAAGAAAAGGTAGGTCCATATAGAAGTCAAACAGACTATACTTCAGGTTTATGCGAAAACAGTTGAGATTGTTATAATAAATGAATAATATAATTTGTTTTTTATACTAAAAATCACCAATTATTTTCTTTTCCTACAAGGTTTACTTTTGAATAAAATGAATACTCAGTCCAGGATGAAAGCTTGATACTCATGATTTTGATTTTCATATGTACATTTTAGTTTTTGATTGCTGATGTCATGAAACTCAACCATTCACAATACTAATCTACTCTAATACTATCTTGAGCAAATTGGAACTAATCTAATAACTACATGTACATATCTCAGAAAAATTTCATATTGTAGTTTTCCATCAATTTTCGTGCATTCTGATTGGTCAAAATTTGGTTTTATTCCTTACTGAAAACAATTTTTGGTATTCAGCTATTTTTCAAGTACTCCCTTAAGAAATTTGTCTTACTATGGAGAAATTCTTCCATTTTGTTTCATGATATAAAATTATAACATTTGAAGAGTACAGCTTTAAATTCATGGAAGTATGTTACTAAAAAAACTAATCACACTCATGTATGAATCCATTTCACATCTTCATACAGTGTGATTAGGTTTTTAGTTTCATACCTAAATGAAATTAAAAACATACCCTCTTTTAAATAAACCTTCGATCTCTTGATTTTTTTTTGCAATAAATAGAGGATAATATATATATTTTAATGTACAATCAATTTTATCTTTCATTAAGTGAAAACAAATGCTATATTTTCATTATAGGCCCTACAGTTCCTTTTTTTGAAAGAAAGCCATAAAGACATTCCAAACCGAAGCTGCTTATAATGGTAAGGGGAACAACTCCAAAATTAAGGAAGAGAAATGGGTCTTGAGCGCCACACTAAAGTCTTCTCCCAAAAAAGACCTTTTTACTAATTCAATAACTACATTAAATGTCTGTAAAGGGCCAATCACTCTCAAGTCTTGAAAGGAAAGGTTGTGTTTTTATTCACTGTGATTCTTAAACATATTTATGTACCATTGAAAATTCATGTTGATATTTAGTATCAATGAAAGAGATATTTACAAAACAATTTTTGTAAAATAACAAAATGGCAATAACTCCAAAATTTGTTAGCAAAGGACAAGCTATCGTTCTTTTTACTGCACTTCTCAATGAGACCTATTCATTAAAAAAGATTAATGCAGTCCTGCGTTCAGAATGTAAAAAAGGAGCAAAAAGTTTCCCAATTATTCCCTACTTTGCATGCAAATGCACATGCAAAGTGGGTACAATTTGCAAAATGTTTGCACTGTTTGGTGATCCTAAACACAGGGCTGATGTCACATTTTAGTCTCAGGAGCTAAATGCAAGCTTTCAAAAGAACAAAATGCATTGACTTTAAAATAAGTAAGTTGATAGGTAGGAGATAAACTCAGTAGAAAAAATAAGGCTTTTGAAATAACAAACAATGGCATTAACCCTTGTCATGCTGAAAACATTCCTTGGCAAAATTGTATTAAAATCAAAGTGCTGAAAAGACTGGATGTACTTATTTCTAGTCAGTATCTTTTTTCAAATAAAAGTTATTAAACTTTTCTTGTTTAAAAAATTATCTAAGATGGTATATACTAAGATCAGACTGCACATTTGTGCAGGCTGATCTTTGTCTATACCTCCTACCCAAATAGGAATATCCCTGTTTCCACATTATAAGGGTATTAAATTAAAATCATGGAAGCAGGAATTGTATCACTTCTAGTTAATGAGATCTATCAAGAAGTTTTCTTGTTGATAGCCCTTTTACTATAAGAGATATGTAGCACACCAATTAAGTTGAAGGAGGGATTGCAAGATGGAAGGATAGACCATTTCCATACTATCCCCTTTGCTGAAATGGCGGCAGATAAGAATCAGTAAACTCAGTTTCAAATGAACCTGTGGCTGACATTTCCAACAATTTCACATGTGCGCCCAAATTAAGACTGAAAAATATGCCTGATCAGCTGCAGTCTGATCAGAGTCTATACAATGGGATTATAGTAAGATATGGAGTCAAAGTTAATTAAGACAATCAGAAATTATCAAGGATGTACTGTTTAGCCCTTTCCTGTTTTTCAAAATTTGGACCTGTCCGAATTCAAAGGTTTTGCAGACGAAAATTTAAAGTGGATTTAATTTGAAAAATAACCATTCAGTAGGGTAGAAAATAGTGTGGAAAAAGAAGAAATTGCTTGTCAGAAGCAATTTCTTCTTTTTTCACAATGTTTTCTCAATCGTAAAATCACGGGCACGTAAAATGCAGGGATAAAACAGTAAAGGGTTAACTATCCAGGCTGCTCAATGTCTGTCAGTTGCACATGTTAAATTGTTGGAAATGTCACACAGCTAGGGCTCAAAGACTGTATTTTTTTTCAACTTTCACCATTCAAAGAATGTGTCCCTTAACTTACTAGAATTCAATTGACTGATTGAATGGAGTTTTATGCCGCTTTCAACAATTTTGCAGTAATATTATGGTGGCTGGAGAATCTAACAATGGGTTCTTGGTATTTCTCCCACCAGTTCAACCATCACATCCTTTCCTAGCCTCCAGCTGCTATCTCACATAGGTCTATGATATCAACCCATTGATGCGAGACAAATAGTCGGAGAGAATGAGTGCCACTGTCAGGGATTAAACCCGAGACCTCCAGATTGACAGTCTGACACGCTTCCATCTGCCCTGTGACGGCAGTATGACTAAAATTTAAAGAAAAATATTAAACCTTGTCATGCTCAAATAAACCTTGGCAAAATTGCATTAAAATTAAAGTACTGAAAGCACTAAAATCCAAAAGTATGGGCAATCTTTCTTTTGATATTCAATTTTGTAAACAACTCTGCCTTGATAGCTGACAAAAAGGTGATGAAGACGAAGATCAGACTGCACATATTTATGTGCAAGCTGATCTTTCACCAAACCTGTTACCATAGGAGGAATATTCCAGATTAAACATGACAGGAGTTTAACTAAAGATTGTAAATGCCTATGCATTTATGGGCACTTACATCAATTTTTCTCTGAGAACGTGAGTGATGGATAAACTTTCAAATGTGAATCCATACAAAAGTTTCATATATTTACAAATAAAGAAAAGTTTCATAAAATGTGTACATATGAAAATATTGTTGAAAATGAAAAAGTGAGCATGAATAATAGACTGGAAACTGTGATGGTCGCTGAACCACATTCTGCTTCACTTTCCTGTGAATAGACAAGGAAAAAAATTGTTGGTATTTTTTATTCAAAACCAGATGACAAAAAATATCTAGCTGGCTGTCAAAGAAACAATAGCTGTCAAAGCCATAAAAATTTGACCATTGCTTGGGATAGTCTAATTTTAACCCTTGTCATTCTGAATTAAAATCCTCTCCCAAAATTACACTCATATCAAAGTACTGAAAGCCCTAGAATCAAAGGGTTTAGGGAAATCTTTCTGTTTGAAAAAAAAATTAATGAGTAACTCTGCCTTGAAAGAGGACAAACAGGTGGTGTAGACTTAGATCAGACTGCACACAGGTGCAGGCTGATCTTTTTCTATACCTCCTGCCAAAGCAGAAATATTCCGCCTTCAGCATGACTAGGGTAAACATTTCAAGGGGTCAGCGCTACACTATTGTAAGTGCCTATATATTTATAGGCACTTACAATAGTGTTGTGTTGACCTCTATATTTGACCTTTAGCTGTGACCTTGACCTCAAAGCTTTGAGAAAACTTCTTTCAATTACGCACCCACACTAAGCCATTGTTGTGGTAGCTATGTCTTGCTCATTGCATATGGGCTCAACAAGGTCAATTTCACAGACCAATTTGCAGATTACAATTTTAATTCTTGAAATTCTGAAAATATGTCTCTTTTGGGGAAGAATTCATCATGGACAATGAAGAAAAAGCACTTAGTAAGGAGGTTTTTTCGATATTTTTCTCGTCAACAAAATAGGGTAAAAAGGACTCATCATTTTTCTGAGATTTTTTCTCCCAGCAGCCTCAAAGAAATTATCACCAAGAGCACTATTTGTAAGCTGGCGACACTGGTCAACAAAATAGGGATCTCAATCATTTTTCCAAGTTTTTTCTCCCAGCAGCTTCTAAGAAATTGTCACAAAAAGCACTATTTGCAAGCTGTTGACACATAGGCAACAGGTTTAATTTTCTCCGAAGTATCTTAATTGGCAGCTGTTACACAGCTCATGATGCTAGATATACATGTATGTTATACACAATCTCATTACAGAGAGTTAGAATGCCCCAAAAAGGTTACAAGGTCAGTGACGGAACCAGTCTATTTTTATCCGGTATATAAGATACAAAATTGTTCTTTTTCATCTGGTTACAGGGAACTGTTGCATTTCCCATTGTCGACCATTATAACAAAAGTCTGAATAGCTCATCCCAAAAAATTCACTGTAAGTCAAGCCATATATAAAATTAAAGAAAATTCTGTCGCTCAACAAATAGACCATTTCAAATATAGCATGAGCCCTTTTATCAATGAGTAAGCACATCATTTTTTTAAAATAACCCTTCCCACTTGCCAAATTTCACAGGAAAATACCCCAGTGTCTAGAAAATGCCTCTTCAGACCTGAAATAGATTCCCACCTCCCCCATTTTGCATCTAACTTGTAGAATAATGTCAATCTCCAAAAATAAATTACCATATTTGATCATAATATATTATGGACCGACCAGAGGCCGCCTTTATCTTTGTTTACTTCACCGTTAATTACTTAGACAAAATGCAATAGATGGCGGGAGATTGTAATAGTTCCCTGTAACCAAAACTGAATGATTGAATTGATCTGAAAACACTGGCCAGAAAGTTTATGTATGACAGAGTTTTAGTCTCACATCAACAAAATAGGGTCAAGAGGACTCAATCATTTGGATCTTAGGGGTCCTTTCTTAAATTTTGGGAGTCTCTGCCCTAGGTATAAACTATATCTTTCAGGTTTTTATCTTGTCTTTTGTAGATTTAGTTTGATTGATTGAATGGAGTTTAATGCCACTTTCAATTTTTTTTCAGTTATAATGCGGCGGCTGGAGCACCTAACAAAGGATTCCTGGTAATTCTCTCACCAGTACAACCACCACATCCCTTCCTTGCCTCCAGGTTCTATCTCACACAGGTCTTCAATTATCAAACCATTGGTGAGAGTCTAATAGTCAGAAAGAATGAGTGCCGCCATTGGGGATCCAACCCAGAACCTTTAGATTGACAGTCCGACAAATGCCAGACTGAAAATATACATACCTCTTTACTGTGGTCTATGCAAAAGAAATTCCTGTCTTTGTAAGTTTCTTGAGTTCTATTGTAGCACATTTCTTCTTCTGTATGTAAGGTTTGGTTAAAGAAAATATTCAAAACTACTAAAAAATAGACAACCTTATTTTTACCAAATGCTAACACTCTAGGAAAATACAAGAGGGCCGTTGGCCCTGGGTCGCTCACCTGAGAAAAAAGCTTCATTACCTAGGTATGTCCATGCAACCACAGAAAAAAGAGATTTTCACTTATTCAATCAGATAACATTTGAAATAATCCCCCCCCCCCCTGCTCCTCCCCTGGTCATTATTTATTTAAGCTTTTTTCATAGAAGGTCTGTGATCAGCAAATCTATGCCAGATATACAGGCTGAGTCTGAGACTTTTAAAGTTTTCTTAAATGAGTTGAATAATCCATGTCAAATATAAAGGCTGTAGGGATTCAAAATTCTCAACAAAGCACTCCCCCTCCCCCAAGATGCTCTGCACTTGGTGAATCTACAGTCATGGTTTTAGCTAATTCAATTAATGTCCATATGCTGATCATCCATACCAATTTTCAAGTCTGTAGGACTCTTGGTTCATTAGAAGAAGTTTAAAGATTTCAAAAATGATCCAAAGTACTACCCCCTCCCCAAGACACTCAGCACCTGGTGACCCAACAGTTCTGATTTTAGCTATTTTCATTAATGTCCATATATTGATCACCCATAACAATTTTCAAGTCTGTATGCTTTCTGATCCAGAAGAAGAATAAGGTTAAAGATTTCAAAATTGATCCAAAGTACTACCCCCTCCCCCCTAATGCTCCGCATCTGGCAACCCTACATTCATGATTTTAGCTATTTTATTTTTAGATCCATATGCTTATCATCCATGCCAATATTGAAGTCTATAGGGCTCCTGAATCATTAGAAGATGAAGGTTAATGTTACAAAATTTTCACAAAAGTACTACCCCCTCCCCCCATGATGCTTATCATCCATGCCAATATTGAAGTCTATAGGGCTCCTGGTTCATTAGAAGATGAAGGTTAATGTTACAAAATTTTCACAAAAGTACTACCCCCTCCCCCCATGTGCCCTGCACCTGGTAGCATTACAGTCATGATTTTAGCTATTTTTATTAAGGTCTATGAGCTAATCCTCCATGCCAATTTTCAAGTCTGTAGGGCTTGTGGTTCAGAAGAAGAAGAAGGTTAAAGATCACAAAATTTTCACAAAAGTACTACCCTTTCCCCCCTGATGCTCCGCACCTGGTGAATCTACAGTCATGATTTTAGCTATTTATATAGAGGTCCATATGCTGATCATCCATGCCAATATTCAAATCTGTCAGGCTCCTGGTTCAGAAGAAGATGAAGGTAAAAGATAACAAAATTTTAACAAAAGTACTCCCCCCTCCCCCCCTGGTGCTCCGCACCTGGCAGCCCAACAGATATTATTTTAGCTATTTTTAATTAGGTCTATGAGCTGATCCTCCATGCCAAGTTTCAAGTCTGTAGGGCTTGTGGTTCAGAAGAAGAAGGTTAAAGATTACAAAATTTTCACAAAAGTACTACCCTCTCCCCCCTGATGCTCCACAACTGGTGAATCTACAGTCATGATTTTAGCTATTTATATAAAGGTCCATATGCTGATAATCCAGGACAATATTCAAATCTGTCAGGCTCCTGGTTCAGAAGAAGATGAAGGTGAAAGATTACAAAATTTTCACAAAAGTACTCCCCCCTCCCCCCTGATGCTCCGCACCTGGCAGCCCATCAGATATTATTTAAGCTATTTTTATTTAGGTCTATGAGCTGGTCCTCCATGCCAAGTTTCAAGTCTGTAGGGCTTGTGGTTCAGAAGAAGAAGAAGGTTAAAGATTACAAAATTTTCACAAAAGTACTACCCTCTCCCCCCTGATGCTCCGCACCTGGTGAATCTACAGTCATGATTTTAGCTATTTATATAAAGGTCCATATGCTGATCATCCATGCCAATTTTCAAGTCTGTAGGGCTCCTGGTTCCGAAGAAGAAGAAACTTAAAGATTACAAAATTTACCCAAAGTACTACCCCCTCCCCCCTGATGCTCCGCACCTGGCAGCCCAACAGATATTATTTAAGCTATTTTTATTAAGGTCTATGAGCTGGTCCTCCATGCCAAGTTTCCAGTCTGTAGGGCTTGTGGTTCAGAAGAAGAAGAAGGTTAAAGATTACAAAATTTTCACAAAAGTACTACCCTCTCCCCCCTGATGCTCCGCACCTGGTGAATCTACAGTCATGATTTTAGCTATTTACATAAAGGTCCATATGCTGATCCTCCATGCCAAGTTTCAAGTCTGTAGGGCTCCTGGTTCCGAAGAAGAAGAAACTTAAAGATAACAAAATTTACCCAAAGTACTACCCCCTCCCCCCTGGTGCTCCGCACCTGGTGGCCCAAAAATTATAATTTTAGCTATTTTTATTCAGGTCTATGAACTGATCATCCATGCCAAGTTTTAAGTCTGTAGGACTACTGGTTGAGAAGAAGAAGAATTTTTAAGATTTTCTTAAAATTTCACCTTTGTTGCCATAGCAACCAGAGTTTTTCATGGATTTCAATTCTTTTAGCTATTTTTGAAGGGGACCACCTAAGCAACATTTCTGTAAAATTTGGAGTTAATTGGCCCAGTAGTTTAGGAGGAGATGTCGTTTAAAGAAATTGTTGACGGACGCCGGACGACGACCGACGGACGGACGCCGGATGAAAGGTGATCACAATAGCTCACATGAGCACTACGTGCTCAGGTGAGCTAATAAGTTAAAATAAAACAGTTAATACTTATTCAATTGCAACAAAAGCTTTAGCTTAAAGAGTCACTCTGGAACACTCAATTCTGATTTTACACTCCTGAGAGGCAGTGGTTTAAACCAACTGCTACCGAATTCTACAGCTAGGTAAACTGGGCTGGCTTTTAAGTGGTTTGCCTATTAACAAACCCTGGCGTCTTGTTTTATCTGCTGTTAAAATCCCATCTCCAATCCATATCCAAGGTGCAAGACTTTGTCCCTGGTGACCATTTAGAAAAGATAGTTGCAATTTCTATACTGTTGCTCTAGGCTAAAATCAAGATTAAAAGACTTGCTTCAGGCTTAAAGATTGTAACAGATTTTTCATTGAGGTTTCCATTTGGTTGAGATAATGGTGACCAATTTTTTGCATTTAAATGAATTTTTTTAGCTTATTAAGGAGATAACTAAATAAACATTCCTGCTAAATTCATTTAAATTGACCCTGTATTTAACCCAGGTCCCTTGTCTTGCTACAACTGGAATATTACTTTGTTGGCAAGAGGTTCAACATATCAAGGTTCAGCGCAGGACTGTACTAAGTGTAAATACTGTTCTTGTGCTGAACCCTAAATATGTGCAGTATGATCTTGGTTTTTACCAACTGGTTTTCCTTTCTTAACAATTATAAGTACTGAATTAAAATGTGTGCATCCAATGCTTCCAGGACTTTGATTTTAATGCAAATTTTCCAAGGTTTTTATTGAGCATGTCAATATTTAAAAGCATAGATATTGAAAGCAATCCATCTTAGATTCTTTATAGCCCTCAATAGTCTCAATACTCTTAAAATTTAGGAAAACTGATCAACCCTTTTCTCTTTTCTTTTCATTAGTGAAAAGGGAACTTTTTTTATGATGGACGCTGTATAAGGGATATAAAGTGAATCAACAAATACAATTTAAAGATGAGCCTGTGCATGACATTTCCAACATTTTTATGTGTGCGTAATGGAAAGATGTTGTGTAGCCTGCATGGACATTCATGCAGTGCATTAAATTTATTTTCGGCTCGGAATAGGGATTTAAGGTCCGTATCCATCTATTGAGCGCATAATTTAGACTGATCAGACTGTGCTGCTGCACAGACTGATCTGAGTCTCAACACTGCACAAATGGGAAATTGTTGGAAATCTCACGCAAAGGCTCAGATAACAATTCTGATTCATCTCATTATAAAGGATATATTGCACCTCTGTGTGTTCCATATTAAAAGGCATCGTGGTGTTGCACTCACAATTAGCTGCGGTCACAACCATTAAAAGATTGGTGCCCTGCACCCAGGACACGATATAGGACTTTAAACAGGCTGATTCCCGTACACACTCTGGCATACAGCCTAGCTCCTCCTCCTCTGGACTACATTGACTGAAAATATTCAAACGAAATATGATCCGTTCTCCAGGAAAAGCTGCCAAAATGACTTCACTTCGTAATTTCAGTTGTCTAACCCAGATACTAAATCAAAAACAATCTTAAGAATAATATTAGTGAGATACCTAAATGAAATAAAAACATAAAAAAATCTTTTCATTTCTTATGATTTATCAATATTGAGCAAACAAACAAAACAAAAAAAGTATGAAATGTAAACCTTTTTTTTTAAAAGAACAAAATTTTAACTTGAGTGTCAGCTAGCACACAAAAAGTTTCATGCTCTTCAATCTAAGTATCTATTATGTGAGCAAACTATAGATTACAAAATTAAACATTGTGTTCTCTCAGAATTTCATTTATAGAAGTATGAAAAATATGTGTCTTCCAATTTGAATGTGTGGTTTTGATAGACAAAAATTTGAACTTATTACTTACGAATATTCACTACAAGTAACACAACCATCTATGGTCCCGTGTATAATAGGTTTTCTTTTATTAAACACTTTCAAGTCTGAATGATATAACGTATATTGTCTAATGCATGGTCTATACCCTAACACTTTATTTTCACGATTCTCCCAGGCACACATGCTACTGGCTTGACGTAAAGATATCAACTCTCTCGGAGTCAAATCTTGATCTTCATAGTCTGATATATTGTTACAAAGTTCATTAGCTGATTGAGCTGAAACAAGAATAAATAGAGGATTATTGTAAGTTTCAGTGTTAAGATTGATTTGTCTTACATTGAACAAACAACAAAGACTTTAAATTCATAGTTCAAAAATAATGGATTAGATGTATCAAAGCAGTTAGTTTTGAAGATTATTTCATTCTCATGTCTGTGAAATTGATTATTTGTGCTAGAATGAAGCTCTAATGTACCTTGTCTTAAGGCATTTTTATATCATCAAGAGTTGCAGCAAGGATTAAAGCCCAGAACCCTTAGTTTGTTTTGGATTGCACTAGTACCAATTTGCAACACATTAACACACTATTTATAGAATATTTGGCTGACCAAGTCAACTTGGATTAAGCATTGGCATAATACTTTTCTTAAAGTTTTATATGTTCTATCTGTGTTTCTACTGATATATTGTTATTACCCTGAAACTTTCCAGATTCATTTTTTTAACATAATGTGATCTTCAAGGCAAAAATGTGTTTCTCTGACATTGATTTGAGTAGAGTTCTGCCTTTTGCAAACATAGTACAGAGCAGAGAACACTCTGCTCAGAGTTTTTAGAAAAGACTCTGGACACCCAAATACAGTCTGTTATTCCATTTTATTTTCACAACACTCTTCTTTGATCTTCGTCCACCTGACCTTTATTAAGAAAACACTATGTTTAATATAACAAGAGAAACTACTTTCTCATTTTTCCTACATTACACTTTGACTTTGTATAGAAGAATGTCAATAGCAATGTGACGTCATTTCTAGTATGGCAAAAAGCATCCAATTTAATCCATTGCCAAATGACACCACATCATTGTGAACATAAGATTCTGACTTCAATTAAATTATCAAAAGATTAGCACAGTTAATAACTGACAATTTCAAATAAAATCAATAAAATGACACAAATAGTAATCATAATAATGTATACAATGTTGTCTTTCACCAAGCCTCATTTAGAGGAATTTACATGTACTGATTCCACTCTCTAAGGACTTTAAAACAATAATTGGCTGACTTCTTAGTGTCCAAAATTTAAGGATATTCATGGTATTTACCTGATGTATGTGCCCACAGTGATGTCAAACTGAGTTCTGACAAAAATCTGTAATAAGAAATGTTTGAAGGTTGACTGTTTATTTCAGTTCAAGATCTAATGAAAAGTTGATCTTACCTTACAAAAGTATTCTTTATCTTATTAAAAAAGGGATATTAAATAAGATTTTTTTTTAACATTTTTTGTAAACAAATTTTCAAATGTAGACCATATGGCAAAGTGATGAAGTCAAAAGTATTTCATCCCTCAGAGACAACAATTATAGTCAGAAAAAATGATCAATTTCACAAACAATATCCATCAGTTAAGACATTTTAAATTTTTAGTTCTTTATCATGTTGTTTCTGGTCATATTCTTTACAAGAGCCTATCTACTATTACGAAAGTGCATGATAGAAATAAATCCTCTTGCGAAAAATGTTGTTGATAAATGATCTTAACTCTTGTCATGCTGAATAAAAACCCATGCAAATTTCAGCTTAATCAAGTACTGAAAGCACTAGAATCCAAGCCTATGGGGCTGTCTCTCTTTGATATTCAATTTCGTAAACAACTCTGCCTTGAAATGAGACAAAAATGTAATGTAGACTAAGATCAGACTGCACGTATGTGCAGGTTGATCTTTGTCTATATCACCTTATTATACAGGAATATTCCGGGCTCAGCATGACAAGGGTTAACATTGAAACTACAGCTTATTCATGGTGTAGCTATGATGTTTTGATTATTCATTAATGCTCAAATGATAAAAAAAGGGGAGTGGACGGAGGACATTCATCTTTTGACACAGTCCACATATTGCCTTATCCTATGTATTCTTTGTTGGTTGCCTTCTGAGTGAGTATAAATTTCCAAATTACGCCTATGCTTTCTGTTCACTACACTTTGCTTGACAGATTTGCCTATTCAGCCTGCCAAACATGTTTGCAGTCTTATATTAGCTTACAATGCCTTCATTCAACTGAATGATTTTTTAGGGAATCAAGAGCCAAATGTCCAGAAATTTGGCCAAAAATTTCAAACAAATGTTAAAACACTAGGCAAAAGTTTAAAATGCTTTTATTACTTACATAGCTACCTCTGCTGTAAGCCACATCAAAATGTTGAACAAAAGCTTCAAAGGCTGAAAAACATGTCAATTACACTAGAATGGTTCTTCAAGGACTAAACAATTGGATGCAGGTGCTGGACACTGCAAAAAAGTCTATGTAAGAAAAGGGGCATAACTCTTACAAAAAAGCTTTCTAAGTTATCTGCAATTATAGCATGGAAAGCTCTTGTAATGGTGAACACACATGCCAAGTTCAAGAAGATAGCTTTAATTATCAAGTTTAGAGTGTTTCATGCCAATGCAAACATTGCCAAGGTGATGGCAATACCTTGTTGTTGTTTTTCTGGAGCTAGAAATTATTTTGAAATCTTTTCTTTACATAAATGTTTAAGAATTATAGACCAGAAAATTCAAATCTAACAAATATTACACAAAAGTTTCATCATTACTTGTAGAAATTATCTTGCTCATTGCAACGTAGATTGACAACTTTGGTAGGCAATAGTAAAATTTAAAATTTATGTCCCTTAAAAGATTTACCTTTTGTAAAGACAAATAATTAGCATCATGAGAACATTTTAAAAACTTACATTGAGTAAAATTGACCCGCTACTGCTCTCTTTGACAGAATCTCCCTTTATTTCACACATTGATTGATAGTCTGTAAAATTATATCTGTCAAAGAATAAAAATAATCAGTAAACATTGCTTTTACAAAATCATCCTTTTAACAGTTTTTATTTATTTTAAGTTAAAAGGAAAATGATTTAGAAAAGCATAATGTTAACCTCTTGATGAGTCGAAAATCCTGCTAAAGAAATTCATTTTCATCAAATGGTCAATAGAACTTATGGTACTTGGTATTTATGTTTCATAGAGGATTCAAATTCAAAGACGCATCTGCCCTCCGTTCAGAATGACAAAACAGTGCAAACATCTTGCCAATTATACCCTGCTTTGCATGTGCACTTGCATACAAAGCAGGGTATAATTGGCAAGCTGTTTTGTCATCCTGAATGCAGGCCTGGTTTGAGAGGGAGAAACAGTCTGTAAAGACTAAGATCATATATTTGTGTCCAATCATACAAAACTTTACCATTGGAGACCTCTGTATAATCAATACATGACAAGGGGACCATGATGGTCCTATATCGCTCACCTTTGTCTCTTTGAATTCTCCCTTAGCAAAATTAAATGCATTGAAGATCATTAAATGACCATTAAATTTTTCAAAGAAAGACATTACTCTATTCCTATGACCTCTGCATAAGTTTCTAGCCATTAATCTAAACAAAATTCATGTGACCTGGCCACCATTCTGATCAAGTTTCATTAAGATTGGGCCATTTTTGTGTAAATAAGTAAATTGTCATAAAGGCCCCTTTTCCTGCGACATGGCAAGGATCTTTCCCATTTTCGTTAGGGTATATCCATGTGACCAAGCCATCACTCTGACCATGTTTCATGAAGATTAATTTATTTTGGGGATTCCAGGGTGTAATTATATACAAGAAAATTATTATTCAGGCCCCTTTTCCCTTGATATGACATGGATCTTTCTCTTTTTCAATAAGGTTCATCCTTAAGCTTGTGACCTGGCCAATATTCTGATCAAGTTTCATTAAGATTGGGCCACATTTGTGGCCTCTAGAGTGTAAACAAGAAAATTGTCATTAATGCCCCTTTTCCCGTGATATGGCATAGATATGGCAAAGATGCCTCCCATTATCAATATGGTTGTTCATCCTTGTGACCTGGCCAACATTCTGACCAAGCTTCATGGAGATTGGACCATATTTGTGGCCTCTAGAGTGTAAGCAAGAAAATTGTCTTTAAGGCCCCTTTTCCTGTAAAATGGCACAGATCATTCCCATTTTCAATAGGGTTCATCCCTATAACCTGGCCAACACTCTGACCAATTTTCATTTAGATTGGGCCTTATTTGTGGCCTTTAGAGTGTAAACACTAAGATTGTTGATGCCGGACAACAGATGACACACAACAGACATTCAATGATCACAAAAGGTCACTTTGAGCATGATGTGCACAGGTGAGCTAGAAAAAGAATTTAAGTTCAAGGAGAGTTAAGCTACAGGTAGCATTCTTATAATGTAAGATAGAATCACCATTCTAGACTCATTAAATCAGCTTAGAGAGAGAAAGGTTTTACTCTTCTCTTACTCAGCCGGCACAACCTACACACAACCAAGATGATCAATTTATGCCAGACAGGTAACATTTATCAAATTGGAAGGACAACAGTGCCTGAGGTTATAAAACTTTTTTTTCATTTTCAATTGAGATTTTTTTTTAAATTTAAAATTCAAAATTAATGTATGAACATTAAACATAATATTTATAAGTTGTTTTTTATAACAACTTATAATTATTATCTCTCATGTTTGTATATTTATATTTTAGTATATATTACAACAGAATTATGTCTTTAATCTCCAGTTGAAATTTGAAAAAAAAAATTGAGATGAGAATGAGAAAAGTTTTATAACCAGGGGTCCTGAAGTGATCAACTCACCCTTTAAAAATCTGTTTAGTTTGTACAATATCTGTCAAAGTGATCAACTCACCCTTTAAAAATCTGTTTAGTTTGTACAATATCTGTCATCACAGGGCCATCTACGTCCCCGAAAAATACCCCTGTCATCCCCGGAAAGGGACCATATACTACATATCCATGATTGTCTATGAGGTAACAATTTACAGGCTGAAAATAGATAAATTAAGAGATGAAGAGAGTATTTATTGATTTCATGGAGGAATGACACTAAAAACCTTATCACACTGACACAGAGCGGCTTGTTTTTAGTTTCATTCCTCCATAAAATTTATAAATAGTTTCTTTATCTCTTATAATTCAAGATTTTGAGGTGAAAGTGTTAAGATTATTTTATAAAAAACGAAATGATTCAAAATGAGTACACACAACGTAGGTTTCATTGAGACTGAAGATTTTGGACAGGCTTATTTTGGTTTTTAAGAGAAGTTTTCAATAATTATAGCACAAGCTATATGATGTGGATACTAAATGAAATTGTCTTGTTGAGACAATCTTAACAAGTACAAACAACATAGGGTTTCATGAAGAATGAAGATTTTAGACTGGCTTATTTTGGATTTTAAATAAAAGTTTTCAATAATTACAGCACAAACCATATGTTATGAGTACTCATTTAAATCGTCTTGTAAAGATTATTTAAATGAGAGCCCACAACATAGGGTTTCATTAAGAATGAAGATTTAAGACTGGCTTTAACCCGTCTTATCTGTACCTCTGTGATTCACAGAAAATTTTCATCAATGAATTTAAAAAATTATGTGATTTATCCCAAATATTCAGGTCATATTATAAATACAATATCAAGTTTGTGTTCAAAATCAAGCTTGTGAAGTAAAAAGTCCATTAAACTAGTTTTTTAAGACAGTAATAAAATTATATATATACGAGGGGTGTTCCAGAAGTTTGTGGACTAACGCCATATCTCAAAGACTGCTGATCGTGTGAAAATGAAAATCATATTATTTTGTTGAGCTTTCTTTTCTCTGCTCGCATACCAAATTTAATGTAAGTACGCCAAACAGATGTCAATATATAAACTATACACCAAGCGGCGCACACCACGAGTTTCTGACGTACATTGTTGACGTCGAGATATTCAAGACAAATACTGCACTTGGGATTTATTCAGTAAGATCATCCAAAATTTCCATTTACCTCAAATAATTTCTACATGAGCGATTATATCATCAATTTCTGGGTTAAAGGGCTTTAACATTAGCTATGGTTAAGTGCCTAAATGACCTTGCATTATGCCTTGTAATTCAGTAACAGTTTTTATATGCCGCCCGAGGCGGACGTATATTGGCGTCATTTTCTCCGTCTGTCTGTCTGTCCTTCCGTCCACTTTTCTCGTTAAAGCAGCTCCTCCTAAGTTTCTGGCTGGATCTTCTTGAAACTTGGTCAATGTTATCACCTCAATTGGTAGATGTGCATGAAGGAAGGATTTTATGGTTGGTTGATTTTTGCCTGAGTTATGCCCCTTAAAAACTTAGTCTCTGGGGCTTATTGCCTCAGTTATGCCCCCTTAAAATTTAGTCTCTGGGGCTTATTGGAATTGCAGCCTTGTGTATGCAACTCTTCCTAAGTTTCTGGCTGGATCTAAATGAAACTTGGTGGATGTTATAACTGAAATTGGTAGATAAGCATGAAGTAAGGATTTTATGGTTCATTAATTTTACCCTAAATTATGCCCCCGTAAAACTTAGTATCTGGGGCTTATTGAAATTGCAGCCTTTTGAACGCAACTCCTCCTTATTTTTTGTCTTTATTTAAATGAAACTTGGTCAATGTCATCACCATAATTTGTAGATATACATGGATCAAGGATTTTATGGCTCATTTATTTCCCTGAATTATGCCCCTTTAAAACCTAGTCTCTGGGGCTTATTGAAATTGCAGCCTTGTGAAGGCAACTCCTACTTACTTTTTGTCTTGATTTAAATGAAACTTGGTCATTTTGAATTTGGTTCTGTCAAAATAAGTAGTGTCTACAATTATTTTCGTGAAACTGCAGCAAAGTGGCGGCGTATTTTGTGACTATGGCACTCTTGTTACAACCAGTTGTCACTTGTCCTTCATTTGATGCCCAAATAAAGTTTTCTTGCATTCATTTTTTTTTTACTTTTTCTTGTTTTTTGTGAGAATAATGCTGTTGTGGCTTTTATCTAGGTGTCAGTGACAATCATTTCGATCACCTGCTCGCATTGACTATCATTTTCTGTAACAGAAGGCAATCTGACGTTTTCTTTATGATGTACTTTAGCTACCACCTACATTGATCAATGTAATTAATTTTTGTAATGAAACTTGTTCAAACCAATAAACTTATATTGAAATACTATTTTGTCTTTATTGAAATAACATGCGAAAATCTAAGAACTGTATTTGAATGTTAGGCAATAAAATAGGTGCTACAGTCACAGAATGTGTAAGCATTAAACATGAAAATTTTTCTTTGCGCCGCTTGACATTATGTGAGTCTCCATGACAATGCCTGTTGAACGAATTATGTGAATGAATTGGATAAAAATGTTATACATCAACTCCTAAATGTTTGATTTCATCACAAGCTGATTTCAATGATTTCTGTTGAACAGTCTTTGAGATATAAAGGAAGTCCACAGGCTTTTGGAACACCCCTCGTATATTATAGATGACTCTTTTAATTTGTGCTGTATTTTATGATCATTCATTCAATATCCTTTTGTATTTCAATCAAAAATTGAAGAGAGTATTCTGTTGATTTCAGGAGGCATGAAACAAAAAAAAAAGTATCACACTGACACATTCATAGTACATGAGCGTGGTTAGGCTTTTAGTTTCATACCTCCGTGAAATCAACAAATAATCTCTTCATTTCTTTAAAATTAAGATCATGAAGCAAAATTGATACAATTATTCCATAACGGAACTGATTGCTTTCGGGACTACTTTCCGCAAAATCTTTCCGAATAGGTGCATACTCAAAATTATTTCATTGAGAAGTAAAACCAATTTTTTTAGCCAATTAGAATACAGAAATCTTAATGGACACAACTGAAATTAAATTATTAACCCTTTCCTGTTTTACAAATTTTTGGACCTGTCCAAATTCGAAGGTTTTCCAGACGAAAAATTTAAGGTGAATTTAATTTGAAAAATAAACATTTAGTAGGGTAGAAAATAGTGTGGAAAAAAAAGAAATTGCTTGTCAGAAGCAATTTCTTCCTTTTTCACAATGTTTTCTCAATCATAAAATCACAGGCACGTAAAAAGCAGGGATCAATCAGCAAAGGGTTAAGGTAGAAGAGGCTTCAAGTCGATGAGAATCAAGACCATACCTTTTTTTTACAAGGTCCTCTCTGACACTTTTTCATGTACATTCTACATCCTTCTACGGACTCATTAACCATGTTAGAAAAACTCATGTGATTTATCTGGTATCCCACCACGGCTGCCACACCCATCTTCATTTGTTCTGTATACACCACCGGGGCACTCACTGTGACAACGGTTTTGTTTTCATCATATTCTAAAAACAGAGAAGTGTAATATGATTAAATTGGTAACTTATAAAATATGAGAAATTCAGAATATCGTTGAGTATTAGCAAATACATGTACCTATATACATTGCTTCTTAATTGGTCAACATAGTCAGCTCAAGCCTTTATGCATTCTCTGAAAAGAATCAAAGTTATGACTTGTATATCTCAAGGGCAAAGAACTTGTAATCAAACAATTGTTATTTACAGAGGTTTTATCAGCTTCATAGCACCTGTGTTACAAGTTTTTGTTTCTTTTATTTTAATGGGTCATTGCAAAACAACCTTAAGTGCCTTTATATCTATAGGCACTCCAAATAGTTTTGAAATGACCCCTCAATTTCTAGTCAGATTTATACTAATTAACTACTGCTTTGTATACATATGTATTGCAATCACGAGTCACATTGCACTCCGAATAATAAGAATACATCAGTGTTATAAGTTTTTATTTTTTTTATTTTCATGGATTATTGCAAAACAAGTGCCTTTATATCTAAAGACAATTCAAAAAGTTAAGCAATAACCCCTCAATTTCTAGTCACATTTGAGCTAATTGACAACTGCTTTGTAAACAAATGTATTGCAAACACAAATCACATTGCTATTTTAGGGTTATTTTTAGGGATGGGAACGAGTATTCGATTAATCGAGTACTCGATCGAACATCCGATTATCGATTACCAATTTCACTAATCGATTAATCGGTAAAACAATGAAATAATAGCAAATTCGTTTCCAATCTCTTTTTTCATATTTTCTCAAAATATCGGTCTTTCATATGAAATGTTGTTCAGCTAGAGATAATGTATGCAACACCTGAGCGCCTGCCGATTGTCCTATCCATCGATATTTTTTCCGAATTTGCAATCAAGTGCCAACTGTCATTGTTCTTGCTGTCAAACAATACACATCGTTTTGTAATTATTCGCACCTTCGAAATTTGGTACTGTTATCAGGGACAGTGCGATTTACTTGGATCTTTGGATCAACGGAATATTGCAGCGTTGTTCAAAAACCTTGTAACACTATCTTATCGATGTTGTAGTTACTTGGTCTTTCTCAACCGAAAGTTATATATATAAAAACCGATGAATATCGCCTGGTAATATTACCGAGAAATGACACTCTCTAAGCATGCACAATTTTCCGTTTCTTAAAATAAATTAGCAATCATACGTCATTTCAACTGCCCCTTCGACCAGAAATGTGCAGCAAATACCGTATATCTTCATGTTTGAAGACACAGAATAAATGAATGTCCTCAATTCTATCCGAGTACTCGAGTACTCGATCGGAAAGGTGAACGAGTAATCGATTAGTAAAATAGGTACTCGCTTCCATCCCTAGTTATTTTACCCATGATATTGGTGAACAAGTGTAGGTGCATGAATAAAGCTTCAATACCTTCACCTATGGGGACTGAAAACGTGTAATTCCAGTGTGGCTGATTGTCTAGGAGTTCTGCCCCTTCTATTGCTCGCTCGTAATAATCTGCCTCTATGGTGCTCGTCCGATTTAATAAATAATACCTGAAAAATGCAATTTAACTTATTCTGTTTTTGATACAGAGTCTTTGTATAGCAGGAAAATAACATAACAACAGGAGAAATGATAAGTGCTTGACAGACAGCTTGATCATTGTTTACAAAAAAATTCAAATTCTAACCTTAAAAGTCTGAGGATTTAGATTTATTGATGATATACAATTTTGCCATGGCCAATCCATAATTATTAGCATTGACAATAACTCTTTATTGATAAATTGAACTAAATAATTACCATACCTAGGGATATTTTGAACACTAATGAAGTGCGATATCAATCCAACTTCAACCAGACAAAGATCTCATCTGGGACAATTTTAATTTCTCACATTTTGATTACCTTGGCAATTTTCAAATTTATAGCCGTAACGATAGATACCTCATGTAGACAGGTACATGTCTGGATATGATATATTTTTATAGATAATATGACTTTTGTATGGATGGTAGATTTCAAAAATATTAGAGATATTTTCGTGTGTTCAATTTTTTGCCACCTGGCAAGGGTGGAGAAATTTGCTAAAATGAGACCAGACGAAAAAATCCTAAAGTACAGTAGTTCTCAGAGTCTGTCTGCAAATCTTCTAATTGCAGTGTATGCAGAGCTATGAATACAGGGAGTATTTTAGACTTCAGATTCAAATAACATTTGCATAAACCCAATGATGTTGGGACTCATTGGAATTGTCTTGCAAACATATGATTGAATCGAGAAAAAAGAATGTAAGGCCGGATTTACCCACTCTTATCTGTACCTCAGGTATATGGCAATGTGAGTGTTAATTTGTTGGAAATATCTCATACACTCGTATCCAAAATAAATTCCTCCTTCACAAAAGTTAATAAAATCCTACTCACAAGCTATCTGACTCTGGATTCAGTAGGACATACTTTGTGACACCACTGGGAGTTCCAACAAACACAATGTCTACTCCTTCTCTGGAATAAAGAATCAATATAGAGGATAATTCGTCACCTTAGAATAGAAAGGTTCTATCTAACATTTTGGTCAAAATTGGGATTTTCATATTTTTAAAGATGGTATAAATCAATGCAGCTCCTGTGTAAAAATCAGATCTCCATGACAATTAATGGCAAAGATATTCAACAAAATATAAAGGTTCTATGTACCTATCTCAGAATGTGTTAGCGGAGAAAGGTTCTATGAGTATACCAGTTTGTAGAGTAAGGGCCTATTTGACAAATAGGCCCTTTCTATTCCAACATATTATGTTGAAAGCTTGGTATATTATGACGGTGAAAGGTTCTATATGACAAATAGAACCTTTCAATTACAGTGTATATAAAAATTGTCTCTTCATGCAACATATGCCCTCTTATCAGTGATAAAGAACAGCGAAAAAGAAATATTACTTGATAATATTTCGCACCTTGCTAGAAAACAAATAACACTATACAGTAAACATACAAATAACTTCATTTTATTGACCAGGTGTTGAAAACTTGATGTTCTTGAAAGGATGAGTGAATGTTTCAAATAAAGTAAGAAAATGCAATCGTTGAAGAACCTCATGAGGGATATAAATCATGCTAGACTTACAACCCTTAATTTTTACATATAATGAGAGACAACTTAAGATAAAAGCAGATGGAAATTACTTTTTTGCTACAGTTGCTGCATGCATTAGAGATTTTACATTCGATGACGGAGAGTAACTGCTGTAAATAAAACGATTTCCTTGCAAATTAAGTCACTAGTTTGTGACAAAGTGGACGATATAACACTGGTTTGGCAGATTGTTTGACATAAGCAATTGATGAATATGACATAATAGTATTGATCTACTCAAGCTCTGTCAGTTCTCCCATCATTAAGATAAAGCCAAGTGTCTGGTCCGAGAGCAAATCTCATAAACTTGATTTCACACATAGAGCTATTAGAAAGGAAGAGACTTATATGACTAAGTATCTTTCAAAGAACATGTCTAATCAAATTCTTACATTAATAGACAAAGATGTTGCTTCTCATCGGAAGAGAACAATGATGCGAAAACTCAATACCCCAATTTTAACCACACACAAAGTGGTGGATTATGAATCTCCTATTTAGAAGAAATCATCCAGGAAAAGGGTATGGAATGAAAATAAGTGGAGTTTCTTCTATATGGAAGCAAAACAGGAATGAAAGCGAAATCATATAATTTGTATTTATTTTTTGTTACCAAATTATGAGAGACAGCAAAGAGTCATGTGTTACATTGTAACTCAAAGCATTCCATTATGAAAGAAAATTGGTAAGAAGCAAAGGAAAAATCTTCAATATTATCTGCCAGTCTAATGAAAATGAAATTTTAAAGTATATGTTCTTTAGAAAGACAATGGACATAGGCCACAAACTATTTAGTAATAAACTTGTATGAAAACTACATGAAACAATTTAAGGATAGAAGGAGACAAATCCAGCAAAAATACAAAAATAATGGACAAACCACAAATTTGTATGTGAGCACATTGGTAGTTTCCAAAGGATGGAGCCGCTGTATTCAAGGAAAGGTACAAAGAAAGATTTTTGGGCTAACAATCAAATATGAAGATGTTGGAACGTAATAGAATCTGTTGCAGACACAAAGGACAAATCCCTTTTAAGGAGAGAAAAAAAAATTTTTTTTCTGTGAGAAGTTTAACCCATCTTTTTTTTTTAACTAAAAAAGATCAATGTTCTACTTGGGCTCCTTAAGTATCAAAGCCAACAAAATGCTGGAACAGTTACAGATGCAATCTATACAGGAGGAATACCCAGTCCAGTAGGAAAAAAGAAAAGACAAGCAAAAGCAAAGCTTGATTAAAAGAAATGTGTTGCTACTTTTGATAATACCATGTCCTCTCGTTAGTGAATTGCACAACTTAAGCTACAACCTTGGGTATACAATTTGTATATAAACAAGTGTTTTGTCATCTGTGGTATTAAACTTATTGAAAAAGAGGTTCTTGTGGGATAGCCGCTTGTATTTTTAGAAGTCCTCAGTGATTTTCTCAGGCAGGGGATGTTGAAGAAATTACTTTTTACTTTGATGCATTCAGAGGGATGAACAGAAATAAATATGTAAGCGTATCATGCTTGTATTATGTTTCAAAATTACCCCAGTTAAAGTCAGTTAGTGCTTGCAATCTGGTCATAGTCTAATGGAATGGAACTCTGTTCATCTACAATCGAACAAGCTGGAGTACAGTCATCAAGAGCTAGTAGGAAATGTCAATACACTGCAGTGCCATTAAAAGTTGACCATGTAATAGATTTAAATGTTTTTTTTAACAAAACAACATTTTAACCTACAGTCTATTACTGATGGTCGTAGAGTAAATTGGTTGAATATCAAATGGATTTATATTGGGAAAGAAGAACCAAAGATAATATTAATTATTCTTTGAAGAAAACAAGGAAAGAAGTTTGAGGCTACACTCTACACATGATCGATATATAACTCACAAATAGACAAGTGCTTTCATAAACATCTTCCAGTGTTGGAACAAAAACATGATTAAGCTTAATTTTGTGGTTCAGAGGATGAAGACTAGAATATCTGATTTTTTAACAAAGAACTTTTTCTGTGACAGCATAAATATAAAATATGTTTACCAAACATTAAATAACCACCCTTTGTCGGCACTCATTCTTTGCTTTCTGGTGAAACTGGCCCTTTTAAACCTTATTTTGGGAAAATACATCCATATAAAATGTCTAATTTCAAAAATTCTTTCTAATCTGTTGGTATATAAAGGATCTATTTGTCACATATACCCCAAAATCACCATTTATTACCAAAGTGATTTCTAATAAAAAAGATCTATATGACACATGGAGCCTTTTTATTCATACCATAACATCCTCGTCACTATAAACTTAGTTGGAGGTGAAAGGGCTTATGTACAAAATCGATCAAATTGATCAAAGTATTGATCATAAACAATTAAAATATATACAAAATGAAAGATTAGATTTAGATACATAATCAGTGTAAATGATGTTATTATAGACAGATTTCCTGATTTTTGCCAGATCTCTGAACCTTTAAACGCGATTTTCTCAAAACTATGAAAATGTTACATAGAACCTTTCTATTCTAAGGTGACGATATTGAATGAGTGGCCATTGAATACTGAATTTATTAAACAAGTAATCTATAAACAGATAAAAGCAAGGCTACGCCCAGTTTTTATCTGTTTTAGATTACTCGTTTAACAAATTAGGCATTTTATGAGCACAAATATTATATTCTATTGTTAATGCGACTCGAATTTGCTAAAATCATCAAAATTCTTGAAATTTTACATTTCAATTTTCCACAAATCTAAAATACCATTTAAAGCTGACGTCACAATATGAACATTATGACATCATTTTTGCTGTAACAAAATAGCGTTACTATTCACTCTGAGCTCTTTTGCATAGTTATTCCACTAGTGTAATAACACCCGTGTAATATTGAAAATATTCAACAGGGTTAATTCACTCTTGTGACATAGGTCATATTATAGAATTTTTTTATTTTTTAGATTTGACAATTTAACCCTTTGCTGTTTAATCCCTGCTTTTTACGTGCCTGTGATTTTATGATTGAGAAAACATTGTGAAAAAAGAAGGAATTGCTTCTGACAAGCAATTTCTTCCTTTTCCACACTATTTTCTACCCTACTGAATGGTTATTTTTCAAATTAAACCCACTTTTAATTTTTGTCTGCAAAACCTTTGAATTTGGACAGGTCCAAAATTTTGAAAAACAGGAAAGGGTTAAGCAACAGATTTCAAACAAGACCTGTCACAAACAGATAATATGATGGGTAAACTGAGGTATGCATATACATACAAGCACCAAGTTTTCAGGGCTCACGTTTGACCCTTACACCAGGATTTTGGCATTTAAAAATTGTGAAAATATGCCATTTCAAACTTTATGACTTTATTTCAGGGTGTCATTCTGACCCTTTTAATTTACAGTCTTGCATATTCATACTGCTGCATAATAAGAATAAAATTTTAAATCTTTAATCAAAGATTGAAATCAATCAGCATAAATGTTTCACTCATTTTCACTTAGTCAAAAGAAGTTTCTAAACATAGAAATTAAGTTGACAACTCCAGAATACGAAAAGCTTAGTCAAAAGAAGCTTCTAAAGAAGTTCCTAAACATAGAAATTAAGTTGACAACTCAAGAATATGAAAAGCTAGTACAGGACCAGGTTGTCATATTGTGACTAAATTTTTCCATTTATAGACAAGGTAGCTCATTAAAAAAGCTGAAGAGAAAATTAATTTTAACAAGAGCAATACCTACTGTTTCAACGCCCAGCTGCAGTGCTAGATAATCCAAAAAATCTAAGTCACAAAAGGGGCATAACTCTTAAAAACTGCTTTCAGAGTTACCCTTTTTTACAGTTAGGATAGCTCTTGTGATGGTGCTCACACATGCCAAATTTCATAAAGATATCTATTACAACATCAGAAATATGACCACGGTTAAAGTTTGTCACACAAGCACCTATCCCAGAGCCAACACAAACGACACCAAGTTGATCATAATACTTAGGGGAGCTAATCAAATTCGCAGATAGTCTAAGATTTACCTTGTCTTTGATCTGAAGTCCCTCTGGGCCCATTCTTTCAGAAGATAGCTTTCAGACCAAACCATGTTTGTCAGGTCATTGTCACCTAGATTTATGGAAATAGAAAATATGAGCCTGTGCTTGACATTTCCAACAAATTCCCATATTGTTATGTTTAAATGCAGTTACAACGGTTTTGTGCTGAGCCAGGAACATGTCTAAAGTCATGCATCTGGTCAGACTGTGCAGATGCACAATCAATAGATATGGTCTTAAACCCTCTTAAGGTGGCCAGACGTTATCTTTTTTTCCACTGTGTTATTTACTAAGCTGATACATGTTTGTTTTTCATGCACACATTATCTTTATCAAATGTAACACATAGAATCATATAGATTTTACTCATTGATGTATATAAAGAGACTAGTGTAAAACAATCTGACACTATACCTCAGTTACGTACAGAATTGTAATTTTAGAAACTCAAAAGTGACCTCTTTATTTGAAGCTTCACCAACAAGTTTTAACATGGTTTAAGCCTGTTTATTTTACATTGATTGGGAAACAAATTCTCACACCTAGATAGATTCCTGTTGATTCTGATGCCATAAATGTGTCCTTGAAAAATGATGACATTGTACACATACAAAATATGAAGACTGCCAATAACCAATTAAACTATAGATTAGATTAGATTAGATTAGATTAGATTAGATTAGATAGGATTGGATAGGATTGGATTGGATTGGATTGGATTGGATTGGATTGGATAGGATAGGATAGGATAGGATAGGATAGGATAGGATAGGATAGGATAGGATAGGATAGGATAGGATAGGATAGGATAGGATAGGATAGGATAGGATAGGATAGATAGATAGATAGATAGATAGATAGATAGATAGATAGATAGATAGATAGATAGATAGATAGATAGATAGATAGATAGATAGATTTTATTTGGTAAAAGATGTTGACAATACATGATAAAATGTAATAATACATATTGATAAAAAATATATATCACAGTATGTTTAAGTTTTGGGAGTGGTTAAATGGACTAATAGATAAACAGACAGACAGACAGAGCAAAAAACAAATATGCCTATGATCTATCTATGCTGGGGTAATAAAGGTATTTTAGAAATATACCCCTCAAAAATCTGGGTTACTCTTGTGATGGATAAAACACAGGCCAAGTTTCAAGCAAATATCTTTTATGGTAGCCAAGATATGGCTAAGGTTAAAGCTATCAACTCCTACATACCATACTTTGGGATATTTTTACATTGTCTTATTTTTGCCACTTTAACCTAAAATGTAGTTGTTTTATTTTTGTGTGTCCTATTTTAGCATAGGTGGTGAAAGTAAGACCCACCAGAATAAAAATTGATTTACAAGCAGCTTATTGTTGAGGATTTCATATGTAAAACTCCCAATTCCAATTTTAACCAGAATTTTAACTGAATCAACTATTTGTAGGGCAACAAGTGATCACTTGAACACCAGTTAGCATGTGCAATGATAATCCAATGTCAAGCTAACAAAGATTTGTCATTATTTTCTCTCAATTTGATAAAAATTCAATTATCGAATTTGTATTCGTAACTGTAATTGTAATTGACACATTGTGTAGACATTGTATTGATGGCTCAGTACAAAATAGTTGTATTAATTTGCCTTTATGTTAATTGGCAGTTACAACTGTACTGTGCTGAGCCATTATTGTGTGTGATTATGGTACCTTTTTAAATCCATTTTGCATGGATGGCAAATTTTAAAAATATTAAGGATATTTTGGTGCATTCAATTTTTTTCCACTTAGCTAGAGTGACAAAATTAGCATAAATTAGACCAAGCTGAAAAAATCCCTAAGTACAGTTTGCCTATATTGACAAAGTTATAACAATATTTTGAATAACTTGATTTTTTGTTCCAAGGCAGCCTAGCTAAAAAATGACAAGGATTTCTCCCTGAAATCAAAAGCCCCTGTTATGGAGTAAATATGATAAATATGATAGACAATGAATGCCAATATCTAGTTAGGTTGGCCTCGAGGGAGTCTACAAACTTTATCCTCTCATCAATTTTTGCATTCACCAATTCAAACGCTTTTAAAGTCAATTCCACTGGTACAGACTATGACATAAGGTTTTTTATCTGTGAAAATATGTGACCTGTCAACCAAAAAGACACCATCTCCATGTTTGAACGTGAAACAATTATAACTGCCTCTAAAGCAAGCCAATGATCTGGGAAATATACAGTAAACAGGGTAATTTTTGCGTTGGTTTTATTTTGGCTTTATTGGCTGTCAAGCTTAAATGCGCTAAAATTAATCCACCGCCAATATTTGTCCTTATGAAATGATACACAAATTATTACTCTGACAAAGGTGTGAAAACAAACTTGTTTAGTTAGTAGAAAGCTGACACTTCTCTAGAAATCTGCCTTACTTATACTTTCAAGGTTTTGAACGACGAAAAATGAAAAATAGATTGGACGTTTTATTTTTGCTATACATGCAAGATGCACCAAAATAAATCACCTCCAATGAATCAAAACAAACAAACAAAAAAAACGCCAAATGAGGACACCGCCAATATAAAGCCATTTACAGTAGTATATAAATTTGATGATAAATGTTTGATTTGTTCTACTTGTTTGTTTGATTGATGTCAAATGTTACTTTAGTTCAGCTATATCCCATCAAAAAGTATTCATTTAATTCCTGTATCCCAAGTACATAGACTTGGGTTCTATATGTCTTTCAAAAAAAAAATCTGGCTTGAGCATTAAGAAACCCAAGACTCTAACTTACAGGATTAGCAGTCAACCACTTTTCCACAAAGCCAATGACACCCGATTTTACAAACATTTTCCTTTGGACAAAACTTGACCATTTTCACAAGAAAAAAGTATTTCCTACAATATTTACAAGAAGAGTGCCAGTGTCACATAATATTAATAGCTCAGTGTGAAACAGTTGAAACTGCCTATAAACATATAGGCAGTTACAACTGTTTCACGCTGAACTATCAGTATGCCATCATATTCATGTGGGACAATATTGCCAAACACTGGCAATATGCACTAGGTCAGGTAACTAGGAACATTCTGTGGAAATTTCATTCAAATACTTCCATAATTTTTGGGTTCGAATGATGTGGATTTACAGAAGGACAGACTGATATATGGAGACAGACCGACACAAACAATTAAACCTCTGTGCATAATGTCATATTTAATACTCTGCTCCAAAGCTTTGATGTGTTAGTGAAACACTAATGCCCTCAAAGCAGCATTCTTTTCACAAATTCAACCTTAACAAATGACCTTGACCTTGTCAAATGACCTTGACCTTGTTATCAGCAGATGCATATCAATGAGATCTACCATTGTACCTCAAAAAGGCTTCAAGAAATTGGCTTTGTTAAGATTTTTATTTTAATTTGATTATTTCTTGAAGAGAGACGGACATTACAAAATGACAAATGAGCAGCAGTAAAACAATATACCTCAACTCATATTTATGATTGGGCATAAAAACGCCTTGATATCTTATCAATGATTATTAGAAGTTATCCAATTAGATAAATCTATTTTTTAAAGTTGATCTATAAACTATCACAACTATACTTACATAATTTCCGAAGTGTGTCATTCTTAAGTATATTCTTTAACTCAATTACCCTCTCTTTTCCTGTCAGATTGTCATCTAGGGTTTGACAATACTTCCTGTCAAAAAAAAAAGACGACAAGTCTCATCATATACCATGCTAAATTTATGTTTTATCAATCCTTTGGACTTTTTAACCAATCTGGGTCAAATTTTTTGATAAATAATTAAATACCAAACCAGCTTTAAAGGATAAGTTTCAGACTGCATGTCTGAAACTTTTATTTTACAAATTCTTGCAATGTTTAATTAATGTATAATCACAAGAGTGTTTATCTGACCTGAGAATGTACACTTGTTCAATAAGGTTAATCTGAATAATGATGTAACTTTTTTTCCATTTTTATAAATTTCTTATTTGATTTCTAGCATTCTAGAAATCTAGGGTCAATGGAGCATCAAAGAGGCCTATTCGGTCACCTTAAAATATCCGGCAAGTCCATGAATTGAATATTTAAAAAACAAGAGGACCCTGAGGGCCCTAAATCGCTCACCTGATATTTCAAGTAAATTATCATTAAGACTCCATTTCCTATGATATGGCATGAACCTTCCCATTTTCAACTTAGTTCATTCTTGTGACCTGGCAAACATTTTGATCAAGTTTCATGAAGATTGGACTATATTTGTGGCGTTTGGAGCTCTTACGAGAAAATTGTCATTAAGGCCCCTTTTCCCGTGATATGGCATGTATACTTCCCATTTTCAAATGAGTTCATCCTCATGACCTAACAAACATTCTGACAAAGTTTCATGATGATTGGACCATATTTGTGGCTTCTAGAGAGTAAACAAAAAAAATGTCATTAAGACACCTTTTCCTGTGATATGGCACCAATCCTTCCCATTTTCAATAGACTTCATCCTCATGACCTAACAAACATTCTGACCAAGTTTCATGAAAATTGGACCATATTTGTGGCTTCTAGAGTGAAAACAAGAAATTTGTCATTAAGGCCCCTTTTCAGGTGATATGGCACGGATCCCTTGCGAAAAATAGCCGGCTTAAAGCCGGCTATTTAGCTGCGTAAAAGCCGGCTTTAAGCCGGCTAAAAGCCGGCTTTTACGCAGCTATTATCCAGCTTTGACGCAGCTTTGCGTTTTTTATTAGAAAGCTGTGTTTTTTAAGTGCAGCCCTGCCTGTTTTTTACTCAGCTCAATTTTAAAATACGCAGCTCTTAATTTTTAGTGCTAAAGGTTAAAAAATGTCTCAATTCTTATGCCTAAGCCACATAGACAACAAAAAAGTAATGAAAATGACTTGACTTTTTGTTCCAAAACATCCGAGCTCAAACAACATATATTTTTAGTATTTTACATTTTTTATTACATTTCAATATGATGATTAAGAATCCTTGTCCTGTTTCCACAACAAAAATCTAGTCAGTCTCTTACCTTTTGGGCTGTCAAATCTAGTGGTATGAGTGTGTCCTCTATCACAGCCATCTTTCATTTGATAAAAGTTAATATGACAACAGTCATTTCTTTCCTTTCAATCAGGGATTGATAAGTAGTTCACCTAAATAGGATGAGCACTGGTGGTCAGACTGAAATGATGTAGTTGTGCTGGTGTGAAAAATGCAGGAAATCATATGAAGGTACACCAGTCCCTGTATTATGACTGCAATGATGCTAAAAGTGGCAAAGCGACAGGCAAAAAACACAACTAGAGGTGCTTAAGTTACTGATTTCCCCCAAAGGCCTGAATCTAATCGAAATTACTGGGCCAACTTATTTCTCGCCCGCTTTCGGGTTGGGTGTAGACTGGTCTCACTGTCGAATATCAGAATAGCCTATTCTAGGCTATTCTGATAGTCAATATGTGGACCAGTCCAGAGCTGGTATCCCGCTTTCTGAGAAATACTCTGATGTTGCGGGCAACAGTACCCGCCCAGGGTCAGAAATAAGTTGGCCCACTGAAAGAGAATAGTTTGAAATAAAACTTGCATACATCAAGTTATTAAACAATTTTACTTGATTGCCAAATATAACAAGAGGCCAATGACAATAAATCTCTCAATTTAATCTTACATTTCAGGAACTTATTGTTTAAAAAGAATGAATAAATGATAAATCAACTTAGCAACAATCCTTAAGGCTCTATTTATATTGTTTTCATTATAAGTCACATAGAACCTGAACCTTCATTCAAATGCTAATATCATCCTGTGAAAGTTTCAAGATAATTTGGAAATATTTGTTGACTAAATTGCTTAACTTAGAATGAGCCGCGGCCATAGCCCAGTTGGTAGCGCGCCGGACTTCTAATCCAGGGGTCTATATTCACATGGGTTCGATTCCCTGCTGCGGCACTCATTCTTTCCGACATTTTGTCTCTCACCAATGGGTTGATAATCGTAGACCTATGTGAGATAGCAGCTTGGGGCTAGGAAAGAATGTGGTGGTTGTACTGGTGTGAGAAATACCAGGAAACCATTGTTAGGTGCTCCAGCCACTGCGATATAACCTTAAAAATGTTGAAAGCGGCGTTAAACTCAATTCAATCGATAAAAACCTTTCCTAGCCTTCAGCTGCTATCTCACATAGGTCTATTAATATCAACCCATTGGTGAGAGATAAATAGTCTGAAAGCATGAGTGCCGCCATCAGGGATCAAACCCAGGACCTCTAGATTGACAGTCTGATGCGATACCAACTGCGCTATGACAGCTGCGATAATATCTGTAGACTTTACTGTGTAAACATTTGCTATGATAGGGCAATGGTGATGGTAACACGTTGGACTATCATTCAAAAGGTCTAGGGTTCTATTCCCAACAGTGGGCTGATTATCGTAGACCTAAGTGGGATAGCAGCTGGAGGCTAGGAAAGAATGTAATGGAAGTACTGTTGTGGGAAATACCAAGAATCCATTGTTATGTGCTCCAGCTGCTGTGATATAATTGAAAGATTTTAAAGATAAAACCCAATTCAAATTAACAATTTGTTGTAAACAAGCATAATCGAGAAAAATCCATTTGATCCCTTTCCCTCTATTTTCTAACGGATCAGCCCCATTTTCAAAAGGAAATTTCTTGTGGCCTCCTTTGAAAGAATAAAGAAAAATTGATAATACTGGAGCACTTTATCCGATAAATGAGAATATTCTGAGCAAAAATCCACAAGGCCCCTTTTTCCATGTTTTCCGACAGATCAGCCCCATGTTTAAAGAAAATTCCTTAGGATCTTACAATCATCCTGTGAAGATGTCGAGGAAATTCTTAAATATTTGTGGAATTTTTTTCTTGTTAACAAGAACATTCTGAGCAAAATTCCATACGGCCCCTTTTCCTGTGTTTTAAAATTGATTAGCCCTATTTTCAATTGGAATTTCACTGTAACTCTTCAATCATCCTGTTATAGTTTTGAGGAAATCCAACACAATTTATGAAACTTGGTTGAAAGCCATCCTTTAGTTCTAAGAAAATGTAAAGCAGTATGATTTCTGATAGCTTTGCATTGTAATTGGAAAAAAACTCAATTTTGTTGCAATTTCAATTCCAGTTCTTTTAATTATTTCTGAGGAGATTTTTAATGGTAAATTTTGTTGATGCACAGACACAAAACCATGATAACATCCAAAATGTCCTTAAGCCGAAGGCACTCGATAATATTTCCTGTCGAGACTCCACACATGTTTACCCTAAAAATTTGTTACCTAGAGTTGTGGCCATGACCTTTAACTTACATACAATCCTTATGTATTTTTAAAAATTTTCAGTTAAATTCACCTTGAGTGTTGCCTTCACCTTAAAGTCAGAGATACTGAAAAAGTTTATTCCAAGAGCAAATCTCATTATGGGAAACAATTGTTTGAAATAAGTTCCATCAGGTTATTTATCTTGCAAGGCAGTCATCATCTTTCTTTGACTATCCTCCATCCAGATGTTGAATGTAACAGTAATAACTTTCCTAAAACAGAGACAAGGTTTGTAAGAGAAACACCAATACCCAAGAAATGCCCTTGTTAAGCATAATCCAGAAGCAGTGGAGTAAGATTCATTGAAACTCTTTTTTTTTGTTTATTTATTTACTGTCGCTGAGTTTTACCTCAATTGATGACCTTGGTATCTGCAGATGGGCCCACGTCATTTAGTCAACTATGAAATGTTGTCAAATACAAAAATTTTGTGACATTTCATTGTATTGTTCAAAATTTTTAATGTAATTTCGACCGATTGACATTTCTACTCATATTTACGATAATTGGTTCTTTTCAATAATTACTTAATTGTCAAAGCTTGCTTGTTACAACAGAAATAGATCAATTTAGTTCTAATCTTAACGAACTAGGGCACTTGAGGGCCTAATTTACTCCACAGGCCTGAATATTCTGATCAGGGCTCGTGTTTGACCCTTAAACCAGGGTTTTGACCCCCAAACTCTGAAAATATCTTAATTTGACCCCCTTGAAATTTCTCTCAATGCGCTCATTTTGACCCCCTTGAGAGGAATTTCTAAGGGTCAAAATATGGTTTTATACCTAAGATTTCCACAAATTACCAGCTTAAGTTCAATTAATTAATTACCTGTTTCATATCATTACAAAAAACAGTTAAAGTGACTCTTAAATTTTGAAAATTCTAGTTATGATTGGCTTCTTCAGTCGTTTTGACCCCTTTAAATTCAGATTTGACCCCCAGAATTTCTTAGGTGAGGAGTCAATGACTCCCTAATATCAAACTCTAACACGAGCCCTGCTGATTATGATCAACACAGAATACTGGGGGCCTAGTGGGCTTGAATGTACTTGCATTTTGAAACAAATCCTGAAATTCCAACCTGCAATCACAAAAATTTCTTATTTTGATTATTAATGAGAGCACAAACTTAACATTTTTTTTCTTTTTTCAAGACATTTCTGATGATACAGAGATATTTAGTCATACAACATTTTCGTAAAAGGAAAGCCTAATATGACATACTTGGAATGATAAGCCTAAAACATTTGTTCTTTATAGTTTATTCTAGTTCTTTTTGTTGACAATATCTGACAAAATTTCATTTTCGACAATGTCAATTGGATATTTTGTTGCATTTTACAGAGATAACAATGGCGAAAATTGAATTCTGCAAATTCGTTTTCCATGAAATATCACAGACCCATTAAATTAATATGCCTAAGATATTATATATGCATGCCAATCAAAATAATTTTGCTAGGTAACAATATTTATTAATAACCTTTTCTTTACAATTAAATTGAAAGATAGAGGCCTTATTTCTTCATCTGGATTCTAAATTCATGGTAAGACAGAAACAAAAATTATTGAAACTTGTATACTTGAGTTTTTATGGCAAAGGGAGATAATCTTTGAATTATTTATCTACCTTGAATCAAGGCAATGGAATTAGATAATTAAATGGATTTAGAATATACTTTTCTAATAAACAAATTTATTCTAGTTATTGTATTTTAATTACTGTATTTCACACCAAACCTTACATAAGATTGCCTTGTAACTTTAATTGATTTCAAAAGAGAATAAATAAAACTATGAATAAATAAAGAGAGAGAGGTCTTACTAACCCAACACTGATAATTCCTTTGTTTTCAACTATTTATAGATATTGATTGAAATGGAGAAAGATACATATTTATTCTTCTTTTCACAAAATGTTTTCCAACAGTAAATGAAATAGTTCTGAAAATCTACATACAAACTATTTTTGTTACTATGTGCCTTTCAGCAATGTATGTTTTTTGTCTATGAATTGGTTTGGTTAAATAAAATGTTTCCATTATATTTAAATCTTTTACTCTTCTAAGAATTAAATATATTACCCATACTGCATCAGTCCATTGCTCATCCTATGACCAGTGGGTTAAGGGTAGATTGAGCATTCCATTGTAGTTTTCCTGTATACAACAATCTTCTAAGTATTTAGCACCTGACTGAAATTAAAGGAGCAAATATTCAAATGTATTTTTAAATTTAAAAAAACCTCTTTTTTCCTTACAAAATATCAAGGAAAAGGGAGATAAACATTAATTTGTTTCACTGCATTTAATAAAGAAAATGTGATTAAATGATATTGTTGATAAAGATTATACTGTCTTATACAAACAAATTGATTTTAGTGATAGTGTTTATGGCTTGAGCTAGTATTGGAAATTAATGAGTCATTCATTCTTAAAAGGCCAAAAAAACGGAAAAGGCAAAGTGCTTAATTATGAGGAGTAGTTTTCAGGTTTCAGTTTGAATCAACCTTTTCTAGTAATCAAATGAAGGTAAAATTCAATAATTAGAATCATACATCGTTGAAAGTTTCAGTGCTAAACCCAGTTTTGACAACTAAAATTTTCTTTCCAGTGTATCAAAATGACCACTTGGAAGAAATTTCTTTGGGTCAAAATAGGATATTTTCAGCTTTTTCAGGGTCATAACCCTGGTTTAAGGGTCAATCACGAGCCTTGTGTGTTCCAATGTCACTTATTCACACCAAACCTGTCAACAGATTACCTTGACACTTTAACAGATTCTTGATTTCCAAAGGCAATTAATTAGGTATACATTTAACTAATTAAGAAGTCCTACTAACCCCAACACTGAACATGAACCTTGCTGATTTATTGGTGTAAATGGAGAAAGATACAAGGGGTTGTTCTTTTCACACAATATTTTCAAACAGATCATTAAATTTAATGGTTCTGATATTTTTTCATACAAGCTAATTTAGTTGTCTTTTGGCTTCCAAACTAGTAGGTTTTTGTCTAGGAATAGGTTTAGTTAAATAAAAGTATGATTAAGGTAATCTTTTACTCTTCTAATAATTCAATATTTTAATTACCCATACTGCAATATTACATTGCTTTTCCTTTGACCAGTGGGTTAGGGGTAGATTGAATCAACATTCCATTGTTCATCTCCTGTATACAACAACCATCTAATAAGTTTTTAGCACCTGCCTGAAATTTAAAGGAGCAAAATATTCAGATATGTTTTTTCTTTGATTATATTAAACTTTATTTTTCATTCACAATTACAAACAAGGATTACAAAAAATCATTTATTAACATCTTTTCAAATATTTCTGTGAAAGAAAATATGAAGAAAGTACTACACAGTTAAATATCACTTGAGACTGCCTTTGAAAAAGGAAATGCATTGATGAAAATAATTTTCATGTGTGAAATTCACTTTCAAAATGTGTCCTCCATTTTATGGGATTGTGTTTTGGGTCAGCCACTAACAAAAAAGTATTGAAGGTAAATTTATCCCAATTCTAACTTTCATAGAACCTATACTGACAAACAATAATAAAATTGGCATGTTTCTTTTACTGTTTGATAATTAAATATAAGGAAGATTACCTGTAAAGTGCTAATACATTTTTTATGTCATGATTCCTTTTTGAAGCCATTTTTCAAAATGGTGCCAGTTTGCTTGGAAATAACAGTTTCTGATTGGCTTATAAAGTCACATGATCTTTAGAATCAGATACTCCAAGGGAGATAAATTTATCCCTTTATTTCAGGCATCCTTATATAATAAGAAAACATATTTGAAAAATATATGGGAAAAAATACCCTTTTTTTTATTTTAAGTATTTTGAAAAGTGTACCTTTGACCTGCATTTCAAAACTAAATTTACTATCTTGAAACCAGTAAAAAAAAAAAATCAAAGAATACCAAAGGTATTATTTTGAAATGAGACATAGGTATTGAAACATTTTGTAACATTAATTATTTGCTTAATTGTTTGGTGGATGAATGGATGGATGGTTGGATGGATGGATGGATGGATGGATGGATGGATGGATGGATGGATGGATGGATGGATGGATGGATGGATGGAGGGAGGGAGGGAGGGAGGGAGGGAGAGAAGAAGGGAGGGAGGGAGGGAGGGAGGGAGGGAAGGAAGGAAGGAAGGAAGGAAGGAAGGAAGGAAGGAAGGAAGGAAGGGAGGGAGGGAGGGAGGGAGGGAGGGAGGGAGGGAGGATGGATGGATGGATGGATGGATGGATGGATGGATGGATGGATGGATGGATGGATGGATGGATGGATGGATGGATGGATGGATGGATGGATGGATGGATGGATGGATGGATGGATGGAGGGAGGGAGGGATGGATGGAGGGAGGGAGGGAGGGAGGGAGGGATGGAGGGAGGGAGGGAGGGATGGATGGAGGGAGGGAGGGAGGGAGGGAGGGATTGGATGGGATGAATGGTTAGGTGGGTGGGTCAGTGGGTGGGTGGATGGATGAGTGGGTGGGTAGATTGAGAGAGACAAACAACAGACAGATGGTGAGTTAGGAGAAAGATAGGTTGGTTTGGTTGTAGTTGGTAGTTAGGATCAATGAATGGCTAGGAGAAAGGGTGAGATAAAGGGAAGATTGTCTATTGGTTTTGCTTCATCTATGACTTAGCTATAAGAAGGTTGTATATCAAAGGCTTTTTGTCTTAACTCTAGCACCCTGGGGTGATATAATTGGTGATAACCAATGCATGACAATGGGCATTATGATTGGTTAACACCTATAATGCACTATGTTTGAGCATAAGTCTTTTCAAATATGATTGACAAACTAGATAAATGCACAGATATGCAGTCTGATCTCAGCCTACATTACCTGATATCTTCTTTATCATTGTTGGAAAAACAAAACTTACACTGGTTGGAAGTTAAAAAAGGCAATTAGTTTCAACACTATAAACAACAACAGGATTTTAAGGGTTTAAATCAATATTCGGTATTTTAACTTTAGGTGATATAAAAGTTTCAATTCATTCAAATATCTGGTTAATTTTTAATCTATTTTGTAATATGGTAATTAACACAAAACTGCTACTTTTTATATATTCACAAGCAATTAAAAGGGTAAAATAGAAAGTGCCATTTTTTTCTATGTCTATCAAAGTTTGATTTATTTGTCTTCACTAAAAACAAATACGCACCTTTGAAAGCTGCGTTAAAGCTGCGTATTTACTTTTCATCATGTCAAATTTTACTTTCATTAAATACGCAGCTTCTGCACAGCTTCCACAAACTGGGTAATTTATAATTGAAACCTGAAAGAAGAATACGCAATTTGTAAAGAAAAAGATTCAGCTTTTACGCAGCTCTTTCATAAAAGACGCAGCTCTTTCATAAAAGACGCAGCTTCTGTACAGCTTCAAATAATAAAATGCAGCTTTCTGAAAAATACGCAGCTTTCCTGAAAACTTTTCAAAAATACGCAGCTCTTGTGCTGTTTTTCTGTATTTACGCAGAAAAGCTGGATAAAAGCCGGCTTTTATCCAGCTTTTACGCAGAGCTGCGTTTATTTTTCGCACGGGTTCCTTTCCATTTGAGCAATTTTCATAAGGGACCACCCAAGGAATATTTCTGCCAAGTTTGGTTGATTTTGACCCATAAGTTTAAGAGGAGATGTCGTTTTAAGATATTGTTGACAAAATTGTCATTAAGACCCCTTTTTCCGTGATATGGCACGGATCCTTCCCATTTTCAATAGACTTCATCCTCATGACCTAACAAACATTCTGACCAAGTTTCATGAAGATTGGACCATATTTGTGGCTTCTAGAGTGAAAACAAGAAATTTGTCAATAAGGCCCCTTTTCCCGTGATATGGCACGGATCCTTTCCATTTGAGCAATTTTCATAAGGGACCACCCAAGGAATATTTCTGCCAAGTTTGGTTGATTTTGACCCATAAGTTTAGGAGGAGATGTCATTTAAAAATATTGTTGACAAAATTGTCATTAAGGCGCCTTTTTCTGTGAAATGGCACGGATCCTTCCCATTTTCAATAGACTTCATCCTCATGACCTAACAAACATTCTGACCAAGTTTCATGAAGATTGGACCATATTTGTGGCTTCTAGAGTGAAAACAAGAAATTTGTCATTAAGGCCCCTTTTCCCGTGATATGGCACGGATCCTTTCCATTTGAGCAATTTTCATAAGGGACCACCCAAGGAATATTTCTGCCAAGTTTGGTTGATTTTGACCCATAAGTTTAGGAGGAGATGTCGTTTAAAGATATTGTTGACAAAATTGTCATTAGGACCCCTTTTTCTGTGAAATGGCAAGGATCCTTCCCATTTTCAATAGACTTCATCCTCATGACCTAACAAACATTCTGACCAAGTATCATGAAGATTGGACCATATTTGTGGCTTCTAGAGTGAAAACAAGAAATTAGTCATTAAGGCCCCTTTTCCCGTGATATGGCACGGATCCTTTCCATTTGAGCAATTTTCATAAGGGACCACCCAAGGAATATTTCTGCCAAGTTTGGTTGATTTTGACCCATAAGTTTAGGAGGAGATGTCGTTTAAAGATATTGTTGACAAAATTGTCATTAAGGCGCCTTTTTCTGTGAAATGGCACGGATCCTTCCCATTTTCAATAGACTTCATCCTCATGACCTAACAAACATTCTGACCAAGTATCATGAAGATTGGACCATATTTGTGGCTTCTAGAGTGAAAACAAGAAATTAGTCATTAAGGCCCCTTTTCCCGTGATATGGCACGGATCCTTTCCATTTGAGCAATTTTCATAAGGGACCACCCAAGGAATATTTCTGCCAAGTTTGGTTGATTTTGACCCATAAGTTTAGGAGGAGATGTCGTTTAAAGATATTGTTGACAAAATTGTCATTAAGGCGCCTTTTTCTGTGAAATGGCACGGATCCTTCCCATTTTCAATAGACTTCATCCTCATGACCTAACAAACATTCTGACCAAGTTTCATGAAGATTGGACCATATTTGTGGCTTCTAGAGTGAAAACAAGAAATTTGTCATTAAGGCCCCTTTACCCGTGATATGGCATGGATCCTTTCCATTTGAGCAATTTTCATAAGGGACCACCCAAGGAATATTTCTGCCAAGTTTGGTTGATTTTGACCCATAAGTTTAGGAGGAGATGTCGTTTAAAGAAAAAGTTGACGCCGTGACGGACAGACGGACAGATGGACAGACGGACGCCGGACAACGATCGATCACAATAGCTCCCTTGAGCACTTCGTGCTCAGGTGAGCTAAAAAAAACACACACACACACACTCACAAAAATGCTTTAGGATTTTTGAAGGGCCCCTTTTCTGTAATACAGCATCATATAGCAAAAAAGCGACATAATTATGTGCATAGTCACATGATCATGAGAATTATGTGAAAGTTTTAAGCAAATCTGTTCATAAAAGAAGCAGGAGAAAAGGAATTCCTAAAAGTGGGGTCCATGGTCTAGAGGTAGAGTGTCATCCTTTTGACCCTAAGGTCTTGATTTTGATTCTTGGGAGTGTTTATCAATATTGGTTTTTTCATTGGTCCACATATTCAGCAAGAGAACTGGTGAATTTTCCAGGCAGAAGCAGAATCCAGAGGGATAAAACTAAGTTGTAAGAACTTGTTTCCCGATTGATGTAAAATAAATAGGTAAAAACCACTTACTACTGATAAAGAATATGAAAACAATAAACAACCACATTTCGCAGCGTATAAACGAAGTTTGGTTTCAGCACAGATCAACTGGAGTTAATATTTTAAAGTTTCTTTTTCTGAGATAAGCCAAGTGCAAAAAGTTTTTACCCTTGTCAAACTGTGCAATGAGTGCAGTTTGACTAGGGTAGACACTTTATGCACTACCCAGATGGTCCAGTTTCGCTTGACAGGTTAAAAATAAAAAAAAATTCTTACCAAGGTGCCAGAAGTATAGAAGATTCATTGAGGCTCTCATCCATCCCAACTGAAACAAGATATAAAACAATAGCCCCTAAAGATTTGTGTGTTAGAATGGGAGTTAAACACTAGTTTCAACAATTTATTAGTCAGATCTTGGTTGAGTACTAAAACATGGATTCCTGATATCAAAATTTCACAAGAAATTCCATGACATCCAAGCTTCTAGATGCTCATCCTACTTCGCTGTTTGATTATCCTTCCATATTGGTGAAAAACAGATGAGCCTGTGCATAGATTTCAAATGTGCCCAAAGCAAAGACCGTCATAAGCCTATGCATCCACACAGTCTTATCAGAGTCTTCACTATGCACATAGTAGATGGAAAAGGTCTCAAAGTATCATGAGGGGTAAGCCTATTATGCAAAACAACTGTGCTAATTAGTCCCCTACCGGTGTTCACACCGGAGGGGACTATAGGTTTGCCCTCCGTCTGTCCGTCCGTCCGTCCGTCCTTCCGTCCGTCTGTCCGCTCAAATCTGGATCCCGCGATAACTTAATAACTAAGCAAGCGTTTTTGATGAAAGTTGGTATATGACTAGATGGCAATGTGTAGATTATGCACATCATTTTATTTTTGTTTTTCTACTTAAATTGAGGTTGCTATGGTTACAGAAATAGTGAAAATATGGCCAAAAATGGGATCCTGCGATAAGATAATAACTAAGCAAGCTAGTTTGATGAGACTTGGTATATGACTATATGGCAATGTGTAGATTATGCTCATCATTTTATTTTTGTTTTTAGACTAAAATTGTTGTTGCTATGGTTACGGAAATAGTGAAAATATGGCAAAAAATATTGGATCCTGCGATAAGTTAATAAGTAAGCAAGCTAATTTGATGAGACTTGGTATATGACTAGATGGCAATGTGTAGATTATGCACATCATTTTATCTTTGTTCTTTGACAAAAATTGCGGTTGCTATGGTAATGGAAATAGTGAAAATATGGCAAAAAATGGATCCTGCAATAACTTAATAACTAAGCAAGCTAACTTGTTGATACTATTTCTTGCATCTGTCTATTGCTTCCATGAATTGTATAGTGGGCACAGCAGAGACAACAACTCAATTAAGTCTTGTTTAACCCTTTAACAAGACCTGGTTTTGACGTCCCTGATAGAATTGGCGTGGGAAAACATTGAGACAAACAAAGCCGGTAGGGGACTTATGCCCATGTCCAACATGGCTCTTGTTTATTTTGAAAATATCCATAAATGTAGGTGTAATGGATTAGACACTCACACAGAAACAACAACTCCAGGATTGCCAGCACATTGGTGAAACAAAATTCCCTGACTTTTCCCTGACCAATTCATATTTTTCACAGACAAAAATTGCCAAGCACTTTAATTCTTAAACAACCTCCTCATGCCACTCCTTTTTTTATTGGTTCACTGGATGCCTAAAAAGGTCCTGACCCTTGACCTAGCAAAAGTGGAGAAATCTAACATTTTCCCCATTTTTATGTGATTTTTTTTTACAGTCAAGAAAGTGGTAAGTAAGGAAGAAATCCTTCTTTTATCCATACCTGCTGATTCAAAATATCTAAACAGTTATAAAACAAATCAGGGACATAGATAAAAATAAAACTGATACACTTTGATTATAATATGCAAGCTGGTTTACACTAGCAATAAAGCATCACATTATCCCATTTCAAAAGATTTCCTTATATTTTGTATCACCATTCCACGATCTAATATCTTAGCTTCTTATCTTTTTTAAACATTAGTAAGTAGCTACCAAGCTTATCATAATAAGTAGACAATCAGCTATCAGAAAAAGAGGATAAAAGATAGGAAGATCAGACTCATCCTACCTAGGAGTTTTTTATTTAGCTTATGTACATTATATTATATCTATTCATATTAATTCAGGTTGATTTTTTTTTGAGGATTGGATGCTCTTTTCTGGTGTTATATTGCTACAAAACAACAGAAAATCTTATTGATTAGTCAGCTCTGGAGGCAAGGGTTGCAAAGCCTTTCAATCTTAAGGCTGAATGAAGTTCTAAGATAAAAACTGGTAATTATAAGCACCAAGTTAAGAAGGTAATGCTTCTTAAAATCACTTTTATACTCTGTTTTTTTTTAATTTAATGCCTAATTGTGAGTGTGATAGTCAAATATCAAATGCCTAAAGAATCCCATAGCCATTGAAAACCTTCAATGCAAACATCTGTCAACCTTTGAAATAATTTTTCCCTGACTTTACACTGAATTTTTAGGATTTATTTTTTTCACTGACCAAATTTCAACTTCCCTGACAATTCCCTGACCTTGAAACAAGATGTGTTTGTGATACACGAATGCCCCCGTAACAGCGATCTCTCGATAAGGCAAAGGTTAAGTTTTCGGAAAGACGGACGGACGGACAGACAGACCGACAGACATACTGACAGACATGAGTAAATAATATGCCCCCGATCTCTCAATACGGGGGACATAAAAATATCCAATTTCCCTGACTTTTCAAGACTGCTGGCAACCCTGAACTTATCATGGTCTTGCTGTCTGCAAGTAAGCTTGACAAACGACAGGCATGACCTCAGCCTTTGGACTTTAATGACCCCCAAAAATATTGGGTACTTCCTTGGCATATAACAAGAATTGTATGTTTCATGATTCTAGATCTCTATTGGTTCTAATATTAGAGCATGGATACTGTTTTCATACAAAATTCAATGGTGAACTTGACCTTTGACATACATGACCCAAAAATAAGTCCTAGGGCAATTGGCAACACAAAATTTTCATGATTCTTGGTTAAACTGTTCTTTAACAAGAGCATGCATGGATACCGTTTACACATTAAATTCATTTGTCACCTTCACCTACTTGACTCCAAGCGTTACAGTCAAACCTGTCTTAAGCAAGCACCCAAGGGACATTAAAAAAGTGCTTGCTTAGGACAGGTGCTTGCTTAATACAGGTCAGTTACAGAGCAATTGGCTCATTTGGGAACTCTGTGGCTGCTTGCTTAAGACAGGTTGCTTGCTGAATACAGGTGGTCACTAAGACAGGTTCGACTGTATACCCTATTTCTCCTAATAAACGCTCTGGGGAGCTATACATAGCATGGTCAGGATGCTTTTATTTAGTATGCCCTTTTTTATTAAAAATTTATTTAACTTATGTCTTTAAGGCCCGTTTCACTTTAATTTGAGGTAAATATCCTCTAAACAATCATATGAATGCTTGTTTAGAGGAATTCACATCAAATTAGAGAAGAAGTCTCAACAAGATCTTAAAGTATAGGCATTTGAGTGGGTTTTCTTGGTAAAAATATTTGGGTGCAACTACTAGGGTAAATACATTAGGGCACTTCCTTTTTATGATTGGCATCATTTTTTGCAAAAAAGTTTCATGAGTCCATTGGTTCTTGCTTAAGAAATATGGAAGGACTCACAGAGAGATAGACATGGTAAAACAAATTTAACCCCTTCAACTTGAATTTTGGAGTACAGATACTAAATTTGTTAATTGCTATGTTTAATTTTCATATAGTTTTTACTCACTTTTTATAGCTACCATATTCACTTTCACAAAACTCGTTGTTGGCAAGGCAATTCCAAGACTGCAATAGAACAAAGTACTTAATAATTAGTGCAAATGAAAAATGAAAACAAGAGCACAGCCTACCGGTGCCTTTATTTGGCTGGTGGGTGCTGGATAGTGGATGAAAATATAAGTCCAAAAAGTGTCATTATTCATACCAAATGCATCTAGAGTTATCTCCCTAAATGATCAAGATTTCTCCTTTGACAATGAACATGTGTGCCAAGTTTCAAATGAATGCCTTCAGTAGAACCAGAGATATCACAATATATCAAAGATTTTGCAGGACAATGACTACGACCTCAACATCACCAAGGCTATAGAAATAACTCAAGGTTTCTCTGAAAACAGTCAAGCTAAAAATTGTAAAGGAAATAAGTGACAAAAAAAAGAGCATGTTTGTACAAAGAGGAAAATTAATGTCTAAAGTCAAGGGGAGATAATTCTTTAACCAGCTTTTTGTATGAAATGAGTAATCTGGAATTTGGAAAGAACCGATCTGAAATTGGTATCCATAAGCTTCTTGTATGAAAATGAGTAATTTGGAATTACTTTTGAAAGAACATACCTAAAATAGGTATTTATAAGCTTTTTGTATGAAAATGAGTAATTTGGAATATTTTGGAAAGAATTTCTCTGAAATTGGTATCTGTAAGCTTTTTGTATGAAAATGAGTAATTTGGAATTACTTTGGAAAAAACTTACCTGAAATTAGTATCCATGAGCTTTTTGTATGAAAATGAATAATTTCTCCACACCATTCTTCTCTGAAAATGAAGAAATTAAAGGAAATTTATCGAAGGTTGATTGAAATTCTATCAGACCAGTGTTTCTTAGAGTTTACACGAGAGAACGAAGCGTGAAGGTCATGGTCATTCTTTAGAGGAAATAATGACTGTGTTTCCCAAATAAGGGTGGGCAAAGAAATTTGAATTTCTTCAATATAGAGGTGGGCGTATAAACTCTAAGAAACACTGGTCTGATAGAATTTCAATCAATCTTCAATAAATTTCGATTAATTTCTTCATTCTATCAGACCTAAGTGTTTCTTAGGTTTCCACGAGACTTTAGAGCTAAACACAGTCATTATTGAAAAATCTGCCACAGAATTTGTGCATAACTAAATCAGTATGGAAAAGTAATAAAATTTTCAAACATACCCACAACGCCAAGGTACCTGCATACTGAGTTTACACACATATTCTGTGTTCGGGGGTCTTACTATAGCATAACTGTGATAGGCTTAAATGGCAATTTTGAAATTCATATGCTCTTAGAAGGCGACCAACATAGAATTTATAGGATAAAGAAGATATGTGGACTGTCCCAAAAGATGTATGTCCTCCATCCAATCTACTTTTCTATAATTTGAGCATTTGAGAATAATCAAAAGATCATAACTACAGCTTGAATAGGCTGTAGTTTCGATATCATGATTCATCACCAACAACATTTTTTTAAACACACTTTACTTCTATTAGGCACTTGCGTAATGTGTCTAATGGTAGTTACGCCCTTGTGAGTATTTTTTCACTTCATTTATTGCAGTATAAAGAGCAATTGCCTTAGCACATGGCAAATCCAAAGATCTAAGAAACAATTAAAATACTTGGCTGAATAATAAAAGATTCAAGGTTACTTTCTGTGCATTAATAGATGAATACACAATATCTATTTTTAGATTGTATATAAACATGTATTGCTTTTTCCCTATCAAAGATCACTTAGTCAATTTCATCATGTTATTAACTGTGCCATCCTCAGAGGGTATGTAAAAGTATTTTTGAGATATCTGAAATTTACACAACATATCAGGATGCTTTAGTGGGTTGATTAAGTGTATAAAATCCTATATTCTTTGTAGGATTGTAAACTGAAAACTTCAGCGCCAAGAAAAAGAACTATTAAATGGTTCCCTTGACATTAAATGTCTATGAAAAGAACTATTAAATGGTTCCCTTGACATTAAATGTCTATGAAATCCTCAAGTTTTTCACCAAATTGGCTCCAAATAACATTCAATTACATCAATAAAAATTGAAATGGTACCTTAAAAGGCAATTTCTAATAATTTTCTATTTTATTACAAAATTTCAGTAACAAATTACTAGTCCCAATTGCTTTTGTATGCTCATCTGAAGACAATGTGCTCAAGGGGAGCTTTTAGGATCACTCTGAGTCTGTTGTCCGTCATCAAAAATCTTATAAACTTCTTCTCCTGAATCACTGAGCCAATTACAATGAAACTTTGCCAAAGTGTTCCTTGGTTGACCTTCTTTGAAAATTTTTTGTCAGAATGTGCCTTGGGTGACCCTTTTCTAAAATTGTTCGTAAAATTTTAATTGGTCCATATATATGGGTGTGGCAGGGCGTGCTTATTTTGAGCCTGGAATCTTTGAATGACATCTCCTCCTGAACCACTGGGCAGGACTCTCGGAAACGACAGTAGTGTCGTCTGAGACGACAGCTTTTCTCAGCGGACGACAAAAAATCCTATCAAAGGATTCCACCGGACGACAAGTTTTTCTAAGGCACGCGTCCTGACTTATAACCTTATAACTTTGTATATGTATTTGATTGTTTACGTAAGTTAGGCTAACTGTCGCGTGAAAAATCGATAATAGCCATTTCTGAAGTCCGATAGATGGGCGCGGTAGGCGTGGCGTTAATTGACGCCAACAGCCAATCGTAATCGGTTATTCGTAGACCTTGTAGGCGGAGCCTGACTATCAATGAATTGAATCTAGACTCTGCCCGACAATGTGTTTTGGCGATTGTTAGGCATAAATGTAACACGTGAACTATTAATATATTGATCGAAGCAGTTGATTCACTAATTATATACCGGTAATTGAATTCGAGCAGGGCCGCAATTTAGACGAAGACAATCGTAAGACAACATAATTGACCTGATTTGTTCGTAACAAGTAAATGATTAGTCCGTGTCCTTTGAACTGTCCCGAATGTCTTTTACCTTTTTTAAAATCGGTATTTTGACTTAAAACAATTATTTAATTAAAGAAATGTTCCGAAAAAAAAAACGAAACGAATTACCACTACCGGTGAATCTCTGAAACGCCGTGCATGTGCTTAATTCCGTCGGATACCGTAATTCGAAAATGGAAAGCTCCGGATCAGCCTACTGATCAGACACGTGTTGAAATGAAAAAAAAAAAAAAAAATGAACACAAATCAAGAGACAAGTGGTTCGGAAAGTTTAATTATTTCAATCTAAAAAAAAGAAAGAAAGAAAAAGAGAGAGATAACCAATGCAGTTCAAACATACAATCTTTTGTAATGAAAATGAATTCTTAATTTTTTCTCTCAATTGGCAACATCTGCAAAGAGAAACATCGCATTGACTTATATGTTGAGATTTTTTAAAGTCTAAGTAAAAACAATAACATTTTTTTACCTCTTTTTAACTTCTGGCAAAAAGAAGATATGACTGTTTCAAAGACTTGCTTCTGTATTGGTTTTATATGGTTTTAAACTGAACGGGGAAAAGTTTTGTCATCTACTGACCCCTTCTCCAAAAATGAATAAAAAAAAATGTAAAAAGCATTGTGATAAAAGAAGAAAATGTTTTTTGCAAGCAATTCTTTCTTTTCAATCAATATTTTCCTTAAGATAACCATTCTGGTGACTTCAACATTGGATTGTGTAGTAAAAGGTTAATAAATTGTTGTTTCAATATCATAGTTTTGCATGGTACAAAATCAACCCTCATAATGATGGAATCTAACTTTTTTGTGTTGGATCCAACTTTTTCTGAAGTTGGATTCCTGGAATCCTACTTTCAAAACCCTAGTGAGAGCCCTGACTGGGCCAATATAAATGAATCTTTAACAATATGTTCCTTGGATAGCCCTTTTTAAAAATTGCTTGCAAAATTTTCATTGGCCCATTGATATGGGTGAGGCAGGACGGGGCTTATTTTGAGTCTCCTCAGTAATGAATGGGTTGGCGGGGTCTATTATCACTTTGAATTCAACAATTCATGTTCAATAATAAGGCAAATGTGATGAAACTTTACCAGATAGTAATTTGGATGAGATCCACTGGACCAATAAATTTCAGGTGAGCAGTTTAGGGCCATTCTAGCTCTCTTGTTTAACAAGAGCACTGCCTATATGTACCCATGCTCAGCTGTTGAACCATAGAAGGGGATAAAAATTCTAAGTTGAAAAAAGAGTTTAAGTTGAACAAAATGTAATTAGAGTAAATGTTGCTCTTTAGTAGTTAAATTGTGTGTCAAGTTTCAAGAGAATGTCAGAAGTCAGAACGGAGATATCACAAAATTTCAAAGTATTCCCATGATGTAGACAACAACAATGAGGCAAAGTCTATAGCAATACATCAGATTTTCTAAGAAAACAGCCTAGCCAAAAATAAAGGTACTATAGTATTCATTATAGAACAATCTGAGCATAAAACGTATCACAAAATAGCAAGAAATACATAGAATTTTTTTCACAACAAAATTCATAGCATGTTTTACTGAGTACACAGATAGCTCTGCCCATTTGTGATGTCATACATTTTATTAGTGGGAATGTTGATACTAAATTGACGTCATATAGCCCACATGCTAAATGATGCACCTCATACTCTATGAAATTCTCCCTACGTCAATATCATTACACATTATTATCTTATCTTTTTTTATTATAAATTTCACATCTAGAATTTTTTTTATTTTACTGTTATAAACAAATTTCTGAATTGTGATCGTTTTTGATTGGATAAAATCTCATTTTGGTGTTGATGTGTCCATTTATAAAGTCTGATGGGGGCAAGAGTAATTATACAAAGCAAAATCCTCAGGCTCCAAGTATCAATTTGAATCTGTACTAGAAATAACCGTCAAATGTGCAGAAGCAATCAAATTTTTAGCTCCACTGGCTGAAAGCCACTGGGGCTATTGTCATGGCCTTGTGTCCGTCGTGCGTCCGTCCGTCCGTGCGTGCGTGCGTGCGTCCGTCCGGTCGTAAACTTTTCTTTAAAAATCTTCTCCTCAGAAAGTACTGGATGGATTTCAACCAAACTTCACAGGAATGATCCTTGGGTGACCCTCTTTCAAAGTTGTTCAAGAGATTTTGATCCAATGAAAAACATGGATTTAAGGGGCGTGGCTAATTTCCAAATATGGTAATAAGTGAGTTTTCTCAGATTCTAATCAATGGATACCAATTAAATTTTACATTATTGATCCTTGGGTGACCCTTTTATCAGTCTACAAAAAATCATTGTGATCGGATGGAAAATATGCATTTAATGGGCGGAGGTCATTTCTCTATATGTTATATAGTGGAAACTTTGAAATTCATTTTCTCAGAGTGTAATCGATGGATATCAACCAAATTTCATTTGAATGATCCTTGAGTGACCCTTTATCAGTCTACAAAAAATCATTTTGATCTTATGGAAAATATGCATTTTATTGGCGGAGGTCATTTCTCTATATGTTATATAGTGGAACTTTTGAAAATCATTTTCTCAGAATGGAATGGATGGATATCAACCAAATTTCACTGGAATGATCCTTGTGTGACCCTTTTATCAGTCTACAAAAAATCATTGTGATCGGATGGAAAATATGCATTTTATGGGCGGAGGTCATTTCTCTATATGTTATATAGTGGAAAATTTGAAAATCATTTTCTCAGAATCTGATTTTTGGATATCAACCAAATTTCACTGGAATGATCCTTGAGTGACCCTTTTTCAGTGTACCAAAAATTATTTTGATTGGATGAAAAATAAGCATTTTATGGGTGGAGGTCATTTCTCTATATGTTATATAGTGGAAACTATGAAAATCATTTTCTCAGAATGTAACTTATGGATATCAATAAAAAATTTTTGGTATGATCTTTGGGTGACCCATTATCATGCAGCCAAAACTCATTTTGATTTGATGAAAAATTTGTCTTTTAGGAGCAGAGGTCATTTCTCTATATGTTATATAGTTCAAACTTTGAAAATCATTTTCAACATCAGTAGAACCCCAAATAATCAAGTCAAAACATTTATTTGCTTTTACAAGAATTTCAAGCCTGTGGAGCGACTCAAGCCATTCATGGCTTTCTAGTTTAAGTGTCTTATCAATTAGAATTTGAGACAATCTATAATTTTGGTATCTAAAATAGGATTCCTCTTATAATTATGTCTTAATAATCACGAAATAATGTACTTGCCAAATGACATAATTAAGCAAGCACTTTTTCGAGATCCTGTAAGTCGTCGCTTTTTTAAAACAAGTTTTACTGTAGAATAAAGTACAACCTACCATGTCATCATAATGTGTGAGAACTTCCAACATCTTACTGCCGATATAGTGGCCTGATAGTATATGTTCTCTAACCTGAATGAACAGAGAAAAAAGTCTAAAGGTAGTGGACCCATATAAATTCCACAACATTTCGGAAGGCATAAACTTAACCAAGGTTTGTTCATGATTTCATTAGGAAACCTCTGTTAACATTGTGAAAGGTCATGCATTCTGAAATGTTGCAGAACTATTACGGACACACAACCTTCAGTTAGAGTTTGGTTTTAGAGTCTAGTTTAATGCCATACACAATTAACAAGACTTTACACCTAAACTTCTGATCCTTAAATTGCAATTAAAACAAGATGTGTTTGTGAAACACAACTGCCCACAAAACAGTAAATATTTAAAACATTTGTTAAAGACAGATAACCTTAAGCTTGACATTGTCACATGACCTTAGTGCCAGCAGATGAATTTCATTTAGAGGCCAAATATGAACATTTAAAGTATTTACACGCACTTATAGGACAACCAACTCATCCAAATGTATTTTTTTTTTATATTCCTTACACCTATCCAGGTCTTAGAGAATCAAAATAATTTTATCTTGATATCAGTAGTGGGCATTAGATACTTAAAAGATAAATAACAGATAGAAATATCATCAAGAAAAATTTTACGATCAAGATAAAATTATCTGGAAACTTTATTCCATCACGATTGTTTCAAATGATGATGTAACTGCTACCTCATAATATTTTTAGTGATAGAAATATGCCACCATATAGTTCAACTAGAAATCCGCCCTGAATAACAAAACAAGCCAAACTGTTTGCAAATTATACCCTGCTTTGCACGCAAGTGCATGTGCAAAGCAGGGTATAATTTGAAAGCAGTTTGCCACATTTTGTTATCCTGAACACAGACAGGGCTTACCTCATCAAAAGCAGCTTGATTGGTGGGTAGAAGTACATCACTGAGGTCTACATTCTGGTAGTGGGGGTTAATGAATACTTCATCCTAAATAAATAAAGTCAAATTATCTCTGTTAACACTTTCCTGTTTTACAAAATTTTGGACCGGTCAAAAGTCAAAGGTTTTGCAAACGTAAATTTCAAGTGTATTTAATTTTGAAAAATAACCATTCAGTAAGGTTGAAAATGGTGTGGAAAAAAAGAAATTGCTTGTCAGAAGCAATTTTTTCTTTTTTCACAATGTTTTCTCAATCATAAAATCACAGGCACGTAAAAAGCAGGGATTAAACAGCAAAGGGATAATCCACCAAATCTTACAAATCTTAGAGAAATCAAGATGTGTTTGTGAAACAGGAATGCCCCCAAAACGACAATCATTTAAAACTATGAACTTGCCGGATGACCTGAACCTTGTATCATGACCTTGACTTTGGAGCTGTAGAAGCGCAATATCAAGATCTATAATCATATCAAATATGAGCATTTTATCTTGAATAGCCTCGAAGTAATTGGCAATGTTAAACTTTTTTTATTAAGTTTTTGGACAGACAGACAAACAGACAAACAGACAAGGGGAAAACAATATCACCCGATCTTTCAAAGGGTGGGTATGAAAAGAAAAGATTGCAAAGAGAAAACTCCTTCCTTTGCTATGTTTCAACAGACATAGCAAACATTAAATCAAAGATAATGATGTCAAGAAATGCCTTTTCCTAATGTATTGTGAAATCCAAGCTTGATGCTATGTATTTCATTCATAAAGCAGGGATGACACAGGGCAATTTACGACTAAAAAGTCAGGAAAATGGTTTCCATAACCCAATTGAATAAAGAAAATAACTTGACTGTAAGATTTCTGCCTGTGAAAGCACAGTATTTCTAAAACCCATGAAATTCTGTGCCACATATTTCGCAGGAAAGTTGACAAGTTCCGTTATTCCAAGTCTAATGGATGTGTTTTTTTGTCTTACACTTTTCACCATCACAATGTGAGAGGCATGAAATAAACTCATTTATCATCCTACATAAAATACACAAGGAACTAAAATAAATCCACAGACATGTATTCTTTCAAAGTTTGAATTTCTTTTGCATTTATTCAAAAGTGATTCTTTTCCGAGCACACAAAAAATCTAACTTTTAACCATAGAGTCAAGAAAATCAGAGTACAGATAAGTGGGGGTAAAGTCTTTCTCAATGAAATGTTATGTTGTGGGTACTCATTTGAATCACCTTTTAAGACCAGAACATTCTCAAGAAAATAAGGACCATTTTATTCTTTGCAAAATTCCACTGACAAATTCTTCCCATCTATCAAAGAGAGTACCAACTCTATGCACAATCCGTATAAAATGTCAAGCAAAAAATTAATCAAAGGAGTATTTTTTCTTTAACATGGAGTTCATTTGAATATATTGTAACCAAAGAACATCAAATGTCTTTCTGTTTTAACAACTTTCTTCAAATCTAAATAATGTGATGTTTCTTTTTTGGTTCAGTATATGACCACCACCTGGAGTAGATAAAACCAGAAAGGGTAAAAAAACAACTTACAGTTTCAGGATCCCTGAAGTATGGTCTATAATCTGGATGAAATAAAACATATCCATTGTGATTGATCATAAACGCATAGCCATTAGCACCCAACTGAAAATAGAAACACATATATGTTTTGATCTGTGGCTTAGTCAAATTTATTTGGATGGATCGACAGTCAGACAGTCAGGCAGATAGACAGATGGACAGCGTCACATACCCATATGAATCACATGGATGCCACCCAAAAATGGGCATTAAAGTTTCCTTACATTATTCAATGATATAATTATAATGGTGACCATAAAGCTGTGTGCATTCTGATTTCATTTCCAATTGAAAACAAATTTGAGAAAACATCTACATATGTACTATTCAAGCTTGTGCATATAAAGAAGTCCACAAATAAATCTGTATTATTATTATGGAAAAAGATATGCTTATACAAGAATCTACTCCAGTAATCATAGAGCTCTTAGGATTTAGCTTCATAATGTCATGAATTAAAAAAATCCATCTTAACTGGCTATAATATCAGGAACTGAAACAGTCAGCAGTAATTCATAATAAGTTTTTCACAGAAATCATAAAGCTAGAATAAAAACTTCAGAATTTCTGTATTTCTTATTACCATGGGAACAAAAACTATAAAACCTCAAAAAGTAATCAGAATATTTCTCTGAAGGAAGAAAATCATTCACACCTCTGTGGCTGATTAGATACCACTAATATGTGTATCAAAATCCCATTTCAGAGGAGAACATTTTGAATAAGTCCAGCCCTGTGTTCAGGATGACAAATTGGTGTGAACTGTTTTAGAATTATACCCTGCTTTGCATGTGCAATTGCATGCAAAGCAGGGTATAATTTGCAAATAGCTTGCACTGTTATGTCATCCTGAACTCAGGGCAGATCTAACCTTTTCAGCAAAATTCAACAACGTCAATCCTTATTTTAATGAACCTCCCAAAGGCTTTGCAAAACTTGAGGAATTCACATCATAACTACTTACTACAGCTTATTTAAGCAGTGATTAAGACTTTAATATAATTCACAAATTATTGCTATTTAAAGTTTGATAGTCTTAAGTCAATGTCAACAATATCTTATTTTTAGATAAATGATATTTGAATATGTGCCTTGTCAGGCGAAAAGAACCATCTGGATGGTGCATGTTTTGAGTCTGGTCAGACTGTGCAGACTGACTAGGGTGGAAACTTTTCTCACTTGTGTGATTTTCTGAATTTAGAATGATCATCCAACCTTAATTGGTGGCAGTTAATCTGAATATTTGATTTTTACATAAGTACAAAACCCTCCCTGCACATCCTTTTTGTCCCATGCTACTAAATAAAAACCTTGGCAAAATAGCTTCAAAATCAAAGTGCTAAAAACACTGGTATTACCATCACACTATGATTAAGTATTTATTTTTGAAATGCAATTATATTTTTTCTGGCTTAAGGAGAAAAATCAGGAGGTAGAGACAAAGATCAGGCTGCACATATGTGCAGGCTGATCTTTGTCTATACCTCCTACAAAGGAAGGAATATTCAGGGTTCAGCATGATGATGGTTAAGAAAGAACCAGAATAAACTAACCTTATTTGGTGGAAGTTGTTTCTGTAGATATTTGATTGGTACATCAGTCCCTACAACACCCAGAAGATTTCCCTGGTTCACCTGTAAAGAAGTAAGTTATATATGAAAAGTTTTAACTTAATTTTAGTAATTGTGTTCATTAAGATTTGCAGGGTTGATCTAATTGGCTTAAAAATTGGTTTCAAGTGACCATAATTTTTTTCTGGAAGACAGGGCTCTACTTATTTTAGCTTAGGCAGTTTTGCAATCAGACAGGTGGATGGACAGACAGCCATCAGTAAAACAATATGCCCCTGATCTATCAAAGCAATGGCTTAAAAATTACTTGAGTCTTACCAGGTGACACTCCTGTCTTTTTTGGCCGTGTTAAATTATATAGTAAATTGGCTCATTTTGACAGTCTGTAAGTTCTTCAAAAAACTTATTTGGGCCAAAAAATATTTGACTTTCAGTGCAGCTTAAAGAGCTTTATATGTTCATTAAATATCATCTCCAGAAAACAGAACCTTGCAGTATAAAATTATTATAATTTTTCATAGCGCACAACTACCTTCAAAATTCTCTTGGTACAAAAGTGTATGCAGACTTGAGTACCTCCATCAAAGGGCAGGCTCCAAGAAAAAATAGTTTGCACCTAAATTCATTTCATCTCTTGCATGAAATGTACCGGTAGCAGAGGTCTGACACTAAGCTGAACCTCATTTCAAGCATGTTATTGTTATTTAAACATTAAAATAGTGTGGCAAAAGGAGCACTTTCAATTTTCTTACCTGACTATTTTAGGGAACAATGACCTCGGAAGTAATTCAAGACCGGAGCGGATCCACCTTAGGGAAGTGGAAGCACTTAACAATAGATCCCTGGTTTCCGTGCCATTCCAAGCCTCTAGCTGCTCATCTTATTTAGGTTGATAATAGGTAAGAAACAAATATTACCACTAGATATTTGATACCAGCTGCATAATGATAATTGAAGGTCAATTATGCTACCAAACGTGCTAGATAAGGCCAGAAATAACAATTTGGTACTCACAGTATCATTTTTCATATCAAAAACAGGAATTGCAACAGAAGTCATGAACTGAAGGCCCTGAAATCATAAAAGAGATATTCAGACATACTTTGTAAAAAAACTTATCTTAAATTTGATATTATAAGCTAAGATGCTGAATAAAAAATCTCTAACTTTATTGAATTTAAATGTCAAATTTCAACCATGAACATATTCTATATTAGATATCCACCTAGTACTGTAAACGGCTTTATATTGGCGGTGTCAACATTTGGCGGTTTTTCAGTTTCGATTAATTGGCGGTGATTAATTTTGGCGTATCTAACATGCACCGCCAAAATAAAACGTCTAATCTATTTTTCATTTTTCGTCGTTTAAAACTTTGAAAGTATAAGAAAGCCAACTTTCTAGAGTAGTGTCATTTTTTTTACAAATTTAACAATAGTTTGTTTTCACACCTCTCGTTAGAGTAATAATTCGTGTACCAGTTTTTCACACATTTTCTCCTTGCTTTTCGTTACAGTACTTAAACCAAATTGATTCTGCAATTTTGGAATTAATTTTATTAGACATTTACCAACGTTGTAAGCCAATTTTCTTATTCCAATTCGAATAAGAATGGTCTGAATATCTTTGAAATAAAGTTAATCAATAGAACCTTAAAAGTACATCGCGCAAGATAACATTTTCCTTAGAGTAAAGGAATTTTTCATTTCACAATGGCAAATATTGGCGGTGGATTAATTTTGGCGCATCTTAGCTCGACCGCCAATAAAGCCAAAATAAAACCACCGCCAAAATTACCCTGTTTACAGTATTAAAATTCAATGACCTTGTCACATGACTCTTTCAATGAGACCTATCATCATGCCAAATATAATATAATTAACAGATCTAATTTTTGCAGACAGACAACCAGACTGACACTCTGACAAACAATGGTCAAACAATATGTATCATTTTTATCCTTACATGAGGTATAAAGGATGCTATTAATTTCTTCCCTAAAAGATACTTACATTTGTTGATAGTAGACTTTATCAAAACAACATTTTTTATACTTAAATTTCATTATCATAGTTTAAAAAATTTCAGCTGATGCTTACCTTTTTCATATTTAGACTAGACATATGATCTAAATAGACTGGTGTCCATATTTTGTTGTGGTACCGCTCTATGACCATGGGCCTGCTTAAAACTCTTATATAATTCTGCAAGGAAAAAAGAGAGATATCCAATATATCTATATGTCTTGATCACTGCAAGCTGGCTCAACAAAATTGAAAGCTATTTAAAGAAATGAAGACTACTAATTTTTTAAGTTCTCATTCCTTTTTTGTGTTCTTCAACATTTTCAAAAAGTAGTACAAATAATTATGTGCTCATCTGTCCTTCTTTCATGACATTGTACAGATTGATCTTGGTCTGCATGCCTCCTTACTTCTTATCATTGAACTACATTAAACATTCTTTTGGAACCCTATTAAAAGTCACAAATTGTGTTCCTTTATTATAGGCTTAAACTTGGGACATCAAGATCTAATTTTAAAAATGTATAACATCTCATTGTACACGCAAAAAATTATGTATTGTAGTAACATTGTTGTCCCATAACTTAGAGGTCATGGGTTCAAGCCAGATCAAAATATTTTCAAATGAATTTCTATTTCTTTTATGGGGCAACAGTGTTTTAAGTACCTATTTTGATACAACAGTATTGCATTAGGCTATTGGTATTCTGCACAGAAATCTTTCAATGAAAAATGTATTTGATGATTTTAAATCTAACCAATGCAAAGTGTTGTCCTATCATCACTGTAAATTAAAATTTACATTGCGAGGTTGTAGTTGAAACGTTATGAATTGTGTATCTAATTTTGATGTTCAAATACATTGCAAGCAAAACTGAATGATTGAAAATATGAAATTTATCTATGTTTATGAGCAATTACAACTGTTTTGCACTGAGCCGTTGCTATAGGAGAAAATGAAAAAATTAGACTAGTTTAGAGCAGGGTCACCCTTGCAAGTGAAATTTCTGACCAGTTTGGTAAAAATTGGTCAGGACTGGTTACTTAGAAGACGTTTGAAAAATTGTTCACAACTTGAAATGGACAGCTCACGACAGATAGAGGTGATCGCAAAAGCTCACCTTGAGTATAAATCTAGCAATAGTATTTTTTTGAAAGATGAAAATTTGCTTGATAAGACTCAATTTTTTGTCTACTATTTATGTGCTATTATCGCTGCAACAACAGGCATTTATTTCAGAAAGGTTAGATACAATCAATATATTGAAATGTTTCTAAACAGCAGTACATCAACCTTTAGATCTCCAACCTCATGGGAGTTCTGATCAGAATTAAACATGGGGTCTCTCATTGTTTATGAGCATACTACTTCATGGGATTAAAATAAGTCTATTATTGAAATATATTCCAGTTATCTGCCTATAGGCTAGAAATAATGAGTTAAATGAGTAGTACAAATACTCTTTCATATGAACCCCTATACTGCATTGGATATCAATTTTGTCTCAAAAGAATTGTTTCAATTTATTGGATCATTTCAACCAGTTTGGCTCAAACTTTCTCTAGAAAGTAGAGAGCAAATCAATGACTCAGCACTTAAACAGTTGTAACAGCCTTTAGGTTTATAGGCAGTTACAACTGTTTCACACTGAGCCATCGAAGTGGTGTAGGCTAGTTTATACTAATTCATTTTAGTTCTATTGCGACAAAAGTTTAAGCATATAGAATCCCTCTTGAAAACTCTATCTTGACGTTTTCATGTTCCTGAGAGAGAGGCAGCATTTTAAACCCAGTGCTACAGCTGGATGGACTGGGGATGGCTTTGAAGTGTTTTGCCCATATACACAACCCGGCCACAGTGGGACTCAAACCACGCACCTCCAGGACTCAGGTTGAGTGCATTTAACCACTACTAAGGCCACCGAGGCAGGCTGGTGCTCACTACCAAAGCTTTGTGTACAGCAGAAATATATTGTGAACAGCACAAGAAGGACCCATTTGTCTGATGAAGTTTTTTTTTCAACCTTATGATGATTTTTTCTTCAGACTTTTTTTCTTCATAAATTTCTTTATTTGAATGGCTTTTTACGCCCCATTTAAGAACCTTTAAATTGTTATATCAGGGCACCTAACAATGGATTCCTGGTGTTTCTCACGCCAGTACTACCATTTTACCCTTTCCTAGCCTCCAGTGATTCCACATAGGCCTACAATTATCAACCCATTGGTGGAAGACAAATATTAGGAAGGGATGAGCGCCACTGTCAGGAATCAAACCCCTGACCTTTTGACTGATAGTCTGACTTGCTAGCACTGTGCTAATAATACTGCAAGCACCGGTTGAAATGGCAAGATTGGGCAATTTGTTTAAAAACTATTTCAGCACATTTACAGCTTAAGTGTAAGAGATAAATATTACCATTTTCATACAATTAACCCTTGTTATGCCGAATAAAAACTTTGGAAAAACTGAAATAAAGTTAAAGAACTGAAAGCACTGACACACTAATTGCAAAGTTGTTATTTAGTTTGAAAATTTAATTTTCAACTTTTCTGGTTTATGAAAAAAATGAGGTGGTATAGACTAAGCTAAGGCTGCAAATATGTGCAGGCTGGCCTTTGTCTATACCTCCTACTAAAGGAGGGATATTCTTGGTTAAGCATGACAAGGGTTAAAAACCTAATCACACTCATGTAATTAAAAGCATTTTACAAGTTCAATATGAGTAATTAATATTTTTTTGGTAATCATTTTTTAAGTCAATGTAAACAGCAACAAAACAATTTATCTTCATCTTTTGACTCGTACTAGATCTGGAATATTCTTGCTTTGAGAGGAGGTAAAGACAAAGCTCAGTCTGCACATATGTGCAATCTGATCTTTAAGCAGTGTTTATTCTAGGCAGGGGGATTGGGGGATTCTCCCACTTTTTTTCAAAGATACCCCACATTTTCTGGATTTGCTGGGGATTTTTTACTATGACCAAAGAGCATGAATTACCACATTTCTCAATTGTGTTAATTTTCGTGCTGAAATCCCCCACATTTATGAAATCCTAGAATAAAACTGTCTGTGTCTATACCACCTGTTTTTCCTGTGTAAACCAGAAAAGTCTGAAATTTGTATTTTCAAAATAAATAAGGACACACAATTGGTGCATTTCAGCACTGTAATTTGTTGAAATTTCTACTAGATTTTTTATTCGACATGTCAAGCGTTAAAACAAGACAAATCATACCTGAACGTTTTCTTTAACATCAGCAAGAGTTGAAATATGGGTATAATAACCTGAAATAAGATACTCACATGAATTAAGTGGCCTTAAGTTTAATAATTATATTCTTTTGACAATGATATTGATTACAACAGTTGTCAAAGTTATCTAAATCAAGGGAGTAACTACCATTATGCACATCATGCAAGTGTGTAAATGAAATAAATCCTCTTTCAAAAAAAATTCTTTGATGAATGATCATTACATCAAACAACAGCTTATTCAAGCTGTAGTTACAATAATTGGATTATTCACCAGAGCTCAAATCATAGGGGCAGACGGAGGACATTCATTTCTTGTCACAGTCCACATACTGCCTTTGTCCTATATATTCTTTAGTTGTTCCCTTCTGAGAGTGTAATAATTTCAAAATCCTAGTTACACCCAGGGATGTGGAATTCCCATGCCCAACTTGTCCAACATGAGCTGTTCTACCTGTGGACAAGTACATGTTTCCAGGCTACTATGAGGACCTGTGTTAGTGTCGACCCCTGTTTTTTTTATTTTTCATTTTAGATCCATTTTGAATTGAATTTAAACCAATCCTAGATCTTGTAGGCATGTATTGCTTCATGGTCGAATCCTTACCTTTATTAGCACAAGCCATCCATTTGACCTCTCTCTCATCTCCAATATCTCTGCCTATCAAATAAGTAAATACTCTTGTCTGTAATTGGAAACAATATTCATTAATATTACTCTAAAAAAAACTTGGAGGGACTAAGTTCTGAATAACAATAAAGACATCATTTACTGAAGTAGTTGGCATCATAATTTTATTCCATCCAGAGAGAGGTTGATTGTTGTAAAAGCGCCTCTGTTTGCTATTAGAGTACTAATCTTTCAACTGATTAGTCCAAAGTTCAAGCCTGAATCTGGTTGAATGCTTATCTCCTCGTGAGACAAGTTTTCAAGAGAGCCTTGCCAAACAAAGTCAAACAATTACAATGTCAATAAAACAAATATGTAGATATAGATGTATATAAACTTGAAAGGCTGTCCATGGTGAACACTTGTTGAGCCCAGAATCGACTGGCTTTATTATTTGACCTTGATCTTTGAACATAAATAGTTTAAATGCCACTGATGACTCTTGAGGGAACATCTGCACCACATCATTTTGAAATCAACCAATGAAATATGTAGAAGTTATAATCCTGGACAAATAAATGACCTGAACACAATCATAGTGTGACCTTGAACTTCAAGATATAGAAAAACTTTCTTCAAAAAGAACATCTACCTATCATTTGGAACAATAGTGAAATTGTTGTCAAATCCATCCTTAATTGTAGATTTACACCTGACAAATTCTTATTGACGCCAACTTGTCATGTCCACTATGTCTTGCACACTGTTTGCAGGCTAGACAGAAACAGGGTCTTAGTCTGCCATCAACAAAATGGGGTTCTAAGGACTCAATCATCGGGATCTAAGAGGGTCTTTCATAAATTCTGTGAGTCCCTGCTTTAGGTGTAGACTATTTCTTCAAGGCTTCAATCCTTTATTGTTTAAATTTAGAGCTATTCCCTGGTTTAAGGTAAGGAAATTGATGTTAAGTATATTTGGGACTCAACTTCAGGAAAGAATTGAAGCCTGTGAAAAAGACAGGCTTTAAGTCTTTTCAGAAGTTGATCCCACAGAGTCTTTTGGACAATCATCACATAGTTTTGAGGGTCCTGGCTAATTATTTTTGTGTCTCAGATGCTCAAAACCTGTGTCCCTTAAAACCCTGCAAAAATTACCTACACGTTTTCCAGGCCAGTTATATTTGTCAAACAGTGGGGCATGATGCTCTGGAACACCATCGGTGATCAATAAAATAGCCTTGTTGCATAGTTTGTCTTGTTGGATAACTTTGGTTCTTCTTAAACGTTCCTGTCAAAAAATACATGATACATGGACAATTGTTTTTGGGTAAGATCAATCTATGTCATTGAATGAAAGAAGCTATATTTTCAGGAGTTGAAATCGAGACTAAATTTTAAAAAAATTTGGACAAATTTTCTCATTGTGCATCACTATGAAGCAGGATTATGACTTCATGGAAACAATGGGCCCAGCTAAGATAATGTCTAAAAGGGTGAAATGAGCAAAAGCAGGGTATAATCTTTTGGTTATTTCAATGTTTTGCAGTGATTTTAGTCATCAGTTACCTCGAAAACTCAATAACCAAGCAGAGAGCATTACAGAAAAAAAATATATACAAGTCTTTTCAAAATATTTTGAAGAAATGATAAAATATTTCTTTAGATAATAGATTTAAAATGTCAAAACCAAATTAGCACCCAAATTGTGACTAATGATAATAAATAGACTCTATTATTATAACCATGACATAATAGTTTTACACTAACCCCTAGAATGACCTATGTAGATAGTTACTATTATTAGGATTGCAGTAACATGAGAATTCTACTGTTCTTAGTTTATAACTTACCGCTTTTAATAATCTGAATGCTTCATCAAATGCTATTTTAAAATCAGTTTTATTTTTGGCTTCATCAGTCTCATCGACTAACCCTGACATGTGGCGTTTATTAATACTGTTGGCCAACATCATTGTGCCGTTAAAACAATCGTCGAGGTATGAAAAGGTATCAGAAAACTGAAATTAAAGAGTAATTCATTCAATATAGGCCTTAAACTGTAACTATACCAATAGATATGAACGACAATAGCAATTAAGATAAACAAGAGGACCAAGATGGTCCTAGATCGCTCACCAGAGTCTCTATGACCCCTGGGACATCACATTAATAGATAGGCAAATGTCAAAAAGAAGATAATTGCCTAAGATCAATACCATGGAACATTTTGAGCAAAGAGCAAGACAGATATGCCTTTTTGCTCTTTGATTCTATGTAAAAAGGGATGCACCCAGGTGGACCCAAAAAGTGACCCCAAGGTCTTGATATGAACAAACTTGGAAGAGGTCCATAAGATAATGCTACATTCTAAATATGAAAGCTGTCTGCCATTCTGGTTTCAGAGAAGAAGATTTTTGAAGGTTTTCCCATTTTCACCCATCGTGTTAAAATGAGCTGAAAGGGATGCGCCTGGATGGAGCCCCAATATGACCCAAGGGTCTTGATATGAACAAACTTGGTAGGGGCCCACAAGATGATGCTACCTACCAACAAGAGTGCCATCGTCACAAAATACGCCGCCACTTTGCTGCTGTTTCACGAAAATAATTGTAGACACTACTTATTTTGACAGAACCAAATTGAAAATGACCAAGTTTCATTTAAATCAAGACAAAAAGTTTGGAGGAGTTGCCTTCACAAGGCTGCAATTTCAATAAGCCCCAGGCACTAAGTTTTAAGGGGGCATAATTCAGGGAAATAAATGAGCCATAAAATCCTTGATCCATGTACATCTACAAATTATGGTGATGACATTGACCAAGTTTCATTTAAATAAAGACAAAAAAGTAAGGAGGAGTTGTGTTCAAAAGGCTGCAATTTCAATAAGCCCTAGCTACTAAGTTTTAAGGGGCATAATTTAGGGTAAAATTAATGAACCAAAAAATCCTTTCTTCATGCTCATCTACCAATTTCGGTTATAACATCCACCAAGTTTCATTTAGATCCAGCCAGAAACTTAGGAAGAGTTGCATTCACAAGGCTGCAATTTCAATAAGCCCTAGAGACTAAATTTTAAGGGGGCATAACTGAGCAAATAAGCCCCAGAGACTAAGTTTTTAAGGGGCATAACTCAGGCAAAAATCAACGAACCTTAAAATCCTTCCTTCATGCACATCTACAAATTGAGGTGATAACATTGACCAAGTTTCAAGAAGATCCAGCCAGAAACTTAGGAGGAGTTGCGTTGACAAGAAAAGTGGACCCAGAGACAAAGTTATCAAGGTGCATAACTCAGGCAAAAATCAACGAACCTTAAAATCCTTCCTTCATGCACATCTACCAATTGAGGTGATAACATTGACCAAGTTTCAAGAAGATCCAGCCAGAAACTTAGGAGGAGTTGCGTTGACAAGAAAAGTGGACCCAGAGACTAAGTTATCAAGGGGCATAACTCAGGCAAAAATCAACGAACCGTAAAATCCTTCGTTCATGCACATCTACCAATTGAGGTGATTACATTGACCAAGTTTCAAGAAGATCCAGCCAGAAACTTAGGAGGAGTTGCGTTGACAAGAAAAGTGGACCCAGAGACTAAGTTATCAAGGGGCATAACTCAGGTAACTAGAAAGCCATGAATGGCTTGAGTCGCTCCAGAGGCTTGAAATTCTTGTAAAAGCAAATAAATGTTTTGACTAGATTTTTAGATATTTGGGGTTTGACTGATGTTGAAAATGATTTTCAAAGAAATGACCTCAGCTATTAAAAGACATATTTTTCATCAAATCAAAATAATTTTTGGCTGCATGATAATAGGTCACCCAAAGATCATACCAAAAATGTTTGATTAATATCCATCAGTTACATTCTGAGAAAATGTTTTTCATAGTTTCCACTATTTAACATATTGAGAATTGACCTCCAACCATAAAATGTATATTTTTCATCCAATCAAAATAATTTTTGGTACACTGATAAAGGCTCACCCTAGGATCATTCCAGTGAAATTTAGTTGATATCCAAAAATTAGATTCTGAGAAAATGATTTTCAAATTTTCCACTATATAACATATAGAGAAATGACCTCTGCCCATAAAATGCATATTTTTCATCCAATCAAAATAATTTTTGGTACACAGATAAAGGCTCGCTCAAGGATCATTTCAGTGAAATTTAGTTGATATCCATCCGTTACATTCTGAGAAAATGATTTTCAAAGTTTCCACTATATAACAAATAGAGAAATGACCTCCGCCCATAAAATGCATATTTTTCATCCAATCACAATGGTTTTTTGTAGACTGATAAAGGGTCCCTCAAGGATCATTCCAGTGAAATTTGGTTGATATCCATCAGTTACATTCTGAGAAAATGATTTTCAAAGTTTCCACTATATAACATATAGAGAAATTACCTCCGCCCATCAAATGCATAATTTCCATCCGATCACAATGATTTTATTTAGACTGATAAAGGGTCACACAAGGATCATTCATGTAAAATTTTATTGGTATCCATTGATTAGAATCTGAGAAAATTCACTTTTTACCATATTTGGAAATTAGCCACGCCCATTAAATCCATGTTTTTCATTGGATCAAAATTTCTTGAACAACTTTGAAAGAGGGTCACCCATGAATCATTCCTGTGAAGTTTGGTTGAAATCCATCTGATAGTTTCTGAGGAGAAGATTTTTAAAGAAAAGTTTACGACCGGACGCACGGACGGACGGACGCACGACGGACACAACGCCATGACAATAGCCCCAGTGGCTTTCAGCCAGTGGAGCTAAAAATCAAGGAACCCTAAAATCCTTCCTTCATGCACATCTACCAATTGAGGTGATAGCATTGACCAAGTTTCAAGAAGATCCAGCCAGAAACTTAGGAGGAGTTGCGTTGACAAGAAAAGTGGACGGACGTACAGAGGGACGGATGGACGGACGGACGGATGGACGGAGAAGATGACGCCAATATACGTCCGCCTCCGGCGGCGTATAAAAATGAAAGCAGTGTGCCCTCTGGTTTCGATTAAAGAAAATTTTAAAAGATTTTCGCTCTTTGATTCTATGTAAAAAGGGTTGCGCCCAGTCGGAGCCCAAATATGATCCTAGGGTCTTGATATGAACAAACTTGATAGAGGTCCACTAGATGATGCTACATACCAAATATGAAAGCTGTTTGCCTTCTGGTTTCATAGAAGAAGATTTTTGAAGATTTTCATTTTTTTACCCTTCATGCTTATAAGAGATAAAGGGTTGGACCCGTGCAAAGCCCAAATATGACCCAAGGGTCTTGATATGAACAAACTTGGTAGAGGCCCACTAGGTAATGCTACACACCAAATATTTTAGCTGTCTGCCATCTGGTTACAGAGAAGAAGATTTTTAAAGATTTTCGCTCTTTGATTCTATGTAAAAAGGGTTGGACCCGGGCAAAGCCCAAACATAACCCAAGGGTCTTGATATGAACAAACTTGGTAGAGGTCCACTAGATGATGCTACATACCAAATATGAAAGCTGTCTGCCTTCTGGTTTCAGAGAAGAAGATTTTTGAAGATTTTCATTTTTTTTCTCTTCATGCTCATAAGAGATAAAGGGATGCACCCGTTCAAAGCCCAAATATGACCCAAGGGTCTTGTTATGAACAAACTTGGTAGAGGCCCACTAGGTGATGCTACACACCAAATATTTTAGCTGTCTGCCATTTGGTTACAGAGAAGAAGATTTTTAAATATTTTCGCTCTTTGATTCTATGTAAAAAGGGTTGGGCCCGGGCAAAGCCCAAATATGACCCAAGGGTCTTGATATGAACAAATTTTGTAGAGGTCCAATAGATGATGCTACATACCAAATATGAAAGCTGTCTGCCTTCTGGTTTCAGAGAAGAATATTTTTAAAGATTTTCATATTTTCACCCTTTTTGTTAAGGGTAAAGGAAAAGTTAAGGGTGGATTTCATTTATTTGAACAACTTTGGTAGAGCTTGACCCAAGGAACATCCCTGCTAAGTTTGATCAAGATTGGCCCACTGGTTTAGGAGGAGAAGATGTTGAAAGAAATTGTGCATGACGCACGATGGACGACGTACGACTGACGACAGACGACGGACATTCTAGGATCCCAATAGCTCACATTGAGCATTTTGTGCTCAGGTGAGCTAAAGAGGAATGAAAACTCTCACTTTGTACCTTATATTCTTTGAAACAAATTTCTTATGTATATACCCGTATTTCTCCTAATGATAGCGCCCTCCCTACACCCCTACATTTTTTACTGAGAAAACCCAATTAAAATGCCAAAATTTTAAGAACTTGTTGAGACATCTTCTCTAATTTAATGTGAATTTCCTCTTAACAATCGTTTATATTATTTTATATATATATTTATATTAAATTGACGGGAAAAGGGCCTGAAAGAAATAAGTTTAATGATTTTTTTGACAATGCATCCTAAATAAAATGTTATGTTATGTATAGCTCCCGGGTGCGTTAAATAGGAGGAATACGGTATCTGATTTAATAATTCAAATTATGATTGTTTGGAAGAGAGATAAGGTGAAAGTTCTAGTATAACCCCAGGGTTTTATAAGAATTGGCACATTTCTATTAGAAGGTGGTGGGGGTTTATAAGAGGCTACATGTGTTAAGACATTGAAAATTGTCAAAAAATGCCAAATACCAGAAATTTACTATGACTGCAAAGTCAAGAACTGAGAACCAAATGTGATATAAGAATGAATACAATTTACTATGGTGTTGGAGTGAGGTTTACAGGCCTATGAATAATCTAGAGTACAGTGAAGTCAGAAAATCACAGAAAACATACAACATGATATTCATTTAAGTATTGAACTAACACAAAAGCTTTAAATTTGGTCTGGAAAAAGTTACATTGGCTCCCATTGAAATAATTGTTGAATTGAATTGGTGTGGGTAAAGGTTTATTAGTCTCGGGCTTTCAAGTTTAAAAAAATAACATACAAATAGTAGTTGATTTTGACATCCTAAAAGGGAATTATTAGAGCATGGGGCTCTATTAAAAATTTTAACAGTAATCCTTTAAAGGATAAGATCATTTCATCAAAATAAATAAACTATTATCAACAAGTTGGCACATTGTCACAACATACACCCGTTACACTGCTGGATGTCAGAGCATGAAAATCAACAAAGGGAAATAATTCAAAAATTTAGATAGGTAGAGTTACCGTTCTTGTGCGCTGCACTCCATAGTAATGAAAGAGCATAAATGCCAAGTTTCAAGTCAATCTGACATAAGGTGAAAGAGTTAAGCTGAATAAAGAATACCGTAAAAGCTGTAATAGAACCCCAGGGTTCTATTAGAATCATCGTATTTTTATTGTAATTTTTATTAGAGGCAAGGCTACATATCTATGGCTCAGAAGGAAACAGTTGTAACTGCCTATAAACATTTAGGAAGTTACAAATATCACACGCTTAGCCATCAATATTTTTAAGATGTAAAAAAATAGCAAAAATATAAAAAAAATCATGCAAAATGTTATAACTTGATTGGTGTAAAGGTGCATAAATCTATGATAAATTTCGGTGACCTTGATTTTGTAGGTACAGGCTTTTAGTGAGAGGCTTTTAAATCACATCATACATAGTCAATTTCAACCTCCAAAAGGGGGTATTATTAAAGCATGGGGCTCTATCGGAGCTTTTATGATATGTTACCGTTATAATATTGAAGTAATCGTCATCATCCAGTGTATCTATAATCTGCTTGACTGTACTCCGAGCAATCTCCATTCGTAAACCTTTCATGCTTCCGCTAGTATCTATTAATATCACTACATTTTTCGGACAGGTAGCAGCCTGCAAGTACCAGCTTCTCACTCTGCAGTCAAACAAGTCAATGTTGTTGCCTACATTGTCGTTTGGCCACTTCATTCCTGTTAAAAAGTAAAGAAAAGCTTGATTAAAGTCAGCCTGTTTATCTCAGTCAGTAGATCACCTATCTTCTAAACAACTGAAGATCAATATCAGGGGTTTGATTCCCTGGCTGGCAAACTAACAAATTAATTGTCTTTTCAGATGAGATATTAAACCTTGGTCCCGTGTGACATTGAGCATATTGAAGAACCATGGCTGATCTCAGCAGTAAGTTTCATCACATGTCCTTACAATATCCCCTGTAACAACAACGATCTTATGTGTGTGTCACTTATACGGGTATTATTGTTATAGTTGCAATGATTGATAAACAGAAATACACACAATCATACTCTTTTTGCATGAATTATGAAAAACTTGTTTTTCATTCGGAACACCACTCGGCCAATCTCACAATCAACCTCGGATGTACATAGACAGACTATTTTCAAAAAATACGGGAAAACCTTTGAAAAACTCAATGACGTCATTTAAAATGACATTAACCCTTGAAAATTTGAGTGAAAACATTTTACTTGCCAACGCTACTTGTTTAAGTCACTGACATGAAATATCTTAAGATTCTGTAATAACGGCTGAAAAGTCTTAATTTTTGAGAATGACGAATCATTCTCAAAAATTAAGATTTTTTCAGCCATTATTTACTGTAAAATATACGCAGGTTGTTTCAGTGCTAGTTTTTCTTACACTATTTCCGCCTAACAAAATGCACAATTTTGTGACATACCCATCCGCCTTACATACATCCGAGGTCTGTTGCAGTTTAGGGAAATGGCCAAATGATGTTCCGAATGACATACTCTTTTTGCATGGTATATGACAAACTTGCTTTTCTGTCTGGAGACAACATACTCAAAGACCCCTGACAATCACTTAAGTTGATGTCAAACATCTTGACGTGTGTGACATCCCCATTACAGAATGTCATAAAAGTTATCCAAGGGAACTGAAAAACTGTCACAATTTTGTAGACACACATATTGTCAATCTCTTGTCTGAACGCTGGATTCATTATTCTGATATTTATTGCTGCTCTTGTCAACTAGCAATTTTCATTTTTGTATGGAAATATACATGAACTGATAACTATTCACTTTGCAAAACTGAAAATATATAGATTATATAATTTTTTTGACTATGAAAATATGAAACAATTCAACAAGAGTGCCGTCGTCCCAAAATACGCCACCACTTTGCTGCTGTTTCACGAAAATAATTGTAGACACTACTTATTTTGACAGAACCAAATTCAAAATGACCCAAGTTTCATTTAAATCAAGACAAAAAGTTAGGAGGAGTTGCCTTCACAAGGCTGCAATTTCAATAAGCCCCAGACACTAAGTTTTAAGGGAGCATAATTCAGGGAAATAAATGAGCCATAAAATCCTTGATCCATGTACATCTACAAATTATGGTGATGACATTGACCAAGTTTCATTTAAATAAAGACAAAAAGTAAGGAGGAGTTGCGTTCAAAAGGCTGCAATTTCAATAAGCCCTAGATACTAAGTTTTAAGGGGGCAAAATTTAGAGTTAAATAAATGAACCATAAAATCCTTACTTCATAATCATCTACCAATTTCTGTTAGTTGCATTTACAAGGCTGCAATTTCAATAAGCCCCAGAGACTAAATTTTAAGGGGGCATAACTGAGGCAATAAGCCCCATAGACTAAGTTTTTAAGGGGCATAACTCAGGCAAAAATCAACGAACCATAAAATTCTTCCTTCATGCACATCAACCAATTGAGGTGATAACATTGACCAAGTTTCAAGAAGATCCAGCCAGAAACTTAGGAGGAGTTGCATTGACAAGAAATGTGGACCCAGAGACTAGTTTTTTAAGGGGCATAACTCTGGCAAAAATCAAATAACCATAAAATCCTTCCTTCATGCACATCTACCAATTGAGGTGATAACATTGACCAAGTTTTATGAAGATCCAGCCAGAAACTTTGGAGGAGTTGCGTGAACAAGAAAAGTGGACCCAGATTAAGTTTTTTAAGGGGCATAACTCTGGCAAAAATCAAATAACCATAAAATCCTTCCTTCATGCACATCTACCAATTGAGGTGATAACATTGACCAAGTTTCAAGAAGATCCAGTCAGAAACTTAGGAGGAGTTGCGTTGACAAGAAAAGTGGACCCAGAGACTAAGTTTTTAAGGGGCATAACTCAGGCAAAAATCAACGAACCATAAAATCCTTCCTTCATGCACATCTTTCAATTGAGGTGATAACATTGACCGAGTTTTAAGAAGATCCAGCCAGAAACTTTGGAGGAGTTGCGTTGACAAGAGAAGTGGACCCAGAGACTAAGTTTTTAAGGGGCATAACTCAGACAAAAATCAACGAACCATAAAATTCTTCCTTCATGCACATCAACCAATTGAGGTGATAACATTGACCAAGTTTCAAGATGATCCAGCCAGAAACTTAGGAGGAGTTGCGTTGACAAGAAATGTGGACCCAGAGACTAGTTTTTTAAGGGGCATAACTCTGGCAAAAATCAACGAACCATAAATTCCTTCGTTCATGCACATCTACCAATTGAGGTGATAACAATGACCAAGTTTTAAGAAGATCCAGCCAGAAACTTAAGAGGAGTTGCGTTGACAAGAAAAGTGGATCCAGAGACTAAGATTTTATGGGGTATAACTCAGGCAAAAATCAACGAACCATAAAATCCTTCGTTCATGCACATCTACCAATTGAGGTGATAACATTGACCAAGTTTCAAGAAGATCCAGCCAGAAACTTAGGAGGAGTTGCGTTGACAAGAAAAGTGGATGGACGTACTGACGGATGGATGGACTGATGGACGGACAGATGGAGAAGATGACGCCAATATATGTCCGCCTCTGGTGGCGTATAAAAACTGGGAACATTTATCTATCATTCATTATATATACAATATGGGAGAATCAAGGATTTCTAAAATGGGGTTCAAACATTTCAAATTCTGACAGGGTTTAAGGGATGTAGGTGAAAATTTGCAAGTCTGTGATTCACAAATAAGTAACAAGGGCTGTCTAAAATAAGTGATATAAGTCTGTACAGCCCTCTAGAAATGAACACCAGAAAGGAATTAATGACTGTTAAATTCTCTTCACATACCTATTACCAAATTTTGGTTGAGTTTCTTAGTGACAATGAAATAAATAGGCCTCAGAGGGGGGCTCATTTGAATACCCTGAAACCCCCCCCCCCTGGATCAGCCACTGCATTATTTGACCACTTCATCCCTGGTTAGATGTATAATTAAGTTATGGGTACTTTTTTCTTCTAGTGCTTCAAATGGTTGAACAAGTTTCTTTATTTATATTCTTTTATACTGACCCATCAGAGGTGTGCAACAATCCCATGGCCTGCCTTGTCAGATATTGGCCTTTAATTCTACCTGTGGACAAGTAAGTTTTTCAAGACCACTTGTCCATGGATGAGTCAAAACCAGGACAAATCTTAGAATGGTACTAAAGAGATCTAAGAGATAAATTATCCTAACATTGTTGTTAAAGTGTAGAACATTGTTTGGCATTTTCTTCATAAAAATCTTCAAAAAAAGTTTTCCATAATTTAATCCTTTCACATTTTTGAGGACAAGTATATTCTAAAGCTGGGCGAGTAGAAATAATCTTTTACTTGTCCACTGACAGTTGGAGAAAATCATATTTTACACACCCCTGAGCAATATATGAAATATTCCTAAACTTTAAGAAGCCAGACTAAATACAAATCTTTGCCCATTATATGCCCTTCTAACGAACCCATCAAATATCTTGACAGTAGCTTACAATGTAAATGACAGATCTGACATGCCAGAAATCCTTGAAAATGGACAGATTATGACAAGTCATTATGCCCAGAGATAAAACCAGCCAAAACAACTGAAATGCTGTCAATATCTGACACAAAACTTTAGCTTCCTGACGTTTCCTTAACCAGGAAATACAGAACACTTATCGTTGTTATTTTTCTAAAACCTCGTAACTTCAGCTTTGATAAAGCTGCAGTTACGAGGTTTTAGAATTTCATCGACAATATACTATAAACGCTGACACACATACACCAAGTTGAAGACATGAAGCCTATATCTCCATCACCGAAAGCTGACTAGACAAAAACAAGACTGACACAAAGTGGACTAATACCCCCTACAAGTGCTTGAAAATAATGAAAAGCCATTTTTATTTCTTTTTTTCTGACCTATCAGAGGTTTGCAATTCCCATGACCCGAGATCAAAACAACTGAAATTTGACATACAGCTTCATAGCTTTACATTTAGCTTCTCAATGTTTCCTTAACCAGGAAATACAGAGGGCTTTCTACATGGGTGTGGAATTCCAACGCCAGACTCGTCCGACTCGGGCTTTTCCACTTGCGGGCGAGTACATGACTCTAGGCCACTTGCTAATTGACAAGTAAATACCAGAGCAAATTCTGGAATAGTAATGAAAAGATCTAGGAGAAAAGCAATCCTGGTGTTTGTGTCAAAGGTTTGAATGCATTGTCTTTAATGAAGAAAATGCTGGGTTACAGCATTTTCTTCATTAAAAACAATGTTTACTCGATATTTACCAGTCTTTTTTTTTGTGACAAGTTCATTTTGATCCTGGACAAGTGGGAAATTGACTTTTGCTTGTCCATGGACAAGTGGAAGAATTTTGTATTCCCACACCTCTGCTTTATACTATAAACACTAACATACATTCACTAAGTTGAAGATGTGACATCTATATCTGCATCTCTGAAAGCTTGCTCAACAAAAAATAGACTTGCACAGCTGACTTATATATCCCTACAAGTGCTTGTCAATAATGAAAAGCCATTTTCCATCAAAGGGCTGTAACTCTGTCAAAAAAAATTGGATCCTAACCTTTATTTCAATTGCAATTCTCTGTTTGACACTGCTTACATGTGTAACGCTTAAAGAAAATCCCCCAACTCATTGCTGAGAAAACAAAAAAAAAGCTAAAGACAGACGGACAGACAGATGGATGGATGGACTAACCAACCGACAAGCTGCCACCTATATACTGCTAAAACATAGTTTTGGGGGTATATTTGTCATAATTAAATAGATGTGCACTTACCAGGATATATTCTAAAGAATCCATCTGTACTACAATAATACTGCCAGGTTAATGAATAATTGTTTAAATTGCTGGTAAATGTTTCATCTAGAGGTTTTGTCCAGTGAGCACCATTCATAATTTTGGGGGCTGAAATAGATTTCAAAGAGTTTTCTAAAGTTTTATGTTACAAAACCTTAAAGGAAAAAGGAAAAGACTCTCTTTATTATTAATTATCTTATTACATAAAGGGCAAAAGGCTGAAAAGAAACTTTTCCCCCCTTTTTTTTTTTTTTTGAATACTTTGTCCTCAATAATTATGTATAGTGCCTACTTTTTTTGTTTGTTTTTTAAAGTGACTTTTCTGTATCAATATCTCCTTTGATTAGAAGGCTAAATGATCAATTTACTAATATCAAAAAGAGCCAAACCAATTACATTAAAGCAGTTCATTGTTTGTGCACATCAATTTAAATAGCTCATTCATTACAATCTTTTAAAATAATGCTACCATAAAACTTACTCTGGTGTATAAATCAGTGGTCCATTATCTAAATTATTTCACTCCATTGCTAAATTATAAGATTGACAAGAAAAATGATTTTGGACAATTTCAGAATTGGATTGAATGAGTTGGATGAAAAAGTTATGATTATTAAAGGAAGGTTATGAAATTTGAACTTTTTTTTTGCAAATAGATATGTGTGTATAAATGAGCCAATAAAAATCTTCTAAACTTAGGCCAACCAATGAAATCATGTTTAAAGTGATTTGAATGTTATTTTGGATTGATTAAGACTTTTCCCTTTAAAATAAAGTTCATTATGATATTAATTTGTGGATAGAAAAGACCTTGTCACATGATATTTAGATGAAGCCTTTGAGAATAATGAACTTTTCCTACATCAAACTGTATGTTGGTTGGCTGGTTGTGGGACAATGGTAGCCTCATTCCCCTAATGGCTGTTTGTGGTTTTAGAGAGCATTCTGAACACCACTCAGCCAATCTCATGATAAACCTCGGATGTACATCGACAGACTATTTTTAAAAATTACAGGTAAACCTTGGAAAAACTCAATGACGTCAGTTAAAATGGCGTTAGCCCTTGAAAATGTGAGTGAAAACATTCGACGTTGCCAACCCTACTCGTTTAAGTCACTGAAGTGAAATCATCGAATCCTAATATAAATATCTTTAGATTCTTAAATAACGGCTGAAAAAATCATAATTTTTGAGAATGATTCCTCATTTTCAAAAATTTGATTTTTCAGCTGTTATTTACTGTAAAAGATATGAATCTACAGTGCTAGTTTTTCTTACACTGTTTCCGCCTAACAAAATGCATGATTTTATTACATACCAATCCGCCTTACATACATCCGAGGTCTGTTGCAGTTTACAGAAATGGCCGAGTGATGTGTAGTGAGGAGTGGTTTCCAAGTATTCGGAATGCTTTGATTGGAGCAACGAGATGAGCATGAAATTTAAAATGATGTAATGAGGGATATCGGTTGGTTATCTCCCTTGATATGTTCCAAAAGAGAAAGGGTCCAAATCAGTGGTTACCTTGGGTTTTATCCTTATTTTCTTTGCACTGTAAGATTTAAAGATACCCTCTAAATAAAATATTGCGCATAAGATATATTTGACATAAAATAAATATTTATTTTCTTCTTTGCTATTGAAAACTGTATCATAAATACGAATTGCATAAATAAGTATTTTGTATTTACATACATAAAATTCACAACTTCTCCAAAGAAACTATGATTAAAATCCAAGGAAAATTGCTATAAGGACCACTAAAGATTTTAGAACACCTCTGATTTAATCCACACAGCAAACAAGGGAGATAACACACCAAAGTCTCCCATTTTAGTTGACTCAATATTCATGAGCTCTGATTTGCTGAAAAGTTTGTTTTTTCCTGAAAACAATTTTGAGATTGCAGTTATTTTGTAAGCTTTGACAAAAGTAATCTGTTATATGTTGCCTAACTAACAATACAAATACTCTCTTCATCTCTTAAATGAAACTATAAACCTAATCACACTGTATGAACACACAAAGCAAAACTTAGACATGAGTGTGATTAGGTTTTTAGTTTCATACCTCCTTAAAATCAACATATGTTCTCTTCATATCTTATAATTTAATACTATTAAGCAAGATGTAAGATTCATCAACAATGAAAGCAATTAAAGGAACTCCTTTTTCCAGAAGCTTACAAGATAGCTGCATACTCAAAATTGCATTCATTGAGAAAAAATTCCAATTTTCAGCCAGTCAGAATGCTCGAGAAATGGTGAAATGATCTAGAATTAGATTATTTTAAAATGTTTGGGAGTGTTTTTAGCATACTGCTAGCAGAGCTACTAATTGATAGGAGCAGTTTTGCTTTCAAATTTCATTTTTTTTTTGGCCACAGCAGGGTTTTCGTTTGACCCGGGACCCCGGGTTTTGACGCACAGAAATTCAAAATGATGCAATTTTGACTCTTGGAAATTTGAGCTGGTGCGTCATTTTGACTCTTCAAAAATAGCAGCTGTGCGTCAAGGGTTAAAAGAAGTGCGTCATAAAATTGGAAAATAGCCAATTGGTGGTCTAATAACACCTAGCTTGATTGGCAATTAACACACTCCGGTGATCGGATAGGCATCGGCGATCGTAATTGACAGTCTTTTGACACCTGTGAAAATCAGCTAAAACCCCTTTGATTTACCTCTGTTCACACTAAAATCAACCTATTATTGAATAATTTCACTATAATTCAATCAGTAACTATAATGTAAGCCAATAAACATCAAGAGTATGATCTGTTGTGAATTGTCATGGGTTTTCGTGGTTGTAATCTCTTTCTTTTAGCGAAAAATAAAAATCTTCAGAACCTTTTACTAGCATTTGCAACTTCAAAACTCTTTTCACTTCATTGTACTTACGAAAAAACAAGCATTTAGTCTGAAATTAAGCTCTTTAGTAATTATTTAATGACTGGAAATTGTGGTGAACTATGATGGTGATAAATCATTTATTGTTTATTTTGAGGCACCTTTTGAAAAATGACCTGTACCTAATTTTATCTGTTTCAATAGCTTATTTTTTTTTTTCATTTTATCTTTAATTAGGTTTTTTTTCCAAGGGTCGGGGAGGGGGCGTTGGGGTAGACACATGATTTGGTCACATTTTGACGCATGAGATTTTCATTTTGACTCTTGGAAATTTTGACTCAATGGTCATTGACTCTTGGCTTTCAGATGCTAATGAAAACCCTGCACAGAACCTAAGTCTGCCGTAACTTCACAACTGTTACAATCAACAAGTATATAATCAATAGGCAATTTTGAAGAAAGATCATAGTTTGACACTAACTACTTTTTCCACCAGCCTGAAGGACCTGTTAGTCCTACATATTATAGGTCCTACTTGTTAAAGCAGGTCCTACTAGAAAACCATGTATGATTTTTAGCAATTTAAGGGATAAATTACTTGGAAAACATTGTTGGAAAAGAAGAAATTGCTTTTGATAAGCAATTTCTTTTTTTCCACAACGTTTTCCCTTTGGTAACACAAATTTTAGTATTAGAAAGTCAATAATTTTTCAAAACTGGACAGATAAGAAGTACCTTGTTCCGCCATTAACTACAGGCCTGAAGGACCTGCAGCATAGTAACATCTACCAGTCCTCCCTAAAATCCACAGGTCTCGGGCCCAAGGACTGGTGTAAGTGTTGATCCCTGAAGATTCACTGATCTGTCAAGGCTGCATTTTTGCACCAGTGTCCCCAAATTACATCATAAAATATAATTTTCCTTGTTTTTCAGGCAATCCGTACATCTTATATCTTGATAGCTTCTGATTTAAATTCAGTCCCACAAACTTTGCCAAATATACTCTTTTTTTTTCAAACAATTAAGATGATATTGAGACTGCTCAAACTTTGGCAGATTGGAGTTGTTAATAATATTGATCATGCTGGCAAGGATAGACTCTGAATTTTCATTCAGGTGCTCAGACTGTCAAAATTACATGCTAACCCTTTGCTGTTTAATCCCTGCTTTTTACGTGCCTGTGATTTTATGATTGAGAAAACATTGTGGAAAAAAAGAAGAAATTGCTTCTGACAAGCAATTTCTTCTTTTACCACACTATTTTCTACCCTACTGAATGTTTTTTTTTCAAATTAAATCCACTTTAAATTTTCGTCTGCAAAACCAAAATTTTGTAAAACAAGAAGGTGTTAAACCTTAAGGATATTGGTAATTTCTTCAGATTTTGCCCACAAGTCTTTTTTTCCTGACTGCATACTTACATCTGTCAAATACATTTGTAGGCACCTGTATAGTACTGGTGTTTTTGGTGACAGAAATATTATTTAAGGCAGGATCTGGCGTCAATCGCAGCGATCGAAATGTCATCTCCATATTCACAACACTCTCACTAACCATGGGTATATCAGACTCACTGAGCAATTTTTTACTATTAAGGTAATCTATCTGAAAATAAGAAGATAGCCAGCTTTGCGAAACACTTTCATGAGTAAGTGCTAAGACTAAGATCTGTATGTGAATCTACACAGTCTGATCCATCTATGTGTACAGGGTTTGACACTTAGTTATCTAGAGTGCACTCACAATGTATGAAATCAAGGAGTTTATGTCAAAAGTAAGAGAGTCCAAATTGACATGTTCAGGAGGACATTGTGGAAAGAAATTTCTTTTAACAAGCCAGCCATTCTTCTTTTCAACTATATTTTGTCATCAATTGAAAGATTTCTAGAAGAAGCAAGCAAGTATAATTCAGAGCTACAGATAGAGGGAGTATTTTGGATTTCAAATTTAAATATTTTATCATTTCTTGCTCAAACCCTATCTTGTTAGTACTCATTGGAATTGTCTCGACAAGAAAATTTAAATGAGTACCCACATTATAGGGTTTCATTGAGAAATAAAGATTTTAGATTGGAGTTACCCCCTCTTATCTGTACCTTTGAGTATATGTTATGTGCAAAAACTTTTGTATTGAGCAGATTTAAAATTCTGAAAAGAGAAAAATTGGAAAAGACAATGCCCTGCTTTTATCTAAAATTTTGAAAAAAATACAAAAAAAACCCACAGGGTTAAATTTATACTCACATCTAAGTTAGGATCAAAAGTATAATCTTCATAGAGTTTTTCTGCTGCAACGACAAGGTTCTGTAACAAACAAATAAGAGAAATGATAGATTATTTTGTTTTCATGAAGGAATTATTTAATTCTATACGGCTACAAATTCACCTAAAACAAGAGAGTAAAGCCAGTATTGGATCCTGCAACGTAAAAGATACAGATACAGACTCCAGCAATTTTCATGCATTCTGATTGGCTGAACAAATGATTTTTTTCACCAATGAAAACATTTTGAGTATGCATTTGTTCTGTACTACTAAGATTGCGTGTATGATTCACAAAAGATAGTCAACAATCAGGGGTTTAAGGGATGTAGGATTTGCGAGTATGAGACTCACAAATAGGCAGCCAGGATCCTTAACACTGATGTGGGTCCCAAAGACCCTTTTTGGATCAACTTTAGAAAAGAGTTTATAACAGTCTTCAATTGTTTCCTTAAGTTGAGCCCAGTAGATGTTCATGCAAATCAAATATTTTCTTTACGCCGAAACAGTGTATAGCTCCAAATTCACCTAAAGCAATATTTTTGCTTCCAAGAAATAGTCTACATCTATAAAGCAAGGACTCCCCAATCTTAACCCTTGTCATGCTGAATAAATTTTGACTAAATTTTTACATCAAAATGAAAGGGCAAAAAGCACTGAAAGTACCAACTGTAGGCCAATTTTTATTTTTAAAAATTTAATCTATTGACCATTCTTTTTTGAAATGGAGAAACAGGTGGTGTAGACTAACATCAGACTGCACATATGTGCAGGCTGATGTTTGTCTATACCTCCTTCCAAAGCAGGAATATTCCAGGTTCAGCATGACAAGGGTTAAAAAAGTACCCCTAAGATCCTAATTATTGAGCCCTTTGGACCTCAATATATATGTTGATGTGATGATGTCAGACTAGACCTCTGTACAATTTTTAAGTAATACTGGGTTGAATGTAGGGTACTTTTAACAAGTAAAAGCCGCTTTCCCACTGGCTACCAAATACCAAACTTTTGGTTAATAAATATAGTCAATCTTGCTCAAGAGACCACGTCTTTAAAGCGACAATTATTATTTAGCTAACGAGTATGCAGTGACCACTTTCAAATTCACTGTCATAAAATAAATATATCCCCCTCCCTAGGGGGTGGGGTGTGTGTGTGTGTGGGGGGGGGAGGGGGGGGTATAAGAATATCTTAAAAAGTAGATATTATTGATAAAAAAATAAATTTAAATGAATCCTATGTTATAAAATGAGGGATAGGATTTCTCTAATTCTAACTACAAAAACAAGAGGACCATGATGGTCCTATATCGCTCACCTTCGTCTCTTTGACTTCTCCATTAGCAAAATTAAATACTTGAAAGATCATTAAATGATCATTAAATTTTTCAAAGAAAAACATAACTCTATTTCTATGATCGCTGCATAAATTTCTATCCTTTTCTAAACAAGTTTCATGTGACCTTGCCAACCTTCAGACCAACTTTCATAAAGATTGGGTAATATTTGTGGCCTCTTAAAAGAAAAAAGTCATTTAGGCCCCTTTTCCCGTGATATGACATGGATCTTTCCAATTTGAAATAGAGTTAATCCTTGTGACCTAGCCATTATTCTGATCATGGTTCATGAAAATTGAATTGAATTTGTGGCTTCTAGATTGTAAACAAGAAAATTGTCATTAAGACCCTTTTCCCGTGATATGGCATGGATCCTTCCCATATTCAATAGGGTTCATCTTTGTGACCTGGCCAACATTCTGACAAAATTTCATAAAGATTGGGCCATATTTGTGGTCTCTAGAGTGTAAACAAAAATTGTCATTAAGGCCCCTTTTCCCGTGATATTGCACAGATCCTTCCCATTTTCAATAGGGATCATCCTTGTGGCTTGGCCAACATTCTGACCAAGTTTCATGAAGATTGGGCCATATTTGTGGCCTCTAAAGAGTAAACAAGAAAATTGTCATTAAGGCCCCATTTCCCATGATATGGCACAGATCCTTCCCATTTTCAATAGGGTTAATCCTTGTGACCTGGCCAACATTCTGACCAAGTTTCATGAAGATTGGGCCATATTTGTGGCCTCTAGAGTGTAAACAAAAAGATTGTCATTAAGGCCCCTTTTCCCGTGATATGGCACAGATCCTTCTCATTTTCAATAGGGATCATCCTTGTGGCTTGGCCAACCTTCTGACCAAATTTCATAAAGATTGGGCCATATTTGTGGCCTCTTGAGTATAAACAAGAAAATTGTCATTATGGCCCCTTTTCCCGTGATATGGCAAGGATCCTTCCCATTTTCAATAGGGTTAATCCTTGTGGCTTGGCCAACCTTCTGACCAAGTTTCATTAAGGTTGGGCCATATTTGTGGCCTCTAGAGTTTAAACAAAAAGATTGTCATTAAGGCCCCATTTCCTGTGATATGGCACAGATCCTTCTCATTTTCAATAGGGATCATCCTTGTGGCTTGGCCAACCTTCTGACCAAATTTCATAAAGATTGGGCCATATTTGTGGCCTCTAGAGTGTAAACAAGAAAATTGTCATTATGGCCCCTTTTCCCGTGATATGGCAAGGATCCTTCTCATTTTCAATAGGGTTAATCCTTGTGACCTGGCCAACATTCTGACCAAGTTTCATGAAGATTGGGCCATATTTGTGGCCTCTATAGTGTAAACAAAAAAATGTCATTAAGGCCCCTTTTCCCGTGATATGGCACAGATCCCTCCCATTTTCGATAGGGATCATCCTTGCGGCTTGGCCAATCTTCTGACCAAATTTCATAAAGATTGGGCAATATTTGTGGCCTCTAGATTGTAAACAAGAAAATTGTCATTATGGCCCCTTTTCCCCTGATATGGCACGGATCCTTCCCATTTTCAATAGGGTTCATCCTTGTGACCTGGCCAACATTCTGACCAAGTTTTATGAAGATCTGGCCATATTTGTGGCCTCTAGAGTGTAAACACTAAGATTGTTGACGCCGGACGACGGACGACACACGACGGACATTCAATGATCACAAAAGCTCACCTTGAGCACGATGTGCTCAGGTGAGCTAAAAATCAATGTGACAAAGGCCCAAAGGCCCATTCCTTGACTAAAACAATATGATATTTGAGAATTCAATGTGACTAAGGCCCATGGTTTAGGTTAAAGGGAAAAAAGTGAAAATGACACCATTTTTACTTTGATAGATATTTTGCTTGTGAAAATGGGTTCTGCTACACAAAAGAAACTTGCTAATGTTTTGTAAAGCTTCCATGAACATTTATTCAGATAGATTTAGTAGAAATAATATCAAAATTGAAACTGAATGGGTATAAATCATAATGCAAGACAAATTTTGTCTATGCTGCACAATATTGGTGACTTATAAAATTATTATCCTGTTTTAATATCAATTATTCAAAAGACTTTTGGCAAATGATATTAAGGTAATTAGGAAAAAATGTGCTAACAATATAATATTGTCAATGTTGTTTTTTTAAATGTCATAACTGCAGCTTGATCAAAGAAAGAATTCATTGTTTTCTGTTAAATAGGATAAAAGATAGATATTGTTCTAAATATATAGCAGAAGATTAATATCTCTCTTTATAGCAAAATATAGACATAATGTCATAAACAGAACATAAATTGACTGACAATCAGAGTGGATTATTTAGAAAGACAGAAAAAACTATTACATAGCGCAATAAACCACAGACATATTAACTATCCCACAGGGAAGCCATTTTTGAAAAATAAAAAACAGACAAGATGCTCATTATAGCGTACCAAATGTCATATAACGCTCATCAAAGAGATAAAACTGTCTAGATTTTTCCTCATCTTTTATTTTTGGTCAGTAAAATAATGGAAGGCCATGATTTTCTTTGTTCTATTACAAAATATTCCCGACCCCCTTTAGGCATTGCTTCATTAAAATATCATTAACCATCTTACAGTTTATGGCACATTCCTACTATACACATCCTTTGGTAGACAGCTTAGATTAACCCTTTGCTGTTTAATCCCTGCTTTATACGTGCCTGTGATTTTATGATTGAGAAAACATCGTGAAACAAGAGTGCCATCGTCACAAAATACGCCGCCACTTTGCTGCTGTTTCACAAAAATAATTGTAGACACTACTTATTTTGACAGAACCAAATTGAAAATGACCAAGTTTCATTTAAATCAAGACAAAAAGTTTGGAGGAGTTGCCTTCACAAGGCTGCAATTTCAATAAGCCCTAGTTTTAAGTTTTAAGTTTTAAGGGGGCATAATTCAGGGAAATAAATGAGCCATAAAATCCTTGATCCATGTACATCTACAAATTATGGTGATGACATTGACCAAGTTTCATTTAAATAAAGACAAAAAAGTAAGGAGGAGTTGTGTTCAAAAGGCTGCAATTTCAATAAGCCCTAGCTACTAAGTTTTAAGGGAGCATAGTTTAGGGTAAAATTAATGAACCATAAAATCCTTACTTCATGCTCATCTACCAATTTCAGTTATTACATCCACCAAGTTTCATTTAGATCCAGCCAGAAACTTAGGAAGAGTTGCATTCACAAGGCTGCAATTCCAATAAGCCCCAGAGACTAAATTTTAAGGGGGCATAACTGAGGCAATAAGCCCCAGAGACTAAGTTTTTAAGGGGCATAACTCAGGCAAAAGGGGCATAACTCAGGCAAAAATCAATGAACCATAAAATCCTTCCTTCATGCACATCTACCTATTGAGGTGATAACATTGACCAAGTTTCAAGAAGATCCAGCCAGAAACTTAGGGGGAGTTGCATTCACAAGAAAAATGGACCCAGAGATTAAGTTTTTAAGGGGCATAACTCAGGCAAAAATCAACGAACGGTAAAATCCTTCCTTCATGCACATCTACCAATTGAGGTGATTACATTGACCAAGTTTCAAGAAGATCCAGCCAGAAACTTAGAAGGAGTTGCATTGACTAGAAAAGTGGACCCAGAAACTAAGTTATCAAGGGGCATAACTCAGGCAAAAATCAACAAACCGTAAAACCCTTCCTTCATGCACATCTACCAATTGAGGTGATTACATTGACCAAGTTTCAAGAAGATCCAGCCAGAAACTTAGGGGGAGTTGCGTTGACAAGAAAAGTGGACCCAGAAACTAAGTTATCAAGGGGCATAACTCAGGCAAAACTCAACGAACCGTAAAATCCTTCCTTCATGCACATCTACCAATTGAGGTGATTACATTGACAAAGTTTCAAGAAGATCCAGCCAGAAGTATAGGAGGAGTTGCGTTGACAAGAAAAGTGGACGGACGTACGGACGGACGTACGTACGGACGGACATACGGACGGACAGACGGAGAAGATGACGCCAATATACGTCCGCCTCCGGCCACGTATAAAAAAGAAGAAATGGCTTCTGACAAGCAATTCCTTCTTTTTCTACACTATTTTCTACCCTACTGAATGGTTTTTTTTTCAAATTAAATCCACTTTAAATTTTCGTCTGCAAAAACCTTTGAATTTGGACAGGTCCAAAATTTAGAAAAACAGGAAAGTGTTAAGCTAAGACTGCCTCTTGAACAGTTAGCTTGGAAATGTGCTTCTATTTTTGAGCAACTTTTCAATTCTACTAGCGTATTAAACCTTCGTTAATGTTGTACTTTATACAGCGAGGAAAAATTGAACTTCATTTATTGAGCAATTTTTCAATTCTACTTTCATTTGTTTTGACTAAACAAACATCTTATAGATAGATTTTGCATGGTGAGCCGTGAAATCAACTTTTGACTGTTAGATTCTCATGCCATTTGTTTGAAATAGATTAAACAGGTTTAAATAGCTCATTACAAACATTTAAAATTAACCCAACATTAAACATGTTATTGCTTGTCTTACAACATAAGGTTCACTCAAACATGTACTTTGATATTGCAGTGAAGGGATCAGGTTAAATTCCTATCATTTGCTTTTTTAAGAAACCCGATATACCTATGGTAATGGACTCGGTGCCTTGGTCAGAGCTCAGTTTGAAAATACACCTATAGTATGCTGTACTTACATCGAGGGCAGAAACTCTATCTTTGAGCAATTTTTCAATTCTACTAGCTAAACCTTCAATAATGTCATCCCCCTTCTCTTCTGTTAAGTGAGATGAAATGGCATATTTCTGAAATACGATAATAAAACAAATTACAGAACTATATAAAATTATTTAGCTGGTTAATTTTTTAACCCTTTGCTGTTTAATCCCTGCTTTTTACGTGCTTTTGATTTTATGATTGAGAAAACATTGTGAAAAAAAGAAGAAATTGCTACTGAATGGTTATTTTTCAAATCAAATCCACTCTAAATTTTCGTCTGCAAAACCTTTGAATTTGGACAGGTCCAAAATTTTGTAAAACAGGAAAGGGTTAAAGAAAGATCACACAAAGTTGATGTCTAGAGGTACAGATAAGAGGGGGGTAAAGCCAGCCTAAAACCTTTTTTTCTCAATGAAACCATATGTTGTGGGTACTCATCTGGATTGTCTTGATGAGAAGATTCTAATGCATAACTACAATTTAGGATTATTGTAAGTAAAGTTGGAATAACTTTATTTGAAATCCAAAATTCCTCCTCTATCTGAATAGCTCTGGATGCCAATGGGGATATTACTTAATTGGCTGCAGCTGCTTAATAGTGAACGTCTAAGGAAAAAAAGCAGCATAATTGTGTCAAGTTTCAGGCTATTTGACCTTGACACTGTCTAGAAATTTATTTCAATTAGCACATTTATGAATTAATTACAATGGATAATTTTAGAATTGTGCCAAATGATTTTGGAAACTATCAATAAACTTTAGAAATATGCACTTGATAACCTAAAAAATATTTCATAATTTTGCCTTGAACTGAGACATTGACCATTGGGCAACATATGCTGAATTATATAGAATCTTTCAATATACTGGAAAGATATGCCATCAGATAAGCTTAATTTGATTATTTCAATGTTTGACCTTGAGCTGTGACCTTGATGGTATATATAGAATTTTGTATCAAATAACACATTTGCTAACAATGAAGAACAATTGTGCCAAATTATTTTGAAATCCAAATGAAGAAGTAGATCTATACAATGCTCCTGACGATCTCTGATAGATGACCTGATGAAATCATGTAATTACAAACTTTTATACATATAGACTGACTTGTTATATGGACAACTTATACACACTACCAGAAGACCTGATAAAACACCAAGAATACAAAATGAGCCCACTTCAATTTAAATTCATACAATTGACAGGCGCCGTAGCTAACCTATAAAGAATGCAGATTCAAAACAATCTAGTGGGAATCGGGGGTCTCCCCCCTCCCCCATTGAAAATTTTGAAATAAATGGTGCAATTTGGTGCGTTTTGGGGCCTCCAGAGAGCTTTCTTGATCAACAAAAATCCATTTATTTTAAGATAGAAATGGAGATGAATAGCACTTCTGTATATGAAAAAAATGACGAGCATTGAGTTTACCAGAAATGTTGGTTTTTTCATAAAAATGTATCCATATAACTAATCAACCAAGAAGGATCTATTTCAAAAATGCGAGTAATAAGACAAATGCACCAGAATTTTCACATTTGCATCATGAATTCGCTGATTCAGGCTGGTTAGTTCAAAATGTTGTCAGTCTCGCTAGAATCGTTTGAAAGACAACATTGTCATTACTCAACAAACAGACCGTCGGAAACAAATAAAGACACGGAATACATAGTAACATTTTAGTTATAATTGCCCCTTTTCTGTCGCTGATTTGGCTGATGATTTCTCATCGTTGATGTGAACGTTTGTTTGCATTTTAAAAAATACTACGGTATAGTGTATGATTTAGGCTATATAATTTATAAAGTATTCAGTGTGGTAATTTTCAGATCTGGCGAACACGGCTAAATTTCAAACAGCATTTTTATGCCCCTGTATTGAAAGATCGGGGGCATGTTGTTTTACTGTTGTTCGTCTGTCTGTCTGTCAATCTGTCTGTCTGCAAAACTTAATCAATAAACTTAACATTGCCAATAACTTCAAGTCTATTCAACATACAATGCTCATATTTGGTATGATGATAGATCTCAATGATAGACATTTGCTGGTACCAAGGTCAAGGTCATGTGACAAGGTCAAGGTCATCTGTCAAGGTCAATTGTTTTAAAAAAATGTCGTCATGGGGCTTTCGTATTTCACATACACATCTTGTATTTACTAATTTTTTTTGTCAAAATTATGTGGATTCAGCTGCGTACTCGCATATAGGCAGCTACGCGCCTGATTGTATTTTTAAAAATACAAGTACAGAATCCTCTCAGTTGACCATATTAAAAATTCCATTTGAAGCTAGTGCCTGCAGTAGTTTGTGGTTAAATAATGTTGTTAATGGTCACCTTAAAGGTTGTTTTAGTGGCTAGCTTATTCACACTACCCACCAAGAATGGGCAATTGCCTTTATTTGTCAGTCATTAATGATGCCTTGTTAGAGATCAGGTGGCGAAACTAGCTATTTGTCTGTTAAAGTCCTGCCCCCGAATCCAGATAAAAACACTTGCAAACGTTCGAGAACTGGTACCCGCTTTGCACGTACTAACGTGCAAAGTCGGTTACCAGTTCTCAAACGATCGGAAACGATGTTTAAGTCGGCTTGAATACTCGAAGTAGGCCTAGATCATATTATATTAGACTGGTGTAAGCAAGTGATCTAGCAAACCTAGTAGATCTGACTTACCGCCGAGATGAAATCTATGGCTGTCACATTTTCACTGAACAAGGTTAGACGTCTGCTTAACGTGTCGGACCATTTCCAGACTCTGAAATAGACGGAAAACATTGTCAAACTAGGGTTTAAGCGTTAGTGGTCTATCAAATCGTGGTATCTACAGCTATGCGACCGTTTATGTCACCAAACTGTGTGTTCTCAAGCTATGGATTTTGTAGACACGCGCCGAAAATCATCGAGTCTAATGCGCATGCTCAGTGTCGGTTTCTGTAGAAAAAAATTATGGCGCCAAATTTTCAAAAAATGATGACGATAGCTGGCGAGAATTTAAATCACCATTATGGCGATTTTGTTTTCATAAAATAATAACATTAAAAAAAAGCAAATCTTCCAATTCTTATAGATTTAGATCCAGATATAGATCGATACGTTGGGGCCCGAATTTAACATCTTACCTCCATATCGACCAATATTATAAATATAACATATGTGGCCTGTCATGCAGAAAGGAACCATTTTAGAAGTGCGAAAATTTCGACTCTGGTCAGACTGGACAACTTGTCAAAATCGAAGATAAAAACGTTCCTAAAAGTATGAGAAATCACTTTTTCCCTTTTTACATAAATCCATGAATGTAGGGTAAAAGATTAAAGGGGAAAATGTGTCAGTCGGAATGAATTGTTCCTAGATTCATTTGTTGAGATGGAAATTAAAGAACAATTCCCGAGATTTTTGTCAATTATGGTATTGGATTCCCCATTTTCCACACTTAATCAACAGATTGAAAGACCTGTGTCCCAATTCAACCCCATCTGAAAAGAATCCACTCTCAATGATGAGAAAAATGCAACAGATCCGAGGACGTATAACTGCCATTACGCAAATTACGCAATGCGTATTACAAATAAATCCTCTTTCGAAAAATATCCTTGATGAATGATCAAAACATCGTAACTACAGTTTATTCAAGCTGTATTTACGATATATTGACCATTCATAAAAAGCACAAATCATAAAAAAGGAGATGGGTGGAGGGTATTTACCTTTGGTCAAAGACCAGGTATCACCTTCATCCTATATATTCTTTGGTTGTCGCCTTCTGAGTGCTTATAAATTTAAAAAATCATATTTACGCCTATGAGATCTAGTGAAAGGTCGGTATCAATGAATTTCGTTGGGCCTAAAAAAAACTTGATATTATATTCGTTTTGAATGATTCGAATATGGGGTCAAATTGTATTTGTTAATTAAAACCCCAGTGACGGATCGATCCAGAAGGGGTTAGGGGACTTGACTACTAGAATAGAGTAATTCTAGAAGACAAATTCAATCAAAATTTATCAGACGAGGGAAACGACCATAGCATGCTGGGTTTATTATTCCATATTTATATAAAGGGTGATCGATCTTTGTGGAACAAAACATGTTGTTTTAATAACAATATCATGCAGGTTTCTTGGATATTGTTTCTAGGAAATTGAATATGCATCTCAAGGGACCCGTTACCTTGTATCTCTTTTATGTATTATTTTTATGGAATAAATACCATCCGCGCCACCATTAACCCTTTCCTGTTTTACAAAATTTTGGACCTGCCCAAATTCAAAGGTTTTGCAGACGAAAATTTAAAGTGGATTTTTAATTGAAAAATAAACAATCAGTAGGGTATAAAAAAATGTGGAAAAAGAAGAAATTGCTTGTCAGAAGCAATTTCTTCTTTTTTCACAATGTTTTCTCAATCATAAAATCACAGGCACGTAACAAGCAGTGACTAAACAGCAAAGATTTAAAGAAGATATATATTACTAACACAGTGGTTTTGTGTAGCGTATCTTTAGTGGGCTACCAGATTGACCTATCTACTTAAGGTAGTGGAACCGTAATAGATCCGCAACATTTCGGCACTCACGAACTTTCACAATGTTGACCAAGGTTTCCTAATGAAAATCAATAGGAAACCTCGGTTTACACTGTTAAAGTTCATTACTTCCCAAACGTTGCGGAACTATTACGGGTCCACTACCTTAAGCTATAAATAAGACATGTTGGTTGCCCAAAGGTCTTTTAATGGCTCGTATAATTATTGGCATGGACCTTTTTCGAAGAATAGCGTGTACAATTAGCCACGATGCCAAGGAAATCAGCTACCAGTACCTACTGTAGTTTACTATTCTTGAGTCAAATCAATCGCCAGCATGATCATTGCTGAGACATATTAATTAACATTGGTATTTTATAGTAAATCGTTGTCAAGCATGTCCAAAAAAGATGTTCATTTTATTTTCCGAAGTGCCGCCTTATGTAAAAAGTCAAATTATTCGATATCATCTTCAGTGCTTAAGAATCTGAATTCCACAAACAATATAATAATACATGTATCTATGTACATATCATATGGATGTAGCGAACAGCGACCCATATATCAGCATGTATAAAGCAACATTAACGTTACTTTAAGTTATTAATTGTAAAAGTGAAAGTAGACCAATAAAAATCAGCGTGTATGTACAAAAATTAGCGTGTATGTACAGCAATAGACTAAATAGTTAATAATTGCCAGAAATGTCTGGAAAAGATGTTCATTTGATGTCCCCTAGTGTCTCCCTAATGAAGAGTCACCCGTCAAATTTTTTGGAAACATTAAATGTGAAAAAAATATCCAATTACTAAAATAAATTCAGCATCTATACTTCAAATTAGGCCTAGATGTATATGATGGATGTTACGTCAAAATAAATAGTGTGTATTCAGCAATCATTTAATTCTAGATGTGTCCTACAAGTTTCGTGCATTCTCATCGGCTGAAATTTCTTTTTCCCCCAAATTTTGAGTACGCAGCAGTTTTGAAAGCTTCCACAAAAAGTAGTCCCGTAAGAAATCTTTTTATTTAGACTTCGTGATATAAGATTATGAGATATGAACATAATATTTGTTGATTTCATAGAGGAAGGGAACTAAAAACCTCATCACACTCATTTATGAATCCTCTCCGCGTAGTCATACAGTGTAATTACATGTACTTTTTTAGTTTTATATCTCAATGAAACCAACAAATACTTTCTTCATTTCTTAAATACGAGTACACTAAATGGTTAGTCATTGTCAAGAATATACATAGTGTAAATGTTTACTTGATGGTGTTAAGTGTCGCTCTATTGTAAAATCAAAAGTCAAATTACACAATTGTTGGTATGATAAATGATGCAAGATCTGAATGTTAAAACGCTTTCAATATCATTCTATACTTCAAATTAAACTTAAATTAAAATAAAAGCTTCCGGCGATTATCTTTATCAAGAAGATAAGAGGAAAAAGTGAACTCTGATTCGTTCAAAAAATAAAGATATGGCAAAAAACAACAACAACAACAACAACAACAAAAAAAAACAAAAAAAAAACATAAAACAAGCGTGTATTCAGCAGAATACTTTTAAAATAGTTTATTGTCGTCTGGGTTGTCTTGAAAATAGAGGACATTGAATGAGTGGTCATGGAATACCGAATTTATTAAACGAGTCATCTATAAACAGATAAAAACGAGGCAACGCCGAGATTTTATCTGTTTATAGATGACGAGCTTAATAAATTCGGTATTTGATGAGCACGAATTTTATATTCTATTTATAATATACCCCTATTTTTTGCGAAAAATCGTCAGAATTATTAAAATTCGGCATTTCAATTTTCCGCGAAACAAATAACGTCGTTTAAAACTGACGTCACAATATGTACATTATGACGTCATTTACGCGGTTACAAAATAGCGTTGCTATTCGCACTGAGCTCATTTGCATAGTTATTCCACTTGTGTAATAACACTCGTGTAATATCAAAAATAGTCAACGGCTTTATTTCACTACCGCGACGTAGGTCATATTATAAAATAGTTTATTGTCGTCTAGGTTGTCTTGAAAAGATCTTTATTTGATGTTCACCAGTGTCTCCAAATTAAAGAGTCAAAGTCTATTATTTGCTCAACATGATCAGTACAAAAATATCGTATCCAGAAACTGACCACAACATTTCGACATCTATAATTTGAATATTATGGATATGGAGAAAGGAAATATGCCTACATAAAATCAGCATGTATACACCAATAGACTAAATAGTTTTAAAGTCATTGTCAGAAATGAAAAAAAATCATTTGATGTTCCCTTGTGTCTCCAAATTAAAGAGTAAAAGGGCAATTATTTACTTGCATGTTTTGAAAATGCTATAGTATCTAAAAATTTCATAATCGATTCTGAAAACTACAATCTATAAGGATATGGTGAAGGGACACGCATAAAATCAGCGTGTATGTACAGCAATAGACTAAATAGTTAATCATTGTCAGAAATGTCTGGAAAAGATGTTCATTTGATGTTCCCTGGTGTCTCCCTATTGAAGAGTCATCCGTCAACATGTTCGTTAGCATATCCGGCGTTGAATCGTCTAAATATAAAAGCGCATAAGCGAATGCACATACTATAGAAAACTTTCAATGGGATTTCTGTCTGTCGTTTTATATTGGTGTCTAGAAAAGAATCTAGATGTCAAATTTGTCATTGTAAATGTTATCAAAGAAGAGCGTTTGAGAGCCTTCGACAACGTAAATTCTTATACCTTGTCGAACTGTCTAATTCTCTGTTGCAGTTTACTTTTCGGGTTTTTTTTCTGAAATATATATTTAGCAAATTCCGTGAACGCCAAAACTGGTTTGCCTTTCTGAATGGATGAATGGATTGATTTGCAAATCTGTATATTATTATTATTATAAATACACGTATAACATTTGTTGTACATCAATTTTCACTCAGAAAAAACATTCGTGGTTTATACTGTATTTTTACAACATTATAAATTTTGAATTTACATGTTATTGTTTATCTCAAATTTCAGATAATATGATATCAACAACTAATCGCTTTTAACTGCATCCTATACAGAGGGAAGGTAAATTATTCAAGTACCGCGCGATACATTTCGTGAAAGAGCTGAAAATGGGACAAGGCACAATTTATCTGGCTTGAGACACCTATGGACTAGCAGTTTCTATTAATATCAAACTACTGAAGAAGGAAAAAATGCAACGTTTTGTGGCAAAACTTCTCAACCCAACATCAAAGGCGGATGTAAGCTACATTCATGTCAATAATCAAATCACGTTCGCATTTGCAGAGCAAATAATCCAGATGACGAGTTAATGCTGCAGACGACAGGAACATTTATAACGAGACGGAACCAGATTAGACGGCATCGAATGTGATGTTTTTATTGGTTGAAATATGCAGTAAAACCAAATAAGCCATTGCGTGCAATTTAAAAGTTTTATATGTGCGCGATATTGACAGTCAAGGGGCCACCTTATTTCTCGCCCGAACGGGTCCCGTTTTTGTTGTTTTTCAGTCGGGCCACAATAAGAAACCAGCCATGTGTTCAGGATTTAAAAGCGTTTCATGAGCGCTTTCAGAGGTTACCCCGCTTTGCACGTGCACACACGTGCAAAGCGAGGTATCATTTCGAAAGCGCTTCGCTAACGTTTTCATCCAGAATGCAGGGTAGCTCTATGACCCAGCTGGCAAGAAACTAGTAGTTTCTATAATATCAAACAATTGAAGAAGGGGAAAAAAGCAACGTTTTGTGGCAAAACTTCTCAACCCAACATCAAAGGCGAGATATAAGCTACATTCATGTCAATAATCAAATCACGTTCGAGTTTGCAGAGCAAATAATCCAGATGCACACACGTGCAAAGCGAGGTATCATTTCGAAAGCGCTTCGCTAACGTTTTCATCCAGAATGCAGGGTAGCTCTATGATCCAGCTGGCAAGAAACTAGTAGTTTCTATAATATCAAACTACTGAAGAAGGGGAAAAAAGCAACGTTTTGTGGCAAAACTTCTCAACCCAACATCAAAGGCGAGATGTAAGCTACATTCATGTCAATAATCAAATCACGTTCGAGTTTGCAGAGCAAATAATCCAGATGACGAGTTAATGCTGCAGACGACAGGAACATTTATATCGAGACGGAACAGGATTAGTCGGCATTAGATATGATGTCTGTTGGTTGAAATATACAATCAAACTAAATAAGCGTTCGCGTGCCATTTTTACGTTGTATATGTGCAATATTGACAGTCAAAGCTACCTAGACCGCCAAGCAGCATATTAAAGATACATGTATTTTCTGAATGTAAACAGGAAATTTACGTGAGATGTTACAGTTATTAATATCATGAGATTGACAATTATTCCGATTAAAACCATTTAAAATCATTCACTCAGCGCTCCATTCATTCATTCCAAACACTCACTCAAACTAATCAAAAACGATCCAAAATCACCAATTATGATAAGATCAACATATACATTCAAAATATAAATCGCGAGAAAAAACAAGACAACATTTTCCTTATTTGATTAAATTTTGTAAACGTCTGATTGGTTTGCTAAAACATAGAAGCAATTTTTAGAACTTTTATTAATGGGCATATTTCATCAAAGGGAAGTGATGAATAGTGCTAATTTTGTTCAAAATTTGCTTACATCCCCTGAATTTCCCTCAAAACTTGCACTACACATTCATTCACTTTCATCCCAAAATCATTTCAAAATAATTCATCTTGCCAATTTTACAATGTTCTCAACTGTGCATGTATCTATTGACCGCATAGTTAAGACCTTGATCAGACTGTGTGGCTCTTGGTCTTGATTCTGCGTTCTTGTGAAATTGCTGAAAACTTCACGCACATGCTCATTTTCAGAGATGCTTTTACACTGGTCCGGATTAAGTGTAGTTGTAGAAAACAATACAATAAACGTTTACATTAAAAAAATTTCATTACAGTAAAATGTGTACAAAATAATTTGAACAGATGGAGGTCTTTTCTTTGTCATAGATATTCTTCAATTTTTATATTCAATGCTAGCCTATACATTAATAATTCGAAACTTGAACACCGGTGAAAATCAGAGAATTTCCAGTCAAATCTCATTTCAAAATTTCCACCACAAAAATATAGTCGTAGACATCTGGAAAAAAAGAAGTAAAAAATCAGCAAAATCCAGCATAATTTCTACCACACTATTAAAACCTAATTATTGTCTGCATCAAAGCATTTTTTCTAGTTTGTAAAAGGAAAATGAATAAAAAAAAAGATATCGAGGTTTATCTAAGACAGCAGGGAGATGTAAACAAGTGCATTCAAGAAGTTGAAAAAACTTAATTACGACCGGGGGCCATTTTTGAAATTCTGTTTTTTGTTTCCGTACTTGACAAATAAAGGTCTCAATGTCCTTGTTGTCTGTTGAAGTTAATTAAAGGCTTACTTGAAGTGCCTCATAGCCTTTCCTCGAAAAGTCGCTTGGATTTGACGACCAAAAGATATCGATGGCTCAGCGCAAAAAAGTTGTAACTGCCTATATCATCGATATGTATGAACGGTAAGAATTCGTTACAATTTTTTCTGAATAGAGGTATTTCACGTAATTATCTCCCTTGCGTACTCTCCAGTCAAATTTACATAACAATGCAAACGAGGGGGCGTCCTTCTTTTCTCCACTCTTTATTTCATTGAAATTTATCCGAATAAATCAGTCGATTTCAACTATTAATAAAATAGATCATTAATCTTTTATAATTCAAACCAATACTTAAATGTCATTAGAAACTATTTCGACCGCTTTTAGTAATTTTTATGTTTAAATATTGACAAATATTGACGTTTGATTTTAGTTGGGTGGAATGAATTACAGATGTAACTCTTCAGAGTTTATCCACTTGATGAATTTATATTTGGTCGAAACTGATATCCTTCATTGAAAATCTACCGTTTTGAGAAATCACTTCAATATGAGTTTGTATGGATTTCTTTCATTTTGACTAATCACTTTCATTATTTCAATACTAGAACTAGTCATTGTTCGTCACAAATCAATCGTAATTGATTAACAAAAAAATACAAAAAAAAAAAAAAGATTAAAATAAAGAGATAATAAAAACAGACAACAAAAACGGCAGACGACAGAATGCAAATTCGACACATGTTTTTTTTTTTCTCTCTCTCTAACGAAAAATAAAAAAAAAACGAAACCATATCGAGAGTGAAAGATAATGTGAAAAGGGGAGAAATAGCTCCACCGTAGGTTTATTATTACGAGTTGCTATTCCAATTTTAATAATTATTTAAATTTGAACACATACTTACATTGAGAAGGGCTTTTAAATACATTGAAAACGTGCATTCGCTGTTTCGAAATTAAAGATATGTAGTCACTTGATTTCTTTTCGTACAGCCTTTTTTTTAACACTCACCTCTTACGAATCCAATTAATTTTCCAAATTCATGAATTATTGAACGCATTATTTAGATACCCCTTTTATGGATATATATTGATCTTGAAGATGTGATAGAAGTTAAATACGATTACGTAATACCATATGTCACATACGACGCTTGTTTGTCACCGGTACATTGTTTATTTAGCGCACGTGTTGTAACTTATAACTGCTGCCTTAGTGTTTTACCGCTCTTTGATCTGGGGTCTATGGCATATTGAAAAACCCTTTCTTAAATCATAAACAAACATGAAGATTAAATTCAGCCCTACATCTTTTAACGCTTAAGTTTTATCAAGCAATATGAAAAACAACAGTGCTGCAAGGGGCTTGTGCTAAAATATTTCAACGATTCTAAATGAGTATCAGATATATGGCCCCTATACGATAAAAACATTAATCTAACTTTAACTAAGTCTGGTCTTTCTGTGCTTTTTTAAAAAAATACCACGTATTTATCTATTTAATATCATCATTAAATATTTCCTTAGTATGAACATTTCTTGTGCAAAAAAACCCCGCTGTTGTGAATAGATAACATTTTCACAAAGAAATATTAATTGCACGGTCAAAATACATTGTAATACATAGGTCTAGTTTTCCTCAATCATGATTCACAGAGTGAAAGATCGTCAATGTGTTGGTTTCACTTTTCTCTTTGCCACGAAGTTTCAACAGCGCAATATCACAAACAATCTATGAAACGAGGTGGCGTATTTGGTTGGATTATTCGCTCAACGATTTATTTTATTTTTTATAATTACTTTTTGCAAGAATACATTTCCTTGTCTCAGTGTGTTAAGATGTGATGGTAATAATGTTTTATACAAAGAAATTACTATATAAAGAAATGATTGAGAAGGCTACATATTTTTTTTTAAGTAATACATGTATTGGTATTTTAATGAAAAGAGCGAAATAAATGATAAGATCTGAATAAAAAAAAAGAATAATATACGAATAAATATAATTCAAAGGCAAACTTTGATGACAAAATTAAAAAAAAAGGTCAGTACATTATTACAAACAAGAAATACAAAATACTTCTCCATAGGTCAGGAACGCGAAATAGAGTTAGATTAATATAAGTTAATCAAAAGCAAAAAATAGAAAAATGACAAAAATAAGCATGAAGAATTAAAGCATTAAAACTACATTCTAATTATGTGTAAAAATAACTTTGATTTCGTTAATAACGAGGAGTACTTTGTGGTTTAAAATACATTATTTTTCTATAAACTATTTCTGTACTAAAATGACAATGCCCCCTCGTTTGTATAAGGGGCGGAGTCGACAGATTTCCGCGCATGCGTAGACTTATGTGAAATAGGTCTATTGATAAATTCATTGAGGTGACATAAGTAACAACAAAACTTAGTCCGTTATAAAAGTGCACAATGGCTTTATTTGGAAAACAATAGAATTACCCATTTCTTCTTGAATCAATATACATACATGTATGCAAATGTTAATCGCTGGAATACTTTATTATTTATTCAATATTGTACGATTAGATATTTTATTCAAAAGTGGATATGTTAAAACAAGTCTTGTGCTATGAGATAGACCCTTTCTGACTTTTTGTTTAAATGCCTCGGAAACCGCATAATTTCATAGCCCATTGTGTGGTGAATGATATTGTCGACACCGTAAGAAATACACCAAGATCGGTAGGTCCAATGGCGTTTGTAAAATCGTGCAATCGTTGTAGTGTAATATTAGTACTTATACGCACTGAAAGGGAAACAGCGCGATTTTAAGGTGCCGGCAACGTCTTTGTGCGCTCCATGAGTCCCGTAAACCTATTTCAAAATAGGATATTAAAAGAAAAATCAATTTCGAATATATGCGTTGCTCTCATTGCTGTTCTTCTGTAGACGGTCAATGTAATAAACATCACCGAGATGTCATCCTACTAATGGATATTATAAATCTTTTGTATCTCTTGATTGTTATTACTTCATTTTCGTCATTCCTGACAATGTCTTATAATATCACGGAAATAGAGGTCAGCACGGTCATAGTTAATTCCGAGGTTCGCAGCAATAGAAAATGTTTTAGAGCATATATTCGGCACGATTAGGCTGGAAGACATCAATCACAAGTTTTCTTGTATATTCATACGTATATTTTATACATACGTAATAAAGGATTTTATAAAGAATTATATTTGGTTTAAACCTCTTTATTTTACATCGATTGGGAAACAAGTTCTTACAACTTAGATTAATCCCTCTCGATTCTGCTTCCTGGAAAATATACCAGTACTCGCGCCGAATGTGTGGGCCAATGAAAGAACCAAGATCGATAGCCGCCCCGGGGAATCGAACTCAGGACCTTTGGGTCAAGAGACCGACGCTCTACCTCTAGACCACGGACACCACCACTGAGCAAAAAGAGAAAAAAAAAACGCTTTTGAAAATCCAAATTTTCAATTCTGTTGTTTAAATATGCAGTGCGAAAATTTTTGTTTTAAAATACCGTAAAAAATCTACTAGAGCCCCATGCTCAAACAATCCCCCCCCCCTTTTCGGAGTTTGAAATCGACCATTTTTAATGTGATTTAATAAAATCTTGAAGCCTCTATTAACTCATACCCACAAAATCAAGGTCACCAAAACTTCAACAGAGGTTTTATGTCTCTTTTCCCTAATCGAATCGTATTTTTTGCGCGGGTTAAATTTATTTTTCGCCATTTTTGCACCGCCTATACAGATATAGATGGCTCACCGCGAAACAGTTGTAACTGACTATATGTTTAAAGGCAGTTACAACTGTTTCGCACTGTGGTATCGATATGTAGCGTAGCCTCTAAAAAGGTTCATCCCTTCAAAGTGGAAATACGATTAGAACCCCAAGGTTCTATTAGAGATTTTATGATAAATCGGTATAACTTCATGAATCTTGAAGTAGGCTCTTGAAGTTCTACTAAAGTTTGAACAACTTTAAAATAATTTTTAGCTAAACTTATTATTGAATTAACGTCACTTTCAAATGGAATTGATAACAAGTTTTGTTAAAACTTTGTATTTGACAGTCTGTAAACGGGTTTTCGATGACGTTAAACTTTGAACCCCCCCCCCCCCCCCAATTTTAAGTGTTGAAACGATTCTAAGCAAAAAAGGAGGAAAGTTTCTGACAGAGAGACCTGTGGCACGACACCAGCGACGCCACGTTGGAACGGCCATGAGATAATATAAGGCCATTTTCCTGTGCAAGATTTCAACAACAGCATTCACAAATATAGAGATTTGTTTTCAATGTTCCGTAATGGACAACCATGGAACATGCAATTATTTCTTTATTTCGTTGAAAACATTTTTGGGCGTAGCTCGTCTTTAGTGATGTTCTTTGGCAGAACGGCTAACAAGAGAGAAATATTTGGTACATGTATAAGTGGTTTGTGACCTTAAATTATTAAATATAATTAAACTGTAGAACAATTCCTACCGGGATTTTTGAAGTGATATTTAAAAAAAAATAAGTTCAGTATTGATCTTTGAATAGATCTTCATGTATTAGAATACTTGAATTTAGAAAAAAAATCGAAATATCTTGAAATCCCATGGTTTGGCGATGGTGGCAAAATGGAATCATATTCGCATTCCATTAAGATTCACCTTTCGGTACTAGTGTGTGTTCCAAATATTTAAAAGTCGCACTTTAACACAGCTTCCATACTCACAACAAACCCTTAATAGTTGTTATAGAAATAACTTCCATAAACACAAGAAAAGGGTAAATTTCAAGAGAACGAATACAATGTATATAGTAACAAATGAATGTGGATAAGAGGGTTAAGGAGTTTAGATTTTCCGATTCAAAGAAATCGGTTTACTGAATGCATTTATCTTGGCAATAAATATCTCCCATATTCAATTTTCATGTCAGTTTTTGCGATATCCGATACAATAATAAAGCGTGATTCTCGGAAATCCGTGAACAAAGTCGGTCGGTTTGTGAAATAAGAGAAATTGTTGTTGCAAATTTGTAATAGATGCGTTTTTCTTGGAAAACCCTTGTAATGATTGTAAATATCGAGGAGTTAGACCAAATTCATAGTATGTGTCTATATGTTGTACAGACACATACTTAGTTTTGCTGTAACTCCTCGAATTAACATGACCGCTTTTCAAATGTGGCCAAAACACCATATTACAGCGATACACCGAATTACAGCAATTGCAAAGCGGAACGTTGTCGAATTGAGGATTAAAAATGGAAGAAAGACAACTAGAATAAAGTATTTCAACTTATCTATCTCCATCAAGATTCATATATTCTGAAAATGGGTTTCATTCATCCATGAAAGTTATTTTTAGTTCGCAGCTTTTTAGGAATCTTACTCATCATTTGGAAATGTTTAAACTTTTGCTTTATGACATTGGATAAAAAGATATGAGTTGAATGAATTTGAATATGAAATGGATTTTTGTTTTGACAGAAAGAATTATTTAGAATGCTTGTTAAAGCCCCCGTCCATGTTCACTAACATTTCCGAAACGCAAGACAATGGTCTTAGACGTCAATGTACACAAAAACTGGACTTTTATTATCACAAACAAGCTTGAGTTTGTCATTCCAGTATTCGGTAATGCAAATGATTATGACGTTATGATCTATACACAGGCCTTACTTAATGAATATTTATGATCCGCAACGATTTGAATACGGCTCCATTACCGATCCTGTGCGTGGGCGTATTTTACATGACCAAAATCTTATTTACATAATTTACTTTATACTGCATATTATGCGTTTCACGAAAAACCCGTTTGTACTAAATCAAGAAAAAGTATTCAAAGAATGTTCACGAAAGAGCAAATATTTACTTTAAACGCAGACTGGGGCTTTAATACGACGTGACGAACTCTAACCTTGATCAAATATCTGTTGTTATTGAAGACATCCTCTTGAATCCTGGTATTTCTATTCATCATCATAGGAGCTATCGATAAAATGGAGGGGAATAACCCTGGCAACGTTTTTGTAAGAATTATAACCCTCTTCTGTATTATCCAGCACCTGCGACGAAGCGTTGGTGCGCGCAAGAGGTGCATTTATTTTGTGAAACTTTTAATAGAAAATGCATGGTCTCTCATTCTCATCCCTAGCAAAATCTGAGTACTATAAATAATTTCGCCTTTTTTACTTTTTATGCCTTTATCAATATCTGACACCATAAATGAAGATCTATGTAGAAGGAAGCCCATTTGGGAAACACTTATTCCTTCTATATATCAATTCTGACATAAGTATCGCAATTTCCATAATTTGACCGCTTTCGAAGCTGTCTGCTCATAAAATTATGGATTCTTTTTCGTCTGCCTACATAGATAAAGTTAAACTTGCTGGTAAGGGTTTAGTCAACTTGATTGGGTAATTAACTAAAAGAAGAAGAAAGTAGTAGATACATTGTAATTGGTTCATATAATTATCGAATTCATCTGATCTAATTGCACATGCTGATACTAGGCTAGTAGGTTTTTTCCACCTCTTTATTTCTTCTAGAGTAAAAAGTCTGGTTGGGTTATTTTCGGCATACATGTACATTTTAACGAACACTTTGTTTTGTTGTTCTAAGTAACTTATAGGTTTAATCAAATAAGAAGGGTGACTTTTTGACATACTGAAGCAAAATAGAGGTGCCAGAGTACGAAAGACCGGTGGTGACATCTTTTATGCAAGAAGTCACCAGCGGTCCTTCGTACCAGAGACCATGAAGAATTGACCATTTACTGCAATTTTTTATACCCTACAAGGATGCATTATATGCTATTAATTTGCCACAGAATTAATTCTCGAGCATCTGTTAGCACCAGAAAGCTGTGGAAATTAGATTGAAAGCAGATCATAAAGTATCAACAAGTTTTTTGTCATTAATTCTGGAAAGTAAAGCTTCTTAAAATGATCCGACCACCAAGGAATATTTCAAAGTTATTAACACAAAAATAAATTTGTGAATACAGTGTTGGCCTGGGAATGATTTAGTCATGGACAGGTTGATATTTTGAGAGACTGAAAACATGTTAAGGTTCCTCGCAATATCAAAGCAACATTAAAGCAATTTATTGATATAAATTTGTTAAATATGGCAATAAATCTTGAAATCAGCATGAAGTTTGAAGTTGTTAGCACCCGAAGTTATTTCGAGACCTCGTTTGATTCGATTCTTCGGACGAAGTTTCAACACTTGTAACAATCTGTCAATCATATCGCGGCGGCTGGAGCACCTAACCATGGATTCCTGGTATTTCTCACATCAGTACTACAACTACATCCTTTACCCAGCACCCAGCTTCTATCCCCCATAGGTCTACGATTTCATTTTAAGATCCAAAATCCATTGGTTGGGAAAAAATAGTCGGAAAGAATGAGTGTAGCCATCCAGATGCTATCCCACATAGGTCTACGATTTCATTTTAAGATCTAAAATCCATTGGTTGGGAACAAATTGTCAGAAAGAATGAGTGTCGCCATCGGGAGTCGGACCCGGAACACATAAGATTGACTGTTCGACGCGCTAGCATCTTCTACTCAACCAAATGCGGATTGCACCGTAGGTTTACGGCACTATTTTTGAATTGACAATACGAATGACAAACGAGTTGAATCAGTAGGATATACGAGCTTTCAATGGTGACATATAATGTGAGACTTCAAAACATGCCAAAAATTACTGAAATTATCAAACACGACAAAGAATCACTCAAAACGGTCCATAAGTTAATTCAAATCGCTTCAACTCAACTTTCCATGATTCCATTAGCGTTGCTTACATTAGAAATTACTAATTGGCCCTTCGAGACACAAGTATTCTATTTATAGAACAGTGCTTTAACGTCGTTTAATTTGAACGACGTTATCGACATGTTATTACCTCCGTAACCATAATAACGGTCACCACAGTAATTCAACTTCATACCGAAATCATTTTGAAATCATTGACCTGGTCGATTTCAAAATATTATTTACTGTGCGTCGTTTAAATAATAGAACTATGACGTCAATAATCACTGTGAGTCATCTATCTTAAATCATCTTGAATGGATGAATAACAATCCAAGTGCTGCTAAGCAATAACACTCAAAGCATTGCGAAAGATGGCAAGAAATTTTAAATGAACAAGGTCAGTAGCTACACATTCAGAGTTTACCAAAATTATTGAAGAATGTGCATGGTAGCACCACAAACGAGCACCGACGCTATTAAAACTGCTGACGTTGGAAATGTTAAATTACTTAGTCAGAACATGGAAATAGTTAAAACAAATACCTGCAGGGTTATTTCTATGAATTGTATGGATGATTAGATTTTGTGGCGGTGAACACATATTATATGCAAGGTTTCCAGTAAGTAACTTTAGTAACTGGAGATATGACCGAGGTTAAATTTGGTTACGCCAACAACAAAGCCAATATCCATGCTAACGATGCAAGTGTGATGTCGATAGCCCGACTCTTAGTTCGAAACAGTGGTTTTTGGTTTAAGAACGTTTCTTCTTGAAGGGCTAAACTGCCCCAAACATAAATCTACTTTTCAACATATATGGAAATTTAAATGATGTAGATCTATATCCTGTGGAAGAAGTTTCGGACTTACATGTACAAATGTATGTTAGGGAAAGGTTATCCGTCCCGTGAAAAGGGGGCATCTGGGAACTCTGTAAAATAAGCAATTTTAAAAAAGTAATATTTTGGTTCCAATAAAGGTAGACCGGGGATCGCAATTCATATTCTTTATACGTGAAGGTAGAATGACCAATTTAAATTTAGTAAATTTAGTGCGAAAAGTGTCGACCTTAGTAGGTCTGCGAAGTACGCCCAGACTGACTTGGCTCGAAACTTTACGCACTCTCAAGCCGCCGGGTCATTTAATATAAAACCAATACTGCCTATCAATTGGTATGCTATAATACATCAGGGGAATGATATATGGAACTGTATCCTTCCTTGATAGGTGAATTGAGTAATTAATATGGGCGAGCAAAGGTCAACGTAGTTTTGTATTTCCAAAACGAAATTTTACGCCAAGAAGAAGCATACATACGTAACTATCAGTCTATCTTTGGAAATGGGGACATGAAAACTAACAAAACGCTGTCAAGTAGGTCAAAGAGAAAAATGAAAAAAGAAAAAAAATCTAAGATTGTACACAATGCATGCAGACTCCTGGTAAAAAATAGTCGTTATTTCGACAATTTTTTCGCGTATTCATACATATATTCATTATACACCCATTAAATGATGAAAAAGATATCTGCATGTATAATTATTCAATAAAATGAAGCAATAATGTAAAGATTTCTCCATAATGAGACGGATCCTTTATTGTATTCTTTTGTTCACAAGCCAACAAAATATCTGCGTAGTCACAATTGTTTTTATTTGAGAAATAAAATCAGTATTTGAGCCAGAATCGGAATGTCCGGATCTTGATGGACACAATTAGAATTAATACAAAATATACACTGAGGATGAGTGGCAAATACCATCTTATATAATTTTATTTTGGCATTAAGAATGTACAATACATCTGATAGGTGGAGAATAGGTTACAATGAGACTACATTGCAATATCATAACTGGTAAATCTATAAAAATCTGATTTAACTTTTCAATTATTCATTCGTGTTTCTTAATTGCTATATTCACAAATGGTAAGACACAATTTCTCTTAAAGTACTCCGATATTTGACAAGAAAGATATAAAATTTAAAACGAACTTTGATTTTTCAGTACCTGCCTTCTTCCTCCAAGGAAATATAGTAAGTCCTTATTTATGTTTTCTCAACGTGAATTTTCAATACTGTTGGACTAAGTCGGAAAATGACGTTCTACTTTTTTTCTTGACAACAGAGATGTGAGAATTAGTGAATTTCAGATTCATCAAAATTTGATTGTTACTTTGAGTTATGTTCCCCAATTCGGATATGGCTCCTACAATTCACATCTAATTGATATAGATGTCTTAGCCGTACCGAGCTTCTCGTCAATCACAGCTGAACGATTCATCGAGATAGGTCATGGCTGATCGGAAGAGTATCGGGGGCGATAGAGTTTGGTCGGCAATCCTACCCGAGTTTTTTTTTAACATGCCAAAAATGCTTCTGTAGCGATCGAGTAGGAAATCGATCGCTAAGTGTTTCAATCGGGTTTGGAGTTCGAGGTGATTGTGAATCAATCGTGAAGAGATTGAGCTTGGTCCGGATGACTTCTTTTACCTGACTGTACCCGATCATCATCGACTTGCACTAGAATGATTCCTTCTTCTCGATACACCCCAACTGATACATGACTACACTAGTCAATTCTCGATCGACATTTGAGGCAAAATCAGCAAGCGATCGAGTAGAGATCGAAATGGTCGGGAAGCGATCGTTTGGAATTCTAGTAAAGGTCGGGACGACAGAGTAAAATCGATAAAATAGCGATCGGGTGAAGATCTTGTAACGGTTGTGTATCGAGATGGTCGAATGGTGATCGAGTAGTGCTCAAGTTTAGGTCAGGATGACATAATTGAGAGGATGGCCGGGCAGCAATTGTGATTCCAAGGGTCGCGAATGTTCGTATAGGGGTTTGATCGCCTTAAAATCTAAGAGAAGTCGTAAATATGCCTTTTGGTAGAACACATCGGGTTTGATTGGTCATTTCAGGCGATCGAGTTGATCGATTTTATCGGATCGGCAGTGGGAGATTAGCATTAACCCTTTCTTGTTTTACAAAATTTTGAACCTGTCCAAATGCAAAGGTTTTGCAGACGAAAAATTAAAGTGAATTTAATTTGAAAAATAACCACTCAATAGGGTAGAAAATTGTTTGGAAAAAGAAGAAATTGCTTGTCAGAAGCAATTTCTTCTTTTTTCACAATGTTTTCTCAATCATAAAATCACAAGCATGTAAAAAGCAGGGATTCAACAGGAAAGGGTTAACGATTCAATTGTGATGACAATAATACGACTCTTGATTCGTAAACAAGCGACATAAAACGAAGGGAGTCAGTTGAAATAGTAAAAACATATATCACAAAATAGTCATTCATTATTTACAGCAGGGCTTTCATACAGTCGAAAAAGCGGAGAATATTTGGAGACAAACTGGCACTTCATACAGATAAACCTGATTAATGAGTGTGGAATCAAACAATCAACCCATCTACTGGAATGATCAACTTGCTCTTAGATAGTAATTTTGATTGAGAAATGAGTCAACTTTACGATTCGTTTTGTTGTTGTTTTAAATCATTCTGTTCCAGAGCTTACTACTATTACAGTCGGTTTCATTTTTTTCTTTTAGATAGAAGGTCGCCACGTTTTTTAACCGTTCCGGTATGCCATGTCCGGATAGTTATATAATTTCATCTAAATCAAATATCCATGACCCAGTGAGAAATAGTTGTAACTGACTGCTTATGAGCAGTTTCGCGCTAAACAATCAATATGTCGTAGCATTGATCTATGATTACCGGATCAAGCAGTATGCATAATTCTTATTATTTTATTCTTGATGCAAAAGCGATCGTTCTGAAATTGTGTCTAGCCTTGCAAGTATGTAAACTAGCAAGGCAGGGTATCGTTTACAAAAAAATTAAAAATAAATAAATAAAAATTAAAAAGTCTCTGTGCATACCGGGTCAGACAACGTTACTGACGTCCAACCATGGTATCCACATATGTTATGTCAACTGAATTGTATATACATGTATGTCGAAGTAGCATTCATCTATGTTTATCTGACCTAACAGTTTGCACGATTATTGTAATGCATTCATGATGCAAAAACGAACGTTTTGCAATTATGCCAAGCCTTGCAAATATGTACACGAGCAAAGCAGGCTATCGTTAAAAAAATCTCGGCGCAATACCGGGTCAGACAACTTTATTGACGACCAACCATGGATGTTCACATACGTAATGTCAACTAAATCGTATATATGTCGGAGTAGCAGAAATCTTTGTTTATCAGACCAAACAGTTTGCACAATTCTTGTAAGGTATTCATGATGCAAAAGGCAGATGTTTCGCAAATATGTCTCGCCTTGCATGAATGTACACGAGGAAAGCAGGATATCGTTAACATAAAGAAAAAAATCTCGGGGCAATACCGGGTCAGACAACGTTATTAGCGACCAATCATGGATGTTCACATATGTAATGCCAACTAAATCGTATATATGTCGAAGTATTAGAAATCTATGTTTATCAGACCAAACAGTATGCATAATTCCTTGGCCAGACAACTTTGATAACGACCAAATTATGGAAATCACTATACTTATGTCAGAACTAATTTATCGCTGGACCACGTGTTTCTCATACAGAATTTCTCTTTCTAATGAATCTTGGTATATCTTCGATAAAAAGCGAAACAGTTAAATAATATGACGTCGTTTCATTCCTATAAGAGTGACAAGTTTCAAGTCAAATGTCAATAGCGTAGTAGTTTAGTGGTAAGGCACCGGAATACCAATCCTGTGGATCGTGGTTCTAACCCGTATCGCGGTAGGATGAGAATTGAATTAGTAGGTAGCTTCGCCTGTATCGGTGCTTTACACTGAACACGTTTCAATACAAAGGAAGTGTATAAGAACTAGAGGGGTATGAGCCAGGGGCCCGTTTTACTAAACATCTTACGACAAAATTAATCGTAAGTCAAAGTCAATTATCGTATTTGGTGTTTTCATTCATTGATGGATTTTGCCTTGCAATATCTCACTGAAATCGTCTTTAGAAGACGATTCCAATGAGATGTTGCATGACAGAATTCCATATTTAGTGACGACTTTATAAGCACATTTAATTTTTGATTTACGCAAAAAATGATCGTAAGATGTTTAGTAAAACGGGGCCCTGGATCACCTTGTATCCGCTTCTTTCTCTCCTATCCTATGGTCCTTATCATATATGTATAGGGTAAGGAGGGACTTTAATCCTACACACTGCACATACACACATGCCAATCAAATACAGGTAAAGACAGAAAAGGTGCTGAGATAATCTTCTCATGATTTTATAAAAGAATAATAGTATCCTTCCGAATTACCAAAGGTCATACCCTGCTTTCTTTCATTTTACTTCTTTTGACGTTAGAATAGAAGATCCAAATAAACTAATGAGGTTATGAGGTTGCGAAGCAATTACGTGAAAAATTTCGCGCTTTGAGAAAAATTGTCACAATATTTTTACATTTCGTATCTTATTCGTCTTAAACATATAGATTAATCGTCGAGAAAAATCGGTAAATATATCTTTCGTGGACAACAAAGGCTAGTTTTTTCTTGTTGCTTCGTATATAGTTTTTGTTCATTCACAGAACGATATATCGGTTTTATACTGAAACAAACGATTATCATCTATTCATTTTTTCCTACTAAGAAAAACAAAAGTAAGCATAATTTCGAAATAAAGTTTAAAACACGATGAAATTAACAAGATGAATAGCTTTCGGGGGAAATATCGCTAATTTCGTTTAACTCACAATCTTTTATTTGTTCAAAAGGCGTCCATTCTAAATTAATTTCAAAATCATTCATTTTGTCCATTTCACGAGGGCGTGAGCTGTATACATGTATAATAGTAATACTCTTAATCAGAGACATAAAAATACAAAGGAGGAGGTCGTTTTAAATTTAACACTTTGCTGTTTAAGGTAGCAATGGACACATGGCGTCAATTTTTTCCGCCCAATGAATTTTTTTCTTGGTCACATATGTTGTAGATTAACATTGTGTAGTCATTATATCAAAATTTGAAGGTACCTTTCCACGCTCGTTTTCATGCTAGAGTTATCTGTCCTTGAGTGGTATAGGCAATTTTTCTGTAAAACGGTGATATTCGTTTTTGGTCTAATATAAAGTCAGTACTAGGTTATAGCTATAAAACACATACATTTTGATAGACCTTATACATGTACACAATGGCTATTGACAAGAAAATTTCTCTTTGATCAATTGCATTTGCACAATATGCCTTCAAAAGTTAAAAATGCACTAATTTTTGTAATTTTACTGGGTAAAAATGCAACAAAAAAACCTGATTTTTGAAGAAATTACCCAATGAATTTTTCTTATTTTCCGATATGTTTATAACCCATATTTTTTCTTTATTTGGTAAAAATTTAAGCATACCTTTCCATGCAAATAAGAAAGTTTTTCGTTATTTTACAGTGACCCCTCCTAATCGAATGACGGTTTTATCGCATTTTTATTGTTAGATTTAATGATCCAGTCATTCAATTAATATCAAATGTTGAAAAGAAGCTAAAATATGAAGTTTTACCATCATTATTCTACCATATTTCCATAAGTAGAATATAACGAAAACCGGTCTCTTTCAACATCGCGCAAAAAGAGCCGTAAAATTAACGAAAACCCACTTCCGGTTTACAGAGTCGGGAGGCCGCTGTCCATTGCCACCTTAATCCCTGCCTTTTACGTGCCTATGATTTTATGATTGAGAAAACATTGTGAAAAAAGAAGAAATTGCTTCTGACAAGCAATTTCTTCTTTTTCCACACTATTATCTACCCTACTGAGTGTTTTTTGTTCAAATTAAATCCACTTTAAATTTTCGTCTGCAAAATCTTTGAATTTGGTCAGGTCCAAAATTTAGTAAAACAGGAAAGGGTTAAGAGTCATTCATTTACTCTGACCCTTGATAGATCATATTCATAATTGTATTTGGGTATCAATATAATAGGCCAAACGACAAATTCCATCTGCCCATTCCCTGGTGAGTCAAAACCTATCGTTTGATAGACCGTGTCTGAGTCATTTTTTCATAACAATTCGAAACTTCTCACAAAGGATTTGTCTTATCTACAATTTCATAACTTTGACCCGTCAGGCGAAAATGGGATAATGAATTTGAATTGAGCTTGTCCGGAGCATAGATCCTGTATTTAATGTTGTAGTTCAAAATAGCAGGGCAATTTTGCTCTCCGTGGTGAGATATTTGACTAATTGAGGCAAATTTTCAAAAATGTCCAAATGTCAAGGGTTCTGGTCAAGGCAACTATTCAAATTTAAGTTCATGCAGGCACGATACAAGTTGTCCTTAGACAAAGAATATACATAGAAGTTTGTTGAAAGACTTTATCAAAATATATAAAGCTACCTGGTTTATTACGTGGGCAACATGCTTCAAGTTTAGCACTTCACTAAATGAAAGAGATACTTTTGGCAATAGGGTTATTCTGTTATTATCATAAAATGTGACGTATTTTATTCACGATGTTTATTTCTTGGTGGGGGATGAACTGTGTTACATTTTAGAGAATAATTGCTTAATGGATGCCATTGAAGTATGTAATATTTCAGAAGATAATTTGCATAATTCTGGTGGGGCATCGTAATTAAAATCCCGATTATGTAAATGAAGTTACTCTGCCCATATATGTTACAGAATATTTCATGGCTAGGAACGTTTATAAAAGCCCATGTTTTTTATTTTATTGTTTTCTATTAAACAAAAATAATATTGATGTATTCGCGAATTTAGTCTTTATTTTGTCGTATTTTGATCATCCTTAAATTACACTTTGCACTCATTATAATGCGAATTTAATGCGAAGTTGCACTACGACTGCCTCGGTTGCCGAGTGGTAAATGCAATGGACTCAAACTCAAGGTCCAGGGTTCGAACCCAACTGTCGCCAGCCTGTTTTTATAGGGAAACGTAGACAACCCAGTCAGTCGATTTGCAGAATTTGCGTAGAAGTGGCTGTAAACCACTATCTGGAGACATGAAAAGACCGGGGTTTAAGGTTCTTGATCGACATTTTAAGCTTAAGCATTAGCTTTCATCGAAAGCGAAATAAAATTATTAAGTATGAATTAAATATTATTTGGGACTTACTGTTATTGTAGTATAAACAAGGTGACGTTTTATGTTTTACAAATGTGTCTGCAAGTGTACCTAATCAACTAATCAGTTGTTCATTTTCTCTTAAAAGATTGATTGTTTGATTTCACGGCCATTAATCAGGTTTGTCGGGATAGAGGGCCATTTTGTCTCCATATTTTCATACTCTTTTGTATAAAAGCCATGCTGGTAATAATAAATGAATATAAAGGTGTATTTAAAAAAATGAGCTCTGGCGTAAGCGCTGAGTCCATTACAATAGGTAAATCGGTTATAATTAAAAAGCATTTGATAAGAGTTTAACCTGATTCTTTCACTGCAATTATGAAAATACTCATTTGAGTGAACCATAGGTTTTAAGACAAGCAATAATGTTGTTTAAAGGGTAAAATTTTAACTTTCTTACTGTGTTATTTTAACCTGTTTTATCTATTTCGAACAAATGGCACGAGAATATAACAGTAAAAAGTTGACGTCACGGCTCACTGCACAAAATCTACCTTATAGCGTAGAGATATGTTTTGAGATATATTTTCAAATATACATATAGCTGAATCATGCCTTATCCCCTGGATAATGAGTCCTTTGCATACGTTTTTAAAATGGTGTGCGTGTTCCATGTGCACATGCATGGAAATTGGGCACTAATTTTTTAACGATTGCGAATGTTTCGTGAAGCTAAAGGTGAGATTGTTGTTTCCGTATAAATAGAGTTTTATTATTTACTGCGACTGTGAACTTGGAGTGTGAACTGTGAATAAAAAGGGGTCGTCTAAAAAGGAACTTGTGCATATTCGGATATTTCATTTAGAGGGCTCGTAGATCATAAGCATCCTTTTTGTGACAATGAGTTTCGCTGTTGTACATCTTTTTAATCACTTCCAGCTACATAAATATCGAGTACATGTAATAATTGCTGAGAATAATCTGTTAATATAATCTGTTAAATTGCTATTGTGAATGTTAAATATATCCTTCCAGAGACAATAATGAAGATATTATATAAGAAAATTAAGAAAGAATGCTTTGATATTCTTATTTCTTTCTTTTCAAAATGAAGTTAAAGATTCAAACTTATTTACTGTTGCCTCTATAGGTCTGCTAAGGCAACACAACTCAACAGCCAATTTGCAATGTAATTTCTTGCGTTTTTTCTGAAGATAACTAAGAAGTGTGTCATTGGAGAGTCCCCTAAAAATAGTATTGAGGTGTTGGGTTTCACTTAACTGTATTTTAATGCCTTTGCACGGACACGTTTTGCGACTCATTCCAATGAGGTCTCATTGATTTCTTCTGTCATCGCGTAGGAACTTAACGTTGTAAATCAGTTTTCGAAATATTTTTCACTCAATAAAACTGAATCATACAGATAGTGCAATTCTGATTCTTGATCTTGAATTACATCTCTAAAGGAAAGAGTGACTTTATCAATTTTAGATATTCACATACGTACATGTAATTTGTGCCTTATTCATTTAGTATTAGATTTTAGAACCTTTATTTGTCTGTAAAGGTTTATAATAGACTATACAAAAATGCCATGCTATAGAAGTGAATTTAGAGGAGATTATCACGATCGCTTTCAAAATTAAGCTGTTTCGTATATACGTTGTCCAAAAAGATTAAAAGAAGGTGATGCTGCTCTTTCATTTTAATGTCGTAAGGTTAAAAATAAATGTGTTTTTTTTTAAAAAATAAATAAATTCTAAGCATCGTGATGCTCCCATTGTTGTTAGATCAGTTAACCTCTAAATAATTTAATTCTAAATGGTAGGCTTTGATAACTGCAAATTAGTTGGAAACGATACGACGACTCGAAAATAGGAGGGAAAACTATTTGAAAAAATGCAGAACAAAGAACAGCAGACTATAATTACATTTTTAGAACCTGTCCTGCGTTCAGATACACTAAACAGTTTGCTACTTTTACCCCGCTTTTCACGTGCACATGCGTACACAGCGGGGAATAGATGGCAACCTGTTCGTACAGTTTTACTATCCACAACATAGGTCAGTTTATGTTAAATATGAGGGGAAAATATTCTTAGGTTCATCGATTGCACGACATAGTTTGATGGCAACATTTCTTTAACTTTCTGAAACTACGAAGATATAAAATGAATGGCAGCATAAAATGAATCCATATTTTGTTGCATTTGTTTGATTTAACGTGTAAAATATGTGTGATTATTTTGTATACCTTAGTTTTTGACAAATAGACAAACAACGTTTTATTTTAGTGCAAGATTCTTATTTATCTACGTATGTTCGGGGAGTTTGGTACGTGCATGCGCGCACGCGTGTATATGTACATAAATGTTGTTTAAGGGCCTTAAAACCTTAAATACGTATTTCATCTAGATAACGTTGTTTATAATGAATTAATGATGTTGAATTATCTTTATTTTCAAGTAAATTAGAGTGTAAACCTCAATATTTGTTTTGCTTAGCCTTACGCGATGTAAGCATTTCGATATTACCCCCTTAGTTTGTTCACGCTTCACTGTTCACAGTCATTGTCGAGTTAAATGATAAAACTCTAATAGTAGTCAGTGTTTATCGGTTTACTTGATCAAAATTACATTCAATAGATCCAGTCTGGGTCCGGTTACAGGCATGACATAACACAATTGCTTAATTTTTAACCGAAAATTATAGTATAGCCAATCAGGATTGTTGTTTCAATTTGTACAAATAACTTCCGGGTAATATTCAAATAATTGCTATCATTAACACAACTGGGGGCTGGAGTTAATGAATTTTTTACAGAAATTTATAATATCATGACGAATGCGAATGCATTTTTGTAAAAAAAAATCGCCATGATCTTTATTTCTTATTTCTTTTTAAAAAGTTGTTTATAAGAAAGCTATAATTAGTCGGTGAAAATCTTTTCTGTCTTGTCGGATGATATAAAATGGGACATACTTGTCTGCTTTTAATGTGTAATCAGTGATTGTTATCCGTTGAGTCTTTGGCGTCTATGTTAATCTTAAAATTACATTAAGGTATTAATAGGAAAAATAGAGACAAAAACAACATTCATAAAGTCACCAACAAATGGTTCCTACACCAGGGCATTAAATGATACATGTGTAGGTATGTGCGGCTAGGATCGAAACTTTTTCGCATGTGGCTAATTTCTGAAACCAGAATGATCAATCCACTTTTCTGAAAGAATTTTTTTTGATTTCCTATCTCCGGTTGATTTTTACTGGAACTAATATCATTTTCAAAAAATTACTTTACGTAGTTCCTGCCTGGTCCATTTTTGCGTGACAGTTCGCTCATGTGTTATTCAACTGTTGATAATGAGACCGCAATTTCTCGTATCAATACACAAGCCAAATCTCCCTGCCTTATGAATATGACACCAACGAACCATCAACGAACCAATCTTAATAAGTATTGTGAGAGATCTAATTATCCAAATGGATGTTCCTGGCTTGACCATCTGACCTTCTAGATTCCCGCAATTAGCATGTAAATGGGGACATGATCACTGTATTGACAACGCGTTGTTATCGCATTATGGAAGCATTATAAACTTGGCCCGATATCATCAATAAATAACCCCTTTCTCTTGTTCAACCCTTCATGGTCTGTGAGCTAAATGTGGACTGCTTTAAAAATAATGGATAATCGTAAATCTAATTAGGGTGAGGAGATACACCATTGGAAAAGCTATCACGATCGTACTGCCTAGGGGAAATACAAGGGAATCATGGTAAGGTTCTTCAGTCGTTGCGATTTAGAATATGATAAAAGTGACATTAAACCGAATTCAAACAAATGTTCCATTTCAGTTACATTAAGAGACAATATCAGGCGAATCTTGTGATAAATTGTAACCGCGATGACCCCCATTCCCGTAGTGTTATAAGACATTGTCAAGAATGACGAAAATTGAGTAATAACAATCAAGAGACAAAAAAGATTTATTATAGCCATTAGTATAGTGGCATGTCAGTGATGTTTATTACGTTTCTGTATAGAAGAACGGTGAATACTTCAAAGCAAGCACAAGTTTAAAGAATACTTCTTCTTTAGAACATGAAACAGAGAATCGAAAACGCGAGACGTGTAATCGCTCGGACCCCGAATCGTGTGGTATTATAAGACATTGTAAGGAATGACGAAAATGAAGTAATAACAATCAAGAGACACAAAAGATTTATTATATCCATTAGTAGGATGACATCTTGGTGATGTTTATTACCTTTCTATATAGAAGAACGGCGTTTACTTCAAGCCGAAAAGAATGCTTCTTCTTTTGTACATGTGATAATATTTATCAATTCCCACAAATTCCCGACTTTCAAGGTCCTTCATTAAAATTAAACTTTTGAAACTATTTAATGATTTACCTAGCAAATATTCAATATAAAAGAATATATTACATGTGGCTTGATATTGTTCAAGCAAACTTCATGTAGCCGCTCTGACCATCATTTTCTTGGCATTATAAGACAGTAGCCGGAATGACGAAAATGAAGTAAAAACAATCAAGAGACACCAAAGATTTATTGCATCCATTAGTAGAGTGACATCTCGGTGAAGTATATTACGTTTACTGTCTACAGAAAAAATATCACTATATGAAAAACAAAACATATTTTGATGCAGCAGTCATAACGTTACCTTATGACTTATATTTTCGGAGAAAATTCTTTTTTTCTTGAAGGGGTGCACAGAAACCACAAAACTTCACAAGGGGCTTGGTATGAGAAAAATTGAAAGAAGCCTAATGAATGTTACACATCAAATGTCATTTAACCTTTTGCCGTCTGGCCTCAGGGAAGAAGCGTGTTATAGAATTCCTTCCTTTTATGCCCGTATAATATCAGTTGCTATAGGGTGTATGTAGCTTCAAGAATATATATAGAATATACATAGAATGCCAAACTGTAGAACAGAGCTTTATAAAAGACACAGACAACGAAATTATAATTCAAGAAGTTCAGCGATATATTAAAGACAGTAAGTGGTTTCAATTTGTCTTTCCTGGTTAAAAGTAATTAAATTTATGATATTGATATGTATTAGTATACGTATGACGTACATATAAGTAGCCCGTAAAGACACCCAAAGAACACCACCCGTCCTGTACTTTATATCGTACAAAACATTTTTCCAAAACATTTTTATATCAATAATTCAAATTCCAATAATCGTTATCATCATTATTATTGATATTAATAATAATGTATATATAAAAAATGTTAGATAGTTCAACTCTTGAAAAACCAATAGGGAGAAGAACATTATAAGCTTATGCTTTCGTTCTCATCCTTTTTGCCCTGATTTACAATTACTTGTGTTAAATAAATATGTATATTATCATGTTGAAATTCATGCAAATAAATATGTTTAAACCAAGAAAATAAAGGGTGAGGCTATCAATTAATTTAATAGAGATATCTTGATTATACTTTAAACAATTATAAACAATCTTGGTAAAGCTTCACCAAAAGAACACTTCCGTTTCATTGAAATCGACATGCTGTTTATCTAGAACATAGGTAACGGACGTGCGACGGCAAGCTTAATGCCTCTAGATTCATTAAGCAACCATTTATTGGTTTAAATAAGTTCCCATGTTCTTATTAAAAGGCTTGCTATCATAGGAAACATGAAGGGGAATGTGTGGAGACGAATTGATACCCTTTCCCGTCAAACGATATGCATGTTATTTTATAAGAAAATCTAACACCTTTGAAATGAATCGATGAGACGGGGCAAGGACTTAATATACGTATATTTAGGGTCCTTGGTCAGAACGACATGGATGCCTTGATTGAAAAATTGAAAGAGCTAAGAAGCTAAGCAAAGAACTGTTTTCTTTTCTGATTAAAGACATCTTTTTAAATTAATTCAAATTAAAGTAAAAAAAAAAAAAAAAAAAAAAAAAAAAACAAAAACAAAACAAACAAACAAACAAAAAAAAAAAAACACGCTCTTATCTTCTTGCAGAAGCAAAGGACAAGCATACATATCATTAGAGTTATTCGACGAGAGAAACAGTGCTGAAATAAATCAAGTAAGAACAGTCATAGTATCTTCATTTACTTAATTACGCTTTTATCAAAGACGTTCCACAGGAATTATGCAAATTACAATCTGAAATATTACCCATTTCAGTGGTTACCCATTTCAAAGGTACTCATTGAGTAACGCCCGTCCTTTAATATAGAGAGCCGCCGTCATAGCGCAGTTGGTAGCGCGTCGGACTGTCAATCTAGCGGTCCCGGGTGCGCTCCACGAACGCGGCACTCAGCCTTTCCTACTATTTGGCTACCACCAATGGATTGATAATTGTAGACCTATGTGGAATAGCAGCTGGAGGCCAGAAAAAGGATGTGATGGTAGTACTGGTGTGAGAAATGCAAGGAATCCATTGAAAGGTGCTACAGCCGTCGCGATATGAATGAAATATGACTGATAGCCGCGTAAAACCCCATTCAAACAACCAAACAAACAGACCGTAAATATAGTGCCTTTGGTGCATTATTTTGTATTATATTTAGTTTCAGACTGTTATAAAACACCGAGAAATAAACAGTAAAATAGATCAGTGCACGTGTTTGATCCTTAAACCAGGGTTTTGATCCCCAGAAATCTGAAAATATTTCTTATTTGACCCCAAGAAATTTCTTCCAAGGGGGTCATTTTGACCCCCTAGAGAGGAGTTATTACGGGTTAAAACATATTTTTTTTTTACCTACGATTTTCACAAATTACTTTTTAAAATTCTACATATTAATTACTTGTTTCATAAAATTACAACAAACAGTTAAAGTGACTATTAAATATGCAAAATTCTACTTATGATTTGCTTTTCTTTCGTTTTGACTTCCTTAAATTCAGATTTGACCCCCAGAATATCTTAGGTGAGGATTCAATGACTCCCCAAAATCAAACACTAACACGAGCCCTGTAGATAAATTGGTCACACAGCGCGTAATTCCCAGCATTTCATTTCAATCATTTCAAGCGTCCAGAATAGGAATACGCTAAACGACCCAATCCCTCTTTGAATGCACTGCGTCGACACTATATAAGATTGTAATGGCTGGCGTAAGTTTAGAAATTTCTGATATGCCGAGCAAGAAGCACATATCTGTCTTTAAAAAGGGTTCATATTTTGTAAAAATGAGGTACTGAAATATCTACAATGTCGGAACGAAACAAGCGATATTGTATCATTTCCCTGTAATATTATTCAAAGCTGGTTCATTCCATTTTATTCCAAAAACATTCGTTTACTGTATAGTTTGAAGTATTACACATTTCAATTGCACTCATTATGTAACGCGCGTCCTTTAATACGGTGCCTTCTAGTGCATTTTATTTTAAGATTTGTAAGTCTCGTTCCTGAACGAAACTAATCAAAGTACTGAAATTACTGATAAGTTGGAATGCTACAGTGACCTCAAGCCACTAACGAAGCTCACGCCTCCCGCCCACCACAGGTGATCACATAAAACGTCTCGTCTTTTGACGGGCGTATATAAATCAATGTATTTTAACAACGAGAGACGCTTAAACCCCTGATTCGCTATACAGGCCTGCAACTGATGGAAGAAAAATGATAACAATAGGGCCAAAATGGTCCTAAACCGCTGTCCAGAATCCAATTTAGCCAGTGGCTCTCATCCAAGAAATTTTCTGGCACAGTTTCATTCAAATTTGCCTAATTGTTTAAAGGAAACATAATTCAAAGAATAAACAGTGATAATAGACCCTGCCCTACCACTATTTACAGAGGAGACTCAAAATTAGCCCTGCCCTGCCACGCCCATATTTATGGGCTTGTCAAAACTTTGCAAACAAATTTTGAAGATGATCTCCAAAGGAACGTTCTGGTAAAGTTTCATTGAAATCGGCAAAGTGGTTCAGGAGGAGATGTCGTTCAAAAGTCCTGGGCTTAAATTAGTCTCGCCCTGCCACACCAATATTTATGGACCAATCAAAATTTCGTGAACAAATTGCCAAAGGCGAAACCCAAGGAACATTCTGGTAAAGTTTCACAGACATTGGCCGAGTGGTTCAGGAGAAGTTTTCATTCAAAGATTTTTGGCTCAAAATTAGGCCCGCCCTGCCACGTCAATATTTATGTGCCAATCCAAATTTTGCAAACAATCTTTAAAAAGGGTCACCCTAGGACCATTCTGGTAAAGTTTCATTGAAATGGGCCCAGTGGTTCAGGAGATGTTGTTCAAAGTTATTAGGATCAAAATAAGCCCCGCTTTGCCATGCCCATATTTATGGGCCATTCTCAATTTTACGAACAATTATTGGAAAGGGTCACCCCAGGAATATTCTGGTAAAGGTTCATTTAATCGGCCCGGTGGTCCAGGAGGAGATGTCGTTTCAAGATTTCTGGCTCAAAATAAGCCCGGCCTACCATGCCGATATTTGTGGATTATCAGAATTTACCTAAGACATTTTGAAGAGGTTCTCCCAGGGAACATTTTGGTTAAAGTTTAATTGAAATCGGCCCAGTGGTTCAGGGGGAGATGTCGCTTAAAGATTAATGGCTCAAAATAAGCCCCGTCCTACCACGCCCATATTTGTGGGTTATCAGAATTTAGCGAAGAATTTTTAAAGAAGGTCACCCAGGGAACATTCGGTCAAAATTTTATTGAAATCGGCCAATCAGTTTAGGAGAAGAAGAAGTGTTAAGAAAGTTGACGACACACGACGGACGACGGACGCCGGAGTCAGAGTGATCCTAAAAGCACCCCTTGAGCACGTAGTGATCAGGTGAGCTAAAAAGGAAATAAATGATATGGACCATACAGCCGACTAAAGGATGCAGAGGCGGACACTTGTACACTCAAAACAGTTTCTATGTTATTTTTTAAAATGACTTTCGTTATTGCAGGTCATTTGCTTCTCCGTTTAGCTAGCAGAGAGCAAAAGGTCAATGGACTGACAGACAGACATGATGAAATCAATATGTGCTCCTCTACTTCTGAGTAGGGGGTATAGTTAATAACATTGTAAAATTGATAAGGTGAACGATTTTGGCATGACTTAGGAATGATGTTTTGGAGCGAGTTTTGAGTGAAATTTAAGAAAGGGAATCCAATGTCGCTTATTTATTCAGGATGAAAAAAATTGGCGATATGTAAAACCTCCATTTAATAAAAAAAAATGCATGAAAGTTACACCAATAGCTTTATATTTCGCCAAGAACCATTCAGACGCTTTTAAATTCAAGTATGTCAGTGAAATCGCGATTTGGTTCTAAATTCATTTGGAATGAACAAGTTGATCTTATTTATTGAGTAATTTTTAGAGTTTTGAATGGCTTGAGTGAGTGTTTGAAATGAATGAATGGAGCGCTGATTGAGCGATTAAGAGATTTTTTGATTGAGATGAATGTAAATTTCACGATGTAACTGACTGTATGATGGTGCTCTTAAACGTGTTGATGTGCAAAAATGTGAAGAAAACAAGTTGAAATAGAAGTTCTGTTTCAAATGGCAAGTTATTTTGGTGATGGAATGCAATTGGGCAAAGATATTCATAATTCCATTCAAGATGTGGTGGCCAGGATTTTATTTGATGAATTTTGGGCTTTGGCAATGAAGATAACTGCAATATGACGGAAAACAAACGACATTATGTTGCAAAAATATCTATTAAACTTAAAAGTGTATCTTCACTTTAAGAAAACGTAAAGATTTTTATTTAGTAACTGTAGACAGAAATGTACAATATAACAATTTGTCATAAGTCAAATGTGTGATAAGGTCGTTCAGAAAGAGAAACTATACCTTTAAAAGAAGCTATAACATTACCCTACGTAAATAGGTCGCGACATTACCAAATAAGCTGATCACGTGATTGGCCTGTGCTATTGCCACAATACTGAGAAACCAGATCGCGACATTGCCAAATAAGCAGATCACCTGATTGGCTAGTGCTTTTTTCAATAGCTGACCTTATTTGACTTGACTTATCACATGATTTCCAAACATATGATACTAGTAAATTCGTACGCAAATTTCAATAAATATCGTTTAAATCATGAATTAGCGTGTATTCAATATACATGAAGTGATATTTGTGTAATTGTACAGGATTACTTTCTTTTGATGCAATAAACCGTATGTCTATGACAAGTTGAGATAGACAAGATAGGCCGAAGTGTATTCACATCCTGTTCACGTGATGTGTGTTCTCAAAAAAACCCGAAATGAATTTATCTTGTGTTCATTTTGCGGTTTTGTTAAATCTAAGTTGGAATTGCTCCGCATTCCAACTTAAAAACTATATCAACATGGAATTTTCCAACCGTACATTGTATAATTATAAATTTGGAAAGCGTAATTAAAATGTAGTTAGAAGCGTGAATGACTCCCAATCACGTATCACATGGTTCAGTCCCCTACCGCAGTACTTTTTCTTTCCGATATTTGTCCCTTAAATGTCCCTGGATAAGCGACTAGGGGCTAGAAAAAGATAAAATGGGAAGAAGAACTTGAAATCAATAGCTAGGGTGTTCCAGTCTTCACGATATGAGCGTAATACTGTTATACGCGTTGAAAAGCCCGACGTAGAAGAAATTAATATATATTAAAAAAAAGAACAACAAAAAAAGTATAGTCAATATACCATTACTTATAAACAAGAGACAAATCTGTTTTCTAGTTGTAGGATAAATGTCCATTTTGATGATTGTCCAAATAAAGGTGTTACCTTATTTTAGATCTGAGTTGAATATTTTATGGACTTCGGCGTGAATAACGATTCTCCAAAGAGCTCTGGACATATATATCGATTTTCGTCTACATTTGTTTTTATGATAAAACAATGAACATATAGGGAGAGAAAGAATAAACACGTTTTAGATTTTTTGTGTGCAAAAGGCCTCTAAGATATTAAAGATGAAAACATATTCGAAAATCTAAGGAGTAGTTTCCTCCTCTTAATCCACACGGCGTCAAAACGGTCAAATGGCGTTACGTAATTACTGCCCAAGATCGAGTGCGACGTCATGGCATTTTGATATCCCAGGATTATCAAATATTATCCGATGATACAAAAGGCCAGTTTATCGTCCTTGGATGACAAAAATGCCGTTTTTACATCTTGATTTACCTTATTCTTGGTGCCAAATAGCGAAATTTGAGTAATACCTAATAAAACGTTTAGAAAGTAGATCTATTTACATTATGCAGAGTAGTATATAAGATAAAATCCTCTTTGGAATGTTTCTTAATTTGTTCTGAAGATATGGGAACAGTGCGGTCTTCAATGAAAAAATAATCTTATTTACGCAATGGGATGGACAGAAGCAATTCTGTCTTATCATATAAAGAAGTTAGAGGTTTGGCACTACAAACCGTTTCTTTTCGTTTGACAGATTGGGTGAGAAGATGTTTACTGGATTGTTGACGACCCCCAAGAGGGACGAAGAGGGATCAAAGAAACTTACCTTGATTAATGCGAGCACGAAATAAATAAACATAAATAAACCAAACATTTGTAGCTATCGCTTAGTGTGCTTCAGTGTCCAATATTTCTTTTTGTTTCATTGAGGTATAAATCAAAAAACAATATCTCATCTATAAACGAAGGCGCTACACCTATTCATTCAGTGGGAGAATGTTTTATTAGTTTTCGTACCACAATAAAAACAAAAAAAAAATCTTTTCGTCTCTGTTTTAGAATGAAATGTTTAGATGGCATTTGTACATGTATATTCTAAATGGAGCTAAATATTAACATTCATTTACACGTCAGGGACACTGTATAAAATTGTAGTCAACTAATTGAAAGACCGTCTTTAGTCTCTCTGAACATAGAACCAGAAATGCTTCTGTAAAAGAAAAAAAGATATACAAGTAAAAAAGGCCCGTACTTGATGAATATCATTGACAAAAACAATTAGCCAATCAACACTATTGGCAATAAAAATTAATCAATCTTCACTATTGGCAATACGTGATCAATTATATTGTTGATCACGTGGATTGGTAATATTATTGTTCGTGTGTAAGCTATATTTACAGGATGTGTATCTCATTTAAGATTTTATTTTCATTTTGCTTTGTTCGAGGATGTTTTTATGTCTACCAGGATTAGTGCGTGAGAAAAAGCCGGTCAGATGTTAACAGTCTGTCAAAAAAGTAGTTTCAATTTTCTTTTCTCTGAGACCTGTTTCTGCCAGACAACCTCGTCATAAATTGTAACCGTGCTGACTCTCATTTCCGTGATATTATAAGACATTATCAGGAATGACGAAAACGCAGTAATAACAATCAAAAGACACAAAAGATTTATTACATCCATTAGTCAGTAGGTTGATATCTCGGTGATGTTTATTAATTTTACCGTCTATAGAGAAGAACAGCAATTAGTAAAATTTAGCATCTTCTTTAGTAACGTTTTCATCATCGTTGTCAAGTAATAGATACCAAATTAGATATAATAGAAACGTTTCCAAGTCGTCTCGTCTCGGACGAGCGAGATACCGATTTTTTATCGTTCTCCGACATGTAGTAGCGTTCACTCAGCTTTCTTCTTGCTTTAGTGCTCGATCATGGGCGATCATCAGCGTTTCATATATGTATCAATAAAATGGACTCTGCGATAAATTCCATCTGCCCATTCCCTGATGTATCAAAGCTTATCGTTTGATAGACCGTGTCTGCGTCATACTTTCATAACAAACTCCGAAACTTCTCACAGGGGAATTGTCTTATCATCTACAAGTTTCTAATTTTAACCCGACAGGCGAAAAAGGGATAAATTTGAGCTTGTCCGGAGCATATCTCCTGCATTTCAGGATGTTATTCAAAATAGCAGGGCAAATTTGTTCCCCGTGCTGAGAAATTTGGCTATTTGAGGCAAACTTTCAAAAAAGTCCAAAATGTCGAGGGTTCTGGTTAGGGTAACTATTGAAACTTAAGTTCTTTCAGATTCGACACAAGCTGTCCTTGAACAATGAATATACATTGAAGTTTATTGAAAGTCTACATCAAAATAAAGCTACACGGTTAATAACGTTGGCAACAGACTTCAAGTTTTGCGGTTCACTAGGAATATTCTGTCATTATAATAAAATGTGCCTTATTATATTCACGTTGTTTATTTCTTAGTAGAGAATAATTCCTTAATGGATGCCATTAAAGTATGTAATATGTTAGAAGATAATTTGCATAATTCTGGTGGAGCATCGAAAGCCAAAGTCCGACTATGTAAATGAAGCATTGAACAGAATATTTCATGGCTAGGATGCTTTAAAGAATTCCCTGTATTCCTTTGTTTTGTCATTTTTTTGCTCGTCCGTTAATTAAACTTAATACACATTATGATGCGAATTTTCGCGGTTACAGACATTTGAAATCTCATTGTATAAATTTGAACTACGACTGTCTCAGTTGCCGAGTGTTATTTGCAATAGTATATGCAATTAAGCTTTAGCTGAAGATTGGCAAAAAAATCATTAAGTATACATACACTTCATATAATTTAGAACTTACCGTTACAATAGTTTAAACAAGGTGTCGTATTATGTTTTACAAATGTATCCGCAAGTGTACCAAATCAATGAATCAGTTGATCATTTCCCTTTAAAGATTGATTGTTTGATTTCACGGCCATTAATCAGGTTTGTCGGGATGGAGTGCCATTTCGTCTCCATATTTTCGTGTTCTTTTGTATAAAAGCCATGCTGTTAATAATGAATCAATATGGCGTGAGATATGTTTCGAGATATATTTTCCAATATACATATAGCTGAATCATGCCTTGTGCCCTTGATAATGAGGCATTCAAATACATCTTAAAATGGTGTCCGTGTTCGATGCGCACATGCATGGAAATTGGGCACTAATTTTAATGATCGCGAATATTTAGTGAAGCGAAGGGTGAGACTGATGTTTCTGCATAAATAGTAGTCAGTTTTTATCGGTTTACTTGATCAAAAATACAATCCATATAATCCAGCCTGTTGTATGACAGATAACAATTGGTTCAATTTTAACCGAATTTTAATTAGCCAATCAGGCTTGTTGTTTCAATTTGTCCAAATTGTTTTCGATCACTTTACGGCTCTTTTGCGCGTTGTTTAAAAAGACCGCTTTTCATAAGATTCTGCTTATGGTAATAACGTAAAATAATGATGGTTAAGTTATGAAAAATACATTATGGGTGCCATTCAATTAGGTGGGGTCACTATAAAATAACGAAAAATTTATTTGCATGGAAAGGCATGCTGATTTTTTTGCCAAATGACAGAAAATATGTTTTTAAACATGTTGGAAATAAAGAAAGAAAACACTCTTCAATTAATAGGTGTTTGTGGCATTTTCACCCCTTAAATTTACAAAAAATACTGCATTTTTAACCTTTGGCAAATGCAATTGATCAAAGAAAAATTTCCTTGGCAACAGCCATTGGGTATATGTATAAGGTCTTTCAACATATATGTGTTTTATAGATATCAGCTGGTTCCGAGTTTATATTAGACCTAAAACGAATAGAAAAGTTTGACTGAAAATATTAAAATGGCCATTACCACTCAAGGGCAAATAACATGAAAACGAGCGTGGAAAGGTTCCTACAAATTTTAATAACGATTATAATGACTATACAATGTCAATCTACAACATATGTGAACAAGAAAAAAAATCATTGGGCGGAAAAAATGAGGCCATGTGTCAATTGCTACCTTAAAAGAAATGAAAAGACAAAAATCAACATTATTAAAGTCATGGCTCCTACGTAGACTAGTGGTGCATGTGTAGGTATATGTGGCTAGGATCGAAACTTTTCACACACGGTCAATTTCTGAATCTAGAATGATCATTTCACTTTTCTATTAGAGAATTTTTGATTTGCTATCTCCGGTTGATTTTCACAAGAACCAATCTCTTTTTCAAGTATTTACTTTACGTAGTTCCTGCCTGGTCCATTTTTGCGTGACAGTTCGCTCATGTGTTATTCAACTGTTGATAATGAGACCGCAATTTCTCGTATCAATACACAAGCCAAATCTCCCTGCCTTATGAATATGACACCAACGAATCATCAACGAACCAATCTTAATAAGTATTGTGAGAGATCTAATTATCCAAATGGATGTTCCTGGCTTGACCATCTGACCTTCTAGATTCCCGCAATTAGCATGTAAATAGGGACATGATCACTGTATTGACAACGCGTTGTTATCGCATTATGGAAGCATTATAAACTTCGCCCGATATCATCAATAAATAATCCCTTTCTCTTGTTCAACCCTTCATGGTCTGTGAGCTTAATGTTGAGTGATTTAATAATCGTGGATAATTGTAAACCTAATTGGAGTGAGCAGTTACAGCCCCGGAGAGGATGTTGAAAAGTCCTGATGATGAGAAATGCCAAACTTCTAATTCAAATATTTTAATGACATATTAACAGCTTGTTTTTTTTGCGAATACATACACAATATTTGGACAGTACAGCATGTTGACAAGAAAATAGCTATTTAGTCTGGAAAAAAAAAAACTTAATCATTTTCTTTTTGTGGCTTAGTAGGATTTTACTCTGAATACTAAATCAAGTAAGGTCAAAATATGAAATTCTTCTCGCATGTGATTATCCCATCTTTTCCCTTATTTGCTTAATGATTAGAATTTTACTCGTATACCATTCCTGATGCTCTCTACCCCTAAATACTATTCGCACATGGCTTATTCGATTACAATTTTATAACTGCGTCATATATAGTTTATACATACTCATTCATTTAACAAGGACTGAGAAGGAGTTCTTGAGTAAGTGTATAAAACTAGTGTAAAGCGAGTATAGTGTTTAGGAATAAGGAACCAATTGGATAATGCAGTTTTTCCTCTAGGACTTAGTACCATGCATCTATGGTTAGGTTCTTCAGTAGTTGCGAAATATGATTGCAAAAAATTTAAAAGCTTCATTAAACCCAATTCAAACAAAAAAAACATTTCTTGGAAATTAAGCGACAATTACTAGCGAATCTTGTGGTAACTTTTAACCGTGCTGACTCCCATTTCCGTGTTATTAAAAGACGTTCTCAGGAATGACGAACATGAAGTAATAACAATCAAGAGATACAAACGATTTATAATATCAATTAGTAGAGTGGCATGTCAGTGATGTTTAATACATTTCTGTATAGAAGAACGACAAATACTCCAATCCGCAATTTTTAAGAAAGCTTCTTCCTTGGTATATGAAATATATTTAGCAATTCCTTTATATTGCCCAATTTCAGTGAAATAGTTTTTGGTAAAAATTAAAGAATTCACATACAAAAAAACCTTCAATTTTAGTGAATCGAAAATGTGAGGCATGACATGTTACAGGCAACTGTCGTGTAACCGCGATGACCCCCATTCCCGTAGTGTTATAAGACATTGTCAAGAATGACGAAAATGGCGTAATAACAATCAAGAGACACAAAAGATTTATTATATCCATTTGTAGAGTGACATCTTGGTGATTTTTATAACTTTTCTATATAGAAGAACGGCGTTTACTTCAAGCCGAAAATTAAAAGAATGCTTGTTCTTTTTTACATGTGATACATTTATCAATTCCCATTCACCATTCCACATTTACGAGGTCATTCATTGAAATAAAACTTTGGTAAGTATTGAACGACTTACCTAGAAAATAGTAAATTTCAGAGGATCTATTACGTGTGACAAGACATGGTTCAGGCAAACCTACCGCGCTGACTCTCATTTTCATGGCATTGTCAAGAATGACGAAAATGGCGTAATAACAATAAAGAGACACAAAAGATTTATTATATCCACTAGAAGAGTGACATCTTGGTGATTTTTATAACTTTTACTGTCTACAGAAAAATTATCACTGTATGAAAAACGAAAAATATTTTTATGCAGTCATAACATTAATATATGACTTATTTTTTTCGACGAAGATTTCATTTTGTTTTTCGGTGAAAAAAACATTTGTTGCAGAAACCAACAAACTTCACAAGGGGCTTGGTATGAGAAAACGTGAAAGAAGCCTTGTTAATGTTACACATCAAATGTCATTTAACCTTATGCCGTCTGGCCTCTGATAAGAAGCATTTTATAGAAATCCTTCCTTTTATTCCCGTATAAATCAGTTGCTATCGGGTACCTCTAAGAATATATAGGATGACGCTATCAAATTAACAAACTTAAAAAGAGATCAACTTGATTAAGCAACATTTCAAAGCTTTTCATTTTTTACATTTTTGTTGTCGTAGCACCAGGGGTTAAGATAGTGCATTTTAATTGAATAAATAATTTTGGTAGAGCTTCACCCCAAGAACACTTACGTCGAGTTTCATTGAAATCAACGCGCTGTAAGACGAAGGGCATCAACCATATACAGTCAAACCTGTCTTAGCGGCCACCTGTATTAAGCAAGCGGTTGCCGAGTTTCCAAAAGAGTTATTTACACTGAAATTGACCTGTCTTAAGCAAGCACCTGCCTTATGCTAGCACTTTTTTAATGTCCATTTGGTGCTTGCTTAAGACAGGTTTGACTGTACTGGTAAAAAAAGTCTTCGGTGGTATATTTTAAAGGCTTGCTATCATAGGAATCATGAAGGGACGAATTGATACTCTTTTCCGTCAAACCATTTACATGTTATTTAAAAGAGAGAATATCTAACACCTTTGAAATGAGTCGATGAGTCGGGACAAGGACTCTGAATATAAGTGTACAGTAAAGCTTGCGTTAAGCGACCACTTAGGGGACTAAAAAAAAGCGGTCGCTAATGGAAATTGTCGCTTATTACAACATTAATTGATAAAAAGATGTATTTTTTGATAGCATATAAAGATTGTCACGTTATTCTGACTGAATACAAGGATGTTCGAACCCATAAGAATCGTCTCAATGAGACGATTCTAATGGGTTCTAACGTCATAAGATTCATTCCTTAGTTTAAGAAAGTCCACTTTTTCGGATTTTTTTTTTACGGCGAAGAGACTTTTTACGACGGTCGCTTAATAAAAGTGGTCGCTTTATAGACGTGATCGCTCGCGCAAGATTGACTGTATGTAGGGTCCGTGGTCGAAGCGACCAAAATGCCCTTGCTTTGAAAAATAATAGAGCTTATAAGCTAAGCAAAGATTTGTTTCTGATAAAAGATATTTTTTAAAGAAATTGATTCAAACTAAAAGTTGAAAACGCTCTTATTTTCTTGCAGAAGCAAAGGACAAAAGTGCATATCATTAGAGTAATTCGAGGAGAGAAACAGTGCTGAAATAAATCTCGTAAGAACAGTCGAAATATCTTCATTTACATAATCACGCTTTTATCGAAGACGTTTCACAGGAATTATGCAAATAGCAATCTGAAATATTACCCATTTCAATTGCACCCATTTAGTAACGCGCGTCCTTTAATAAAGTGCCTTGAGTATGTTTTTAATTAAATTTAAGTTTCGTACTTTTATAAACCGCAGAGAAATTAACACAAATATATATATGTAGATAATTTGGACATCAGCGCTTTATACCCAGCATCCAAAGCCATTTCAAATCATTTCAAGAGTCCAGATAGTATTGCATAAAACGATCCAAATCCTCTTTGAATGCACTGCGCCGGAATCATTCAAAGATTGAAATGGCTGGCGTAAATTTAGAAATTTCTGATATGCCCAGCAAGAAACAAATATCTGTTTATAAACAGACCACATAATTTGTAAAAGTGCGGTAATAAAACATCTACAATTTCGGAACGTAATAAGCGATATCTTATTATGGCCCTGTAATATTATTCGAAACTGGTTCATTCCGGTCATTCAACTTTATTCTAAAATCATTCATTAACTGTATAATCTGAAATATTACACATTTCAATTGAACTCATTATGTAACGCGCTTCCTAAAATATGATCGCAGTTGGTAATGCGTCGGACTGTCATTCTAGAGGTCCCGGGTTCGATCCCCGACTACGGCACTCATTCTTTCCGACTATTTGTCTCTCACCAATGGGTTGATAATCGTAGACCTATGTGAGATAGCAGCTGGAGGCTAGGAAATGATGTGGTGGTTGTACTGGTGAGAGAAATACCAGGAAACCATTGTTAGGTGCTCCAGCCGCCGCGATATAACTGAAAAAATGTTGAAAGCGGCGTACAACTCCATTCAATCCTTAAATATGATGCCTTATAGTGCGTTTTATTTTTAGATTTGTTAGTTTCGTTCCTGAACGACACCAAAAATTATATAAACATAGGAATATATCCAACCCTACATTGTATAATCATATATTTGGAAAGAGTCGGCCTAGTGCATTGGTAGCGCGAATGACTCCTAATCACGAAGTTCAGGGTTCAATCCCCTACCGTACCACTTTTCCTTTCATTTGTTCTTTAAATGTCCCTGGATAAGCGGCCAGGGGCTAGGGAAGGATGAAAAAGTTGTGACGGGGTGAGAAAAACTAGGAATCAATTGTAAGGGTGCTTTAGCCGCCACGAAATGAGCGTAATACTATAATGCGGTGTAAAGCACGAAGTAGAATAATTCAATATAAAAACAAACAAAACAAAAAGAAAAATAAGTAAAGTCGATGAACCATTACCGACAAACAAGAGAAAAATATATTTTCTAGCTGTAGGATCAATGTCCATTTTGGAGATTGTCCAAATAAAGGTGTTATCTACTTTAGATCTGAGTTGAATATTTTATGGACTTCAGCGTGAATTACGATTCTCCAAAGAGCGCTGGAACATATCCATCGATTTTCCTCTGCTTTTTTTTTTTTTTTTTTTTTTTTGAACATTGAACATGTTAAGCGCGAATGAATAAGCAAGTTATATATTTTTTGTATATCGTACCTACAATAATAATAATAAAACATACGTTTATTTAGGTAAATGAGTACAGAACATGGCATAATAAGAATAATATTACTACATGTATATTGCACAGATTTCTTCAGGAAAAAAGGGAGAGATAACCATGCTATGCGCCCCATTACCAAGGATAACACAAAAAAGAAGAAATTAAAATATTCTTATTTCCATTATGGTCCTGAAATATTATAAATTATATAATAATGATAATATAAACCTCTTAAATATTCAAGATGAAAGCGTTCTTGAAAACAACTAAGTAGTACTTTCCTACTTTTCACCCCCGCGGCGTCAAAACAGTATATTGACGTTATGTTAATATTACTCAAGACGGAGCGCGACGTCATGGCATTATGATATCTCCGGATTGTCAAAATGTTATCCGCTAACATAAAGACTAATATAAAGTATAAAAAATGTCGCTTATTCATCTTGAAAATTGCTGTATTTACCCTTTTTAAGGTTGCCGACTAGCGAAATTCGAGTACTACACGATAAGCGTTTAGTAGTATGGTACATAAATCCTCCATGAAATTTTTCTGAATTTGTTCTGAATAAATGGGGACAATACGGTCTTCAATCAAAAGATAAGCTTGTGGCCACAAGGGACTGGACAGAAGAAATTGTATTTTAGTCGAAAACAAAGTTTGCCGTTTGGCCCTTCAAAGATCAAACCATTTCTTTAATTTTCTAAATTGTATGATACAGTATTGCTATACAGGATCAATATTATTTACATTTGACCCGTCACGCAAAAAGGGACCATATGGGTAGTGCGTAAAGTGACGACCCAAGTTAGAGTGCGTGAATTGCGCAGACTGACAAGGGTCAAAATCTTCCACAATATGCCCTTTTTTCTGAATCTACAATGATCAATCTACCTTCCAGTGAAAGAATTTTTGAAAATCGACGTCTGGTTGACCTCTGCTGAAACCAATATCTTTTTCAAATATTCATTTTACAGAGTTCCAGGAGTGTCCCTTTTCGCGTGATAGGTCACATATTGATTCAATATACTGAGCAATCTTCTTTATCGTCATGCACTTTAGATAATATAGTAAAACTTCGACATATTGACAATAAAAGGATCACCCAAGGAACATTTCTGTAAAAACACATTTAATTTTGTCCAGTGGTTAAGTTTCTTTAAAAGTTTTCTGATGATTTGTCCGTTTCTGATAAGCCAAGTCCTGTCACGCCCCCATTTTTAGCGAATCAAGCATTTACGAATAGAGGGATCACAAAAGTTCACCTCGCATGTGAACATGTCTTATGTAGCTATCGCCTAGTGTTCCTCAGAATCCATTTTTGTTTCATGCAGGTATAAAACTAAAAACCTGATCACAGTGAATGAAACCGGTTTCGCCTTTTCATTCAGTGCCATTAGGTTTTTATTTTCATTGCAAACAAAAACTTTTCTTTTTGTGTCTGATATAAACCGGATAAAGGTAAAAACTACATTCTAAATGGTGATAGATATTCTCTTTTGTTTCCATTTACGAATCTAAAGGGACAATTCATCAAAGTGTAGACAACTAATTGAAAGACAGACAGTCTTTTGTCTTTCTGAACATATATTCACTACTGCTTTTGCATCAGAAAATAAGAATATGTGACCCGTCACGCGTAAAAGGGCCGTTTTGGAACTCCATGAAATGAATACTTGCGAAATAGATTGGTTATAGTACGGGTCAAACGGATGTCTCATTTTACAAATTCTTAAACAGTAAGGTATATTGATCATTCTAGATTCAGAAAGATATCGTATATACGAAAAACATCAAAGTTTGTCACTTATTCGATTAAGTTTCGAGAATTTCTAAATGTGAAATTTTGAAATTTCTCTTAAATATGCGACTTTTCTGACTTTTAGAAAAGAGGTTTCTCGTGTTTATCCGTTTACTACAGACACCTTGGCCAACATCTTGAATCCCTTCTTTCTTCGTTATAAGCGAAATCGAATGGCCTTTCACATAAAAATAAAGAAAATTTTATCAAATGACTACATATATGTTAATATATGGCACATGTAAAGTGGTCGTTTAGAACTTCGTTTCAGTGTACAGAAGTAGATACGACAATTGGGCGCCCAGTGACGATATGTTAGATGGTCGAAGATGTTTAATACAAGTCGAATTGTTTTAGATAATCAGGTTCCAGTGTTTACTGTTTCAGTGTACAGAAGTACATGTAAAGAACATCCTGAAATTGACAACATTTGTGAATGATTATGGAATAAAATTGAATGATGGTGAGGAGCGAGTTTTGAGTGAAATTCAAGGGAGGTAAACCAATATAGCTAATTTTGTTCAAGTTGAACAAAATTAGCCATATTTATTACCTCCCTTTAATAAGATATAAGTTTTTTTTTTGTTTTGTTTTGTGTCTTCCTGAACCAATCAGACACTTTTAAATCCATACAAGCAATTAAAATCTTAGAATAATCAAATCGTTTTTAATTAAATGTTGATTGACTTAGCCGATTTTGAAATGTTTTCTTAAAATATTGGAGCTTTTTTGATCGATTTGAGGGAGTGTTTGGAATGCATGAATGGAGCGGTGAGTGATCGATTCAGAGTGGTTTTGATCGGAATGAGTGTCAATTTCACGTTGTATTTAACTGTAGATACGACAAATTGGTAAACCACTGACGATATGTAGCATAGTCGAAGATGTTTAATACAAGTCGAATTATTTTAGATAATCAGTCTCCAGTGTTTACTTTACGGTTAATTAGTTGTGGCGTACAGCTACTTAATGCAATCATGGCATCGCGTGTGAGAGATTCCTTGTCCTAGTTCGGAAGATTAGCTGACGCTTTACGAGTTTTAGACACGAATTTATTCAGGAATAAATCTTCCGAAAGCAGGAACAAAGCCAACGCGTCTACACCAAGGTATTAATTTACGTTTACCGTACAGTCAAACCTGCCCTGCATTTAGGGTGTGAAAACGGTGCAAACAGTTTACCATTTAAACCCCGCTTTGCACGTGCACTTGCGTGCAAAGCGGGGTTTGATTGACAAACAGTTTGCCCCGTTTTGGCATCCTGAACACTGGGCTATATTAAGCAAGAACCATATGGACAATCAACATGTCCCTATCATTTTGTATAAAATAAGCGATATAAAATTACCTCCCTTTAATAATATATGCACGCATGTTTAATGAATAGCTATGTGTGTCTCCATGTACGCGTAATACGTTTACAAAATTCAATCATGTCGTTGAAATTGTTTTTTTTTTTACCGATTTTTACTTTGAATGTGGTTGTTGATCTTGTTACTGTTGGTGATGATGGAGCGTTTTTGAATGGTTTGAGCAACTGTTTGAAATGAATGAATGGAGCTCCGACAGAATTATTTAGAATGGTTTTGATCGAGATGAATATCAACTTCACGATGTTACTAAATGTAGCTCCACTATGTTCCTTACGACCATTCGTAGGCAACATAGTGGAATTAGGACCCTTGGCTCGCGATGATGGTGTATATTTCGCCAGATGGGTCATATATCTACAATCCGGATGTCTACCGAAGAGTTTAACTGATGAATAATCCCTGGTTGTTTTTCCAAGACGAGTGGCTTGTCAATATAGCAAGCCTTATAGATCTAAGATCAATACTAAAGAGCGGTTTCAATCGTTCTAAATGTTATGTTTTGTCTGCTAATAACAAGCTTATTGAAGCCTACTCTATCTTTTTACCCCTATAATTATACCTTGTGCCGGAACAAACGGGTTCCTATGCAAGCATCTACTATATCTTGATTGTTTTAAATGAATCTTATTTTTGTCCTAGGATTAAATACTGATTGGACTTTAAAATGTAGCCTTGCGTTCAGCATGACAAAATGGTGCAAACTGTTTGCCAATTTTATCCAGCTTTGCACGTGTACTTACATGCAAAGCGGGGTATAATTGGCAAACAATTTGTACCGTTTTGTCAACCTGAACGCAGGAAAGGTTATTTTTCGGATCAATGGTTCATTATCTATTATACCGAATGTAGGAAACAGATATGTCGACGATCAGACAACCTTTAGGTGTTTTTTTTACCGTTCACGCTCGACACATTCAAAAGGAAGCTGTGGGAAGAAAATAAGATACGGCAGTAGACATTACGGTGATTGTAATACCCTTATAGCAAAATAAGATAAGCTGTTAGATACTCATATTTAGTTTGCAGCTGATCTGCGACTTTGCTTTCGAAAAGCCCCACGGCTGGTTACCCCATACCAGCGCTCAAGGGGCAAATGACGGACTCTTCCAATTATCGTCTTTGTAAAAAAAAGTTAAGTTTTCGGACAGACGGACGGACGGACGGACAGAAAGACAGACAGACAGACAAGCGGACATGAGAAAAACAATACGATCTCTCGATACGGGGGGCATAAAAATCTAGGATATCTTATTAACGTTGATCATGAAAACATACTTACAAACAAAATACTAAGAAAACAAACTCAACGTATTCTGACAGGGCGTTCATGGCGTAATTTGGCTAGTTTACATTTTAATATTTCGGGGTTCTTTCAAAGGTTTGTTAGCAGTTATCGGTATAGTATGCACATAAGTTTATCGTAAATTCACCTGGAAGGGCGTGCATGACGTAATTTGGCAAGTTAAGTTTTCAATATTTCGGGGTTCTTTCAAAAGTTTGTTGGCAGTTATCGTGAAAGCGTGCACAGAAGTTTACCGTTGAATCAGAGGGGAAATTCAAATGGCAGCCCGGGAGTCGTGTAAAATGATGTAATAATCTAAAATTGACTGTAATATGCATGCGCAGAAAGGACATTCATGTGAACGAAGTTACCCACTGGTGGTAGTAAACAAACTTCATATTTACCGCTACAATAATTAATTAACCTTGAAATATCGTTATCCCATTAAGAAATGTGATAAACCTGTGCAAAATACTACATAAAATAAGAAAAAAATATTTGTTGTTTTAAGTAATAGAGAACATTTGTTTTTTGTAATCGAATTGTTGTGCACTATTTTCGACGCCATTTTGAAACCCAAATAACACCGGCCTGACCTAGTATCAGAAGCGTCGAAGTTGAAAGGTTAAAATGACATCACTAGTGTCGAAACCGAGGTCGTTCTGATGGAAAGCCGGTTAACTCGGGTCGAAACCGAGTCCGATATGAACTTACCCAGAAGGATTAATGTGCTAAGAGAAAGTGAGCATAGTTCATCGAGTTCATCGTTTGGTTACCAAACACTCGTAACTTCGGGTTGGGCAAGCTGAAGATACGAGGGTTTGGTTACTAACCTACGATTTAAGGTATCAAGTTATGTATGTCGACTATGTATGAAAAAGTAAGTTATAGTACGTATAGTTAAAAGCTGTTTTAACTGAAGGCTTTATCCTTAAAGCAACGACCCCTTACTTAGGCTCCGCCCTGCCAGGGCAAAAATCATGGATTTAAAAATTATAAGAACAAAACATCGGAATACTGTTTCATCAGTAGTAAAAAGTATAAGCATATTTTCTGACATAAAGAAAAGACAATCATGCACTGCAAATCTAAATGAACAGTGAACGTTCTAAATAATACCGCCTCGTGCTGCGGCGTAGTTGCTTAATAGAAAATTCTTCTTCTTAAAATTGCCTGCAATCATTATCTAGAATTAAGCCGGACTCTTTAATGGTATCATTAGAAGACGAGCCTGTCTTTTACCGTCATTATGTAAGATCTAAATTACCTTCTGTGTCAGCGTTCCTTCAGGTTATAAACCACACTCCATTACTGGATGACATAACTTAGGGCTGGTAGAAAATAAGACGCAAAGCACGGCGTTTTGGCACCAAAATCTTACGTCGAAACAATTAACGTCATTTTCTACGTACTTCAACGATTTGTAGAATGTTTTTTGATTATTTTGTTTGTTTGGTATTCTTGTCGGAAACATTCACGTAAACATAAGAACAATAAATCAGGCATAGTTTCATCAAAGGTCTTATATCACACATTCAAAAACCTTCGGGCAAGTCAGCCGCACTATGCTTGATAGTAACAGTCACAGACAACTGACATTCGCGAAACGTTTGAGAAATTTTACCCTGATTTGCCCATGAACTCTCGTGCAAAGCGGGGTTAAATTTTAAACCGTTCGCATATGTTTTCGCCTCCTGAACATTTATATCTGGCTGCTTCGTCATTTAATGGAGTAGTTCTGAAAAAAGATGAAAGAAGAAAGTAAGAAAGAAGGAATATAAAAGAAAAAAATAAAAAGAAACAAAAAATAAAGAAACAAAGACCTAAGAAAAATTCAATCGAGCCAATCAATCGTTGATGGACAATGAACGTCATTAATAGCGTCACCTCGTGCTGCGGCGAAGTTGCGAAACAGAAAATAGCTCTTCTTTAAATTGCTTGCAGTCATTATCTAGAATTAAGCCGGACTCTTTAATGGTATCATTAGAAGACGAGTCTGTCTTTTACCGTCATTATGTAAGATCTAAATTACTTTCAATGTCAGCGTCCCTTTAGGTTATAAACCACACTCCATTACTGGATGACATAACCTTAAGATTGTAGAAAAATAAGGATGTTGCGTACCGTATTTTGGCACTAAAATGTAACGCCAAGAACTCTGACATTTTTTTAAACTGCATAGCTTCACGGTTTTTTTTTTTGTGTGCGAGTGTGTGTTGCATAAAAAGTTTGGTTATTCTTGTTCTTTTTCTGATAAGGTAATTTGCTTTAAGAAATTAAACAACACTGCTAATGCATATTATTTACAACAAGTTCATAACGAATCTTTGACAATTACAAATTGAAATTTGATTATATAAATCCATTCAAGTGATACATTTCAAGAAATAAATATGCTTTTTTCTTTAAAAAATGTTCCCGAGTGATCATAGATAAAAACGTCCCGTGCTTTTAACTTACTTATTGTTCTGGTCTAGAGCGAATTCCGGATCAGCAAGGTTGACCTTGCGTTGAAACAGACATATTCTAGGGGCTATTTATTGATTACTAACCCCAAGATACCGTATAACCGGACAGGCTATATTATAGCCATAAAATAGAGAGAGACCTTCTGTCAAACCAATTATCGACATATATGGCAAAAACTGTCCAGGCGCTCTATAATGAAATTAGCCAGTCAAATGAACCCATTACTAGTATTTTTCTGTCGTGTAAATAGGTTAGCACGGGACCGAAATTCACGTATTTACTTCTCGCGCCTGTTGAATATTCAACAATCAGGAACTTGGTTGATGTACTTTTATGAACAAATTCACTTATTTCATAGCATGTACCAAGAAAATGTTTAGGTTAAACGAAAGCCGGTAAAAAAAGCAAATTATAGGGTCACTATTAAAAAGGAATACAGTTTAGAACATCCTGAAATTGATAAGATGAATGATTTATGAATGATTCTGGAAAGAAATTGAGTGAGTGTGTGGAGCGAGTTTTGGGTGAAATTCAAGTAAGGTTAACCAATATGGCTAATTTTGTTCAAAATTATCTCTTTAATGAAATATACGTATTTTTTGTTTGCTTGTCTTCCTGAGCCAACCAGACAATTTTAAATCCACACCAGCAAATAAAATCGTAGAATAATTCGATCGATTTGAATTAAATGTTCGTCGTCTTAGCAGATTTTGAAATGCTTTCTAAAGATTTTGGAGCGTTTTTGATCGATTTGAGTGATTGTTTGGAATGAATAAATGGAGCGCTGAGGGTTCGTTTCAGAGTGGTTTTGATCGGAATAACTGTCAATTTCACTATGTATTGAACTGTATAAGAATATGATGGTGGTGATGTTGTTGTACTGGTTGGAGACCAATTCTCCCTAACGAGTCATGGTAAAAATTGAAAAGAAACTGTTCCCAGTTACAAAGTTTGCAGACATCAACTTCTTTTATTCCAGAGATAATTTGCATGAAATAATATTTCTTTTTCACTGTGAATCGGGTCAGTTGGCGAGAACTGGTACGCGGCGAGATTTGCCTGCGTTCAGGATAAAAACGTTAGCGAAGCGCTTTCGAAATGATACCTGATTTTGCACGTATGTGCACGTGCAAAGCAGGGTATCATCTCAAAGCGCTCGCGAAACGCTTATACATCCTGAACACAGTGCTGGTCTCTAGCACGTATCTGCTTCACAATATGCATAAAAAACAATTTCACAAACACTACATTTGTATCGCATTATGCATATTTAGAAGCAGACTACGTGCTAGAGACTAAATCTCGCCGCGTACCGCGTACCAATTATTCTACGATTTTATTGGCTGGTGTGGATTTAAAAGTGTCTGATTGGTTCCTGAAGACACACAAACAAAAAATAAGTATATTTTATTAAAGGGAGGTAATAAATATAGCTAATTTTGTTCATCTTGACCAAAATAAGCCATATTGGTTTACCTCCCTTCAAATTCACTTAAACTCGTTTCACACATTCATTCAATTTCATTCCAAAATCATTCATAAATCATTCATGGTTTGGGTTTAAACCTATTTATTTTCCATCGATTGGGAAACAAGTTCTTACAACTTAGATTAATCCCTCTCGATTCTGCTTCCTGGAAAATCCACCAGTACGCGCGCCGAATGTGTGGGCCAATGAAAGAACCAAGATCGATAGCCGCTCCCGGGAATCGAACTCAGGACCTTTGAGTCAAGAGGCCGACGCTCTACCTCTAGACCACGGACACCAAATCATTCATCTTGTCAATTTCAGGGTGTTCTTTACTGTAGCTTACTATATCGCTAAAATAACAACTCGCGAATACCATCGTCAACTTCCTGGAAGCACGAATAATTAACCGACGCGAAAATCAGTCGATTTTCTGTACAACAGGTAAAGGGTGAGATAATTGTTCTCTAATAAAAACAGAAACTCTGGTCTATAAATCATCTCCCTAAAACGTCGCGGAGCTTTATTAAAGCTCTATCCTGAAATTTCTCAGGACAAATTACACGAGGTTAGGAGCCGATCTTGAGAATTTAAAAGTCAACTTAATATTTAATCATCCTTAATCTTGGATTATTAGCTTCCAAATCGATATCCTTCCTCTAAAAAAGAGAACATCATTTTACTCTCTCGATACATTCGTCAATAAAATGTGTTCCACAATTTTCAACCAAATTTAAAACGATTTCTTTTCGTGATTTATTATTATACCAATGTGACATCTTTGCAAGCAAAAGATGCTAGTTTATTCGAATCACGGCTCGAGACATTTGTCTCCGCCCTTGGGTGTATAAGTAGGCCTTAGTGGGATGAGGTCGAGGCTCAGATTGAAAGCTGTGGTTTCAAGTACTGGTGTGAGACACGTCAGGAAACCATGGGTAGGTGCATCAGCCTCTGCGATATAACTGTTACAATGTTGAAAGTTGTGCAAATCACATACAATCAATCACTAAATTCGAGTTCGAACGAATTAAAGGGAACAAATTGGAGATATGCTGAACCCATTGCTTAAGGAGAAGCCTTTATTGGATTGGAAGATTGTTCCCAGTGGCATCGAATCGAAAATTTACTTTCTCATCATATGACACAGTGGAAAAGTATAAGGCTATTGCCGAAGGACCGACAAAAATATAGATGAAGATTTTAAAATGAGTGATCAAAGGTCATTTTTCTCTAAACAGGTATAAAGAAAATTGACCTTTGCTCACTCACTTTATTCTGTACGTATAAAAAGAAGTTTTCGTGATGTCATTTATTATGATTTACATAATTCTAAATGAATTCCATAACAAGTTAGAATAGTCTAAGTCAGACGATCCAAACGAGTCCTAACAAGAATGGGTAGTGGTAAGGACGGTGTCTTGTAGAAGAAGACAGAATGATGCTGATAGAAAGAAAAAAAGGAAGAAAGAAAGAAAGAAAGAAGAAGAAGAAGAAGAAGAAGAAGCAGCAGAAGATAAAGAAGAAGAAGAATCGGCTTCATTTTTTTTCTAATTACACATGTATAAAGGTCTTGATGCCACATACAACAGAATTAACATGCAAAGTTGATACATTAATGCATAAAAGAAACTCGAATCGGCGAATGAAGGCGTCAGATGTTGTCTTTCAATAAGCAACATATTCGATACTTTTGTGGCGTTATATCCAATTATGATAAATTAAATTATTATCACGGCTTTCTGAATGCCGCGGTTTATGTGTATAGTGTAAGATGCATATGTTAGACCGATGTTTCAAGGGTCGTGAAAAACGTGAATATGTAAACATATATGACCAGTATAAAAGGTTTTCAGAGGTGTGCCCACGCTATTCGAGGCTTGAAGCGCAGACATAGAAGAACAAGGCGGGCATTTTCCCAACCCACCCATCCATTTACTTTTTGTCGCGATTGGTCTGTATTTCCTTTGTATTCAAATTTATGTTAGTCTTTTTTCAGATTACGAAGTTTTGTCTACGAAAGAACAGCATATTCAGTTCCTAAAAAGACATTCAATATCTGTAATTATGTTATTGTTATTGTAAAGTCTGCGCTAAGAATACAAGCCTCATTCTTATTACAGAACTGTGTTTGTTAGTTAATGCTGTGAGTGGGTTGATGAAGAGAGCAAGTGAGAATAATTGTTTTACTCACACCCTTGTGAGTAACCTGTTTTTTCGTTTCATTCTAGATATACATGCTTATCTGTTTATAGGGAGTTTGAATTCCGATTTTAGCATATTTACCGAGTCTAGAATGTTTTCGAGTCTATAGTGTGGGATTAGAATGAATATGACAACAGTTTAAGTGTATGAGAAACAAAGACCTTGCGTATATAGCAATATATAGCGCTAAAATACAAGTAATTACATCGTGAAATTGACATTCGCCTCAATCAAAACCATTCTAAATCGCTCACTCAGCGCTCCATTGATTCATTCCAAACACTCACCCAAACCATTCAAAAACGCTCATACCCATTGAAAAATATAAAACCAACAACGTCATTCAAAATGAATCTTGTCAGAGAAAAATCGCGATTTCACTGACATAATTCAAATCGTAAGCGTCTCATAGGTGCTTGAAGAAATAGGAAGCTATGTGAAGAACATTTATGCATTTTTATTAAAGGGAGGTAATTAATTTCGCTAATTTTGTTCATCCTGAACAAAATTTGCGATATAAGATTACCTCCCATTAATCTCACTCAAAACTCGCTCCACACACTCATTCAATTTCATTTCTAAATCGTTCCAAAATCGTTCACCTTGTCAATTTCACGATGTTGTTAACTGTATCGTAGTTTCAATTCTAAAATCTCGTAACAACAGATTGATTAATGTTGTTGATACGATGTTTGAGAATTAAACGGAGTAAAGTTTTTATGTATTGTCATTGTTGGCATTTGAGAAAGAATTTGATAAAATTAGGCCCTGTGTTCATAATGATAATTCGGTGCGAACTGTTTGCAAATTACACCCCGCTTTGCAAGCAAGTGCATGTATGAATTGGGGAATAACTGGCTGAGAGTTTTCAACGTTTTATCATACTGAACGCAGGGAAGGTGTCTGTGCAGTACAACATATCAAGGCCGGCGAAAGCAAAGCTAACTAGCTATTCGTGAAATCTTGTCGAGGCCAAGCACATGTTCTAGATAGCGACCCATTGTGAGCAAAGGAAAAGCGCAATTCAAGGCGTCTGGGTACTCACGTATTACAAAACTCGATAAGTCGAATGACTTCGAGGGGACAGGGGTTCGAGCCATTTGTGCAACAGTTTTCTTTCGTGCTGCTATGTTTACGAACTGGCCGTCTGAAGTTGAAGAACAAAGTCATAAGGTAGCTGATGAAATATATATCACACAAGGGCGTAACTCCCATTACACAGTTTACCCAAGTGCGTAAAAGAACTAATCCTCTGTTGAAATATATCGTTGATGAATGATCATATTCAAGCTGAAGTTAAGATGTTTTGATTATTCACCGACGTTCAGATAATAGCCGTCCATCTTTTGTCACAGTCCTCATATCGCCTTTATCCTATATATTCTTTAATTGACACCTTCTGAGACTGCGTATAAATTGCAATGTCCTAGATACGCCTTCACCGCATATGATCCTTTATTGATAATTTCCTTTCGTCATTTACTAAAAATTGACAATGAAAAAATCTGGTACTAGATTGTTATTTTACGTGTTTTTGATTTCATTGAAACAATTTATCTTGAATCGTAAGATTCCTTAAATGATGATGTTTGGTTTGTTTAATACTTTTTGATGGATTTTCGACAAATAACGGAAGATTATAACATAAGAATCCAATCTCCAAACCAGTTACATTACCAAATAATTACATCTTGCTTTCGTTTATTTTTCACCACATGTGACGTTTTCTTCGCTGATGCCAGTAAACAAATGACGTCATAACGTTGCAAAGAAACCAAACGTGAATCGGCGCGCTTTACAAAGCCTTGTTCTAAGATTTTCTTATTTTGTCTTGTTTTTTTTGCCTATAGGACATAGAACAATCGCTTGTTTTGCGTGTACAATCGATTAATTTTTCATATTGTGAATAACTTAAGCGTTTTTTTTTTTTCACTCGGGGCGTCGCCACTCGTGAAAATAAAGCGTTTGTTGGTCACCCAATGAAAGATCTTATACTGAAATAGGCTACATATCCTCAAAATGTAACATGTTTAGTTCCTCTATATGCTCCTAAAAAGATAACTACACCTTCCATATTATTGCCAATAAAAGTGATAAATAACGTGGAACACATTTTTAACATTGTCCAAACGCAATCCAAAGTCTTGAATATTTCAAAATGCCATAAACGGAAGAAAAAAACATCTATTCGAATTCCAGCCAAAAGATAAATCTGCGAAAGACAAGATTTCAAAGCCCATTTTGTTCCTTACGAAGCTCTTACGGATTTAGAAATCTTGGCCTTGCGCAGATAATCAAAAGATAGAAATTTAATTTTTGATATTTTCCGCGAAGTAAGTATTGATTACTACTAAATAAGCAATGCAGGGGAATCTGCGTAAAGGCTTAGAATCGCGACTCTCAATTACTTTCTTTCGTGTATTTTCTTAATTGCGGTCGTAAAACCCGGCAAATTAGAAACAATAATGAGAAAATTTAAAGTGACTTTCTAATTGATTCCTGTGATATTAATTAAATTGTCCACGAAACATCGTAGGCTGTTATTAGGAAACGCCATCTTAAAACGTACCTTTTTTGTCATAAAATGCATGTTAGGATTTCTAGGGATAGGTTTGAGCGGTGGCAATCCTAACCACTCGGATCGTCTTGGCCATTGCCAAAGAACTAGGTTGATTTCAGTTCATAGAAAAGTAAGAAAAGCTATCAACTAGAAAATTTGTTCTCCTGCCCTACATACCGGCGCTAGGGTTCAAAATGAAGTTCTCACTACGCCAACCCACTTTGAAATAGTTGATTTCAACAACTTGAAAATGCAAAATTTTGTCCTACAATTCCAATTGATTAAGGAAAAAGGATAAGTGTATTCGCCTGGTTGAAAGTCTACTCAAAGAAAAGAAATATGCTCCCATGAGAAATGAACATGTCACCCGTAAATCATTTTGATACGGACGGGCACTCCGTATCCAAACTAATATTAAAGAATATTGTAAAAGGATGTGCCATCATTTTATATGTACTCGTATATATTTGATGTTATAACCGTGCATTTACGAGAGTACATTTTTTCGACGTGCATCCGCACAAATTGGGACTGCTGGTCCAGATTTATACAAGTATTATTAAAAGAAAACTTTCGACCCATATATTGCGCCATAAAAGGAGTCTATTTCACTTGATGTATCATTTCTAAATCCTCCAATAGTTCGGGGATTGGTCTAATGGGTGAAAAGTGCTTATTTATGTTCCAATATCGCTCGGATTTAACGGCATCATCCGATTACTGGCTTTCGATCTTCTCTAGGTGAAAAAAACGGGGTCAAAATACTCTTACAAAATGAACGATTAAACAGATAAACGGTCGATATAGGACAGGGGGCCCGTTTTACTAAGCTTCTTACGAAAAAAGTAATCGTAAGTCTAAATCACAAATCTTACCTGGTGTTTTTATTCATTGTTGGATTCTGCCTTGCGATATCTCATCGGAATTGCCCTTAGAAGACGATTCCAATGAGATGATGCATGCCAGAATTTCATATTTAGTTACTAATGTAGAAGCAACTTTAATTTTTGACTTAAGCAAAAAATGATCGTAAGATGTTTAGTAAAACGGGTCCCAAGGACTCTATTGTTGTGAGTATAGGGGTCTTTTCTTGTAGGTTCTAGGAGCTCCTACTTTAAATGCATACTAACTTTCTTAGGCCATCATCTATTTTTTATGCAATATTGAATTCTTCTCATAGTCGATGTCAAAGAGCTAAATGGTCACAATTCTCTATCCAGCGCATCTGCACCTAGGGCGCTTGAGCGCTTCGCCGTCAAATTGCAGAATGATAAATTGCAAAATAATGATTTAAATTTAGTTGTTTCCATCAAGATCCTTGCATACTGATTGGCTGATAAATTGATTTAATATTTCAATAAAAATATTTTTGAGTACGTCGCTATTTTATAAGCTTTCGCACAAAGTTGTTCAAATAAGAAATATGTTTTATTATTTAATTACAGGTAAATCTTTTACATTTTAATCTGAAATAGTATGTTATTAGATATGAAGATAGTTTTTGTTTATTTCATTGAAGTATAAAACTGAAAATTTAATCACACTTCGCATATCCATTTCTGTGATTAGATTTTTCGTTTTATGGTTTCATAAATTAAATTAAATACTGTATTGATCTCTTAAGTAACTTTAAATAATTTTGACTTTCTTTTAAAGTTTATTTAAAAACATTGAACCAGCCCTGCATTCAGTATAAGGAAACGAGGCAAACTGTTTGCAAATTAAACCCCGCTTTGCACGTGCACTTGCGTGCAAAGCGGGTTATAGTTTTCAAACATTTTGTCACGTTTTGTTTTCCTGAACGCACGGCTGTCTTTGGATGCAAACACCCTAGATGTTCTTGTTTAATTACAAGAGATCGTGCCGACGTTGCAAATCAACATTTCTCGTAAGCCTTAATGAGTCTACCACTGGGAAATTAACACGCGGCCTCCTCATCAATTTTAAAATAAGTTGTATCTACTCGAGACAGATCGAACACTTAATCCGTATTGATACCTTGTATTCCCTTCAACCCGTAAAACTAAAGTCACAAAGAAATCGGTGAAGAGAAAAGAAAAATACAAATATTGATTGATAAAAGTATAGGTGTATTTACAAAAACTGAGCTCTGATGTAGGCGTTGAGTCCATTACCATAGGTATGTCGGGTATATTCAAAAAAGCATAATATAGGAGTTGAACGTGAACCCTCCTTTTCAACTTTGAAAGTACATGAATGACTAAACCTTGCGATTTAAGACAACCATAAGTCTCATTTGAAAGGTAAACTGTATCTTTATTTAGGTATTGCTTAAACCTGTTTAATCTATTTTGAAAGAAAAGCATGGGAATTTAACCATTACAAGTAGATTCCACGGCTCACCGCACAAAATCTACCTATGTATTGTATGTTTCCAATATAACCCGACAGATGAACAGCAGATCGCCAACAAAAATAGCCGATGCGATACCGACGTAAAAGTTAGTTGAATGTTAAATATATGACTTAAATCAAATAAGCATCCAGAATGTCTGAACAACCCTCGGGGACATTAGAATATAGCATATTAACAATCTTTGGCAGATGACGGACTTATTAAAACAATATACTTATGTTCAAATATTATATTATATTACAAAATACATTATAATCCATTAATTTTCGGTTATGTCATCATTGGACATTTTTCATGAGAAACGTAATGCCTGAACCAATCCTGTGTATAGTGGATTTACGAGCTCTGGGCCCCGTTTTACAAAACTTCTTACGAAAAAAAATAATCGTTAGTAAAAATCACAAATCGTGCATGGTATTTTCACTCATTGTCAGATTCTGCCTTGCAAAATCTCACTGTAATCGTCTTTAGAAGACAATTTCAGTGAGATGATACATTGAAGAATTCCATATTTAGTTACTACTGTAGAAATAATTTTAATGTTTGACATACGCAAAAAAATGATCGTAAGATGTTTTGTATATCAGACCCCAGATATTCATTTATCGAATGGATGATCCAAATATTACACTACTAGTTTATCAATACTACAGTTGCAACACTTTGATCTCCGAACGACTGTGAGCGTAATGTAATACCATTGAAAGCGGCGAAAAACTCCATTCAATCATTCAATCTATGTGCGAAGAAAATGATATTATACACACGTATAAGCCATATAGAGTTAGAACCATCGTGAAATTGACATTCATCTCGATCAAAACCATTCTAAAACACTCAATCGGCGCTCCATTCAGTCATTCCAAACACTCCTTCAAATTTTACGATGTTTTTAACTGTATTATTACACATCTACACGTATAAGTAATAAAGGTATAAAACTATATATATATATATATATATATATTTATTTAGATCGTCTTTTACTCTATTTCAGGAAAACATAGCAACTAGCAATTGTGTGTAAAAGTATGACGAACGCTAACTCAAACAGAGTTATTGAAAATTATATTCTGAACAAAATAAATCCGCAAATTGCAAGCTGCACATGTGAGTTTATTTTGTGTAGAATGTACTTTACAGCCTATAGGAAAACTTATTTTAAAAAATACTACTACACTCGCCCAGGCATGATGAAATTCATAAATATAATGAATACCGAAAACCGAAACCTTATTTTGAATTTGGCAAAATATTTAAAAGAAAGTTTTACACGAATATCTGGTTTAGATTATGCTTTTTAACTTCTGAAACCTTAGAGGTGTAAAAACCTTGTCGTAGCTTCTCTTCCATTTTGTAAATAGACCTAAAATGTTGATTGTTTGTTTACATGTGCATGTTCATGTTCATTGATGTCGTTGTATGTTGTATATTATTTGACGAGAAACTGTCAAGTTTAAGTCAATAAACTATCTTGTATTTTTCACCCTATATCGAATACAGAAACTCGGAACCGTGTTTATTCCTTGGTTGGCTACGATTTAAAGACACTATCCACTGTACTCTAAATCCAAACGCTAACATATATTGATCCGAAATTCATCGGAGGAAATTCTATCAAACGTATCCTAGAAACGAGACAAAAACTTGTTAAATGTTGGCATTCGGGGTGAGAAAAGTAATTTTACATATTACGAAGGGAAATTGAAATATATTTCTTCTTTTGCTATCAAATTTGTTTATGGAAAGCGCGAGAACAAATCATTATAATATTTGCTAGACTTGGATAAATGGATCCCTAAGGAATAGATATTTTCGTTTTTTAGATATCGTAATAAATGCGAAAACTTTTCTCGGGGAATTATCTCACAAACAATCAAGAGAAGATTTAAACAAATAGTGTACTTTTGAGAATTTATTCAAATACAATTTATGTACTCTAAAAAATACAGTTATACTTCTAAATTGTAAGTATTTTATTTCTCAAATCTAAAATTGGTGGAATCTAAGTTCTATTAAAATTGCTTTCAAAAGATATGAAGATAGACCCGTATTCCAATGTCTCAAATGCGAAAATATGAGCATGTGTGTGAGAATTACATCGAATTCAGGCATGCCCGAAAATGCGCACATTGAATGTCCTCCAAAGTCACACAGTGTTGATAGAATATTCTCTTACCTTCTAAAGGAATTTTGAGTAAATAGATGTCTAAAGAGTGCGTAGTAAAGACCCTGGTCAGACTATGCGAATGCACGGGCTGGCCTGAATCTTCGCTTTGCACACATATATCTTTTAAGAAATGTCACGCAAAGGCCTTAATTTGTTTTTTTTTTGCTTTATGTCATTTATTTATAAGAAAAAAAAGAATTTCTGTTAGCTCCCCAAGGTATGAAAATAAAGAAAAAATATTGATTATTTGTGGCAATGCAAACGTTAGTTTAGCACCCGCTAGGACAAACTGATCACAAGCTATTACTAATATCCGCAAATTATCGGCCTACGCAGGAATTTAATCATATAGGCGTCATATTCTGCATTTCTATTGGTGTCATTTGCAATTTTACCTGAACGACTTTCGCTGTAATTTTTTTAACAACTTAAATGCATTGCAAACTTTGACAAACGCTAATATCTATGACGGATTTCATAACGAATATCGAAATGGATTGAAAATGACTTCTTAAACGGTTATTACCTAAATTATTGCGAAACACACACGAAAAGAAAAACACAAGCTTCGCTATTTCTAAGCATGTAATTTGGCGCATATACAAGAAATATTTATGTATGGACATACATTATTTTATTGTGAAATTACGGACGTATCTTCGAGCTGCCCGACTGGTTTATTTTAATATTTTACACTATTGTAAATTGATTTTCACGATCTATGTATACCCCCGTTACGAATCCGTAGCTGATCTGAGAAAACACCAAGCTTCATTACTTTTACACAAACGCAAAGGCTACATATTTTTGAAAACATGGCCATTTTAATTTGGCAAAGTATTTTCCTTTAAATTCGGTTGTCATGATCTACGTTGACGAATACGAAACTTGCCCGACAAGGTACCATGATGCATTGAATTTACCACAGCCTCAAATGCTTACTGTATTTTCCGCATTTTCAAATAACGGTTAACACTGCCGTTTTCAAATGGACAAACATTTTTTGTCGCACAATGTTATTTGTGTAATTGCAGATGGAATCATCGAGATATAAATTTGATTTCTATGACATTTTCTATCACATTTTGTCCTGATGATTAGGATGGCATGATCTACGCTGTTTACGTTACGAATACGTAACTGGCTCGACAATGTTCCATGATGCTTCATTTTTACTATAGTAAAGTACTTGAATAAAAATGACAAAAATATGATAACGCGGTCGTGTAGATATTGACATATTTTTATTTTTATTTTTTGCATTACAATGTAATTAGTGTAATTGCTGACAAAATTTTTGAGATGCCAGTTTGATATACCTCACAATTCTAACAAGTATGCATTCGATTGTAATGATCCATACAAATTCCGTTACGAACCCATAGCTGATCTGTAAAACATCGAAGCTGCATTACTTGTTCGCTAACATAAGTGCTAAACGTTTTTGAAAAGAAGTGTTATCGCCCCATATTTATACGGACTAACAATTCTTTTGTAGTACAATGTAATTTGTGTAATTGCTGATGAAATCTTCGAGATGTCAGGTTAATTTACCTGACACGTTTTATTTCGTGTTAATGCAGTTGTCATGGTCCTCGTTGCCTTCGTTACGAAAGAATCATTGGTCTAATAAATGTACCATGTTGCATTATATATACCGTAGGCTCAAGTGCTTGCTATATTTTTTTCCCTTTTTTTTAAACAAAGGTTTTACACGGTCGTATTTTTAATGGACACATGTTTTTTGTAGTACAATGTCATTTGTGTAATTGCTGATGAAATCTTCGAGATGTCAGTTTGATTTACCTGACATGTTTTATTTCCATTCGATTGTCGTGACCCTATTTGCCCATTCGGAACATCACTCGGCCAGTTCCGTAAACTGCAACAGACCTCGGATGTATGTAAGGCGGATGGGTATGTAACAAAATCGTGCATTTTGTAAGGCGGAAACAGTGTAAGAAAAATTAGATCTAGCACTGTAGACTTGTTTTTTTAACAGTAAATAACGGCTGATAAATCTTAATTTTTGGGAATGACGAATCATTCTCAAAAAGATTTTTAGCCGTTATTTAAGAATCTAAAGATATTTATATTAGGATACGACGGCTTCACGTCAGTGACTTAAACGAGTAGCGTTGACGACGGCGAAAGTTTTATACACAAAGTTTCGAGGGCTAACGCCATTTTAACTGACGTCATCGAGATTTTCACAGGGGTTTCCCGTTTTTTTTTTAAAAATAGTCCGTCTATGTACATCCGAGGTTGATCGTGAGATTGGCCGAGTGGTGTTCCGAATGCCCTTTTGCCATCTCTACGAATAAGTAGCTGGCCATACAGAGGTCCATTGCTGCTTCATATTTACTCCATTCAAATACTTGAATGTTTAAATAAGAAGAAAGAAAAAAAGGTTAACGCGATCGTGTGAATACGGACAAACATTTTTTTGTAGTACAATGTAATTTGTGTAATTGCTGATGAAATCTTCGAGATGTCAGTTTGATTTACCTGACACGTTTTATTTCATGTTAATTCGATTGTCATGATCCACGCGCTAGACTGCCATCCGATACAAATCAAATTAATGCGGGAAAATTTTCCCGGTAAATGAATCAGACTTGTATCGGAAATAAATTCTCAACTTTCGGTGTTTCATTTTGGTAGCTGACTTTATGCCAACGGTATGTATCCTTATGAGCACCCTTTCAAAGAAGCACAGCCTCTTATTGTATTCGATCAATCCATCCGATCATTCTTTTGTACGGATTTTACTTCACTTTAGTTTCTCATTTACTTTACATTTGACTCATTTCGTCGACTGCGATCTATTAGCTATTATCTATTATTACAAACAAAAGTTTAAACTAAAGTCACGAAATTTTAGCCTCCCATCAAAGATTGATTTTATTTTATTTTTTTTCTAAATTTCCTTGACAATATCTCAAGGTATATACTGGTTCAAAATTGGCCGACAAAATTTCCGCAGTTTCACAGACAAATAATTTTACATACGCATTAACCTATTTCAAAATAGACTTTGTTCAACTTTTTTTTTTTTTTTTTTTTTTTTTTAAAAATCACTCATCAATAAAAGTAATTGGGGGTTTCCCAAGTCAACCAATTTCCAAGACTGTCGAAAATGCAGTAATTCGACAAATCCATTGACTTATGATGACTTGATGGACAATTGAGTCAGCATTCAATATACATGTATCTCGATTCCGGAATGTTACGAGGTAACACGAGCCAAGGATGGATACTTTGCATAAATTCACAAGAATAGCTAAAAGAACTAAACATCTTTAAAAAAATCATTTCAATGTCACGATTCATTACGTAATTTGATGCACTTTAAGGACATAACTTTCAATATTTGACATATTATACAAATAGGCGAAAATAACCCTTGATCGTTCAACTAAGGTTATATAGGCTTATAGGGTAGTGATAAGAACATGAAAACAAACGTCACTTTGCTCACTTTAAGAATACAAGACAAACGAGCCTGTGTGCGACATTTCCAACAATTTCAAATGTGCGCAAAGCAAATCCTCTGACCAGTCTGTGCATCCGCATAGTCTGACCAGGGTCTTCGCTATGCGCCATGCAGGTAGATAAAGCCACAGCCCTCTATACACGCGGTCAGCGAATTTTCTTATTGCTTTGTGTGGTCGTCTAAAACGTATTATGTCTGTCCAATACACATACATGAAATTGTTGGAAATGTCACGCACATGCTCAAATGTAATTCATCACAGGACAAACAACTTCTACTAAAATGCCTATAAAGAAAAGTCCATATCAAAATAAACATAAGTATAATATATATAGTGTGGTGTCCAATGTCTAGAGATTGAGCGTCGGCCTCTTGACCCAAATGTCCTGAGTTCGATTCCCAGGAGCGGCTATCGATCTTGGTTCTTTCATTGGCCCACACATTCAGTGCGAGTACTGGTGAATTTTTCCAGGAAGCAGAATCGACAGGGATTCATCTAAGTTGTAAGAACTTGTTTCCCAATCGATGTAAAATAAATAGGTTTTAACCAATAAGTATAACATGAAACAAAAAGAACATATAACCTTTAAACTCCCTTTTCCTCTGCATTGTCCTACGGAACATTTCAAAAGGATCATACTTTGGACAAAATACATGTATATTAATGTCCTAGAGTGTCCACATAGAAGTTTTCATTTAGACCCATTTTTCCGTGTTAACCGTGTTTTGCAATGGAACATTTTTATCTTCAAAGGATTCATCCTTGTGTCCTATCAAAGATTGTGACCAAGATAGTATCGCTTTGATTATATATGATCAAGGAGGTTGCATAGCTACAATGTAACCCAACAATCTAAAGGGCTGATCATGTACAAAGGTGGAAAAGTATTATCTGTAAAATGTCTAAAATGAAATAATGCACGATGCACCATTTTGAATTGCTTACATGTATTTCCCATATAAGGGTCGATATATACTATTCATAGGCGTATCTAGGACCTTGAAATTTATACGCAGTCTCAGAAGGCGACAACTAAAGAATATATAGGATAAAGGTGATATGAGGACTGTGACAAAAGATGAATGCCTTCCGTCCGCTCCCTTATTAAAATTTTGGCGTTGGTGAATAATCAAAACATCGTAACTACAGCATAAGCTGTAGTTTCGATGTTATGATCATTCATCAACAATATTTTTTATCAGAAGATTAATTTGTATAACGCAATTGAGTAATCTGCGTTATGGGAGCTACGCCATTGCTATTGGTCTGTAAGGTTGAAGGGGGGTTAAATTCTAACTCCTGTAACATTTTCTAGAGCAAGGATTCTGTAATACTTCATGTAATGTTGCTTTTTATTTGTTGTGCTTGTCGCGCTCCTCTCGTAAAATCGGCAATTTATTAGACTGCAGTTGGTTGAATTAAATTGAACACAATTTATCACGTACTGTCACGTTTTTACAAGGAATTTTCCCACACAAAACCTGCTATTCAGCAATAAAACGGAATCTATTTTTCTCTCTAAATTCTCTTTCCGAATTTAACACAACTGATTGTGGATAAATTCGTTTCTTCGCTCAGGTTGAAAAAAAGGTTTCTAACTCTTAAAATGTTTCTCCGCTTTGCATGTAAAATGGTTTGAGAACGTTTGAATCTTGAATGCAGGTTTGAAGGAATGCATCAAGGATTACTGGCTTTTTGAGGAAGTTCAACTAAGAGGCGGAGAGATTTTTTTTTTAATTCGTTGAGGAATGAACCTAAAAGCCCAATTACACAAAGTGCGATTTTGCTTTCAGTTTCATACCTCTATGAATTGAAATATATATTTTATTCACATCTTTTAATTTGAATATTATTTAGATAAAGCAATGCAATGAAGCCTGCATTGACCTGTTATTGCCAACATGGTTACATGAAATGGTATCAGACAGGTCATTTTATTTTTTGAATCAATTTGCATATTCGATTTACTTTTACCTCGGCTTCTTTCATGCTTTTCGGTGTTTTTTCGAGAAATAACGGTTGATTATCACTTGATAATCTCACCGCAAGAGCAGTGAAATTATTAAAAACTAATACCCTGCTTTTGTGCATTTCATCCTATCTGAAGTCATCTATGCGGGGCGAAATAAGTGACGTCACAATGAACGTTGCATAGCAATCACGTACAAAATGACGCGCTTAACGAAAAAATGTCCTGGAATTTTCATATTTTGTCTGATTTTTTGCATTAAAGAAATAGAATAATCGTTTGTTTTTCGAGTAAGATCGATGAATATTTCATTTCGTGAACAACAAAAGCTATATTTTCTCGGAAAGGATTTTTAATATATAGTTGACTAAAGAACTTCCGGTTGAATAAGGGAATATTGATATATGGTAGATTGAAGGACTCTTAATATTATGGTTGACAAAAGGACTCACGATATGCGGTTGGCTAAGTGACTCTCAATATATGGTTGACTAAGGGACTCGCAATGTATGTTTGACTTAAGCACTCAGTATTTGGTTAAGTTAACGGCTCTAAAAATATGGTTGACTAAGGGAGTCTCAGTGTATGGTTGACCTAGCGACTCTCAAAATATGGTTGACTAAGAGAGTCTCAATATATGATTGAATAAGGGACTCTCAATATATGGTTAACTTAGGGACTTTCAATATACAGTTAGAGTCAGTGGGTGGTTGAGTAAGTATTTGAACTGAGTCTCCTAATGCACAGATAGACAAATAAAGAATGTTTGGAATAAGAAAGCCGTGTCATCTAGTCAAATAAATTCCAGTAGAATATTTGCACTGAGAATTATAATGCGCAAAACTGATTCTAGTTACTGGATATTTTAATAGAACTGCGATCATTTTACAATGCGGAATATCTAAGATCAAAATGATTGATTGGAGCACTTAAAAGAATTTGGAAACCTGGGATATTTGTTTTCTCTTGAAAATGGTTTGTCTTTTATCTTAATACTATACAAATATCAGTGTGATATCATCCCATATGATTTTTTAATGAAATCACATGGATATTTTAAGAAAATGACAAAATGCGGTTAATTTCAGATACTCGCATTTGTGTTAGAAACACTGGCGAAAAAAAGGCAAATAGAGGATAGAAGATAAATATAATACATATTTAGTGTATTGTATGAAAAACATATCTAACTCGGTTGTGGGAATTGATCATTGTCTCAGTAGAGCCTCGACAATGACCAATTCGACCAACCTCGTTATATTTTTTTTTTCATACAAAGCACTAAGTACATATTATATATATGTAACGTTATTGTTAACCTTTTTCTTTTGATTATATAAGACTTCTTTTCGAACCTTTTAGAACAATAGACATGTACAAACATGCAACCAGCCAAGCGTCAAGGATGACAAAACAGTGCAAACAGTCTGCAAATTACACCCACTTTGCACGTGCACATGCGTGCAAAATGGGGTATAATTTTCACACAGTTAGGTACATTTTGCCGTTCTGAAGGCAAGGCTGATCTTTATCTACTCTGTTTGCTTGAAAGACAATAAATGGAGACAAGAACGGATGAGTTCAGAGTTCAGAGTTTTTACAACTTTTTTTGTCATAAATCCCAAATCGCTGATATATTTTGATAACCTGAATTAGGAAAAACTGTTAAAATTAGGGGAATTTATAAAAAAAACCAACCCAAAACAACAACAAGAGAAAACCTTTTGATCTACACCTGGGCAGTCAGGCGTTCAGGATCACAAACCGGTCAAAACTGTTACCCAATCGCACTGCGTTTGGAAGTGCACTTGTGCAGACAGCGGGGTATAATTGACAAACTGCTTGCAACGTTTTGTCATCCTGAACGCAGGGTTGGACTACATTTCCAAATAGAAATATAGGTATTCACAGATATCTTTGCATGATTGGCCATATTAAACACTGCGTTCAGGTTGCAAACATGTTTGTGAATGTTAAGAAACATGACTTTACCCCGATTCCTACATTAAAACATATGTAAAGAGCAGGGTAACGTTTGTCAAGCGTTCGCGAACTTTTTCATCTTAACGCCGAATAGATTTTCATGTTGCTAAAAGTGGGGAAACAAAAAATGGAGTCGTGAATCAGAATCTAGCGGAGGCCAACCAGATTTTTGAAAATGAACTTATAGTGACTGAATAAGGATGTACAATAAATTGCTAAGAAAACAAAAAAACCTGTATGCATGTCTTGTTAAAGGGGGGTAAATATATCGCTAATTTTGTTCGTGTTGATAAAATAGGAATCGAAAACTGTCAACTATTGTCAGACTGCGTAGTTCACGCAGTCTGACAAAGGTCGACAATTTTCTCACTCCTCAGGAACGCCATAGTCACTGGTCGGTTCACAATCTTTTTGGCGTAAAGGTAGACAAAAATTGGCGTGTTAAGGGTTAGTTTGTTATAGTTGGAATAATTCTGCAACAATGATCTATAAAGCAAACCACACATGCAGTAAATCGATAAAATTGTTGTAATTTGTCCTCTATATAGAACATGATTACAGAGGATTGATTCATTAAATAAAGCAAACCACACATGCAGTAAATCGATAAAATTGTTATAATTTGTCCTCTATATAGAACACGATTACAGAGGATTGATTCATTTGTTGTTAAAAATATTTATTCAAGGTCGAGTACAAGAATGATGTTTAAGTGGGAAGAATTTAAAGTCGGGGCCTGTTTTACTAAAGAACTTACGACAAAATCAATCGTAAGTCAAAATCACAAATCGTACCTGGTGTTTTCATTTTTTGTTAGATTCTACCTTGCAATATCTCGTTGGAATCGTCTTTCGAAGACGATTCCAATGAGATGATGCATGGCAGAATTCTATATTTAGTAACTACTGTAGAAGCAACTTTAATTTTTGACTTACGCAAAAAATGATCGTAAGATGTTTAGTAAAACAGGACCCTGGGACCGCTGTTTTACTAAACTTCTTACGACCATTTCTTGGCTAAGCAAAAAAAGTTGCTTCTACAGTAGTATTTAAAAATGGAATTCTGCCTTGTATTATCTCATTGGAATCGTCATTAGAGGACGATTCCAAAGACATATTGCCAGGCTGAATCTAACAATGAATGAATATACCATGCACATTTCTTGGTTAAGCAAAAAAAAGTTGCTTCTACAGTATTACCTAAATATGGAATGCTGCCTTGCATCATCTTATTGGAATCGTTCTTAGAAGACGATTCCAAAGACATATTGCTAGGCTAAATCTGATAATGAATGAAAATACCAGGTACGGTTTATGATTTTGATTATTTTTTCGTAAGAAGTTTAGTAAAACGGGCCCTTGGGTTATACTAACAGTTATTTTTTGTGCATGCATTCGGGAAAGAGTGGGTGTTGAACGCGAAAATTTCAATATTGAACAGGGGGGGGGGGGGGGGGGGAAATATACATTAAAAGAGATTTTGGTAAAAATTTGCGAAGTGATGTTTAATCTTTAATTAGGGTTCCTTTTTTCACGCAAATCAAATTCCGCCCAACGAATTTGGTTTTTTTAATGTAAAAAAACCCTTTAACATCGTGATGTGATGCGCACAGGTTTGGGGTATCAATACCATTGACTTTCAACCCACACCAAATGACCTTCAGCATCATTCTTCTTCTTCTTTTTCTTTTTCTTCTTCTTCTTCTTCTTCTACTTCTTCTTCTTCTTCTTCTTCTTCTTCCACTTTCTAAACTTGGGTCATGATTTCGATTTTTTACCATTAGTGCAATAAAAAAAGACATTGATTTTGATTCAAAATCGAACGTTTTTAAGAATCGAAAGATTTTTTTCTCGAATGCAGTTCCTTAAAATTCCTGTCAATATGATGGTAAAAGAGACGTTGTCTCTTTAGAATTGCTAAAAAAATAAGCTTCACTTTACCGAATTTGAATAAACTTGCGAAAATTACGGAGAATATTTTTTCTCATTATAAATGATGTTAAAGCTGTCATTTGTGCTTTCGTATCTAAACAAAAATCTTGGTTGAATATCAATAAGTATATAAGTCGTTCGAAATATTTTACAGTTAAAAACATCGTGAAATTGACACTTATTCCTATCAAAACCACTCTGAATCGATCACCATCGCTCCATTCATTAATTTCAAACACTCACTCAAATCGACCAAAAACGCTCCAAAATCTTTAGAAAAGCTTTAGAAATCAGACAAGACGATCAACATTTATTTCAGATTGATCGAATTTTTCTACGATTTTATTGCTGGTGAGGATTTAAAAGTGTAAGGAAGACAGGAAGACACAAAAACAAAACATTACGTATGTATATTTTATTAAAGGGAGGTAATTGATATAGCTAATTTTGTTCATCTTGGTTTACGTCCCTTGAATTTCACTCAAAACTCGCTCCACACACTCATTCAATTTCAATCCAAAATAATTCACAAATAATTCATCTTGTCAATTTCAGGATGTTCTTAACTGTATCTAGATATCGCGGACGATTTAAAGTACATTTCTACAAGGCGTTATAGTTACGATCTTCCAATTTGCCATTTTATTAGAAACATTCAGTTCTTTGAAGACATATAGATTCAAAGGATAAGGTATACTATTTCATTTTAATATTCATTTTAGTTTCTACATTTTCCATTTATGATTCTCCAACAAAGTCATCACGATATTTTTCCCCAATTTATTCGAAACCAAAAAATGCAGTTCGTCCTCAGATCAAGAGACAGGGGCGTAGCGGTAGGCAATAGGGTGGATCGGTTTTAATAAGTAATAAGATTGTTTATTCGACATGAGATATAACGTCTCTTTCACTAATCTAAAAAAAACTCAAACGTTTTGACGCCCCAGATTGAAACAGCTTAAAAAACAGTGTGGAAAATATAGAATTTGCTTGTTACAAGAAATTTTGTCAAAGGATGCTTACTTCAATGTTTTCTTCTCCAAAATGATAAATAATGAAAAACCTTCAACAAGGTGATTTAAAATAGTCGCCTGCAGCTACAGTTAAATACAATGTGAAATTGAAACTCGTACCGATCAAAACCACTCTGAATCGATCACTCAGTGCTCCACTCATTCATTCCAAACACTAACTCAAATCGACCAAAAACGCTCCAAAATCTTTAGAAAATCTTTTGAAATCGGCCAGATCTTATTACCTGTCTTTGCCTTGTTTTCGTCGATGTTTCTAACAGAATTGCAAGTTTCTAAAAATAACCGTATCATGCCATTTTTTCAAAAAAAAAATATTCTTGTGATATTATATTATTTTTTTTTATTTAAAAAAATCATATGGGAATGGGATGTTATCACACGGATATTTGTATAGTTAGAAGATAAATTATTATTCTACTAGTGTAATTAATGCCCATAGTGTATCGCAAATTCTTCATCGGAGATATATCTCTCCCACAATGTAGATTATTTCTTAAAATACAGCACTCAAAAACTTTTTTCGAGCATAACCTGCCTACCACGAACTCTGACAAAATTAAATTGTCTTGAATAAATTGATGTCTGAATAATTCAGCTTAATGAACACAGCATCAAATTTGCTTCACATCCCTATAATTTAGTCCCCGCAATTTATTCAATCGCGTCATATTTCAGCTAATAGTTCCATTTCATGCCCCAGTGTGCTTTCAAAGACAAATGTTTTAATATAAAGATTTTTAAAATTCGTGGCAACGTGGCTCCACATTTTTAAGCAAAGTGCCGGGTATATAGAAGATATTGAACGAATGCACATAAAATACCAAATTCATTATAGGCCTTAGAGTCGTCTATAACTAGATAAAACACGAGGCTTTGTCGAGTTTTTGTCTGTTTTAGATGACGAGTTTAATAAATTTGGTACTAAAAGAACACAATTTTATTTCTTATTTATAATTTGACCAGATTCTTTTTTTTTTTTTTTTTTGCTTGTTTTTTAATAAAACGATCGAAATTTTCTACAAAACGTATACATAATTCGTCGTTTGTAAAGTGGTGTCATCTCACAATTATGAAACGATTGATTTTGCACTTCCAGCATTTTGGCACTGGGACGCTTATTTGTTTTTAAATTTCAAATCATGTAACAAAAAATTCGAGGGATCTTCCGGAATTCGCGTCTTTCATTTTTTCGTGAAGATTTGTGAAAATAAAATTATCACTATTAATACTAGATTCGTGGTAAACCTTTAAAGCTGTTATATCACAAGTGATTCCGGAATGGCGAGCCTTTCGTGTATTTCCAATTCTGATTTTTTGCCCTTGATTTTTTCTCCAAAGAACGAAGGCGGTTAATAATATACATTGAATCTTTTCCTAGAAGTGGGTTTTCTTTGAAACTGCGGGGTCTTTAATTATACTTGACACAAATATTCTGTATTGTTGTCTCGTCACTCAGGGGTCATTGGCATTTCTTTAGCAAGAAAGTTTTTTATCCTTGGAATAAAGCAGGGTCCTTTGTTGGATATGAAAAAAAACGTCCGCGAAACGATTGATCAATTGTACCTTGTTTTGCACGTTTTTAACGTGCAAAGTGGGGTACAATTGTCAAACTTTCGAAAACTTGTTGTGAACGAAACTTGTTTCTAAAATTGTGAACTGCATGGACCATTAAAAGTTTTTACAAGCCCAGTATACCAGCTCTGCGTTAGGGATGACCAAACGGGGCAAACTGTATGCAATTCATACCTCACTTTGCACGTATGTGCAGGGCTGAACGCAGGGCTGTTTGCGCATAGCTGGTCATTTTTTATTTCTAATGTTATAAATCTACAAAATTAAGTGAGTCATTTTTGTCTTTACAAGTATAAACAAATTTGACCTTCGATCACTCACTTAAACTTAAACTTAAAAAGTGCTGTTTAAAGTAGTCCTACTGGATGCAATAATTGTGAGTCGGTTCATGTGTTAAAAATGAAAAAAAAAAACTCCTTTATTACATTACAGTTTCAAACAGATGATTCAGTGGATAAAGACTAAGATCAGACTGCAAATTCTTGCATTATGATATTTCATTAAACTTCTAGCCAGAGTTGAAATATTTCAAGAGAATAATCATTTCATAATAGATCTTAATTTTTTTTGAGAAATAAAAAGTGTATTCATTGAATTGTTGGCCACATCGGAAATAATCTGATTAAAGATATCCATAATCGCTGGAAAATCGAGGAGAAAAAGGCGTATCATTATATGACTGATTATATATAAAAATCATAGGGTAAAGACTAAGATCAGGCTGCGCATTTGGGCAGCCTGATCTTTGTTTATACCTTCTGTCAAAGAAAATATATCCAAAGCTCAATGTGACAAGGGCATATAACGCCATGGTTTCACCGAAGATTGCAGTTTTAGACTTTTTTCTGTACCTCCTGTCAAAGCTAAAATATTCCGGGTCCGGCATTTCACGGATATATAACGTCATAGTTTCACAGTAGACAATATTGGTTCAAACATCATCAAAACACATAAAGCTACATTCTTTTCTCATAAAACATCTAGCAGACATTTCTATAAACTCTCCTGACAGAGTAATAAGACGCATAATTTACGGTATTCCAATGTTATATAGATGTACGTCTGTAAGAAAACTCCTATTTTCTGACATTTCTCATTTAAAATCTTGTAGAAAAAACGCTTTTTGATTTAATTTGTATTTTGCGACGTAACAAAGAAGGTGTAATGAGTGAATTGTTTATAATAAATGATATTTACGAATGACTTGTGTATATAATATCTATATGAATATGATTATCATATACTTATACGAAACAAAAAACATGTAGTGTAGACTAATATCAGGCTGCGCAAGTGTGCACTCTGATCTTTATTTATACTTCCTGATAAAGAATAATTATTCCGGTAGCTCGGTGCGACAAGGGCATTCCGAGTTCAGGATGACAAGGGCATATAACGCCATTGTTTTACGTAAACAGTATTTGACCTTTTCTGTGCCTCCTACCAAAGCTGAAACGTTTCGGGTCTAGTATGTCAAAGATGTGTAACGCCATGGTCTGACAGTAGACAGTAATTTGTTCAAACATCATCAAAAAACACGATGCCACATCCTTTTCTCATAGCGAAATTGGATAACCTTTCCTGTAATTCACTCAAAACTCGCTCCGCACACTCATTCAATTTCATTGAAAAAATCATTCCAAAATAATTCATCTAGTTAATTTCAAGTTGTTCTCAACTGTAACGCCATGGTCTCACAGTAGACAGTATTAGTTCAAACATCATCGATACACATAAAGCCACATTCTTTTCTCATAAAACATCTAGCAGACATTTCTATAAACTCTCCTGACAGTGTAATAAGACACAATAATTTACAGTCTTTTCGTGTTATGTAGATGTGTGTCTTTTCTGACATTTCTCTTATAAAATGTTGGCGATAAATGCTTTCAAATTTAATTTTGTTATGAAATAAAGAAAATAAATTTCATCATTTGCTGAGCAAAAAGGAATTACAATTTAATAGATAAAAAGAAAAATCGACGTCAAATATGAATGGTACTTGGAACTTATTTTTTATATCTTTTATTTTTCTAAAAAGCAAAAACAATCCTTTTATCTCTTATCTTTATTCGCTATCTTCTTATAAATACATTTGATTTGATATATGAAAGCTAATTTTAAATGATTATTAGCTAGATTAAATTTCTTTGTTTGCATTTCGATGGCATTGTCGATTTTACATGTACACACTAAACATTTTTCCAGCACTAAATGGCCTTAAAGCGAGATTTAATTGACCAAACCTTCACTCATGTCATTTTTGTTAATAAATTTCTGACAATTCATACTCGGCTTTGCACGTTCTTTTAAAGGATAAATTACGAACGGTATTGAATTTGGAATATTTGCAAATGGACAAAATATGTCAGGTATTTTATGTTAAGCAAAAAAGGTCAAATTAACCAAGGTAAACTAATCGTTACTGTATATATCGTAGTATACGTGCCTTTTACATATTGTCAAAGGACTTGCGAATATAGCACGACGTTCTATAAGTCTGAAAGCGAAAGTCTGCGACCGTAATCATTGAGCCATACAATAGTATTACATTGCCCTTGCTTAACATGTCACCTTGGGACCCTTTTTGCTAAAGATCTTGCGATCATTTTTTGCGTAAGCCAAAAATTTAAGTTGCGTCTATATAAGTAACTAAACATGGAAATCTTTCATGCATTATCTCATTGGAATCGTCTCCTCCAGACAGAATCAAATTATTAATAATAACATAGGGTGCGATTTGTGATTTTGACTTACGATTTTTTTTCGTAAGAACTTTATTAAAACTGGCCCCTGGTTCGGAATAAATAAGACAGGAGACATGATAAATGTTGAACCATAAACATTAAAAATTCCTAGTTCGAAAATGCTGAAAATAGGATAGAAAGGGTCTTTAGCATATTGAAAGGGGCGTGCGAAAAGATCCCGAGGCTTACTAAGCCTGACAGCAAAAGTTTGCGACCTTAGCCATTGAGACACACATTTAAGATACATTCACTTTGGTTAATATGTAGTGTAGTTTATCAGTCTGGTTCGGAATAAATAAGACGGGGACATGATAAATTTTGAACTATTAACACTTTATTCTTAGTTCGAAAATGGTAAATGGGAGAGAGGAAAAATAAGATTATCCGAGAAAAAAATGACCGTATATCAAGACAATTCAAATCAATTTTTCAAGAGCCATTTTCCGCCGACCAATTGGTGTGGAAAGCATGTATGCAGTACGCCTACGTGGGATCAGCATTTTTGGTGGCTCAAATAAAATGCTGTGGTTGTTCTGACGTGAGGAGCGATAGGAAACGATGAGAAGGCACACCAACAGCCGCGATATAACTGCAGTATTGTTTAAAAAGGTGTTTAACTCCAAACAACCAACCAAGTGTACCAACAAACAGAGAAAAGAAGCATAAACTTATGTTACGATTATTTTAGTCTGGAAGCTTAAGCTTCTGTCGTTGCAGCGTAGGAGGAGAAAAAATCTTGTAAATGTGACCTATTCCTATCTAGGAAGTGCGAAAAGTATTAACCCTTGTCAGACTGAGCGGCTCGCGAAGTCCGACCAGGGTTTAAACTCTTCGGTCACTTTTATTTTTATGGCCTTAGAATAGTTCTTATATCATGTCATAACTCCATTTAATACATGCGACCTCTAGCTAACCAGTTCTAAGATGTAATCGTTTTTTTATAACTTTATAATATGACCTACGTCGCGAGATTGAATAAACCCCGTTAAATATTTTTGATATTACACGGGTGTTAATACACTAGTGGAATAACAATGCAAACGAGCTCAGAGCGAATAGCAACGCTATTTTGTAACTGCGAAAATGATGTTATAATATATATTTTGTGACGTCAGTTTTAAACGTCGTTGAAAGTTATGCGGAAAATGGAAACGTAAAATTTCAAGATTTATGATAATTTCTCGCAAAGTTCGGGTCATATCATAAGTAGAATATCAAATTTGTGCTCATAAAATACCGAATTTATTAACTCTCCATCTAAAACAGATAAAAACTCGGCGTAGCCTCGTTTTTATCTGTTTATAGATGACTCGTTTATTAAATTCGGTATTTAATGACCACTCATTCAATATCCTCTATTTATTTCATTGAGTTCTAAGATAGTCCTTTTTTGTGCGGCGGATCACCAATACAAGATGACAAAATTATCCAAGCCGGTTAAATAATTATAAGAGTAATATTTGAATTTCAATAAAACCGCATTTTAGCAACACCAGGGGACAACTAAAGTCTGCAATAAAATTGAATTTACACATTTTAAAGTGCAGTCACTGTCAACGTTTTATGTAAATCGATGATATAAAACCGAGAAAATTCCGAATATATACAATCAAATTGAACCTTATCTTATTTAGTGCTAGGTTCACGACACAAGTGCTGCATTCTGATAAGTGCGCAATCAATTTGAGAATTGTGCTAGAAATGTTCAAAAAATTTACTTACAAAAAGATAAAAAAAAATTTATACTTTCAATGGAAAACGTAACTAGCCTGACTCTGCGAAAGATGGTAAAGTGGTTACAGTTAGGTCCTGAACAAAATAAAACAGGTATGAAACAATTCTATCAGGCAAACTTTTTATCTAATGAAAGGCAGTAATAAATCCCTCAAAACTCCTAAGCGGCCACGTGCCTTTTTGGCCATATGTTATAAACGCCGCATGGTTTCAACTCGTTTTCGCTTGAATAATGTAGCGAAAACATTTACGAAGTCAACATGAGAAAACTCAGTGAAATAATTCAACGAGAAATGTCTTAAAATTAAACGAAAGTAGGAGTACCCTCGATTTCAAAGTTAACATTGGTGGGTGGGGTATTTTTGACATTTCTTGTTAGGATAAGGACTGTCTAGAACGTTTTGGCATTTCTTATTAATTTTAGAACTCCACAGGCGTTGTACCACTGATATTAGTACAAAAAATTGATAGGGGTTGCGATTTTCAAGTATCGAAAAATTCAAATTTCTCTTAAAAGTGTCAATTTTGTGACTTTTGAAATTGAGGGTACATGCATTTAATTCCGACTTAAGGACTTACTAATGCATAATTTTACAAAACAATTGGATAGGATGATGACTGAATGGCCACTCTTTCGAAAGACAAAGTTCACATTTCAAAATAAAAGCGGAAAATGTGTGAAAAATGGAGAAAAGTAAGATGGCCGCTTAGAACTTTTGAGTAGTGTATGATGTACATATCTTTAGAAGCAATTCAAGATTGGAAACTTTATATATTTTTGGTTTTAAGTTAAGCATATTTTGGTACTTTTTTTCGAGAATCCTGGATAGTGGCGTAAGGGTCAGCTTCAGAAGACAGTATTCGGAATTATCACGTGTAAAGGGGATAGGGACGCAGCACAGATTGCATACGCCTTTAGAGTTCAGGGACCTGTTTTACTAAACATCTTTCGATCATTTGCTTAAGTCAAAAAATAAAGTTGCTTCTACAGTAGTAACTTAGTATGGAAATCTGTCATGCATTATCTCATTGGAATCGACTTCTAAAGACGATTTCAATGAGAGTTTGCAAGGCAGAATCTAAAACATCGTAGCACCAGCTTGTCCAAGCTGAAGCCACGAGGGATTGAAAAGCCACCTCCGATTTAAACTTTTTAAACTGTCGACTAGCTGTAGAAGTGAGCAGATATAAAAACATCTGATTACCTTACCCTAAATGCATCGTCCCATTACTTAGGTTTCCGCGGAAAAAAATCACGGATTATATCAATAGGTTGAGACATAATAGAGTAGACAAAAGCTGAGGTTAAGGGTCGATCTACAAGTTCCGTGACCTGAATACGTAATGAAATTGGATGGACCCGTCTGATTGAAGTGTCCACATGCCTCGAGATTTTGATTAATTCTTAATAAACAGCAATCCTTGGCATGTGTGGGGCGATATTGAAGCATCTGGTTGGATTCTTGGATAAAGACGCCAATATCATTGGCAAAAAAGTTGACAATAATTTGGAGTGAATCTCCAATATCGCCCATACACGGTGAATAACATTGCCAATCTACGAATCTCGTAGATAGACAATATTATTGTTTGTGTATAGATTGTATTGATAATCGATCGATATACTGATTTGATATAATCCTTGATTAATGCCCTGACAGGCACGTAAGGTTTGTGTAAATCAGCTTTTGTTTACAAGAACTTACTACTAAAGATAATCGATAAGAATAACTTGAGATCTTAAATTGTAGGCTGGGAAACCAAACCCCCGTATGTTCAGCTTGTCCAAGCTTAAGTTACTAGTCTTTGGTTTCCAGATGACGAAATGTGTACACTTTCTCCAAGCACGCAAATCTTTTGGGTTTAGGAAACAGTTATTTGCACACATTAAGGATAAAATTATCGACTAATTTTTTTAAGGAGCCAAAATATTAAAAAGTAAAATCGTCATATTACGTCACGGCTGAGCCACACCCTGCCAGTTGAATAACAACGGGGAATATCATCGTCAATAATCGTGCAACGGACGCCTAGGGCGTAATGACAAATCTACTCGCCACTTCCTTAAGGGCCTTGTGCCCGTTTTACTAAAATTCTTACGAAAAAATTAATCGTAAGTTAAAATCACTAGTGGTGACTCCATTCATTTTTAGATTCTGCTTTGCAAAATCTCATGAAAAACGATTCTAAAGAGATTATGTATGTCAGAATCCCATATTTAGTTGCTTCTGTTGAAGCAACTTAAATTTTTGACTTGCGCAAAAAAATTCGTAAGATATTAGTCCCTTGGGTCCCAATTAACACATATATATGTTGAAATAGGACGTAAACGTGTGTATAATTTACTCTCTGAATGATTTCCAGGCATAACTGCATTGTTAAATATCTTCATATCCCAAAAGACGGCTGGTGCAAATCAAATATCATATCTTAACAGCACGTTTTTGTGATAACAATGTCTTAATTTCTCCGTTTTTGTTACATAAATAAGTAATAAAGGATGTTTCTCTAGAGCAGCCAATTGATATGGACCCAAACATTTTTTAATGATATTTGTACTCATGTCACACAAAAAATCCCGTTCCAAATCGCTCATTCATCACAAAATTCAAAGCATCCCCAAACTATAAGTACTGGCTGCCCGTTAAATTCTGACTTGTTTATGTCATTTAACGAACGGTTATTTGGTGGGGAGGGAGGGTGGGCTTGAAGGATTTAAACGAAACCATTTTTTTGCCCACTAATTTTGTTCTTTTATGAAAAATCAATCAAAATGTATTACAGAAATACAAATCCCCTTTTGTAGCTTTCGTAACCCATTTTAAAAAAATCCGAACCCGCCATAGTCAAAATAGCATTAAAACGAATTACACAGTCAATCAAACTCGAGCAACCACGTCTATAAAGCGCACAATCTTATTTAGCGACCGCTTTGAAAATCCCCATTTCTTGAAAATCAAAAAGTCTCAAAAGGTCGAAATAATGGCTCCATTATTTGTTATAAATAAAAACTATGTTGTATAGACTCAAAAGAATCGTTTTGGTGAGACGATCCTCTTGCGTTTACACAACAGGGTTGCAGAGATCGCATATTCAACCACAGTTTTTTTTTTATTTGCGAACGAAACTTGTACAAAGCGACCATTCTCTATAATGACCGTTTTTTGCTGGTCCCGCGAGTGGTCTCTTTATACACGTTAAACTGTACTGTTTTCCTTGCTAATATATCGTTAAACCAAGAACTCGTATCTACAACCTTTTTTAAGCTGTTGTTACAAGGTTTCTGTCGTCCATCTTTTTTGAAGATATATATTGAGCTTAAGACTAACCGTAAGCCCTAAGGCTTACAAAGTGGATAACAATATGTTCGTTAATGCCTTAATTCAGAAAGAACATTGTCACCTCCAGATCTTTTGTTGAATGGTCCCGCTGGGAAATTAATTCTTTCCCGGCAATGCTTAACGAGTCATCTTCCTTTTTATTATTTGAGTATACGCGTAAAGTAATGGAACATAAGGATATGTCACGCGATTTTCTTTGATCCAAACTCATCTTAACTGTTTAGAATTGGAATTAATAGATATTTTATATTCTTCGCACACCTAAATTTAATACTGCGTTTAAGGTACTGGACCCGCAATATTTCAGCAACATTTTGGAATGTATGATCCTTTACAATGTTGACCGAGGTTTCCCAATGTATATCATTAGGAGATCTCGGTTAACACTGTACAAGATTATTACTTTTACTCACCTAAAATCTGTGAAATTTGTCAATTATGGGAGCTATTTCAGAAATAGAAATTCTGATTTTTTTCTAAATCTGTGACTTTTGCAAAGAATGTTTTTCTTTATAGATAAAAATGACTAAAAACAACATTTGATACTTTGAGTGCTCAGAAAAGAAACTTGATTAATTGAAATTGTGATATGACGTACGTCGCGGGAATGAAATAACCCCTTTGAATAATTTTGATATTACATGGGTGTCATTACACTAGTGGAATAACTGTGCAAATGAGTTCAGAGCAAATAGCAACGCTATTTTTTAACCGCGAAAATGACATCAAAATGTATAGATTGTGACGTTAGTTTCAAGCGGCGTTATAAGTTTCGCGCAAAATTGAAATGCTGAATTTCAAGAATTTTGACGATTTTTCGCAAAAATTCGGGTCATATTATAAATAGAATATAAAACTTGTGATCATAGAATACAGAATTTATTAAACTCGTCATCTAAAACTGATAAAAACTCGGCGAAGCCTTGTTTTTATCTGTTTATAGATGACTCGTTTAATAAATTCAGTATTCCATGACCACTCATTCAATATCCACTATTTGCACGTTAACTGATTAATATGTGTGCAAGTAGAGACTAGTGAGTTTTCATTTGATGTATGTTTTGAATCCTGCTTAATTTAGAATGCAGAACGCAATCATAACAAGTCATTGCACTCTATCACACGCAGTGCCCTATGTGTGAACAATAACCGCTTCTGCTTATTTATATAATGTAATTAAACAAACAAAGAGCTCATGAGTTCACCAACAATATACTATAAAGTTCTCATGTTGCATGATACGTGCAATGAATTCCCGCAGGCCCATAATGCACTCCGTTGAAAAATCATTATTTGTAAAAGCAGATGTTACTCTTAATATGTATAAGTCAATGATTGAAGCTGTTGAAAATGAATTTATATAGTGGATGATCGTTTGTTTCAGTGTAAGATCGGTTTATATTTCATAGAGTGAACAACAACAGCTATATTTTAATATAGCTTTTGTTGTTGACTAAATGAAATTACAATCGGTCTTAATCGAAAACAAACGATTAATCTATTTTCTTTTATGCAAAAATGAGACGAAATGTGAAATTTCTAGGACATATTTTCGTAAAGCACGTCATTTTGCACGTGATTGCTACGCAACGTTCATTTTGACGTCACTTATTTCGCGCCGCATAGAAAACGTCCAGTAGGGAAATGCAAAAAAGCAAGCTATAAAATTTTGATAATTTCACTGCTTTTGTGGTGAATTTATCAAGTGATAATCTACCGTTATTTCTCGATAAACCACCAAAAAGCATTAAAGAAATGAAGGTAAACTACCTTATAGTTTCTTCGAAACTTATTTTTCCCTTGCCGTGCTTTTAAAAAGCTAGAGCTGCTTGGGCAGCTGACTCGCCAGACAGGCCTGAAACAACTGATAAGATGAGATGAGTTTTTTCAAAGTGTGTTTTCATTTTTTTCTACAAGAATGATAAGTCACACTCTGAAGTATTTGTGAAAAGAAAACTAATGACCAAAGAAAACACAAAGAAAACTGACCTCCGCCAGTATAATATATATAATTCATCCAATCACAATAATTTTGAGCATCTGATAAAGGATTACCAAGGAAAATTCCGGTGAATTTCGGTTGATATCTATTACTTAGGTTCTGAGACATGACTCAAAGTTTCTACTATATGATATATACAGAAAAAACCTCCGCCCATAAAAGACATATTTTTCAGTTAATCACACCGTTTTTGGAGTCTGATTAAGGGTCACTCAAAGATGACTTGAGTGAAATTACGTAGGCATCAATGAGTTAGGTCCTGAAAAAAATATTTTCAAAGTCTCAATATATAACATAATTATGTTGAGAAATGACCCCCGCCCATACAAGACATATTTTTCATCTTATCACAACATTTTTTTTGTAAATTTGATAGAGGGCCACTATAGAAACATTCTAATGATATTTGGTTGATACAATCAGTTTGATTCTTAGACAATGATTTTCAAAGTCTTAATTATGTAACATTTAGAGAAATGACCTATGCCCATAAAAGACATATTTTTCGCCCTTTCACAATATTTTGTAAATTTTAGGTCACTTAAGGATCATTAAGGGAAATTTGTTGATATTTATTTATTAAATTCTGAGAAAAGTGACAGGCCCATTATAGCCTTGTTTTTAATTTCACAGAAAATCATTGAAAAAATTTGAAAGAGGGTCACACAATAATAATTCCTGTGAAGTTTGCTTAAAAATCATCCAGTTGTTTCTGAGTAGAAGATCTTAAAAGAAAACATTTACGACCCGACGCACGGACGGGAGGACGCACGACGGACACAACGCCACTACAATAGCCACAGTGGCCATCGGTCAGTGGAGCTAATAAACAAACATAAAGGTAGATGTATCAAAGCCAGCGTGATGATAGCACTGAATAAACGTATTGTTAGTCAGTATTAATTCTAAAAATACAATTTTACACTTTTTATTAAGGACGGTGTAAAACTAAGGTCAAAATTCACTTTTGGGCAGTCTGGATTTTGTCTATACCTCCTTCCAAAACAGGAATATTCCAGTTCAGCATGACTCAGTGCCAAAGGTAATAATAATCAACACTTCTGCCTATTTACATGATGCTTGCTCATGGGTGTCAGAAAATAATGTAAGTGCCTTTGCTTTGCTTAATCTCCCTTGAGTCTCTGCACACAAAGGGATTAGTTTACAAGGCAATATCGCCTATTTTGGATGATATTAAACACGATTTCTGTGCAATAAAGAATGATTAAACATCAGATTACTCGGTAACCTCTTTAAATTATTGTTTTCAGAGAAATAATGTTGCAATAAGAATGGATATTCTACAGTTATGTTTCGACAGAAAAAAATCATTATTAAACGTATCAAAGTTTTAATGGTAAAAGTGAAAGAGTACGAGTATATTTGTATTATTGATCCAATTGATTTTTTATATGTACCATAATGTTCAGTATCTTTATTCAATTTAATTAAACATATTGAATGTAAGATTTTTTTAATGAGCAAAACTTCTAAATACTCGAATTCAAAAAAATGTACTATTATAAAACTATAATTTCCATACAGCAAAAAAGTAATGTTTTAATACCGTGTAAATGTATGCCGTGTCACATGTATATGATAAAATACAAAAGAAAAACTATCGGCTGAATACAAGTCATGACTATGTACTGAGTTGATGTCTTAAAAAATTCAAAGTTTCTATGAACCATCAGTCAATATTTATATTGGCTGTAATAATTATTGAGTACCTGCCATGATTGTAAATATATAATACATACTTAGTGTATTATATGAAAAAAATATCTAACGAGTTTGGGAGAATTGAACATTGTCGAGGCTCTGCCGAGACAATTATCAATTCTCACAACCGAGTTTGATATTTTTCATACAATTATATTTATCTTATAATCTATATTTGTCTTGTTTTCGTCGGTGTTTCTAACTGAAATGCAAGTTTATAAAAATAACTAACAATATATGATTGTTCTAAAAATAACTATGTGATATCATAATATCATAAGAAATATCATACGGGATGTTATCATACGGATATTTGTATAGTTATTAGATAAAATGGATTGATTGATTAAATGGAGTTTAACGCCGCTTTCAACATTATTTCAGTTATATCGCGGCGGCATGAGCACCTAACGATGGATTCCTGGTATTTCTATCACCAGTACAACCACCGCATTCTTTCCTAGCCTCCAGCCGCTATCTCACATAGGTCTACGATTATCAACCCATTGGTGAGAGACAAATAGTCGGAAAGAATGAGTGCCGCCGTCGTAAGATAAAATGGAATAGCGTCCCGCATCTATGAAATTGTATGAAACAACTCAAATGAACTCAAATGAATCGATTGTATATCAGAAAAGAGAGCGATTTGGCGCTTATTGTAAAAGGAGGATGTAAAAAGTCTGCCTTTTTGTAAGAAGACATAAACAATGTCGTTGACCGGAGTACTATACTGGATATACAGCGATATTAGAAATTCAATGGTTCTGTACGGCGTTGAATAGGGTAAGAGCAACAGCATTGTCTTACAAATCTACAGAAAGTCACTAGGGACTATTTTATGGAAATATGTGAATCCAGAAGTCATCAAGCAGTATGCAAGAAACGTAGACATTCTCTATCAGCGCCAGCCACGAAAACTAATTACAAATTCGGGTCACGCGAACTCTAGATATGGTAATGGTGACAAATGGAAAATATCTGGAAAATGTTTCCTCGTGACAACCTCCGGGGAATGTCATACATATGTATTCTGTTGCTGCTATTGCAGACTATTTTGTTTAGCAAATCTTGAATATTAATGGACAGATGTATCATCCCTAGATAGCGAAGGGATGAATCTGTTTCGCGGGAGATCATAACATTATGTAAATAAGTAAATATACCAAATGGTAGGTACCACTTAGTTAACTGATATTAATTGCTCGAATTCGTAAGTGCGCACCATATCAATACAACCAACATGAATGTTGATGGCAACTTAAATGCGAAGTTTACAATTAAACAACTTATAATAATTATATAACATCAAAATTAGGCATGTAAATGACAGGACTAGAATAAAACCGATTTCATATTTTCAATAGTAGAAAAAACAGGTTATCTGGTTGATCGGAATGGGACTTAAAATCACTTGACTACAAATCGAGGATGACCGGGAATAGGTCTGCTCTGTGTTCACGATGTAAACCCGTTTCGCGAGCGCTTTGAGATGATACCCCGATTTGCACGTGCACATACGTGCAAAGCGGGGTGTCATTTCGAAAACGCTTCGCTAACGTATTCATCCTGAACGCAGGGCTGGTAATTGACATGAAAACGGCCACACTCGTTCTCTACACAATCGATTTACGATCAGTTCGATTAATTTGCCGGTCGATCCAAAATTTTTGGCTCGTCAAAAAAGTTCGGATCGGAAGCATGAGCGATGCCAACTAAGATCGATCGGCCCGATCTCTTCCGATCATTCATTTCAACGGAGCTGGATCCGTTAACGCTTGATCGGGTATGATCCAGTTGATCGTCGTTGTTGATACGCTTTGGATGCTTCAATGCAATATTAATCAAACAGCGCGCATTCACTCCCAAATTGTGTTATGATATAAAAGGCTTTTATGATAATGTCATCACCTAGATGAGCTTAGCAACTGGAGTAATATAGAAAAAAATCCATTACTTATTCACGAATGTCATGTTGGTGCTGCTTAGAACAACGCTCGCCATTTAAAAAAAAACAACAACAAAAAAAAACCCCGAATAGGTTACACATATTTGATATTTTCTAATGGATAAAATTAGTGCAGTAAAAAGAAATACGTCGAATAAAAGCAAATCTTTTTAGATAAGATCCATATTCAGTCAGGATATTACTGTAGCTTCGATAGTTATTACACTCGCGTTAATAATGGTTTTCCGTTGACCAATTGCAATGTGGGCATGGAAAACGTTAATTGATATACATGTAATATAATGTAATCAGTTATAATGAATCATTTTATAAATCATCTTGTCCGACGAAAAGATTCCCTATGATTTTTTAGAAATCAGGGTCCCGTTTTACTAAACTTCTTACAAAAAATAATCGTAAGTCAAAATCACGAATCGTATATGGTGTTTTCATTAATTGTTAGATTACGTCTTGCAATATCTCATTGGAATCGTCTTTAAAAGACGATTCCAATGAGATAAAGCATGGCAAAAATCCATATTTAACTACTTCAATAGGGGCGACTTTAATTTTCGACTTACGCAAAAAATGATCGTAAGATATTTAGTAAAACGGGCCCCTGATCGTATAGAAGACGTCGTCAGTAAATAACGGTGCCCTGACTGTCGACCATAAAACGGTTCTACAAGGAAATGATGTGTCATTAATGGGAGTTAAGAGAGACAGTTGTGGACGACTGACGCTATTATATGACACACTGAAAATGTTTCACTTGGTGAAGTACAGGAATGAGTGCTCAGGGAAATATAACTGGCAGCTAAAACATGGACCTGGCGACGTGAATTTTTCAAAGGTACTCGCATACAATGCAAAGGAACGAAATTGGAGATTTTTGTTTTTAAAAGTGATTACAGATCATAATATTACTCACATTACACATATTTATTTTTTAGTAAAAAAAGCCAAAGGTAAAATGAATGTGTTATTTTTTGAAAACTTTATTCTTTGAAGAAAGAATATATTTGAGCCTGTGCCTGACATTTCCAAAAATTTGAAATGTTCGTGAGGGGCGAACATTGAGTAGCGTAGACAGCCACTTACTGTTTTATTTAGTTACCCGATAGTCTATAGATTCTTCGAGACCTTATCTATCACAAAACGCATAGTAAAGACTCTGGTCAGACTGTGCGGACGCACAGGATGGTCATAGTCTTTGGTTTGCGCATATTTGAAATTGTTGGAAATCTCACACACAGGCTCATTTACATTTAGATTGAACATACAGAAATTAGAAGAAACTTCACAGACGATGTACGCGTCCTACAATGTAATTGTTTCACTCGACAGATCATCGTAAGTGAGATTAATTGAGCTTTGATTCTAGAAAAATGGGGCAGGATTAAGCTCGAGTGTAAAGAGCAATAATGTCATGTTTATACAACACAATGTCCAATAATCGAAACTGTCATTAAGTCCTATTTAATGAAGCAGGGAACGAGTGTGGATAAATATTTATTGACAACTGAGCCCACAAACACGTAATGGCTTTTCTAGGGCTTGATACGTGCTATGAAAGATTTTATTTGAATTGTTAGAATGGACGGATGTAGTTTTGAGTGACAACAATTCAGTCCATACTAAAACTCAGTTACCTATTTCAATGAATTAGTTTAGGCATTAGGGCTTGTGTTTAAACCTAAAACCTGTGTTTAACCAACGAGTTATGAAAATATTTTCTTTGGCTCATAAAAATTTCTATCGGAGAGAGGGATGGGAATTGGGGCTTATACTGACCTGTCAAAATCTCAGTAGTGTAATTTAAATCTACTGAAAAAAACAATTTATTAAAATCGACGGCCTCTTTCAAAAAGTTATAAATGACTCGTAATTCATACAAATCCCTTATGAAATTATAAACACAGTAAGGGGGGGGGTCAAACAACATTGAAAATATCGTTTATACTCACTCGGCCTTTCTATGTTTTGGCTCAGTAAACAACAGTTTGACTCAAGAAAAATCCTTAGTCCAGGGATCAATGACTCCTTTATTTTTAAAAGCTAGCACAAGCCCTGATGTTCAGGGGGCCGTTTTACTAAACTTCTTACGACAAAATTGATCGTAAGTCAAAATCATAAATCGTACCTTGTATTTTCATTCATTGTTAGATTCTGCCTTGCAATATCTCATTTGAATCGTCTTTCAAAGACGATTCCAAAGAGATGATGCATGGTAAAATTCCACATTTAGTTACTACTGTAGAAGCAACTTAAATTTTTGTCTTACGCAAAAAATGATCGTAAGATGTTAAGTAAAACGGGGCCCAGTACCAGAATGCTTCTTTTGACTGTCATTGTATTTTCGGTAAGTTTGGAAATTTCTGATTGACCCGTTAAGACACACATGTACATTGAGGATATTGAATGAGTGGTCACTGAATATTGAATTTATTAAACGAGTCATTATGAATAGATAAAAACGAGGCTGTGCCGAGTTTTTATTTATTTTTAAAGACGAATTTAAAACATCGGTAATTTAACCCTTTCCTGTTTTACAAAATTTTGGACCTGTCCAAATTCAAAGGTTTTGCAGACGAAAATTTAAAGTGGATTTAATTTGAAAAATAACCATTCAGTAGGGTAGAAAATAGTGTGGAAAAAGAAGAAATTGCTTGTCAGAAGCAATTTCTTCTTTTTTCACAATGTTTTCTCAATCATAAAATCCCAGGCACGTAAAAAGCAGGGATTAAACAGCAAAGGGTTAATAGCACAAATTTGATATTCTATTTAAAATAAGACCTGAAATTTTGCAATAAATGTAGAGAATTATATTTATTAATGATTTCAAGTTATTCCGCGAATCTTATAACGCCGTTTGCGAATTGACTCCACCATTTATATGCCGAGACAATTATCAATGCCCACAATCGAGTTGGATTTTTTTTCAAACAATACACTAAGAACGTATTATATTTATCTTATTACCTCTATTTTCCTTGTTCTGTGAATGTTTCTAAAACAATGCAAGTATCTAAAAATAACCGCATTATGTCACTGTTCTAATAATATCTATGTGATATCATAAAAAGCTTCATATGGGATGCTATCACACGGATATTTGTACAGTTATAGGATAAAAAAAGGTTGACGATTATTAACCCAATGGTGGGAGACCAATAACGCAAATGATGTATGCCACCATCCGAGATCGAACCAATAAGCCTATGATTAAAGTACGGCACTATACCAAATACAATGACGACGACAAAAGATTCGTTTATTCCAATATGGATGTAAAGAGCGTGTGTATTGCCGTTTATTTATCTTCGCTACCGTAGTACATGCCCAAATGAGCGACGCCCCCAGAAGACGATTAATCGTTACGGGGGGTAGTGCAAGGATACATGACGAAACTACTGCTGAGATCCGCCATGGTTCTTTAACGTGCTCGGTGTAAAGCACCGTCTCACGGTGCCTCGGTTTAACGTCTCATCCGAAAGACAATTATTTTGTTAGTGTGCCAGCCCGGGTTTGAACCCGCGCCGTCGAACTTCATTGGTTTTAAGTCCGATGCTCTACAAACTGAGCCAATCGGGCTGACAATGTAAAGGGTAATAATGAGTTCCAATATATATTGAGCATAGTTTGTCCTATTTTTCCAGGTGACAACGCTACAATCAATTATTGTTTTACGATATGTGAGAGTTCCAGAAAAGTCAATTAATTCCGGTTGAATGTGTGTTCTATAAAATTTATTATGGGTCTCGCAAAAATGAGCCATCAAAGGGGTGGGTGTTTTTTTTTTTTTGTTTAATTATCGTCGCTGCCATAACAAATGCCCATATAAGCGACGCCCCCAGAAGACGATTATTTACATTTGTATTACTAGAATGTTCATTCTACATTCTACATGTTTGTTTTGGTCGTCTTTGAATGACCTATTTATTTACCATATCGCTTAAAATCACCCCCTAATAACTCCGCAAAAAGAATTTGAGTATGTGCGTGAGATTTCCAACAATTTTAAATTACCGCAAAGCAAAGACCATGAGCAGTCTGTGCATACGCACAGCCTGACCAGAGTCTTCACTATGCGTTTATTAGATAGATAAGGTCTCACAGTGTCTGTAGACCATCAGGTAACTTTACATTTACAGTATGTGGCAGTCTACGCTACCAATGTTTACACCTGACAAAAAATTTAAATTGTTGGAAATGTCAAGCACAGGTTCATATATGAAATGGGATAAGATCCAGCAGATGTCTTTCGAAGCTGACATTTCCAACTGTCTTGTACAGAAAGGCAGTATGGTCATTTAGAAAATTAGTCAATCGCGAAAAGTTACAAACTAACCAAGCCTCGCGATTAAAGCAGACTGACTAGTATCGACATTGTAGGCATCTGTATGCACTTGAAATTCAATAATGAGTACTGATGTTAGGAACATGATTGCCAAATATGAACAATGTAATCAGAAAAGTATTAAAAATACAAGATATGTTAAGCAAATTCGCATGTCATCTCTTCCCTGAAAGACAGACAGATTGAGAAACGGACATAAAACTGACAGGTGAACACAATTAAGCCCATATGCTCCCGATCTATCGACGAAAAGGACATAATAAACTTTAATATAGCATAGCACCAAAGACAATGTAGCGATAAACAGAAAGTGCAAAATTTTATTATCTATAGTGAAAAATTGAATTAAACCTTCATACCGTCTGTCTCGACGCAGAAAACTTATTTTGAATTACCCCCCGGAAAAAGAGACGAGTTTTGACGCGCTAATGTAATGAAGTATTCAGAGAAGATTGGTAGACAGAGCACCTATTGAAAATTGATCTGCCGTAAAGTATTCCGATGATGCCCATCATGATTGTTTAGAGGTGAACCGTGAAGGTCTAGATAACATTGATTCTGTTGATAATCGCGATTCAGTCTAAGAAATTTAACTCGATGCATCGGGTAAAGCTATGCATATAGCTGAAAACATCAAAAACATGGATGGTGAATGATTTTTGGAGCTATTTTGGGGTAAATTGAATGAGATGGGTGAGTGAGCTTTGAAAAAAATATCAGGGAGGTCAAAGTGTGTGTGTGTGGGGGGGGGTCATAAAATATAGTAAATTTCGTTCAATATGAACGAAATTTACTATATTTCATAACCTCCCTTTCATAAAACCTACTTTGTGCTCCGTGAATTGATCTTCTATAGAGCATTCAGTTGATATCAGTTGAGATTGTTTAGAGAATCAGATGAACCGTGAAGGTTTAGATAGCATTGTTTCTATGGATTATAGTGCTTATAGTTGTCGGTATTTAGTAGTATACAAATTGTGAGTAGCAAAGACATACGCAATATAGATATAAAACCCAGCCATTTAGAAACAGGCCAAGTTCTTATAAACTAGCTTTGCGTACAGGAACAAAAATGTTTGCGAACGATCTCCATCTTGCTTTTTGACGCCCCTGATAAAAATACTTCGAAAATATAACCCATAAATATTTCTTGAAAAAAAAGGGGGGGGGGGAAAAATGAAAGACGGAAAATTTTAGAAACTTAATTTATCAAAACCGTTACATGCAACCTGTTCTAAATTGGACCAGTCTAGGATGTTGTTCTCTAGTAATTGGTTATGAAGTAAGAGAAAAAAAATATATATCAGCCAACGGAATAATGTTTGAAATATAGCACATTCATGAGTGTGCTTTCAAAAAGTATTTGATTTCTAAATAAAAAGTCTACATTCAAACTTTTTTTCTCATTTCATTCACCGATCTTTTTGCTCAAGTTTTATGCCATTAGGTTATATATGAACAACCATGATCTACCTAAATTCGACTATGACGACGTTTCACTTGTAGCAGACTGATCGAAAGACACAAGTCTGTATATAGACTAAATTTACTATTGATCACTTATTCAAACGTTTGCATCTAATGTATCGAGGTTTCGGTGCAAGACTGGACAAAGTGTCTATACATTGTATAGGCACTTAGTACAGTCATGCACAGAACCCTCGATACATTAGAACACTCAACCGATAGAGGTTACGTACGCTAATTTGGTTAAACAACATTATCAAACAAAGATTTAAATACTATTTAAAGATAAAACTTGTACTTACTGGTCTTCGTTTAAATTGAGTTCCCTGTTCGGTCCTCTGTGAATTAAACCAGAGCCAAGCTGGAGCACTAGTATCATTAGAAACACTGACCCCATCCTCCAGGCCCTACTCGTAAACATGATGATGTTCATCTTTTTTTATAAATCCGTTTTGGTTGACTTTAAATTTGAGGAACTCGTTTACATGTTGTTACTGGAATTAAACGAATTTGCTTACACTGTTGCGCATTGGATTAATTCTGCAGAAAGCCTCTTCATTTTTTAAGTTTCGCGACAACTGCACATGCTTGACTCATAAATATATAGATAAACGAAGAATCACACATAATAATCAAAACTTTTATTTGTACGAATGCACTTTATCTATAACCATTTGGTACTTACTCACTTCACGAAACACAATTTTTAAAGAATTTAAGAGTGTTAATACTAAAAGGTCTTGAATAAATTGCCATTAAAATAGAAAAAAATGAAATAATGATTGATTGATTGATTAATTGAATGGAGTTTAACGCCGCTTTTACATTATCGCGGCGGGTGGAGCACCTAACAATGGATTCCTGGTATTTCTATCACCAGTACAACCACAACATTCTTTCCTAGCCCCCAGCCGCTATCTCACATAGGTCTACGATTATCAACCCGTTGGTGAGAGACAAATAGTCGGAAAGAATGAGTGCCGCCGTCGGGGATCGAACCCGCGAACTCTAGATTGACTGTCCGACGCGCTACCAACTGCGCTATGACGGCGGCTATGAAATAATGAATGAAATGGTACATAATTGTGATCTTAATTTGTATCATGCATTAATCAAATAGGTCAAATTTGGGAAATTACTGGATTATGTATAGAGAGATCATCACTAACTATACCTGTGCCTGTATAATATTTATATAGGCACTGTCATTTGTTCGTTTGCTTGTATGAGGTTTAACGCCTCTTTTAATGATCGTGCAGTGATATTGCGGTGGCAGGAACACAATGGATTCCTGGTGTTTCTCACACCAGTACTACCATTACATCCTTTGCTAGCCTCCAGCTACCATCCCACCTAGGTCTACGATCACAAACCTATTGGTGAGAGACAACATATCGGAAAGGATGAGTTCCGCCGTCGTGGATCGAACTTGCGACCTTTTGAATTATCAATTACATATGTAAGGGGAGTCCAGGAGTCCGAGACTCCTTGTTTACCAGTTGGACTCCTTCTATTTGCAAGTAAGGAGTCCGATGGACTCCAAGGGTTCTATGAGAATATTTGAAAAACAAATGCACGGAACACTGTCCTTTCTAACACTTGCCAAAACAGTAGATCTTTTCACTACAAAAGTTGTCGAAGAAAACATTTTCTTGCATCCTGTAATGTTTTGATAAACTCTTCTTTGGAAGACCATTGTGGAAAAGAAGAAATTGCTTATAACAAGCAATTTCTTCTTTTCCACAATGGTCTCCAATTATGAAAATTCGGACTCCTTACTTTGAGCTTGGACTCCTCGATCTCATGTGTAAGGAGTCAAATGGACTCCTTCATCTCAGAAGTTAGTGTCAACCCCTGAATGTGCGATGCGAAAAGTATGATTGACAAGAAATGATAAGAGCATTTTAGAAAGAGGTCAAATAAGGCTGATTCAGATAGGAACCTTACTCCCATTGCGAATGTACATGCGTTTATGAAATATAATATCACGCTGTGCTAATAGAGGTCAAAGGAATGACAAATATTTCTAAATACGCAGAAAACATAAAACCTGGTTGATATGTTGCTGAGCAACAATCTTTGAATTGTCGCATCATTAGCTGTTGTTGGCAATTAGTATAAATTTACAACAATAGCTCATATAACACAGTGCAGCAAATTAGGAAATAAAGGTATTTGCTAGCTGAAACACTTCGGAATATCCTTGCTTTATTTTTTTGATTGTTTGTTTAAGCAATTTCTCTATGTTTCGTATGAGGTTACCGTTTAAATTCTTTGAATTTGGATTGGTCCAAAATTATTTGTTTTGTATTATCTGGGTTAAACATCTGTCATTTCCACGTGATGCTAATTAGGCAGCCCTGCGTTCAGGATCACGAAACGGTGAAAACAGTTTCCCAATTTTACCCCGCTTTGCACATGCGCTTGCGTGCAAAGTGGTGTAAAATTGAAAAACTGTTTGCAGCGTTCGGTGATTCTGAACGCAGGGCAGGTTATCCTGGATAATTTATTATTTGTTTTTGAATGGCGCTAAACGCCCATGTTAAAATACACAGTCACATTACGGCGACTGGAGCACCTAGCTTATACTATTGACTCCTTGTGCTTCTGTCACTCCTACATCCTTTCCGAGCCTTCAGGGCCTGAGGTTATGAAACCCTTTTCGTGCTCAACTGAGAATTTTCTCAAATTTATTATCTGAATAAATGTATGAACATTAAAGATGATATGAATAAGTTGTTGTTTTTAACTTTATGTTCAAACATTGATATAAGCATGTAAAGATAATTATGGATTAAAGTTCAAGTTGAAAATTGAGGAAAGTTTGAGTTGCGAATCAGAAAAGTTTAATAACCTCGGGCCAAGATCATTCAAGTTTAGATTTAACCATCATTTGATAGGAGACATTTGTCGCAAAGGATATTTTCCCCAAACGGGGTTCGAAACTAGATCTCATTGGGGTCCGACGTGCTCCCAACTCCCCCATGGTCATGGTCCAGAATATTGTTAAGTAAGTAATGCTTTATTTCCAATTTTGGGCCCAAATGGGCATACAATTTTCAGATACAATGTTCTAAACAAAATAAAGATACAAAAATAAAAATTAAAGTAATTAAAGTAAATATTGTTATGTATGGTGCTTATCTTTTCGCATTAAAAATAATATGTTTTTATTAACGTGTGGGGATCGACGATTATTATCCTTTGGTTGTTTCCAAACGCCGTACCTACTTTTTATCTACTAGATACAGTTGAGAACATCGTGAAATTAACAAGATGAATTATAATGGAATGAATTTGAATTAGCGTGTTGAGCGAGTTTTTGAGTGAAATTCGGGGGAGGTAATCCAATTTTGCTTATTTTGTTCAGGATGAACTAATTAGCAATATTTATAACCCCCCTTTGATATGCATAAAAATTCTAACAATTGCTTATTTGTTTTTGCGAACTTATCAGACGCTTACTAAATTCAATCAAGTCAGGGAAATGTAGATTTTTATTTTGAATGTAGTTGTTGATCTTATTTTGGTGATTTTTGGGCGTTTTTAAATGGTTTGAGTGAGTGGTTTAAATGAATGAATGAATGAATGAATGAATGAATGAATGAATGAATGAATGAATGAATGAATGAATGAATGAATGAATGGAGCGCTGGGTGAGTCATTTTGAATGTTTTTTTTATCGGAATTATTGTCAATTTCATGATGTTAATAATTGTATCACTTGTCACTCTCGCAATTTAAAAAGAAAAGGAATTTAAAAAAAAAATAGTTTCAATAACTGTGAATGAAATTGGACGCTGAATAAGATAGAATCATTTGATTGATTTAATCGCCGCCTTCATCATTTTTTCAGTTATTTCGCGACGACTGGAGCACCTTACAATGGATTCCTGGTATTTCTCTCACCAGTACAACCATCACATCCTTTCCTAGACTCCAGCTGCTATCTCACATAGGTCTAAGATTACCAACCCATTTGTGAGAGACAAATAGTTGCAAAGAATGAGTGCCGCCTTCGGGGATCGAACCCGGGACATCTAGATTGACAGTCCGACGCGCTACCAACTGCGCTATGACGGCGTCTAAGATAGAATCAAACTAATAAACAGTCACCCAGTACAAATAACCCATCTGATGTGATTGGTTTGCTCACGTACTTGTAGAAGGAATTCAATCAGAAGATTAATGAGCCTGTGCGTGAAATTTACAACAATATCAAATGTGCGCAAAGCAAAGACGCTGGCCAGTCTGTGCATCCGCACAGTCTGACCAGAGTCTTCACTACGCGATTTGTAGATAGATAAGGTATTAAAGTATCTGTAGACAGTAGGACAATCCTCTACTAATACTTACTGCGCTGCTTAATGTTTGCATCCCTCGCAGATGTCAAATTGTTGGAAATGTCTCACACAGGCTCAAATTAATTGCTTTCGAACTCAAGTTAGATATAAGAATTAATTACGTTATAAAATTGATAACAGATAAGAAAGGTTTAATAAAAGACACTGTAATCAGCGTTTCTTTTTATTTGGCGCATAAAACATCAAGCGCTGCGAATATTAATAGAATATTGAAGATCGAAAAAGAATTCAAAGATTTCCTATTTAAATCAGATTGACTATACATCGTTCTTTCCGACATGTCGACCTGTGCTCTCTGACAGGAAAATTAAATATCAATTTCCTTCTTGTCGGAACAGATATTGGGAAAATAGACAGTAAGAAAATTGTGGTTTGCTAAAAGAAAGACCGACGGGTAATGCATAAATGTAACAAACTTCTACAAGTGTTTGAAAAAGCTACTTTTGCGATTTGCTGCCAGTCAACGAAATCTAGCATGCAACATATTGACATCGTGAAACTAACCTTCATTCCGATCAAAAACACTCTGAATCGTTCACTTAGCTCCATTCATTCATTCCAAACACTCACTCAAAAATCTTGAGAAAACATTTCAAAATTAGCCAAGACGATCAGCATTTAATTCAAATCGATCGAATTATTCTACGATTTTATTGGCTGTTGTGGATTTAAAAGTGACTGATTGTTTCAAGAAGACATACAAACAAAACATACGTATATTTTATTAAAGCACACTCATTCAATTTCATTCCAAAATCATTCATAAATCATCCATCTTGTCGATTTCAGGATGTTCTTAACTGTATTAGGAAGAATATAACAGCGGTAAAGCAATAGTTTGCATTTTGTTTAAAAACCTCGTAATTTCACCTTCAATAAAGTTACGAAAATTTAGTCGCACGTCTTCTGATTATTTCTATTAGAAAATGTACCAAGAAGATTTGAACGGATATTGTAATTGTATTCTTGTGTTAAAGATAGCTTTTTAATGTGCTGGGAAAATTTGAATATTTAATGTAGACATTTAGATTCAAGAATGTTTCTTTTGCTTTACAATTGAGCTCATTTGTAAATGAAGAAATGGGTTATTTTAGATGTTTTAAAATTGTTTTGCAATTCTTTTTAAGCACAAAAACTCTCAAAACGTTGGAGCTTAACGAAGAAGGCGCCTTACATTTTGGTAATTTTATATGACATATTTTTTACAGTAACTTTGCGAATTTATAATAAATCATGTTACTATGAGATACGTTAAAAATTTTGTCCCCCCCCCTTTTCTTTTGCTTTTTTTGTAATACACGTTAATCATTTGAATTCTTTATAAGCACAAAGACACATACACAAATACAACTTACATTAAAGCATAAACGAACAAGCACGGGTTCTCTCAAAACGTTGGAGTTTAAACCAAAGAATGCGCCTTACATTTTGGTAATTTTATATGACATGTTTTTACAGTAACTTTGCGAATTTGAAATAAATCATGTTACTATGAGATGCGTTAAACATTTCGCAACCCCCCCCCCCTTTTGCAATAAACGTTAATCATTTGAATTCTTTTTACACACATACAACTTACATCAAAGCATAGACGAACAAGCACGGATTAAACTTAAATGACACACCGTAACCCAAATAGGTGCAATAACTTTTTTTTCGAATTTCCAATAAATTGCAATGAGCCACTTTGCTTCACAGGAAAAACAGAGCACTATTAATGTCACGTAGATTCCAAGACAAAAGAATTGAAACTAATAACAATTCTAATCGGCGACAGTTAGCGAATAAACCTCATGTCAAGTGCCCACGTAGAAGTTAATGTTGGGCGCACCGTCTAATCAATAGACTGTATGTTCCTTGCTTTCAAGTTTTGTTCTCCGATAAACGCGGTCCCTGCACTTCCAAAGGAAAATGAAATATCAATTTCCCTTCCCTTGTCTATAACCGAGAATTAAAGGGAAAACTGTCAATGGTATTGGTTTGCAAGTATTGTATTGAAAATTTGGAATTCTATTGTATAAATGAGGCAGTAGGTGATCCTCGTTAAACGAAGAAGCACGGTGAACTTTGCTTCAAGGAAAAACATTTTCTTATAATCGTCAACATTGTTTAAATACTTTATACTACTTTTGTAGACCCTTTGTAATTCTTAGGAGTTTTTATTTACACTTTAAAAAAGGTCTTTGAGAGGGTTTTCTGGTGATTAAAATCAATTTATACATCAATCAGGGTTTTTGGGGATAATGACTTTGTGTAAGTGTCTTGTAATATTCTTAATTTATGCAAAAATGATATCGAAACGACATAACTTCACTGGGGTGACTACTATAACTCGGTGAACCCTGAAAAAGCCCAAAATGAAAGCCACACTGGCTGATTAACTTAATGTCTCTAAACTTAAACCAACTTCTAATCGGTCACTCAAATAAAGCATGAAAAATAATATTTAATAATGTTAAAGATGCAAGTGTTTGATGATTTCCGATAGCCCACGCACTTTATAGATCGCAAAGCCAAAATGTATCAAACAATTCTCCAGGGGAAACAATTTCACTTGCATGAGAACATGGGTACCCTCAATTTCAAAATTAACATTGGTGGGTGGGGTAAATTTAACAAATTCACCTCATTTACGAAAATGAACGTCTTAAATAATGTTTCATTATCATATTTCTATTCAGCTACCTTGAAGGCATCGAAAGCATATTGATTTTTCAACAACAAAACGGTATTTCTTCGACGGAAATTTTGAAAGTTCCCTTCATTTTGCGAAGTTTGTGACTTTTTCAAAGTAGGGTTGGTGTTTTCTTTTGTTTGCTTCAAACGTTCTGCCGGTCCTTTTTACACGATTCTTTCACTTAAATCCTCGAAATTGATTTGTCTTTGCATGAACGCAATGTTCTATTCAAATCTGTTATTGTAAGTTTGTGGTAAAGATAGAAACATGCAGTAACCGATTAGAAGTTGGTTCAGTCTATGTATAAATGGTAGGTAGTAACCTAAAATCTATAGCGAGATCATGGTGAATCACTCTTACACTGTGTGTTAATGTTAAGTCCACTCCGAACGACCAGAAAGATAGAAGACAAACAAATTTGTAAAACATGGTAGACAATAAATAAATTACTTGTTGAAAACAAGTAGCAGTCTATTGAGTGCCAAGTGAATTCTCTGATCACACTGTGTGGCTGCACAGGCTAGTCTGAGTCTTAACGTTACGCATATATGAAATTGTTGGAAATGTCACGCAATGGCTCATTTTCAATAATCTTATCCCCTTTCAGTAATATTGTTCTTATACGGACCCACTTTAAAGTACATGTACAATTTTTGGCATTTAGAAATAGACAAACTGACGTAAGCCTAACCAAGAATTAGGACGGAGTTTGGCGACATGAAGAGGAAAGGGGTCGATTCTTACACTTGGTTGAATTTCCGATGACAATGTATGGAGGTTTTTCCGATAGAAATCGTATTAAATGATTGATGTTTCTGTACAATGTCAGGTACAAATTGTAATAGAATTGTTCCACTCACTGTGAAATCGCCATATTTGTTTGTCCATAAAACGAAGACTGTTGGGAAAACAAGCTTGAACAAATTTATCGTTTTATGAATGACATGATCTTTTTGCTACATTGGCACAAAATGAATCATCCACTATGTCAATAATATTAACTTTTCCAATTTTTTTCATAGTTTCATACACTATCGGTCACGTGATCGGGGAACAGCATTCATAATGTTTCAGTGACGGGTCACATATCTTAATACGTCTTTTGTTGTTCTCTCGATGAAGATAAATCAACTTTACACTGATCCAATAATTATCCTCTGTGAATTTATAGTTAATTGACGCCCTTTTTTCATTAAAATCATTCCAAATTACTCTTACAGCGCTCCATTCATTCATTTCAAACACTCACTCCTACCATTCAAAATCGCCCGGAAATCGACCAAAACGCTTCGTTATCGTCAAAAATATCAAATTATCGAAAGAAATAATAGAATATATGATTTATGCCAACTACAAGATATTGAAGATGAATTTCACATGACATTAATCTGTTCGTATTTCACTGAATTAAGATCAAAATATATTCCCCGTTTTTACACAACTCGTCCAAATATATTAAAATTTACTAATTTACTAAATATAGATAGGAAAAAACAACTGATAAAATTGTCGTCATTTTATAAAAATGCCTTAAAAAAGAGAAAAAATTTCTGTACTACAGAAAACTAACTCACTTATATGTATATCTATATAATATATTCCACGATGATTGTTAACTTGGTTTACAGAGATACTCTCTTTATATCATATACTGCCGAACTTAGGATAAGGGCCGACCTCTGATTTTCACATCTTTTGTCGGAAGTTTTATGCCAAGTCATGAAAGAAAATGAATAAGGCAAATTCTGTTTTCTGATGCTTTACCCTCTGCTGCAATAGAATGACATTGTTTTACAAACATCAGAGTCCAGCTTCAGTGCTTCTAGAGCCCTTTAAAAGATTGCACAACCAGAAATACTCGACGAAAATTTTTCGAATTTAGCTGAAGAATTAGCATTGTTAGAGATTTTTTGCATTTGCACGAGCAACAGATGATTAAATTTAACAGATTTCGACCGGATGGAAAGCTCATGGGGTCTTCGTGGTGCCGATTTGGGCCTCTGTTCGACATGCTTCAAATGATCGAACTGAGAACATGGGATATTGAGTAGGCTCTGAGTTTGTCCGGACAGAAAACTGTCCAGGCAACATACATTAATCCAATCTGTCATTCAGCGGAAGTATGAACATTTTCAAACTACTAGTGCACCTGATAAGCGATCCCTGTCTGACGGTCTAGATATACTGAAAGAAGGGTCCTTCTCTGCCGTCAACTCTAGGCTCTACGCTACCAATCCATCATCCATATGCCATTGTCAGACAGTCTAAAGAGCACTTCCACCATCACCATAGGTTGTGAGACTGAGACCCGTTTCCTGCAATAGGTGGGATGCATCTATGATCGACTGTTATTCAAAATCACATCAATAAGCGTCATTTTGTGACTCCATATCACACTTAATTCCTCAATATGTTTCTCAACATAAGCATAATGAAGGTACAGATGAATCGTTGTGCCCGATTAACTGACTTGTTGCTAAAGATTGACCCCTTGGATATCCTTCGGTGTCAGATGGGGGGAAAAGAGTTGCTCCAGCTTGTGTCAATCAGCTCTTCGATTTCTTACAGAGGTTCCATATAGCGATTAAAATAGGTGCCACAGAACCCTGCTTACTCATTGTTTCCTTGGAACATTGAATGCTTATTATTTAAACTTACCAAAATCAACAGTTTTTTTTTTTCAACTTTACAAAAGGAGGTTGGGTACTTTCGGCGATTCGCCTACATTTTAAAATGCTTTGTTGGTAAATTTAATTGCAGTTCTCGAAAGTCAACATATTGCAATTACTTCTTGCAATAAAAAATATTGTTGCAGTGTTTTTTCTAGGAATGACAAATGAATATTTCTCTGGCCCTTAAATTGTGTTCTGCAGTATATAACGTTTGTGATTGTTAACCCACGTTACTGTTATTCCCATTATATGTTGTTCAAATGTACATGTATTTGTAGACTATGAGCTTATATGCTTTATGTCTGAAATAAAATATCTGTTCTGTTCTGTTCTGGTCGTCCAAAAGGAACATTTTTTTTCATTCAAATTGAGTACCAGGTATATATTTCTACAATTTGATCTGCTGGTATGTATTTTAAGCGTCTGATTGAACCGTAAACACACAAAACAAAAAAACCCAAATACGCAGATTTTTTAAAGGATGGTTTAAAGATATTGATTATTTCCTCCAATTTGAACGAAATAAGCGATATTATGTTACTTCCCTTAAATTTCACTCGCCTCACACATCCATTCAATATTTTTCCAAAATCGTTAAACTTGTCAATTTTATGATGTCTGTTTTATTTGTTTGGCCAATCGCTAACTGAATATGGTGGATGCATCTTATCAAGGAGGGTAACTCTAAAAACATTCTTAAAGAATTATGTCCCCTTTCTGTCATAGTTTTTCACTATCCAAGACCTTCAGCCGGGTGCGGCATCCTATTTAGATTTCTCTTGTCTTTCTTTCGGGTTATTAAATTCATATCGATGGATGAGCGTTAAACGGTTGTAACTGCCTATATGGTTATAGGCAGTTACAATCGATTTGCGTTCAGCCATCGAAATGAGCCTGAAAAAAAGAAAGTTGTTTGCTATTCTTTCGAGAGAAATAAAAACTCTGTAGGGATGATATGAAAAAGAAAATCAATATACAATAATGACCTGATAAATAAAACATCAAAACTGTCTCGAGAGAGGAAGGGCTAAACTGATGCCTTTTAAGGAAAATTGGTTTTCTGTTTCAGACGTGTTGCTCCTTTATTTTATTCTTGAAGTCTTAGAATCGAGACAGACTGACGGATGTTAATGAAGATAAAAAAGCAGATATTTCAAGAGACGTTTGAAAACCTTTTCAAATTTGCATTAAAATCAAAATGCTGAAAGCACTGTATTCACTTACTGAGAGCAAGTATTCAATTTTGATTAAATAATTTTGATAGAGTCTGGTTAAAAAGGAATTTCAGGTTGTATGAATTAAGACATTTGCTGTCTGATATTTGATCATACAAACAAGAGGGTCAGAATAGCCCTTAACCGCTCCCCTGAAATTTACTGGTCCAGTGGATCTCACCTAAGTAACTTTCTAGCAAAGTTTCATTCGCATTTGCCTAGTTGTTAGGGCGATGCTATTGAACACAATCACGTGGCCTGGATGCAATTCTGAACTCTGCCCCCCCCCCCCCCCCCCCTGCCATGCTAATATGTAGGGGGGAGGAAGGTCATTCAAAATTCCACAAACAAGCTTTGAGATTGATAACCTAAAGGAACATTTTTGCCAAGACTGGTTGAAATCCACCCATCGGTAATTGAGGAAAAGACGTTTAAAAGTTTTCGGGCTCTTAAATAAGCCCCGTCCTGCAACGCCCATATTTGAGGTCAGTCATAAATGCACAAGCAAGTTTTGAGAAGGGTTACTCAAGCAAGATTTCTGCTGAGTTTAGTTGAAATCCACCCGATGGTTACCAAGGAGAAGCCCTTTAAAGATTTTGACTTCAAAATAAGCCACACCCTACCACGCCATCATTTTGGGGTCAAACAAAAATCCACGAACAAATTTTAAGAAGGGTTACCAAAAGAATATTTTTGCCAAGTTTGGTCGAAAGCTGCCCACTGGTTACCGAGGAGAAGATGTTAAAAGATTTCGGGCTCAAAATAAGCGCCGCCCTTTCTCGCCCATATTTTGAGGTCAGTCATGAATCAATTAGCTTCCGATAGATGGCATTTTTCAAATACTGACCTATCTGATTTGAGCATTCTGGGAAGTGTTATTCGTGACAACTCGGCCGATCCCATCGAACTACTTTCAAAATGTCAGCGGCCATGAAATGCTTCAATTTTATCGGTTTTCCCCAAAATCTATATTAGAAAACTGTGTACAGTAAAAATAGATGTCAAGCAAACAACTTTTCTTTACAAAAATAATATACTTTCGCAATTTAAACCAATATTTTTGTCAATTAATTTCAGGCAAAATTAAGTTTGATTTCCACAAAATTGAAGTTTTAATTGAAATCCTCATTTACTACTTTTTGGTGATAGAATACGGAGTTATGCGTACGAGGTAGTAATATTTATCCCAATCTGGATAAGTGATACGGTCCCGAAGACAGGTAAATCTTCGGAGAAAATGACATGCGCAGACAACGGTCATAAATCCACAAACAAGTCTTGGGAGGGTCACCCAAGGAACATTTCTGTCAAGTTTGGTTGAAATCCGCCCATTTGTTACTGAGATGAAGATGTTTAAATAGTTGTCGACTACTTCCGACGATCGACGTACGACGCACGACGGGCAAAAGGTGATCACAAAAGCTCATCTTGAGCACGTTGTGTTTGGTGATTTAAAACCCCAACGAATTTTACATAGATAAAAAAAAAGAGAGAAAAAAAATCCTAGACGAGAACTCCAGATTCCAAATGCAGGAGGGGTTATTCCAAAGTTACTTCCGTTTTTGGGGGCTTCTTTTGTTATCATGATCTAATTTTCGCCCACTTCACCACCCTTGCTACCTGGCGAAAATTGAACGCACGAAAATAGCCCAAGCATTTTGAAGAGGTGCAATATGTAGGCCTAAATATTTCCTATAAAACATACACACATATTCACACATGTTTCTGCTTATATAATGTGTCAATTACAATAAACGTTGCATGTAAAAAACAAGAGCTTCGCAGAGCGGCGCATATACGCCCGATGGAGCTTGTCAGTAACCTTGGCTTGTCAGTAACGTGAGATTGAATGATAGCTAAAAAATTGCAAACAGACAGACAGACAGACGACTGGAGCCATAACATAGTATGACCTTTTGAGTGTAATTGAAAATGGTATTATGCACAACTATACAGTCATTTTGCAAGTTTCAGTTCATTCCAATTCAAGGTGTGACGATTTGCTCACAAAAACAATATAGTGAATTTCAATCAATTCAAGGGCAGATAATACTAGAAAGACCTAAGCTTTTTGAATTTCTGAAGTCTTATGCTCAACCAAATATCAGGGTTACATTGTGGCAAGATTCATTTCAATCCAATTAAATTTGTAGGAGTTGTGCACACACACACACACAAATCTGTAAATTTAAACAATTTTGTGAAAGAAATGGCAGATAAATCAGGAACTACTTTACATATGAAAAATATATAAATTTAGGCACAAATAGACAACCTACAGAGTCATTGTGGCAAGTTTCCTTTCATTCCCATCCAAAACGTAGGCAAAAATAAACTGACAAGAAATTTTGTTTTTCATTCAACTCAAGTGCAGATAATTCAAGATAACTCGAGAATGACTGACGCATTTTGATTTTAAAAGTCTTTTGCACAACAAGACATCATAGAGAGTAATTGTGTTTAGTTTCCGCTCATTGCAAAAGACTTTTTTGGAGGAGTTGTGCTCACAAAAATAATGACTTTCGTTTAATTCAAGGGCAGATAATTCAAGATTTCTCAGGAATTACTGGAGCGATTTGAACTTTAAAGGTCTTATGCACAACAAGTCATCAAAGAAAGAAATTGTGCTAAGTTTCATCTCATTCCAATTGATAGTTTAGGAGGAGTTGCGCACACAAAAATTTGCTAACGAACAGACAGACGGCGGACGGCCGAGGCCATAACATAATACGACCCTTCGGGTGTATAAAAATCGACGATTAAATTGTTACCAAAATGTGATAATTCTTACACGTTTTGTCAGTTTGAAAACGTTAATTTGTGTTCAAGAAAGCACATGTTAGCCTAGACATGGTTGATGCAGTTACTTCTCTGAAAATCTTTCTTGAATATTGAATAGCAGGAACAGTATGAACTCTTCAAAACCGACTGGACTGTAAATAAAATCTTATTTTGGTTCGTCTTATTTTCGCAACCTATTCGTGGTGGCGAAAATAAGACGCACAAAAATAAAACAAATACATCTTGGGTAAAAGTGCCGAATATAAGACGACGCCAAAATATCCCAAAGTAAGGTATGACAAATCCATCCCTTTGATAATCTAATGGAAGTCTTTAGCTTATACTAATTCATTCTAGTTCGATTGCGACGAAAGCATGAGCTTATAGAGTCGCTCTCGAGCACTCAATCCTAATGTTTTCACATCCCTCATAGATTCTTTCCTTGCGACTGTTAAAGTTAGCGTTCGGTTTATAGTTTTGTTTTACGATAGACGTATTCACACGACTTTACACTTTAACCCCCGATCACGGAATTGCAGGTCGGCAGTTAACATATGGCGCCTTTGGCTGCCACAGCCCTTTGACTCTCACAGGTACCAGTTTATACACCTCGGTGGAGAGGAGCAACGGGGATTAAATTCTTTGCTCAGAAAAATTCCCGTGGTCTGGTCGAGATTCGATCCCGGGTCCTTTCGATCCCATAGCCACCGTCCTAACCAATAGGTCACGGACTGTGTGCAAAGATCCTCATTTTAGACCGAAGGTCAAGGTCGAATGACAAGGACCACCTTCACCGGAGCATATCTTTATATTTATGGGTGGACTTAAAACAATTTCACATACTTTAATAGCTGCACGAAGTGGCCTGAAATTTTTGGTGACCCTCATTCAAGGTCACGATCGCACTTTAATTTCACATGACCAAAAACATATTGTTCCTTGCACATTTAAAGTATTAGAGGATGGATTTCATTTTTTTTACGCTGGATCCGGATAGCTCAGTTGGTTTGATTTGATTTTGAATTGGGGTTTTACGTCGCTTTCAACAATCTCTCAGTTATATCGCGACGACTGGAGCACCTAACGATGGATTCCTGGTATTTCTCACACCAGTACTACCACCACATCCCTTTCCTAGCCTTCAGTTGCTATTCCACATAGGTTTACGATTATCTACCCATTGGTGGAAGACAAATGTCGGAAAGGATAAGTGCCGCGGCCGGGGATCGAACCCGTGCGAATATAGACCCCTGGATTAGAAGTCCGACGCGCTACCAACTGCGCTATTGCCGCGGCTAGCTCAGTTGGTAATGTATCGTGTAGTATATCCTAAGATAGTTAGTTCGAGCCTTGGCTTGGCCAGCCTTAGGGTAGCAATGGGCACTCGGGGTCATTTTGTTATACCTAATGATTTTTTGGGGTTCACTTGTTTTGTAGATAAAACATTGTATTATCATTATATCAAAATTTATAAATGCATTTCCGTGCATGATTCCATGATAGATCAATCTACCCTTGGATGGTATTGGACGTTTTTTTCAGTTTAATGTTTTTATTCGCTTTAGGTCTTGTATTAGCTGAATGCCAGCTGATAGCTATTAAATATATACCTGTTGATAGACAATATACATAATATACACAATGACTATTGCCAATGAAAATTCTCGTCTTTCAATTGCATTTACTTAATATACGTTAAAATTTTTAAAATGCAGCAATTTGGGGAGTTTTTTATTTCCCAATTTGCTTAAAAACCATGATTTCCTTTATTTGGTAAAAAATCAGTATACCTTCCAAGCAAATTAGGAAGTTTTTAGTCATTTTGCAATGACTCCTACATATTAAATGGTATTTTAACATACTTTTATTGGCAAATTCAATTGTTTAGTCGTGTAATTGATATCTTATGTTTAAAAGCAGCTAAATTATAAAATTTGACATTCAATTTCCACGCAAAAAATTATGACAAAATGTCTTTTTAAACAACGCGCAAAAATGCCGTACAATGTACAAATACCCGCTTCCAGTTGATAGGATCCAGAGGGCGGTGTACATTACTAATCCGACATTTGCTAAATAATTCATTGACAACCTTGTACGTAACTTAAAGATGGGCCTATACATGCCATTTCCAACAATTTGAAATGTTCGCGACATGTAAACATTGAGATGTCAAGACAGCCACAAACTGTGGATATAGAGTTACCTGCCCTGTGTTCAGGATGTAAAAAACGTTTCGCGAGCGCTTTGAGATGATACCCCGCTTTGCACGTGCACATACGTGCAAAGCGAGGTATCATTTCGTAAACGCTTCGCTAAGGCTTTCATCCTGAACGCAGGGCTGATTGTCTACAGGTACATTGAGACTACTTTGAGACCTTATCTATCTAGTGCATACGAAAGACTCTGGTCAGACTGTGCGGATGCACAGGATGGTCAGAGTCTTTCTTTGCGCACATTTGAAATTATTGCAAATCTCACACACAGGCTCAAATGTAAACGCTATAGCTCCAACTAACATCTAGACTGGATTTATATTTAAAAACTGCAGACGACTAATATCAAATAGAAATAAATAAATACGCATGTATTTGGTCCCGGGTTCGATCCGACTATTTGTCTCTCACCAATGGGTTGATAATCGTAGACCTATCTGAGACAGCAGCTGGATGCTAGGAAAGAATGCGGTGGTTGTACTAGTGAGAGAAATGCCAGGAAACCATTGTTAGGTGCTCGAGTCGCCGCGATGTAACTGAAAAAAATGTTGAAAGCGGCGTAAAACTCCATTTCATCAATCAATAAATCGCATGTATTTGGCCACAGGGGAGGAAAAAACTGTTATCGGATAAGAAATTATAAGTTTTAATAACTTCAAAATACTTTTTTATAGAAAAGTTTTAAGTTTGAGATGAATAACCGTTTCTCTTGTGCATTCTTTTCTCTCTCTCTCTCCCATTTGAAAAATCAAAACACATTACCCGATAAGGATTCCAAATCCCGTAATTTCCGAGTGAAGACATTTCCGTCATCCTTCATGGCGGAAACACCGTAAAGATAATTTCCGTAATAAGACTAAAAGGCGCCCTGTAAGACGGATATTCCGGAAGCTCGTCCCTAATTATACCGCCATTTTTTACGGATGACAAAAATACGTGTAACAGATATGTCCTACGTGTTACAGTTCACGCATAAAAGAACCATCTCGGAACTCCGTGCGATAAATATGTGACCCGTCACGCACAAAAATGACCATCTGGGAACTCTGTTTAATAAATATTTGAAAAAGAGATTGGGTCAAGCATAGAAAAACCAGAGGTCGGATTTCAAAAATCCTTTTACAGGAAGGTAGATTGACCAATCGAGATTCAGAAAATAAGCAAAGCGCGAAAAGTTTCGACCGAAGTCAGTCTTCTCAAACCCACGCAGTATAACTAGGGTCGATACTTTACGCACTATCCAGCTGGTCTCTTTACGTGTGACGATGGATTTATTGTTTGTCTGTATGGGGTTTTACGCCGCATTTAACTTTTTTCAGTCATATCGCGGCGCAACGGATGATAGAATAGTCATTCTTGAATCAAATTACAGAAAATCAGCTAAATGCGAAAAGTTTCAATCCTAGTCAAGTCTGACTCGGGACGGCACTTTACGTCCTACCAATGTTGTCCTTTTTCGCGTGACGGATCACATAATCGCTGCGACAAAACAAAGAAATGTGATTAAACATTCATACTGTATTAAAGACGATTTGAGATCAGTGAAGCGAAAAGATACCAACTTGGTGTTGCATGTTTAGTGTCGACCCTTGTCAGAATATCCGGACTGCGCAGACTGACCGGGGTTGAAGATCTTCGCACCTGGCTGATTAAGTCAATTTACGACGATCACTCTATCTCCTCGTGTAAAAAAATGATTGAAACGAGATCTCCGGTTAGCCTCTGTTTGTCTTAACGTTTATTTACCGTCGCCTGCCAGCTACCTTAGCTAATGCCAATTCGAGCGACGCCATTAGTTGTCACGATGGAGAATGTAAGGATATATGTCGAAACTACTGCTGAGATCCGCCATGGCTCTTCAACGTGCTCGGTGTAAAGCACCGACACCAGTACTCTACCGACTAAGATGATGGGGCTGCTTGGTTAACCTCTTTTCGAACCATTTCCTTTGGATATCTTATTTGATACAGAGTTCTAAGATGGTTCCTTTTCCCATAATTGGTAAAATCTTGTTGATTGACTATATTTTTGATGATGGTCATTCGAAGGCAAGTAGACTGGTTCTTGTCCCGCTGACCTGCCCTGCGCTCAGAATGACAAAACGGTGCAAATAGTTTTCCAATTATACCCCGCTTTGTACGTGCACTTGCATGTAAAGCGGGATATAGTTGGAAAACTGTTTGTACCGTTTTGTCATCCTGAAAGCAGGGCCGATGTTTCTAAAAATGAGCAAATTCAAAACAAAGTATTTTTTATCAGCTCACTTCCCTTTGACAGGCCGATCAGTGGACAATTCATTTTCAGAACATGGGGTTAAATCTTTATAGGATGGTTTAATAAAACATGAGTTAAACAATTTTGTTCTCCGAATTGTGCGTATGAAAAACTTTATTCTTCCATTATTTTTTTCATAAATTTAACCATGCGTGGTGAATATCGTTTTCTTTTCAGAATAAGTATCTAGCATTTGAATCTATCTTTTTTGTTGAACTGTTTTGTCCATTTTTTATAAGATCAAAATGACAACAAAGAATAATCAATATGTTTTTGCCAAATGATTTAATTTTTTTATTTTTATTTTTTTTTTTCAATTATCAATTGCTTTTTTCTTTAAAGAGTTTACTGTTCTTTCATAGAACGGTACACATGTAACGAGTATAATAAAACATATAAATGATGTGTAAGTTCAGTGTCCGGCATTTTGATTAATAAAATTGGAGCCGAATAATACAGAAAGGTTGGGTTTTTTTCAGTGCAAGATCGATTCACATTTCATCTACAGAATGAACTTAATAAATAGTCGGAAAGGATCAAGAATGAAGTAGTTTTCGTTATTCACCATTTATGTAAGAATTTAAGCCAAAATCGCTCCATGCTTTCTTGTAGTTTATGAATGAATATCGTTAGATACGACCGATAATTCCAACGCCACACCAGGGATTTACGAAAAGCTATCCCCCTGCTCTCGTTTATTTCATCATTTTTGACGTTATCTAAATGGGGATCATTATGACTATGACGTCATGACGTTGCCTGTTAATTATTAACATTAAAGAAAATAATCTTGATTATTCGTGGAAAAATCTTTCATTTTGTGAACATCAGAAGAATTTTTTTCACGAGTGGCGAAGTGAAGAGTGAAAATAAAGTTTCGTTGTTCACTAAAATAAAGATAAATTTATCCTACATTAAAAAAAATCAAATCCATTTCTTACATGAATTACTCGCCAATATTGACGTCGTCAGTTTGGCTTTACGCGTGACATGTATTAAACTTTTCAAATACAACACAGTGACTTAGAATTATATGTTAAAGGGTCAATTTCGCTGTAAGATCGAAAAGATTCACGCCGTGTTCCAGACATCAATGGGAAGAAAAAAGCACCTCGGAGTAATGAAACTTTAATTAACACCCTGTATGTAATTACATGTCTATCTCCTATGTTTTTGGACAGAATTTCTCCGCACAATCGATAAGTTAATTCCATCAAACGTCAATTTTAGGCTCAAAGGCCATATGCTGGGTTCACCCTGAGGCCTTGTTTCTCTGCTTCTATAGAAAATTTGCACGTTTATTTGGAATCTGTGTACTTTTTTATGAGACGTAGGTCACAACGACTTCTAACGAACTTAAAAAGGGTAAGAGCGCGTCTATATTTTTTCACGAGAGGTATAATAACTATTTCGGGTTTATTTTTAACAGGAGAAATTGGGTAAACTGTCTTTAACATTTTCGTTGTCATTTAGTCGTAGCCTATGTAGATATAAAACATACAGTCATATTACGTAAAGAACGCTAAAGATCAGTTCAAAAATATTGTCATAGCCAACATGCATATGAATACATGTGGATATGTACTTACATTAGTTTTGCACTTACCCATCGGCTTTTAAATTTGGAAAGCCATGTCGACTTCTAAAATACGTCATTACACTTGTTCTACAGTGTTGCCGTTTTTTTAACCATAAATAAACATATTGTGTAATCAAAATGCGTTCACCGACCTGATCTTATAATACAATCTTTTCAATGAATTTTTGTAGAAAAGACATGTAAGACTGGATGAAAATCGTCACTAAATGGCGAAAAAACAACAACAAAAAAACACAACAAATTAAAGCACAATTCATGTTCAAATATTTAAATGGCAAACACATGGGATCACACATTGTAATTCGAATCTGAATATCCTATCAAAAACCAAAATAATGCTGCTAAAACCCAGTTGTACGGAAATTCGTGTTTCAGTGGATAAACGTTTCAAAGGACGTCCGCACATCCGGTTTTGGATTTTCCGCCATTAAAATAACATTTGCATTTCTGGTATAAGGGAACTAATTCATTTTCCGTTATCGGCCATTATAACCTTTCCGGTCATAGCTCAGTCCAAGAGTTTGCGAGAGTGATCAAACCTGTCTTAAATTGAGGCCCATTCATTTGCGCATGAAATGAACTGAAAATTAGTATGGCATGATCCCTTTTCTCTACGACTTTTCGGGCCATTTTTGAGATGACCCTTACCGCGAAGCTGTTTTTACCGGCCCCTCAAAAAAATATACCCATGTTTAAAAATAGCTTTTGGACACGGAAAATAGTTTAAAATCTTTAATTTTTCGATTGTATTTCAACAACGGATTATAATCGCTGAAAAATATACAAACAATTTTGGATTTCAATAATATTGACCAATCAGAGATCCCCTTCAACATTTGAGTATATGGACCGGAGTTTCCCTAAAGTTTTCTACCAGAGTGGTTGGAAATGAATTAGTTCCCTTAGACCTAAAGAAGAATTTTTTTGCCAATGAAATATAAAAATTGCACATATTTACGTACAATTACCTTTTTTGGATTAAATCTGAAAATTTCAGGCGCTTACGTGTTATAGTTAATGAGTAATGGTCGTTACCCTTAACCCAGTCGGGGAAAAATTCACATCAAATATAGTCCCAAGCGAAAATTTGTTCTTTGAAAAACGTGAGTTTTCTATACACAAAAACTGAAGGTTGTTTTCTATTTAGGAGTACTTTTTCATCACAATTTAATTAAATATCTTCTTTGCAATGCATTTAATGGTGTTTTGCGGGTGAAAATTGTCATTTTCTATTTTTCATGGATTTTCTTTTGTCGTAACCCTTATCTTTCATAAGAAATTTACGAGTTTTCGCATTTTTCAGCCTACACGGTGTTTGTTTATCAGCTAATTCCTCAATGTAACACATGGAATATTACACAAGCATATGCCTGATAACTATGCAAAAAATCAAAGAAATCGGTCAAATAGGTTTTGAAAAATCAACGAACTCCCTTAACCCTGTTAAAGTTAAAAAGCTATCTCTCTGAGCGGTTAAAACGCGCCGGACATAACCCAATAACATTCAAACTGTGTTTTCTTTACATGATAATGTTTTCCAGAGTGCATTTCACTATTTTGAGACACCTCGCGCAAAATGTTTGTTTTCGGTTGCAAATTATTATCAAAAACCCTTATCTTTTTGTGCAAAAAAAATCTTCTTTTCTCTTATTTTGGGGCTTATGATATATTTTTACAGTATAACTAATCCAAATTAAGAATATAATAACATAAAAAATGTTGTTTGCCACATTTAAGAAAAAAAAGTGCAATTGGTTGAGTAGTTTTTGAAAATTAGCGCTTATCTTTCACTCCAGCCAGGCAAACATCAACTTGGTTGACCCCCCCCCCCCCGGCAAAAAAGCCGAAATTAACTAAAAATATTCCAAAAATACCATTCTCTTTTCACTATTGTCTATTATTTTGTTTCAATGAATACTTAAAGCGCATATTTTGCAAATCCGATATAATTCAACACGGATTTATTTGTAAAATTAACCCTTATCTTTTGTTGAAATTTTACTTTTTCATATATTTTTTGTCAAAAATGTTATTTTTTTCCAATGTTTCTGTCAAAAAGTGTTAAATTAGACCGGATTTTGTTCGGTTTTCTTTAGTTCTACCCTTAAAATAAATTTTTGTTGTTTGTGACTTCAAAATATCCAATCAATATCAAGTTACGACGAACCAGTGGAGTAGATTTTTCCTTCTAGAGACGGCCCAAGATTAAGTTTATCTTATTACGTAATAGTCCTAATTACTTCCGGGTACAAAAATCGACTGTCAAACTAAAAGAAAATTATTTTGCAATATATACATGTAAAGAATGCAAGGTACTGACACACATTCAATGACTAAAAAATGCAAGAAATGGGTGCTATTGTCCCGCGAGCGTGGTGTTTTTACTGTCAAAAGGCACTAAACGAATACCGAATTGGCCCTTTTAGCTTGACATATCATTTAAAGAATATTTTTCTCGATATTTGGTGATTAAGTAACCTAAAATAAAAACTCTAAGCGGACGAAGTAACTCTTACAAGACCATTAATAAGAGAACATGCACTTATTTGCATATTTACCATTTAGGTATAAGGGAACTAATTCATTTTCCGTTATCGGCCATTATAACCTTTCCGGTCATAGCTCAGTCCAAGAGTTTGCGAGAGTGATCAAACCTGTCTTAAATTGAGGCCCATTCATTTGCGCATGAAATGAACTGAAAATTAGTATGGCATGATCCCTTTTCTCTACGACTTTTCGGGCCATTTTTGAGATGACCCTTACCGCGAAGCTGTTTTTACCGGCCCCTCAAAAAAATATACCCATGTTTAAAAATAGCTTTTGGACACGGAAAATAGTTTAAAATCTTTAATTTTTCGATTGTATTTCAACAACGGATTATAATCGCTGAAAAATATACAAACAATTTTGGATTTCAATAATATTGACCAATCAGAGATCCCCTTCAACATTTGAGTATATGGACCGGAGTTTCCCTAAAGTTTTCTACCAGAGTGGTTGGAAATGAATTAGTTCCCTTAGACCTAAAGAAGAATTTTTTTGCCAATGAAATATAAAAATTGCACATATTTACGTACAATTACCTTTTTTGGATTAAATCTGAAAATTTCAGGCGCTTACGTGTTATAGTTAATGAGTAATGGTCGTTACCCTTAACCCAGTCGGGGAAAAATTCACATCAAATATAGTCCCAAGCGAAAATTTGTTCTTTGAAAAACGTGAGTTTTCTATACACAAAAACTGAAGGTTGTTTTCTATTTAGGAGTACTTTTTCATCACAATTTAATTAAATATCTTCTTTGCAATGCATTTAATGGTGTTTTGCGGGTGAAAATTGTCATTTTCTATTTTTCATGGATTTTCTTTTGTCGTAACCCTTATCTTTCATAAGAAATTTACGAGTTTTCGCATTTTTCAGCCTACACGGTGTTTGTTTATCAGCTAATTCCTCAATGTAACACATGGAATATTACACAAGCATATGCCTGATAACTATGCAAAAAATCAAAGAAATCGGTCAAATAGGTTTTGAAAAATCAACGAACTCCCTTAACCCTGTTAAAGTTAAAAAGCTATCTCTCTGAGCGGTTAAAACGCGCCGGACATAACCCAATAACATTCAAACTGTGTTTTCTTTACATGATAATGTTTTCCAGAGTGCATTTCACTATTTTGAGACACCTCGCGCAAAATGTTTGTTTTCGGTTGCAAATTATTATCAAAAACCCTTATCTTTTTGTGCAAAAAAAATCTTCTTTTCTCTTATTTTGGGGCTTATGATATATTTTTACAGTATAACTAATCCAAATTAAGAATATAATAACATAAAAAATGTTGTTTGCCACATTTAAGAAAAAAAAGTGCAATTGGTTGAGTAGTTTTTGAAAATTAGCGCTTATCTTTCACTCCAGCCAGGCAAACATCAACTTGGTTGACCCCCCCCCCCCGGCAAAAAAGCCGAAATTAACTAAAAATATTCCAAAAATACCATTCTCTTTTCACTATTGTCTATTATTTTGTTTCAATGAATACTTAAAGCGCATATTTTGCAAATCCGATATAATTCAACACGGATTTATTTGTAAAATTAACCCTTATCTTTTGTTGAAATTTTACTTTTTCATATATTTTTTGTCAAAAATGTTATTTTTTTCCAATGTTTCTGTCAAAAAGTGTTAAATTAGACCGGATTTTGTTCGGTTTTCTTTAGTTCTACCCTTAAAATAAATTTTTGTTGTTTGTGACTTCAAAATATCCAATCAATATCAAGTTACGACGAACCAGTGGAGTAGATTTTTCCTTCTAGAGACGGCCCAAGATTAAGTTTATCTTATTACGTAATAGTCCTAATTACTTCCGGGTACAAAAATCGACTGTCAAACTAAAAGAAAATTATTTTGCAATATATACATGTAAAGAATGCAAGGTACTGACACACATTCAATGACTAAAAAATGCAAGAAATGGGTGCTATTGTCCCGCGAGCGTGGTGTTTTTACTGTCAAAAGGCACTAAACGAATACCGAATTGGCCCTTTTAGCTTGACATATCATTTAAAGAATATTTTTCTCGATATTTGGTGATTAAGTAACCTAAAATAAAAACTCTAAGCGGACGAAGTAACTCTTACAAGACCATTAATAAGAGAACATGCACTTATTTGCATATTTACCATTTAGGTATAAGGGAACTAATTCATTTTCCGTTATCGGCCATTATAACCTTTCCGGTCATAGCTCAGTCCAAGAGTTTGCGAGAGTGATCAAACCTGTCTTAAATTGAGGCCCATTCATTTGCGCATGAAATGAACTGAAAATTAGTATGGCATGATCCCTTTTCTCTACGACTTTTCGGGCCATTTTTGAGATGACCCTTACCGCGAAGCTGTTTTTACCGGCCCCTCAAAAAAATATACCCATGTTTAAAAATAGCTTTTGGACACGGAAAATAGTTTAAAATCTTTAATTTTTCGATTGTATTTCAACAACGGATTATAATCGCTGAAAAATATACAAACAATTTTGGATTTCAATAATATTGACCAATCAGAGATCCCCTTCAACATTTGAGTATATGGACCGGAGTTTCCCTAAAGTTTTCTACCAGAGTGGTTGGAAATGAATTAGTTCCCTTAGACCTAAAGAAGAATTTTTTTGCCAATGAAATATAAAAATTGCACATATTTACGTACAATTACCTTTTTTGGATTAAATCTGAAAATTTCAGGCGCTTACGTGTTATAGTTAATGAGTAATGGTCGTTACCCTTAACCCAGTCGGGGAAAAATTCACATCAAATATAGTCCCAAGCGAAAATTTGTTCTTTGAAAAACGTGAGTTTTCTATACACAAAAACTGAAGGTTGTTTTCTATTTAGGAGTACTTTTTCATCACAATTTAATTAAATATCTTCTTTGCAATGCATTTAATGGTGTTTTGCGGGTGAAAATTGTCATTTTCTATTTTTCATGGATTTTCTTTTGTCGTAACCCTTATCTTTCATAAGAAATTTACGAGTTTTCGCATTTTTCAGCCTACACGGTGTTTGTTTATCAGCTAATTCCTCAATGTAACACATGGAATATTACACAAGCATATGCCTGATAACTATGCAAAAAATCAAAGAAATCGGTCAAATAGGTTTTGAAAAATCAACGAACTCCCTTAACCCTGTTAAAGTTAAAAAGCTATCTCTCTGAGCGGTTAAAACGCGCCGGACATAACCCAATAACATTCAAACTGTGTTTTCTTTACATGATAATGTTTTCCAGAGTGCATTTCACTATTTTGAGACACCTCGCGCAAAATGTTTGTTTTCGGTTGCAAATTATTATCAAAAACCCTTATCTTTTTGTGCAAAAAAAATCTTCTTTTCTCTTATTTTGGGGCTTATGATATATTTTTACAGTATAACTAATCCAAATTAAGAATATAATAACATAAAAAATGTTGTTTGCCACATTTAAGAAAAAAAAGTGCAATTGGTTGAGTAGTTTTTGAAAATTAGCGCTTATCTTTCACTCCAGCCAGGCAAACATCAACTTGGTTGACCCCCCCCCCCCCCGGCAAAAAAGCCGAAATTAACTAAAAATATTCCAAAAATACCATTCTCTTTTCACTATTGTCTATTATTTTGTTTCAATGAATACTTAAAGCGCATATTTTGCAAATCCGATATAATTCAACACGGATTTATTTGTAAAATTAACCCTTATCTTTTGTTGAAATTTTACTTTTTCATATATTTTTTGTCAAAAATGTTATTTTTTTCCAATGTTTCTGTCAAAAAGTGTTAAATTAGACCGGATTTTGTTCGGTTTTCTTTAGTTCTACCCTTAAAATAAATTTTTGTTGTTTGTGACTTCAAAATATCCAATCAATATCAAGTTACGACGAACCAGTGGAGTAGATTTTTCCTTCTAGAGACGGCCCAAGATTAAGTTTATCTTATTACGTAATAGTCCTAATTACTTCCGGGTACAAAAATCGACTGTCAAACTAAAAGAAAATTATTTTGCAATATATACATGTAAAGAATGCAAGGTACTGACACACATTCAATGACTAAAAAATGCAAGAAATGGGTGCTATTGTCCCGCGAGCGTGGTGTTTTTACTGTCAAAAGGCACTAAACGAATACCGAATTGGCCCTTTTAGCTTGACATATCATTTAAAGAATATTTTTCTCGATATTTGGTGATTAAGTAACCTAAAATAAAAACTCTAAGCGGACGAAGTAACTCTTACAAGACCATTAATAAGAGAACATGCACTTATTTGCATATTTACCATTTAGGTATAAGGGAACTAATTCATTTTCCGTTATCGGCCATTATAACCTTTCCGGTCATAGCTCAGTCCAAGAGTTTGCGAGAGTGATCAAACCTGTCTTAAATTGAGGCCCATTCATTTGCGCATGAAATGAACTGAAAATTAGTATGGCATGATCCCTTTTCTCTACGACTTTTCGGGCCATTTTTGAGATGACCCTTACCGCGAAGCTGTTTTTACCGGCCCCTCAAAAAAATATACCCATGTTTAAAAATAGCTTTTGGACACGGAAAATAGTTTAAAATCTTTAATTTTTCGATTGTATTTCAACAACGGATTATAATCGCTGAAAAATATACAAACAATTTTGGATTTCAATAATATTGACCAATCAGAGATCCCCTTCAACATTTGAGTATATGGACCGGAGTTTCCCTAAAGTTTTCTACCAGAGTGGTTGGAAATGAATTAGTTCCCTTAGACCTAAAGAAGAATTTTTTTGCCAATGAAATATAAAAATTGCACATATTTACGTACAATTACCTTTTTTGGATTAAATCTGAAAATTTCAGGCGCTTACGTGTTATAGTTAATGAGTAATGGTCGTTACCCTTAACCCAGTCGGGGAAAAATTCACATCAAATATAGTCCCAAGCGTAAATTTGTTCTTTGAAAAACGTGAGTTTTCTATACACAAAAACTGAAGGTTGTTTTCTATTTAGGAGTACTTTTTCATCACAATTTAATTAAATATCTTCTTTGCAATGCATTTAATGGTGTTTTGCGGGTGAAAATTGTCATTTTCTATTTTTCATGGATTTTCTTTTGTCGTAACCCTTATCTTTCATAAGAAATTTACGAGTTTTCGCATTTTTCAGCCTACACGGTGTTTGTTTATCAGCTAATTCCTCAATGTAACACATGGAATATTACACAAGCATATGCCTGATAACTATGCAAAAAATCAAAGAAATCGGTCAAATAGGTTTTGAAAAATCAACGAACTCCCTTAACCCTGTTAAAGTTAAAAAGCTATCTCTCTGAGCGGTTAAAACGCGCCGGACATAACCCAATAACATTCAAACTGTGTTTTCTTTACATGATAATGTTTTCCAGAGTGCATTTCACTATTTTGAGACACCTCGCGCAAAATGTTTGTTTTCGGTTGCAAATTATTATCAAAAACCCTTATCTTTTTGTGCAAAAAAAATCTTCTTTTCTCTTATTTTGGGGCTTATGATATATTTTTACAGTATAACTAATCCAAATTAAGAATATAATAACATAAAAAATGTTGTTTGCCACATTTAAGAAAAAAAAGTGCAATTGGTTGAGTAGTTTTTGAAAATTAGCGCTTATCTTTCACTCCAGCCAGGCAAACATCAACTTGGTTGACCCCCCCCCCCCCGGCAAAAAAGCCGAAATTAACTAAAAATATTCCAAAAATACCATTCTCTTTTCACTATTGTCTATTATTTTGTTTCAATGAATACTTAAAGCGCATATTTTGCAAATCCGATATAATTCAACACGGATTTATTTGTAAAATTAACCCTTATCTTTTGTTGAAATTTTACTTTTTCATATATTTTTTGTCAAAAATGTTATTTTTTTCCAATGTTTCTGTCAAAAAGTGTTAAATTAGACCGGATTTTGTTCGGTTTTCTTTAGTTCTACCCTTAAAATAAATTTTTGTTGTTTGTGACTTCAAAATATCCAATCAATATCAAGTTACGACGAACCAGTGGAGTAGATTTTTCCTTCTAGAGACGGCCCAAGATTAAGTTTATCTTATTACGTAATAGTCCTAATTACTTCCGGGTACAAAAATCGACTGTCAAACTAAAAGAAAATTATTTTGCAATATATACATGTAAAGAATGCAAGGTACTGACACACATTCAATGACTAAAAAATGCAAGAAATGGGTGCTATTGTCCCGCGAGCGTGGTGTTTTTACTGTCAAAAGGCACTAAACGAATACCGAATTGGCCCTTTTAGCTTGACATATCATTTAAAGAATATTTTTCTCGATATTTGGTGATTAAGTAACCTAAAATAAAAACTCTAAGCGGACGAAGTAACTCTTACAAGACCATTAATAAGAGAACATGCACTTATTTGCATATTTACCATTTAGGTATAAGGGAACTAATTCATTTTCCGTTATCGGCCATTATAACCTTTCCGGTCATAGCTCAGTCCAAGAGTTTGCGAGAGTGATCAAACCTGTCTTAAATTGAGGCCCATTCATTTGCGCATGAAATGAACTGAAAATTAGTATGGCATGATCCCTTTTCTCTACGACTTTTCGGGCCATTTTTGAGATGACCCTTACCGCGAAGCTGTTTTTACCGGCCCCTCAAAAAAATATACCCATGTTTAAAAATAGCTTTTGGACACGGAAAATAGTTTAAAATCTTTAATTTTTCGATTGTATTTCAACAACGGATTATAATCGCTGAAAAATATACAAACAATTTTGGATTTCAATAATATTGACCAATCAGAGATCCCCTTCAACATTTGAGTATATGGACCGGAGTTTCCCTAAAGTTTTCTACCAGAGTGGTTGGAAATGAATTAGTTCCCTTAGACCTAAAGAAGAATTTTTTTGCCAATGAAATATAAAAATTGCACATATTTACGTACAATTACCTTTTTTGGATTAAATCTGAAAATTTCAGGCGCTTACGTGTTATAGTTAATGAGTAATGGTCGTTACCCTTAACCCAGTCGGGGAAAAATTCACATCAAATATAGTCCCAAGCGAAAATTTGTTCTTTGAAAAACGTGAGTTTTCTATACACAAAAACTGAAGGTTGTTTTCTATTTAGGAGTACTTTTTCATCACAATTTAATTAAATATCTTCTTTGCAATGCATTTAATGGTGTTTTGCGGGTGAAAATTGTCATTTTCTATTTTTCATGGATTTTCTTTTGTCGTAACCCTTATCTTTCATAAGAAATTTACGAGTTTTCGCATTTTTCAGCCTACACGGTGTTTGTTTATCAGCTAATTCCTCAATGTAACACATGGAATATTACACAAGCATATGCCTGATAACTATGCAAAAAATCAAAGAAATCGGTCAAATAGGTTTTGAAAAATCAACGAACTCCCTTAACCCTGTTAAAGTTAAAAAGCTATCTCTCTGAGCGGTTAAAACGCGCCGGACATAACCCAATAACATTCAAACTGTGTTTTCTTTACATGATAATGTTTTCCAGAGTGCATTTCACTATTTTGAGACACCTCGCGCAAAATGTTTGTTTTCGGTTGCAAATTATTATCAAAAACCCTTATCTTTTTGTGCAAAAAAAATCTTCTTTTCTCTTATTTTGGGGCTTATGATATATTTTTACAGTATAACTAATCCAAATTAAGAATATAATAACATAAAAAATGTTGTTTGCCACATTTAAGAAAAAAAAGTGCAATTGGTTGAGTAGTTTTTGAAAATTAGCGCTTATCTTTCACTCCAGCCAGGCAAACATCAACTTGGTTGACCCCCCCCCCCCGGCAAAAAAGCCGAAATTAACTAAAAATATTCCAAAAATACCATTCTCTTTTCACTATTGTCTATTATTTTGTTTCAATGAATACTTAAAGCGCATATTTTGCAAATCCGATATAATTCAACACGGATTTATTTGTAAAATTAACCCTTATCTTTTGTTGAAATTTTACTTTTTCATATATTTTTTGTCAAAAATGTTATTTTTTTCCAATGTTTCTGTCAAAAAGTGTTAAATTAGACCGGATTTTGTTCGGTTTTCTTTAGTTCTACCCTTAAAATAAATTTTTGTTGTTTGTGACTTCAAAATATCCAATCAATATCAAGTTACGACGAACCAGTGGAGTAGATTTTTCCTTCTAGAGACGGCCCAAGATTAAGTTTATCTTATTACGTAATAGTCCTAATTACTTCCGGGTACAAAAATCGACTGTCAAACTAAAAGAAAATTATTTTGCAATATATACATGTAAAGAATGCAAGGTACTGACACACATTCAATGACTAAAAAATGCAAGAAATGGGTGCTATTGTCCCGCGAGCGTGGTGTTTTTACTGTCAAAAGGCACTAAACGAATACCGAATTGGCCCTTTTAGCTTGACATATCATTTAAAGAATATTTTTCTCGATATTTGGTGATTAAGTAACCTAAAATAAAAACTCTAAGCGGACGAAGTAACTCTTACAAGACCATTAATAAGAGAACATGCACTTATTTGCATATTTACCATTTAGGTATAAGGGAACTAATTCATTTTCCGTTATCGGCCATTATAACCTTTCCGGTCATAGCTCAGTCCAAGAGTTTGCGAGAGTGATCAAACCTGTCTTAAATTGAGGCCCATTCATTTGCGCATGAAATGAACTGAAAATTAGTATGGCATGATCCCTTTTCTCTACGACTTTTCGGGCCATTTTTGAGATGACCCTTACCGCGAAGCTGTTTTTACCGGCCCCTCAAAAAAATATACCCATGTTTAAAAATAGCTTTTGGACACGGAAAATAGTTTAAAATCTTTAATTTTTCGATTGTATTTCAACAACGGATTATAATCGCTGAAAAATATACAAACAATTTTGGATTTCAATAATATTGACCAATCAGAGATCCCCTTCAACATTTGAGTATATGGACCGGAGTTTCCCTAAAGTTTTCTACCAGAGTGGTTGGAAATGAATTAGTTCCCTTAGACCTAAAGAAGAATTTTTTTGCCAATGAAATATAAAAATTGCACATATTTACGTACAATTACCTTTTTTGGATTAAATCTGAAAATTTCAGGCGCTTACGTGTTATAGTTAATGAGTAATGGTCGTTACCCTTAACCCAGTCGGGGAAAAATTCACATCAAATATAGTCCCAAGCGAAAATTTGTTCTTTGAAAAACGTGAGTTTTCTATACACAAAAACTGAAGGTTGTTTTCTATTTAGGAGTACTTTTTCATCACAATTTAATTAAATATCTTCTTTGCAATGCATTTAATGGTGTTTTGCGGGTGAAAATTGTCATTTTCTATTTTTCATGGATTTTCTTTTGTCGTAACCCTTATCTTTCATAAGAAATTTACGAGTTTTCGCATTTTTCAGCCTACACGGTGTTTGTTTATCAGCTAATTCCTCAATGTAACACATGGAATATTACACAAGCATATGCCTGATAACTATGCAAAAAATCAAAGAAATCGGTCAAATAGGTTTTGAAAAATCAACGAACTCCCTTAACCCTGTTAAAGTTAAAAAGCTATCTCTCTGAGCGGTTAAAACGCGCCGGACATAACCCAATAACATTCAAACTGTGTTTTCTTTACATGATAATGTTTTCCAGAGTGCATTTCACTATTTTGAGACACCTCGCGCAAAATGTTTGTTTTCGGTTGCAAATTATTATCAAAAACCCTTATCTTTTTGTGCAAAAAAAATCTTCTTTTCTCTTATTTTGGGGCTTATGATATATTTTTACAGTATAACTAATCCAAATTAAGAATATAATAACATAAAAAATGTTGTTTGCCACATTTAAGAAAAAAAAGTGCAATTGGTTGAGTAGTTTTTGAAAATTAGCGCTTATCTTTCACTCCAGCCAGGCAAACATCAACTTGGTTGACCCCCCCCCCCCGGCAAAAAAGCCGAAATTAACTAAAAATATTCCAAAAATACCATTCTCTTTTCACTATTGTCTATTATTTTGTTTCAATGAATACTTAAAGCGCATATTTTGCAAATCCGATATAATTCAACACGGATTTATTTGTAAAATTAACCCTTATCTTTTGTTGAAATTTTACTTTTTCATATATTTTTTGTCAAAAATGTTATTTTTTTCCAATGTTTCTGTCAAAAAGTGTTAAATTAGACCGGATTTTGTTCGGTTTTCTTTAGTTCTACCCTTAAAATAAATTTTTGTTGTTTGTGACTTCAAAATATCCAATCAATATCAAGTTACGACGAACCAGTGGAGTAGATTTTTCCTTCTAGAGACGGCCCAAGATTAAGTTTATCTTATTACGTAATAGTCCTAATTACTTCCGGGTACAAAAATCGACTGTCAAACTAAAAGAAAATTATTTTGCAATATATACATGTAAAGAATGCAAGGTACTGACACACATTCAATGACTAAAAAATGCAAGAAATGGGTGCTATTGTCCCGCGAGCGTGGTGTTTTTACTGTCAAAAGGCACTAAACGAATACCGAATTGGCCCTTTTAGCTTGACATATCATTTAAAGAATATTTTTCTCGATATTTGGTGATTAAGTAACCTAAAATAAAAACTCTAAGCGGACGAAGTAACTCTTACAAGACCATTAATAAGAGAACATGCACTTATTTGCATATTTACCATTTAGGTATAAGGGAACTAATTCATTTTCCGTTATCGGCCATTATAACCTTTCCGGTCATAGCTCAGTCCAAGAGTTTGCGAGAGTGATCAAACCTGTCTTAAATTGAGGCCCATTCATTTGCGCATGAAATGAACTGAAAATTAGTATGGCATGATCCCTTTTCTCTACGACTTTTCGGGCCATTTTTGAGATGACCCTTACCGCGAAGCTGTTTTTACCGGCCCCTCAAAAAAATATACCCATGTTTAAAAATAGCTTTTGGACACGGAAAATAGTTTAAAATCTTTAATTTTTCGATTGTATTTCAACAACGGATTATAATCGCTGAAAAATATACAAACAATTTTGGATTTCAATAATATTGACCAATCAGAGATCCCCTTCAACATTTGAGTATATGGACCGGAGTTTCCCTAAAGTTTTCTACCAGAGTGGTTGGAAATGAATTAGTTCCCTTAGACCTAAAGAAGAATTTTTTTGCCAATGAAATATAAAAATTGCACATATTTACGTACAATTACCTTTTTTGGATTAAATCTGAAAATTTCAGGCGCTTACGTGTTATAGTTAATGAGTAATGGTCGTTACCCTTAACCCAGTCGGGGAAAAATTCACATCAAATATAGTCCCAAGCGAAAATTTGTTCTTTGAAAAACGTGAGTTTTCTATACACAAAAACTGAAGGTTGTTTTCTATTTAGGAGTACTTTTTCATCACAATTTAATTAAATATCTTCTTTGCAATGCATTTAATGGTGTTTTGCGGGTGAAAATTGTCATTTTCTATTTTTCATGGATTTTCTTTTGTCGTAACCCTTATCTTTCATAAGAAATTTACGAGTTTTCGCATTTTTCAGCCTACACGGTGTTTGTTTATCAGCTAATTCCTCAATGTAACACATGGAATATTACACAAGCATATGCCTGATAACTATGCAAAAAATCAAAGAAATCGGTCAAATAGGTTTTGAAAAATCAACGAACTCCCTTAACCCTGTTAAAGTTAAAAAGCTATCTCTCTGAGCGGTTAAAACGCGCCGGACATAACCCAATAACATTCAAACTGTGTTTTCTTTACATGATAATGTTTTCCAGAGTGCATTTCACTATTTTGAGACACCTCGCGCAAAATGTTTGTTTTCGGTTGCAAATTATTATCAAAAACCCTTATCTTTTTGTGCAAAAAAAATCTTCTTTTCTCTTATTTTGGGGCTTATGATATATTTTTACAGTATAACTAATCCAAATTAAGAATATAATAACATAAAAAATGTTGTTTGCCACATTTAAGAAAAAAAAGTGCAATTGGTTGAGTAGTTTTTGAAAATTAGCGCTTATCTTTCACTCCAGCCAGGCAAACATCAACTTGGTTGACCCCCCCCCCCCGGCAAAAAAGCCGAAATTAACTAAAAATATTCCAAAAATACCATTCTCTTTTCACTATTGTCTATTATTTTGTTTCAATGAATACTTAAAGCGCATATTTTGCAAATCCGATATAATTCAACACGGATTTATTTGTAAAATTAACCCTTATCTTTTGTTGAAATTTTACTTTTTCATATATTTTTTGTCAAAAATGTTATTTTTTTCCAATGTTTCTGTCAAAAAGTGTTAAATTAGACCGGATTTTGTTCGGTTTTCTTTAGTTCTACCCTTAAAATAAATTTTTGTTGTTTGTGACTTCAAAATATCCAATCAATATCAAGTTACGACGAACCAGTGGAGTAGATTTTTCCTTCTAGAGACGGCCCAAGATTAAGTTTATCTTATTACGTAATAGTCCTAATTACTTCCGGGTACAAAAATCGACTGTCAAACTAAAAGAAAATTATTTTGCAATATATACATGTAAAGAATGCAAGGTACTGACACACATTCAATGACTAAAAAATGCAAGAAATGGGTGCTATTGTCCCGCGAGCGTGGTGTTTTTACTGTCAAAAGGCACTAAACGAATACCGAATTGGCCCTTTTAGCTTGACATATCATTTAAAGAATATTTTTCTCGATATTTGGTGATTAAGTAACCTAAAATAAAAACTCTAAGCGGACGAAGTAACTCTTACAAGACCATTAATAAGAGAACATGCACTTATTTGCATATTTACCATTTAGGTATAAGGGAACTAATTCATTTTCCGTTATCGGCCATTATAACCTTTCCGGTCATAGCTCAGTCCAAGAGTTTGCGAGAGTGATCAAACCTGTCTTAAATTGAGGCCATTCATTTGCGCATGAAATGAACTGAAAATTAGTATGGCATGATCCCTTTTCTCTACGACTTTTCGGGCCATTTTTGAGATGACCCTTACCGCGAAGCTGTTTTTACCGGCCCCTCAAAAAAATATACCCATGTTTAAAAATAGCTTTTGGACACGGAAAATAGTTTAAAATCTTTAATTTTTCGATTGTATTTCAACAACGGATTATAATCGCTGAAAAATATACAAACAATTTTGGATTTCAATAATATTGACCAATCAGAGATCCCCTTCAACATTTGAGTATATGGACCGGAGTTTCCCTAAAGTTTTCTACCAGAGTGGTTGGAAATGAATTAGTTCCCTTAGACCTAAAGAAGAATTTTTTTGCCAATGAAATATAAAAATTGCACATATTTACGTACAATTACCTTTTTTGGATTAAATCTGAAAATTTCAGGCGCTTACGTGTTATAGTTAATGAGTAATGGTCGTTACCCTTAACCCAGTCGGGGAAAAATTCACATCAAATATAGTCCCAAGCGAAAATTTGTTCTTTGAAAAACGTGAGTTTTCTATACACAAAAACTGAAGGTTGTTTTCTATTTAGGAGTACTTTTTCATCACAATTTAATTAAATATCTTCTTTGCAATGCATTTAATGGTGTTTTGCGGGTGAAAATTGTCATTTTCTATTTTTCATGGATTTTCTTTTGTCGTAACCCTTATCTTTCATAAGAAATTTACGAGTTTTCGCATTTTTCAGCCTACACGGTGTTTGTTTATCAGCTAATTCCTCAATGTAACACATGGAATATTACACAAGCATATGCCTGATAACTATGCAAAAAATCAAAGAAATCGGTCAAATAGGTTTTGAAAAATCAACGAACTCCCTTAACCCTGTTAAAGTTAAAAAGCTATCTCTCTGAGCGGTTAAAACGCGCCGGACATAACCCAATAACATTCAAACTGTGTTTTCTTTACATGATAATGTTTTCCAGAGTGCATTTCACTATTTTGAGACACCTCGCGCAAAATGTTTGTTTTCGGTTGCAAATTATTATCAAAAACCCTTATCTTTTTGTGCAAAAAAAATCTTCTTTTCTCTTATTTTGGGGCTTATGATATATTTTTACAGTATAACTAATCCAAATTAAGAATATAATAACATAAAAAATGTTGTTTGCCACATTTAAGAAAAAAAAGTGCAATTGGTTGAGTAGTTTTTGAAAATTAGCGCTTATCTTTCACTCCAGCCAGGCAAACATCAACTTGGTTGACCCCCCCCCCCCCGGCAAAAAAGCCGAAATTAACTAAAAATATTCCAAAAATACCATTCTCTTTTCACTATTGTCTATTATTTTGTTTCAATGAATACTTAAAGCGCATATTTTGCAAATCCGATATAATTCAACACGGATTTATTTGTAAAATTAACCCTTATCTTTTGTTGAAATTTTACTTTTTCATATATTTTTTGTCAAAAATGTTATTTTTTTCCAATGTTTCTGTCAAAAAGTGTTAAATTAGACCGGATTTTGTTCGGTTTTCTTTAGTTCTACCCTTAAAATAAATTTTTGTTGTTTGTGACTTCAAAATATCCAATCAATATCAAGTTACGACGAACCAGTGGAGTAGATTTTTCCTTCTAGAGACGGCCCAAGATTAAGTTTATCTTATTACGTAATAGTCCTAATTACTTCCGGGTACAAAAATCGACTGTCAAACTAAAAGAAAATTATTTTGCAATATATACATGTAAAGAATGCAAGGTACTGACACACATTCAATGACTAAAAAATGCAAGAAATGGGTGCTATTGTCCCGCGAGCGTGGTGTTTTTACTGTCAAAAGGCACTAAACGAATACCGAATTGGCCCTTTTAGCTTGACATATCATTTAAAGAATATTTTTCTCGATATTTGGTGATTAAGTAACCTAAAATAAAAACTCTAAGCGGACGAAGTAACTCTTACAAGACCATTAATAAGAGAACATGCACTTATTTGCATATTTACCATTTAGGTATAAGGGAACTAATTCATTTTCCGTTATCGGCCATTATAACCTTTCCGGTCATAGCTCAGTCCAAGAGTTTGCGAGAGTGATCAAACCTGTCTTAAATTGAGGCCCATTCATTTGCGCATGAAATGAACTGAAAATTAGTATGGCATGATCCCTTTTCTCTACGACTTTTCGGGCCATTTTTGAGATGACCCTTACCGCGAAGCTGTTTTTACCGGCCCCTCAAAAAAATATACCCATGTTTAAAAATAGCTTTTGGACACGGAAAATAGTTTAAAATCTTTAATTTTTCGATTGTATTTCAACAACGGATTATAATCGCTGAAAAATATACAAACAATTTTGGATTTCAATAATATTGACCAATCAGAGATCCCCTTCAACATTTGAGTATATGGACCGGAGTTTCCCTAAAGTTTTCTACCAGAGTGGTTGGAAATGAATTAGTTCCCTTAGACCTAAAGAAGAATTTTTTTGCCAATGAAATATAAAAATTGCACATATTTACGTACAATTACCTTTTTTGGATTAAATCTGAAAATTTCAGGCGCTTACGTGTTATAGTTAATGAGTAATGGTCGTTACCCTTAACCCAGTCGGGGAAAAATTCACATCAAATATAGTCCCAAGCGAAAATTTGTTCTTTGAAAAACGTGAGTTTTCTATACACAAAAACTGAAGGTTGTTTTCTATTTAGGAGTACTTTTTCATCACAATTTAATTAAATATCTTCTTTGCAATGCATTTAATGGTGTTTTGCGGGTGAAAATTGTCATTTTCTATTTTTCATGGATTTTCTTTTGTCGTAACCCTTATCTTTCATAAGAAATTTACGAGTTTTCGCATTTTTCAGCCTACACGGTGTTTGTTTATCAGCTAATTCCTCAATGTAACACATGGAATATTACACAAGCATATGCCTGATAACTATGCAAAAAATCAAAGAAATCGGTCAAATAGGTTTTGAAAAATCAACGAACTCCCTTAACCCTGTTAAAGTTAAAAAGCTATCTCTCTGAGCGGTTAAAACGCGCCGGACATAACCCAATAACATTCAAACTGTGTTTTCTTTACATGATAATGTTTTCCAGAGTGCATTTCACTATTTTGAGACACCTCGCGCAAAATGTTTGTTTTCGGTTGCAAATTATTATCAAAAACCCTTATCTTTTTGTGCAAAAAAAATCTTCTTTTCTCTTATTTTGGGGCTTATGATATATTTTTACAGTATAACTAATCCAAATTAAGAATATAATAACATAAAAAATGTTGTTTGCCACATTTAAGAAAAAAAAGTGCAATTGGTTGAGTAGTTTTTGAAAATTAGCGCTTATCTTTCACTCCAGCCAGGCAAACATCAACTTGGTTGACCCCCCCCCCCCGGCAAAAAAGCCGAAATTAACTAAAAATATTCCAAAAATACCATTCTCTTTTCACTATTGTCTATTATTTTGTTTCAATGAATACTTAAAGCGCATATTTTGCAAATCCGATATAATTCAACACGGATTTATTTGTAAAATTAACCCTTATCTTTTGTTGAAATTTTACTTTTTCATATATTTTTTGTCAAAAATGTTATTTTTTTCCAATGTTTCTGTCAAAAAGTGTTAAATTAGACCGGATTTTGTTCGGTTTTCTTTAGTTCTACCCTTAAAATAAATTTTTGTTGTTTGTGACTTCAAAATATCCAATCAATATCAAGTTACGACGAACCAGTGGAGTAGATTTTTCCTTCTAGAGACGGCCCAAGATTAAGTTTATCTTATTACGTAATAGTCCTAATTACTTCCGGGTACAAAAATCGACTGTCAAACTAAAAGAAAATTATTTTGCAATATATACATGTAAAGAATGCAAGGTACTGACACACATTCAATGACTAAAAAATGCAAGAAATGGGTGCTATTGTCCCGCGAGCGTGGTGTTTTTACTGTCAAAAGGCACTAAACGAATACCGAATTGGCCCTTTTAGCTTGACATATCATTTAAAGAATATTTTTCTCGATATTTGGTGATTAAGTAACCTAAAATAAAAACTCTAAGCGGACGAAGTAACTCTTACAAGACCATTAATAAGAGAACATGCACTTATTTGCATATTTACCATTTAGGTATAAGGGAACTAATTCATTTTCCGTTATCGGCCATTATAACCTTTCCGGTCATAGCTCAGTCCAAGAGTTTGCGAGAGTGATCAAACCTGTCTTAAATTGAGGCCCATTCATTTGCGCATGAAATGAACTGAAAATTAGTATGGCATGATCCCTTTTCTCTACGACTTTTCGGGCCATTTTTGAGATGACCCTTACCGCGAAGCTGTTTTTACCGGCCCCTCAAAAAAATATACCCATGTTTAAAAATAGCTTTTGGACACGGAAAATAGTTTAAAATCTTTAATTTTTCGATTGTATTTCAACAACGGATTATAATCGCTGAAAAATATACAAACAATTTTGGATTTCAATAATATTGACCAATCAGAGATCCCCTTCAACATTTGAGTATATGGACCGGAGTTTCCCTAAAGTTTTCTACCAGAGTGGTTGGAAATGAATTAGTTCCCTTAGACCTAAAGAAGAATTTTTTTGCCAATGAAATATAAAAATTGCACATATTTACGTACAATTACCTTTTTTGGATTAAATCTGAAAATTTCAGGCGCTTACGTGTTATAGTTAATGAGTAATGGTCGTTACCCTTAACCCAGTCGGGGAAAAATTCACATCAAATATAGTCCCAAGCGAAAATTTGTTCTTTGAAAAACGTGAGTTTTCTATACACAAAAACTGAAGGTTGTTTTCTATTTAGGAGTACTTTTTCATCACAATTTAATTAAATATCTTCTTTGCAATGCATTTAATGGTGTTTTGCGGGTGAAAATTGTCATTTTCTATTTTTCATGGATTTTCTTTTGTCGTAACCCTTATCTTTCATAAGAAATTTACGAGTTTTCGCATTTTTCAGCCTACACGGTGTTTGTTTATCAGCTAATTCCTCAATGTAACACATGGAATATTACACAAGCATATGCCTGATAACTATGCAAAAAATCAAAGAAATCGGTCAAATAGGTTTTGAAAAATCAACGAACTCCCTTAACCCTGTTAAAGTTAAAAAGCTATCTCTCTGAGCGGTTAAAACGCGCCGGACATAACCCAATAACATTCAAACTGTGTTTTCTTTACATGATAATGTTTTCCAGAGTGCATTTCACTATTTTGAGACACCTCGCGCAAAATGTTTGTTTTCGGTTGCAAATTATTATCAAAAACCCTTATCTTTTTGTGCAAAAAAAATCTTCTTTTCTCTTATTTTGGGGCTTATGATATATTTTTACAGTATAACTAATCCAAATTAAGAATATAATAACATAAAAAATGTTGTTTGCCACATTTAAGAAAAAAAAGTGCAATTGGTTGAGTAGTTTTTGAAAATTAGCGCTTATCTTTCACTCCAGCCAGGCAAACATCAACTTGGTTGACCCCCCCCCCCCGGCAAAAAAGCCGAAATTAACTAAAAATATTCCAAAAATACCATTCTCTTTTCACTATTGTCTATTATTTTGTTTCAATGAATACTTAAAGCGCATATTTTGCAAATCCGATATAATTCAACACGGATTTATTTGTAAAATTAACCCTTATCTTTTGTTGAAATTTTACTTTTTCATATATTTTTTGTCAAAAATGTTATTTTTTTCCAATGTTTCTGTCAAAAAGTGTTAAATTAGACCGGATTTTGTTCGGTTTTCTTTAGTTCTACCCTTAAAATAAATTTTTGTTGTTTGTGACTTCAAAATATCCAATCAATATCAAGTTACGACGAACCAGTGGAGTAGATTTTTCCTTCTAGAGACGGCCCAAGATTAAGTTTATCTTATTACGTAATAGTCCTAATTACTTCCGGGTACAAAAATCGACTGTCAAACTAAAAGAAAATTATTTTGCAATATATACATGTAAAGAATGCAAGGTACTGACACACATTCAATGACTAAAAAATGCAAGAAATGGGTGCTATTGTCCCGCGAGCGTGGTGTTTTTACTGTCAAAAGGCACTAAACGAATACCGAATTGGCCCTTTTAGCTTGACATATCATTTAAAGAATATTTTTCTCGATATTTGGTGATTAAGTAACCTAAAATAAAAACTCTAAGCGGACGAAGTAACTCTTACAAGACCATTAATAAGAGAACATGCACTTATTTGCATATTTACCATTTAGGTATAAGGGAACTAATTCATTTTCCGTTATCGGCCATTATAACCTTTCCGGTCATAGCTCAGTCCAAGAGTTTGCGAGAGTGATCAAACCTGTCTTAAATTGAGGCCCATTCATTTGCGCATGAAATGAACTGAAAATTAGTATGGCATGATCCCTTTTCTCTACGACTTTTCGGGCCATTTTTGAGATGACCCTTACCGCGAAGCTGTTTTTACCGGCCCCTCAAAAAAATATACCCATGTTTAAAAATAGCTTTTGGACACGGAAAATAGTTTAAAATCTTTAATTTTTCGATTGTATTTCAACAACGGATTATAATCGCTGAAAAATATACAAACAATTTTGGATTTCAATAATATTGACCAATCAGAGATCCCCTTCAACATTTGAGTATATGGACCGGAGTTTCCCTAAAGTTTTCTACCAGAGTGGTTGGAAATGAATTAGTTCCCTTAGACCTAAAGAAGAATTTTTTTGCCAATGAAATATAAAAATTGCACATATTTACGTACAATTACCTTTTTTGGATTAAATCTGAAAATTTCAGGCGCTTACGTGTTATAGTTAATGAGTAATGGTCGTTACCCTTAACCCAGTCGGGGAAAAATTCACATCAAATATAGTCCCAAGCGAAAATTTGTTCTTTGAAAAACGTGAGTTTTCTATACACAAAAACTGAAGGTTGTTTTCTATTTAGGAGTACTTTTTCATCACAATTTAATTAAATATCTTCTTTGCAATGCATTTAATGGTGTTTTGCGGGTGAAAATTGTCATTTTCTATTTTTCATGGATTTTCTTTTGTCGTAACCCTTATCTTTCATAAGAAATTTACGAGTTTTCGCATTTTTCAGCCTACACGGTGTTTGTTTATCAGCTAATTCCTCAATGTAACACATGGAATATTACACAAGCATATGCCTGATAACTATGCAAAAAATCAAAGAAATCGGTCAAATAGGTTTTGAAAAATCAACGAACTCCCTTAACCCTGTTAAAGTTAAAAAGCTATCTCTCTGAGCGGTTAAAACGCGCCGGACATAACCCAATAACATTCAAACTGTGTTTTCTTTACATGATAATGTTTTCCAGAGTGCATTTCACTATTTTGAGACACCTCGCGCAAAATGTTTGTTTTCGGTTGCAAATTATTATCAAAAACCCTTATCTTTTTGTGCAAAAAAAATCTTCTTTTCTCTTATTTTGGGGCTTATGATATATTTTTACAGTATAACTAATCCAAATTAAGAATATAATAACATAAAAAATGTTGTTTGCCACATTTAAGAAAAAAAAGTGCAATTGGTTGAGTAGTTTTTGAAAATTAGCGCTTATCTTTCACTCCAGCCAGGCAAACATCAACTTGGTTGACCCCCCCCCCCCCGGCAAAAAAGCCGAAATTAACTAAAAATATTCCAAAAATACCATTCTCTTTTCACTATTGTCTATTATTTTGTTTCAATGAATACTTAAAGCGCATATTTTGCAAATCCGATATAATTCAACACGGATTTATTTGTAAAATTAACCCTTATCTTTTGTTGAAATTTTACTTTTTCATATATTTTTTGTCAAAAATGTTATTTTTTTCCAATGTTTCTGTCAAAAAGTGTTAAATTAGACCGGATTTTGTTCGGTTTTCTTTAGTTCTACCCTTAAAATAAATTTTTGTTGTTTGTGACTTCAAAATATCCAATCAATATCAAGTTACGACGAACCAGTGGAGTAGATTTTTCCTTCTAGAGACGGCCCAAGATTAAGTTTATCTTATTACGTAATAGTCCTAATTACTTCCGGGTACAAAAATCGACTGTCAAACTAAAAGAAAATTATTTTGCAATATATACATGTAAAGAATGCAAGGTACTGACACACATTCAATGACTAAAAAATGCAAGAAATGGGTGCTATTGTCCCGCGAGCGTGGTGTTTTTACTGTCAAAAGGCACTAAACGAATACCGAATTGGCCCTTTTAGCTTGACATATCATTTAAAGAATATTTTTCTCGATATTTGGTGATTAAGTAACCTAAAATAAAAACTCTAAGCGGACGAAGTAACTCTTACAAGACCATTAATAAGAGAACATGCACTTATTTGCATATTTACCATTTAGGTATAAGGGAACTAATTCATTTTCCGTTATCGGCCATTATAACCTTTCCGGTCATAGCTCAGTCCAAGAGTTTGCGAGAGTGATCAAACCTGTCTTAAATTGAGGCCCATTCATTTGCGCATGAAATGAACTGAAAATTAGTATGGCATGATCCCTTTTCTCTACGACTTTTCGGGCCATTTTTGAGATGACCCTTACCGCGAAGCTGTTTTTACCGGCCCCTCAAAAAAATATACCCATGTTTAAAAATAGCTTTTGGACACGGAAAATAGTTTAAAATCTTTAATTTTTCGATTGTATTTCAACAACGGATTATAATCGCTGAAAAATATACAAACAATTTTGGATTTCAATAATATTGACCAATCAGAGATCCCCTTCAACATTTGAGTATATGGACCGGAGTTTCCCTAAAGTTTTCTACCAGAGTGGTTGGAAATGAATTAGTTCCCTTAGACCTTCTGTATTCGTTATAAAACTATGATGCTGCTAAAACCCATTTGTACGGAAATTCGTGTGTCAGCGGATAAACGACGGTTTTCGACTGAAACTGAATTCGTACCATTTTAACGAATGTGGCGCCATGGAATTTGTAAGCGCTACTACGATTGCTGGCTTGGTAGTTACTGCAGGTGTTTGACTGGAACATTAATTAAAATGGTATGAACTTCAGTTCCAGTCGAAAACGGCCTAAGTGGAATTCGCTATTTTGACTCGTGGATTGTATTGTATTGTATAGCGTATTTAAGTTATATAAAACTCGAGGTCGCAGTTCTGTTTTGTTGTTGTTGTTTTGCTTTGTTTGCATTTTGATGTTTGTGTATAGGTTATAAATTCAGACTTGTTTTTTTTTTGCCTAAGGTATATAACTGGCACATAAGACAATTGCAAATGCTCTATTTCTGCGAGGGGTGCCGTTTTTGAGCATCCGAATTGATACTCGTTGTTCGCTGGTTAATGTCGATTGAGAATGTTCAAAGCTGTTGACAGACTATTAACTTGAAATTTACTTATCTTTCAATATATACATTGCTCTTTGTTTCTAGAACAAAATATGTGGTGAACATACGTCTTATTCGAATTGTGTAATTTGGAAGGTGAAATGACATCATTTTTCGACGACAAGGTTTCTAATTGAAATTCAAACTCAAGATTAAAGTGCTTTGTTTAATGATCTGTTCATATCTTCATCATTTCAATATCTCTAGAGTATAGTTTCAGCATCTTAATGGTTGTTTTATTGAAATGCGTGTTGGATTACTGAAGATTTGAGCTATCAGTTTTATCAATATAAAACTTTTATTAAAGTTTAAAAGGTTATGTCTGAACATATATAGAAACTAAAAGACTTGAATTTCTTCGCCGCTTAAATAAGTGTGCTGACAGGCGAAAAGGAACGGTGTTGGAACTCCATAAATTAATCATTGGATTTAGCAGAGGTAAACAGAGTTTCGCATTTCAAAGATTCTTATACGTACGGAAGGGCACGGTTTAAGGCCAAAGGCGTGGGAATTCGAATTTAGAAAGCACTTTATTTGCTGATTGTACAAGGATTAAATAACAAACAAACAAAAAAGAATAAATGAATGCGGAACAGATGCGTTGTTGGCCTTTTCGGTTTAGGTGTATTTCGTTGGGTTAAATCTCGAATTGTTTACTCGTCCTAACCTGGACTGCATTTAGGATGACAAAACAGTGCAAACATTTTGCCAATTATAACCCGCTTTGCACAAAAGAGTACGTGCAAAGCAGGATATAATTGTTAAACTGTTTGCAGTTTTGTCATCCTTAACGGAGGGCTTTTCTTACCAGAAGCCACTTATATAAAGAACTGAGAAAGGACTTTATCCAGCAAAGGCAAACACGAAGTTGTATTCACAAAATATCTATTAGAAAGTAAAATGATCAATTACGAGACGAAGAGAGTATCTCTTTTAAACATTCATTGGGGTATGAAACTAAAAGCCTTATCACACTGTATGAATGCGCGAAGCGATTTCATACATAAGTGTGGTGGGGTTTTCAGTTTCATTCATCCATGAAATTAAAAAGTAGTTCTTACTGGACTACTTTGTTTAAAAATTGCTGTGAATTCAAAATTGTTTACATCGAGTAATGAAACCAACTTTTCAGCCAATCAGAAGACACAAGTGATGGAAATCAATATTATTAAATTATTATAGGGATGAGTGTCTTTTTCACTGCGTTTATTAGGGTATAAAGTGCAATTGCCTTAAACGCTGTGAAAAAGACACTCGGCCCTTATAATTGCAATCCTCTTGGTCTAAGAAACTATTAAAATACTCGGATAAACATTAAAGTTTCGAGTCTACTTTCTGCGCGTATTACACAATCTATTTTTAGATCGTGTATTTCTTTTCTCGCTATCGAAGTTAAACGGCATAAAGTTAATCAAATGGTACACAAATAAACGACAATTAGACATTCGTAGAGGTACTTATGATCAAAACATAATTTTGACAAGTTATTCCGCATTTTAAACGAAACTATCGTGTTCGGGCTTAGCTGAGAGGGTTGCTTGGTGGTCTTCGTCGACTCACTGTAAACGTCGACTCAGAATCTGAGCTGCATACTTTTAATCATTAATTCTTTCGAAAATATCTTAATTTCTAATATATTAAATAGTAATATTACGATATGGAAGGGAAACGAGGGGTTTTCGAGTTCCTACAACACAGGAAATACAGATCGAAGATTGGGGGTTCCCGAAAGACCTATTGCATTTTATACAGAAATAAAGTGCAATGGATTTCCCCACGTGATGCGATTTAAACCAATCAAAATTCTTTATTTTATTAGATTGCAATTATTCTAGGATAAAAGAAATTTCAATCTGAAACTTTTCTTCCTTGTCCACCGAAGATTAGACTGGCTGCCGTCCCACTAATCAGAAGCATTGTAAAATGAGCAAAAATTCATCTAAATAAAGATAATTTGTTATCAGCTTACATTACTCTGACTGTCCGATTAGTAGTTTCAGGTTTTTTGGTGGACGTTTACGTTCACCAGTGTTAATACCACGTTTGAACAATCCTGTCAGATGTTAATAGGTTTTCAAAACAGTAGTACTCATTAAGATTCAATTTACTCTTTTTGAAGAATTGTAACCGTCTGACAACTATGCATTTCAAAAATGGAGTGAAACAAGGAGTCTACGTAACTTGTTGCAACCTCAAAGATATCTTTTAAGTGTGAAATCATATTCAATTCTGAGATCGGGTGAATTTTTTCCCTGCGTAGAACTACTTTTCTGACAGAGTGAGTAATTTGCCCCTTATTTCCCAATGGTCAATGGGAGGGAACTCATGAAATGAAATTACTGGAATGTTAACCTCCCCTGTCACTTCTAATGTATATAAAACAAAGGCAAATTAATGGAAATATCGATATACACATGAATACGGATACAGTCTGAGCAAGTAAAGTAAAGCATTCAGACCATGCGATAAAGGTTTATGCAAAGGTGTTTTACTTTACATTTCAACACACGAAAGCCAAACTCGATACGAGTGTCTGCACTTTTTTACGCATTTATATGAACACTTACCCTTTCTTTTCTTTGAGAATGAAAATCGCGGAACAATCAATTAATATCCTTTCATAGAATTTTTATCTCCACTGGCCGAAGGCCACTGGGGCTACTGTCATGGCGTTGTGTCCGTCGTCCGTTCGTGCGTCCGGTCGTAAACTTTTTCTTTAAAAATCTTCTCCGCAGAAACTACTGGATGAATTTCAATCAAACTTCACAGGAATGATTCTAGGGTGATCCTCTTTCAAAGTTGTTCAAGAAATTTAGATCCAATGACAAAAATGGATTTAATGGGCATGGCTTATTTCCAAATATGGTTAAAAGTGGGTTTTCTCAGATTCTTATTGATGGATACCAATAAAATTTTACATGAATGATCCTTGAGTGGCCTTTTATCAGTCTAATAAAAATTATTGTGATCAGTTGAAAAATATGTATTTTATGGGCGGAGGTCTTTCTCTATATGTTATTTAGTCGAAACTTTGAAAATCATTTTCTCAGAATGTAACAGATGGTTTTCAACCAAATTTCACTCGAATGATACTTTAGTGATCCTTTTATCAGGCTACCAGAAATTATTGTGATCTGATGAAAAATAATTATTTTAATGGGCGGAGGTCATTTCTCTATATGTTATTTAGTGGAAACTTTGAAAATCATTTTCTCAGAATGTAACTGATGGTTTTCAGCCAAATTTCACCGGAATGATCTTTTTGAGTAACCCTTTATGAGTCTACCAAAAATTACTGTGATCGGCTGAAAAATATGTATTTTATGGGCAGAGGTAATTTCTCAATATGTTATTTTGTGTAATCTTTGAAAATCATTTTCTCAGAATGTTATGGGTGGATATCAATGAAACTTCATTGTTATGATCCTTACCCTTTATCATGTAGCCAAAATTATTGTCATTGGATGAAATATATGTTTTTTATTATTATTATTAGCGGAGGTCTTTTCTCTATATGATATATAGTGGAAACTCTGAAAATCATTTTCAACATCAGAAGAATCTGAAATATCTAAAAATCTAGTCAAAACTTTTCTTTTTCTTTTACAAGAATTTCAAGCCTGTGGAGCGACCCAAGCCATTCATAGCTTTCTAGTATAAGCAGATAACACCATAATTTTAACAATGAGATTACGGAGAACTGATTAGCAATACAATATAAGAATAATAACCTAGATCATCTAATTGTCATTTCTTTCCTTTAATAACAAATGGATCGGAGAATCACTGCTTAAACTACACGGGGAATAATTCCGAAAGTTATCGAAACCTTGTAATTATAGGACTTTGTTTACATTCGACGATATGTGTTGAGAAACGTATATCTGAAGCAAGATGGGAACTTGGGTCAGGTCATTTTCCTTCTATCGTAATTTTACATGTAAAATTTCTCTTTTCTCCACAAATGGAGGAATCACTCTAATATGCCAATAGAAACGTCCACCATCAGTACTTTCAGTGCTTTGATTTTAGACTATGGGAGGTAATTTAAAATTGAAATAGTAAAACATGAGTGGTGTACTTTATTTATTTTAAATTCATCACTAACTGACAGCCAGGGATCCAGGCTAAGCGCAGACTTATCCGGATCGGTTCATTTCGCTTTTCTGGTGTACATGGTCCCTTTTTGAAAGACGGGTAACGTATGAGAATTGATATAGGTTAAACTTGTCTACTTATACAAGTCCTCAATTACGCAATTCATACTTTTTCTAGTCACTCATTCGTTAAAATTTAAGAAGTTTCATTACAGACTTGCCTATATGATAAGACACTGTTTATGCCCAATTACACCCTATCTAGAATGTAGCTCCTGGCTCGTAAATTATTTGTCAGTCTTATAAGGAAATTTTAGAGATAATTAAAGACCACTCCCGGCATATCCATTTATCAGACGTTTTTCGAATCCTTTTATGTCAATTACCACTACTTATTAGATCTCCTTCCAGACATAAAACAAGGGGGCTGTTTCAAAAGTACATAAATACCCGCGAAGCGACAAATTGCGTCGAATAAAATCTATTACCTACAATAAAGTGTATACAAGATCACAGGAATCCCAAGGAAGGTGGAGATAGAAGGTTGTGTTGTTGTTTTTTTTTTTTTCAAATCACACGGCAAAGATTTCGTCTTATCTTGGGGTTAAATCTATGCCAAAAACGATATATTTCATTCAGTGCACAACAAAAGCTATATCTTCACGAGTGGCGGAGTCACCAGTAAAAATATCGTTTTTGTTGTTCACAAAAAACATCGAACGATTATTCTATTTCTTCCATTCAAAAATGGGAGAAAATATGAAAATTTTAGGAGAAGTTTTTCTAAAAGCGCCTCATTTTTTACGTAATTTCTATATTTCGTTCATGATGACATATCTAATTGGGCTCCTCGTGGATAACGCGAAAAAAGGATAAATGAAGGAAAGTGGGATAAAAGTTTGAGATAATTTCACTGATTTGGCGGTGAGTTTATAATATGATAATCTACCGTTTTGCAGACGAAAATTTAAAGTGCATTTAATTGGAAAAATAACTATTCAGTAGGGAAGAAAATAGTGTGGAAAAAGAAGAAATTGCTTATCAGAAGCAATTTCTTCTTTTATGACAATGTTTTCTCAATCATAGAATCACAGGCACGTAAAAAGCAGGGATTAAACAGTAAAGGGTTAAATGATTGTAACATGTTTATTCAACAAATAGAAGATAACATGTTAAGTGTCTTAATATATCAATGTTATTTGGTCGAGGTTGGGAGAATTTATCATGGCGAGGCTTTTGCAGTCATGATACTACGAGACCAGATAACATTAATATTTGAGACACTTATTTGTTATTCTTTTTATTATGCAAGTATTTCTAGGCTTTTAATTATAATTAATTAACCCATTAAAGTAAAAAAATCGTATGGAAGTGTACGCAGAATGTTTCTAAAAATTAGACTGCCTGGTATCATTTAATGTTATCAGACATTGTGACATCAGGTCAATTCAGGTTTCATTGCACGATAAACTGTACTATACGCCGATATTGCTTTAGTGTTGTCAGTCATATTTGACGAATTCGCATTATTGAGGGGGAAATTTAAAGATATTGTATACTTTGCTATGAAATCGTTTCCGTGACCAAGGGGATATGCTATGGTCAAACTTTATAAGGTTCAGTAGATGATGTTTCTGCATAACTATTATAATAGCTGTCTGCTTTCTGGTTTTCTTTTATGTTTCGATGTAAAATGGGGTGAACCTGATTGGTTTAAGAAGATCTTGCTATCTAAAAAAAATACTTCCATTTTGAACTAAAGTCGAAATATACTACATCTGATACAAAGGAAACTACCCATCCAATGCATTATTTTACAAACAATTTATGATTTGTCTCCCTTCGTCCGGGGTCCCTTATACGCCTCTGGATAGTTTTGGGGTTATTTTTAGTTTGTTTGTTCGAATGGGGTTTTACGCCGCTTTGAACAATCTTTCAATTATATCGCGGCTACTGGAGCACCTAACAATAATTCCTGGTATTTCTCACACTAGTACTACCATTACATCCTTCCTAGCCTCCATCTGTTATCCTACATAGATCTACGATTATCAACCAATTGGTTGGAGACGAATGTTCGGAAAGGACGAGTGCCGCCGTCGGGGATTGAACCCTGGACCTCTAGATTGACAGTCCAACGCGCAATCTAGAGGTCATGGGTTCAACCCGGACAGCGGTACTTATCCTTTCCGACTACTTGTCTCCCGCCAATGGGTTGATAATCGTAGACCTATGTGATAAGCAGCTGAAGGCTAGGAAAGGATTTCGCCAAATAACAATCAAACCCAATGAAGACTCCAAAAATATTTTCCAAAAATTTCTACTGTCTATGAAACAATCCGTTGGAATTGATTGAGATCTGGCCAATTGTCTCTGACGAGAATCTGCACTGCTGTTAGTTATTCAATGAAATTTACATTCACTCCTATCAAAACCAATCTAAAACACCCAATCAGTGCTTCTTTCATTAATCCATTCCAAACACTCACTCCTATCACCCAACAAGAGGTCTATTGGCCTTAAATCACTCACCAGAGTTATTGTTAGCAAAGGTTGCAAAATGCAAAAACTACTAAACGTTTTCACTAAGATTTGATGCCACAACCTAGTTTTTCACCAAATTTGACACAGTTTAGAAGTTTGCTTCAGATTAACCTAAACAAAAAAAAACTTTAAAAAAATCAAAATATTTGAGCCACAAATGTTGCCTCTACGATGAACACAAGTAGCCCAAAATCGAACTCATCCGAAGTTAAATGTAGACAAACATAATGAAAAGTTTCGGGGGGAAAACGCACACACTCTCGACCACACTTACACTTACTCACGGACAAAGGTAACACTATAATGTCACTTTTCTGCTAAAACCTCGTAACTATAGCTTAATACAAGCTGTAGTTACCAGGTTTTAGCAGAAAACTGACTCTAAGATCATTGCAATTTTAATGGTGGGGGCATAAAAAATGCAAGTACCTTCATTAAAAGAGAATGCATGATTTCGACACTTGCTTTAGACTTTAAATTCATAAATAAATGTTCACTATAACAAAACCAGTGCATACTACTGTGCAGGATAGCATAGGTTTCATTCTCTTTCCTGCTACACAGGGTAAGTCATTGTCATTGGAGAGAAGATATCTTTTGAACAAAGACAGGCAGAAATTGGGGTCTCATAAGTAAACAATAAATACTTCATAAATAAAAGGATTCCATTTATTGAAATTCATATCTAACTTTTAGCTCTTTAACAATAATTACAAGTTCTCACCCTACCAAGGCTGTAAAAAGGTAAAGGGCTGTGATCAGTAATGTTCATTTATTTCTTAGATATTTTTTTCAAGTCACAAAGTGCCATTTGCACTTAATGGGGTCAGCACAAAATTACTTTATATCTATAGGCACTTACAATAGTTTTGCACTGATCCCTCTTTCTGTTGTGATCATTTTCATTTAATGGAAAACTTCATAACTACAGCTTAATTAAGCTGTAGTTGCTACAGCTCAATTTAGCTTTAGTTACAAAGTTTTGCTTGCCTACCAACGACAAGTTTTTGATTTCATGAAATTGTTGAACTTGCCTTTTGGTAAAGAGCTAAAATATGAAAAGGGTCTGTGCATGACATTTCAAACAATTTCTAATGTGCTCAAAGGTGGTACTTGGATCAGCCTTAGTAACTGCAGATTCTGATCTGATTTTATAACTAACGAACATATAGTCTTTCTTCACAATCCCAGAATATTTTCAAAGCAGTCTGAGATTGTTCAGACTGCCAAATGTCTATCCATCCCACTCGTATGAAATAGTTAGAAATCCCATACAAAGGCTCATATAAATACAATACTAGTTAAATAGTTAAAAAATGCATTAGTTAGTGTTTTGAAAAATTTCTACCCAATAGTCCCTTACCCTATCATGCTATGTATGAATTAGTAATCAATTAAAGTCGGCGTTGAAATTCCAAAACCTTGCAACTACAGCTTTGATCAAACTGTAGTTGTGAGGTTTTAGAATAAAATTGACAAAGTATTTATGTGGCTTAAGGTAAATACAAATGTAGATTCATATGTTCCTATAATTACTGAATTCACAAGTTTCTATACTAGTGTATAGATTTGTAAGCATTTGCAGTAGTTTTGTGTTCAACCATTGAATCAATTGGTAAATGTAAGTACTGTACCTATATAATTATATGTGGATACAGTAAAACTTGTATTAAGTGACCACTTATGGGACCTACGAAAAGTGGTCATTAAAGAGAATGGTCGCTTAATACACTGATTGTTTTCAAATTAGAAACACAATTTTGATTGAATATGTACTTAACTTAGAATTTCTCGATAATATTATGCTATTAAAACCCAAAAGAATTGTCTCATTTCTAATGAGTTTTATCAACATATGATTCATTCACAATATTTTTAGACAAATTACATCTAGATATTTTGATTTAAAGACGAGATTTCTTAAAACTGACGATTACTAAAAATGGTCGCTTAATCAATATGGTTGCTTGATCAAGACTGGCTGTACTTACAACAGCATTACATTAACCAATTGGGTTCAATGGTTGACCACAAAACTTCTGCAAATGCTTACAAATCTATACACAATTATAAAAGTTATGCACCATTTCTTTATGATATTTTGATACACAAGCGGAACAGTGCTTAGGGAAAATTTGTCTTCGTTCATATAGGTATATGATTCAAATAAAATAAAGCAATAAAGAACGAGATTCAGGAGTTGATTATGGCAAGACATAAGCTTAATTGTGCAATTACTCAAAACAAAGGGGCAAGTTATTACAAGATATGCTGCTTAATGTCCAAGTATTAAAAGCAATAAAGGAAAATAACTTAAACAAGACTGTTGAGAAGCAGACTTAGTAGTGCTTGTCAATAATGAAAAGCCATTTTCCATCAAAGGGCCATAATTCTACCAAAAGTCAAAGGATCGTAACCAAAATATCACTTGCTCATCTCTGCCTGATACTGATCACATTTTTTAAGTTTGAATGAAATGTGCCCATTAGTTGCTGAGAAATTGAGCCGACATGCAAAAGCTACACAACATACTGGAAGATGTACTGATGAATGGACAGATGGACGATAAGCTGATTCCTATGTACCCCCCAAACATAGTTTTTTGGAGTATTAAAATAAGGTTTGTAGACTAAGGTTCTTGTTCACTGCACACTGTTATCATGAGAGGAACATAGTTGCCAAGTTTCAAGTCATTAGACTTAAGATGACAGGGTTATGCTCCAGACAAAGAAGTGGACGCTGCTGGGATGCTGGTTGCTAACTGTGATAACATAATGAGTCAAGTCTTTCAACAGTCGTTTTAAAGTATAAACACTAGTTCTGAGACATTTGCTGTTAAACTATTATTTGTGTATCATTTTTTTTTATTAAGGTATGGGAAATCAATACATTTGCTTTTGATAGAATTATCTGAAAACTTAAATTTTTAGCTACATATATTTGTAAACAAATAAACATGTGAGACATTATTTTCAATAAATCTAAAATTCCAAACTAGAAACAAGCTGATTACTTCTAATATCAACCATTGAGAGGCTGAATCCAGAATATTTCCTCTTTGGCAGAAGGTATAGACTATGATCAGACTGCACATATGTGCAGTCTGTTCTTAGTCGATCCTGCCTGATTCACCTTTTTGAAATCAGAATAGTTTGAAATGAAATTATTCAAAATAAATACTTACGGTACACACTATTAGTGCATCCATTACTTTCAGCAATTTTGCCAAAATGAGATACAGCTATTATTTTAGTTGAATTTATCAAAGGGAGGAAGCATTTGGAAACTCAATATTCCATGAAATATCTTACTCAATTTCAAATTCTTTTCCATGTGATTCAAACTGCGACAGCCTTTTCTTTAAACTTAGCTCATAGATCAATTACAAATGGACAGAAATTAGTCTTGCATAGAAAGCAACCACAAAATTGCACACAAATACATGTTGCACAATGAAAAATGTTCAAAAAGCAAATCAAACTACAACCCTGTGAAGACAAATAATTGAGACAATCGTTGTAAAAGATGTACGTCCATCTTGCTCCAGCAACCACGTCTTTTAAGCTACCACTTTTCTTAAGAGACTATTTTCAAATTCCCCTTCTATAAATTTAAAATGTCGTGAAAAGTAGATGTTATTGGTCTAAAATCTGTAGTAATAAAACCTTTGTCATTAAAACTCATTAGAATTGTTTTAATGAGATTATTCTATTGAGTTTTAACAACATAGGATAATTGATAAATTCACATTTATATACATTCTCAATCAAAACTATGTTTCTAATTAGTAAACAAAATGTGTACTAAGCGACAATTCTCTTTTACAACTGCTTTTTATGTGGTCGCTTATGAGGCGTTTAACTGTACAAGTGATAAACTATAGGAACTTCTGCTTTTTATTTTATTTAACCTGTTTGTCTGTATGTAACCAGGAGGCAACCAACCTTTATCCTGCTGAATTTAAATTGTGTTTCCTATTTTTAGGAATCTTAACCTCTTTTGCTTAAGTTTTTCCTACAATAATAAAATCAAAGGCTAGGCAGAGAAGGCTTTGATCAGCTTGCACATCTGTGCAGGTTGATCTTAGTCTACACTGTCGGCCAAGGCCTTGTGTTCAATAGCAGGAGATAGGATCTCTATATAATTATCAATACCATATTGATATGTAAACAAGAGATGTTTATAAATCATTATGCCTCCCTTAAGAGCAGGTTCGATTCATTAATACAAAACAAAGTTTCATTAATACAAAACAAAGTGAATTGCAAACACCTCTAAAGACCAGTAGCCTTTTTGCATTTAAATAAAATTCACAAGTAAAGTTTGAATGAGTCTTTTCTATAATTCATTTTGAGATCATATATCGAAGAATCAATGCAAATCTGTTAAAGTGCCAATATATTTCTGCGCCCTCATAAAAGATTTGCATGAACTCATGGTTTGTAGAAAGGTCAGTAAGGGATTAGTTTTTTTTAGTATTTCAAACAATTCACCCAACAATATCAAGCTATTTCCTTTTTTTTTCCTAGAAATTCTAAAATTACTAATCGTATTCCTATCTAATTGTTTAAGTTATTTTATAATTATAAAGCACCTTTATAATCTAACAATGAAATGCAAAACATAATTATTTTAGTTCAATGTATTTAACCTATTCACTACAAAATCCCAACTTTACATGCAAAAAAAAGGGCTTTGAAAACATCATGAAAAGTAAGACAAGAGGACCAAGATGGTCCTAGATCGCTCACCTGAGTCTCTTTGACCCCTGGGACATCACATTAATTAGATAGGCAGATGTCAAAAAATGGATAATTGCCTAAGATCAATACCATGGAACGTTTTCAGAAAAGAGCAAGACAGATATCCTTTTTGCTCTTTGATTCTATGTAAAAAGGGATGCACCCGGCTGGACCCCAAATGTGACCCCAGGGTCTTGATATGACCAAACTTGGAAGAGGTCCATAAGATGATGCTACATACTAAATATGAAAGATGTCTGCCTACTGGTTTCAGAGAGGAAGATTTTTGAAGGTTTTCCTATTTTCACTCTTCATGCTCAGATGAGCTGAAAGGGATGCGCCCGGGTGGAGCCCAAATATGACTCAAAGGTCTTGATATGAACAAACTTGGTAGGGGCCTACTAGATAATGCTACATACCAAAAATGAAAGCAGTGTGCCCTCTGGTTTCGATTAAAGAAGATTTTAAAAGATTTTCGCTCTTTGATTCTATGTAAAAAGGGGTTGCACCCGGGTGGAGCCCAAATATGACCCCAGGGTCTTGATATAAACAAACTTGGTAGAGGTCCACTAGATGATGCTACATACCAAATATGAAAGCTGTCTGCCTTCTGGTTTCAGAGAAGAAGATTTTTTCAGATTTTCATATTTTCAACCTTTTTGTTAAGGGTAAAGGGAAAGTTAAGGGTGGATTTCATTTATTCGAACAACTTTGGTAGAGCTTGACCCAAGGAACATCCCTGCCAAGTTTCATCAAGATTGGCCCACTGGTTTTTGAGGATGTTTAAAGAAATTGTGGACGATGCACGACGCACGACTGACAACGGACATTCTACAATCACAATAGCTCACCTTGAGCACTTCGTGCTCAGGTGAGCTAAAAATGATTTGGACATATTTTTTTCATATTCACAAGATACATACAGTAGTATGAAATGTACACATATCATGTCTAATCTTTTCATCAAATTTCTTGACAGTCTCTAAATGCAAATGTGATGTTGATACAAAATAACCTATCTTTAGACTGGTCCAAATTGAAAGAGGATGTAGCTGACATTGAAAAGGGGGTGTAATTGCGAAACCAACAAACTTTTGTTGAAGGAAATAATTTTGGAAAAGGAGAAAAAACTTTTTTCTTATTTTTCCAAAGTATTTTGTTAAGTATAAAAGGTTCCATGTTGATGCAATGATGATTTCAGGATAATGAATTATGTATCTATAAAGTAAATAATGTAATTTTATATCCTTTTTACAACAACACATAAAATTTAATAATGACAATCAGATTTAGAAAACACCTTTATGAAATAGTATCACATATCTGTAAAATTCACAAACCATGACATAAATAAAATCATTCATCAAAACAGGCACAAAGCTTTATTTATATCTCCCTACTTATTATGACAAATTCATAATTTGATGGTATTTGATCAATTTAAAAGTAAAATACAGTATTTCCTCTAATAATAATGCCCTCCCTAATAGTAGCACACCTACATTCATTACTAAGAAAATTAACTTCAAATTATTAAATCTTAAAATATGTTTTTAGGCTTCTCTAATTTGATGAGATGACCCCCTTGGAACAACTTTCTTAGGGTCTTAGGTTCTTAGGATAATTTTAGATTTTTGAGGGTCAAAACCTTGGTTTAAGGTTCAAAAAGGAGCCCTGATACAAAATGGTAAAATGTAACTATGGAGTGTGAAGAATTAACCCTTATTATACTGTTCACATGCAATACCTGCTTTATACAATACTTTGGCAGACAGTGTAGACTACAATCTGCCTGCACAATGTGCAATCCCATCTTAGCCTACACTTACACTGTCTACCTTATCACTGTGTGAAAAGATTTGGACAGTCTGGGTGAAATTTCTCAAATAATTGTCAAATTGTTTGATACAAAATTACAAATGTTAAACGTGAACAGGCCTATCAGCTTGGAGTCTTTTCTTTCTCTAGATTTTCTGAATGACTGAGTACAGATAAGCTGGGGTAATGCCAGTCTAAAATCTTTATTTCTCTTTGAAAACCTATGTTATGGGTACTCATTTGAATAGAGACAATTCCAAAGAGTAGCCATAATATAGGATTTGCATAAGTTCAATTAAAATAATTTGATTTGAAATCCAAAATACCCACTCTTTCTGCAGCTCTGTGATTGCAAACTGATCCTCCTCCATAGCTATATTTTAATTTTAAAACTTTCTCCAATTGACCTCTGCTGCAAAAGATATCCATTTTAATCTATAAATTTTTGTTTAGAAATGCCATGACAGTTTTCCTGCTTCTTTGATGGGTCACCGTTAACTCATTTTAGCTCATTTTTCCACTTTTCTTTCAGTGTGACCAAATTCTCTGACAAATTCAATTCACTGAGATTCATCTTGAAGGACATTTTGTGCGTAGTAATCATAAGAAATTGAATCATTTACATAAAACTTTTATCAATATAATTAAGGATAATAAATATTTGACTTAGAAATTCTTTCAGAGGTATTTCTAAAAATCTTTATTTCAACAATTCTGAACAAAAAGAGTGAAACAACATGATGATGAGACACTTTCCATGAGAAAACTCAACAATTACCCTCTCTTTCTAAAGCTCTCAACTAAGTACATGCACAATCAAGTAATTCCAAAGCAAGGGTGTGGAATTCCCTTGTCTTGTCTGACATGAGCTTCTCCCATTGTTGACAAGTACACTTTACTAGGCCATTAGTCGGTAGACAAGTAGATTCCAGGGCAAAACCCTGGGACAGTTCTAAAAGATCTAGGAGAAAAGACATCCTAATGTTTGTATCAAAGGAAAGAAAATATTGTCTTTAATGAAGAAAATGCTGGGCAACAGCTTTTTCTTCATTAAAAAACAATGTTTTTTCCATACTAATCAATGCATTTTTTGAGGACAAGTTCATTTTGATCCTTGAAAAGTAGGCAATTGACTTTTACTTTTTCATGGAAAAGTTGAGAAAATTCGTATTTCCACTCCCCTGTCTAAAGAAATGTTGACTTCAGAACTACAAAACTGCATTTAGAGGGGGTATCATGCATTTTAAATTCAAATATTTCAATAAAACTTGCACAAAGACTGTGTTGAAGGTATTCATTTGAATAAACTTTTTGAGACCATCAAATGAGTGCCCAATAAAAAGGGTTCCATTGAGCAATGGTATGGAATTCCCATGCCAAACTTGTCCAAAATAGGCTTTTCCACTCGTGGGGCGGGGCAAGTACATTTTCCTAGGCCACTTGTCTGTGGACAAGTAAATACCAAAGCAATAAATACAGTTCTAAAAATATCTAGGAGAAAGTCATCCTATTGTTTGTATCAAAGGGGAGAAAACATTGTCTTTAATGAAGAAATTGCTGGGTTACATGGTTTTTCTTCATCAAAAAACAATGTTTTTCTAAATTCATTTTTTATTGGCAATTTCATTTTGATCCTGGACAAGTAAGAAATTGACTTTTTCTTGTCCATGGACAAGTGGAGAAAAGTTGTTTTTCCACACCCCTGCATTGATAAAATAAAAAATTTAGACTAGCTTTACCCCCTCTCATCCCTACCTCTGGCTGTCTAGTATACATCTAATTGCACAGTTTTTGCATATAAAGTACTTTAAAAGCTACACAAAAACAAATATATTTAGGATCCTGCTTCTTGTTCTTGGCCGAGTCCTTCTAAAATGATCCCCATGGGTGTTCGCTTGAGTCCCACATACTCTAACTTGTTTGTTACTTTATTCTTTATACTCCTCATTCGTAAAGAGGCGTGGATTAAAATTACTGAAAGATACCAAAAATGTACTTAAGGTAGTGTAACCATAATAGTTCCACAATATTTTGGAACACAGGATCTTTCACAATGTTAACTGAGGTTCCCTTATGAAAATCATTAGGAAACCTTGGTTAACACTATTAAAGTTCAATAATTTTAAATCGTGCAACTATTGCGGGTCCACTACCATAAACCTGCAAGAATAAAATAGTGAAAAACTTAACATTTAACATGCATAAACCTTAAAGGAATGAATATAAGTTTTGAAACCTATTATTTTACACTGAGTTAGAAATGTAGAAATACAAGCTGTTGGTATATTAATGGCCCAAAGATTGGATTTTTCAGAAGTGCTCAGAATTAATCTTGATAGTTGACCTTACCCTTGTCAGATGTCACATTCTGTGAAAGTCACATGTATACATTTATGACTGCCTTTGGAATGCCATGGCAACATAGGAAAAAGATTTCGGAATAATTCTGACCAAATAATACTCACACAACAAAGGAAAGGCTATTCCAAACATGAAGACAATCACCGCTCCCATCATGTAGACCAGTAGATAGCCAACTAATAGGATAATGATCACACTAATTATTGGGTGGTCCCTCTTGAATCGTCTGGCTTTCCATTGAGAACTGGTACAATACACAAAACCTCCAAATGCCACAGATATTGCTAGAAAACCACACACCATTGCTACTGGATGGATAATTCTGAAACAACAAGTATGTCTTGAAAGAATATTGTTACACCCCAAGATTTCTTACACCCAAAGGAGAGCAAGTTATTGTTCTAAAATTCTGCAAAAGTGGAATCAAGGCATAGAAAATATAAAATCATGTCTTGAGCTGCAGTTTGATTTTGGTCTGTACACTTTTTGTTTTAGACCTTTCTGTATAAATATTAAGTTATAGTAAATGGTAGCAGTACCAGTTGAGCTATCTCACATTAAACAGGGATGTGGAAATAAAGAATTTCTCAACTTGTCCCTGAAAAGTAAAAGGTGATTTTCTACTTTTTCCATGTCAAAAATAACATGTCATCAAAGAAGAAAATCAATCAATTTTGAGTTAAAGCGTAAACTTCACAGCAAATGGTTTATGAAACTTAGAGCAATTGCCTAGAGCGATAGTCTCGAAAACTTAGATGAGATCAAAACTTTGTCGTTGGAATTCAAAAGATGGAAGATTTTAAAAAATCCTCTCAGTCAATCAGGAAAGGATGAATCTATGCAGGAGTAAGACGCAGGGCAAAGTTGGCCGACACATTTATGTTTATCTGCATATCTTTGTACTGGATATACCACGATGTTGCCATTCTCAAGATATTTTCCGATCAATGACTAACAAGTGCATGTCGTATTGCGATGCAATACAGGAGTCCCCCACCGGATAACAAAAAATCCTCTCTTATAATATACCTCCTACTTACTAGATCTATAACTGTAAAAGTTTAAAGTTGCTAGCACTTATAGTTTAGGAGATATGATCCGGACAAGAATGTAAGACTAAAAACAACAAAGGGCAATAACTCTAAAAAGTGACATGGCACAGAAACAGTTCTTCTACATGACACTTGTCCTTGATAAGATCTATCAGTGTACTAAGTTTGAAGTTGCTAGCACTTATGGTTTAGAAGATATGATCCGGACAAAAATGTAAGGGTAAAAACAACAAAGGGCAATAACTCAAAAATTGGGCGTGGCAGAATAACAGTTCTTAAACATGACACTTCTCCTCAATGAGATCTATAAGTGTACAAAGTTTGAAGTTACTAGCACTTATAGTTTAGGAGATATGATCCGGACAAGAATGTAAGGGAAAAAACAACAAAGGGCAATAACTCAAAAAGTGGGCGTGGCAGAGTAACGGTTCTTGAACATGACACTTCGCCTCAATGACATCTATAAGTGTACAACGTTTGAAGTTGCTAGCACTTATACTTTAGGAGATATGTTCCGGACAAGAATGTAAGGGTAAAAACATTAAAGGGCAATAACTCAAAAAGTGGGCGTGGCAGAGTAACGGTTCTTGAACATGACACTTCGCCTCAATGACATCTATAAGTGTACAACGTTTGAAGTTGCTAGCACTTATACTTTAGGAGATATGTTCCGGACAAGAATGTAAGGGTAAAAACATTAAAGGGCAATAACTCAAAAAGTGGGCGTGGCAGAGTAACGGTTCTTGAACATGACACTTAGCCTCAATGACATTTATAAGTGTACAAAGTTTGAAGTTGCTAGCACTTATACTTTAGGAGATATGATCTGGACAAGAATGTTAGGGTAAAAACAACAAAGGGCAATAACTCAAAAAGTGGGCATGGCAGAGTAATGGTTCTTGAACATGACACTTCTCCTCAATGAGATCTATAAGTGTACCAAGTTTGAAGTTGCTAGCACATATGGTTTAGAAGATATAGCCCGGACAAAAGCGTGACGGACAGACGGACAGACGGACGGACGGACAGACGGACGGACGGACGGACGGACAGACAGACGGAATCGAGCAAACCTATAGTCCCCCAACCGGTAACCGGTGGGGGACTAATAAACAGGTTGGTGAGATGGCTCGATTGGGCAATATTGCCCAATCGGGCAAACATGCCCGATCGAGCCATCTCACCAACCTGATAAATATATGTCCAAAAAAGTGGTTGTCTAAAAAATTTGCCTACCCGATCACTAGAAAGACGAGTAATGCAGTAAGGAAATAATTTGTCTGGTAGTAGAGCAGATTGTTCAAAACTCTGTTCGCCCATTTCTCTGGATCTTTTATGTTCGGGATTTGAAATCGAGCTGATTCCAACAAAAAATCACCGAGTGCCCGAAGTGGAGCAAGTTGCACGTCAGCCATGTTGTCATAAATAAGGCAGCTTACACCATTTTCGAAATCTCCTAAACAAATCTGGCTGGATTGAATAAATTGCATTAAAGAATAATCAAACAGTTATATATCATTTAATATAAAAATGATAAATTTTGAATTGTGTGCGTATTTATAACAACGAAAACAATAATATTCGAATTCAGAGTACGCGACTTTTAAGGGAGGTAACTTCTTAAAAAACGTAGGAGTTATGTCGCTTTGTCCAGTTTTATTTCTAATGGGGCATTTTCCACAAGACAAGGTATGAAGTCTGCGAGATAAAGCGGAGCACACATGTTATTAAGTTATTTTTTCATGGATGGTTTTCACCTGAAATCATCTTTATTATGACAAGAGACCCAACATACACATAAAATATAAAAATAGAAATTAAGCCAATAAACTGAATAAAAAAAAAACAACGTGACCTTGAAAACGGATATATCTCCTTTTGTACCCTATTTCCGTGAGTGACCATATTTCCGTGAATTGTCAACTGTAATTTCAGTAATGCTTTCACTAGATTTTGATATTGAAGAGATCTAGAATAATGAACATCTATGAAAAAATATTTTTGAACTACCATAAATCACCGTGATGATGAAATCCAGGGTTCCCACGCGTCAGGGAAAAGTCAGGGAAAAATGGATTTTTGAAAAAGTCAGGGAAATGTCAGGGAATTTTGTTAAGTGTCAGGGAAATTTGACAATACAGGCAAAAGTCAGGGAAATGTCAGGGAATTTTCTGAAGGTTGTCAGGGAATTTTTCATTTGAGTAGTATTCAAAGCAAAGTCAGTCTTGTTTAAGTTAAAAAGAAATGATAAAAGCTAGAATGATTTGTGTCCTTAGCTTTTTTGCCTATTATTAGCTCACCTGTGATCATCCAATGTCCGTTGTCAGTGAGTTGTGTGTCGTCCACAATTTCTTTAAACATCGTCTTCTAAACCAGTGGTCCAATCTTGATAAAACTTGGCAGGAATGTTCCTTGGGTCTCTACCAAAGTTGTTCAAATAAATGAAATCCAACCTTAACTTTCCCTTTACCCTTAACAAAGAGGGTGAAAATATAAAAGTCTTCAAAAATCTTCTCTGAAACCAGAAGGCAGACAGCTGTCATATTTGGTATGTAGCATCATCTAGTGGACCTCAACCAAGATTGTTCATATCAAGACCCTGTGATCATATTTGGGCTCCACCCGGGCACAACCCTCTTTACATAGAATCAAAGAGCGAAAATCTTTTAAAATCTTCCTTTCTGAAACCAGAGGGCACACAGCTTTCATACTTGGTATGTAACATCATCTAGTGAGCCTCTTTCAAGTTATCTTATACCAAGACTTTGGGGTCATATTTGGGCTCTACCGGGCGCATCTCTTTTAGCTCATTTGAGCATGATTGGTGAAAATAGGTAAACTGCCAAAAATTTTCTTCTCTGAAACCAGATGGCAGACAGCTTTCATCTTTAGTATGTAGCATCATCTAGTGGACCTCAACCAAGTTTGTTCCTATCAAGACCCTGTGATCATATTTAGGCTCCACCCGGGCGCAACCCTCTTTACATAGAATCAAAGAGCGAAAATCTTTTAAAATCTTTCTTTCCGAAACCAGAGGGCACACAGCTTTCATACTTGGTATGTAACATCATCTAGTGAGCCTCTTCCAAGTTTGTTTATACCAAGACTTTGGGGTCATATTTGGGCTCTACCTGGGGGCATCCCTTTTAGCTCATTTGAACATGATGGGTGAAAATAGGAAAACCGCCAAAAATTTTCTTCTCCAAAACAAGAAGGCAGACACTTGACATCTTTAGTATGTAGCATCATCTAGTGGACCTCAACCAAGTTTGTTCCTATCAAGACCCTTGGGTCACATTTTGGCTCCACCTTGGTGCATCCCTTTTCACATAGAATAAAAGAGCCAAAAGGCATATCCTTCTTGCTCTTGGCTGAAAACATTCCATGGTATTGATCTTATGTAGAAATTATTGTCTTTTTGACATCTGCCTATTTAATTAATGTGATGTCCAAGGGGTCAAAGAGACTTAGGTGAGCGATCTAGGACCATCATGGTCCTCTTATTCGAGACCTCATGCTGTATCTGAGCCAGTTAAGAAAGTTGCTCTTAAAGTCTGAAAAAAATGAATGAAAATGATGAATTTAGATTTACCTGCTTGAGAATGCTCAAGATGAAGAGGTTAAAAGGAGCAGTCCTAGAGCTATTTCATGCATAGTGGTAATGCTAGGTCTTGAACAATATTATTGATTATAGGAGAAACATGTTATTAAAAACGTTTATAAATGTCAGGGAAAATCACTTTCTTGTCAGGGAAATGTCAGGGAAAAGTCAGGGAATTTCGAAACTGTTGGAGCGTGGGAACCCTGAAATCGGTTAAACTCTAAAATTCCTTATTTCTAAGTAGGCCTACTTGTATTGTGTTAGGAAACTGTAAATCTTGAAATAAAAACCCAGTGTGTCTGTTATTTTTATATCCCAATGACAAATGATTATGTGACATATGACAAAAATTATGAGCCTACATAACTCCGAGTAGTGTTTAAGGGACTGCTTAATTTAGAATTCACTGAAATATGAGCACTGTGGTTTTTAATAAGTGTTTTATGAATGTTCAATTTGCTTTGTTAAAAGAGAATGATTTCACCTTAATTTTTCAGGCTATAGGCCTATTAACAATTGCATGATGATTTAAAAAGACAAGTTTGGAGCAAGGTCTCCTCTTGATTTTAAAATTGATACAGTTCTAAATAACGTTCTTTCACGGAAATATGGTACACCCAGGATCATAGATTCCAGTGGAAGTCATCTTGAGGTCGAATGAATGTTGACAGTGATACCAGTCTAGCGTGAAGGTAAAATGACAATTTCTAATTCAGAAAACGAACAAAATGTTAGGCTTGACTAAAAAAAAAAAAAAAATCCAATCAACTTCTGGCCCCATAAAGATATGTTCCTAACCTTATGTAGATATAAAAGTTTAGTTTGCCCTCATCTTGAATATTGCAAGGGTGTAACTACCATTACGCATATAACGCAAGTGCGTAATAGAAATAAATCCTCTTTCGAAAAAACGTCGTTGAAGAATGATAATAAAATTGCCTGAACTACAGCTTATCATAAGTTAAGCTGCAGTTACGATGTTTTGAAATCATAGAAAAGGGGAGCGGACGTAGGACATAAATCATTTGTCACAGTCCATATATCGCCTTCATCCTATGTTTTGTATGTTGGTCGCTTTCTGATTGCGTATAAATTTCAAAATTCTATTTACGCCCATGTATGATTCGAACGTTCGGTCACCGTTCTACAAGAAAGATAGAAAAGGGACAAAAAAGAGCAATTTTTCTTATTTTTTCTCTCTTTTTTTGTGGTTATCGAGAAATAACGGTATATTATCACTTGATAATCTCACCGCAAAAGCAGCGAAATTATCAAAATTTTATACCCTGCTTTTATGCATTTCACCCTATCTGACGTCATCTATGCGGGGCGAAATAAGTGACATCACAATTGAAGGAAGTGACGTCATCAAAACAATATGGACGTTTTTTTAAATTCGCAAAGTAGAAAATAAGAGAAAAGAGGATTTAAGTGAGATTATGATTGGAAATTACATGTTTTGAATTGCAGCGTTTGGAGAAAAAGTGTGTATACGGCATTTGGTGACAGAAGGTGAAATAATCGAGAAAAAGGTATATACAAATAAGTAATACATAATGCCAGCAAGCCGTCAAAAGTTTAGATTTTATGCCGTCACGAACGGAAGAGAAATTGGAGTGTACACAAACTGGCCACAGACTGGAGATTCTGTAATTGGATATGCAAAGGCAAAATATAAAGGTTTTAGTTCGTTTTGTGAAGCAATTAAGGCTATGATCACTGCGGGATACACCGATTTTGATGTATTTGATGGACCTAATACTTACAGCAAGGATGAATATGATAAGCGTTTATTATCCCAGCAAGGCGAAGATGAGGTAATTCCAAAAGGGAACGATTTAGACAAAAGTTTAATCGAAGTCAATGTAGAAAAGGAAAATGATCAATCTGATAATTCAACTAGAAGATGGTCTAATGAACTGAACTCCAGTGGCATAATTGAAGGTGTAACCAAAAAATTCGTATATGATTCAGATCAATCATCAGAGAAATTTGAACTTTACACGTCAAAGGATAAAGAAGCATGTAGTAAAAACTCCGAAGCTATAGGCAGTAACAACGAGTGCTATGTTGATGTTATCAAATCACCAAAAAGTATTAGTTCTGCTGGTAAAAGTGAAATGCCGGTCCCTGGGTCTATTAACGGCTCTTTTTTGGATAATGTCGAATATAACAAACCAATACAAAAACAAGAATTTAATAACACTAGGCAACCCACTCATTATAATAGAAATGTGAATGAACAAAACAGCACCATTATGAAGAACATGGAAACCTTATTACAATGTGTGATGATTGAGCTGCATGAGATACGCAGAGAACAGCATGATTTCAAATGTGAGATAAAAGAACAAATTAAGGGAATAGAAGAAAAACTGCAGGCAGTAGGCAAGTTTGTTGCTTCGTCGCATGAAGAGTTATTGAATAGTATTACACAGAACAAAATGGAGTCGGTGATAGTTGAGGACAGAGCTGTTAAACATCAGTCTGATAGTGAATTGTGCAGTGAGATGGTTTCCAAGTTTTCAAAATTACAGAATGATTTTATGTTACATTCGGATACAGTGAAATCTTCCGTTGTGGCCTTTGATAAATCAGTACAGTCTGTTAACATGGATCTGAACGAATTATCTGAAAAATGTAATTCTGAATTCCAAATGATTGAAGAGAGAAACAAACAGATGCAAAATTCTCTTTTGGACCTTTTGTCAAAAATAGACAAATCTAATGTCACTCTATTTGAGGTAGAAAATACGCTATCGGTTTTGTCTGACAACAGAGAACTTGTGGCAGTGGCTAAGTCGCCAAAAATGAAGAGGAATACTGACAATGGCATTACTGATATTGGTAATAGATATTCTGTTTTACAAGAAGTAAATGAGAAAGGCCGTCTACCAGATACAATTGCAGATGTAGAGACCAGTACGAAGCAGTATGGAATGAAAAATTTGGTCTGTGCGCCAAGTAAAGATGAAAAAGAAAACTCAGAGACTAATTCCGTAAACAGAAAGAATGACTCTCGTGATAATTCCGAAAAAAGTAAAGAAGGTACACCAAATCACCAAAGTTTCAAAAAGAAAGACATGGTTTACTTGATTGGCGATTCAATTGCAGGACAGGTTAACCCCGCGATTTTGGGAAAGGCAACTAATACTTTCGTGAAGAAAATCAAAGCTTCCAAATTAGAAGATATCAAATCTCTATCTGACCAGGTTAGAGACGCAAAAATGATAATAATCCATGCAGGAATAAATAATCTTCGAGAAGTAAATACAGTCACAGATAATGTAAAGACTTTAGTAGAAACAGTTGAATCAATTGGGAGAGTGGCACCACAAAGTCAGATAGTGATTTCCAAAGTTATTCCTGCAGGTGATCACGATTTGGACATAAATCGAAATATATTCAATGCCGAATGTGAGAGAGAATTGGTTCATACTGATAAATTAAATGTGGTTTTCCTAGACCACGGAAACCTTGCTGAACGTGGAATACCTGTCAGAGAATTTTACAGAAGGGACATGATACATCTCTCTGACAGAGGGGTTTCGTTATTTGAAGAGAATATAACGTCTTTAATGATTGATGTGCTAAACAATTCTGCTGACGAAACCTATGTCAAATTTCAAAGCCAAAAGCCTACATACATAAGAAAATCTGGTAGCTGGAAGAAACGCCGATTCGGAGACAACTACCAAGGATCAGGAGCATTCAATAGTCCATACAATAATGGCCAAGGAGGTTATATTAATCACAGGGATCGTAATTTTGTTTGTCGGGATGGTAAAGAGAACTACCGAAGGAGAAACTTGGCAGAAGATGAGACGGAGCATGACACCCGATCATACATGAAATATACTGGTAGAAACAATAGGCGTTTTGAAACAAGAAGATACTCGGAAAGTAGAATAAATTATAGATATGGCCATAACAATTCAATTAAAAGAGGCCGTTTTAATGATGACTAATTTAGTGAAAACAGTAAAATATGTGCATACACTGTTGATTACAATATCATTTTAGTCCTTTTTTTTGTTCAAGCTAAAAGAATATCGTCTTGCACATAAAAGTAATTTATTTTCTTGTCGTTTTTATCATAGTGCATGGCTAGTTTTATATGCAGAGAATATAATATTAGTATTTATTTTGACATTAAATTTATGTGATATCACGAAATGAAGCTATGAATTTGTCACGCGAATTTGATACTGTAACTCTAATTTCTCACTTAAATCATTTTTCTCATCTTATTTTAAACTTGAGTTGAAGTAATGGATAATTCAAGCAATTATTTGTCTATCTCTAGTTGGAATGTTAATGGTTTGGAGTTTAAGGCTAATGGAGTAAAAACAAATAAGCTACATGACCACAAAGTAACAGATACTCTTTGTAAATCTGACATTATAGGGTTGGTCGAAACACATGCGGACATCTCAACAGATATTTCATTAAACGGTTATTATACTTTTCGAAAAGATCGATGTAAACATAAGAAGGCCTGGAAATCTTCAGGTGGTATAGCTATTTTGGTCAAGGATGCATTGAGACCAATGTGTAAATTTGATCCTTTAAGTGATAGTGATGTTATATGGATCCGCGTACTTAAACATGCTACAAATTTTAATTGTGACTTGTTCCTAGGTTTTGTTTATCTACCCCCTTCAAATTCCTCGTATGGCAAAGTTCATGGTAAAAACATTCTACAAAAACTTGAAAAACATATTAATTATTTTTCGTGTCGAGGTAAAGTTATTTTGTGCGGAGATTTTAATGCGAGGGTCGGCATACTAAATGATTATATTCAAAATGAAGATAACCCTTACATTCAAATGCCAATAGATGATGCCTTTGACAGCATTCTTCATCGAGTTTCACATGATTACGAAAATACTAACCCTCACGGTAAATGGCTGATAGATGTTTGTACAGAAAACCAATTATATATTTTAAACGGAAGAACGTTGGGTGATCTTAGTGGTAAATATACATGTCATACACCACGGGGTAGTAGTGTGGTTGATTACTTTATTTCAAGCACTTCTTTGTCGAATGAGGTTTTATCAATGAAAGTTAATGATCTTAGCTTGTTTTCTGACCATTGTACAATAAACTTAAAACTCAAAGTTAAAATAAAAGATATTTCAGTAGACACATCTACAATATTCAATGCAAATTATATAGATTTGCCAGATAAATTTTTGTGGGATGATAAGCGTAAAGTTAGGTATCAAGAAATTCTACAATCGTCTGATATTGTGAATGAAATCAACGATATTAATGAAGCATTAGATAAAGGATCATCAGACGTTTTGCATATTGTAAATTCAATTACAGATATATTAGTTAAGACCGCAGGTAAAACCCTTATTCGAAAAACATTTAGAAATACTAGGAAAAAGATAAGGAGAATAAATAAGAAATGGTACGACAAGGACTGCAGGACCCTACTTCGAGAACTTAACACAATAAAGAATAGGTTCAACAGAAATGTTACAAATAATGATTTAAGAATATCTTAATACACAAAATACAAACAATATAGAAAGTTAATCAAGTACAAAAAGAAAGCTTTCCGTAATCATTTGATTAGTAATTTAAATAAGTCAATGGAAGAGAATCCTCAGGCGGTCTGGAAAATAGTTAACCAACTTAAAGATGATTCTTTTGAACCAGATAAGTCTGAAAAAAATGGTCGTAATCAGTGGTTCAACCATTTCAGTAATTTATTAAAATGTAACTCTGATGAGATTGAAAGTAACAAGAAGGAACAAATTAAAAATGAATTAAAAGATCTTGAAAACTCTATACAATCTTGTCATCTAGATTATGACATTACTGAAGACGAAATAATGAAAGCTGGTAAAAAATTGAAAAATAATAAATCTAGTGCATTTGATAGCATTACCAATGAAATGCTAAAAGCAGCTCTTCCTTTTTTAGGGACGACTTTAGTAAAAACGTTTAACGCTCTTCTAAGAACAGGTATTTTCCCATATTCCTGGACTGAAGGGATAATTATTCCTGTGCATAAACATGGAAACTGCAGTGACCCTAATAATTATCGTGGCATTACTCTGAATAGTTGCTTTGGTAAGTTATTCTGTCATATCCTTAACGAAAGAATTAATACTTATGTCGAAAATAGTTCATTTTTGGAAAAAGAACAAGCTGGTTTTCGAAAAAACTTTAGAACATCAGATCAAATTTTTATCCTTAAAACATTAGTAGACAAGTATATTAATAAAAGTGGTAAGGACAACAAGTTGTTTGCATGCTTTATTGATCTACAGAAAGCTTTTGATAGTGTTTGGCACGATGGGTTGTTATTCAAATTACAAAAGGTTTGCATCGACGGTAATGTGTATAAAATAATTAAGTCTATGTACCAGAATTCATGTAAATGTAAGAATGTTTTGACGGACCCTATCAAAATCAAACAGGGTGTACACCAAGGCAATATTTTAAGCCCAATCTTATTTAACATTTTTATCAACGATATTGGACAGACATTATCCATGGAGGACGCGCCTATTTTACAAGATTATTCAGTTAATCATTTGTTATACGCTGATGATCTACTTCTTTTGTCTAGGTCTAGCGAAGGGCTCCAAAGAAATATTGATAGGATAAATGATTTTTGTTCAAACTGGGGTTTGGCTATAAATATTGATAAATCAAAGATTGTGGTCTTTTCAAAAAATGGTAAAACAGACATAACAAAGTTCAGATTTATTATCGGTAATGAAGTATTAGAAAACGTGAAAAAGTATAAATATCTTGGCCTGATAATTTCTTATAATGGTAAGTTTTGCCAGGCGGAGAGAAATCTATATATGAAAGCTAATAGAGCTTTATTCTCTATTAAACAAAGCATTTTTGATAAAGCTATTAAACCATCTGTCGTATTGAGCTTGTTCGATTCACTCATTAAACCTATTGCTATTTATAACTGTGAAGTGTGGGGTGGATACAAAACTAATTACAAGAATAAAACTGTAGAAGAGCTTTTTGATTTATCGTTAAAGGGTAGCAATGATTTCGATAAATTACACACAAGATTCTGTAAATATGTTTTAGGAGTTCATTCTAAAAGTTCTAATGTTGGCGTTTTAAGTGAGTTGGGCCAGTTCCCACTATTGATAAGTATACTAATGAATTGTGTTAACTTTTGGTTGCATATGGTACAAGCAGAGAAAGATTCTTTGCTATCTAGAGCATATAATGAACAACTGAATAGGTCAAACACGAATTCCACATGGATACACTTTGTTAAAGGACTATTGTCTGATTTGGGATTTTCACATATTTGGTTAAATCAATCTACTTTTAAACCTTCAGCATTGCTGTACTCCATTAAACGAAAACTAAAAGAACGGTTTATTCAACATTGGCAAAAGCGAATTTCAGCAGATGATAAGGATAATAAATTGAGAACGTACAAACTTATTAAAAAAGAGTTTGGTCTTGAATCGTATTTAGAGTTATTGCAAGATATTAAATGTAGACAAAGCTTGTGTGCTTTACGAATAAGCTCCCACAAATTACGAATTGAACGAGGTAGATATTTAGGCGAGAAAGTAGAAGAAAGGTTATGTGATTGTTGCGGATTAATAGATGACGAAATTCATTTACTATGCGTGTGTAATAAGTATGACACTTTAAGATCTAAATTGTTTGATATAGTGAATAGTAATGATATAATTTGTAGTAATAATAAAGAATATTTCATCAATATAATGACAAGCCGAAATGTGAATATCATTAAAGCAGTTGCGGAGTTCGTTCGTAAATGCGATATTCTTTAATCGTGGTTTAGTCCTTAAACTCCGAGCCATTATATTCTTATTTTTGTTTCTTTACTAAATGTTTCATGTATGTGTGTTGCATGCGAGTGCGCGTGATCATGTGTGAGTGTGTGAGTGTGTGTCTGTTTGTGGAATCAATTGATATTGATGCAATATTTTGTATTGTTGATTGTTATTGCCTTTAACCCTTAAAACGGGTATATCTGTGCATAAATAAATTCTTATTCTTATTCTTATTCTTATTCTTATTCTTCAATGAACGTTGCATAGCAATCACGTGCAAAATGACGCGCTTTACGAAAATATGTCCTAGAAATTTCACATTTTTTCTCATCTTTGCAATAAAGAAATAGAATAATCGTTAGTTTTTCGAGTAAGATTGATTAATATTTCATTTCGTGAACAACAAAAGCTATATTTTCACTCGTGGCTCTGCCACTCGTGAAAATATAGCTTTTGCTGTTCACTCAATGAAATATAAATCGATCTTACACTGAAACAAACGATTATCCTCTATATATTCTACCCTTTCTCAAAATTATAAACAGGGACTAAGTCATATGATTGCCAACACGTGACTTAGTTCAGAAGACGCTATTTATCAGATATTAATCCATTTATCAAGATCAGGATAAACGAAGACCTAGTTGACGAAAAAAATATTTCCATTGTTCAAAACAGCAAATATAAACACAAGAGGACACAAATTAAAAATCTAAATGAAAAAAAAATACCCACAAAACAAATATCTTGACATTTAACTTCACACAAAAAGTACCCAGTGCTCTGGGCACTTTTGTGCCTAATGACATTGTAAAAAGCACCCGTGTAAATTTTTTTAAAAGCCCTTTGAATGTTTTATGGAGAAACAATTAAGTATTTAAAGATTGTACCCATGTGCCTTTAGCCGGAAGCGGGTACAAAGAGAGGCAATCTGATGATTAAAGAAAACGACCATAGGGCTCAAGCCTATGAAGGTCTCGATCCACACTGGTCTATAATAGCCGCACGTTAGTTTAGAAATTCAGCTGAGAGCTGCGGGAAGTTCAACCGAAATTCTCAAGAGCGAACTTCCTTAAGCCGTCCTAAGATCTTAGCGTTTTGGTCAACCATGAGCAAGCGTTTGTAACTCACCAATGGCGCAAATGCGTGTTAAACGTTGCGCGAACGCTACGAAAGGCCTGTGATCGCCGGAACTCGTCAGAGAATTCCGGTAAATCGTTCCTTACGGGTTTGGGGTAAGTGGGTACAGTCGTTGAAAATTTCGATGGCTCAACACGTAAAAGTTGTTACTGCCTCTATGATATCGTCGTTCTTCTATTAAAACCTCATAACTACAGCTTTGAATAAGCTGTAGTTACGAGGGTTTAGCCGCACCGACGATACATGCAGTTACAACTGCTTCTTGCAGAGCTTTCGATTTTCTTAGGTATCTAGATAGATAGCGGTTGTAAACACTGTTCTTGTGTGTTATGCACTTGTTCTAATATAAGTTACACACGCGCTCATCACATGATAGATGTTCTAGGACACCCACAGCGTGAACAACTGAAGCTGGCCTAAACGACAAGGTCTGGCGACGGCTTAACTTTCTTTCTCCAATTCGAAAATAATCCATTCAAAATTACCAGGGTATATCTTACAATCTCAAAACTACGATGTTGTAGATCCCTTTAAAGATTAAAGTTGATTTTTTTCATATTTTAACTCAAGACATTATATATTTCAGCGATTCCGTCGACGGTGATTAACGCCCAATCTGTGGCGGTATGGTAGGTGCCAGTGTCACTGGGTGGGGTACGGCGTACATGGGTGTACACACCCCCTTCAATAGTGAGAACCAAGGTGGTCGTTCGTCAAACGTCCCTCCAGGGGTGGTACACTGTAAATTGGCGCCACAACTGAAAACGGATAGGATGATTAGGGTAAGACAAGTTGTTCAGTCAGTTTTTGAATGGTGTGAGTGTTTGGTATGAATGAATGGGGCGCTGTGTGAGCGATTAAGAATGGTTTTAATCGGAATGAGAACCAATTTCACGATGTTGATTACTGTTGATTTCTTCCGGGTTTTTGGTGGATTATCGATAAATAACGGTAGATTATTATTTGATAAACTCACCGCCTTGCCAGTAAAATTATCAAAAACTTATACCCCGCTTCGTTCATTTCACTCTATCTGACGTTATCTAAGCGAGGCCTAATAAGGGACGTCATCAAAAACGTTGCATAGCAATCAAGTGCAAATGACGCGTTTGAAGAAAAAATGTCGTAAAATTGTCACATACTTTCACATTTTTTGCATTAAAGAAATAGAACAATTGTTTGTTTTTCGAGTAAGAACGATTTATACTTCATTTAGTGTAATCGGATTAGATCTTAGTTACAAAAAGTACATTTAATAATTATCTGTTAGTAGGCGACCAATTTTTGTTTGTTCCTTGAGCGTTCGCTTAATAAATCGAGTATGTTTTCTTTTGGCTTAATAGTAGTTTATGCCGAAAGATTATACAAGATTATTAAAAGTGTCACCTCGGTGAAAATCCATGGCACTCCTCCCCGGCGCTCAGAGCACATACATTACAACAGCCACAAGGCACACGGTCTAGCACGCAATTGGGCTCCGGGGGACAAGTCACATTTGCACAGCTTACACAGTGCAGCACCGGCGCTGATCGGACTGTAATCAAACCCGACAGAACAAATAGGACGAAATACGATGGAATCCTCGCGGTCATGTCTATTGCCTGATAACGCGTGTCCTAAACTACAATAGGCATATACATGTACTTGATTTGAAACGAAATTATCAGAAATGCACGAAAGAGCTATTTGATGTGCATGGTAACCCTTTGCCATGAGAAATGATTGTTATAGGGATGAGTTACTTTTCCACTGCGTTTATTGGGGTATAAAGTGGAATTGCCTTAGCACATTGTAAATAACGCCCGTATGGCGTTATGTTTAAGCCATAGGCTAAGGCAATTCAACTTTATACCCCAATAAACGCAGTGGAAAAGTAACTCATCCCTTATAATTGCAATCCTCTAGATCGAAGAAACTATTAAAATACTCGGCCAAACATTAAAGCTCTAAGTCTACTTTCTGCCCGTATAGATTACACAGAACTTGCAGATCGAAGGTCGGGGGTTTGCCGAAAGACAAATTGCATTTTATACAGAAATAAAGTGCAATGGATTTCCCCACGTGATGCTATTTAAGCAAATCAGAATTCTTTATTTTAATGGATTGCAATAATAAGGGAATGTTTATAAATCTTGTGGATACCGATGCACCCCCCCCCCTGCTGCGCGGACCCACTTTTTATACGGGGGGATTAAACCAACAATGTAATTTTCGAATCTAATTTCCATATGGGCGAGAAATTGTAGTAACTACATCAATCTCATGCAAAAAGCTATAGTTACGATATTTTGCTCGACTACTACAGTTAATATCATCGTGGAAATGGCACTAATTCGATTCAAAATCATTCTAAATCACCCGTTCAGCATTTATAATAGTATCCCTACCGCTCAAAACGTTAGGAAACGCTTTGAGTCGCCCCGAGTCGTTCAAAATGTTCCAAAACTTCATAATAATCAAACAAAAAATCCCTTTGTTTTTATTTACTGGAATTGTTTCGAAGGCTTCCCCAAAGACCAAAAACATCATTTTATTTTAAAAGAAGATACATATTTTTTTTAAATGGGGGTAAAGGGAGGTACATGTAATAGATATTGGTAGTTGCGTCCAAACTGGACGAAATTAGTAGATATTGTATTACCTCCTTAAAATTTCATTCGAAAATTCATTAACTGCATTCATTCAATATTTTTGCAAAATCATTCAAAATCATACACCTTGTAAACTTCACGATGTTCTTAACTGTTTAAACTATTTTAAAATAAAAATTATTAGAAACGCACGAAAGTGACATTTGATATCGTTGGTGGTCAACGGCATTTTTTGGTAGCCCGTCGACAATATGAATATTTCACCTTTTGCCACGCGAAGAAATAGACAAGAGCTTTAAATTTTGATTAAGGTTTCAAGGGATGGGGGGGGGGGGGGTGTCAAAGATCAGGGTCTATGGACTTTCACAGGAGAAACAGTATCATTTTTTGAGTAAAATATGAAGTGATAATGTCCTTAAGTTAAATCATTAAAATATTAGGTTGAAGTTTTTTGGTTCAAAGTTTTTGATTAAAGATTTTAAAAGTCCGTAAAAGGTTAAGGTCAAGTCAAATTGTCAAGGACCTTTGTCCCTGGTGAGGCCTACAACCTTATGAGTGTGTACATGAAGAAATTTTGTTTCTAAGTAAAAGCAATTAGTAAATTTAGGCAAGGTTAAAGTATTTGATTAAAATTTTCGGTCAAGTTTTTAAAAGTCCATTAAAGGCCAATGTCAAACTGTCAAGGAGCTTGGTCCCTGGTGAAAGCCTTTACCTAGTGAGAGTGCATATGAAGTAATAATGTCTCTAGGTAAAAACAGTAGAAAATATAAGCAAGGTTAGAGTTTTTTGGTTAAAGTTTTTTGGTTTAAGTTTTTCTAAGTCATTAAAAGGTCAATTTCAAGGTCAAATTGTTAAGAACCTTGGTCTCTGGTGAAAGCTTTTTTGTGTAAGAAATGAAATTCCTTAAAAATATTGAAGTAATTTTGGTTTAAGTTTGTCAAGATCACTGTCCAACGGTTATTTTGGCATGAGTGTTAGTCTCAAAAGAAAGCCTTTACCTTAATAAGTGTTTCTGTAAAATATGAAGCCTCTAGGATAAATATTCATTGATAGAAATAAAAAAAAACACCAAACTTTAACTTAATGCGGACGTGGACGCTGGCGCCGACATTCGAGGGTTAGACAATAGCTCGCCCGGGACGAAATGCTACATACTAAATATGAAAGCTGTCTGCCTTCTGGTTTCAGAGAAGAAGATTTTTGAAGGTTTTCCTATTTTCACCCATCATGCTCAGATGAAAAAGGACTGTTGATATAATTCATGATTTTTGTCCTGGCAGGGTGGAGCCAAAGTAGCGGGTCGTTGTATTCAATGTTTAGGTAAATTAGGCTTTTTAACATTTGCTCGCTTTTATTGAAAGTCGTCATATACATGTAAAACTTGAAACATTATTCATATCGTCGGTGGGTAACCAAACCCTCGTATCTTCAACCTTTTTTCAAGCTGAAGTTACGCGGATTTGGTAGCCCAACGATGAAATGTGTTAATTCATGCTGAGCACGTTAATCCTTTTTGTTTAAAGATACAGTTTTACACGCACGTTAACGATAATTATCGACAAACTTTGGTAGAACCCATCATATATGATAACAAACTCGCCGAAATACGTCACGGCTAAGCAACGCGCAGCCAGGTAAATAAAAGCGCACAATACAATTATACAATTAGAAGACATTGGCGCAAACCTACTGAGTATTATCCTTTACGTACGTCTTAGTCCTAGTTCATCATCTTTCACATCAATCTCTCAGGGAAACACTGGGGTTTTCAATTATCATGGCTTTACAGCCGACCTTTGTTTAGCAATTGCACAATTACAAAATAACTTCCTGGATAAATGAGCCTGTGCTTGACATTTTCAAAAATTTCATGTGTGCGTAATTGGGAGACATTGAGTTTCCTGGACAGCCCCGCAGTGTAATAAAAATGTTCTGCAGTTGTGAGCAAAAGGAATGGTGTCCCTAGCTACTGATTGCCCAGTGAAGACTCTGATCAGACTGTGCAGCTGCACAGGCTGATCTGAGTCTTCACCTACGTACATGTGAAATTATTGGAAGTGTCACGCACAGGCTCATATTCAACAAGCTTCGGGTTGCGAGATCTATCTTCGAGGTTTTTTTTTTCTTTCCTTTTTTTATAACATCGTGAGCAATCGATTCTTACGGTTCTAAAGGCACCTAAACAATATCATTATGACTGACAAGAAAAGTGAACCAATGATCCATTGATCCCTTTTCAATATCGCATTTACACTACAGAACAAAGGAATCGATCAATCAATTGATTATGAGTGAAAGATATCAAAGATCCATCAATGTATTCATTTAATATTAATGTCAATAAGATAGATTGTACGGGAGATGTTCCGAAAGTTTTGAGAATGTCTTTGTTAAACAAACACTACTGCGCCGAAGTTTTCAAAATTATACGTGTGAAAGGATAGAACATAATGCCAAAGATTTTTTTTATAAACAAAAGTTAAAATTGTCCTTCGCAATGTGCTTTTTGGATTCAATATTATTTCTGGACGTTTAAAAATGGAACACCGCTTTGCACGAAAGAACTCGACCTGAAAGGGGTTTATTTTATATATTTCTTGCGAATGTTTTCATTTTAAAAGCAGGGGAGGGATATATTAGCCAATAGTGAACTCATCTATCAGCATGCCTACTCACTTTTTAAAGAGGGGTACATGTACCCCCTGGGTTCAAATATTTGGGGTACACCAGAAATTTTAGGGGTACAAAATTAAACAATTGCAAAAAAAGGAAAATCATAGCTTGTTCTTTTTAACTGATTAGTTTGTCTTCAACTATTTCATCAATACGATCAAACGATCAATAGCCTATAAATAACATTGTATTATCAATGATTTACATTATAAGTTCGGGAAAAGTCTACATCAAATTAAGTTATGTGTTTTTTTTTTTTTATTAATTTTTTAATGGAATTAATTTCTACCTTTTCTTATAAGGACAATATTGAGAGATCATGAACTATGATGTTAAGAGTTAAATGGAAAATAATAGTCTGAAGATTACTTATTTGGATGGAATTTGTTTTTAAAAAATAAATAAATAAAAAATCTTACAGATGATAATATTCAATCACAGATTTGAATATTTATGCTTGTTTTTCAATATTTTCAAAATTCAGCAATTCAAATGATTATGTGCAACAATAATCACTGGTTAATATCAGACCTAGTGGCAGAGTCATGTGAATAAAACTTTTGAAATGATTCTTACTTTTTGTTATAAGATAACATAGGTAAACAATCTTAAATAGATGAAGTCTTAAGATCTGATGATGCAAAACATCTGCTTCAAGTCTGTAAGTTTTGGTAGTTTGTATTCATGTTCGTTTTCAAAAGTTTGATATTTTTTCCAACAGATTGCAGTTTATATCTACGATAAGATCAACAATGTAATTCACGTCAGGCAATGATCATCCACAAATAAATCCCAACCTTTCAGCGTTGGGCATGTTCTGTTCTGTTCTATGCTATCGCCATGGTTAGGCAATGATTGTTTACAATAGCAAATTATCTTACTTATCTATCAATAACGAATTCAACTTGCCATGAACATTGTAAAAGGTGATTATTCTAAGTGATGAAAATTGTGTTTTTTACGAAAACGTGATGTAAAATCACATGTTCCAACATCGAAATCGTATCCGAATTACTAGTGACCGTCCGGGTGATAGTGCGCCGTCCTGCCGCGATGCTAACTACTGCATCTTGGTATTTATCATTATTGTTGGTATATGCAAAAATAAACAGGATAGACTCGATTATTCTGAGGTTTTCCTTCCTCTTTTTTTTTTTTTTTCTCTTTAGAAAAAAAAATCAGTTCCTTCATCTGTTATGCGCTTGCAGACGACGGAATTCAATCAGCAACGGCAACTTCTGCTAAACAGAATTCCATCCAGGCCCGACTTATTGAAATCATAAAGTCGATCTTTGAGATGATAACCGTTATTTTAGTGCTTTAACAACGAAAATCTTTTGACACTCAGTACCGATTACCCGACCATTTTATTATATTTGCGTGCTCGGACATTATTTTACGTGATTCACGTGATGCTGATCTATTTGTTCTTTTACCTTCGCTTGCGAAATGGGGAGGAGGTATATAATTCATGAAAAATTAAATAATTCAACTTTTAAGCAAGCGTAAAAAAGTTTATTTAAAAAAGATACAATCATAACCAATCAATGTAACATTTAACAGTATGTAACTTAAGAAAATATATGCCTACGTTTAAAATATTTGAACACAAAACAATTTCGATTGAATTTCACTCTTTAATTCATTTTGGTGGATTATCGAGAAATAAAGGTAGATTATCAATTGATAAAACCATCGCAAAACCAGTGAAATTATCGAAAGTTACAGCTTACTTTCCTTTTAGACTATATTTAACTTGAACTGAGCAAAGCCTAATAAACAGATCTGAATGACCTCATGATGACTTTGTCTATTTAGCCTATCATGTGCAAAATGACGCGATTTACGTAAATTTGGCCCAACATTTTCACATTTCCGCCCACATTTGCACTGACGAATCAGAATACATGTTATCGTTTGTTTTTCGTATAAGATTGACAAATTTTTAATTTCGTGAACAACAAAGTCTTCACCACTCGTGAGGATATAGCTTTTGTTGTTCACTCAATGGAAGATATATAGACCTTACACGGAAATAAACGAATATCCTCTATCTATCTTACATCGTTAAGGAAGCAAGCTATTTAGTTCCACTTAGATTGACATCTTTATATTCTGGAAACATAACTAATTCTATGCTATTTCGCTGGTTAGCGACCAAAATGAGACATGTATGGATGGTCCGATGCCCAATTAAGGGTCGATTTAGTCTATGTACTGTGTAGACAATATCATCCTTAGACTTGGGGATCCATACAGCTTTGATACATCTTTTTGGTCGAAAACCGATTAAAGGATTGACTCGATCCAAATCAATGTCGGATTTGATGTCAGGTTGCTTTTTGGTGATGCTGTTAATTACAGGGCGTCGTCAACGAATGTATCGATTGCTCTACAAAGAACTTGCATTCAACAGAATATTTTTAGACACAAATACCCAAAGCTCTTCATCTAATAGCAGATCTGGAAAATGACTTGTCTTAATTGAAATCAATAGCTTATAAAAATAATAATTCATGAAATACATATGCCTGGGCTTTATATTTCCAACCATTTCACATGTGCTCAATGCAAAGCTTCTGGCCAGCCTGTGCAGCCGCACAGTCTGACCAGAGTCTTCACCATGCACTATATTGCTAGGTAAGGTCTTAATCGCTTCTTAGGCGGTCAGCATATATTCTTATTGCATTGTGTCTTTGTCTACGCTACTTATAGTTTATACTTTGCACACGTGTTAATACATATTTCTTTGCTAAGGCTATTTCATCGATACATCAAAACTGTCATTTTATCTCTTTTTGTCAAAATGCATTTTTTTCTTAAAGGGATACACTGTAAAACTTTAATTATCCAACCTTATATTCAAGCTAGAAATGTTCACGAAACGTTTAAGAGATGATATCCCGCTTTGCATGTGTGAGCGATGACCATTTTAAACATTCGTTAACTTGAAATGATTGCACCATAAAAGGAGGACATGTGTTCTACGACGCATTGGAAATGCAAAAAGCCATTCTTTGTCTTCTTATTTGCTCTGAAGTCTCCTTTTATCATGGATTCCATTTCAAGATAAAGTACTTATTTATACATTTACTAATCAACTTTATATTTTTGAATTGAGCAATGAGGCAGGGTTCATTTATAAGAATTATGAAGAATTTCAAAAATATATCAAGGCACGAACATTTAAACAAATACATGCATTCAAAATAAGAAAACGTTAAAAGGAGACCAGAATGTCATAATTACAGTTTTGTTAAAGCTGCAGTTACGGCATTTTGGCCACCCTTAGACAGTTCAAATTATCACAGATCTGAACAGAATTGTACATGCGATGTAACTATCTATGCAACAACATTCAAATTATCTGAGTGAAATGACAATTAAAAAAATGATGAAAAAGTAGCAAATTCCTTTAGCCTATGTCTTAAGTTCTCGATTCAAGCACGTTGATCGGCAACTAAAATTTTGTATCAATAGTAATCTAAAGAAACGAAATATTTGTCACCTAAACAACGAGCTTTGACTCTGACCTTTTCATGTTGTTATGTGACATTGACTTTGTGTTAGATAAACCGAGATTCCTGCCAAATGATTACAAGTCGATATAATTACATGTACTGTTTTTTTTTGTTGTTGTTCTTTTTTTCAATATTTTTTTGAAACACCCATGTCAGATTTTAATCTACATCATACTTTTTCATGTGTTTGTAAAAAAAAATACTTATATAAAACCGCAGGCACTTAATTATAAAAATGAAATCACTACTCGTATATAAAGTCATCGGGTCAACACATCTGGGCTTGTCATGAATGTATCTGCGATGGAAATGAAACCATATTTTCAATGGGAAAAATATGAAAAAGACTATGAAAAAGGTGCGTATCTTTAAAATTAGTCCATTTTTTTCTCATGATCGTTGATAAAAAATTTTACAGGTTATATATCCGATGCTTGAAAACGATAACGAATTCAATCATTGAAATTTAACTTGAAATTTAACTACGCGGTACATTTGCCCAAAAATATACAGCCAATAAAAACATTACACAGAGAAAAGACAGTTCTATTAAGCATTTTCATACGATATGTTACTTTTTTGTTTGTCAAATGATTATATTCGATAATCGATCAGATAAAAAGACCAAAAACTAATTTGAATAAAGTTTCTCGGTGTTTGATAAAAATATTCTGGATTGCCAGTTTCAGTAAGCGAATTTGGTTTGGTTTACTCGGTCCATGGTCATCTGGTATACGGCAGGGTGAACTTTGGTCTCTTTGTTCAGGGCGTGGAACAGCAGCTGAAAACATCGATGTCACAAGTTACAAATAGGAATATATCGAGGGCTGAGCGAAATACTATTGTAAGTGCCTATATATTTATAGGCACTTACAATAGCGTTACACTGACCCCTCGATAAAAGGAATTCTATTTGGTTATAATTAAATGAATGAACAAAAATACGATGTACTAAACAGATAAACAATTAATTAATTGTGTAAGTTGTGTAAATAGATGAAAAGAAAAAAAAGGAAAGAGAAACGAACGAACGAAAGAAAAGAAATTATAAGGTAGCGTTATAAAGATAAGATCCAACTTCAGAAAATCCTCTGACAGAACAATGTATTAAGGTCTCGGTCTTTGTCAGCATGGAAAAATTCCATGACAAACTTTAAATATTTTACAATATCAAATTGTCAATCAATGACAACAACAATAACAACAGTAAATAAATAAACGCTTACCGGTAGGGTGCGTGACCTCATGGTAGCATGTTTCGTCAAGATGGCGTAGTCGCTGGCGGTTTTCACGCTGGTGCCGACGATGTGATCATCTCCGTCTTCGTAAGATCCTTCAGCCCCCATGATAGCCTCGTACTGGATTGTGATGACGTCATCTCTAGCTCGGTGAGATTTAGGGACTCGTTTAACTGTTCCAAGGAAGTACTCACAAGCAAGGTACTCTCCCTGAAAGTAAACTTAGGTAAACACATTTTCGAAAATATATATATCAGGAGGTATCGGTTATATGCGTTTGATCCTATAATGGTGGTATTGGCCCTTAAATTCTGAAACTATTCTGTTTTGTATCCCAAAATTTGTATCAGGGCGTCATTTGACTCTTCATAAATTCTGTAGAGCATCTGATGCGTATACATGTAGATTAAACAAGCTTAAATAAATAATAAATTGTCTCTTTAATAGTTTTAATGAGCGATTCATATTTCATATGGATCACTCACTCGATGAAAATATAAAGGAGATTTATAATGAAAAGAATTTTAATCAATTCAACCAACACACCAACACAATATTCACTTATGTTTTAGGCCTACTTCTTTTATTGCATTGATTTCTTCGTCAACAGTCTTGGCCCCAAGAAAATCAGCCGAGGAACCAATGATTCCTGAATTTCGAAAACAAGCTTAACATAATCAATCATTAACTGCGCCAGAATAACAAAATGTGGCAAACTGTTGGCAAATTATACCCCGCCTTGCACGCTTTTGCAGTACATTGCAGTGCACCGTTTTGACTTTTCCCTAAAGATAAGGAAGTTCTATTCATTCGACTTTTTTTTATACATAAATAATTCATTTTCTTACCGGAACAGAGTCCTTTCTTCCCCAGTCCATGACCGGATACACTTTACCGGAAACCTGCAGGTTCCTTCCGATATGGATTCCCAGAATCCTCCGCATGTACATATCCGGTCCATCCATTGACGGGTACAGGGTCACGTGAACATCCTCGTAGACTGGTCTCGTGAAATGGATCGTCGTGTTGACAATGGTCTTCTCTCCGATAAAGATCATCTTGTTAGACGGATACAGGGAGATTTCAATGGAATCGGCCAGTGCCAACATCCCTTTATAATAAAAGATTGATAAAATAAACATTTCGTTTCATACATATTTCAAATCGCATTAGCCAAGCTCGCTAAGCGCAGCCAAAATTCATCACGTAGGGCCATCAAACCAGTGTCATGAGGGTCCCTTGTTCTGTCAAATTTCATCCCGGCATATGACCAAGTCATTTGAGAAGCACCAACGACCGGCGAATAATCAAAATGCATCTGGTAAATTGGATGAAATATTGTGCTTTTGCTAGTAAGAAAATCCAAAATGTCATGGGTAGGTGTTGCGGTTTCTGTTAATAGTGGAATTTAACTTTATACAAAGAAAACAAATATATAACAATCAGGCGATTAATAAAACGGGATCGGCATCTGATGGATTGGATGAAAAAAATTGTGCTTTTGTGCCATTAAGAAAATCCAGAATGACAAGGGTAGACGTTGAGGTCTCTGTTAACAGTGGACTTCAACTTGATGCAAAAAAAAAATATATATATATATATATATATATAACAATTATTAGGAGGTCAATGAGTAATTCGATAAATTTCAAACAAACAAACTGCAGTCAACTTATAACAATGGAAAAGCATTGATTGAAAAAAAAAATCGAACTTTTTTATAGTTCAGCAAGAAAAAAATGTATAACATGATAACATATAATTCAAAATCAGAGGAAAATTAAGACCGGACGAATATTTTCTTATATCTTTATTTCTCGAGGAAACCCTATGTTGTGGGTATTCATATGAATAGTCTCGGTGAGACGATTCCAATGAGTACCACAAACATAGGCTTTTCCGTGCATTATACAAATATACACCGCAAACTATACCCTTTATCTGTAGCTTAAAATATAGACCTACCCTGATACAAGACGGCCATTATTCCGATGATCACCGATCCGCCCATTTTCAAAGCACTGAATTGTGAAATTGATTTTCCAAGAACTGTACAGCTCGAGCGCCCAGGGAAGACACGTCAGGTAATCCGGGTAGGAATTTCAAAACGAGGCTGGGTGGCCCTGGTGACGGTTCCGCTCTGCGATTCTTCCTTGCATAATTATCCTTCAAAGACAGGCCAATAGTTGGAAATTATGATAATCTCATGTATACATACATGTACTACCAAATTCGAGTGACCCATAAAATTTGGCATGATAACCTATAGATCTCCTGTTAAAGTTTTAAAAATGACCTTTTCGTATGACAACTAAGTAGTTTTGGTACAAAGTTAAGCGTGTTTTGACTGAAGAATCCTGGTTCTTAAATCTGTTCTAGACCAATTTTTCGTCCCTAAGCCCTAGCGATACAAGCTAGAATTAATGTTATTGAATATATTTCTTGACAAAAGTAATTTCTTCTCTTCCAGCAACGTTTTTTCTCGCAATTTAACCATTAAATTGTAAAAAATCAGACATGGTTTTCATGCAGGACCCGAGGACCTGTAATATTTAGGTCCAACAGGTCCTTCATGCTGGTGGCAAAATGTAGTTAATGTCAAACCCTGGTAAAGTGATAAACACTCACAATTTGAAATAAGAGACTGTCCTGCGTTCAGGCTCACTAAACGGTGCAAAAAGTTTCAATTATACCCCGCTATGCACGAGTATTTGCGTGCAAAGCGGGATATAAATGGAAAACTGTTTGCACTGTTTTGTCATCCTGAACACAGAGCTGGTCAACGCCGGAAAGTGAAAAAAATTCGGTTGAAAAGGGGCCATAACTCTAACAAAATATGCTTCTAAGTATGAACATAGGCTTTAAATGTTTCTTTTGTGATGGTGAAAACACACACATCGATTTTCAAGTAGGCTATAAGTACAAATCTTTTGTAGATAAATGCTGTAATCAACAACGCTTACTACAACGCCAACGCATACATTTACACCAACTGCACCAAGCTGATGATAATAGGTTCATGTATTGCAAAATAGTCGAGCTGATTTAATCCCGGGGTTGAGTTTGGGACTTTCCATGCAGGAATAAAATATATTGACAACAATGGAAATTCCCTTTTGATAAGAACCAAAGCATATCATTAACAAAGTAGGGACAGCTTATTACATGTATTTAGATAGACTGAGAATTCCAACATATGTAAATTCAAAAATGGAAGATAAATTTTAATTTGAAGGAGGATCTCTATGAAAAAAACAACCAATTCCAATCAATCGATTATTTCCAACTTTTGAAAGCTAATTGCATTGTCAGTTGAAATGGAAAAACGCAATCAATTATTAATTGTTCATGTAGGCCTATTGAAGCGCGTCAGTTTTGTTAACAGCTATTGCGCATATATAAACATGTAGATATCAAAGACAAACAAGAGCTCTCGGAGGACAGCAAAGCTCGACTATTTCTAGTGCTGGATAGTAGGGGCAAATCAATGTAGACATTAGAAAATTCCATTCAATTTAATATCAGAGAAATGACTCTTTATCTAGAGCATGATATTATAGTCAAGAAGGCATGTGCAAAGTTTCTATCTAAAATCTTTAGTAGAAACAGATATATAACAGAAATACAACAGTTGTACGTAAAAACATACCAAGAATTTCTAAGTCCTCACAAGATAAAAATTCCACTGAATTCAATATCAGCGTAATGACTATTTATCTAGAGCAATATATTATGGTCACAAAAGATAATTATGCCAAGTTTCAAAGTAATAGCTTTAGTAGAAACAGAGATATAACAGATATAAATCAGTTGCATGTGAAAACAAGCCAAAGATTTCTAGCTCCGTAAACAATTTAATTTCTACTTAATTCAATATCAAAGTAATGAATTGAATCTTTGGCTACTGGCTGACATTATGGTCACAGAAGCATTTGCAATGTTTCCAAGTAAAAGCTTGAGTAGAAACAGTGATTTACGAGTACAACAATTGCGCGTAAAAAACTTAATCAAGATTTTTAAGTCCGAAAAGGCTTAAAATCCACCAAATTCAATATCAGGGGAATGGATCTTTGTCTAGAGGCAGACATTATGGTCACAGAACTAAGTGTAAAGTTTCAAAGCAATAGCTTTAGTAGAAACAGAAATTTAAAACACTTGTACGTAAAACCTGAACCAAAGTATTACGCCAACGTCCGGGTGACCGGAATAGCCTTTCTTTTCTACGAAAAGTCGAGATAAAAATTTCAGTTTGAATATTCTATAGTATCATTTACCTGGCAGGCTGTGGCTAAGCCATGGCGTGATTGGGCGAATTTTTTTTTACCTATTTATTTTTTTTTTATCAATGCTACTTTCAGTCAAAATTTGTTAGAAAGCATACTGTACGCATGTATTATTTTATCATATAAAATGAATAAATTTCGCAGTTTGGATATCAAAACCTCGTAACTTGTCTTGACAGAAGTTACTAGGTTTTGATAACTCCCATCAATAAATAAACATTTAAATTTTGATGTGTCGCTTATCTTTTCATTTTTAGAATTTCCATAAATATTCAAATTAGATGCTTTGCCCCAATAGCAAATGCAGCGATACATTAGTTAGACGCCGCCCTGTCATGTCCAACATCACTGACAATACCAGGCGCGTCATTTATAAAGACATTGGATTGACTAGGATTTTGAAGTTTATACGAATTCAGAAGGCGACCGACATAGAATATATAGCATAAAAGCTAGACGTGGACTGTGAGAAAAGATACACGTCCTCCGTCCGCTCCCCTTTTCTACAATTTGAGCGTTGATGAATGATCAATACACATACACAGCTTGAATAAGCTGTTGTGTCAATGTTATGATCATTTTAACGACTTTTTTCGGAAGAGGATTTATTTCTAGAACGCGCTTGCGTTATGTGCGTAATGGTGGCTGCGTCCTTGAAAGAGACCTCAGTTGATTAAAAATCATATTTAAACATTCAAAAAATCAAACACTGAACGAAAACACCAGGTACGCTTTTTGATGTTGACTTACGATAATTTTTTTTTTTTTTTTCGTAAGAAGTTTAGTAAAACGGACCCAGGTGATCTTGGCCCGAGATTATGACACTTTCTCATGCTAAACTTAGAATTTTCTCAAAATTCAACTTGAAATTTAAGCTTTTTTTGTTGAATTAATATGATAATTTATGTATGTTCATAAAATATCAGAAAAGTTCAGTTGTCAAAAATAACAACTTATTGCTATCATCCTTTATGTGCATAGGCCATCAAATTCTAAGCTTAAGAAAATTTTGTGATGAGAATAAGAATAGTTTTATATTCTTGGGCCCGAACGTAACCTAGAATAGAAAAGTTAGTAAGCGCGATTAGTGCAGTTAACTACATCGTGTAATTGACAGTGTGGATGAATTAGGAATGATTTGGGATAAAATTGAATCAGTATGAGTGATTTTTGAGTAAAATAGATTGAAGGTAATCCTTCAGAATGAACAAAATAAGTGATTAAAAAGTATGCATAAACGTTCTATAAATATATTCCATTTTTTTTTCAAAAACAAGTCAGACGCTTACAATTTCAATTAATTCAGTGGAACCGCGATTTTTTCGAGCTGTATTTATTGTGAATGGAGTGGTTGATCTTAACATTTTAGTGATTTTTGAGCGTTTTTTGAATGGTTTGAGTGAGTGCTTAAAATGAATGGAGCCATAAGGGAGCGAATTAGAATGGTTTTTGTTTGAGATAAATGTCTATTTCACGATGTTAATAACTGCAACTCTCCGGTTGTAGACGAGGTTAAGATAAGCCTTTTGGCTCTCTTACTAACATTCCTCATTTAGACTCGGTATAGATCAGCTAGTTACAGATTTGGAAAACCTATTGTATCAATTTTTGCGACTTTTGAAAAGAAAATTTCAAATTTAATCTCATTTGTATTCATAGGTTTAAAATTGCTTTTATTTTAAGCCTTTGTTCTGAGAAACAAATAAATAATGCAAACTTCTACAATTGAAATAGCATTTTTCACGATGGATAATGTTGTATACTTAAAATCTCGCAGCGGCTTTGAAATAAAGTAGGAATTATTGCAAAGCGGACAAACATACCCCTCACAATCTTTCTTTCAAAATAAAAATCACGATTACACTGGGCCAACTTATTTCTCGCCCTATCGGGGCCCGTTGTTGTTGTTTTTTCAGCTTGAATCCAGCCTTGCATTTAGGATAACAAATCGGTTTAAGTCATATCCCGCTTTACCCGTATACCTGAATGTACAGCGGGGTATAATTTAAAACGGTTTGCAACATTTTTTTCAGCCTGAAGGCAGGGCGGGTTTCAAGCTGAAAAAAAAACCAACGACAACGGACCCCGATAGGGCGAGAAATAAGTTGGCCCAATTGTCTTAATTGAAATTGTAAGCGGCTGATTGATTCGTAGAGAGAAGGAAAGCTATTTATAGATATTATAGGCATATTTTGCTAAAGGGAGGGGGTAATAAATATCGCTTTTTTTAAAAACAAAACTAGCGATTATGAATTACCTATCTTTAATTTCATTCAAAACTTATTCATCGCAGTCATTTAATTTCACTCCAAAATCATTCCGAAATCATTCACGGTGTCAATTTTACGATATTCTGAACAGTAATATTACATTGCATGGTCATTTGAAATCTACCCAGTGTGTGTCACAGGCGGAAATTGTTCCTGGGCGCCAATTTTATCACGGAAACATGACTTAGTTAGTGTTGTACAAATCAATGAGGAAAAGAAGTTACGAGTTGATAATGATATTTCAATTCCTTATTTCAACAAAGTTTATCACAGAAAGAAGAAACTGCAGGTCATATTTCTGTCCACAGGCTTAAATTGACTTCTTCTTTCTGTCTGTATTTGTATGTGTACGTTGTAGAATCCTTAAAAGGCTTTTATACAACGGAAGTGTGTGTTGCCGTATTACTGGCTCTCGTTTTTGAGGGCCGTCTTAAAGGCCACTAACGAGCCTGCATGCACTGTTGCATTTGGCAGGTGATTCCACTGGATAGTGGTGTTAACAAAGAATGAGTGCTTGTATTGTGGTGTTTTTGCTGCGGGTATGACTAGACTTTTTGTGTTGTTGCAAACATGTTTTTTCGACTATGTTTGTGCTGATGTGATCAGTGTATTTCTTTGTTCTAATAGACCTTTTTGGCTTTTGGAATGTGAGGATTTTTGATGCAGGCAGGGACGGTACTAACCCCTCAACCACCTTGTACATTAGAACAAGTCGCAGATTTTTGCTTCTTTCTTCTTGGGGCTCGAGTTCCAGTTCTCTTTTGAAGCGATGAATAGTTCCTGGCTCTCCAGTTCTATAGTCGTTTTGATGAATCGTATAACTTCTTTAAGTTATCATCTTACAAATTCAACCATTTCCTGGCCTTCAGTCAGTACTTTGATTTGAAAAGGGCCACTGAGGGAAAATTCTGGTAAAATTTCTCGAGAATTGCCAAGTTGAATAGTAGGAGAAGAGGTTTGAAGAAAATTGACAATGCATAACGAACACTGGTTGATCATAAGAACTCTTCCTCCGTTGTGCTCAGATGACCAAAAAGGTTTAAGCTAAATGAAAGCTCACAACCTTACAAAGTTATTTAAGAAATTTCAATGTATAATTATTTAGGTCATTTCACTTAAGTAGGTCAAACGCCAAGGACAGTATACAAAATGAGAAACTAATAAGATTTCAATGGGGTACAATATGCAAAATTAATATACATGTAGAATACAAAAAAGGGACAAGGTCTTAAGGTCGAGGGGCCTGTTTTACTAAACATCTTACGATCATTTTTTGCTGAAGTCAAAAATTAAAGTTGCTTCTAGAATAGTAACTAAATATAGAATTCTGCCATGCATCATCTCATTGGAATCGTCTTCTAAGGACGATTCCAATGAGATATTACAAGGTAGAATCTAACAATAAATGAAACCACCAGGTACGATTTGTGTTTTTGACTTACGATCAATTTTTTCGTAAGACGTTTAGTAAAACGGCCCCAAGATTCTTGGTCACAGGTGAAAGTCTATTATCCTATCAGTATGAATATGGAGTATCAAGGGCGTAACTACCATTACGCAATAGAAATAAATCCTCTTTCGAAAAATTTCGTTATTGAATGATCATAACATTAAAACTACAGTTCATTCAAGTTGTAGTTACGATGTTTTGATGAAGGATGATGACCATAGGTACAAGCATTCAGAAATATGAGCAAGGTTAAAGTTTTGGGTTTAAGTCTTTAATGAAGGTCAAATGCATTGGACAAATTGTCAAGGATTTTGGTCACTGGTAAAAGCCTATCAACTGATGAGTGGGTGTATGAAGTAATGAGTAAAGTTATGGGGTTAAAGGCTTTTGGTAAAAGCTTTTGGTTAAATATTTTGAAAACAAGATGTGTTTGTGAAACACGAATGCCCCCGTAACAACATTTTTTTTAAAAGTTTGACCTTGACAGATGACCTTGACCTTGTCACATGACCTTGACTTTGGTGTACAGCTTTGTATGTCAAATACTTTTGGAGAAAAGGCAAAGGTTAAGTTTGGTTAAGTTTTCGGACAGACGGACGGACAGACAGACAGACGGACATGAGTAAAACAATATGCCCCCGATCTCTCGATACGGGGGCATAAAAACCAGGTCAAGGTCACTGTCACCAGTTCATTTTGACTGGATGTTGGTCTGCAATGAAAGTCTGTCCCCCATGACTTTCTTTAAAATATCGTATTCCTTCTAATAAATGCTCCAAGGAGCTAAACATAACATGGTTTGATTTGATTTGAATTGGGGTTTTACGTCGCTTTCAACAATCTCTCAGTTATATCGCGACGACTGGAGCACCTAACGATGGATTCCTGGTATTTCTCACACCAGTACTACCACCACATCCCTTTCCTAGCCTCCAGTTGCTATTCCACATAGGTTTACGATTATCTACCCACTTGTGGAAGACAAATGTCGGAAAGGATAATTGCCGCGGCCGGGGATCGAACCCGTGCGAATTTAGACCCCTGGTTTAGAAGTCCGGCGCGCTACCAACTGCGCTATTGCCGCGGCTAAACATAACATGGTTGAGGATCTTTTGTTCAGTATGCATTTACTGATTAAAAAAAATGATGTCTTTAATTCCCTTTTCTCTCTTATCTGAGGTGAATTTCCTCTAAACAAACATATAATTGAAGGAAATATCAAATTAGAGAAGAAGTCTCAAATATTTCTTGATAGTTAGGCATTTCAAGTCTTTTTTTTTTAGTAAACAAGAGGACCTTGATGGTCCTAGATCGCTCACCTGAGTCTTTTTGATCCCTGGGACATCACATCAATTAAATTGGCAGATGTCAACATGGTGATAATTTCTACATAAGATCGATACCATGGAATGTTTTCAGCAAAGAGCAAAAAGGATATGCCTGGGCATAGCCCTTATAGGAGCAAAGGGGTCTGTAAAGAATAAACTTGATGAAATTCAATTAAATGAAACTAAAACGAAAAGTCCCTGCCTTCTGGTTTCAGAGAAGAAGTTTTAACCCTTGTCATGCTGAATAAATTTTGCCTAAAACTTTGCATCAAAATCCAAGAGCAGAGGAACCGATAGTACCAACTGTGGGTCAATTTCTATTAGAAAAACTCAATCTATTAATAATTCTGGTTTGAAAGTGAGAAACAGGTGGTGTAGACTAACATCAGACTGCACATGTGTGTCAAAGCAGGAATATTCCGGGTTCAGCATGACAAGGGTTAAGATTTCTTCCTTGGTGTCCATGTTAAATAGGGGTGAGGGCCATTTAGGGCCCAAATATGAACCAAGGGTCATGATATGAACAAAATTGGTAAAGGTCAACTAGTTTATTCTACATACCAAATAAGAGGCCCAAGAGGGCCTATATCGATCCACTGGCTTTCATAACCTAAGACTTTTGCCCTGCCATGCAAAGGAATATGCATGCCAAGTTTAATTGAAATCTGCCCAATGGTTTGAGGAGATGGATTTTTTTAAAGATTTTAATGCGAAAAAAATGCCTCGCCACACCAGTGTTTGGAGATCAATCAATTTTTTTAACAATTTAAGTAAAGGGTCACCAAAGGAGCATTAATGCAAAGTTAATTGTCATCGGCCCAAGGGTTTGGGAGGAGAAGACTTTTTAAAGATTTATAATGAAAAATGCCCCACACTGCAACCCCCATATTTGGGGGTCAATCAAAATTTCTCATCAAGATTGCTTCACTGGTTTAAGAGGAGAAGGTATTTCAGGAAATTGTGGATGACACACTACACACAACTGATGATGGAAATTGGACGATCACAATAGCTCACCTTGAGCACTTTGTGCACAGGTGAGCTAAAATGTAGGAGTGCTACTATTAGGGAAAGTGCTTTTTTTAGGGGAAATACAGCATAAAGACTCCTGGCTGAATATAGATAGAAACAAAAACTAGAAAGCCATGAATGGCTTGAGTCGCTCCACAGGCTTGAAATTGTTGAAATAGCAAATCTAAGGTTTGACTATATTTTAAGATATTTTGGGTTTTACTGATGTTGAAATGATTTTCAAATTTTCCACTTTATAACATAAAGAGAAATGACCTCTGCCCATAAAATACATATTTTTCATCCGATCAAAATAACTTTTGGTAGACTGATAAAGGTTCACTCAAGGATCATTCCAGTGAAATTTTGTTGATATCCATCAATTACATTCAGAGAAAATGATTTTTAAAGTTTCCACTATATATTATATAGAGAAATGACTTCCGCCCCTAAAATGCATATGTTTCATCCGATCACAATAATTTTTGGTATACTGATAAAGGTTCACTCAAGGATCATTCCAGTGAAATTTGGTTGATATCCATCAATTACATTCTGAGAAAATGATTTTTAAATTTTCCACTATATAACATATAGAGAATTGACCTCCGTCCATAAAATACATATTTTCCATCCAATCACAATAATATTTGGTAGACTGATAAAGGGTCACTCAAGGATCATTCCAGTGAAATTTGGTTGATATCCATCAATTAGAATCTGAGAAAATGATTTTCAAAGTTTCCATTATATAACATATAGAGAAATGACCTCCGCCCATTAAATCCATATTTTTAATCCGATCACAATAATTTTTGGTAGACTGATATAGGGTCATCCAAGGATCATCCATGTAAAATATAATTGGAATCCATCAATTAGAATCTGAGAAAACTCACTTTTTACCATATTTGGAAATTAGCCACGCCCATTAAATCCATGTTTTTCATTGGATCAAAATTTCTTGAACAATTTTGAAAGAGAGTCACCCAAGGATCATTCCTGTGAAGTTTGGTTGAAATTCATCCAGTAGTTTCTGAGGAGAAGATTTTTAAAGAAAAAGTTTACGACCGGACGCACGCACGCACGGACGGACGGACGCACGACGGACACAACGCCATGACAATAGCCCCAGTGGCTTTCAGCCAGTGGAGCTAAAAACTAAACCTAATGTGGATGCCAATGCCGATACTGATATCCAAAGGTATGACATTATAGCTCTTCCCAGACTCTTGTCTCTGGCGAGTTAATAACAAAATAAAATCGGAATTTATATAAAGTCATTTTATTTCTCATAATGGCATTATGATATATATCCATTCCAAATGCATAATCATTTATAAAATATTTCAAAATAGAAATTATTTTCATAAATAAAACAAGAGGGCCGTTGGCCCTGGGTCGCTCACCTGAGAAAAAAGCTTCATTACCTAGGTATGTCCATGCAACCAAAGAAAAAGAGATTTTCCCTTATTCAATCAGATAACATTTGAAATAATCCCCCCCCCCCTCTGCTCCTCAACTGGTCATTATTTATTTAAGCTTTTTTCATAAAAGGTCTGTGATCAGCTAATCAATGCCAGATATACAGGCTGAGTCTGAGACTTTTAAAGTTTTCTTTAATGAGTTGATCAATCCATGACAAATATAAAGGCTGTAGGGATTCCAAATTCTCAACAAAGCACTCCCCCTCCCCAAAGATGCTCTGCACCTGGTGAATCTACAGTCATGATTTTAGCTAATTCAATTGATGTCCATATGCTGATCATTCATACCAATTTTCAAGTCTGTTGGACTCCTGGTTCATTAGAAGTTTAAAGATTTCAAAAATGATCCAAAGTACTACCCCCTCCCCAAGACACTCAGCACCTGGTGACCCTACAGTCATGATTTTAGCTATTTTTATTAATGTCAATATATTGATCACCCATTACATTTTTCAAGTCTGTAGGGTTCCTGATCCAGGAGAAGAATAGGGTTAAAGATTTCAAAATTGATCCAAAGTACTACCCCCTCCCCAAGACACTCAGCACCTGGTGACCCTACAGTCATGATTTTAGCTATTTTTATAAATGTCAATATATTGATCACCCATTACATTTTTCAAGTCTGTAGGGTTCCTGATCCAGGAGAAGAATAGGGTTAAAGATTTCAAAATTGATCCAAAGTACTACCCCCTCCCCCCTAATGCTCCGCATCTGGTGGCCCTACATTCATGCTTTTAGCTATTATATTTAAGATCCATATGCTTATCATCCATGCCAATATTGGAGTCTGAGTGCTCCTGGTTATTTTAGAAGATGAAGGTTAAAGTTACAAAATGTTCACAAAAGTACTACCCCTTCCCCCCTAATGCTCCGCATCTGGTGGCCCTAGATTCATGCTTTTAGCTATTTTTATTAAGGTCTATGAGCTGATCCTCCATGTCAATTTTCAAGTCTGTAGAACTTGTGGTTCAGAAGAAGAAGAAGATTAAAGATTACAAAATTTTCACAAAAGTACTACCCTCTCCCCCATGGTGCTCCGCACCTGGTGAATCTACAGTCATGGTTTTAGCTATTTTTATAAAAGTCCATATACTGATCATCCATGCCAATATTCAAATCTGTCAGGCTCCTGATTCATCAGAAGAAGAAGGTTAAAGATTACAAAATTTTCACAGAAGTACTACCCTCTCCCCCCTGGTGCTCCGCACCTGGTGAATCTACAGTCATGATTTTAGCTATTTTTATAAAGGTCCATATACTGATCATCCATGCCAATTTTCAAATCTGTCAGGCTCCTGATTCATCAGAAGAAGAAGGTTAAAGATTACAAAATTTTCACAGAAGTACTACCCTCTCCCCCCTGGTGCTCCACACCTGGCAGCCCAACAGATATGGTTTTAGCTATTTTTATTCAGGTCTATGAGCTGATCATCCATGCCAATTTACAAGTCTGTAGGGCTCCTGGTTCCGAAGAAGAAGCAGCTTGAAGATTACAAAATTTACCCAAAGTACTACCCCCTCCCCCCTGGTGCTCCGCACCTGGTGGCCCAAAAGATATGATTTTAGCTATTTCAATTCAGGTCTAGGAACTGATCATCCATGCCAAGTTTTAAGTCTGTAGGACTACTGGTTGAGAAGAAGAAGAATTTTAAAGATTTTCTTAAAATTTCACTGTTTGTTGCCATAGCAACCAGAGTTTTTCATGGATTTCAATTCTTTTAGCTATTTTTGAAGGGGACCACCTAAGCAACATTTCTGTAAAATTTGGTGTAAATCGGCCCAGTAGTTTAGGAGGAGATGTCGTTTAAAGAAATTGTTGACGGACGCCGGACGACGGACGACGACCGGATGACCGACAGACGGACGCTGGATGAAAGGTGATCACAATAGCTCACATGAGCACTTTGTGCTCAGGTGAGCTAATAAAATGTATAAAGACAAATATTTTCTTCCGATTTAATTACAATGTATACAATCGAAAATGTTTGTTTGCTAGTTTGAATTCACAATTTAATCAAAGAACAGATTTGGTTGAATGAATTGATGGGTAATTGGCTCAGCCACTTTACCTTCTTCATGATACACTATTGACATCCGCAAAATATACAGTAATAGACATGGAAAAAAGAGTTAATGTTTAGAGGGCTACTTAACCCTTTCCTGTTCTACAAAATTTTGGAAATTTAAAGTGGATTCAATTTGAAAATAACCATTCAGTAGGGTAGAAAATAGTGTGGAAAAAGAAGAAATTGCTTGTCAGAAGCAATTTCTTCTTTTTTCACAATGTTTTCTCAATCATAAAATCACAGGCACGTAAAAAGCAGGGAAACAGCAAAGGGTTAAATGTCATAACTTCAGTTTGGTTTTTTTTAAGGGGCCATGTTCACTGACTAGAGTCAAAATATCCAGCACTTGGCTGATTTTGTGAATCTAAGCTGATAATTCTACCTCAAATTATACATGTGTATATACGGTATATTAATTATTATTTATTTGCTGCCATTTGTTCAGATTAACAAGTCCTGATGAACCATTACTTTGATGTACTGATTTTAAATGAGCATCAATTCTATGATAATCATGATTCTAAAAAAAGATGTGTTTGAAAAACACAAATGCCCCCCCAAACGACAAATTTTTTGAAGTTTGACATTGATAATTGACCATGATCTGGATGGTGTGTATTGATAAGAGGAACCTTCAAGACAAACCAAGGGTTCAGTGCAAGACTGTACTAAGTGTATATACATTGTATATACACTTAGTACAGTCTTGCACTGGACTGACTGAGGTTAAGCGCAAGACTATAATAAGTGTATATACACTGAATATACACTTAGTAGTCTTGCACTGTACCAACTGAGGTTAAGTGAAATACTGTAATAAGTGTATATACATTGTATATACACTTAGTACAGTCTTGCACTGAACCCTCGAAATATGAGCACTGTCACTCAATAAGTGTTGATTTGTTTATTTGAATTGGTTTTACGCCGCTTTCAACAATTTCCCAGTTATATCGCGGCGGCCCGAGCACCTAACAATGGATTCCTGGTATTTCTTTCACCAGTACTACCATTACATCCTTTCCTAGCCTCCGACTGCTATCTCACATATGTTAACAATTATATACCCATTGGTGACCAATTAGTGTTGAAGTTACAACAGTGTTCAGTCTGCAGGTTAAGCTTTCACAGACAGACAGACACTGGAAAAGCAATATGCCCTGGATCATGATGACAGGGCATAAAAATATTGATTGGCTTAAATGTTGATTTCATGGCAAAAGCTGCTGCCTATTACTTGGTAAACAAAATATGGATGATCTATTTTTGGCTGCCTTGTTTCTATTTATGAGATCTGTATAAAACTTGATACAATCATATTCTGATTACAATATATTTCACAAATAAATATCAAAGCAAGTAAAAGATGGTTGTCCAATGTTAAGGTAGTGGACTCGTAATAGTTTTCCAACATCTCATAAGTATTAAACTTAAACAGTGTTAACCGAGGATTCCAAATGATTTTTATTTGGAAACCTCGGTTAACATTGTGAAAGAATATGTGGTTCGAAATGTTGCGGAGCTATTACGGGTCCACTACCTTAACCACCACCAGGTCCACAACATTCAGACTTTTTTGGACATCTTGACCTTGAACTACATAATGAAGATTATCTGTACCAAAACTTTTAAAAGCAATCCTTAAATGTGGGTGATATGCTTTAGATAAGCTCAATTTCAACACTTGACCCTCACTCTCTAGGAATCTGAAAATTGATTTTAATATAATATTCATTGATTATGGAGATTATTTTAGCAAATTTTTTTTTTTTTTTTTTGAAATTCACCCAGTTACATAGAGGCAAAGCTCCAGATAAGCATTTTTTATGTGACCTTGAGCAATGACATTGAACTTTGGACCACCTAAAGGAAAAATTTTCAAATGTCACATCCATTCAAAATGGCTAACAATTGTACTATCATATTTAAAATATATAAATAAAAACATGCTTTGGGCAAGATAAATTTTAACATTTGACAGAACTGTGACATTGACCTTAGGGCTATCTTATAATATCTGTCCAATGGCATACATTTTCTGCATAGACCAAGGTATTTGAAATATCTCTGGAAATGCAGGAGTTATTGTTGGTTGTAAATCATTTCTGCGTTCAGGATAACAAATCGGTGCAAACAGCTTCCAAACTATACCCCGCTTTTCACACAAGAGCACATGCAAAGCGGGGTATATTTGGAAAGCTGTTTGCACTGTTTTGTGAACCTGAGCGCCGAGCTGATGAACTGACATACCTACAAATGGTTGGATACACTTATGCACATTCACCAAGCTTCCATTAAGGTAGTGAACCCTTAATAGTTCTGCAAAATTTCAGAACACATGATCCTTCACAATTTTAAACCTTGGTTAACACTGTTAAAGCTCATGACTACTGCAACAATGCGATTCTACTACGGGTCCATGTGAACTATGTGTACTGAGGTTTCCAAATGAAACCATTAGGAAACCTCAGTTAACACAGTTAAAGTTCATGACTGCCAAAACAATGTGGATCTATCACGGTCCACTGCCTTAAGAAAACTTGCCCACTGCAAGCAGGCTTGACAATAAACAGCAAATGGGAAATAAATTTCATGCATAAAATATACAGACAACATATATGAGACTAACACAAGCTTGTTAAACACATTTTTTTTCTTTTGAAATGCCATTTCTTAAGAATATGACCTTAATATGGACCTTGACTAACTACCTTAATCAACATAAGTACTATCATAGTTTTTTTAGTGGGTAAAATGTGAAGCAATATCATATAACATTTAAAAGATACACATTAAAAACAGCCAAAGGCAAACTGGCACATTAAAATCTTTATAGTTTTTGATGTATCAAATACAACAAGGTTTTATGTCCCTGTGCTATTATACAATTTCTTTGTATTTTCACAATAATTCACTCATGGGGGTTGTTCCATTTCAAAATATACCCACTTTCATTGAAATCTCTTTGAATTTGGACCAAAGTAACATTTTGAACAGTGAGAAAGGGTCAAAGCAAATAATTGCCCTGGTATACAATATATTCAAGGTAAGAGTACACTTTGATGAACTTCATGTAACTTAAATCTTCTGCTTATCAATTATGTAGCATCTTTACAATATATAAATGGAATGTATGAAAAAATACTGATTCTTAGTGTTTATTACTGATTACAGGAGGGTAAGATATGTCAGATTCTGTATCAACTTCTAAACAATACATATCATTGGTCTGCATTGATTGATTGAATGGGGTTTTACGCCGCTTTCAACATTATTTCAGTTATATCGCGGCGGCCGGAGCACCTAACAATGGATTCCTGGTATTTCTCACGCCAGTACTACCATTACATCCTTTCCTAGCCTCCGACTGCTATTTCACATAGGTTTACGATTATCTACCCATTGGTGAAAGACAAACGTCGGAAAGGATATTTGCCGCCACCGGGGATCGAACCCACGACTTCCAGATTGGAAGTCTTATGCCTAACCAACTGCGCTATGGTGGCGGCCTTCATTGGTCTGCAACTAAATCTAGACTTATTGCAAAAAAACTAAAACCTCCCAACAGCAACTGTCTATAAAAGTTTTTTACCTCCAAGTGTTGCAGTTAGAACAACTGAAAGTTTTATCAAAGGGCCATAACTCTGTCAAAAGTCAATGGACTATAACCAATTAAGTACATGCACATCTCTGCATGATACAGAGCATATCTGTGAAGTCTAAATGAAATCTATCCAATAGTTGCTGAGAAATTGAGCGGTCAAGACAAAGTTACAGATAGACGAACCCGCTTACAATTTGACTCATATAAATCCTCAAACATAGTTTGTCAGATAAATTAATAATACGCACTTAGTGTATTGTATGGAAAAAAAATAACTATCAAGGTTTGGAGAATTGATAATTGTCAAGGCTCTGCTGAGGCAATTATCAATTTTCACATAATCAAGTTAGAGATTTTTCATACAATACACTAAGCATGTATTATATTTATCTTATAACCTCTATTTGCCTTTTTTCGTTGATGTTTCAAACAGAAATGCAAGTTTCTAAAAATAACCACATAATGTCTTGTTCTGAAACTATCCATGTGATATCATAAAAAATATCAAATGGGATGTATCACATGGATATTTTTATGGTTATAAGATAAAATCTAATAGTTCTGTCACTCAAAGATGATATTTAAAATGTTAAGAGATGACACATTTTCTAACAAAATATAACATAACTTATCAAATGAATACAGTAGGTGTTAATCAATTAAGAAATGCTGCCTTTAAAGATTACAGAACACATTTTTTAGCACATAATATCAATATTAAAAGCTGATGGTATGAAATGAGCTTTGATTTTCACATAAGGCACTTCATCAAATTTGGCACAAACTGCTCAAATGCATGATGATAAATGACACATTTTGATGCATCAATTACAATAAAAAATAAAACTTCTACGTTACTTTTTATTCTGTATTTAGGGAATAATGGCATTAAACAAATGTTCGATATCACTCATTATATTTCAATTTTGGCTTATGCCTTTTTTTCTTCTGCTGTTTTTCTGAAGAAGGCATAAGCTGAAAATTAAAATATAATGAGCTATATTGAATATTTGTAAATAAATAGAACTGTTTCATACCCACATAATTTATTTTTAGTTGTGTCCATCAAATTTTGGACATTCTGATTGGTCGAAAAATCGGCTTTATTCCTTGATGAAATCAATTTTGAGTACGCACTTCTTTTGGAAAAAATTCTTCACAATTTTACTTAATTATACTTAATAATAAAATATGAAGAGCTTATTTGTTGATTTCATGGAGGTATGAAACTAACTAGAAAGCCATGAATGGCTTGAGTCGCTCCACAGGCTTGAAATTCTTGTAAAAGCAAATAAATGTTTTGACTCGATTTTTGGATATTTGGGGCTCTACTGATGTTGAAAATGATTTTCAAAAGTTTGAACTATATAACAGAAAGAGAAATGACCTCCGCTCTTAAAAGACATATTTTTCATCAAATCAAAATGATTTTTGGCTGCATGATAATGGGTCACCCAAAGATCATACCAAAAATATTTGATTGATATCCATCAGTTACATTCCGAGAAAATGATTTTCATAGTTTCCACTATTTAACTTGTTGAGAAATGACCTCCACCCATAAAATGCATATTTTTCATCCAATCAAAATAATTTTTGGTACACTGATAAAAGGTCACTCAAGGATCATTCCAGAGAAATTTGGTTGATATCCAAAAATTAGATTCTGAGAAAATGATTTTCAAATTTTCCACTATATAACATATAGAGAAATGACCTCCACCCATAAAATACATTATTTTCATCCGATCACTATAATTTTTGGTAGACTGATAAAGGGTCACTCAAGGATCATTCCAGTGAAATTTGGTTGATATCCATCCATTACAATCTGAGAAAATGATTTTTAAAGTTTCCACCACATAGAGAAATGACCTCTGCCCATAAAATGCATACTTTCGATCCGATCACAATGATCTTTTGTAAACTGATAAAGGGTCACTCAAGGATCATTCCAATGAAATTTGGTTGATATCCATCTGTTACATTCTGAGAAAATGATTTTCATATAGAGAAATGACCTCCGCTGATAAAATGCATATTTTCCATCCAATCACAATGATTTTTTGTAGACTGATAAAGGGTCACCCAAAGATCATTCATGTAAAATTTAATTGGTATCCATTGATTAGAATCTGAGACAACTCAGTTCATATTTGGAAATTAGCCACTCCCCTTAAATCCATGTTTTTCATTGGATCAAAATTTCTTGAACAACTTTGAAAGAGGGTCATTCCTGTGAAGTTTGTTTGAAATCCATCCAGTAGTTTCTGAGGAGAAGATTTTTAAAGAAAAGTTTACGACCGGACGCACGGACGCACGACGGACACAACGCCATGACAATAGCCCCAGTGGCTTTCAGCCAGTGGAGCTAAAAACCTATTCACACTCATGTATGAATCAGCATTGCGTATTCATACAGTGTGATTTGGTTTTTTGTTTCATACCTCAATGAAATTAACAAAAAATCTCTTCATCTCTTAAATAAATGGTAATCTCATATCACTCCTTATCTAGATGATTCCAATAAGTACCCACAGCATAGTAGCTTAATGAGAAATTACAATTTTTGAGTTGCTAATACTCTCTTTTATCCAAAGATCTGATTCAAGTTGAGAGAATATTAAATTAAAATGCCCAAAAATAAAAAGCTTCACCGCATTTAAATACATGTAGTAAAATAAAATACCAACTGGCATACAAATTGAGTAAAAATGTGACCGTTCATGCAAAAAAGGGAACATCTGGGAATTATGTAAAATAAATATTTGAAAATGAGATTCTTTCTAGTACAGGCTAACCAGAGGTTTTAAAAAAATCTTTAACAGAAAAGTAGATTACACTTTCTAGATTCAGAAAATTGGCCAAAAGCGAAAATGTTCAACCCTAGTCAGTCAGCACGATCTGCACAGTCTGACAAGGATCGACACTTTGCATACTATTCAGATGATCCCCTTTTGTGTGACGTGTCACAAATATAAATTCCCTTAACCCATTTCCAGACAATTCCACTTTTTGACAATTCTGTGGAAAATGCTTTGGAAAACTTTAAAAGATTTCACCATTGTTCACAGTGTTTTTTTTTTTTCAAAAAAAAAAAAAAAAAAAAAGAAGCATTATTTTTTCATTTTCTCTGACTTAAAGTCACCAACTAAAACTTATTTGAAATAAGGCAGGTCCAAATTTAGTCATCTGGTTATGGGTAAGGAAAAGCAATTACTTTGAGTCAATCAATCAGGTAAAATTTAAAAAAAAAATACTTCACAAATATTCTTGAAATTCAGCTTTGTTTCAAGAATAAAATATTACTTTATATAACATTGTAGCAAAATAAGATAATGCATGAACAATAACAACTTTTTTTAATACCATAACCATTATCGCGCTCCCAGAATATTCATGTTTTGCAAGAGGTAAAGACAATGATCAGCCTTCACATACGTAAAGTCTTTATCATCTATGTATCCTTTTTCAGCCATAATTGTTTTGAAAATATACATTTATAATCAAAAGAAATGAAACTCACATTAAGTGAGTTCCAGTGCTTTCAACACCTGATGTTCAGTTAATTTTGTCAAAGCTTTATTTCTGCAATATTTTCCTAGATGGGTTTAAAACAAGATTGTTTAAGGCACATCTTGACCAAAATCAACATTATTCAAGGCTCATCTTGAACAAATATTTTAAAATATATTATCCAAATATTCTTTAATGCCTGTCTTTGAATTATCTAAACATAAAGGTAGATTATCAATGACTACGTGTTGATATGAAGGTTGGGTTTTTTTTAACAGTCGAGCTTAAAAACGATGAATTGCATATAATCAAAACACATATTTCTGACAAAGTTATGTTGAAATCTCTTATCTATTTACAGCAAGAGGCCAAAGAGGGCCTGTATTGCTCCACTGGCTTTAACATATACTGCCTTTCATTAAACAAAGCTTACTTTTACTGAAAAAGACACTTTGAAGTCTATGTAATGATTTACTGGGTCTTGCCAAAGTGCACCAAAATGCTCAATCACCATTAACATGCATACCCTTATCTCATCATATTACACGCGTAAAGGTGATTGCAATAAGTAGACCAATCTAACATTTTCAGGAACAATTAAACTAAATGGTCATTCATGGAACATTCATCCTGAGAGTCAATGAAATTAAGTAAAGGGTCACCCGAGGGACGTCCATGCCAAGTTTAACTGAAATCAGATCAATAGTTTGGGAGAGGAGAAGATTTGTTCAACCTTGCCACGCAAATTTTGGAGGATCAAGAAAAAATTCTTTAACAATTTAAGAAAAGGGTCATTAACCCTTTCCTGTTTTACAAAATTTTGGACCGTCCAAATTCAATGTTTTGCAGACGAAAATTTAAAGTGAATTTAATTTGAAAAATATCCATTTAGTAGGGTAGAAAATAAGGTGGAAAAAGAAGAAATTGCTTGTAAGAAGCAATTTCTTCTTTTTTCACAATGTTTTCTCAATCATAAAATCACAGACACGTAAAAAGCAGGGATTAAACAGCAAAGGGTTATAGGAATATTTCTACCAAGTTTGGTTAAAATCTGCCAATTGGTTTTGGAGGAGGAGGAGAAGTTTAAAGAAAAGAACTTACACACAGACACATGCATGGGTGGAGGCATGCAAATATGACAGACACACCACCGTGACAATAGTTCACTAGCCTTTGGCCAGTCCAGTTAAAAATCACACTGATTAAGTTCTCCCAAAGATGTTATGCTAGAAAAGATAAATTAACATGTAAGAACATTTAAAACAACTTGATAACACTTTTATAAACTTTTTAAGCATAAATAGAACTATTTACATTTCAATAAACAACTGAGATCTATAAAAAGAAACATTCATAAGATATCTCAACAGTAAACTTAACTCAAAATAACATCTTAACATTCATGGTATTTCGGAACATCACTCGGCCATTTCCGTGAACTGCAACAGACCTCGTATGTATGTAAGGCGGATGGGTATGTAACAAAATCGTGCATTTTGTTAGGCGGAAACAGTGTAAGAACAAGAGGACCCTGAGGGCCCTAAATCGCTCACCTGATATTTCAAGTAAATTATCATTGAGACTCCATTTCCTATGATATGGCATGAACCTTCCCATTTTCAACAGAGTTTATTCTTGTGACCTGGCAAACATTTTGATCAAGTTTCATGATTGATTGATTGATTGAATGGAGTTTAACGCCGCTTTCAACATTATTTCAGTTATATCGCGGCGGCTGGAGCACCTAACAATGGATTCCTGGTATTTCTCTCACCAATACAACCATCACATTCCTTCCTAGCCTTCAGCTGCTATCTCACATAGGTCTACGATTATCAACCCATAGGTGAGAGACAAATAGTCGGAAAGAATGAGTGCCGCCGTCGGGGATTCAAGTTTCATGAAGATTGGACTATATTTGTGGCGTTTGGAGACCTTATAGAAAATTGTCATTAAGGCCCCTTTTCCCGTGATATGGCACGTATACTTCCCATTTTCAAATGAGTGCATCCTCATGACATAACAGACATTCTGACAAAGTTTCATGATGATTGGACCATATTTGTGGCTTCTAGAGAGTAAACAAAAAAATTGTCATAAAGATGCCTTTTCCCGTGATATGGCACCAATCCTTCCAATTTTCAATAGACTTCATCCTCATGACTTAACAAATATTCTGACCAAGTTTCATGAAGATTGGAACATATTTGTGGCTTCTAGAGTGTAAACAAGAAATTTGTCATTAAGGCCCCTTTTCCCATGATATGGCACGGATCCTTTCCATTTGAGCAATTTTCATAAGGGACCAACCAAGGAATATTTCTGCCAAGTTTGGTTGATTTCGACCCATAAGTTTAGGAGGAGATGTCGTTTAAAGATATTGTTGACAGAATTATCATTAAGGCACCTTTTTCTGTGATATGGCTGGATCCTTCCCATTTTCAATAGACTCCATCCTCATGACCTAACAAACATTCTGACCAAGTTTCATGAAGATTGGAACATATTTGTGGCTTCTAGAGTGAAAACAAGAAATTTGTCATTTAGGCCCCTTTTCCCGTGATATGGCACGGATCCTTTCCATTTGAGCAGTTTTCATAATGGACCACCCAAGAAATATTTCTGCCAAGTTTGGTTGATTTTAACCCATAAGTTTAGGAGGAGATGTCGTTTAAAGATATTGTTGACAAAATTGTCATTAAGGCGGCTTTTTCTGTGAAATGGCACGGATCCTTTCCATTTTCAATAGACTTCATCCTCATGACCTAACAAACATTCTGACCAAGTTTCAAGAAGATTGGACCGTATTTGTGGCTTCTAGAGTGAAAACAAGAAATTTGTCATTAAGGTCCCTTTTCCCGTGATATGGCACGGATCCTTTCCATTTGAGCAATTTTCATACGGGACCACCCAAGGAATAATTCTGCCAAGTTTGGTTGATTTTAACCCATAAGTTTAGGAGGAGATGTCGTTTAAAGATATTGTTGACAAAATTGTCATTAAGGCGGCTTTTTCTGTGAAATGGCATGGATCCTTCCCATTTTCAATAGACTTCATCCTCATGACCTAACAAATATTCTGACCAAGTTTCATGAAGATTGGACCATATTTGTGGCTTCTAGCGTGTAAACAAGAAATTTGTCATTAAGGCCCCTTTTCCCGTGATATGGCACGGATCCTTTCCATTTGAGCAATTTTCATAAGGGACCACCCAAGGAATATTTCTGCCAAGTTTGGTTGATTTTGACCCATAAGTTTAGGAGGAGATGTCGTTTAAAGAAAAAGTTGACGCCGTGACGGACAGACGGACAGACGGACGCCGGACAACGATCGATCACAATAGCTCCCTTGAGCACTTCGTGCTCAGGTGAGCTAAAAACTAGCACTGTAGATTTATATCTTTTACAGTAAATAACGGCTGAAAAGCCTTAATTTTTGAGAATGACGAATCATTCTCAAAAAGTAAGATTTTTTCAGTCGTTATTTCAGAATCTAAAGATATTTATATGACGATACGATGGTTTGACGTCAGTGACTTAAACGAGTAGTGTTGGCGACGTCGAATGTTTTCACTCGGTTTCGAGGGCTAACGCCATTTAAAGTGACATCATCGAGTTTTTCCAGGGTTTTCCCGTAATTTTTAAAAATAGTCCATCTATGTACATCCAAGGTTGATCGTGAGATTGGCCGCGTTGTGTTCCGAATGCATTCATTTTATTTAACTGCATAATGCACTTTTTTTTAAATCTACCAGATTTTAGCATTCCCCATGTGACCTAGTGACACTGGTGTCCAGATCACCTAATATTACCTTTTCAGGTATTGCTATGACAATTCATTACATCATTCGTTTCAGCTAGTTGATTCCAATACGTTTAGAAGGTCATGAAGCAAACCTGCAAAGTCCTGTTCTCAGGCCGTTTTTGAAATTGTGCATGACGCTGCTTCTATCGCAACTTGAACTGAATTATGTTTCATTAAAATGTTCAGTGTCAATATTGTGTTCAATATTCAAAAGTGAAAACAATCCAATCAAAATTTTTCAATTCTGACCAATTTGAGAGAAACAGCCAGGTAGTTTGTTATTTGTTTTGTCAACACTCCAAATTCTAAATTTTGAATATTTTGTTATCCCAAATAGCAAACAAAGCTATTACCACACTATAAAATCTTAGACTGGGCCAAATTTAAAGAAAATGCGGACATTAATTTCAAGTTGATGTAATTTGGAAGTGCCTGTGAATTTTAGTTTTGAAAAATATTGTGCCCAATGATGAAATTGCTTGTTATTAGCAATTTCATCATTGTTGACTATGTTTTCAACAACTTTTTCTTTGGTTGCGTAAAAAAGCGTCATTTGATGGGGATATCGGGTTAATTCAGCAATATTAATGTATTCATGTAACTGAACATCAACTTGCAAAACATAACATGCTTTAAACAAAATAGCAATATAACTTTCAAAGCAATCATATATTATGTAGCACATTTTCCATTATAACTTAGCTCCAAGTATAAAACACAACATAAAATGAACAACTTTCGGTAGCACTTGGATGGAATATTTTTCTAAACACTTTCCTGAAAAAAAGAAGGAAATGATAAATACAGAATGATGTAGAAAAAATCCAAATTCACAAGGGTTTGTAATGGTACAATTTCAAGATTTAAAGGCTCTACAGAAAGAAAGACTAAGCCTGTTAAATACATCATTACTATGAAGTGTGTTAAATAATGAAATTATTAGAATATATAATCTAGGCCTAAGCTGTTTAGGCAACAATTACCCAATTTCTCGAAACAAACACTTTGGGAAGATACCTGTGTAGTTTATCTTGCTCAAGCAACCATGTCTATTAAGCGACCATTTTCAAATCCCCTTCTTTAAATCAAAATATCTTGAAACAGTAGGTGTTGGTCTCAATGATTTTGGAAATGAACCATATCTTGTTGAAACTCACCAGAATTGTCTCAATGAGAGGATTCTATTGAGTTTTAACAAAATAGGATTGTAGAGAATTTCGCATGAACATGCATATTCAATAAAAAAGAGTTTGTTTCTTTTTGGAAACTACTATGTATTAGGCGACCATTTTTTTAAACCACCACTTTTTCATGGTCCTGATAGTGGTCGCTTAATACAAGTTTAACTGTATATACAATAAGGACAGGGAGCATTTACTTGGTAACTGTTATCTGCAGCTAATATCTATCAAAAGGATGGATTCTTTTGCATTTTAAAAACCCTTTAATTTAAGATTAGTTTCCTCTAAACAATCACTTAGATAATTGTTTGGAAGAAATTGGACCCAAAAAAGTGATAGACTCTCTAATTTCTTCAAAATAAGCCATTTTGGGTTAATGTAAGTACATGGTTTGACAATAACAGCGTCTCCGGATCTCGAGGACCCCAAAATATTTGGAGAGATCCCAATGATTTCAAAGCAAGGGATTCCATCTGGATCCTTTACATTGATGGCTCATCGTGAAACATTTGTAACTCCCTATAAACATATAGGGAGTTACAACTGTTTTGCGCTGAGCCATCAATATCTATTAAAATTACACATTATTTCTATTAGAAACATTTTTTTGAGCCAAGGTTTTCACTTAGTAAGTAAGTAACAAAATGAAGTGAGAACTCTTGGCTTGCAAAATATTATGAGTACAGTCAAACATCTGTCTTAGCGGCTACCAAATTTAAGCAAGCAAGCTGACATAAACAAGCAGCCACTGAGTTCCAAATGAATCATTTGCACTGAAAATGACCTGTATCAAGTAAGCACTTGTCTTAAGCAAGCACTTTTTGAATATCCCTTGGGTGCTTGCTTAGGACAGTTTGTTTGTTTAAATTGGGTTATATGTCACTTTCAACAATTTTTTCAGTTTTATTTCAGTGCACACATGTACTACAATTACATCCTTTCCTATCCTCCAGCTGCTATCCCACATAGGTTTACACTTATAGACCCATTGGCTTGAGAAGGTTTTGAGTGCACATAATTAACCTACGCTCTTCTTTGCTCTTTCTTAACATTCCACCCATTAAATAAAGGAAGGATACCTAATAACTGGAGAGTATCTCACAGTTACAAATAAGGATTTCTTCAGGACCAAATTGATAAACAATTAGTGTCCCTCCATGAAGAAGAGTTATTTTTACTAAACTGTGGAGAGAGAGGCTTCTGTCAGGGAGGGCACTCTAACTAGAGAATATATGGTCCATGAATCTGATCATGTTGATATTCCAATACAATGAAAAGTAATAACAAAGTACATCTGCATGCCTGAATTGGGGTGTAGGACAAAGGCCCCCTGGAACAAAAGCCCCCTAGGACAAAAGCCCCTTGGGACAAAAGCCCCCTAGGATAAAAGCCCCCTAGGACAAAAGTCCCACAATATAATATATACATGTATTGGTATATAAATTTTGAATTTCTTTAACTTTAAGTGAATCATTTAAATAAAATGGGTCTTTTTTTATTTTATTTGCCATTGTATAAGGTGATTTTTTTTTTAATTCTTAGCAATAAAAACCACCATTTCTCTTTCTAACAACTCAAAATCAGTTTTGTTTGAATTTCATTTTAAGAAAATTTATTAGATATTCCAGCAAGCAAAGAAATGTACATTGAAAAGGAGAACCCTAAATATCAATTCCTTTATTGATGTTTTTTTCTTTTATTCACACATTTTTCATTCTTGGCATCATTGAATGATTAATCCATATTTGTTATCGACTTATTTCACACCTTCGAGAGCCCAAGTATAACTATACATGTAGTTCACAATATAGAAGGTGTTGAAAAATTGATTATGAAAACAGTATATTTTTTGTCTTTTCCCACCTGTTATGCCTTTTTTTGACAATTATTTTTTTTATAACAAGTCAATTATGAAATATAAAACCAAATGGAACATATTTCCCTAGTCATCTTTTCACCGATATTTTTACGCAAGGGAATACTTTATCCCCCCCCCTTAAATGTTTATTTTCATTCAATTTAAAATGACTAAAACATGAATTACCTTAAAGAATTAACACATTAATATTCACAAATTAATATAAAAATCATAACTTTTTAAGACTTTTTCAAAAAATTCACAAAAAACACAATTTTCATAACCATGGGGCTTTTGTCCACTTTTCAGTTAAGGGCATGGGGCTTTCGTCCATGGGGCTTTTGTCCCAGGGGGCTTTTGTCCATACCCCCTGAATTTTCATACAGTTATCAGGGGTGTGGAATTTCTGTACCCAACTCATTTGAGACAGGCTTTTCTATCTGCAGACAAGTACATTTCATGAGGCCACATGTCCGTAGATGAGTAAATACCAGGGCAAATTTTGGAAAGATACTAAAATATTTGATTGATCAGCCTAATATTTGTAGCAAAGGGTAGAAAATATTGTTTGTAATGAAGAAAATGCTGTTACAAAAACACTGATTTCTCAAAATCAATCTTTTCTCCTTTTTTTTCAGAGAGCTAATTTGGATCCAGGTCAATTAGATAAATCATCTCTTACTTGACCAGGGACAAGATAATTCAGTTATAACAGTATATCCTCTAATAAAAGCGCCCTCCTTAATAGTAGCACCCCTACATTTTTTACAATGAAACCCACTTCAAATGCCTAAATTTTAGGAACCTTTTGATACTTCTTCTCTAATTTGAGATGGTTTTCTTTTAAACAATCATTTATATGATTGTTTAAAGGAAATTCATCTCAAATTAAAGGGAAAGGGCCTATTAAATAGACATCAATTTTAATGGTTTTAAATCAGAAAATGCATGATAAATAAAAGCTTCCTGGTATGTCATACATAGCTCCTGGGAACATTTATTAGGAGAAATACAGTAAGTATATTACCAAGTAATATAGGGTACAATTTCTTCTGTGATTTAGGGACATAATGATAGGTTTATAGTCAAATTCTTTTAAAAATTATTATCTTAATATCTCTGTCCATTAGGGTTACATTCAATGAAACAAAATAATACCTTTATTTTTTCCTTTTCCAACAATCTGGATGCATTTTCTTCTGTTTATCTGCTAAAGCCTTAGCCCTTTCTTCATAATGCTGTTTTTTCTCCACAGTCAGGGATTTCCACTGCTCACCAAGTATTATACTAATTGCCCTGCAATACATAAATAAATCCTTATCCTTCTGAATTTATATATTTGTGACCCGTCACATGAAAAGGGACCATCTGAGAACTCTGTAAAATAATTTTTTGAAAAAGAGATTCTAGTATAGGAAAACCAGAGATAGCATTTAAAAACAAGATGTGTTTGTGAAACACGAATGCCCCAGTAACAGCATTTTTTTTCAAAGTTTGACCTTGACAGATGACCTTGTCACATGACCTTGACTTTGGTACCAGCGGATGCGGATCATTGAGATCTATCATCATGCCAAATATTAGCTTTGTATCTTGAATAGGCTTGAAGATATTGGCAAGGTTAAGTTTTCAGGTTATGTTTTTGGAAAGACGGACAGACAGACGGACATGAGTAAAACAATATGCCCCTGATCTCTCGATACGGGGGCATAAAAATTCATAGGAAGGTAGATTGATTATTCTACATTCAGTAAATTAGTAAAGTGCGAGAATTTTCGATCCTAGTCAGTCTGCGCAATCTACGCATTTCCCAGATGGTCCCTTTTTGCATTTCAGGTCACATATTTTGAAACAAAATCCCAAGTTTAGAAAAATTTTGATCACTCAATCTCATTTTTTGTGTAAATCGGGGATATGTTATCAACATAATGGGAAGGGTGAAAGCTCCTTACCAGATAACTTAAGAGATGTTTGCCCCCATCGGAACAGGTCACTGGCATATTCCTTATCAATATCTCTTGTGTTTTCAGGAAAACATAAATCATTTAATGAGCAAGTTATATACATGTATTTAACAAAAGGCCATAACTTAATATGTAGAGCAGAGTTACAGTTCCTGTGCACTGCACTCATCCTCAGTGAGATCCAGTGCACTCATGCTCAGTGAAGTCTATTTAACCCTTTGCTGTTTAATCCCTGCTTTTAACGTGCCTGTGATTTTACGATTGAGAAAACATTGTGAAAAAAGAAGAAATTGCTTCTGATAAGCAATTTCTTCTTTTTTCCACACTATTTTCTACCCTACTGATTGGTTATTTTTCAAATTAAATCCACTTTAAATTTTCGTCTGCAAAACCTTTGAATTTGGACAGGTCCAAAATTTTGTAAAACAGGAAATGGTTAAACCTGTGAAATATCATGATTCTAGCTTGCATACTTTTTTAATTCTTTATGATTCTGACAGAAAGGTCTACGGATGAACCAAGTGACGGACCATCCAATAGACTCATTAGTGCAAAGCATAAATTACCCTCTTCTTTGATGAGGGTGAAAAATTAAACCATGGCTCTAATGAAAGACTACTGGTATCAAGTGGGTCTGTATCACTCCACTAGCATTTCCTGCCAAGAAAATGAAACACCAATCAATTAAGTGTGAATGTCTCATGGAAATCTGTCCATTAAAAGTAGTTTTGCTATCAAAGAATTTCACAGCATGAACTCCCCTTTATCCATGACACAGCATCACATCACAAAAAGTTTATGATAAGAGAATGACCACTGAATGAAATTTATTTCGTGAAAGTTGCATGGAAATCCATCCATTAAATGTTGGAGGTGTTTTCTTTATTAGGGATTTGCGTAATTGCCATTTTTCCATAACCAAACCTCATGTTACCAAAAAAGCAGAAAATGCATACACTTAGTAACATTGTGAAATTGACTGTCATTCTGATCAAAACTATTCTTAATCACTCACTCAGCACTCCATTCATTCATTCCAAACACTCACTCAAACTATTCAATATTGCTCTAAAATCTCTAAACAAGATTTACAACAACATTCAAATTAAATATCAGTAGATAAACTCGACAATTTGACTAACGGAATTCAATTTTGTAACTGTATGATTGGTTTGTGAGCACATTATTAGTTATACAGTTTCTTGCCGGGCGTATATCACGATTTATTCCCGGCTGGAAAAAATGATGTCACCCAAGCCGTAGGCAAGGGTTGACATCATTTTTACTGCCGAGAATAAATCGTCATATACCCAGGCAAGAAACCGTATTATGAATTAATTATACTTCAAAGTTTTAGGGCTTAATATCTGTCTTTTGCCTATTTAAGCTGTTGGTATAAACCCATTTCGATTACTAATATCCCTTCATGCACCCCTATGAAGTAAACATGTTCAAAGTGACGTCATATATAGTTGTGACGTCACACTACTTCACTCTGCGCTGTTGTGATATGAAAGCCTTTGTTGGCTGAACCTGTGAGAAACTTGGCACTTTAAATGGACAGATTTGTAAAAATTTAAGGTATTTATATTTATATCTATATCATTTTTTATTTGCACATTATTAACTGACATGCTTTTCAACTGTATCCTAGTGTGTATATTCAGGTCGTGTTATCAGCGAAGTGAGAGAATCATGGCTGTCATTACCGTTTTGGTTTTTTGTCTATGTCCACGGCGAGGCCCCTTTGCCATTAGGAAACATTAGAGGTTATACCAGAAGCGGCCGTAGATATCAATGTTTATCAGGTCAACATTAACCAATGAAAATGCTAGAATTTTCTTTGAAGTATAACAAAGAAAGCTATTCATAGAACCTGTATGCATATTTTGTCAATTTCACGATGTTGCTAACTGTAAAGTCAAATGGTTAGAAACATTTTTTACAACATTTTAAGCAGTCAGTCTTTCTCACGATAATTCAGTACAAAGCAGGCAGTGTAGGCTAAAGATAGACAGCACATCTGTGCAGTCTGATAATTGTCTTAACTGTCTGCCAAGGCTTTGTGAACAGCAGAAATACCAGTATGCAGGAAAACAAGAGACTGGTTTAGGAAAAAAACGAAGTACTTGTTTGTGCAAAAACCTTCGAACAGTTTTGAGTGTGAGGAACACAAAACAAGGTGAATGCTTTATAAACAAACCAAGGTACCTTTAAGATGCTACAAAAGTCTGAAAAGAATTTAATGTGTTACGATTTAGGGACTAGTCTATTTACAGATTCATTTAATGCAATGTTCTTCACTTCTAATGAAAATATGTTAACATATTTCTCCTAATAAATGCTCCTGGGAGCTATACATAACATGGTCAGGAAGCTTTTATCTAGTAGGCAATTTCTGATTTAAAAAATCATTAAAATTGATGTCTTTAAGTCTGTTTCCCTTTAATTTGAGGTGAATTTCCTCTAAACAATTATATAAATGATAGTTTAGGGGAAATTCATCTCATCTAAAATGTCATAAATTCAGGCATTGAAGTGGGTTTTCTTTGTAAAATATGTAGGGGTGCCACTTTTAGGGAGGGTGTTTTCATTAGAGGAAATACAGTATGTCCAATTTGAAAACAGCAACTTTCAGACATTTGAAAACAAGTAATAATTGTCAGCTGTTTCGTAATATATTTTGGCTTTTTACAGTTATTTGATTATTTTCTAAATTCTAAATCCACAACATGGAATGTTATTCCTAGATTATTGTCAAATTGTGTGTATCCATCAAGATTCATGTTGCATTCTGATTGGCTGAAAAATTGGTTGTTGTTCTTGATGAAAACAATTTTGAGTATGCAGCTAATCTTAAAGCTTGCACATAAAATGGTCCCATACGAATTTGGTCATTTTATTTAGATAAATCTTTACCTTTTTGTTACATGATAATAAAGCATAGGATATGAAGAGAAATTTTATTATTTTATGCAGAAAATGCAGAAACTAGAAACTCACTAACACTTATGTAAGAATCCACTTAGTGTATTTATACAGCGAGATATGGTTTTGAGTTTCATACTTTATCAGCAATGGCCCCCCGAAAAGGGTTAGTTGTTAGGGGGGATAGTGCAAAGATACATAACGCAACTACTGCTGAGATCCACCATGGTTCTTTTACGTGCTCAGTGTAAAGCACCTTCTCACCAGACCTCTGTTTAACATCTCATTCAAAAGATAATTACTTGGTCAGTGTGCCAGCCCGGGAATTGAACCGACATGGTCAAACTGAACATCAATGGTTTCGAAGTCTGGTGCTCTAACAACTGAACTAATCAGGCTGACAGAGATTTAAGTCATAATTTTAACTCTTATCATGCTAAACCCAGATTATCACTGCTTGAGAAGGAGGTAAAGACAAAGATCAGACTGCATTATTTCCACTCTAATCTTAGTCTATATCACTTGAAGGGTTTCACAATTGTGATTTTTGTTTTATTTTTTTTTTCAGAATAAATACTGACCAGCATTAAGGATATCCCATGCTTTCAGCGATTTGATTTTGGTGCAAGTTTGGGAAAACTGAATTCAGCATGACAAGACTTAAGTTTTTACTGTTTTGTGTGATCTTACCATTTAATGATTTAAGAAATGAATTCTTGAATAATGAATGCAAAGTTATTCTTAATCAAAGGCCTGAAAGGCCTGAATTGAAGACAGGACTGAATATTAAAAATTGGAATGAAAATTGTGGCGTTTTGAGAAGATCTCTTGAGTGGGAATCAAAAATTTAAAACAATCATTGATGGTTACATATGGAAACTGCACCTTCCTAACAAATGAATATGCTTTATTTTGAAGACTCATCACTATAGGGCCCCAATAAACGCAGTGAAAAAGACACTCGTCCCTTATAATTGCGATCCTCTAGACCGAAAAATCAAATCGCTTGATGATCTTCGTCGACTCGCTGTTTACTAAGTTTACGTCGGCTCAGAATCAGAACTGCATGCTTTAAATAGTAAATTCATTCGAAAATATCTTAATTTATGATGGATTAAATAGCAATGTTGCGTTGATGATCGGGAACTAGGTAAAATTCGAGTTCCTACAACACAGGACTTGCAGATCGAAGGTAGGGAGTTTCCCGAAAGACCTATTGCACTTTATACAGAAATAAAGTGCAATGGATTTCCCCACGTGATGCGATTTAAACCAATCAGAATTCTTTATTTTATGGGATTGCTATTATTTCCAGATAAACCTATCCCTCTAGCCAATTCAAGCTTAACAAGAGGGTAACTGCCTTCATAATCGCTTTTCATCCCCAAGTGTAAGTTTTCAATATCCTAAATGAAAAATATTCATTTAACCAACAGAAATATGGTGGCAATTCCTGTATTCTAAAAACTCATATGAATTATTGCAACCCTGTTTTATAAAATTGTATAGATTATCCCAAGCAATCCAATATGATCAAAATCCGATTTTTTTCCAGTCAAACTTATTAAGTGGATGTGTAAAAATCTTAAAAAAAATGTTTATCCACATGACACACATTGCTTACCCCTTGATGAAGAGCTGAACATTTCATTGCCATGGTGAATATTGCCCTGAATTGGAAATTTGTTCAAATTTCTTTTACATTTATTATCTGATCCAGGATTTGACTAATTATCTCCACATAGAAGAAGCAATGAAAGTAATACCAATATTCTTATACTTTTACTAGTCAAAGTCAATACCAAGAAGAAGTATTTTCCCGTACAATAGCTGTAGCTTTTTTTATGAATACCGTTTAAGTTTCTTCCAGGAGTGAAACATTCTATTTCTAATTCTCCATTGAGATATTTCGATCTCCATTTCAGGTTATTCTTGTTGCATATGGTCTTTAGTAGAAAATTATTTTAACTACAAAATATAAATATAAACCTGTTAAGACAACCAACCTTTCAGGCCTTTTCCACGGGACTGCTTTTCTAGATCAAGATTCGGATTGAACAATCCGGTGAACTATCAATTTTGACAAAACTGCCAAAATGACAGATCGTTAAATGAAATCCCGAGCTACAACATTTATCACCTTGAGTAGAATTCTTTCCAAGTCCACTCCAGAATGTTACAAATAAATCCATTCCAGTTTCCAAAACAGTTTCTGTCATTGTCAGAAAATTGTCGAAAACAAAAGCGGAAACTCAAAACCGGGGTCGCGCATGCGTGGTACTACTGTATAGGCCATTCGGAACACCATTTGGCCAATCTAACGCATTCGTCACAACTCGGCCGATTCCGTAACCTACATTTATCTGAGACTTCGGAGATCGCCCGATGATTGCCGAGTGAATATCACGATTACGATCTGTTGCCGTTTACGGAAATGACCGAGTGATGTTCCAAATGCTGTACAATATGGATAGACAAATCAAGCCTAATAATAAAGTAATTTGATAAGCCATCGAAATTTCTCCGTAAATCCAAGTAAAAATTCAAACTTAGGAAATTCCAAGAGTTTACGACTTTATTCAAATAGCCTTGTGCTATTTTAGTTTTTATCCATTTACACTACGACAGGCCCGGGAGACGGATAAATAAAGCAACCTTAAGGACACACAAACATACAATTTTACGAGAAATAGGGAGTCTAAAATGGGGAACTGAAAATAGCTTGCCGATGCTATGTATAAAAACAGTTGTAGGATGCAATTGAAAATTTGGAGCAAATGCAAAAGATTGCAGCCGAAAACGCCCTAAAACGGCACCACTTACGAATGTAAAACACGTTTCTGCAGGCAACTTCTGCATAGATCACGTGTTCACTCCCCTGAGGTCCCCGCCAGAATTTAGGTCAGCACCAAAATTTTACGGTATATTGCTAAACTATTGATTATTTTTGCCGCGTTTATTTTTATGAATGGGTCTACTTTTTTGAGCGTAATGACACATGTAGGTTTGTTATCAGAATCCGATGGCGACGATCCCTATATTGAAAGACAGGTAAACCTGTCTTCAATAAAAAAGAAATGGAAGAACCATACCTATTATCTTTTTTAGGATATTTTTTGGTTAAGCCTAGACGGAATTCTTGAGCAAATAACATGAAAGCATTCATGGGTCTCTTTGCCTTGACTTGCCCTTCATCTCTTGATTGTTTCACTGGTGGTGTTGAGCCTGACCCTGCCTTTGGACTCTGGTCTGAATCTTTTCTTTGCTACAAGAAGAATAAAATGTTTTCAAACACCAGGTATCCATTATGCTGGCTTTTCAAATCTAGAAGTCATTGAACAATCAACTTTTAAGTTAACCTCACTGGAGCAACCATGTCTATTAAGCAACCGTTTTTATTAAGCGACCACTTCCAAAATCCCCTTCTGTAAATTAAAATATCTTAAAAAGTAGGTATCATAGGTCTAAAAATCATTGAAAGTGAATCATATGGTGTTGAAACTCACTAGAATCGTCTCAATGAGACGATTCTAATGAGATTTAACTACATAGAATTATTGATAATTTTGTGGTAATATAAACATTCAATCAAAAAGTATGTTTCTTTCTTATCTGTAAAAAAACATGTATAAAGAGGCTATTTTTTTTAACGTCCACTTTTTGGCAGTCCCAAAACTGGTCGCTTAAAACAAGTTTTACTGTATATATATCTTGGTTATGCTGATGGAATTCTTTAATTGTCTCCTCAATATTTTTGTAACAGATTATTTTAAACTACAATTAATTTATAGCTTGGTGCAGTATCAAGATTCTGCCATAAAATCTTAAAATTCAAAAATGGCCCCTGAGGCAGAAAATTAAGGGGGGTCAAAACAGGATATATTCAGATTTTTTGGACTAAATCTCTATTGTTTGGCCAAAAACACAAGCCCTGATTATTACCCTTTTTCAGGAACTAAAAAGGTGGACTGCTTAGACAGAATTCTCATATTATGTTTTGAATGTCATCAACGAAAACACAAATATGCTTCTAGAGATGTTAATCCTTTACTGCATAGTTCAAAAATTTTATGTCCATGTAATTTAATCTTTAGAAAATTGATTCTTTCTTACAATTTTTTCTACCACAAACAATAGTTTTATTTCAAATAGCACAGTCATTTCAAATTTCATGGTGGTTCTTACCTCTTTCAATTTGGGTATTTTAAATGAGAAAGACTTTAAAAGAGTAAATATCAAGCTTAACTAACAGACAGATGGAAAACACTTGAGCAGTATGGCCAATATCTACTGATTTGGAAAAACAACCTTGGTTGACAAAGAAAGAGTTTTTTACCTTCATAGAGCTAAGGGCAAAGACCGCATTGGTATCCTCTGGTGTAAAATCATATCTATGAAAGAATTACAAATCTAGTCTTAATTACCTTATGTGGCAAATTGTCACAAGATCATGCCCATTACACAGTTAGAAGTAAATAATTGCAATCCAATAAAATAAAGAATTCTGATTGGTTTAAATCGCATCACATGGGGAAATCCATTGCACTTTATTTCTGTTTAAAATGTAATAGGTCTTTCGGGAAAACCCCTGACCTTCGATCTGCAAGTCCCATGTTGTAGGAACTTGAATTAACCTAGTTCCCCATCATCAACGCAACATTGCTATTCAATCTATTATAAATTAAGATATTTTCAAAAGAATTTACGATTACAAGATCGCAGTTCTGATTCTGAGCCGATGTAAACTAAGAAAACACTGAGTTGACGAAGACCATCAAGCAGCACTCTCAACTAAGTCCGACCAGGCCATTTTAGTTTAAAAATACAGACCTATTTGGCAGAAATAACTTTTTTTTCTTAAGTTCCACTACAAATTTCAAAGTTGACGTTTATTTGTGTATCATTTGTTTTACTTTATGACATTTCACTTCGATTGCGAGATAACAAATACATGATCTAAAAATAGATTGTGTAATCTTTATGCGCAGAAAGTAGACTTGGAGCTTTAATGTTTGAAAGAGAATTTTGATAGTTTCTTCAATCTAGAGGATTGCAATTATTTGGGGGGAGTGTCTTTTTCACTGCGTTTATTGGGGTATAAAGTGCAATTGCCTTAGCACATGGCTTAAACATAACGCCCTACGGGCGCTATTTGCCATGTGCTATGGCAATTGCCCTTTATACCTCAATAAACGCAGTGAAAAAGACACTCATCCCTATAGAAAAACAACAAAAGGAAAAAAACAATTAAGCTAGTTAGAGTTACATTTATTGTTCACTTCATTCTGTAATCATGAGATGAACTAACAAGATGCGAAGTTTTAAGTTTATTGAACATAAGGAGACAGAGTAAATCTCTGGACAATGAAGTAGATGCTGGCCCACAGCCAGACATGACAGGTGATCACATAATACATTAGTCTTTCAACAGGCTTATAACAATTCATATGATGATTAAACAAGGGATTTCATTGTCAAAAAAGCTAGTAAGTTTTCATCAGATCAACTTTTCTCCATTTTTGCACTCTACGGTGAAATGTGGTAATGACTATATTGAATCTACGTTTCATTCAACCTTTGGCCGTAGACAAGTGACACTAGGAGATAATGATATAAGTAATAATTACTTTTACCACACAGAAGTTTGCCGAGGTAGGATAGCTGAGCTTAAAGTATGAATGAATTGAGCTATAGCAATTTTTTGGTAATTCATTCAGTTTTATTACTCTGCATGTAAGACTAATTACCCTATGAATAAAACTTAACCATTTTCATGCTAAAGCTTAAATATTCCTGCCTTGGTAGAATGAACAAACATATACATGTGCAATCTGATCTTATTCTATACCACCTGTCACCTAAACTAGAAAAGATTGAAAAAAAAACATTTATTCAATTTTAAAAGTGGCTCTTTAATAAAGCGTCCAGTGCCTTCACTCCTCAGTACTTTCAAGGGTGTAAATTACCATAAGGCACATTGAGCAAGGGCATAATAGAAATAAATCCTGTTTCAATTCTTATTCAAGCTGTAGTTATGATGTTTTGCTTATTCACCAACACTCAAATCATAGAAATGGGGAGCAGACGGATGACATTCACTTTTTGTCACAGCCAACATATTGCCTTTATCTCATATATTCTATGTTGGTTGCCTTCTGAGTGTGTATCAATTTCAAAATCCTAGTAACGCATATGACTTTGATTTAAATGCTTCATACCCAAAGATTTTCATTCAGCATTTTAAGAGCTTAAAGATTAATCAAAACTTACTCTTCCAGTCCTCTAAAGATCTCCTCAGTAAATGCTGCATCAGGGTGGTTGGGAGGTAGACATACATCCCCAACACTGAGATCATTACATGGAATTCCATATTTAGTGACCGTTCTACATGGGTTACTGGAGGACCAACCTAGAATGACAGAATTCAAAGATCATTACATGGAATTCCATATTTAGTCACCGTTCTACATGGTTTACTGGAGGACCAACCTAGAACAACATGATTCAAAGATCATTACATGGAATTCCATATTTAGTCACCATTCTACATGGGTTACTGGAGGACCAACCTAGAACAACATGATTCAAGGATCATTACATGGAATTCCATATTTAGTCACCGTTCTACATGGGTTAATGGAGGACCAACCTAGAACGACAGAATTCAAAGATCATTACATGGAATTCCATATTTAGTCACCGTTCTACATGGGTTACTGGAAGACCAACCTGATATGACAGAATTCAAAGATCATTACATGGAATTCCATATCAAAGCACATTTTTACTTGGGTTACTGGAAGACCAAACCTAGAACAACTTCTAAAATAACAAATATCTGGTGTTGTATGCAACACATAAAGTCCCCTACCGGCTTCACATTGACTCAATATGGTCTATTGTCTCAATGTTTTCCCACGCCAATTCTATCAGGGACGTCAAAACCAGGTCTTGTTTTGGAAAGGGTTAAACAAGACTTACATGAGTTGTTGTCTCTGCTGTGCCCACTATACAATTCATGCAAGCAATAGACAGATGCAAGAAATAGTATCAATAACAGTTACCTTGTCTGATCCAAGATGTTTTTCTTCAGTCTTGTTGGTAAGAAATGAGAACTTTCACTGGAGGTGATTAATACTGCTGCATCACCACCCTGACTAACATGGCTTATAAATTTTTTTTACATTTTAAAACAGGTTTCATCAAGTTAGCTTGCTTAGTTATTAAGTTATTGCAGGATCCATTTTTTGCCATATTTTCACTATTTCCGTTACCATAGCAACCGCACTTTTTGTCAAAGAACAAAGATAAAATGATGAGCATAATCTACACATTGCCATCTAGTCATATACCAAGTCTCATCAAATTAGCTTGCTTACTTATTAACTTATCGCAGGATCCAATATTTTTTGCCATATTTTCACTATTTCCGTAACCATAGCATCAACAATTTTAGTCTAAAAACAAAAATAAAATGATGTGCATAATCTACACATTGCCATATAGTCATATACCAAGTCTCATCAAACTAGCTTGCTTAGTTATTATCTTATCGCAGGATCCCATTTTTGGCCATATTTTCACTATTTCTGTAACCATAGCAACCTCAATTTAAGTCGAAAAACAAAAATAAAATGATGTGCATAATCTACACATTGCCATCTAGTCATATACCAACTTTCATCAAAAACGCTTGCTTAGTTATTAAGTTATCGTGGGATCCAGATTTGAGCGGACAGACGGACGGATGGACAGACGGAGGGCAAACCTATCGTCCCCTCCGGTGTGAACACCGGTAGGGGACTAACAAGTACAAGAGCCATGTCCAATATTGCCATTACAAACTCAAAAAAAACCTTGATAGGTCTGTAACTACTTCAGAGAATTGGTCAAGTCAAAATTTGATAACAAGATGTGTTTGAGAAACACAAATGCCCCCATAACAGCATTTTTTTCAAAATGTTGACATTGACAGATGGCCTAGACCTTGATACCTACAGATATATTTCACTGAGATCTTTCATAATGTCAGTTATGAGACAGGGTATCTATAATATGCTTGAATAAACTGTTCAATGAAAGTTTTTTGGTTATTTTTTAAGAAATTTGACCTTGACCGATGACCTTGTCACATGACCTTGACTTTGGAACCAGCAAATACATATCATTGAGATCTATCATCATGCCAAATAGTAGCCTTGTATCTTAAATAGGCTTGAAGATATTGGCAATGTTAAGTTTTTTTTGTTAAGTTTTTGAGTAATTTGACCTTGACAGATGACCTTGACCTTGTTACATGACCTTGGTATCAGCAGATGCGGATAATTGAGATCTATCATCATGCCAAATATGAGCCTTGTATCTTGAATAGGCTTGAAGATATTGGCAATGTTAAGTTTTTTTGGTTAAACTTTTCAGATAGACAGACAGACAGACAGGCAACGGTTACTTCCGATATGGGGGCATAAAAATTGAGTCTGAATGATAGAAATATCACTAAATTGGCAATTCTTTGTAATCAAATAAAATTCAGTATGGATAAGGGTTAAAGTACAGTCAATTCCCTTACCTTTGTCTTTGACAAAGAATGGGTGGTCCACTTCACAAATGGCTACGAGATCAGATTGTCCGGAACAGTTTGGACTGAAGTGTAAAACTATTTCATGTCCCTCATCAGGGTTACACATACTCTTTATGGTTAGACCATCAGCTGCATAGCTACAAAAAAATATGTTTTAAAGGAAAAAGTGTCACTTAATGAAGAGACTTATTTCTGCATTGGCACATTAGGTATACTGTTTAGTAGCCCTGTATTGAGGATGCAAAAATTTTTGGGATTATTTAAAAATTTCACTGGTTGGAAACCAATTCTTGCTGTGCACCGGTTCTTGCCACCTGACCATTTTCAAGTAAAGTTACAATATCCATTTACAACAAATTTTTTTCAGAATAAAAGAAGTTGTTGTGAACATAACTTGTAATTTGGAAGGGTTTTCTTTCCGTCTTTACAACACACTGGCTTAGTTGGCAAGAACTGGTACTTGGCTAGAATTGGTTTCTAACCAGTAACCCTCTTTGCATATAAGCCCACTTGCAGAGGGGTATAATTTCTCAAGTTTTTACATCTTAACATGGCTGTTTTATTTTTTTTTCTATTTGGAAGTATCTATGTCTAATCTTTACTCTTAAGATTGAGAAGATCACTTTAATTGATATAACATGGAAATAATGAAATACATTACAATATTAATTATTTTCCCTCTAATAGTAAAGTCTTAAAAATCTCTGCATGGAAACAACCACAAAAAGTTACTTTGATCATATGGGTCCAATTTTACTTAACAACATTTTACAAACATTTTTTGCTTAAGTCAAAAATTAAAGTTACCTCTACAGTACTAACTAAATATGGAATTCTACCATTCATCATCTCATTTGAATCATTTTCTCAGATGATTCCTGAATGAGATATTGCAAGTCAGAATCTAACAATGAATAAAAACACCAAGTACAATTAATGATTTTGAACTACGATTGTTTTGACATAAGTTTTGTAAAACTAGCCCCAGATTTACAGTATATAAATGCTTTATGAGTCTAGAACAAACATTTCACCACAGACTTACCTATTTTGTACAGTAGAGTTTAGAGAGGCTTGCTGAGCAAGTTCCTCTTTTTGAGCAAGGGTTTGCACCAAATGCCATTCTTTCGTGTCAGCACCAGTGAATTGTACTTTGGTATCTGTGAAAGATAAATGGAGACTGTTTAGTTCAATATCTATATGTTTCAAATTTTCCAGACAACTACTTTTAGCTGATTAAATCTTCATTAACTTTGGCTTTACAGGGCTTACCCTCGGTCCAAATTTCTTTTAGTCAACCTTGAAGCCAATTTGAAAATACTTTAGCCAAATTGATGACATTGCAGCTATCTTATTTTCATTTACCATCTTAAGCTTACAATATTCTTTAATGTTTATTGTAATATTGTTTCAATTACCATTTACTTAATTAAACAGTATGCCCACTGGGTTTTCATTTTGGGGGTACATGTACCCTCTAAGTTTAAAATTGAGGGTACAAAGAAAAATCTTAGGGTACAGCGAACCCTTTACATTTAGAATTAAGGGTACACCATATAAATTTTATAAAACTTACTCTTTATATTACTAGTTAGAGTAAAAGTTAAATGATTCAAGGCCCAAAAGATCTACAACTGTTTTGTTGTAAAAAGCATCAAAATTGAATTCAATAATGGAATAACCATTACTCAAAAAGTACATTGTACTCCAAGTAAATGCACCTGCTAAATAATTTGCTGTTCACAAACATTTTAGTTGCAATTGTAAGCCCCTGTAATTCCTGCAAGTTAATTTATAAAATTTTGATTGAAGACATTAGTTTTTTTAATATAAAATAAAGTTGTTTTCAGATAAAACATCAATTATTATATAAATAACAGGAGTCAGTTGAATCACTGAAGAATCTATTGATATACACTGATATAAATAATTGGAGTTTCATCGCTGCCAATGTTTACAACTTCAGAATTACCTGTTGATTGATAAGCCATACAGCTTCCTCCATGACTAAAATAAATGACTGACCAATTAATGGTTGGATTTACAACTGATTATCAGGCATGCAAACCAGATACTCTTTCTTTCATTCAAAACATTCAAGTAATGGTCATTATCTTTCTACATTAATCAATAATTCTTTACGTGCTTGCACGTCTGGCTTATAAACCTGTACGTGAATTGATGTATTTCTACCTGAATTACATACTGTAGTATGTGAATTGGTACCCTGATTAATTACATATATTCTTTTCTATAAATTTATGGACTTAACAAAATGATATGATGTGACCCTTGGTCAGCATTTTAGCCAATTGAATTTTTTTGTAGCCATTTTTTTTAAATTTTAGCCTATGGCTAAATTGGCTAGGGGCAGGGTAAGCCCTGCTTTAGGAGAAGGAAAACATTGTTGACAGTGAAAAAACGCTTGTGACAAGCAATTTCTTCATTTCCCACATTTTTTTTAAATCTGAAGCTGATTTCTTCAAGGAGATCAAAAAGCCAGGTTGTGTGAAAGTGGTTTACTGTTATTGTTCAAAATAATGTATTGAATTAAAAGCTTTTCTTTAAAATGGTCCCAACATTAATGTACTATGCATCCTCTAATAATAGCACCCTCCCTAAACGTAGCACCCCTAAATTTTTTAACACCGGATTCAAATGCCTAAATTTTAGGAGCTTTTTGAGACTTTTTCTTCTCTAATTTGAGGTGAATTTCCTCTAAACAAATCGAAAAATGAGACCAAATACATATAAAAAAAAAAAACATACGTTTTTCTTAAAGTGCATCATTTTACATGTGATTGCCATGCAAGGTTCATGGTGACGTTGCTTATTTGGTTCTACTTAAATGATATCTTGGGGTGAAATAAAGGCACAAGTTTTTGCTAATTTCAATAGTAAGGTGGTGAGTTTATCAAACTGATAATATACCTTTATTCCTCGATAAACCACCGAAAAGCTTTTAACCCTTGTCATGCTGACCCCGGAATATTCCTGCTTTGGCAAGAGGTATGGACAAACATCAGCCTGCCCATAAGTGCAGTCTGATCTTAGTCCATACCACCTGATTTTCCTTTTTAAAACAGAAAGTCTCAGGAGTCATATTTTCAAAATCAAATGCTGACTCACAAGTAAGAAAAACAGAGCTTTTTGTACTTTGATTTATATATAATTTAATCAAGGTTTTTTTATTCAGCATGACAAGGGTTAAGAAATGGCTTTCTTTGAGACTAGCTGATCTTATGGTAGTGGACCCGTAATAGTTCTGCAACATTATGAAACATACATGTATCATTTTTCACAATGTTGTTTGAGAATCCGAAAATCATAAGAAAACTTGTGTTAAAACTGTTAAAGATTATTACTCAGGGGTTGAAAATTCCACTCGCCCGCTCGCATTTGCGAGTAGAAATTGCCGGAGGGCGAGTAGAATTATGGGTGAGCTAGTCCGACGGGGCGAGTACAAATCTAGGCTTTCAATCATGCAAGGAAAAGCTCATCTTTAAACAAATGACCATTGCAATGTAGCATCTTAGTCGCAGTTAATATTTCCCAATTGCCAACGGCTTCTAAATCGCAGATATCTTTACAAAAAAATAAATGTTCCGACGATGAGAGTCGTAAACTGGATGAAAATAAATTCAGTTACCCTTCTAAAGACTATCCATTATATTTTTATATCCACTATTTATGCGACTTTTTAATGAGACTATCGTGTAAACACGAGAGAAAATTGTGTTGCTGTGAAAACACAGATGACCTCGCCCAGTACAGGTGTTCGGCGGTCCTTTTGAAGTCGGGCCATTCTCTGAGAAATTTATACAGTGACGTCATATTAAAGATTGGTTTAAAAAAAAATCTTAGGATAGTCTCACATCTTTGCCACTCGGATCTTTTGATAAGGATTATATTTTTTATTTGAAGTAAATAATTTTCGTTAGTAAATTATTTCGAAACAGGTATTTTTATGCACGCATAATTAATCTAATTTTGGTAATGTACACTTGCTGTGTTCAATCATATCTGCACCCTTTCAAAAGCCTTCAAATTCTTTGAGAAAGATGTTAGGGATGATTTAGAGATTTTCTTTCAGTAAATAATTATAAAACAAAAAACAAAATAGAAACACACACTCAAAAAACTTGAGGGGAGCGGGTCGCATTTCAACGATCACCAATTATAATTTCAAAAAGCCGAGCGGGATGACATTGGTTGTTTAAAAGCGCAGCTAACACTCGGACAACAAAAGAAAAATATTTCTATAGCAAAGAAGTTATTCCAGGTCAAAACTTGTTTATTTGTATTTTAATAATTTTTTTGACCCCATTTAATCTCCCGATTGTTTCTAATATTCAATAAAATATGGTACTGGTTCAAAAATTTGTTTCTATCATTCGTGAGATTCAATGATAAGAGTGCGGATTATCCATCCGAATTTTCATAGGCTAAAGAAGAAATGGTTTTGTGGCCCAGGCTACTAATATCCCAAATTCCTTTTTATCTGTGCTGCTCATTAAGATATTCTTCTGTACATGTTGAGACCACATAGATTACCCATCTCTCCAATTTTGAATACAAAATACAAAATTTCCACGCATGTCATATGAACATACCTTTCCACGCACACTGGGTTGAAAGTTCTGATTTCATTAAAGTTCTATCACAATGAGTTAAATTTATACCGGGATGAAAATTTCAACGAATTCAAATGACTTGTGTTCTTGTTATAAGACTAACTTACATTTTATTAATTTTGAAGGGCGAGCTCATTTGGTTTAAGGGCGAGTTGAAATTTATGGTTACTAGTCCTACAGGGCTAGTTGGGTTTTTAAGATTTTGCAACCCCTGTTACTTTTGAAAAATTCCAAAACTATTACAGGTCCACTACCTTTAACTTGCCATGGCACGATTGATAGCTTTGTTTTTAATTGACTCTGTAAAGATCAGATTTTCTCAAAGAGAGTTTCCTTACAGATCCAAAATTCACCTTTAATAAAACAAAGCCAGACAGCAGTTGGCCATTTGTGTGACCAACTTGAGCCCATTTCCTCTTCAGGGGTCATTAACAGTGGGGAGCTAGTGGACACATGGGGGTCACATCCATCGTAGAAAACAGAACTGAAAACAAACCACAAGTTTATCCCTTTATATCTATTAATAAATCTAAAAGTATCATAATGAGTCAGTGCATGACATTTCCAACAAATTCGAAAGTGTGCTAAGCAAAGACTTTGGTCAGCCTGTGCATCCGCACAGTTTGACCAAAGTCTTCACTATGCGCTCTGTTGATAGATTAAGTATGGAAGTTTCTTGAGACAGTCAGGTAATCTTCTATTTGAACTATATAGCTTTCTAGGAAGCCCAACGTTTGGCCCTTACTCACTTGTCAATTTGTTCAAAATGTCACACACAGGCTCATATGTTATTACATGTACTAGTATATGGCTGGGGCTTTTAGTTTCACAAAGTAATAGCAATAAATTGATTTTGTACTCAACTGCCACCTTGACGAAAGAATTTAACATGACTCAACCTAAATTTTCATGATTAACTTGCTATTTTACAGAAAATATCATATTCTTAGAAAGTATGAAGCCTTATTTTTTTTAATGCACAAATAAATTTTTGAAAAACATTTCCCCATGTTATATTTTTTCAAAATTTAATTCTACATGTATACATGTTCTATTTAAGTGATGAAAAGAATATTTGTTGAGTGTGATAAGCCTTTTAAGTTTCATGCCTCCATGAAATCTTCAAGTTCTACCTTCATATCTTATAATTCAATATGATGAAGTTAGCCAAAGTATTTATATTTCCCCGTTATGAGATAAATTTCTAATGGTACTACTTTGTATGTAAGCTTAAAAAATAAGCTCATTTGAGAATAAAACCAATTTGTCAGCCAATTAGGATGCAAAAATTGTTATGGATACAAGTAGAATTAAATTATATTGCCATAACTCCTGTTCTTCCCACTCTGGTGATGCATAATTCAGGGGTGTGGAAAAACAATTTTTCTCAACTTGTCCATGGACAAGTCAAAGTTGATTTCTCATTTGCCCAGGATCAAAATGAACTTGTCCGAAAAAGGAAAAAAAAAAATGGCAAATATTGAGAAAACATTGTTTTTTAATGAAGAAAATGCTGTAACCCAGCATTTTCTTCATTAATGACAATGATTTCTACCCATCCATACAGATCTTTTAAGCACTGTTCCAAGATTTGCTCTTGTATTTACTTGTCTGTGGACAAGTAGCCTTGAAAAATGTACTTGCCCACAAGTGAGAAAGCTCATTTTGGACAGGTCGGGCATCGGAATTCCACACCCCTGCATAAATGTAATGTTCCACAAGGGTGTTTTTAAGTATGCTGAGAAATACAAAAAAAGTCAAACAGACCTGTCCAAGGCAGTAAGATCAGAAGGTATAGACTCAGATTCACTATCAGTGCTGGCATCTTCCCATTTGTTGAGCATCTTGTTTAAGGATCGCACAACCCCACCACTGAAAAAGATAATCATTCAATTTCTATTTCCATTCATTTCTTAAAGGGGCTTCTAATAGGAGGGAGTGAATTTAATTCTAGAATGAAGTTAGCAGACTGTCGCAGAGCGGACTACAAGTGCTTGTCAATAATGAGACATTATCCATCAAAGGGCCATAACTCTGTCAAAAGTCAATGGATTGTAACAAAAATTTCACTTGCTCATCTCTGCCCGATACTGATCACATCTGTAAAGCTTAAACGAAATCTGCCTATGAGTTGCTGACAAGAAAATGCTACAGATTGACACACAGACTGACAAAGTTGACTGCTACATCCCCCCGCCCAGACACACTCACACATAAATAGTTTAGGGGGGATGTAAAATTTAGTTCTATCAATCGAAATCTATATCATGAGTACAAATTGGAATTGTTTTGTCTTATTTACATCTCATTTAAGGTAAATGTTTCCAAATTTGATCTTTATCAAATAAAAGACATAATTTGGACAAAAGTGTAGTCTAAATAATCCCCCTTTAGCCTTGAAAGCATTGAACATATACTTTTAGTACATATCTATTATCAAATAGAAGACAAAAAACAAGTAGTGGTTTTGAGACACAACTGCCCAATCAAAACAGCATATTTTTTCAGATATTTGACTAAATAAATAACCTCAAACATGATCAATCACCATATATCAAATACAAGCTTTGTGTCATGAATATAATCAGAAACTAGACTATTGTGAAGCAGACAAATACCCCTACAAGGGCCTGTCAAAGGGCCAATACTCTGTCAAAAGTCAATTGATCATAACCAAAAATTCACTTGCATATCTCTGACTGATAGTGATACTGATCAAATCTGTAATGTTTCAATGAAACTGCTCAGTAGATGCTGAGAAATTGAGCAGAAAAGAAATTGCTACAAACAAAAGGACAGAATGATGTACCTACTGACTCCTATATACCCCTCAAACATAGTTTAGGGGGGTATAATTAGCAATGTAAACTTTTTGGTCACATTTGAACCTGAAAGTGACCTTGACCTTACCACATGACCTTATTTACCTAGGTTTTATATCCCAAGGTGGTTTATGCCTCTGCATCAGTGGACTTTGTGGACTAGTAGCTATGATAGCCAATTTAGTAAGATTATCCATATCTCCTCTTGATTTAACCCCATCTCCATCAGGATCTTCTTTAATGATGTCATCGTCCTCGTATGAAAGCTCTAATGGTTTGGGCAAAGGGTCTAGAGTGTACTGCATAGTTCTCGAATGATTGAAGTTGGGTCTGGTATGTGGCAAATCAGTGTCATCACATTTTGATTTCTCACGATGGTATTTCAGACCATTAGCACTGAAAAAAGAAAAACAAATGTCCCCTAAAAAAACTGTCTACTTTACTGAAGTTAAACCTTATTGACCATGACCTGGCAGATAGTGATGGGCAGATTATTCAATTATAATTGATAATTAGTAAGTTTAGGCTTCTGATTGTGATAATCGACTAAGAAATTTCGTAATCGATTACTCAGTTCCTAATACATAAATGAAAGCCATTATATATTGCTTTCAAAACTGATGTCAGTTTCATAGCTCAGCTTTAAACAGTTGTAACTGCCTATATGTAAATAGGCAGTTACAACTGTTTCATGCTGAGCCATGAAGTTGGTACAAAAATCTGCAGAAAAAGTCTTGAGGTCATGAGTTTAACTAATCTTTCACATTCTACTCTTCAAAGGATGATACTGGGAGTGCTATATTGATTTATCTTATAACTATACAAATATACATGTGATAACATCCCGTATGATATTTTTTATGATATCACGTAGTTATTTTCAGAACAATGATTTAATGCGGTTATTTTTAGAAACTTGCATTTCTGTCACAAACATCTACGAAAACAAGGCAAATAGAGGTTATAAGATAAACATAATACGTACTTAGTGTATTGTATGAAAAAATATCTAACTCGGTTGTGGGAATTGATAATTGTCTCAGCAGAGCCTCAACAATTACCAATTCTCCCAACCTCGTTAGATATTTTTTCTCATACAAAACACTAAGTATGTATTATATATATATATCTCAGAAAACAATTGTACAAACAACCAATAGTTGATTTACTCTTCCAACTAAAAACTGATTATCCATTGTGATTTGAAACTAATTGCCCCACACTACTGGCAGATTATGACTTTTGTATCAACCAATCTATGATCATGTCAAATATGAGCACTTTGCCTTAAATAGGCTAGCTTATGCCGAGTTCAATCACACTATGCATGGGTAACCCTTAGCAATTATTTTAAATAAATGAGCCGCAATCATTCAGCCACCGTTTCTTACACAAAGATATCTGCAGCTGAAATTTCGTCTTTATTTTGTTTGTTATTCATTTATTCTCGCTGGTGGATCTTCCTATAAATTTCTACCACTTAGTCTAAATGAACGTTTCGTTAGTAAAAATGCAAGGTTCATTATTATCTCTTTTTATATTGATCGTGTAACATGCTCATTATCACCATCCATTCAATAGATACAACATGTGTTTTTTTTGTGTTTTTTTCTGATGGCTTATATGAACTACTATTTTTCTTTTCCCTATTACATTGTCTGCAGATTTTTGTACCAGCTTCATGGCTCAGTCTGAAACAGTTGTAACTGCCTATTAACATATAGGCAGTTACAACTGTTTCAAGCTGAGCTATGAAACTGATGTCAGTTTTGAAAAAAATATATAAAAGCTTTCATTTATGTGTTAAGAACTGATAATTGATTGTTAAATTTCCTAGCTTGAATAAGCTGTAGTTTTGATGTTATGATCATTCATCAACAACATTTTTCAAAAGAGAATTTATTTCTATTACGAAATTGCGAAATGTATGTAATGGTTGTTAAGCCCTTGACAATGTAATATCAAGCTCCAAATACCTTTTAAAGACTCTGTTACAGCGTCTGCATGTAAACTCTTGCAGCCGTTCACAGTGTTTGAGTAGATGATACTTGAGACCAGGATTGCTGGTAAAAACTTTGTTGCACCAAGGTTCTGGACATTTCAGCTTCTTTGTCGGACTGTTGGAATCCTCTTGAGACTGAATGAACTCTTGCATGCGCTTGGTTTTAACATGTGGTCTCTTACTTTGGCCTACGTCCTGAAAATTATAAAAAGAGATTAATTAATTAATTTTCAAGACCATATTTATCCTAATCAATGCTCCAGTGGGCTGTTCTGAACACAAAGGAAGAGAGCTATATATTTTTGTACCAAATTTCTGAAGCAGAATTTAATATCATTTAAAATAAAGTGTTTCACTGTTTCCACTATAATTTGAGATTAATTTCCTCTAAACTATCATTCAAACTATTGTAAAGAGAAAATTAACCAAGAAATAGAGATTTAAGGTATTGTCTGTTAAAATTCAGGTAAACTTGTATTATCAATCAATTGAATAGGATTTTTCTCAGTAAATGGTGGCAAAGAAACTAATTCTATTAACAGGACTTGTGCTAGCTTAACATACAGGAATTACTGCATCCTGTCAAAGGGGTCAAAAGGCTGGAATAATTGAATTATACTGATTAACATCTTCATTGATCAATTTAACCCTTGTCATGCTGAACCCCGAATATTCCTGCTTTGGCAGGAGCTATAGACAAACATCAGCCTGCACATATGTGCAGTCTGATGTTAGTCTACACCACCTGTTTCTCACATTCAAACCAGAATTGTCAATAGATTTAGTTTTTCAAATAAAAATTGACCTACAGTTGGAACTTTCAGTGCTTTTTGCCCTTTGATTTTGATGAAAATCTTTTGCCAAAATTTATTCAGCATGATAAGGGTTAAGGTTAGATATATTGAGAGATTATCTCACTGTTCTGCCAGATCTCAATGAACCTGGCATGTATGAGAAAAAAATCGAAGCAAAATGTAACTTATAGAAGGATGTGGTTAAATATCTCGCAAAAAAATCTGGATTTCTCAAAAGGACTTGGCTAAATAAGATATTTTTGCTCGTGATATTCTGAGCCAGAATTATTCCTGCATCTGTATGATTGTCTTAAAACGATATGAAAGAGACAACAAGTTCCAACACAATTATATTTTAAGAAGTACAGGGGTGTGGAATTACCATGCCTGACTAGTCCGACACAGGCTTTTCTGCTTGCGGACAAGTACATTTTTCTAGGCGACTTTTCCGTGAACAAGAACATACCAGAGCAAATCTTGATACAGTACTATAAAAATATCTGGGAGAAAAGTCATCCTTTGCTTTGTATCAAAAGGAAGAAAACATTGTCTTTAATGAGAAGCATTTTCTTCATTAAAAACAATATTTTCTCAATATTTTTCAACCTATTTTTTTGTGGACACATTTTGATCCTGGACAAGTAAGAAATCGACTTTTACTTGTCCAGGGACAAGCGGAGAAAGTCTGTATCTCCACACCCCTGCAGCATCAGGATTCTTACTTAATTATAAGCATCAAAATGACCCGCATTTACATTAATCAAGCATCCAATGAAAATGATGTATTGTTGTTGTTCCCTTCCGGTTAAAATCAACCTTAATTAGCTTCCAAATTGGGTGAAACCGAAAAAAGGGTAAAAGTGGAACAGAGCCGAGGTCAGAGAATAAACAGTGGAAGCTTAGGTGAATTATTGGTATGACTATAAAAGGGTTTCTAATCCAGCCTGCAGAATCCAGTCCACAGTTTTGACATGTTAAATTCTAGTAATTAATTGCTTTAATCATATTATTTTTACTTCAATTATGCATCATGCTGTTTTTTGTGTGTGTGTTTTTTTTTTTATCAACTTCTGGAAAGTAGGTTGAAACAGTCCTCAATTATTTTTAAGTATTCATTGGTTGACCCTAAGACTGTCCTAGGAACTAACATCATATCAATTTTTTAGTTAGTGACAGTGGGTAGACTCCAGCCCAGGTGTGTATGACCAATTAGCTCAGTTGGTAGAGCGATAGTACTTGTGTTCCGGGTTAAAGTCCCATGTCAGGTATACTTTTCCGATATGAATTACTATGTCGGATTGGATACAAATAAATATTCCTTTATTATTCAAGAACAAGAGTGCCATCGTCACAAAATACGCCGCCACTTTGCTGCTGTTTCACGAAAATAATTGTAGACACAACTTATTTTGACAGAACCAAATTAAAAATGACCAAGTTTCATTTAAATCAAGACAAAAAGTTAGGAGGAGTTGCCTTCACAAGGCTGCAATTTCAATAAGCCCCAGGCACTAAGTTTTAAGGGGGCATAATTCAGGGAAATAAATGAGCCATAAAATCCTTGATCAATGTACATCTACAAATTATGGTGATGACATTGACCAAGTTTCATTTAAATAAAGACAAAAAGTAAGGAGGATTTGTGTTCAAAAGGCTGCAATTTCAATAAGCCCTAGATAGTAAGTTTTTAGGGGGCATAATTTAGGGTAAAATTAATGAACCATAAAATCCTTATTTCATGCTCATCTACCAATTTCGGTTATAACATCCACCAAGTTTCATTTAGATCCAGCCAGAAACTTAGGAAGAGTTGCATTCACAAGGCCGCAATTTCAATAAGCCCCAGAGACTAAATTTTAAGGGGCATAACTCAGGCAAAAATCAACGAACCATAAAATCCTTCCTTCATGCACATCTACCAATTGAGGTGATAACATTGACCAAGTTTCAAGAAGATCCAGCTAGAAACTTAGGAGGAGTTGCGTTTACAAGGAAAGTGGACCCAGAGACTAAGTTTTTAAGGGGCATAACTCAGGCAAAAATCAATGAACCATAAAATCATTCCTTCATGCACATCTACAAATTGAGGTGACAACATTGACCAAGTTTCAAGAAGATCCAGCCAGAAACTAAGGAGGAGTTGCGTTGACAAGAAAAGTGGACCTAGAGACTAAGTTATCAAGGGGCATAACTCAGGCAAAAATCAACGAACCGTAAAATCCTTCCTTCATGCACATCTACCATTTGATGTGATTACATTGACCAAGTTTCAAGTAGATCCAGCCAGAAACTTAGGAGGAGTTGCGTTGACAAGAAAAGTGGACCAAGAGACTAAGTTATCAAGGGGCATAACTCAGGCAAAAATCAACGAACCGTAAAATCCTTCCTTCATGCACATCTACCAATTGAGCACTCAATGTCAATAAGAAGGACAATTGCTATTCAGCAACTATCAAAAAATCAACCATGCCATTTCAAGTGAAATAACCTTTTTTTAATAACTTTAACATGTAACACAACTGAAATGAACAACGGGGCCCTTTTGCCACTTCAAATTTTTTTTCAAATGATGGATTTGATAAAGCAACTGTGTTCGTTATGTCAGGTATGTTAGATGTACTAAATGTCTGAATTAAATAAGATAGCATGCGAGTAATGATGTATTTATATCTTTCTACTTACTCCTGCACATTTAATTTAAAAGAAAAACAACCAAAAAAGAACCCTTTTCTATCATTGTTAATATCTATCGAAGACAGATATGTGACATGCTGGTTTTTTTCAGAAATCTTCAATATTGCTTTATTGTCAAATACTTTAATCATATTGTCATCAATTATATTATAAAATGGATACTGAAATATAACTACTAAATTATTGTTTATCCAGTGGAATTTAAGTTACTTTCATATAGCGGATATGCTTTTTACGATTTCGTGTTTTAAAAAATGCTGAAAATTTAACGTACCTGACAAAAAACGCTAAACTATAGAACATTACATGTTATTGCTATTCTTAAAACAAAATTGAAGTTAATAATTCTTCCCTTGATATATAATCCTTCTTAACCAATGAAAAGTCGTAACTACAGCTCTTAAAAAGCCGCAATTTCGACAATTTGGTCGCCCAAAGATGATTAAAAAGCACTAAATGGCTTTCATATGAGAAATCACTCATATGTAATAAAAAAAGTCCCGTCAATCTTAGAGTTTTGATATAGCTAGATACAAATTCGTTTTTTAAGAATTTCATGCTCAAAAGCCTCAAAATCTTTAAGATTCCACATGAAAACGCCAAGCAAGTCTATTCACTCTCGAGAACAGAAAGCAGGGAATTCGATGTAATCGTCCACATTGTTAATCACAAAATCAAAAATTTTGTTTTCGGTTCATACATACATAAATAACGCCGTGTTGACTAAGATCCGTGTGTGCCTTGAACAACCGACAATAAAATGCATCTCTCTTACCCTTTTATAGAAATTAAAGATAAAGGGTAATTTAATGTCCAAGTGCGCAAAGGTCGTTTGTACTTTTAAACTAAAAAGGCACTAAAATTGCCACATTTTACACCGAGATTTCAAATTGAGTGTTTGTCTTTTTTACTTAGTTGCCGCCAGATCGAGATTATTTGCCGATACTATTAACGCAATAGGCAATTAAAAAAGTAATAATGCAGTATTTTGTAAAACCTATTTCTATTTGAAGGTAGTAAAGCCATATTTAGAAAATGATTCTCCTTGAAATCATTACGACGTCGAGTATTTAACGGATTACTTCCTTACCATCAGAAAAACCAGTAGTAATTTTGTCATTATACTGTTCATTAATTTCGTCATTATACTGTTCACTAAAAGAGTATCAGAACCATGTAGTAGAGAACCGATTTAAGTAATATGAATTTGAAGTCAAAAGTGCTAAAACGTTCGCTGAAATCCAATCATAGCACCGTCTTCCGAAAAATCCCGACATCAGGTTTTGCTTTACTCAAACTTTCGATTGGAGCTTTGTACTTTCTTGTTCTCTCTCTTCCTCATAGTAGAAAAAAATTGTCCTTCAATATCTTCCGCTCTCGGTAAGCTTTCTAGTATTCGGGTTAGGTTTACGCATGATTAAGGCCATGAAAAGATATGTCAGGGACGTTAGATATCTTGTCAGGGACGTTAAACCAATTTTGAACGCAAATTCTCAGTTTCTTTCCTTATTAAATATACCGTAAATATGTCTAACCTGTTCACAAAACATCTTTCATTTGATTCCAATTTAAATGAAATAAAAGGGTAAATACCTGTAAAACTCTTTCTTTTTTTGTCAACTCTATAAATCTGCTTAACTTTGCATTTTACATGACACGCTACTTCAAAATAAACGGATTTATTGATTTTATCAAATGCCCATGCTTCGCACGTAATACATGATGTAACCTGACTAAGTTATACGCGCTAACTACAACTTGGGAAAGGAAAGTTCGTTTCGGTTAACGTTACTGACATTTAACGTACCTGATGTTTCTTAACTTGCCCTTATTTAATTTTCGAATATGCGGACCAGTCCTGCTAAATGTATATCCCTGTAATACTAGACTTTGGTACTTTCACTTGTTACAATGTCTTATATACGTTAGTAGTATATTATATAAACATTGGTAAGTGAAAGATTTAACGTCCCTGACATTTTTAAATGTAACACTCCAATAAAAAAAAGACCTTTCGGTTTATTTTTCGTTTACCGCTTATCGTAATTAGTCAAAGTTGTCTACTCTTTGATAAGACCTTGTAAGGGAGTGATTATGTCAATATTGTTTTTTCTGTTTTATTTTGACTGCGAACTTTTTTCACAAAAAACAGTTAATGTACCTGACTGGTTTCACGCGACAATGATTTTCATGTAAAATTTCTTTCTTGCCGTAACGCAGTGAAACAAAATGTATTTTCCCTATTTAAAATACTATCACACGCCTGAAATACGGATAAATATTTGAATGTTTACTGCAAGCTTTGCAAATATGTGAGTTAACAAATAGCAACCCTCTTTTGCGACAACCGTTTTTGGGGTAAATTTGGTCCTTTCACTTAAATTATCTCTCGTTTGTGGATCTTTCTGCGGCAAAAAGTATGTGTCCGAGGTATAGTAGATGCAGTAGGCTAAACATGCAAGATAATGGGGTCCAAATCCCGCTGAGATATACCCTTGCGACACTAAATTTTCGGTTTTGTCTTTCTTATTGACATTGAGTGTGAGGTGATAACATTGACCAAGTTTCAAGAAGATCCAGCCAGAAGTTTAGGAGGAGTTGCGTTGACAAGAAAAGTGGACGGACGCACGGACGGCCAGACGGAGAAGATGACGCCAATATACGTCTGCCTCCGGCGGGGTATAAAAACGACTTACATTTTCTTGTCCCCAGTCTACTTAAATTTACGCATTCGGTATCGTGGTACTTTGATTCTCATGTACAATTTCCCATTTTTAAAATCAAATTTGAACTTTTTATTGCAAAGCCTATGTACCTTTAAACTTCTCTAATATATTTTCAGCATAGATTTTGCACGGATTTAAAGAGAAAAATTGAGATCAAGGGTAGGACAGTCCTTGATGAAATATTTTTTCACTCACACCTGTCCTACCAAAGTTCGTGATGTCAAGACTTTGAGATGGTCCGATTGCATTCTTGAGCGATGCAGCAATGACAGGACCGACATGGTGAATCAATGAACTAAAGAATTTTCAATGTATAAGCATGTCGAATCGCATTTCATTCAACTTATCATGTTACCAAGTTTTACAACTTTTTCTGAAACTTACGCTAACTGACGCCATCTTCAAGGCCGGTGTTTTCAATCGAGTTAATTGGCGAGTTTTGATTGGATACTATTTTTGGAATCAATTTCGATTGGGCAAGCAAATCGTAATTTGAATATGAAAACGGTGCTAGAGATCATTGATGGCCACCAAGTGCTCACCTGAAAATAACACGATTTAGATTTTGGTTACAAATATTAAGCATGAAACGGTTTACAAGAATAAAAATGTTCGGTCTTACTATTTACCCCGGGAAACCCCGGGAACTCGGAATTACCCCGGGAAACCTATATATATATATATAGACATAACTAGGTGTCTTGTATCAATAATATCTATCACTGATTTAAAAACACATTAAAAACACATTTTTATAATTCATAATAAAAATAAAATGTTCTACATGAAAGTAATACGAAATAGGTTATGTCAAGTTAAAAAACCCGTGACTTTCTCGTACCCCGGGAATCCCCATCAGTTTACCTGAAAGGCCACTAGGATGTTCTTCATCACAATATTAATAGAGACTTACCTTGTTTATAAGTTATTGAACGGAAATATATCTTTGGAAGTAGAAATCCTTGATTGTTAATAAGTATGAGCTGAAATACCCCTGGTCCCGAAATTGTTAACGTCTACATGTATCATGTTCCCGTGGTTTTTTCCTGAACTTGATCTCAGTGATCTTGATTGTGTACGGCGATACATCCTTGGACATTCTTTCGCCGCGCTTGCGTCAAGTGTTGGTAATTAGAATTTGTTTTTGATATCGTGGATAAAGGTTTTAACAGGATCACTCGAGTTTGTGTAATTCTTAATAAATTCCGGTGATAATGAATTCCAGTCCCGAATAGTATTTGGGATAAAACTTGCCGATTTATATGTCTCTGTTCTTGCATATAAGAGGTTGAAGTGTTCGGCATGTCTTGTTTTCGAGGTACGTTTTGGTCTATTTAGTTGGTTAGTTGGTATGGAAGCATTTTTGTAAAGCCCTTACAGAATAAAATGAGACGATTTCTCTTTCTTCTTGGTTTAAGACTGTCCAGTTTCACTGACGATGATAGAATGTTGGTCATAGATTCTGGATTGTAATCAAAGTTAGAAGTAATAAAACGAGCAGATGGTTTTTTGTACAGTTTCTATTTTTTCTTGTAGATAAATTTGGTGGGGATCCCATGCAGCACTCGCATATTCTAACACTGGTCTGATAAGTCATTTATAAGCTTGTAGTTTAACCTCAAGGGGACACTGGTTTAGGTTTCGTTTTAAGAGACCAAGTGTCTTGTAAGCTTTTTTGCATGTTTCTTCAATATGTTTACTTCAGCATAAGTTGTTTGTTATGTGTACTCCTAGGTATTTAATTGACTTTAAGGCTTGTAAGGGTGTGTTCTTTAGGGTGTAGGTGTGGTTGACTGTACTTTTTTTTCTGGTGAGGGTCATAATATTACCGTGACTTAGCTGGCTGGAAACGCATTCCCCATTGGTCGGCCCAATTACCAAGCATGTTGATATCTTTTTGTAGTTCATTACAGTCTGAATGTGAATTAATCTCTCTGTAGCATACACAGTCATCCGCGAAAAGTCAAATGTTTGATGTAATGTTACTGTCTATGTCGTTGATGTGGACTAGGAATAGTACTGGTCCTAGGACTATGCCTTGCGGTACACCAGACTGGACAGAAGATAGGTTTGATTTGGCACCATTTACAATCACTTGTTGTTTTCTGTTAACTAGGAAAGAGTCTATCCAATTCAGTATGTTCTTTCTTACTCCGTACTTATGTAATTTGGTCTTCAATAGTTCGTGAGGCACTGTATCAAAGGCTTTTTCAAAGTCCAAAATAAATACATCAACTTGTTTGTTACAGTCTATTGATTGTGCCCAGTCGTTGATCACTGTAGTAAGTTGTGTTTCACAGCTGTGATGTTTCCTTAACGCATGTTTTTTTTCGTTAAGTATTTTATGGTTTTCGAAGTGTTTCATAAGGTTTGAGCAGATCACATGTTCTAGAAGTTTGCAACAAATGCATGTCAGGGAAACTGGACGATAATTACATGGGAGTGATTAAACGTTCTTTTTGTATAGTTGGCATATATTTGCCAGTCTCCATTCCTCTGGGACTACCCCTGAGTCAATTGATTGTTGAAAAAGGTGGACAAGAGTGTCCTTTATACTTGGGTTCAGCTCCTTTAGTACTTTAGGGTGTAACATGTCTGGGCCCATAGCTTTGGTTACATTTAATCCATTTAGTAGGTTTTCTATTCCTTTCGATGTGATATTTATGTTGTTCATAGCTGGAAACTTGTTAGAACTGCATGAAATTGGGACAGCTGTATATTCTGTTTTTGTGAACACACTCGTAAATTGGCAATTAAGGGCTTCTGCTTTTTCATAGTCTGATTCAACTGTTGTACCATTTGTGTTTTTGAGTGGTGGTATACCACTTTTCTCTGACTTTTGGCTATTAATATATCTCCAAAATGGTTTTGAATCACTTTTGATGTCGCCTATGAGGTTGTTGACATAATTGTCGTGAGATTCCTTTGTTAGTTTTTTGATTGATTGTCTAATAATTTGCAATTTTCTTTTAAGTCTTTGGCTATTAGTTTTCTTATAATTTGCATGAACTTTATTTCTTAATTTCACCAGTTTTTTTTTTTTATCTTATTTGAAATCCAAGGAAGGGTTTTAGATCCTTTGGCCGTTTTGGTTGGAATGTTTCTTTTTATAGATTCCTGTATTGCTGTTTTTAATGAGGTTCCAATTTTCTTCAATATTTCTGTTGTTTTGGTGGCCATTGAAGTACTTTTCTCTACTAAACGTTTCTAGATCTTACCTCATGGCGTCATAATTTCCTTTGGAATAAAGTAGAAAGGTCTTCTTTGGATATTTTTTGTATGGTTTAAATGTTTTATACTCACATGTAATAACATCGTGATCACTCAATTTGTCGTGAGATTTGATATTTGTAAACTTGTCTGGTGTTGTTGTTATCAATAAGTCAAGTATGTTTTCATTTCTTGTTGGGAAATCTATTAGTTGATCAGCACTAAAATCATTCAATATTTCAATTAATATTTGGCCTTCACAGTCTGCTAGACTATTTCCATTCAGTTTGTTACACTTTGTTGACCAATTAATGTTCCTATAATTGAAGTCGCCTAGAATATGAATTATTGGATGTATATGCTTTTTTGTCTTTGATTTAATATTATTCATTTGTTCTCTAAGTAGGTTTATATGTTCCAAATGTGCACTTGGCTCACGGTACCAGCATCCTATATAATGATCTTTACCATTAATTGATAATTTAGTCCATGTTGATTTAGATTCGTTTTCAAGTTCAGTTGCTGGAGCAGAGTTTAGCTCAGATTTGATTAGTAACATTGTTCCTCCCCCATGGATGGTACGATCGTTCCTGTAGATGTCATAATTCAGCGCTTCAGGGATTGGTTCATTTGATTTAATTGTTGCGTCTATTTTTGTTTCCTGTATAGCAACAATATCTGTTTTTTCAATGTCAAGAAATGTTGGCATTTCTAATTGTTTACTCCTCATACCATTGACATTCATTGATACAAATTTCAAAGAACTACATTGGGGAGTTGTTTGGGTGGGTCTTTTTACTTGTTTGGTTTCATCTGTTAGTAACTCAAATTGGTTCCGAGTTTCGATGTCCGACACAAGGCTAGAGAATGAATTACCCCGGGTCCCATTATTTTGACAGACAAGCGGAGAAACGTTTCCCGGGGTAAGTATATCGATTCCAATTACCACGTGTACCACTAAGTAAAAGATTCTTTAGCAGGGAAAATTCCCGGGGTACTGTTCTAATCCTTATTACCACGGGTCCCACGAAGTTAACGTTCCGTAAGATTCCCGGGGTATGTTGTTTAATAGAATAACCCCGGGTCGCGCAATTGGGATTGCATTATTATTTTCTACATTCCGTCTATGTAAATGCATCCAGAGAAGATTCCCTGGGTATTGTTTTTAAGCGCATTCATTATTGTGTGAAATACCCCGGGTCCCAAGAGCCTTTACTGTTCGAAGATTCGGTATTAACATTCGTATTTTTTCTGTACATTGAGTAAATGCGACAGTTTGTTAAGGTCAATATCAGGTTAAATGAATTGAACTATACACAAATAAAAGTGTCCGTCTAAACATATTTAAGCACTTTTTTGACTAAGCCGTTGTTACGGCGTTTAGGTTACCAACCTACGAATTCCATTTTGTTTCACGTCCGAAATTTATCTAATGATCCGACAAATAACGATTTATATTAATTAGCGATTATCATTAAGATAATAATTTGTAATTCATATTCTGTCCTGCATATCAATATTGTCTGCGCTGTTTAAACGACGTTAAGGCTGTCCGCTCACCATTTGCTTTTTGTTTGTTGTCCAAAATTATTGATGTTATAAATAATGATTTAATATATGAAACGATCATCTTATAAATTATCATTCATATTCTTTCATGCGATCCGGATGCTAAAACGTTTGCGAATGTTAAGTATTCATGAAAAAAAAAAAAAAATCAGCGCCTGTATCGGTCGCCCTTAAGTTCAGTCCCTCTTTAACTATTCGTTTGCATCACGGATACAGCTTATTTGGGGATTTCAATGAAATTGCGATTTAATAATTACATGAAGCGGTATTACACCTGTACAAGTCATCAAATACTCGCTCATAAAATAAATCAAAACAACATTACAAACCATTTGGTCTTCGTTGAGAATGGTAACACGTTTGCGAATGTTATCTCGATTAATTTCATGAGCGAATATTTGATGACCGGTGATGTGATTATGTTAATTGGCGATCAATGTAAAAAAATTATTTACACTCAATTAATCGACTGATTGGTGAAGCTATTTGGTTCATTGACGATAGAAATATAGTAACTACAGAATTGCTTTGTAGTAACGAAGTTTTGCTCGACGCCGAATTAGTCTAGGTCATGCAGTCTGCGATCCTTCCTTTAGAGATTCGACTTCCACGGACAAATAAGTAATACCTCTGAGAAGATAAGTATCGTATTTGGGCTATATTTTGTATAGACCAAATACATTTCTCGTCAATATGTGACTATTTACCCCGGGACTATTATGGGACTCTTATGTCCCCTGTGTGTATAAAAAATGACTAGTTACCCCTGGATTTGCATACACATGCGAGAGAAATGCGATAACTAGTGTATTTATTCTCATTCATATTTAAGTTTTTTTAAAAAAAGAGAATTGAGGCTTTTTTACCAAAAAAAATGATTAATTGTACTTAATTCGGTGCTTATTCCCATAAATGCCGTAACTACATCCAAAATTGCATATGATCCGATTTAGGGCTAATCTAGGTCATATTGATAAACTCTCCCGGGGTAACTATGAACAGCAACCAATCGTCGGCAACATAGCTTCCCGGGGTAATTCTCTTACAAGCGCACAATACTCTGATTTTCGGAATTTTTGCACTGAAGAAAAAATTGAATAACTTAAGACTTTAATTTTAATTACACCTGTTACGATAAGATTTATTCAAAGTAGGCAAGACAAAGGAACAAACGGCAACGTAAGCAAAAGAAGCGTTTGGACCGACCATATAACAAGGAAATACAATTGGTGACATTTAAACCACGCATTCTCAATAAAGGGGTGCCATTTGAATTGAAAATCGAAAAAAAAAAATCAACTTTTTAAAAATAAGGAGAATTTGTGTTCAATAACTTGGAATATGGCTATATTTCATTTCCTCAAAATATTTTCAACATGATTGGAAAGACACTTGAGAAAATGCTATCTCAAGTAAACTAGCCAACAAAAGTGCATTTTATTCTATTGTTACCGTTGGTGTACCAATTTCATTGTAGTAGCAACGTTTGTAGAACTTCTTTTATGCGGACGCGTTTTGGTTTTTATGCATGACGAGAATATGGTTTCTTAAGTTAAAACTAAATAAATATAAAATAGATCGTCACACATAGGCTCCGTCATTTTGCTTAGGAAATTAAATTTATTTCTGATAATGGTTTACAATTGTAACAGAAAATTTTTCCGGACTTTAACATTCCAATAAATTTGAATATGAAGAAAAAAAAACTTGAAAAGTTGTATCTCGGTCTTCACGTTGTAAAACACAAAAGAAAGTCACGAGTCAATACACCAAAATTCATTTTTCTTCATCCAGCCACGATGCTATGAAATCAGGAAAGAAATGTACTAAAAATGATATACTAAAGGTAACTAACCTTACCGGTACTATCAAAAGTGTGAATAATGCCTTCTCTTGAGAATTGAAAGGATTCGAGTTTTTAATCTGAGAATACTGAAACTTTATTAAACTGCGTGATGAGAAAACATACGATTTTACAATTATCTTACAAAGCTTAACTAAAAGAAAAGAATAACAGAACAGTCTTTCAAATTGAAACAAACCATTAATACGAAACATGAACCGGTTTAGCAAATGCGTTTATAAAACTTATAGTTGATGTTTGCAGTCAGTGTTATTGCAAAACTGATACAAAACATCGCAGAAGAAAAGCCTAGAATCATAATATCTATACGTAAGGTTCGTTATATTAAAACTTATTTGCAGTTTGACATTCATTTTTTTTGTTTTTTACTTTTTAACCGCTGAACATTTCCTTAACTTGCTTATTGTGAATCTTACTCCCTAGGCGTTTTTATCACTGATGATAAAATTATCAAAGACCATGACGCTGAACAACAACTTGAACAGAAATACATACCGGGTAAGGTTCGTATTCTCTCTAATGCGTAATCATCCACTATTTATGTCTCTGTCGGTCTTTCTTTAGTTTTCCTCAACTTGACCCTTTAATAATTTTCACTTTAGACGGTTTTGCCATGCTAGTACATTCACTTGAAATATATTCATACATATACGATATATACATACGCACAATTTGAAACAAACCATATCCTAACCCTTTTCAGAATGTTGTTTGACTTCGAAATATCTGAAAGCAAGTATATAGAAGCAATGATCGTGTTTATTCATGAAGAATGACGTACACATAGACTGACAGATGCGCATACTAACCGTGAGTCGCATCTAAACGAGACTGAACAAGAGACAATTTATTGCAGGTTAAGAAAAATAAGGCGCGACAAAAACTATTCACTTTCACTGCAAGGTGCGTTACCGAAAGAAACGAACCTTACCCCAAACTTCTATGATTGTGTTATGAATAGAGATTGCCGAATAGTCTAGCATATATAGTTCAATTAGACGAGTCGACTTTTGGGCAAACCTGACTCCGTAGAAAATGAAATGAAATAATGTTAGGAGGTACCGGCGTCTGTTTTCAAAAAGAATGACAGAATATACGTGTCTGCTTCTGTTTTGAGAAATGACCGAATAAGATAATATATCATCTGAAATTTTCAATCCTAGATAATGAATACACTGATATATCGAATGTTCTTCCCATCAGAAAATGAAGTAAGGTTCTGTACTAAAGAGAACAAACCTTACAGCTATAATTTCGACTAATTTGAAGATTAAAATTTGTTTGGTACATCAAAAAACATCTTTTATCAAACTATTGTCAATTGATTGACATATATTAAATCATGAAATTAGTAAATTGTTAGTATTTTAAAAAAAATCTTACCACAAGTGTCCTGGCCCCTTTTTCTCTCGATAACTATGATTTTCTCCAAAGCGATAGGAAAAATACGCCGAATAAACGTCAGAATCATCTGATTACGTAAAAAGAATGATCAAATGACGTCATATAGCACCGTGGTTGGTAGAAAAGGACTGATTTTTTAGAAAAAATTGATATCCGATAACTAACCGTACAAAACGAACCATACAAAATGATTTTAACTATTTATTCCGTGACGACTGCAATGATATAATAGTTCTTTTTAAGTTTTATCTAAAGCCCGCGTAAGAGCGTGTAAGGCTTATAAATCGTTATGGTCATAGTGGTACCGAATTTCAGAATGATCGGTAACAAACCTTACATCCTTAAACCGGCCTGACAAATAAACATTAATCTATTTGATTTTTCCTATAAGCTTTCAGAATGTTAATTGGTTAATTTCACAATTCTGGGCGCAAAATAAAAATAAAAGTACCTTGACAGACTCTAAAGCACTCTGTTTCATTTTTATTCTGTATTTGCCTTGACATATGTTCAATTGAATGATTTCGGCCACAATTTATAGTCATATAAAAACGTAAATGGAACATTAAAACATATACTTTTTGGTTGGGTCTTACGATCGTGCAGAAATGCCGCGCTTGAAATAGAAACCTACTCCAATTCTTTAAAATAATTAAGTTCCGAAATATGATTCCATTTGGCGACATTTCCTCTATCATTACCCACAGTAATTAAAACCTTCAGGTTGTTTGTTATCATGAAAATCTTCGGCGACATCAAAATGTACAAATGGCTCATATGTCATAAAACGGACCAAAAGTTATAGGAAATAAAAGCTATTTAAATGGTTAAGGTGTTGACAGTAACTTGTTTACTTGTAAAAACGACTACTAAATAGCTATCTGCATGGTATTAGATAGGTTCATTAGACTGGCCCGTTCGATCGCTCGTTTGCATTTTATGAAATATAACCACTACTGTTAGCATAAAGTAAAGCGGGGTCGTTGTCTTATGTCAAGGTGATGTGTCCATCGTGCGCATTCGGAACAACACTCGGCCAATCTCACGATCAACCTCGGATGTACATAGACATACTATTTTTAAAAATTCCGGAAAAACCTTGGAAGAACTCGATGACGCTAGTTAAAATGGCGTTAGCCCTCGAAACTTTGAGTGAAAGCATTCTACGTCACCAACGCTACTCGTTTAAGTCACTGACATGAAACCATCGAATCCTCAATACAAATATCCTTAGATTCTTAAATAACGGCTGAAAAAATCTTAATTTTTGAGAATGATTCGTCATTAATAAAAATTCAGACTTTTCAGCTATTATTTACTGTTTAAAAGATATAAATCTACAGTGCTAGTTTTTCTCACCGGCACTGCTTGCGCCTAACAAAATGCACGATTTTGTTACATACCCATCCGCCTTACATACATCCGAGGTCTGTTGCAGTTTACGGAAATGGCCGAGTGATGTTCCGAATGCATCGTGCGTAGGGGAGACCGGGATTGGTAGATAAATTTTTATACGCCTCCCTTTTTATTCTCCTTTCAGTCAATAATTGAATTCAAAATTTCTTTTTCTCCGTTCTGAGGTAGAAATTTATCCTCTTTTTATGTAAAGCGAATTTGAGCCATAAAGATAAAATTTACAAAAATATTCAACTTATTTTGCAAGTACCTCCCGTGTATCAACTAGCCACATACACGGGGCTAGTTGATACACCACGCGGGGACAATGAACGACGCATAGCAATCACGTGCAAAACGGACGCGCTTCACGAAAATATGTCCTATAAATTTCACATTTTGTCTCATTTTTGTATTAAAGAAATAGAATAATCGTTTGTTTTTCGAGTAAGATCGCCGGATTAATATTTCATTTCATGAACAACAAAAGCTATATTTGCTCTGCCGCTCATTAAAATATAGCTTTTGTTGTTGTTCACTCAATGAAATATAAATCGAACTTATACCGAAACAAACGATTATCCTCTATATGTTCTATCGCCTGCAAAAAGCATCCTTACAACACTCGCCAAACGCTATCGTTTCGCTACAACCGTTTGTTGTGGTTTAGTTGGAGATCTCGTGTCGGGTTCAAAGGCGGCGATCCAGATTCGGAACACCACTCGGCCATTTCCGTAAACTTCAACAGATCTCGGATGTATATAAGGCGGATGGGTATGTAACAAAATTGTACATTTTGTAAGGCGGAAACAGTGTAAGAAAAACTAGCGCGGAAACAGCCAGTGCTATCTTTAGATTTATACGTTTAACAGTAAATAACGGCTGAAAAATCTTTATTTTTGAGAATGACGAATCATTCTCAAAAATTAAGCTTTTTCGGCCAACTTTAAACAATCCAAAGATATTTATATAAGGTTACGATGGATTCACGTCAGTGACTTAAACGAGTAGTGTTGGCGACGACGAATGTTTTCGATCAAAGTTTCGAGGGCTAAAGCCATTTTAACTGACGTCATCGAGTTTTTCCAAGGTTTTTCCGCATGTTTTAGAAATAGTCCGTCTATGTACATCCGATGTTAATCGTGAGATTGGCCGAGTGGTGTTCCGAATAAGGCCGGACCCCGGGATGATTTTTATACATTGTGCTCCAAGGTCCTCGACGGCGACACTCATCCTTTCCGACGACTAGTATGTTTCTGGAAGATTGTTCAAATCGCCGTCGAGCCACATTCAAGCAAACAAAGTCTACTGTTTTGTACATACTTAAAGAGGCGACCGTCACCCTGTCACCCTGTCAGGGTTCTGTGCTGTCTCGTCGTTCTGCTTATTTTCTGTGCGCTCTTACTGCATACTTGCGTTAATCATTGCAATGTCGATGACACGATGAAGACACACTGCTCTGGAACAGGGTTGGCAATCGACCGGTCGATTGGAGTATTGACCAGACCGGTGGTCAATACTGGTTTTAACCGGTCAATACTGGTCAATACCGGTCAATACTGGTCGATTGGTGGTCGATTGGTCATTTCATATAACCATCCCCTACTATTTTGCCGAAGTGATATCAACTATCTTTATAAAATATCGTGGCTGGCACCACAAATCTTCAGGCAAATATTCAATTATGTTAAACCGACGTTACAAAAATTGTATTTCGTAAATGAAAACATTGAATTTTTCTCAAACTAGCCTTGAAAGGTACCAAAAATCTATATTTTTGATAACCTGTATCAAGGTTTCAATTAAGCGCTTAATAATCATAAAATTGATCGGGGAAGTGAAAGCCTGTCTTCTTTTGAGTGTACGTGATAGTGACAACTGTACGGTATTAGTTACCAACACAACAAATGAAAAGTCTGTACGCATAGTTAGCCTCGCATATTACCTGTTGCATCATTACATGTATGTCTTATCACTAGCACAATTTTTAACTGATGTCGACCAAAGCCTAAATTCATAACTACTTGTACATGTTATTTCAATTTGAGCCCGCTAACAAAAGTTGAGTAGTATATGTAATATATGAAACAGCAAACATGGGTGCTAAAAAAAAGATGACAAAAATGTCCCAACTACGAAACAGCGGACGTTTGCAGCTATGACGTAAAGCTCGATCTGACAGCCAGATACAGCGGATCGATGTTAAAGAATGCTTGTCTAAATGCTCTCGGATGTGCACCTACCGGTCACGTGGGTTAAGGAACAAAAGGCCAACAAAACCCCACCCTCAATAATATTCAAGCTGAAGATATGAGTATTTGGTACTCCAAAGTCGAAACTTTCCTGCAACAAGATGTTTTTTTTATCTATGGGAATATCATATGTTTAACCCTTTCATGTCCAATCCCTTGTTTTTACGTCCCTAAGATTTTGTAAGTGAGAAAATATTGTGGAAAAGAGGAAATTGTTTGTGACAAACAATTTCTTCTTTTTCCACAAAATTTTCCACCCTACTGAATGGTTATTTTTCATATTAAATCCACTTTAAATTTTCGTCTGCAAAACCTTTGAATTTGGACAGGTCCAAAATTTTGTAAAACAGGAAAGGGTTAATGACTAACACAAATACTTGCTCGCTTTTGATTTGCTTTTTGTAAGTCATATTGAAAATTACGATAATAAGGATGATAATCAAAATAATAACCGTTATCAATTATATAAATAAACCACAAAACTTGAATAAAGTCCCACCTTTATTGTATTAGTATTCATTCACCTTAGACCGTTCAGAGGTCGAAATTTACAAGCAATTGTCGAAAACACAGGCACTTGGATTCAGGATTTGATAACAACCTTATATCGCTATAATAAATGATACACAAGGTAGTGCAGTCGCCATTGTCTAAGGGAACGGATGTTTTTGCAAGCAATTTGGTTCTCGATTCTCACGAGTAAACATGTCCTGTGGAAGCCAAAGATGCTTGTAAAAACATCCGTTCTCTTAAACATGACGGCTGCACTACCTTGTGTATTATTTATTATAGTGAGACGTAGTAATAAAATACTGAATGAAAGTGCCTCTGGTCGAAAATCGTTATCATCCAAACCGTAATTCTTGAAATGTTGAAATGTACCCATATTTGATCAAAAGAAATCTGACAGAATCGTGCACATTTACCGTAAATATACCGTAACAACCCGCAATCAGTCGTGAATGCACACACAGTACGTGCGTAAAATCTATGAGAGTCCGTCAACTTTTACGGAAAAAGAAAACCCGAATGAACACGTAAACTTGTATTATCACCTGAAGTACTCGACAACTAGACATTATGACAGAACTTCAGCGGAGTATATTCAAAATTTACTGAGTTTCTTCATTTGGGGCTTAAACTTCGTGACAGCAGCTTGAGTATACCTGGAGAAATGAGTTTTGGTCTACAATTGATGATTTTTGGATGTTCTCCGGACGGAGGATGGACAAGCTTTTTCCTCAGTTGGTTTTGGCTTAGTTACGAGGCCAGCATTTCCGAGGATAAAACACGTGTACACCTTTCCAGTTAGCGACTATATTCATATTTTCTGGGTCCGTTTATGTACAAGAAATTTAACCTAGTTTAAAAAAATATATTGGCGAAATGTTAAAGAAGTGTTACCATAATTTGTATGCATGCAGTGCAATTGCTCGTTTTTAAACTATTACAACGTTTCTGCCATCGTAACCGAAGCTATTTGTCTGATTTTCCAACTTTTTGCGGAAAAGAATGAACGATGTTCCGAATGACCATATTACGACGTCTTGCGCTTTCTCAACCGTATTTTTTTTTAAAATCTCCACTGGCCGAAGGCTGTGGATCCATAATACTGTAGTTAATTTCAAAGGATTTCTTGTCGAATAATATATTTTCAAAAAAAGGTTTTTTTTATCTTTTTTCTTTTGTCACGTTGATTACTTTTTGGGCTTTTCACGTTGGATCATAAACATAATGTTTTCAAGAATTAACAAAAACTGAGTCCTGAAAAAAGTAATACCAATCTTTATAGGTGTAAGTTGAATTTCCTGTAAATCAATCACAAATTTTGCAAATATATATATATATATATATTTCGTCAAACTTAAAAGTTGGCCTACTTTGCGAGAATATGTGAAAGGACTGTTTTTGCGGCCGCGGCTCTCAAAAACTGCTGTCGAAAACTTACTTTGACGGATTGCAATCATACGGCATCATAATGATGGTGGCTAGTTCATGTAAAAGAATGGTGTACTAGCCTTAAATAGGAAAGTTGTTTATTTACATCAATCTTATTACTTAAAGCGTTGATTTACGCTAAAATGTCTTTCATTATGCATACACATCAAACTTTTCCACTTCTTAGAGTTAAACAAGGATATAGTAGTGCGTTTTCTAAGAAAGTTTTGCTACAAAAAGACATTTAGCATGACAACAATCTATAGATTGTTCGAGATTCCAAAGTTGATATGGACCTTGAGTTATCAAAATCAAAGCAACAATGAAAGGATAAACGATAAGTATTTAAGAGACCACCAGTAAATTGAAATTTGTGGACGTTTCTTTTGCATTTCTGTAACAAGTCATTTAATCATTTTGCTTCAAAAAATGGCGAATATCGTATATAGTAATCGAGCTGGTTCTAACGTGATGCTTGCGAAACCGTGTAATGTAATCTATATATGTGACCCATCGCGCGAAAGGAAACCACCTGAGAACTCCGTAATATAAATCAAAGGGCTAAAAGCGACGAAGGCCTGATTTATGAAGAGGCAAGGCGACATTTGAAGGCACGCACTCCATTTTTTTTTAAATATGTTTTTCGAAAGTTTTTTAGGCGAGGGAAACCTATGGTTCCATTTACTTATAGGGATCGTAAGCCACATTCCGAGCTCACTTCAAAGGAAAATTGTCGAACGGTACGCTCACTATATAGCGCTTAGTCCGCTACAAACAACTAATTCCCAAGATATAGATTACTACGCCCGATACTGCTTTGCAGACAGGCACAACTCGCTTTTTTATGATTCTAGTTGAGTTGATCATTCAATTATCCATTCGATCATTCCGTCTAACAATCTTAGTAATTCTGTTTTTCTAGGGACACAAGCTCGTCGGCTCTTTCTTTGACATTGAATTGAATTTCATAAAGAAGTTGTATTTTACTGTGAGAACACTAAAAATTGATAGGGTCAATCTCTCCCTTTCCAACAATATGGTCCACCATATACTCATACCCAATATTTTTTAATTAAGTGTCGACCCTAATCAGGCTAAGCGGAAGATCGAAATTTTACGCACAACCAAGATGGTCCTTTTTCGCAAGACGGATCACATGTCTAACCCAGACAAAAAGGGCCTATTGGGTAATGCGTCCAGTGTCGACTCCTATCAGACAGCGGCGACTGAAAAGGTTAGTCATTTTTCGCGATTGATTTTCTATATGATAAAGCTAAAGAAAAGAAATCGACGACCCAGTGCCAAAAAGGTCGTAGGTGCCTGCACTAACAGTTGGTAACATCGTGAAATTGACATTAATCTCAATCAAAACTATTCTAAATCACTCACTCAGCGCTCCATACATTAACTCCAAAGACTCACTAAAACCATGCAAAACGCCCAACCCCATTAAAAAAATAGAATCAACAACGTAATTCAAAATAAATTTTGATAGAGTAAAATCGCGATTTCACTTACATAATTTTTATTCTTTAGAGTCTTATAGGTTCTTGAAGAAATAGGAGACAATCTAAAGAATTTGTATGCATATTTTATTAAAGGGGGGTAATCAATATAGCTAATTTTGTTCATTCTGAACAAAATTTGCGATATAGGGTTACCTCCCATTAAATTCACTCAAAACTCGATCACACACTCATTCAGATTCATTCCAAAATCATTCTAAATCGTTTATCTTGTCAATTTCACGTTGTTTTTAGCTGAACTGTACTGGAACTTCATTAAATTATTATCGGTAAAATATGTTCTCGCCATTACGACTGTCTGTCCCTGAAATGTTTTTTTTTTTTTTTTTTTTTTTTTTTGCGAAGTTTTCTCTATTTACGGTTTTGAAAACTGTTCACAATGTCTGCAAATTTGGCCTAGAGTGAAAAAAACCTGAACTTTGAAATACCCTCTTTCATATGTCGGTCATAAAAAGGGGATTTCATATCGTAGAGTTGACGTAATGACACCAGCAAAGGGCTGATCCATCTATTCTGGACCAAATTCAGTAATTATCTTTTTTTTTTTTCTCCGAATTAATCTAACAGATTTTTATCCCGAAAACGAAATTTGTTTCGAAAAAACGCCCGAGGTCGTATTATTATATTAAGATAAGTGTAAGACATACAATAGGGTGTTTCGTACTAAATGTTAATGCCTTCTGCGTTGCTTATTGCGTGTACAGTAACAGAAAATATTGAATTTTTTCTCGAAAATTCGTTCAGTGACCTATGCTGAGATTGAGATATCTTGCTGCCAAACCATTCCGCTGAAAAATACTCAAATAAAAAAAACCATGTGTCTTCGGGTTAAAATTCGATTCCGCGAAGATATCGCAGTCAAAGGATATTTCAACGTCGCGCCAAATGTTCTCAAAAGATAATAAAAAGTAAAGCGATTTCTTGTTTTCCTAAAATCACATTCAATTTGCAAATACTTCTGAAGTCTATATTTCACAATAATCATCAATTTTGGATATTTTTGAATACCTTATTGCACGAAGATTGGTCCAAAACAAGCATAAATAATGATGGTCTTTGTACGACAATTGAGCAACAACTTCATACAATCAATTTTAAATTTTGAGGAAGTTTTATTTCTTTAAAAAAAAAATGAAAAAAGGAACGCCAAATATTAGAAAAATCGAGATACAGATAGCGTTTCAGGCCTGTTTTCTATTTGAATGTGCACTAGCTCGGGCGTTCTTTGACTTTCAAAAGGAAACTGTTTTATTCTTAAAAATCTGCCGATTCATTCACAAAATTTATGCAAATATTGATTTTGGCGGGTCGAAAGGGGGTTGGCTGCTTGATGACGTCACGACGAAAAATGAACGAGGTTCAAACCCTTATTATTCTGTGTTAGCTAATGACCGCGCTTCAAAGATAAAATTTCAGCAATTATTGTGAGATTTTAAGAAAGTCGAACACTGGTCGAACACGAAATTGGTTATTAAATATGTAAATATCTTCGTTAAACTTGATTATATGTACCTATTTTGTTGGTTCGACTAAAGCCGTTGGATTTCCTTTAATCGTAGCTATGATGAAAACAATCTTTTTCCTGGAACGAGGAACTGCAGCATTAAGTTTTCAAACAAGGTTACATGTAATTTGTAATAAATATCTACAATCTTTTTGGCTTAAAACATAAGTTTACAGGTATTGGCCTACCAAAATAAGAAATAATTGTCCTACTATCATTTAGAATTAATGAAACCAATATCGGTAGTCTCCTTGAATATATCTTTTCTAGCCATTATTTACATGTTTTCAAAGTCGAACTCAATCATGAGGATCAAGATAATCGTTTTCCCGTTGAATCCGCTCAAGTAATGTTCATTATTTACTTTCTTTTAAGACAGGTCACGATTTAATAATGAAAAATGTTGAAATTTTATGTGCAGCAATGAAAAACGTTCATTGATTCTTAAAGGGCCTTGCTGCATATACGAGTAATGTCATTTCTCAAAAGCGGCAGGGTTGGTTGTGTTTCAACCCAAAAATCTTTGCTTTGATGACGTCAGCATAGGTATCATTGACTTATTCACAAAACACCCACGGATTTAGGCCGATAAAGAATAACCTTGACACTTTTTTGCACATTCAAACAGTGCCCACGACCTTTTAAATTACAAGGTAAAAGTACAAAAAGCAGTTTCAATCATTGTTTTTTGACACTCGGTTAAGGTCAAGAGCTAATACCTAGAAATAGGTGACTCCTTAATTTCATATTCTTTTTTTGATTGACACTGACATATCTGTTAAATGATTTAACGTTTTCCAAACTGCATTTTAACGGGAAAAGCAGGTCAAGTTTACCAATTATAAAGTTGATAATTTTGGTCTTTTGTTTGCGTCTTAACCTAATTATTCACCGACTTTAAATGGCCATGGAGCGGCTTTCAATATGAATAAGTTACCACGCCACACCACCATCGGATCCCCCGGGACCTCCATATTTTTTACGCTTAATATTTTAAGCGTAGAAAATATGGAGGTCCCGGAGGATCCGAGACTGAATCCTCACCGGAAGTCTTGGCTCAATGGTTAGGGCGTCCGTCTTGTAAAATAATAGTTAAGTATATTGTATTTCTTTGCCGCGAAAGTTCGATCCCAGCCTGTGAAAAAAAAAGAGCTCAGCCTAATCAGACTGCCCCGATTTTCACAGATAATTTCAAACAATTATTGAAAGATTTAAAGAAAGACGAAATTTCGACTGTGTTATGTGTCCAAAGTTACCTTAATAGCACGCTTCTTGACCTTGGTGTAGGCTCATTTCATTTCCAATAGCTGTTCCCGTTTATTTTGATGGTTACAATGTCGAAAGTCTAGAATATTGACAGTTTGTCAAACGTTGACAATTGTATTATTACATAATTCACGTAAACATTTAAAACGAGAAGAGTTGATAAGTTGGTCCTCAGTTTTTACAAAAACTTGTTAAAATGCAGGTCGTTTTGGTGTTTTGTTTGATTTTTGGTCTGGCGTTTGCCAGATTTAATACAGTCATGTTCCGGCGCGGTCTATCTACAGATGAAAGCAAAGGCTGTGCTGAACTAGGTTTTTTGGACGCAGTAAAGGCTTTAAGTAATATACAGTGCTGTGCTCTATGTAGACAGATCTCAGGCTGCCAGAGCGTGGTTTACGACGCGAACAAAATGGAGTGCAGTATTTGCTCTGGGGCTCACGGCTTCGCCGAAGTAACAGAAATAAACACCACTTCGATTAGCTATTACTTCTTAGGTACGTGGTCAATTTTACATATTTTTGTCAAGCTTACTTGCAAAAATATTGGATCGCATCTGAACCTTAATATAAACGAAAAGGGAATTAATTGTATAATTATTGATTTTTTTCATCACATCAATAGAAATTCAGATTTTGCTGGCAAACTTAATAGAATAGTCTACTTTCTTTACCGGAACCAAGATTTGTTTGATAATTAATAATGATAACAGCTGAAGGAACAGGGATCGACGCTAGCTTTTTTGAGCAAGGAGTCCGCTGGACTCCCAACTTCTGAAGTATAATGAGTCTAAGCTTATAGTTGGAAGTACGAATTTTTATAATAGGACAAATTGTGGAAAAGAAGAAATTGCTTTTGATAAGAAATCTCTTCTTTTGCACAATGATCTCCCCAGAGTTTTTTTTCCAAAATACATGTACAACTAGATACAATCAATTGTTATTTTCTACGAGGTTTAACTCTTTGCTGTTTAATTCCTGCTTTTAACGTGCCTGTGATTTTATGATTGAGAAAACATTGTGAAAAAGAAGAAATTGCTTCTGACAAGCAATTTCTTCTTTTTCCACACTATTTTCTACCCTAATGAATGGTTATTTTTCAAATTAAACCCACTTTAAATTTTCGTCTGCAAAACCTTTGAATTTGGACAGGTCCAAAATTTTGCAAAACAGGAAAGTGTTAAAGCGAACAGATCTACAGTCTGACAATGGTTGTCCTTGAACAGAAAAAGGCAATGTGTATTTTATTTGTTAGAATATTCTCATTATGATCCTGGGAGGCCACTGGACTCCTTAATTGAGAAATAAGTCCCAACTGGTAAACAAGGAGTCTCCGACTCCTGGACTCCCCTTAGTGACGAACCCTGGTGGAAAGGATGTGATGGTAGTGATTTTACCAGAGGTTTGGTTCCATTATTAATAACTAAAGCCACCGCGATTTGACCAAAAATATTTGTTAATAGTTAAATAATCAAAACACAAATTATGTGAAGCGATCGGCCTTTTTAATTAAGAGATTTTGACCGACCTGTATCTTTAGGCTACACGTGTTCTTTTTTAATCCCTCCCCCCCCCCCTCCCCCATTTAAAGTCAGTCTATGGAGGGGGGCAATCTCAACGTCGTAGGTACAGTTTGTTCGAGCTGTAGTTACGTTGATTTAGTCAGCCATCCACGATAATAATTGAAACAAAAGGGCAGAAAATGTCGGAGTTCAAAAGTCAACTCAGTATTATTTTGCGTTTTGATTGGTCAATCGATTTTCTGATTGACGACAGCGGTCTGATATTCACACCTTAAAATATTATCTCTCCTAAGTATGTTCCGCCACCTTTGGACTCACACCTCTAAAAAGGGCGAAATCACACTTGTTACATTAAACATCTTAATACAAAAAAAGAAAAGGAAATCAGACATTACAAGCAATCATTAGTAAGCAAGTAACAGCTGATTAGTAAATACATATAAACATAGCAATATGTTAAGCGAGAGGAGATGCAGTAGAATCCCCAATGATATCAAGTCTTATGAGATTTTTTATCCACTGCTAACCAGTTACAGCTAGTTAGACCGAGGCAGTGACTTTAAGGTAGTGGAACCGAAGTAGATCCGCAACATTACGGCTTTCGTGAACTTTTACGATGTTGACCGAGGTTTCCTAATGAAATCATTAGGAAACCTCGGTAAACACTGTTAAAGTTTATTACTTCCGAAATGTTGCGGGACTATTACGGGGGTACTACCTTAAGGTGTCTTGCCCAAGGACACAACCCGCCGCTGGTAGGTTTCGAACCCCGATCCTTTGCGACGCTCTGAACTATCGAGTCAACCTCAACTGAGGTAGAAATACAGGATATTGAATGAGTGGTCATGGAATACCGAATTTATTAAACGAGTCATCTATAAACAGATAAAAATGAAGCTATGCCGAGTTTTTTTCAGTTTGAGATGACGAGTTTAAGAAATTCGTTATTTTATGAGCACGAATTTTATATTCTTTTTATAATATGACCCGAATTTTTGCAAAAAAAAAAAAAAAAAAAAATCGTCAAAATTCTTGAAATTCAACGTTTCAATTTTCCGCGAAACTTATAACGCCGTTTAAAACTGATGTCTCTTTTATATAGATCTACATTATGACGTCATTCGCGGTTTAAATATAGCGTTGTTTTTCTGTCTGAAATCTTTTGCATAGTTATTCCACTAGTGTAATAATACCCGTGTAATATCAAAAATATTCAACGGTGTTATTTCACTCCCGCATTGTAGGTCATATCATAAATGAACCTGTGCATGACATTTCCAACAATTTTAAATGTGCTCAAAGCAAAGACTTTGACCAGTCTTGCATCTGCACAGTCTGACCAGTGTCTTCACTAGGCGATTAGTATATACACCGTGTATCAACGTACACCGGATATAGCGATTAGTGAGTCGAGGGAAATGTCACGGGGTGTTGTACAAGATGAGCTTTTTTATCTCTTTTTTTTGTTAAATCACGTAAAACTTTCCTGTAAGCATACAAGACAGGCGTTACTGATATAATCATGTAGCTATCAACCCGTATCAAATGATTCGTTAGCATCCATAAGCTGCTAAAATTAAAAAAAATTACCCCCCTAATCACCGATGATTTCCGTTTGTCCATCGCGAAAATACTGTTTTGACTAAATTTTTAGAGTTTCTCATACTAAAACCCATGATAAATTGCCTAAAATAACACAGAAAATCACTAGAAACACTCCTGCCTTTTGTATGAAGTGAATATACCGATAAATTCATATGTACGGCCTATAGGGAGATGGTGTACGTCGTATAATAATGTTAATAGTGTACGGCCTATAGCAAGAAAAAATATTTCTTAAATGGATTGTCTAGCGCTAAATTAAAACGTGTTTGATGGATAAAGTTATCTTTTTGTCTTTTGTACATTCGATGGAGCCCTTTTCCCTTACCAATGCAGTTGTCATGACTAATTTAATCTTTACCACAAATGAATACCTGTTTCAGTATAATGTTATAGTCAAACCTTGGTAATTTCGTGCTTTTAAACAGGCTTTAGACAAGTATGATATGTATAAATTGGGATCAGCGAGATCCTCGTTGTCATTTTCTCTGTCTCGACTTAAAGAGCAAAGAAACTCAGCATTACTGGCATCTCTTTCATCCTTTCCAAATTTTGGATATCAAGATCAGACGAGTCGTAATGTTACTGCTCTTTTATCCCTTACTCAGTTTGAAGATATGATTTTAATTTCAATTGTAAATAGTGACCATTCTTTCGGTGAGAATCATTTGTGTTTTATTTTGAATGCCACTATAGCTTTTATCAGTATAAACATGGCCAAGCTTCTTGGATATATCCAAAACATGGGCATTGTCCATTGGTTGTCGGTACCGTAGTTGTCGTCGTCGTATGATTAGATAACAAAATTGAAATACGATTTTTTAATCAATTTCATGGGTATATCCGAAGCATAGACATTGTCCAATTGTTGTCAGCATCGATGTTGTCGTTAGGTTCACCAGCCACCGCGGTAAGACTTTTGAAGAAAGCCCCATTCAAACATATATTAACAAATTTTTAACACGGGTTTTAACGCCGCATTTCGAGGGTTCAGCGCAAAACTGTATTAAGTGTCTATACAATATATAAACACTTAGTATAGTCTTGCGCTGAATCCTCGATTTATACATACCTTTTTGACCCCAATACAAAAAACTTTGAATATTTTGAAAAAGCATGATTAAAGGAACATATCCGTGAAGTTTGGTGAAATTCTGATCAGTAGTTTCAGAGGAATAGACCTTGTTACAATACTAGCTTTTGACCCCTATTTGATCCAGATGCAAAATATTTGAAATTTTTTAAAAAGTATGACCCAAAGATCAAATCTGTGAAATTTGGTCAAATTCTGACCAGTTGTTTCGTCTGAGAATTTTTATGCCCCCGCATCGATAGATCGGGGGCATATTGTTTTACTCATGCCCGTCCGTCTGTCTGTCCGTCCGTCTGTCCGTCAGTCTGTCCAAAATCTTAACCCGAAAACTTAACCTTGCCAATATCTTCAAGCCTATTCAAGATATAAAGCTATTATTTGGTATGATGATAGATCTTAATGATCCGCATCCGCTGGTACCAAAGTCAAGGTCATGTGACAAGGTCAAGGTCATCTGTCAAGGTCAAACTTTGAAAAAAATGCCGTTACGGGGGCATTCGTGTTTCACAAACACATCTTGTTTTTTTTTTCATATTTGACCTTTTGATCCCTTTTGTGACCTAGGGTCAATTTCTTTGAAATATTTCGAAAGAATATGTTGCAAGAATCATATCTGTGAAGTTTGGTTGAATTCTGACTAAAAGTTGAAGAGGAAAAGATTATCTTAAGATTTGCCATTTCGACCCTTTCTTGGGATCCTTGTTTTGACCCCATTTTGACCCCGATCAAAAACCTTGTAAGTTTTTTTTTAAAAAAATCATGACTCAAGAAACATATCTTTGAAGTTTGGTCAAATTCTGATAAGTAGTTTCTGAGATGCAGATTTTGTTTTTAAGATTTAGGCTTTTTACCCCATTTTGACCCTGATTAAAAGTCTTTGAAGTATTTTGAAAAAGTATGACTTAAGGATCATAATCAGTGAAATTTGGTCAAATTCTGATTAGTAATTTCAGAGAAGATTTTTTTTGTCATTCTTTACGGTCAGACGAACGGACGGACGGCGAACATTCATCGGACACAATAGCTCACCTTGAGCGCTTTGCGCACAGGTGAGCTAATAACATACAAGAAATTTTATCATACATCGCGAAAACGACCGACCATGAACTTTTCAAAGCATTAAATATGTACGCTATTTAAGAGAGTTATAGGTTGATTAACACATTTTATCATTAGATCTTAACGCGATTTTAATTGAAGCCGCCGTCATAGCGCAGCTGGTAGCGCGTCGGACTGTCAATCTAGAGGTCCCAGGTTCGATTCCCGACGGCGGCATTCATTCTTTCCGACTATTTGTCTCTCACCAATTAGGTGCTCCAGCCGCCGCGATATAACTGCAATAATGTTGAAAGCGGCGTTAAACCCCATTCAGTCAGTCAGTCGATTTTAATTACGTTAGAATCCATACCCCCCCCCCCCCCTACACACACACAACAACAAATTATTACATGAATTATACCCCTATAAATTATACGTATTCTTACCCTGTAAATTTTCTTAACATGCGCATATATTGTTATGTTAATGGTCTTTTACAATTTAAATGCTCTGGGTGTTTGAGACGCACTGCAAAGTCTCTATCGATCGCCTTTGCTTTTTAGCCAATGAAACTTAACTATTCAAAAAGTATATCCATCCTACTTTCTGCTCAACCAAGTGAAGTCTAGAGTAATTGGGTCATAGGGGGCAATGACTATGAAATCCAGACAGTCATATCGAGTCTGGTGAACTGTCTGCAACGAGGGTCTATTTTACCCTTAATTCGGCGATATATATTTCGAATGCGATGGTGATAATTTCGGCAAATCTTTATGCACAAAATAATCTTCACTCTGGTAAAGGTCAGTTCTACAAATTTAAACGTTGATGAAAAGGTTATCTAGGGCATTGTATTGGGTTTCGATTTAAGTTAAGGTTCATGTAAAGAGTTTGAGACCCAATATTTAGGGCACTTCATTAGTCAAGAAAAAGCACTATGTCCAGGTATATTATATATCAAAATGAAGCTATTTATGAGCACAAGCAGTTAGGCAACATAAGACCGCCAAAGCTATAGCGGTATAGCCAAAACATTGTGGAAAAGGGTCATTTTGTACAGAACAAGCAACTGCATGACGGTTGCATAAAATTGCCCAGTATTTGTACAAAATACAGTCTGAAGTACCATCCAGGTAGTGCTACAACCTAAGACATTAAACTCAGTCTCAAAAGGCTATTTTGAAACAATCAATTTCCATTTATTTTGTCAACAAACATGTCAAACCGGTTTGGTCTGTTTTCAAAATAGATGTAAGGTATGGTGCAACATCACGCCATTATATTGTGCAATATTTTCTGCGATTTATTTCAAATTATAGGTTTTTTAATTCAATGATCCACAATATTAATATATATGTATCATTCTGTGAAATAGAAATTGATATATTGCTAAACAACCTTACAGGTATATAAAAAATAAATGTCTATTTATGTTGTGATAACACACCATACCCTAAAAAGATCTACACGTTTACAAAATTAGAATGACATATATGACATATGTGTTTATAAAATAAGTCAAAATAAATTGCTTGCATAACTACGTTTTGGGGCTGAGTTTTATACCAATGGTTGTAGCACTACCTGGATGGTACTTTAGGCTAGACTTTGTTAAAATATGAGCCAATTTTATCCAACAGTCATGCAGTTGCTTGTTCTGTACAAAATGACCCTTTTCCACAATGTTTTGTCTATACCGCTATAGTAATAACAGTCTTATGCTTTTCAACTGCTTGTGCTCATAAATAGCTTCATTTTGATATATAATATTCCTGGACATACTGCTTTTTCTTGGCAAATGAATGCCCCTAAAATTGGGTCTCAAACACTTTACATGAACCTTAAGGTTCATGTAAAGTGTTTGAGACCCAATTTTAAGGGCATTCATTTGTCAAGAAAAAGCAGTATGTCCAGGAATATTATATATCAAAATGAAGCTATTTATGAGCACAAGCATTTGAAAAACATAAGACTGTTATAACTATAGCGGTATAGCCAAAACATTGTGGAAAAGGGTCAAGCAACTGCAACTGCATGACTGTTGGATAAAATTGGCTCATATTTGAACAAAGTCTAGCCTAAAGTACCATCCAGGTAGTGCTACAACAATTGGTATAAAACTCAGCCCCAAAACGTAGTTATGCAAGCAATTTATTTTGACTTATTTTATAAACACATATGTCATATATGTCATTCTAATTTTGTAAACGTGTAGATCTTTTTAGGGTATGGTGTGTTATCACAACATAAATAGACATTAATTGTTTATATACCTGTAAGGTTGTTTAGCAATATATCAATTTCTATTTCACAGAATGATAAATATGTAGTAATATTGTAGATCATTTAATTAAAAAAACTATAATTTGAAATAATTCGCAGATAATATTTCACAATATTATGGTGTGTTGTTGCACCATACCTTACATCTATTTTGAAAACAGACCAAACCGGTTTGACATGTATGTTGACAGAATAAATGGAAATTGATTGTTTCAAAAGAGCTTTTTGAGACTGAGTTTTATATCTAAGGTTGTAGCACTACCTGGATGGTACTTCAGACTGTACTTTGTTAAAATACGGGGCAATTTTATGCAACCGTCATGCAGTTGCTTGTTCTGTACAAAATGACCCTTTTCCACAATGTTTTGGCTATACCGCTATAGCTATGGCGGTCTTATGTTGCCTATCTGCTTGTGCTCACGAATAGCTTCATTTTGATATATAATATACCTGGACATATTTCTTTTTCTTGGCTAATGAAGTGCCCTAAATAGTGGGTCTCAAACACTTTACATGAACCTTAAGAATATTACAGCATCGGCTTGATTATTATCACATAGCCTATTGCTTAAACATGTTTCTACAAGGTACGGACGCATTTCACTTACTGGTGAATTGAGGATGTTAAACTTACGAAAATTGTTACATACGCTGAAAAGACGCCATGAATTTGTTTTGTACCCGGTGCATAGGCATTGCATACGCTCTTTACTTCGAGGGCCCACCTACTCAAATTTCGTCCGCTCAGAAAGTTTTGAGCGCTTTCTTAACCTTTGCTCTTCCGCCGTGTCCGTTTTGCACACCCCTTGTCCCTGTTTGGCAGTCAGACCAGCCCTGCGTTCAGTTACCAAAACGCCTGTTATTTTCGAAAATGATACCGCGCTTTGCACGCAAATGCTTGTGTTGGGCAAAATTTGCAAATTGTTTCTCGAACGTTTTCATTCAGAAGGCAGGGCGGACTTCGAGGCCTGAGATTCGTAATTAAAATTTTACTAGTATCTTTGTATCATGACTTGTGATTACGATAAATTTGTATACACTTACTGGCCAAACCCTGTCATATGTTTCCGATTAAAACGTTTGCAGAACGTTAAAGCAACGGTGCCATGCTAAATGGAAATCCCCATGTGGAGATCCGTTCTAAAACTAAGCTAACTTTTGTCACCAAGAACTTCTTACAGCAACAGCCTTCGACTGCAAGAGATTGTGTCTTGATTTTGTGTAGTAGGTTCACTATACTAATCTACCAAACGAAATTGGATTGAAAAACAATTGTATGTGGCTTCGGCTAATCTATCAATTTCAAAACGGTAAAGAGACCAATCCGATTTATATTTATTATTGAATACCCATACCTATCTGGGAACGTTTGCAAGATGTAGGTAAACGGTATTTCAACCAGTCATGCGTTTCGAATATCAAATCGTTCCCAAGCGCTTCCATTTTGAACCACAATTGAGACAGGCTTGAAATGGATTTTGATGATGTCTTTTCTAACGTATTCGTTGGTTCTTATTTTTCGGGGAAATATATGTCAATTCAATATTGTTATCGGTCATATTGATGTGCGTGAATAAACATGGTTCGAAAATACGCGTTAGAGGGGGTTTAGACTGTATGTTTTTTCATATCTGCTTTTTCATATATGTCAAAACATGCAGTGTAAACCCCCAGATAATGAGCGTTCTGTTAACAGATCTGCAAAACATACGAAATAGAACATGTTCTATTTCCGTCTGCTTTTCAATACCGAAATGACCATTGATACCTTTGATGACCTGCTGATAAGCTGATAAAATAAACAATTACTGGTCAGCTCTCTCAGAAAGCCTGTCAAATAGACATATTTTGTGAAATATAATTCCTTCAAGGACCAGGGAGAACATTTAACCTTTTACCATATAATAGATAAGTTCTTCCAGTGGTACTTAGTATATTGAAAAAATAATTATAATAATAAAACTGAAAAATAATATGCTTAAATACCAATTGCAATTTACTGACCTATCAGGATCAATGGCATTTTCGGCTTCTCTCAATCGAGAGGCAATTAATTGCTCAGCGACGCGATGAAAATGAGTTGGTTATATATTGTGAAGAGTAATTCGTTTTTATTGTTACTTTAAGTCTCGAATTAATTTAGAAATAAAATGTTTTGTGAATCAAATGTTTAGAAAAGAGATCAGATGATAAATTACAGAAACAGAAAATTCTGTGACTATTTTCCAGGTTTAAGACAACTTAAGCAGGAAAACAGGATTCAAATAAATCAATTGAGCTATATTTCAATGTCTTTATTATCATTTAAGTGATGAAGAGACTATTTGTTGATTTCATTGAGGTGTGAATCTAAAAACATAATCACACTGTATAAATGCGCAAAGCGGATTCATGTATGAGTGTGATTAGGAATTTTTTGTTTCATAACTCCATGAAATCAAGAAATATTCTCTTCATATCTTAAAAGTTAAAATCGCGAAGCAAAAATCGTTAAGATTAGTCAATTATGATATTTATATTGAATTTGACTACTTTTCGCGGAAGCTTACAAAAAAGCTGCATACTCTTAATTGCTTTCATTGCACAATAAAACCAATTTCAAGCCAATCAGAAGATATGGATATTGGTGGACACAAATAAAATAAAATTTTCAAATATACATTTGGTTTTGGTTAGCGATAAAATATTCCCTCATCATTCTAGTAATACAATACACTATTTGATCTTGAAAATGACTGACAGTCATGACCTAGGTCAACTGAAGCAGATATGTAAAAGCATACAGTGTAAACGCAAAAAGACAGATACGCTTTTACACATGTGCTTTTTCACATCTGCTTAAACATACAGTGTAAACGCTCTCTTAACTATTACCATGTGAATGTCATAAATCGTCTGAGGCCGCTCAAATGTTTTGGGTGGAATCGTGATTCTTTAACAACCTTGTTAAAAATCACATCTTTTTTCTCTCTATCTGTTAATATTTTGATGTAGAAAGGTATCTTGTAAAAATCAAAGACCCCATGGTTAAAACGCCGCGATTATTCAATGACATAGGACGATAGGGTAAACATTTAAATGATAGTATTCTGATATATTACAAGAAATCGACCTGCTATCCGATTCTGAAACAGATCGTAAAATTAGTCTGACATTAACCTGACGCTTAATCTGTAGAAATGCGAAATTTTAGCTTGTAAATTGAATTCAACGAAACAACTTGGTTTCACAGGAAGTTGCCTTCTACAACGGGACTAGCCGTTGTCTAAGAAAACCATGCTAAAAATATGTTTACAATCAATGTAATGAATAATTATGCTAAGAGGTTCATAAAGTTCTGTAAATGATTATCATCTATATTTTTTAATCAATATGATTAACTATTCCCCCGTTTTTCGCAAAAAACTAGAAAAGAATCCTAATCGAAAACGCCAAAATGTTACTACAGAGTCATGTAGGCGTTTTCATACATAATTTCTTATTTTGCGCTCGTTTAAGTAAGGATATTTTACCCTTCCCTTGAGCTATATTTGTACACTACTTTTTCTATCGTTCGTACACTGATTTGAAATTGTCTGCTATAGGCCGTACACCTGTAGATTTTTTCCTATCTAAATATTCCAAAAACAAAAAATAATCTCGCAGTAAAATTTAGTATGTAAAATCTTTGGACAACAAAGAAAGTATAGCAAAGTAAATCGTGGGCCAGTTACGTAAAATATGAGCATTTTCATTCGATTTCGCAGAAGGCCAAGAAAATTGTCAGTGATTAGACGGTTTATTTTCCTTTATTCTATGACAGAAACAAGTTATTTCATGTTTTCCAAAGAGACAAACATAACCGACTACCTCAGTGGTGTAAATTCGTTTTACAATAAGTAAAATCACAACAAACACAGAAATGATAAAAGAAATACTAACCATGGATCCCACCTCGTAGATATTTCCCTCGACTCACTATTCGCTATATCCGGTGTACGTTGATACACGATGATATAAATAAGGTCTCAGATTATCTGTATTCAATAAGGCAATCTTCTCATTACACTTTGTAACTATCAGGGCTTCTGAGAGTTTGTACCTCATGCAGTTGTCAAATTGTTGGAAATGTCACACACTGGCTCAAATAGTATTCTCTCTCTTTTTAGACAATGCTGAACAAAAAGAAAACGAAGCTAACAGAACTATGAGAAATCCAATACCGATTGACTGCAACCATGGGCCGTGGCTTTCCAAGATCATTGATGCAAACTGTAGACATTTCCAATGTAATTTTTACATGTTTGTTCCCAGTCCGATGAGGCTGAGTGATGCCGCTGTAAGTTTACATTTATAATTGCCTTATGCCAAAATCTTAGACTAGTCAAATTTACAAGAAAATGGACGAAAGACGGTGATGTGGTCACCTGTGACGTCCGGCTGACAGGCGGCGTCAACTTCTTTGTCCGGAGCACCTTAAGTCTGAAAGACTTGAAACTCTGTAGTTACATTCAACTCTTGTTTACGAAGTAGAGTGCACAAGAACGTATCTCTCCTTTTTTTATGTAGTTTTAAGCATTCTTTTATTATTAGTCTTCAATTTAAATCCCAGCCCTCTTTTCAATCTCTAGAGAGAAAGGACAGAATACAAGTTTCTACAAGTTTTACAAGTATTATTTAATTCACATAATACAAGGCCACTGGCCCAACATATACAGGTTCCTATAATAACTAACTATGTATGCATGAGACACACCAGGTGGGGGGCATTTTCACAGTTCTATAGCGTATCTTAACTGTTATAAATTTTGAATCACATAACCGCCACAATAGCGTGGTCCATACATAAGTGGTCAACCCAACAGAGGTCATGTATTTATATAAAACAGTTTTCTTATACAATGATATTAAAGCTGTTTGTACAGTCCGACCGACCAACATTGCAAGTGACGTCATGATTTGTTTATTATTTTATTGCTATGTGAAATATGTAAGGTTTAATAAATAGTGAAAACACTCCAATTGAAAAAGTGGGAAAATAGCTCAGGTAGTTAGCGTGTTCGGACATACGCCTCCCACTCGAACGAAAAGTGATATTTAGTATTGAGGTTCGAAACTCTGCCAGAATACACATTTATTTGTAATTATTTTTTGTTTGTGTCTTTTTAGTATATAGAAAATAATTAATTATTTTGAAATTGACTCGTTTATTCGTTACATGTGTAAGAAAACTTTTCATTTTATAATATTTTTTTCCTTTTCTCCACTGATATGTAAGTATTTCCTTATTTTTTTATTTTCAACTCGTACACATGTATTCACATTCATATCACAAAGATGGAAAGCGATTTTCTTTTTCAAAATCGTTTCGTGTAAAATTGCTAATGCTTAGAAATTGCATCAAAATTTGAAACATGAATTTATGAAAAAATAAAAAAAGTCCGTTCTTCTGTGCCGATACGAACCAATAAAGCACGTTACTGAGGCTAGGGTGCGTTACCGACTGCGCTAATTACTACTGTTGTTTTAATGTTGGTAGAATAACAATTCGATTTCAACCTTGCCTTTGAAAAGTAAACAAAAGTGACGTCACTTGCAATGTAGGGTGGTTGATTTGTAATTATATGTTTACTTGGACGCTTATTTCTGACAATTCAATGTTGACTTTTAACTTTACCTCACTGTCGTATTTCACTTTTCTATAGAATAGTTGTAATGTAAGTGGGGGAATTGAAGACGAGTGTGCAATTGCAATATCTCTTGAATTATTAAGCATAATCACGGCATGTTTAATTTTCTAATTTCAAAAGCACTGTGGATAAATTTAGCCAATGTACGTATTATTGTTGGAGAATTGTTTCTCATCACCCAATTAAAAAGTTTTCATTTATGCGAAAAGGTACTTCTAGCTTAAATAGAGTAACCCTAGCATTATTATAAGCAGGACACTCGAGCAAGAAATGAAATTCTGTTTCTATTACTGTGATACCAATACATTGGCAAAAATAACAATATCTGAACGTTCTATCCAATCCAATATGTCTACCCTTTTCTATCATTAAATCGTGTGTTGAAGTTCTGAATTTTGCCAAGGCCTGTTTAAAACAGAAATTAATATTTAAAGATAGATATTTTCCTGGTTCAAGCAGTGTTTTATAGGTGCGATAAGTTTCGGTTTTGGAGGTAGTATCTAGAGATTCATACCATTTTTGACAATATATATCGCATACTCTGTCCTTAAAATGTTTGATAAAAAGTGAACTATCACCAACGTCTTGGGCGATCCATGCGTAGCCAAAGCCAAATGAAATTAATAGTTTTTTAACTGACCCTGCCCAAGTGCTTCGTCCTACTTCATCAAGACGTCTAAGCATGTTATAGCATTGTCGAGGGCATCGATTTGCTTCCATATGTAATAATTTAATCCAGTATTTTATACATAGCCTGGCTCCCAGGCTGTCAGTTAGTTTTAAAATTAATAAGGTAGACCAATCATGTGTAACTATTTCATTTCAAATTACCTCCCATATTCTCAAAAACTGAAAGCCTGGTCAACTCTGTAGAGCTTACTCCCAGAAATTCCTGGAAGAATTTGACCCCTCGGTCAGGTCACAGTTTTAGAGGGGGTTTAGAGTGTATGTTTTTTCACATCTGCTTTTTCATATATGTCAAAACATGCAGTGTAAACCCCTAGATAATGAGCGTTCTGTTAACAGATCTGCAAAACATACGGAATAGAACATGTTCTATTTCCGTCTGCTTTTCAATACAGAAATGACCATTGATACCTCTGATGACCTGCTGATAAGCTGATAAAATAAACAATTATTGGTAAGCTCTCTCAGAAAGCCTGTCAAATAGACAAATTTTGTGAAATATAATTCCTTCAAGGACCAGGGAGCAAATTTTACCATATAATAGATAAGTTCTTCCAGTGGTACTTAGTATATTTAAAAATATCTATAATAATAAAACTGAAAAATAATATGTTTAAATACCCATTGCAATTTACTGACCTATCAGGCAATTGCAGACCATATTGACCATAGTCAGTCTATATGCCAGGAATATTGGTGGCCCAACTTAATTAAGGATTGTCATTCTACTGTACTTAATTGTCTGATCACCTATAAAATAAATCTCTACCTTTTAATTAGTTTGTTTATGCATACTCAATTTATATGATGTTAACAGATAAGTAAGAGAATGAAGCTAGATCAATGGCATTTCCGTCCCACTCTTTTCAATGCAACCTCCCAATTTTCAATAGGGTTCATCCAAAATATTATGATTTAGAATCATGGATATTGAACCAATATTGTAGCCTCTACAGTATTCACAAAGAAATTACCGTTCTCCGTATCTGGTGTTTTCACTTGGTACCTTACCACATTTGATATTCTATCCTTGTGACGGGACAAACAATCTGACCAAGTTTCATTAAGATTTGGGACAAAGTTGTGCCCCCGCCCCCCCTCCCTAGAGTGTTTACGAGGACATTTTCAAAAAGGCCCCTTTTATCGTGTTTTCAATAGAACCTTTCTCATTTTCGATATGTTTTTATCTTTGTGACCTTACCAATTCTCTGACGTAGTTTCATGAAGAATGGGCTAATATTAGAGCCTCTAGATTGCCAATAAAGAAATTTTCAACTAAGGCTGACAACAGACATTCAATAATTACAAAAACCACCTTTAGCAGAATGTGCTCAGATGAGCTGAAAATATCCCAGTTGCAACGGTGCAAATAATATTTTCTGGCTTTTCTGTTGGTGTTTTAAAAGTGAATTCCAAAGAATAATTTTGGCCAAGATTGATTATTTAAAACCTGATTGAGACTGCGCTATCCTACACTGGGAATAATCGGTATTTGCTGTCCTGCGACCGTTTAGACTATTTAATATATATATGTATAAGATGTACACCATTTGTTGATTTTTAACCAATGTGATGATAACATAAATATGCGCAATGAAGAGTTACAAACGCATAAATACGACAATCCTCAAAATCAAAATTTGGATATATATTGCACTCAAAGACATAAGATCTTGCATCAGATATTCATGAAGCATGAGGCTTGAAGCATCAAGAGTATATACTGTATAAAATGTTATGTATGCTGCATCTAATAGTGCTTTTAATTCTATACAAAAATATTGTTAGAGTAATGTTATTTCTATTGGTTATCATGCAAATGCATTGCTTTAAAGAACTATAAAAATTGTCAGAATAGACTTGATATCAATCAAAGATGTACATATCATATTTTTATTATAGTTTTAACCATTTTTGTAAATCTTTTGTCCTTTGATGACATTTCTATTTGGGGTATTTAAATTTAATTGATTCTCAGCAGAGAGTCATATTTTGTGCGTGATTCATCATTTTCGTGACAAATATATTTGATGGTTGCTTTTCTCGTTGTCGCTAATTTAACAAGCCTGATGTTACAACAATTCCAGAAATTGTAACTTTAATAATATTGTATTGGTAGTTTTTTAAGGATATTTCTCTGTCTAAAGTTTAATATGAACATATAAGTGAAACGTTTGAAACTTGGTTTCCTAATTTATACAAAAATTTGCGTAAAAGGGGAATGCTTTAAATGTCCTCTACTATTGAATTTGTATGTTTATAGAGATGACATTAATTTTGATAACTGCTCCTTAGTTTGAAATAATATGCTTCTCTCATTGCATAATAAATTTCACATAAATTTAGAAGTCTCGAGACCTTCATTCCAGGTGGGCGCTTCAGATTTATTTTCACCTGGTTAAGACGGTTTATTAAACTAGAAAGCCATGAATGGCTTGAGTCGCTCCACAGGCTTGAAATTCTTGTTATAGCAAATCATATAGCAAATCAAAGTTTTGTCTAGATTTTTAGATATTTTGAGTTAAATTCTGAGAAAATGATTTTCAAAGTTTACACTATACAACATTTAGAGAAATGACCTCCACCCATAAAATACATATTTTTCATCCGACGACAATAAATTTTGGTAGACTGATAAAGGGTCACTCAGGGATTTCCAGTGAAATTTGGTTGATATCCATCTGTTACATTCTGAGAAAATAATTTTGAAAGTTTCCACTATATAACTAATAGAGAAATCACCTCTGCCAATTAAATACATATTTTTCATCCGATATCAATAATTTTTTGCAGACTAATTAAGGGTCATCCAAGGATCATTCATGCAAAATTTAATTGGTATCATTCAAATAGAATCTGAGAAAACTCAATTTTTACTGTATTTGGAAATTAGTCACGCCTATTAAATCCATGTTTTTCATTGGATCCAAATTTCTTGAACAACTTTGAAAGAGGGTCACCCAAGGATTATTTCTGTGAAGTTTGGTTGAAATTCATCCAGTAGTTTCTGAGGAGAAGATGTTTTAAGAAAAAGTTTACGATTGGGCGCACGCACGGCCGGACAGACTGACGGACGGACGCACGACGGACACAACGCCATGACAATAGCCCTAGTGGCCTTCGGCCTTATTATTTTTATTGGAATCTAGATAACATTGAATTATAATTCAAATCAAAGTCCTGGTAAAATATTCTCAGTCATGGATTTAAGTGTCTAGAATGGTCCCTTCAGAGGACCGAGATAAAATCAGTTCTCCTAATCACCATGACGGTCAATATTGCATTCTTGGAGTGTTTAACAGCATGATAGCAATAAATCAATCCGGCCACTATAGATCACTAATCCTGATAATGTGTGTTCTTATCAGTGTTACAAATCAACTTTTATTCTACTGATTTTATATTTGCCAACACCAGAGCCTAAGCGACATTTCAAAAGAGTACACACAGCATAGGGCTTTGTTAAGAAAAATGATTTTGAATTGCCGTGTTTGTCTTGATCTCCTTTGAAATTGAATGGGGTGTTGGTATTACACTGTTACATATAATAATTAACTTTATTAAATCATATATTTTTACAAGTACATCGTAAGGAGTTTTAAATGCGGACTTGCCCATTATTATCAGAGTTTCAGATTTTGTCAATACAGCACCATTTAATTTACTACAAAAGCAACCTAAACATGCTCATACTGTTCATTACAAGTTTCTGCTGAACACAAATCATTTGCAGCTATTCTGTTGAACATGCAGTCTGATCTAAGCCTACTCTGCCTGCTTACTAGTTAATTTTCTAGTGAAAACACTTCTAAAATTTCCAAACAAAAATGGTAATTGTTTGAAACAGAACGTAAATTTAAAGTTAAATTTAGTTAACTTATGTTTAACTACATAAACTTTTTCATTTTTTTCTAAAATTAATAGATTTTTAGTAACAAATTGATTTAGAAAACAAAAACTGAATCATTTTTACATGTAATCTCGCTTTCATTTTGGGTTAAAATCTTTATTTTTATTTCTACATAAACTGAAAATTTCCTTTTCATCTCAAGATTTTTCAAGTTTGAAAGTTTAGTACACTACCCATATCTTTTGCAATTATGTGCCCATAAACAAACCCTGGGCTTGACGGAACTCGAATTATGGGCTTTCTTTTATAAAGTTACACATCAAACTTGGAATTTAAGCATTTAAGACTGAGATCATAATCTGGGGTAAGTCAAAACCTTACGGTATATTTCATTGGCTATTGAAAATATATAAATATCACATAGTCTTTTTTTGTCTCTTTGTCTATCTGCCAGTCTGTCCATCCGGGGTACAGACAAAACCCCACCAGGACAAAATCCCACCAGGACAAAACCTCACCAGGACAAAACCCCACCAGACAAAACCCCATCGGACAAAACCCCACCAGGACATAACCCCACCAGACAAAACCCTACCAGGACATCACCCCACCACTATGTTTTGCAAGTAGGACAAAAACCCACCACTTTTTCATATGAATGTATTTAGTGAAAACTATATGGAATAAATTATATGTTAATGAAAAAAATCATATAGTTGTTAATAAATTCATCAAAATTATTTGAATAGTATTATTTTTTCACATTTTGATTCCTGCTTTACTTTGTTGAAAAAGTGATCGTAAGAAGTCACGTCACAAACTTAATACTTAATTTCCTTTCAACTAAGCATATTGTTATACAGTTGGTTTAATATCTGTCTAAGATAAGTATTGCACGCAGACTGTAAATCTTAAGGTACCGAGATCCATCCACAATGGCGGCAATCATCAATTTCAACTATTTGCCTCCCACCAATTGGATGATAATTGTAAGCATGTGGGATAGTGAGGAATATCATGAATCCATTGTTAGGTGCTTTAGTCAATTCAATATGACTGAAAAAATGCATAAATTGATGTAAAATCTCATTAAAACAGAGAAACAAATCGGTTAAAGGACATGCTAATTTTCGTTTTATCTAAAACCTTTATTTATAAGGTGCATTATAATTGTCCTTTGCAATATATACTCTCTCAATACAAAAGAATTATGTGGAAAAGGAATAACAGAATTATATGAATAAATAGATATACTTTTAAATAACACTTACACTTTTAACTCTTACACTGTAATGTAAATTGGTGGGGTTTTGTCCTGGTGGGGTTTTGTCCTTATGGGTTTTTGTCCTGGTGGGGTTTTGTCTGGTGGGGTTTTGTCTCGGTAGGGCTTTGTCCTGATGGGGTTTTGTCCTACACTCTGTCCATCCACCTTGTAGTCTTTGTAAACACAGCCAAAAACTTAAACCAAAAACTTAAACCAAAGAACTTTAACCTTGCTTATATTTTTTGAATATTATATCTAGGGATATCATTCCTTTGTAAACACACTCACTACGTGAAAGGCTTTAACCAGAGATCAAGCTCCTTGACATTTTGACCTTGACCTTTTATTGACTTTGGAAAACTTTAACCAAAATATTAACCTTGCTTACATTTTCTAAATGTTTTACCTAGGGACATCATTCCTTCATATACACACTCACTAGGTGATAGGCTTTCACCAGACACCAAGCTCTTTGACATTTTGACCTTGACCTTTTATGGACTTAGAAAAACTTTAACAAAATAAATTTTAATCTTGCTTATATTTTCTTAATGCCTTTACCTAGGAACATCATAACCTCATACACACACTCACCAGGTGATAGGCTTTCACCCTTTAACCAGTAACCAAGGTCCTTGACAATTTGACATTGACCCTTTTTGTACTTATAAAAAAAATAACAAAAAAAACATTGCTTAAACTTTGGTCGTTGGTCAAGTGCTATTTGTGACAAGCACCCGTTTGGGCGAGCTATGTTGCCTTCATATTTTACATGGTGATTGCTTGGGACAAGACCTTTCAGAAGGCACCACCTTCAAGGTCAATTGTCAAGGTCAAGGTAATTTTATTAGGTCAAAACTAACTAAAACAAAACTAATTTTGCCATAACCTTTGATTGTCATAGAGCCTTGAAATCTCACACGTACATTGCTCATGACAAAACGTATGTATATGCATAACAAAGTCAAGGTCATTCATCAAGGTCAAGGTCATTTAGTGAAGTTGCACACATTGTTGTCATAAAAACATTAATGGTGGGTAAAACTTTTGATTGGTAAGACACTTACTGTCGAAAATTGGTTTGAAGCAGCAGTTTTAGACAAACAAAAGACTTACATTTAGGATTTCCTTTTTCATGTATCAAACCACTGTTCTGAAAAATTGGCAGTTGAGTGGGCATTTGTGTTTAACACTGAACACTTCTTGATAAGAATTTTCCTAATTCGGTGATATGATTATTGTTTTTAACTCCACTGGATTAGGTCCAGCGGAGATTATGCTGTGACAGGTCGTCAGTCGTAAGTCCATGTTCTCTGTGTGTTAGTGCGTGAACTTTTCACTTAAACATCTTCTCTGAAACTTCTGGGTAGCATGTCACCAAATTTCACAGGAATGATCCCTGAGACATGCCCTCTCAGATTCCTTCAAGGAATTTTGATCAGGTTGATAACTTGGGCCCTATGGGGGGTTGAGTCAACAAAAAGGAGCCCCAATTGTGAAATATAAAAAAAATCTTCTTCTCTGAAACTACCAGAATTCAACAAAACTTGACAGAAACGATCCTCTGGACATGCTCTTTCAGCTTCCTTCCCTAAATTTGGATCGACTTGATATTTTTGGCGCTATGGGCTACATGTCATCAAAATAGGGGACTGCAATGGTGAAATATAAAAGAAATCTTCTCTGGAACTATTGATCAGAATTCAACCAAACTCTTATATGGCCGATAGGTTAAGTTGTTACTTAAATCTAAAATAGGTCATAAAGATGGTCAATATCAGTAGTAAGATATGTTGTAGACAAGCAATTTCAAGTAAGTGATAAAAGATCAATTCTACATTCAAAATGATAGGAGATATTGGTTTCTCGAACCTCACTCATGCTGGATGTCCTTATCTTTTTCTTCCTTATATATCAGATAAGTTGCTTATACATTTAATCCATTTTTATATGAAATCTCCATGGAGCTGGGTAGTCAGTGAGCATTTGCAGTTGATCACAGATTTCTTGTTATATGTTGGACAGCACTATCAAGACAAAGGCTTTTCAAAGATTCGTTAGAGCGGTTTCAGGCTCTCATGGGCTTCTGGTTATTTTATAAAGGAATGAAACTTTTCATATTTTCACACCATTTGAATATACAATTAGGTTTTCAATAGTGTGATAAGGTTTTAGTTTCATATACATTCATGAATTCTAAAAAAAATCTCTTTGTCTTTTAAAAACAATCTGTAAAAATTATAAACCATAAAAAAATGGAGCTTACATTATAATCATTAGATTTTTAACATATCATATTATGTTTGCATTATTTATGTAACACATAATACATTAAAAACAATGCATTATCAAGGCAAACCTACCTAAATGACAATAAAATTGACAATGGACTTGAATTCCATTTCTAAAAAAATGGAAAATTGCTTATTTAAAAAACGAGAAAAAATCTATTATTTTTAAAAGAAATTAGATGCTTACATTGTACCTTTTCTTGTAACTATTTTCAGATAATTGAGGATTTTTAGGCACTGAAAGTAATAAAGTGGGAAAACTTTAAGGAAAAAAGATTTAACTCCATCTCTTACTGTTTTCTGTCATTGTTTGCAGAATCTTTTCAGTGTATACGCAAACTGAATTTACTCTTGAATATTGTTGAATTTAGATAAGTGTAGAACTGATCATTTTGTATAATATGGGTAAGACAGCTCATATTACCAAGTAACGTCTTTTCAATGATGTTCTGTTGAAAATGACATAAAACCTCACACAGAAAAATACTGTTTGTGATTGGTATATAAATCTACAACAACAAAAATTTCTAGAACTTTTCTTTTGTAAAAGTTAAAATAATTTAAAAAATTAAAAGATATTTATATATGATATCTAGAAATTGATTTGCAAAAGAATGCTTGAAAGGAAAGGAGTTAATACAGTTTTAGTAATAACGATATATGTGTGTGTTTATTGCCAGATTACCAATTCAATTTCTTAATGATATACATGTGTGTATATTGCCAAATAACCAATTCAATTCTATAAAACATGTAGTTTAACTGATAAAAGTTTCCAAGTTGATTTATTATAAGATTGCCAAGGTTGCTTGAGTAGCTCAAATTACACATTGGGCTTATCAGTAAACATACCATGAAGAAATAGCCGGTCTCCTAGGGATGATTTGAGGGTCAGTTTGTTTATCTAATAGACCATAGAAAATTCATTTACAGTTACTTTCTCCAGCAGATTTCTGACCTGGAGTCACTTAAATCCAAGACTGTTCTAGGTAGTCAGCAAATCGAGTATTTCCTTCCTAGAGCCCTGTCTAGAATTTTACATCAAGATGACCTTACAGATTAAATAATCCAATAGAAAATGGAAAATCAGACCAGAAAATGATAACAATCTTGTTATTGTAAGACATTCCATGTCCCTTTATTGACCCTTGAATAACCTGCTAACTGTAAACTTGTGTGTGGGGCTCTGCAGAGTTAACCAGTCCCACTGATTGGCCAGTCAGAGAATATAAGCTGATAAGAAAATTTTTTCTCTAGTTGAATTCGGCTTATTTTTTCACAATACTTCAGATCAGTGGGACGGGAACCAGTCTATTTTATACACTGTACCATATAGAACGTACAAAGTGGGAGACGACCGCATTCGCCGTAAATGAAGACATTAGAAGATTGTTGTGGTAGTGAACAGTATCGTTTGCAAAATTTAAAGTGAACCGATTCGACGGTTTTGTTGAATTCGTAACCCCAAATTTCTGATCCATAGCGTAAGATTGGTTTAATCATACTGTCAAAAAGTTTGAAAATTTCCGAAGGGCGATAATGTCCAAACTTTCTCTGTGTTTGGAAAATACAGGATGAAACTTTTAGGGCTTGTTTAGCGGCTATTTCATGGGTTTTTGACCATGACATTCGGAGTCATATAAATTCCCAAATATTTATAAAATGAGACAACTTCGATTCTTATGTCTTCGTAATACCAATTTTCATAATTTCTTAATGGGCCACCGTTACGGAAAACTATGATTTTTGGGTTTTTTTTAAATTTATTTTCATTTTAACTTCATTGCAGAAATTTGAGATGCAATTAATTTGACGCTGCAATTGAATTGCCGTGTCACTCATGCTTGCGATGTCATCAGCATACATTAGTGCGTAAAGGTCACAGATACTGTCATGTATAAAAGTGCCGTTTGGGAAGAAGGATTTCATATAATCAATAAGATCGTTTATGAAAAGACAAAATATAAGCGGACTTGTCAAACAGCCCTGACGAGTACCCACATTACAATCGAGATGATTTGTTAAGTTGTCGTCATTTTTAACGCACGCTTTAAGATTTTGATACAAGGATTGTAAAACTTTAAGAGACCTACCATCGATACTTTTCCTTTGCAATGTATTCCATAAAACGTTATGTTGGATGGAATCGAAGGCTTTAGAAAAGTCAATAAATATGATAGATAGATATGGAGGCGTGATCATTTATGTTAAAAATAATTTGTCTTACACTAGAAGATTAGACTTTGAATTGCCTGATCTTGAATGCATCTGGATAGAGATAAAATTAAGCAATAAAAAACATATCCTGTACGGAACATTTTATCGCCCCCCCCCCCCGAATTCAACAATTGCTTACACTTCTCTTATAGAAGACTCGATCGGACTGGCCTGTGACGCTTACATACCAAATATCATCATTACTGGTGACTTCAATTTCAATCAACTTAATTCCACACACTCTAACAAAATTCAAAACTTATGTAATCAATATAGCCTTACGCAATGCATTGATGGACCTACCCACTTCACAGAAAACTCTTCTTCAATTATAGATCTTCTCATAGTCTCAAACAGAAATTCATTGCTTGTGGCTGGTGTTGGTGATTCTTGTCTGGATAACAACAGAAGATATCACTGTCCTATCTATGGCGTTTTTAATTTTATCAAGCCGAAGATCAAGACCTTGAAACGAAAAATTTGGAAATATGACCAAGGGAATTACGATGAAATTAGGCATGAATTGTGTCAAATTAACTGGAATACAATACGCGGTGATAATGTCAATAATTATGTAGAGAAATTAACTAGCTTAATTAAAAACTTATTAGAAAAGCATATTCCTTCCAAAGAAGTTGTTATTAGACCTCGTGACCCTGTATGGATTAATACAACCATTAAACGAAAAATCCGCCAAAGAAAAAGGGCATATAAGAAAGCAAATTTAAGTAATAATCCCGCGCATTGGTCTAATTTTAGGAACTTAAGGAATGAAATTATAACAATGATACGACAAGCAAAAAAATCCAACTTTCATAATATATCAAATAGGTTAAACTCAGGTCAACTTAAATCTAGTAACTGGTGGAAAATGTTGAAATGTCTACTCAATCAAGAACAAAAATCTCTTATACCTCCTCTTTTTGACATTTCAAGAGACGAGCTTGTCATAGACGACCACGAAAAAGCAAATATTCTTAACAATTACTTTGCATCTTTAACTTACAAGGAAATCGGCTAATAAAATACCATCGACTAACGCTCCACATGGCGAAGCAAATCTTGGTTCTATTGTTATACAGTGTTTAGAGGTACTAGATGTTCTAAAATCTCTTCCTATTAATAAAGCTTCAGGGCCAGACGGCATTAGTAATCGTGTACTACGTGAATGTGCACATCAATTAACTAAGTCTCTCTGCGAATTATTCAACAAATCATTAGAATTAGGTATTGTCCCAACCACATGGAAAATATCCAAAGTCTGTCCAATATTCAAGGCAGGTGACCCGTCTTTACCCTCGAATTATAGACCGATATCACTGCTAAACACTTTGGAAAAAACTTTTGAAAGAACAGTATTTAAACACTTTGGATTCCTACCTACAGATTCAACCGTCAATCAATTATCAGTTTTATACAACACTATTTGTATGGCGTTAGATGACGGCCTTGAATTTCGAGTCCTTTTTTTTCGACATTAGTAAGGCTTTAGATAAAGTCTGGCATTATGGCCTAATATTCAAACTCGAGAGAGCTGGAGTAAATTCTAAACTACTTGAATGGTTTACAAACTATCTTTCTAACTGCAGACAAAGGGTAGTTTTGCCTGGTTCAAACTCAAATGTGTCTCCCATATATGCAGGGGTCCCGCAAGGTTTAATCTTAGACCCCTTATTATTTTTGATTTATATATATGATATAGTTGATAATATTAACTCTAGTATTAACCTTTTCGCCGACGATACAAGTCTCTCTGTCATAGTTGAGGACCCTGTCCAGGCTAGTTCACTTTTACAAACAGATATAAAAAAAAAAATCATCGGAAAACTGGGCTAATAAATGGCTTGTGAAATTCAATCCATCAAAGTCAGAATCTCTTATTGTGTCTAAAAAACGTTCAAACCAGCACACCCTGACCTACATATGCCAAACGAAGTTATACGCAATGTAGTTTCACATAAACATCTGGGGCTCTATATTTTCAAACAATCGATCTTGGGATCAACACGTAAAAATAACTGCGGAAAAAGTATGGAAAAGGGTAAACGCCATGCGAGCTTTAAAACTCAAACTCGATCGAAACACACTCCAAACCATATATTTTTTCATTTATAAGGCCTTTATTATTTTATTGCCCCAAGAAATTCGAGACTTGGAATCCTTAAGTGCATTTAAAAATTATCTTAATAGGGAAAAACCATTACCAAATAAACTTTATTTCGTCGGCGAAAGAAAGTTCCAAGTGATCCATACTAGAATACGAACTAGATGTAGTGCTTTGAATTTAGACTTATTTACTAGAAATTTAATAGACTCCCCACTTTGCCAATGTGGTGAAGTTGAGACTAGTCAACATTTTTTCTTAATTGTAACTTTTACACAGCGATAAGAGACAAATTACTTCGTTCCCTGGCAAATGTCTCAAATATTAGTCTGGATGTTCTATTATACGGTGATGATGGCCTTGCTTATCATGAAAATGTTAGTTTATTTCTAGAAGTACAGGCCTTTGTCAGGGATAGCAGAAGATTTTGACATAAGACTGCTTACGAAGGTTAAAATTTCATATCGTCCTTTTTTCAAGTTTCAGGTTGAACACTACTGTTGAATAAACAATATCCATTACCCCCGAAACATGATATCTTAATAGATTAAATAGCAATGTTGCGTTGATGATCGAGAACTATGTTAATTCGAGTTCCTACAACACGAATGCAGATCAAAGGTCGGGGTTTTCCCAAAAGACCTATTGCATTTTATACAGAAATAAAGTACAATGGAATTCCCCACGTGATGCGATTTAAACCAATCAGAATTCTTTATTTTATTAGATTGCAATTATGAACTCTTGAACGCAATTTCTGGTCATTTCCTTAACATTGATTGGTTGATTGAATGGGGTTTAACACCGCTTTTAACATTATATCAGTTATATCTCGGCGGCTGGAGTACCGAACAATGGATTGCTGACATTTCTCACACCAGAATTACGACTACATCCTTTCCTAGCCTCCAGCTGCTTTCATACACAGGTCTACGATTATCGACCAATTGGTGAGAGGCAAATCGTCGGAAAAAATGAGGGCCGCCTTCGGGGATCGAACCCAGGACCTCTATAATGATAGTCCGACGCGCTACCAACTGCGCTATGACGGCGGCTCATTTTCGAAACATATGTGTCCCGTCACGTATAAGGGACCATCTGGGAACTCCGAGTACAAAAAAATATTCGAAAAAAGAAATTTTGTCCAGCAAAGGTCAACCAGAAGACCAAATTCAAAAATTCTTCCACGGGAAAGTGTATGAATCATTCTAGACTCAGAAAAAAAAAGTGCGAAGAGTGTCGACCCTTGTCAGCCTGCGCAAGCCTGCTTTCAAATAATCCAAAACTTAACTCACCTATTTCGATTTTCTTTTTTTTTTTTCAGAAATACTGTCGTGTCATACAACAGAATAAGGTTTATATCCTAATCGTACTGACCCCAGAAGAAAACGAATTCGTCCGAAGGATGGTATTCGAAAATCACCCAGGTATTCAACACTAATATTCAATCCCAAAAATGATATATACCTAATGACTTGAGTGATTCTAAAATCAAGTCGGAGATACCTGTTATGGAATACGCGATATATTTCAATGTTTTTTCTCGTTCATCTGGGCAAAAAGGGATTAAGGGGATACAGTTTATAACATCGAGTAATTGACATGATGAAGAATTTTGGAATGAGTTAGGAATGAAATTGAATGAGGGTTTTGAGCGAGTTTTGAGGGTATCTAATGGGAGGTAATCCTCAGGATGAACAAAATTAGCGATATTGATTACCTCCCTTTAATAAAATATGCATACAAATTCTGAAGATTGTCTCCTATTTCTTCAAGAACCTATAAGACGCTAAAATTTAAATTATGTCAGTGAAATCGCGTTTTTTCTCTATCAAATTTAATTTTGAATTACGTTGTATGTCAGTCTATATTTTTAATGGGTTTGAGCGTTTTTGAATGGTTTGAGTGAGTGTTTGTATGAATGCATGGAGCGCTGAGTGATTTATTTAGAATGCTTTTGATTGAGATGTATGTCAATTTCACGATGTTACCAGCTGTGCAAGATATTTGTATAGAAAAGATTAATTAACGTCAGACAGGGTTATATGGAGTATAACATGCCAGTGTCTTAAAAATATCAATTTTAGTCGAGATTGGGAGAATTTATCAAGACGAGGCTTTGCCGAGTCATGATAATTTCTCGCAGCCGAGACAGGTTAACATTGGTATTTTAAGACACTCACATGTTATTATATTTACCATGCAACCCTTTTCGCACTTTAAAATTATAATAAACCCTTAAAAATCAAAGAATTTCAGGTGAAAGGTATGCATTTTTATAAAAAATAGACTGTCTGATATCATGTTGCTATCAGACAGTTGATATCAGGTTAATACATGCTTCATTGCATGATAAACTATTAACATAAACTTAAAGGCTATTGTGATTGTCCAACGTCCGTCATCAGATTGAGACGTCCTTCGTCCACAATTTCTTTGAATATCTTCTTAATCAATAAGGCAATCTTCATAGCACTTAATGTAGTGGATCCGTAATAGTTCCGCGACGTTTCGGGTGGGATGAAATTTAACAGGGTTAAACGGAGTTTCCGATTGATTTCATGAGGAAACCTCGGTCAAAATTGTGAAAGTTCACGAGATCCGAATATTGCTATTACGGGTCGACTACCGTAAGAGAATTGTTCTCTGGGTCAAGTACTACCAAAGTTGTTCAATGAATTGATACCCCCTTTCTTAACTGCCATTGCCAGAGCAACGAAAAGGGGGAGAATAAATCGTTTGCTCTGAAATCAGAGAGCAAGCAACTTTCATACTTGGTATTATGCTCACGCGATAAGCGCGATATTGTATATAAACACTGGATCAATCTATGGGCCAACTTATTTCTGACCCTGGGCGGGTACTGTTGCCCGCGATATCAGAGGATCTCTCAGAAAGCGGGATATAGTCCGTTTGACTTCTATATGGACCAACATTTCGCCGAAAATCTCAGAAATTAATTAATGAAACGCATATTTTTCTTGTCATATCATTTTTTACAGCTAATACCATGACGGATTTTGTTTTTCAGAATTTTTGAATGTAAATTAATGATTTTGTCCGTCCGTCTACATGTTAACTTTCAGCATTTCATACCTACTTGTTACTGTATTAAACGGAACAGCGAATTGTATAACCAAAAATAGTACTGATTTGCATAGGGGGCGAGTCAAAAGAGTAAGATTTTAAGTGAATTGTATTACTATAAAATCGAGTTTTTCAATATAATTAAGTTTGTCTAAGATTTATGCTACCGTTGGATATCAAATCTGTGTATATTCTCTCTTTCTTCAGAAACTGTTTGACTAGATAATTGATTATTGATTTTATTCATTCTGAGATGAACCCTATATTTACATGTTAAGACCAATCAAAAAGCATTATTAAACGAAGTAGTTGGGAATTTCACGAGGAAAACTTGATGAAAAGGCGAGTACTAACGGTAAAAATCACGTGCTATTTAAGTTTTAGATGACATGGCCGTCGATATGCTAATTAGCGTGTCCAAATAAGGAATAATGGACATTTCATCTGTCAAAAGTTTAGTATAAAACCACGTGTTTTTACTATTTATGTTGACATTTTCTTACTATTGAACAGCCTCCATCACCCCTCGTGTTTAAGAACGGAAAATGCGAAAATATTAACATTAACTAGATAGACAAAATCATTATTTTGAAATCATTTTATTTTCAAAAAATATTTTTTGGAATGGTATTAAGCTGAAATTAAGATTTCACTACATACAAATCCTACATTCAAACGCAATTTTATATAATTGATGAAAAGGTTGGTCCATATAGAAGTCAAACGGACTATACAAGCTCTAGACTGCTCCACATATCGACTATCAGAATAGCCTAGAACAGGCTATTCTGATATTTGACAGTGAGGCCAGTCTACACCCGACCCGAAATCGGGCGAGAAATAAGTAGGCCCCATGTTATTGAAAACAGTGTTCATGTCGATTGGCTGTGTTTATTATACTGAAAAAACATGCAGTATTTTATCGGAGTGGCATAGTCGAGTGGATAAGGACGACAGAATTTGACCAAGCGGATCGAGTTCAATTCTGCATTGCGACATAAAAAATAACTTTTTTAATTTATACTTTTAATGGCATATTTTTTTTAAAAAAAAAATTGTTAAATGTTGTGCTAATTTTGAAAATTCTTCAAAGGCTTTTTGTATTCTTTGGATTGAATAGATATATACTACATTTACTTCACCGTGGGGATGGATATAAAGGCCACTTTAGATAGAGCTTGAAACTGCAATTTGACTTTTCGAAGATTCCAAATTAAAAAGATTTCACGCTGATAAACCGAATGCAATAGCCAAAACAATGGTAGACCAAAGGCGATTGTTTCATAATTCGATATTTTATCGCATAGAATCGATAAAGGTTTCTCCGAACGGTATAATCCTGTATGTTTAAACCTATGATACATATCTAAAATATAAAGAAACACATGGAAAAGAAATTTATCTGCGTGTATTTGATGATGTAAAAAATTTAATTTTCTCGATTAAAACCAACAATAACAAAATGTGCCGATGACAGGATACAAACCGGGAGCGTTTTGGTAACACTCAGTCGATAGTCTAGCATGCTTATCCACTGAGCCATCGCAGTCATTTACATACGTCACGGTATTTTAATTATATTTTATCAGGTTCTGTACAGGGAGTATAAATATTCGAAAAGTAACCTGCACTACATATAGAAAATATCGATACAACCGTCTAAATGTTAACATTATCGCGTGCAATTTATACGTAGCACCATTTTGTTGGCATTAAAAAAATTTTCTCATATCATACCCCTGGTCATATTTTGGCTTCGCCCAAGTCTAGCCCAATAAAGAAACAAAGAGGGATTTTTAAAAAGAATCTTCTTCTCTGCAACTTTGAGACAAGCAGCTGTCATGTTTGTTAAGTAACAACATGTAGTGGACCCAATTATCAATTTAGCACATATTATGGCCCTGTGGACAAATTTGGGCCCCTCTCAAGCATCAACCCTATTTTACATAGACACAAAATGCGATATATTTTATTTAATTTAGGCTCCATGTTGGCGCATCCAATTTGAGCAACGTTTCGGAAGTAATGAACTTTTACAGTGGTAACCGAGAGTAGGAAACATCGGTCAACATCGCGAAAGATCATGAGTTCCGAAATGTTGCGGAACTATTAAGGGGTACACCACCTTTAGATTTTTTTCTTTCTTTTTATAGAACTTGAGTCTATATTCCTTGGTCTCACATTTGACCTAGAAACCAAGCTGCGCTCAGAGGAAGGAGCTGTGGCCTTGAATTACACCAATTGGGAGTTGAACTTCAAACCGGTGGCTGGACAGCGCGTGACAATGGGTAGACATGGTAAATGGAAACTAGAATCGGGGACTCAAACAAGACCTTTCGTCTGTAAAATTTGACTTAACTCGACTTGTGTGGTTTCTTTTTCGTCTTTTACGTTGCTAGACCCATATTAGTTCTGCAACATTTCGGAAGTAATGAATTCTAACAGTGTTAATCGATGTTTCCCAATGGTTTTCACTAGGAAACCTCGGTCAACACTGTGAAAAATCACAAGTTCAGAAATTTTGCGGAACTATTACGGTTCCACTACCTTAATTTCAGAATAATCACGTTGATGAATATATATGCAAATAGTGTTTTTTTTACAATAATGTTTGTAACAAAGAGGTATATTTTTTACATGTTCACCAGTGTCATTATGAATAAAAACCTTTGCAAATTGCATTGAAATCAAAAAGCTGAAAGCACTCAATGCTTTTATTGTGAGACGGTTTTAAATTTTATTTCAAACATATTATTTCTAAACTGATCTGGTATAAACAGAATGTTAGTGTATTAAAATATCAATGTTATCTGGTCGAGGTTGGAATAAATTATCAGGACGAGGCTATGCTGAGTCATGATAATTTCTCGCTGTCGATCACAGATAACAGTGATGTTTTAGGACACTAACATGTTATTCTATTTATCATACAATCATTTTTCATCGCTAAATTATATCAAAACCTTTAAAATCAAAGAAATTCGGGAGAGAGTGTTTGCAAATTGTTTCTAAAAATAGACTGACTGATAATATGCCATGCTTTCAGACAGGTGATAGCAGTCAATACAGGCTTCATTGCGTGATACAAAAAAAGTCAGGTGATGTGCACTAGGCCTTATATACTCAGATTGCATATAAATGTAGGCTGGTCACTCTCTAAATTCCCTGTCAATTCATTGGCATAAATAGGATTTTGAAATTCATACTCACTCAGAAGGGGACAAAAACAGAATATATAGGATTAAGGCGATGTGTGGACTAAAGTAATAGTTGTATGTCCTCCGTCCATTTTCTTTTTCTATGATTTGAGCGTTGCTGAATTATAAAAACGCCGTAAGCTGTAGTTTCAATGTTATGATCATTCATCAACGACATTTTTCGAAAGAAGCTTTACTTCTATTACGCAAATGCATAACGTGCGTAATTGTAGATACGCCCAAGAATTAATTTGAATGTTTGAATGACCAGTACTATCATTACATCAATTTCTAACCCCCCAGCTGCTATCCCACATAGGTTTACGGTTATCGACCCATTAGTTTTGAGACAATTAGTCGGAAAGAATGGGTGCCGCTGTCAGGGATCAAACCCGGGACTTAAATATTAACAGTTCAACGCGCTACCAACAGCGCTATGACAGCGACCAGGTTCAGAACTGAATCTTCCACGTGCGAAAAGTTTCGACCCGGCATCCCTTTTGCAGTTCGGCGCAATTTGTCCTGTTTAAGTGTGAAATAGTTGTTTTAATTAACAATCCAATAATTGGACACATTGTTTTGTTTTACCGAATAATATAAGTAATTTGTATTGATCAGTAGATGAAGTTGAATTTTAGTAAATTTACAGTTAAGCATGAAACAAGAGGCACATGTGGGCCTGAGACTCACTACTGGCTATCAAGGTAGATGGTCCGTGATAGTTCTGCAACAATTCGGACCATATGTTCTTTCACAATGTTAACCGAGGTTTTCTAATGAAAATCATTAGGAAATTTCGGTAAACACTGTTAAAGCTCATCTCTCCTGAAACGTTACGAACTATTACTGGTCCACAACCTTAAAATTAGTACTCAATTTCATTCACAGCTCTAAGCGTATTTTGTACGATTCATGGCCCTTTCTCGACTTAGCTTGTTAATCAACAACCAAACATAGACGCCAGTAGGCGGCGCTCTTGTCTAAAACATGTATTTCAGGAACTTTATTGCTTAAAAATAATCCAAGCACGAGCAATATTTTTGACAACATTTTTTATTTAATCACATTGAGAGAAAATATTGTTTGTCACAAACAAGTAAAATAAATCGGTCATTATTCTGATTATTTTCGAGGTTTCCGTTATCTCTTTTTTCTTGTTAGAGCTGTTCAAAGTTATTTTTTCTATTTTTCCTTTCTCTAATTATTATATATGTTAAGTAAAGTAATTCAAACAAAAAAATATGCCTCATATTGCTTAATTCGTACGTATGTGCTTTATAGGGGATTATCCGCGTGGATTGATGCTTTTTTTTTTAATTATATGACGTGAAGTTGTATTGATACACAGGGAAACAGACTGACAGTTGGTATAATTTTGTCACTTATTGTACAATCAAACAAATGGGAACTTTAAAGAGAATTCCTTGAATATTTCGCGCTCTGTTTTTGAATTAAAAAGCGTTACTTGCATTTGAATTTTGCTGAAATTTGGCGAACTATTTTTTATCAGATTAAAGACGGCACATTTCCCGCAAAATTTCACGTGTCCACCATGGCTCGTTTGGTGGTTAAAAACCCTTGGGTGACACTCTTTCTTGATCCAATGAAAAAACAAGACTTTAATGGGATTCGCCTATTACTATGATAATGTTTCCTAAGAATGACCATTCTTCTAGATACGAAATTATTTTCATGCCGTTTACTTCTATCCTACCTTCTTCAAATTTAGCCAACGCCTATGTATAGCATGTCATTACATGCTATACCTTTTCTTGCTAGGTGTCCGTGGACTAGTGATTACAGTACTCCACAGATATGATATATCTGAGCCGAGAATCGAATTCTTCAATATCAATCGGCAAAGGCAACTCCATGTAAGCAACTTAATATAACGGCCAATTCACCTTAAGTAATTATGGGTTTACTTTGCAAACAGCATCTTTAAGTTATACCAATGCCTACTCTTTCGCCGAACGGACTTATTTCAGATTCAAGCGTATCAGAAACGAATTTGAGTCAAAAATAAGCGCAAAACCCCAACGTTTTGAGTTAAATTGATAAAGCATGCATAAAGCAAATGGATAGCCATGTTGGGAGTTTTTCTGGGTAAAGAGTCACGAGTGAAAATATAGCTTTTGTCGTTCACGAATCGAAATATTAATCGTTCTTACACAAAAAACAAACGATTATTCTTTTTCTTTAATGCAAACATGACACAAAATGTGAAATTTCTAGGATATGTTTTCGTAAAGCGCGTCAATTTGCATGTGATTGCTATGCAGCGTTAATTGTGACGTCACTTATTTCGCCCCGCATAGATGACGTCAGATAGGGTGAAATGCACAAAAAGCAGGGTATAAAATTTGATAATTTCACTGCTTTTGTGGTGAGATTATCAAGTGATTATCTACCATTATTTCTCGATAAACCACCAAGAAGCATTAAATAAGATGTCATCCTTTTTGCCAAAATTAATTCGTTATTGTTGTTGTTGTTGTTGAGTATCATTCTCATTGGGCGAGCAAAATATCGTAACTACAGATTGAACTCTGATCAAACTTTTGATTTCTTTAAAAGGTATACATAGAAGTTCTGTGAAATGTATTGCAAATTTCGTCCTGGCCAATTAGAATTAGAACTGAAAAGTTTGATGTGTGATGTAATTTGAAGATCTGCCAAATTGTGGGCGTTAACGTAGCCAGGGGGTCGTTTTCAAAAATGGCAGCTTCCCTTTTGAATATTCAATTGGTTTTTTAACAGTTTTTATGCTTGCCGAAAAGCTACATTGCTACGTTACGATAACGTTTCCTCTTGTTCATTGGAGAGCTTCGAATGAATATCAGCGAAAATTGCTTGCCTTACACCCATAGAACTAAATTGAAATTGGCTTTGTTTTAAAGATTAAAGTTTTTTAAGGTTACGACATTAATTTCACTTCCGTTTCAAAATAGTCTCGTGTAAGTTATCGCATCAATGTGAATACATCCTCCCAGTGGTCCAATTGAGTTGAAGAGGGCGATTAATTAACAAAACTACTCTGCCGGAATTTGTCAGCATACGTCTTTATTGATATTATCTTCAACAAAAGTCTGCACAATTTACTAAACGTTTGACGATTTTTGATTACGCGCGTGGTCAAGTTTTTCTCAGTCTCGTCATCAGAGTGTGTTGTACGAAACGCAATTATGGTTTGGTTCTCTGAACTACAGAGTTTTAGAGGTTCCATTCATTTTAGAAGAAACTCAATATCGAACACGTCACGTGCGTTGACGTAGAAAACAATGATTTTGACATTTCTTGAAAAACACCAAAAAATAAGATGTTGCTTCACTTTGACTTTATCAAAAGTTCGCCATATTTTTCTGTCCAACATGACACTTACTAATTTAAGACTTTAAAATTTACACATATATTAGTTGTGTAAAGATATCATATTCCCTGTACAGTTCAAATTATGCTACACAATATGGGAAGAAAACACAATATTTCTAAATTATTCATTTTGTATTATTTCCCTTTGACCATAACATAAAAGCATGGTCAAAACCCAGGACCCAATCTAGACTACAGTACTGCATGACGACAAATCAACTTTTAACGCGGAGCTATAATTCCATGCTACATGCAAAATACGAAATTACAAGGTCTTACGGTTTGGAGGGAGAAGATCTTTTAAGTGTTAAGGATATGTTGCTTTGGCAACCCGAGTTAAGCACGGATTCCAATTGAAAAGGATCATATCTGTGAAGGTTGGTTGAAATCTGATGTGTAGGTAGGGAGAAGAAGAGATTGGGAAAAAACGGACGGACGTCGGACATTGATCGATCACAATAGCTCAAGTGAGCTAAAAATCATTGCACCGTTCGACAAGTTACTGGTCTAGCAGCGTTACAGCGTACTAACCTCATCCGGGGTAACCCGATGCAGGGGACTCGGGGGATACCAGAATTTCGAGGTAAACAAAGAAAGACAGATGCAGTCTGTATTTTGTCTGCATTTTTCACTATTTATCACTAAAGAATAAGGTTATCAGGATGCTGCAAAGTTTTGAAACATTTAGTCAAGTTATCCAAAGATGTAATTATGATAAGAGATGAAAGATGTCAGTTATGTTTAAATGAGAAAATTGAATTTAATTTAGAGGGTCGTGATAAAATTGACCTAAGCTACACAATATGCTCAGTATCATTGACAAATTATGCATAAATAATTAATTTCAAAGAATTGAACTGCATTAAAAATATGCGGTATATTCTCAAAGTAAAATGGATTTTCACTGTAAAAAATATGTAAAAAATATCAATGTTTGGAGAAAATTAAAACTGGAAGTGTTGCATTTTATGATACAGGATACTCTGAGGCAAGATGTTGGGAGTTAAGGTAGTGGACCCGTAATAGTTTTGCAACATCGAATGAAATTTAACAGTGTTAACCGAGGTTTCCAAATGACCTTCATTTGGAAACCTCGGTTAACATTGTAAAAGAATATGTGGTCCGAAATGTTGCGGAACTATTACGGGTCCACTACCTTAAGAGTAAGTCGATTTAATGATAAAGTGAACTAAGACGATAATTGTAATGCAGTCTTTTTTGATCTTACATCTTTTAAGCTTGTACAGTCTAGTAACATGATGAAATTGAGATTTATCTCAACCAAAACCATTCTAAATTTGCTCACTCAGCGCCCCATTCATTCATTCGAAAGATGCACTCAAAACCATTCAAAAACGCTCCAAGTTCAATAAAAAGATCAATAACTTTGTTTAAAGAAATAAATAAAGCTATAGAAAAATTGCTATTTCACTGACATATATTTGAAATTATATGCGTCTAGTTGATTCTTAGGTAGATGGAAAGCTATTTATAGAACTTGAATGCATGTTTTACTAAAAGAAGTCAATAAATATCGCCTTGTTTGTACATCCAGAACAAAATTAGCGATAATGGATTATCTCCGTTATTTTTCACTTAAAGCCATTCGTCTTACTGCTTCAATTTCATTTCAAAATCATTCACCTTGTCAATTTTACGATTCTATTAACTGTACGACTATATTTAAAAGATATTTTGTTATATTCCGTTTATATGTCTTTTCAAGGTTCGTTCCGGTCCGTTGTTTTTTATGGAAGACATGGAAGTTCGACATGAAGGAAAACTCGCAAATGGCTATTTGAGTTATATTTTTTTCTAATCGCTTGTGGTACTAAGCATACTTTTGATACAAGAGTTAGCATTTTTTAAAATGCGTAAAAGAACAAGTTTTAGTCCAGCCAATTGATTTTAGAGTAGGATACGGATGTAGGACTTATGTAATATATCATTCGGCCGGTAGGGGACTTTGTGTTGCCAGAGAAGAGTGCTCCGTGTAAAGCAACAAATACGCCACAAAGAAATTGACAATAAAATTTAATCAAAATATTAATCAGTGTTTAATGTCGTCAATACATGATCAATTCGACAGTATTATTGTAAATAAACTTTATTTAAGACTATTTAAAAATATTGTCAACCGATCGTTAAGGGGCATCATTTAATGATTACTGTTATCCGCCATTGAAGGTAAACGTTTATTGATATCATTTTGCGTCGGTCCGTCTGTACGTCTATTCATTTTAAACATTACCATTCATTTTTGTACGTATTTTCTTGATACTTTCACAGAATGTTTCTGACGATGTGGCGTCAGAGAAAAGATAGCCTTCATATGAATTTCCTTGTTTATACAAGTATACTTGTTTATCCGACAGTTATTAATGGATTTGCATAAAAACTGTCAAAGAATGTTTGATATCGTTTGACTAGGTGCATGTTGTCACATTTAGCGGCATTGCATCACGTCAAGGTAAATGGGGATATAGGTGTAAAAAAAAAAACTTGTTTGTTTAACCCCTTATTTATTGATGGATTTACCTTAAACCTTGAACGGAATGTTCCTTATCATATAGCCATGTGCACATTATCGCGCTTTTGTTATATTATGCCGCGTCATAGAAAACTTGATAATGTTTTGACATGAAGAAAAAACGCATCAGTCTTATAGAAAGGGAAAATATTTACAATCGGCGAATTTCATGTTAAGAATATTTAATCATATTGACGACTTATCCATTGCAGTTCAGAAGACGCAAGATCTATTTTTCTCTTCATTGTAAAGGAGAGTAGAAACCCAGCTTCAAAAATGTTTATCCTGCATTCAGGGGTAATACCAGTTTTTGACCACAAGGACTGGAACGTGAAGCGTCATATCTTTTGCTAATTGAACAATGCAAATTGCACATAAGGTTAGGTAAAACGCCAATCCTCTTTTCTGAAAGAGCAATTGCTCATTTCTTAACACTAAAGACATATAAAGACGATTACGAAAAAGACGAATTCTCTTTGATAAGAAACCGGAAGAGATGCACATAAGGGCATGGTGTTGACGCAATATTTTGTGAAAAACTATTAAGTAATCAAAGCGCTAACAGCTCTGAAGGCCTGGTTTATAAAGAGGCAAGGTGACATTTGAAGGCATGCACTCCAATTTTTTAATCTTTTTAGCAAGGCTATTTAGGCAAGGGAAACCAATGGTTCCATTAACCTATAGGGATCGTAAGCAACATTCCGAACTCACTTCAAAGGAAATATGTATGCTCGGTTTATAGCGCTGAATCCGCAAAACACAACTCATTCCCAAGGTTTAGATTACTACGCCCGATACTGCTTTGCAGAGAGGTGTAACTCGCGTTTTTATAATTTCAATTCAGTAGATTGGTTTGCTACTAGTCAGTCATTTATCCATTCGATCATTCCGTCTAACAATCGTAGTAATGTTGTTTTTAGGGGCACAAGCTCGTCGGCTCTTTCTTTTACATTGAACTGAATTCCATAAAGAAGTTGTATTTTATGGAACACAAGAAATTGATAGAATCGATTTCTCCCTTTCCCACAATATGGTCCACCCTATAGTCATACCCCATTGTTTTTTTTTTTAAATTTAAGCCTAGATATATATCAAATTACACAAAGACAACAAATGTTTAGACAGGTCCAAATTGTAAATGGTTGCAAAATATATACAATTTGTGGGCTAATTAGTAGAATTTATAGAAGAAAGGGTAGATAATATTAGGGAGGAAGGAGAAAGTGTTAGTAAGCAGCATTTTCTTCTTTTCTCTATTAGCAATATATTCCGTCAAGATCAAATATATAAGCTATGTATCTTTGACACAGCAGTGATTTTGGCAGTGAAAAGTTAGAAAATATCTGGTATACATGACAAGGACAAGGTGAATAATCAAGATTATATTCCAGAAAATTGACCCCGAATCTAAGTTGGAGAACTTGTGGCCAGACCTTTTTGCCTTTTTTTTTTATCTGTGTTGATAAATATAGATGTTTGTAGATATTGTATAAATGGCAATAAAATATGTTTAAACTAATCTATTCAGGTCCTGCGCCTTCAGTACTATCAGTACTTTGATTTTAGCACGGCGTAGTGATGTACAAGCACTGCGTTGAACACACAAAGCATTTTTGTCGCACAGAAGTTAATGGCGTATACGAGACCTATTTTTTGCGAGCGCGTGGGCACAAAAAAGCTAAGTAGTACACACATACACACGAATATCAAAACAATTTCTTTAGCTGAGGCTTAACAAGAAGACAGCTTTTCCCCGCTATACTATCGTAACGCGGACAATGTAATTTCAATAGACCCAGGCGCGCTGGTTACGAAAACAATTATAATTCATACTATTATTTTAGTATAATTATTACAATGTCTCATATTATTGAAGAGACTGTCTTATAGATTTTAAAAGATGCATGCATGTATAGTAATAGAGACTTTACTCTACCATATCCACCATATCTGCCTGCACAACGAGAAATTAGTCAGCACAACATTGGTCTCCCAAAATATCAAAGCCGCTAGTTAAAAGCTACACTTGCGATATTTCTTACAAAAAGTAGCCACTTATCTCATCTGATTGCACCTTTTGCAAAACAATATTTCTTGATATACCCAAATCCAGGGTTGGTTCATAGAATTACCTCCTATTTTTTGTAAGTGATAGAAATAATACAATTTTTCCTACCCAATACACTTCAAATCTTTATTACATCGTCATCTAAACAGCATCTTCCACCAAATCAACAATTCAAGTTCGCGAAATATTAGAGTTCCCAGTATCAAACCTCTCAAACTATCCGTATCATTAATTGAAATTACTCGCAATTCCTAGTATCCAGAAATAATCATACCTCGAGACGTTTTTCACACAAAAACAAGTGATACTGCCACACACCAGTGAAAAGGGACAGCGCAAATTGACGAAAAATGGCTAAATTTTATAACTAATCTGTCGGTAAATTAGAAATGTTCCAAAGGTGGACAAAACTTGACTGTAAACTGATATCGACATGCTAGAAATACGCAATTTCAACTTTTAAGATATGACACACTGTTTATTCGCTGAAAACGACTAGAAAGTTATTACGTACTGTTTTTTAGTCACAGAGGGCAACCGCCTGAAGAAGTAAATACGCCTGATCTTGCCTTTAAATTGAATAATCAATAAGGAAATACAGACCTGTGTTGCATCTTTCTTTTTTTACCTCAAAATTCTGGTACCCCCTCCCGATTTCCCTGCATCGGGTTACCCCGGGTGAACATTGACGCACACGCTGCTGCAGAGAGAAAAGTCTCCCATTCAAATATCTTGGAAAGCCTATTAGAAATCACAATGCAGTATATGCAAATACATGTAGCTCTAAACAGATGAGTGGAAGTGCTAATTATCCTTTTGAACTCAGTAAATCACCAGGTGCCGAATTACAAACAAAAGGCCAAAGAGGGTTTTATCGCTCCGCTGGCTTTCAAATATCTTTCGATGAAAACAATGAAAAACTCAGTCTGATGTGCCAAAATATGAATGTTTAGAAGCAATTTTTTGTGAAGAGGCTAAAAGATTGACAGAAAATATGTTTTATTGAGACTAAACCTTACCCGAAAAAAAATGGTCGAAATGTAAGTGCTGTTAGTGCAGGATGTGTTTGTAACAAATATTAAGGTCATATAAGCAGTATTTGCATGAAGTTTCAGGATTCTAGGTCACTTGGTTCTTGAGTTAGGGTCCGTAAACGAAAAGGTCTACGGACGGACGGATGGACAGACAGACAGACATGGTGAAACCAATATACCCCCTTCTACTTCGTAGGTGGGGGGTATGATAAAAATCGGTTTTTTAAACATAAGCCCAACCAGGCCACATCCAAATACGGCCAATCAAAATTCTGCTACGAGGGGATTTTCCAAAGAATTATAATCCTAACAAGTTTGGTTGAAATTGGATCAATGGTATAAGAGGTTATGTTTAAATGAGAAAATTGAATTTAATTTAGAGGGTCGTGATAAATTTGATCTTAGCTACACAATATGCTCGGTATCATTGACAAATGATGCATAAATTTCAAAGAATTGAACTGCATTAAAAATATACGGCATATTCTCAAAGTAAAATGGATTTTCACTGTAAAATAGGTAAAAAAATATCAATGTTTCGAGAAAATTAAAACTGGAAGTGTTGCATTTTATGATATAGGATACTCTGAGGCAAGATGTTGGGAGTTAAGAGTAAGTCGATTTAATGATAAAGTGAACTAAGACGATAATTGTAATGCAGTCTTTTTGTATCTTACATCTTTTAAGCTTGTACAGTCTAGTAACATGGTGAAAATGAGATTTATCTCAACCAAAACCATTCTAAATTTGCTCATTCAGCGCCCCATTCATTCATTCGAAACATTCACTCAAAACCATTCAAAAACGCTCCAAGATCAATAAAAAGATCAATAACTTTGTTTAAAGAAATAAATAAAGCTATAGAAAAATTGCTATTTCACTGACATATATTTGAAATTATATGCGTCTAGTTGATTCTTAGGTAGATGGAAAGCTATTTATAGAACTTGAATGCATGTTTTACTAAAAGAAGTCAATAAATATCGCCTTGTTTGTACATCTAGAACAAAATTAGCGATAATGGATTATCTCCGTTATTTTTCACTTAAAAGCCATTCGTCTTACTGCTTCAATTTCATTTCAAAATCATTCACCTTGTCAATTTTACGATTCTATTAACTGTACGACTATATTTAAAAGATATTTTGTTATATTCCGTTTATATGTCTTTTCAAGGTTCGTTCCGGTCCGTTGTTTTTTATGGAAGACATGGAAGTTCGACATGAAGGAAAACTCGAAAATGGCAATTTGAGTTATTTTTTTTTCTAATCGCTTGCGGTACTTAGCATACTTTTGATACACGAGTTATTATTTTAATGCGTAAAAGAACAAGTTTTAGTCCAGCCAATTGATTTTAGAGTAGGATACGGATGTAGGACTTATGTAATATATCATTCGGCCGGTAGGGGACTTTGTGTTGCAAGAGAAGAGTGCTCCGTGTAAAGCAACAAATACGCCACAAAGAAATTGACAATAAAATTTAATCAAAATATTAATCAGTGTTTAATGTCGTCAATACATGATCAATTCGACAGTATTATTGTAAATAAACTTTATTTAAGACTATTTAAAAAATACTGTCAACCGATCGTTAAGGGGCATCATTTAATGATTACTATTATCCTCCATTGAAGGTCAACGTTTATTGATATCATTTTGCGTCGGTCCGTCTGTCCGTCTATTCATTTTAAACATTACCTTTCATTTTTGTACGTATTTTCTTGATACTTTCACAGAATGTTTCTGACGATGTGGCGTCAGAGAAAAGATAGCCTTCATATGAATTTCCTTGTTTATACAAATACACTTGTTTATCCGACAGTTATTAATGGATTTGCATTAAAACTGTCAAAGAATGTTTGATATCGTTTGACTAGGTGCATGTTGTCACATTTTGGCGGCATTGTATCACGTCAAGGTAAATGGGGATATAGATGTAAAAAAAACCTTGTTTGTTTAACCCCTTATTTATTGATGGATTTACCTTAAACCTTGAACGGAGTGTTCCTTATCATATGGCCATGTGCACATTATCGCGCTTTTGTTATATTATGCCGCGTCATAGAAAACTTGCTAAATGATGTTTTAACTCTAATACTTATTGGTAGATTTAAATAAAACTTTCACAGAATGTTCCGGATTATTCCTTCATGAAGTATTATTGCACTTTGATAATGTTTTGACATGAAGAAAAAACGCATCAGTCTTATAGAAAGGGAAAACATCTACAATCGGCGAATTTCATGTTATGAATATTTAATCATATTGACGACTTATCCATTGCAGTTCAGAAGACGCACGATCTAGAAAAAATTATTAGATAGATATAACTTGATGAAACAATACTAGATTAAGTAAGGGAAAACTAGAACTGTCAGAGAGCGGACTATTAAACGAAAAAAAAAATTGTCAAAATGTAAGTGCTGTTAGTGCAGGATGTGTTTGTAACAAATATTAAGGTCATGTGCAGTATTTGCATGAAGTTTCAGGATTCTAGGTCACTTGGTTCTTGGCTTTTATAATAGACGACAGTGGGACCAGTCTAAGGTGAAGTATTGTATTACATTACCGGAATGTGGAGATGGATATCTATTTCTTATCAAGCCGCTTTGCCCTTTTTTATTAACAAGAAATAAAAAGATAGAAAAAGAACCATGCTAGTTATCAAAAGACAAACAAACAGCATCACAGAGTATTAAAAGACAACTTCTCAAACATTGATAATAATGATTATGATAAACACGATAATACTGATAATTAAAACTTTCAATTGGTCCAAATAAAAGTCACGGTTTCTTTTTCAAATTTCAAAGTTTCTTCTTATCAATAATACGGATATAACGAAATAAAATATTGCTCATTCTGGTTCTGTACATTTAATATGCTAGTTACAGCTAGGAGATCAAACTGTTAATGTCATAACTACAGCTGAGAACAAGCTCTGTGATTGCATAGCTCAGACTTCCTCTCAGCTTTTAATTTTATTTTTACTGCATATTCTTTTTGTGCATTAACTCTGAAACCAGGATATGTAACGCCGTAGGTTTGAAAGGTGATTTACCGCTTTCAACAATCTTTCAGTTATATTGCTGTGACTGGTGCACTTCACAATGGATTTCTAGTATTTAATTCACAAGCATCACATCCTTTCCTCAACACATTGTCAACCCATTTGGGGGGGGGGGGGGGGAGACAAATTGCTGGAAGGATGAGTGCCGCCGTCGGGGATCTAACCCAGGACTTCCAATTTGCCTGTATGGCGCACTTCAAACTGTTCTATTACGACGGCCAATGTCGCTGTAGGTAGTAACATCATGTGAAAGGAAGTAAAGGTGTATGCATACAGTTTTTAGCTCCACTGGCTGAAAGCCACTGGGGCTATTGTCATGGCGTTGTGTCCGTCGTGCGTCCGTCCGTCAGTGCGTCCGTGCGTGCGGTCGTAAACTTTTTCTTAAAAATCTTCTCCTCAGAAACTACTGGATGAATTTCAACCAAACTTCACAGGAATGATCCTTGGGTGACCCTCTTTCAAAGTTGTTCAAGAAATTTTGATCCAATGAAAAACATGGATTTAATGGGCGTGGCTAATTTCCAAATATGGTAAAAAGTGAGTTTTCTCCGATTCTAATAGATGGATACCAACGAAATTTCACATGAGTGATTCTTGTGTGACCCTTTCCCTTTCTACAAAAAATTATTGTGATAGGTTGAAATATATGTATTTTATTGGCGGAGATCAGTTCTCTATATGTTATATAGTGGAAACTTTGAAAATCATTTTCTCAGAATGTAGTCAATGGATATCCATCAAATTTCACTGGAATGATCCTCGAGTGACCCTTTATCAGTCTACCAAAAATTATAATGATCAGTTGAAAAATATATATTTTATGGGCAGAGGTCATTTCTCTATATGTTGTATAGTGGAACCTTTGAAATTCATTTTCTCAGAATGTAACTGATGGATTTCAATCAATCTTTTTTTGTATGACCTTTGGATGACTCATTATCATGCAGCCAAAAATTATTGTGATTGGATGAAAAATATGTCTTTTATGGGCATAGGTCATTTCTCTATATGTCATATAGTTGAAACTTTGAAAATCATTTCAACATCAGTAGAATCCAAAATACATGTATCTAAAAATCTAGTCAAAACTTTTTTGCTTTACAAGAATTTCAAGCCTGTGGAGCGACTCAAGCCATTCATGGCTTTCTAGTTCTATTACTTTTGATTGCAAGAATACCGATTCTTAATTAAGCTCTTAAAACAATGCATTTGAAAAGTCTAGAAATGTGTTATCTGACAATGATCTACTCTTTAGTTCATGAAACAAAAAGTTACATCAATATTGACCAAATATTTCTATTCACACCTCTATGAAAAAATGATAAAGTGAGTACCATATTGATCTGGCGAATATCCCTATCGGTACATCTGTGAAAAAAATGCCACTAGCTGGTATTTTTGCAAGAAAAAACTATCCATTGAAAAATATCAAGAATCGTCATATTTCATTACTTAATGATTTCAAATTATAGCATCCAAAAGATGTTGCTTCATTGATTTATTAAACATATAAAACTAGTTACACTACTACTATGCCTAGAGTGTGGTGACAGTTTCGCTTAATATACCTCTATCAATTAAATAATAAAATAAAAAATAAAAGTTCTTTTTAATATTGTGTAAATAGAACAAGAAATATCAGAATGTATTGGAGTTATGGGAGTTATAATAGTTTTGCTCTCCATTAACAAAACTAAGATAAGTCATTTTGGAAGCCACATTTTTTAGGGGGGGGGGGCGAGTATTCAATAGAGTTAAATAGAAAATAATTGAAATAGTTAACTCTTTCTGATTGGTCAATTCTGTATGAAAAAGAAGGCGAAATAGAACATGTTCTATTCCGTCTGTAAAGCAGATCTGTTAACAGAACGCTCATTATCTAGGGGTTCACACGATGTGTTTTTGAAGATCTGAAAAGACAGATGTGAAAAAACACATCGTGTGAACCCCACTTAAATTGAATTTGTAAGCGGCTGATTGATTCGTGAAGACAAAAAAAAAGCTATAAATGGATACCATAAGCATTACATTAAACACAATTAGCGATAATGAATCATCTTTCTTTAATTGCATTCAAAACTGATTCATCGCACTCATTCAATCTCACTCCAAAATCATTCACGGTGTCAATTTTACGACATTCTGAACAGTAATATTACATTGCATTGTCATTTGAAATCTACCCAGAGTGTGTCACCTAGTTAGGCCTAGTGTTGTAAAAAACTATGTTGAACAAAAGTTATGACTTGATAATGATAATTCAATTACCTATTTCAACAATGTTTATCACAGAAGCAAGAAACTTCAGGTCATATTTCTGCCCACGGGCTTAAATTGACTATTTCTCACAAGTTCTCATCTTACAAATTTATACGTTTCCTGGCCTTCACTGAGTACTATCAGTACTTCGATTCCTCTTGTTTCTCTTAGATGTAGCCCTGCGACGACACTAAACTATCCATTTCAAGATTGTTCCACTATTAAAAGTATTTTGAACAGGTCATTTTGCAGAGCACCTTTATGAAGCACTTATTATTATTATTATTATTATTATTATTACTACTACTTTTATTATTATTATTATTATTATTATCATCATCATTTTTTCTTCATCACGTTTTTTCTAATATCAATAATAGGCCTACATCTGATAGTTACCTATTTCATTTAATTTTTCTTAATTATGCGTTTCCCACAAATTGGTGTTAGATAAGTTTGAGCACAATCCTAAAAATGATATACATCTATCGATGGTCCCAGGTTAGAGTGTTGAGCTGGATTACAGGGCTCGTGTTTGACCTTTAAACCAGATTTTTGATCAACAAAAAATATAAATACCATTATTTAACCCTTAAAATTTTCGTCCAAGGGGGTAGACTAAGGGTAAAAAATCCTAGCTTAAGCTCTACAAATTAATTACTTACTTCAAATCTATACAAAAAAGTGAATTGATTCTCTAAACTGCAATAATGTACCCATGATTTACTCTTTTTATTATTTCGACCCGTTTGAAATCAGTTTTGACCCCCAGAATTATATGGTTAAGGAGTCAATGACTCTTTAATTTCAATACTAACAAGAGCCTGAGCCTGAGCCTTTCCTTTACAGCGACTGAATTGTTGATATCTGTGACCCAAGTTTACGATCGTCAGTGTATGTTCCAGTTCCAGGTAGACCTAGGGGTTTTCTCAGGCTAGGTCTATTTATTATTATTATTAAATATATATATATATATATATATATATATATATATATATATATATATATATATATATATATATATATATATATATATATATATATATATATATATATATATATATATATATATATATATATATATATATATATATATATATATATATATATATATATATATATATATATACTTTATTATTCCTCCTTTAAAGAAGATAAGCATGTACAATTACAATTAAAGAAACAAACATTACAAGAAACATAAAACTCACATGACATAAATACATGGAACAGTGCTACAAAACATATGGATGGATGGATGGATGGATGGATGGATGGATGGATGGATGGATGGATGGATGGATGGATGGATGGATGGATGGATGGATGGATGGATGGATGGATGGATGGATGGATGGATGGATGGATGGATGGATGGATGGATGGATGGATGGATGGATGGATGGATGGATGGATGGATGGATGGATGGATGGATGGATGGATGGATGGATGGATGGATGGATGGATGGATGGATGGATGGATGGACTGACAGTTTGGTGGAGTGACTAAATGACCGCAAATGAAAAATCAATTAATTTATTGATTGATCGGACGATCGATGAGATAGCCTGATAATACCTGTGCTGGTACAATCTACATGAATACATTTTTGACATATTTTCGTTGTTTATATAATTACAACATTTTCTGTAATAGTTTTAAGACAGCAGGGTATATCGCACTACTTTCTGTATTGAGTGTATTTGTAAAACCTGAAAGACACTCGAGGATCTGTAGAGCAGGGTGCTTTTTTATAAATAACCTCTAGGTATCAATATTGGTCAGATCAAAAATTGTTAACCACAATTGTTGTCTGATATGAGTATTTTTAACGCAAAAATAAAGTTTATGTGTTATTATATTGTCAACAGTATAATAGCATTTATTGCAAGTTTCAATATAGGATCTTGAGCATAATTTAGCAAGAATATATATTCCTGAATAACACGAAATTTTATGACAGGGGTGACTGTTTAGAATGCTCCAGATAACACATTTGTTACCTGCACTAAATAGCTTATCAAAATAAGGATTTGGTAATTTTACAGAAAGTTCAGATTTGTGACATAAAAGGTCACTTTCTCGTAGTTTTCGACGGATAGTGCATTTCCACGTATACTTGGAGGGGAAAAAGCTGATTTCTGAAAAGTCAAAAGAATATCGTAAAGCTCATATTTACGCAATATTTTACAAATATCGGGGACAAATCCATGTGCAAACACTGAATTTTCCGAGATGTAGCGAGTCAGCCTATGAACAAATATTTGCTTTGCGAGGTATTTTGGTGAAAGTCTGCATAGTTGCCCGAGAAATATCAGTTTTCTGTATTCTATTTCAGTAGTGACTGACCACATTCCGGCAGAACATAAAGTAAAACTGTTACTGGTATTTAAAGGCAACTTTTGTACATATTTCAGGCCAAATAGTTGAGCTCCCTGCAATTGTAATATTTTTGGCTTTGACAAGTTATCCCATAGATCGCAACCGTACAGCGATGACGGTAATACTACAGTTTTAAACCGGTTGGCCTAAAATACGAAATGGACCATTAGCACGAAATGGGGCGAAATGGACCTTCTCACGGCGAAATGGACTATCATATATGCAAAAAAGCAATGAAATGATAGTAAATGGTCGATTGTTTGTCTCAAATGATATTATCTAATGTCTTAATGGTATTCTTATTCATATTGTAGTTGTAGTGATTTAAACTTTTAGATTTAAGACCGATGTCTGCCTGCTGATGAAATGGATTATTGGCAACTAAATAGACTTGCATAATAGAATGGTACTATCATTTATTTGAATAACTTTAAAAAATTAACAATAAGAACAAAAAAACCCTCCCTTTTATATTAAACCGATGGTAATCTATATTAAAAGATAAAATCTGTAAGTTGATATCATAGAATAGTGCCTAGCCCAAAACTTGAACTCCATTTCGACATCCCCCGGCTAAAAATGTCCATTCTGTACCCCATGTTGGGCTAAATTTAGGGGATTTTAGAAGCCAATTTATATCTGGTATTAATTCATTGCAACATCATAATGATATCAAATGAAGTCATTTTAGATAGATATAATAATCTAAGTAATTTATTGCAAATAAAAGTCCGTTTCGCGGCCGACGATCTGTCCATTTCGTCGTATAAGTCAAGTAGAATGGTGAAAAAAGACAAAAAAAAGTCTCTCCAATTACAATACTACCTTGTGAAATTATATTAAAACATTCATTAGATTCCTATATGATGGTATTTTAACTTCACAATATCAGAATATTGACATTCAAGGTATGATAAAAGTCCATTTCGCCGACAGAAGGTCCATTTCGCCCCATTTCGTGCTTGTTGGTCCATTTCGTATTTTAGGCCAACCCGTTTTAAACAATGATATTAGAGTATTTGCATTGAATTGCCCACTGTTACAAATGCTCAATACTGAACTCTTAAATTTGTTGCACGATTCACGCACATTTTCATTTAGGCTCATAAATTTATCTACATTTATGCCTAGATGTTTGTAATTAGATGATTCAGTTATCTCTTCATCACCCATGTACCATTTTCTTGTTTGGTTACGGTAATCAAGTTTACTTTAATTGAAGACAATAATACTGCTAGGTCTAATTATTGGGGCAAATGGACCCTATGGTTCAAAACGTTCGAGACCGTAAGTCTTTTTCAACCATGTATCGAAACTGCATTTGAACGTCGAAATCAACACTTTTCCTCGTTGAATGCCAATTGTTATTAGATTTCGCGTTAAAGGGGCGGATGTCAAGCAATCACATGATTTTTACGAAATAATATGATTTTCAACGATTAAAAGGTATATATATATAATACGTACTTAGTGTTTTGTATGGAAAAAAATATCTAACGAGGTTGGGAGAATTGATCATTGTCGAGGCTCTGCCGAGACAATTACCAATTCTCACAACCGAGTTAGATATTTTTTCATACAATACACTTAGTACGTATTATATTTATCTTATAACCTCTTTTTGTCTTGTTTTAGTCGATGTTTCTAACTTAAATGCTAGTTTCTAAAAATAACTGTATGATATTATTGTTCTAAAAATAACTATGTGATATCATAAAAAATATCATACGGGTTGTTATCATACGGATATTTGTATAGTTATAAGATAAATTTCAATCTTAAGACTTAAATTTAATGATATGGTAAACACAGAACCGCATAGAACAAACATGCTGAGTATTTTTATTTCTACAGTACAGGGTTTTAGAGACGCTAGTTTTCAGAGTCCAACTTGTCTAAAAAAATGTTCAATTTCTTTTTCCACAATGTTTTCCTCGTGTATGAAATTGCCATACGTACAACACTATGCTTATTACATGAGTACCTTGAGTAATGTATAGAGTTCAAATTGCATGAGATCTAAGAAAGATCTGGAGGACCTGTACTCGGGGCCAAGGACTGGTATAAGATTGGACCAGCTGGTCTGTTATAAAATGAAGTTAGTGTTGGTACTAGAATAGCAGTGCAGGACAGTTTGACAGTCTACCAAGCGTATAGTAGCAATATCAAAGGAAAATTAAATTTGTAAAAATTAACCATATAATCTGGTTTGGTTGCTATCTATGAGGTCTATGATGTCTCTATGAAGAGATTTGCTAATTATTTTATCAAATTCAATTGAGAAATAAGGAAGGTATTCAAGCTTAAAGTTTGTCTCGGTGGCCTAGTGGTAAATGCACTCGACCAGTGACCTTGGGGTCCGTGGTTCGAGCCCCACTGCCTCTCTCTCAGGGACGTGAAAACATCAGGATTGAATGTTTGAGAGCGATTCTATACGCTTAAGCTTTCGTCGCAATCGAACTATGATAAATTAGTATAAACTAAAGTTTGTCAATTACCTCCCCTTTTCTGTCACTTGATTTCATGTTTCAAGTTGAAGTACATAAATGTGCTTATAGATTCTCAAATGCGCTCATATCCACACTAAAGCAGGCTATTAGAACTCCTAATCTCTCTTGTCAAAACAGGATAGAAGTTAAAAATGAAAGGTAGCTTCAACATTTTGTCATGGAAGTGAACAAGGGTGGTTGCCTCCCTTGATTCCATCCTTTGATATCACTACATACACTTCACCGTCATAAACTAGGCTCAGCTAAATTTCATGAGACATTTGACAAAAATTAAAAGTGAAATGAATCTTTGTCTCCCACCAGTGGGCCACTGTCATAGTGCAGTTGGTAGAACATCAGACTGTCATTCCTAAAAAGTCTTGGGTTCAATCCCCAACAGAGCCACTTTAAATCTTTCCAAATATTTGTATCCCACCAAATCAAACACCCATGTGGGATAGCAGCTGGAGGCTAGGAAAGGATTGAGCAGTAGTACTGGTGTGAGAATTACCTGGATTTCATTGTTAGGTGCTCCAGTCAATGTGATATGACTACACGATTGTAAAAAGTAGTGTAAACCCCCATTCATACTGGCAATCTCTCTCCAATCATGGGCATATGATAAGTAGAACCTCCAAGTGGGATGCTTGTGGCTTGGATAAAATGTTGTGGTTGTACTGGTGTGAGATATGATGGGAAACTATGGATAGGTGCACAAATCACTGCAATATAAATGCAATAATGTTGCAAGTTGCATTAAACTCCATGCATACATACAAAAGAATTGAACTAGAGAATACATTTCAAAAATTTTTGTACAGAAAGGTCAAGGTAGAATATCATTCTAGTAATCCTAAAATCAGTTAAGTGCCAAATGTTTTTTATCCTAATCAGCTAGCCCAGCTCACTCAGTTTGACTAGGGTTGACACTCTATGCACTTAGGTTACACATTGTCAGTGTTCTGCTAAGATCTCGTAACTGCAGCTTGTTTAAAGCTGTAGTTACGAGGTTTTAGTAGAAATTGGACAATATTTTTCGGAACATTCATTTCAGCCTAAACTAACATCTAGATGACGATTATGACACAACCATACAGTGCTCCTGGGGTGTCCCCAGACTTGCGGTGGGATGAGACAGTTCATCAGATCGTAGACTCCTTGGAATACCTAGACAAAATAGCCAATGAGGTCTTCACAAGAGTTCATGCCAAAGTAGAAGACAATAAGGCACGCCTTCAAAAATTGAATGAGCATGTGAATAATTCTCAAGCAAGAATTGAAAAAATAAAGGGCAGCAAGAAAGCAACAAAAGTTTTTGCGACTTCGAAATATCCAGCGAATGAGTTTTTGGATATTCATAAGACAGTATTTCCAAACGATAGTGTAATGACTGTGAAAAGACCAAATTATCATGTGCAATCAAGGCATCGTAGTGTAGATGACAGTGTTCTAAGGGACAAACTGCAATATTATAGTGTAAAACAAAACAGCAAGAAAAAAGCTGACGGAACAAAAGGAGAAGGTCTCGGGGGACTCCCTAAAACAATCCCTTCAGTCAGCTCGCTACTTCTCTTTAATACTACAGAAAATCCGTAAGTATATTTAAGCCTTGCCAAACAATTTCTGCTTTGATGGAAGGTATAAACAAAAATCAGTCTGCACATGTGTGCAGTCTGATCTTAGTCTATACCCCTAAATTTCCTTTAATTTGGAAATTTGAGAATGATATCATCAGAGCAAAATTTTATCTCACCCAGTAAGTGCATCAAGTACTTTCAAACTTTGGTTGAATGTCAAGGTTAGGGTTTTATGCAGAATGATAAGCGTTACTTTTGATTGACTCCAAATATTTGACATAGAATACCATGTCTTAACTTTGATCATATCAATTTTTGCTGAAATTTGTTCTTTATTATTAATGTTTTAATCATAGTTTTCTCAAAATTAGGGACATGGTTTTGAAAAAAATCACAAAGTTGTACACTGTTGAAAATTCTAAATCTCTTGCATTTTGAAAAATATGACTCTAAAGATAGTAAAGTACAAATTCATATATATCGCTTATTCTCCTACAGATGTGATCAGTATCAAGCAGAGATGTGCATGCGATATTTTGTTTATGATTCATTGAATTTTTTACAGAGTTATGGCCCTTTGGAAAATGGCTTTTCATTATTAACAAACACTTGTAGGGGGGTATTAGTCCGCTTTGGGAGAGTCTAGTTATTAATAATTTGCCAAATTTTTGCTTTGTAAAATTTTAACAGAAAGGTATGGTTAAATTTGCTGTCCTAGATAAATGCAGTTTCATGAAAATGGCCATCTTTGCAAGCCAAGGGTTCTAGATCCACTCTGTTCCTTACATTCCTGAGGTACTAGAACCTTTTGTTTCGAAGATGGATAATGGCCAAAAATCTCAGTATTTTATTGATGGAAACAAAACACTTTCTTATCAAACAATACATACAACTTTAGGTCAAATTGCTTAATGATCTTAAAGAGCCTATACATTGTATTATAATCTTTAAGCACTAAGTCACAGACACACAGGGAATGAGATGTGACCCATGAACATATAACTGACAGTATTAAAAGGGATTAGCTCAAAACTAATTTAAGTGTCTATAAATTTATAGGCAAGTTTACAACATTGGCTTTGTGCTGACCCCCTCAACATGTTTCATTTGTTTTTAACAGTTATAGGAAATATGTGATGTTTGACCCTCTTGGTGTAAAGAGTAAAACTCGAACAGCTCTAGAAGAGGAAGACGCTGGAATGGCCGAGGCTCCAAATACGATCAAAACTAGTGAAGAACTGGAGCGACAACAGACAGAAAACTATTTCTATGTGCCTGGTATTGGGGAGGTGCCTGAACTAGATGTGCCAATAGCTTTACCAAACCTTTTAGGTAGGTATTATTTGTGTTGTTTTCCCCCCATTCCCCATTTATCTTGCACCATCGGGTTGATAATCATAAATCTGTGGAATGGCAGCTGGAGGCTAGGAGATGATATGATGGTAGTACTAGTGTGAGAAATTTATACAAGGAATCCTTTGTGTTTCAGATGCCATGATATGACTGATAGTTAAAAGGGGTGATAAACCCCATTCAAACAAAGAAATCCCCACATTCACCTGTAGTATATCAGGGGAATATTGTTTATACCTTGTCTGTTTGCTCCCCCCACTTTAACATAGACTATAACTAACGATTGTTTGGTGACAGTTTTCATAATACACATGGAGACTGCTTGTCAAAAGAACCTCCAGTTGCTACCAACTTCAAGGTAAAAACATTCTGTACTGAGGACTAGGCTCACTTGTATCCCTTGTTTGTCAAGCAGATGCTGAATTAACAGAGTGAGGCTAGAGATAAATGTGAATTGCATAACATTCATTAATGCTTTTTGGTGGTTTATCGAGAAATAACAGTAGATCACACTTGATAATGTCACAGCAATTGATTCATTGCAGTTACACTTTTATTTCAGGTGTGGCGGATGATGTAGCCTACAGTGCAGATCTAGGATCATCTATAGCACCATCTGTGATGGGGAGTAACATTCCAGAATTACCGTCAGTGCTATCAGAGGCTGACCAATTACCTGGAGGCCCAACCACAGACGGAGGGGCTCCACCCCCTGGGCCACCTCCTCCCCCTCCCCCAGGTCCAAGTGAGGCCCCACCCCCTCCCCCTCCTGGAGCTCCACCTCCACCCCCTCCCCCACCTCCAGCCAATGCAGGAGGTCCCCCACCCCCACCTCCTCCACCCCCTGATGCTGGACCCCCACCCCCACCTCCTGAGAATGCACCCCCAGAGGTCAGCAGTGATGGGAGAGCTAGTTTAATGGATGCCATACGAAAAGCTGGTGGGGCTGGTAAAGCCAACTTGAAAAGATCGAAAGAAGAAAGGAAGAAGGAAAAGAAAGAGAAAGAGGAGAAATCAAGTAAAGGGTCCTCAGGGGGAGGAGGTGGAGGGGATTTAATGGGGGATTTGTTTGCTAAACTGTCCATGAGGAGAAAGGGGATTTCTGGTGCTAATAAACCTAGCGAGGGGGAGAAGAGTGAAAGTACCGGTGGTGGAGGAGGAGGGTCTGCCATGGATAAGATATCCTCTATGATTCCCGCACCACCAAAATCTGACGCAGTCCCTGAAGAAGGGGATGATGATGATTGGGAATAAATTAAGAGCAAAGTTAGCCCTTGTCATGCTTAGCTCAGAATATTCCTGTTTTGTCAGGAGGTATAGACCAAGATCAGCCTGCACACATGTGCAGTCTGATCTCGTATTTTTTTTTGTAAACTTGACTTTTCAAAAATAGATACTTACTCAAAATTAATGCATCCTAGGCTTTAAGCGATTTGATTTAAATGCAATTTTTGTCTAGGTTTTTATTCAGCATAAAAAGGGTTAAAAATTAAAACTACTGTTATGGACTAAACACAATATATCATTGGACAAATGTTCAGTTTGCTTTAACCGTACCTAGACAACAAGACTAAAGACTTATCTACATTGAAAAAATATACATGTACACAAATGTGATGACTTTCATGCTTACAATTTAAAAAGTCTTTGTCATTCTTGGCTAGTGAAGCAAGTTTTTTTTCCATAATGTTTTCCTAAGATTTTTTCTGTAAGGTCTTAAAGACATGAGTTGAATGGGAATTTGGTGAATTAATCTCAATATATGCACATGTATTGCAAGGTAGAAAATTATTAACTTGCTAGTAGTATGACTGCTACACAATTCCTTATTTAAACCAATTTTTAAAATAAAGTTAATGAATACTTTACAAAAAAGGAGAATCACTTTTTTTACTCGGCTGTTTTTGGAGAAAACCCGAGGTATTATGATCATCTTAGCTTTGTTTGTGTCGGTGTTGCCGTTGATGTTGGTGTTTGCCTGACAAACTTTAACCTTGGTAAAATCTCTGTTGTTATTGAAGATATCTACATGAAACTTAGCATGTGTGTTCAACATCACAAAATCTATCCAGGCCATAGAGGGATAACTTAGGAAGCATTTTTTGAGAGTTATGCCCTTTTTTCAACTTGGATTTTTTTTTTTTGCAATATCCAGCACCTGCAGTCGAGTGTTGCACCCATAGGCAGTGCTGTTGTTCCCTGTATAGCACTTTTGTTATTGACCGAGCATCTTAAGATGAGGGGGATTATTGTTTTACTATTGACTATCAATCTGTCTGCCATCTTTCTGTTTGCAGTCTGTGTCTGTGCATATGTAACCCAAAAACTTAACATTGGCAATTACTCTAGCTTATTACTTCAAGAAACAATGTTCATATTTGCAATGATAATAGATCTAAATGATACACATCTGCTGATGCTAAGGTCATGTGATAAAGTCAAGTTCAAAAACAAAGATTAGATGTTCAAAAACATAACCAAAAAACTTAACATTTTCATTTTCTTCAAGCCTATTAAATATACTATGTTTATTTTTGGCATGTTAAAACATCTCAATGATAGGCATCTTCTGATTTCAAGGTCTTGCAATACGGTCAAGGTCAAATACTTATAAACTTAACCAAAAACTTAGCACAACCAAGAATCAACAAAGATAAATTGTTCATAGGTTACATGTACATAAATGTCATTTATATGCAGCTGCAAAAACTGAGGTCAAGGTCATGTGACAAATGTTTAGGTCATTCAAAAAGGCAAAATTTCTGAAAAAAAGTTGCCCGTTTTTCAGGGGCATTTGTGTTTGACAAACGCACCTTGTTCCATTTCAAAACACCTTGAACTGTTTTTAGCTCGACTATTCGAAGAATAGGGGGGCTATTCCAGTCACCCGAGCGTCGGCGTCAGCGTCGGCGTCGGCGTAATGCTTTGGTTAAGTTTTTACGTGCAAGTGTTTAAAATCTCTGTTTCTATTAAAGCTATTGCTTTGAAACTTTGCACATGCTTCTGTGACCATAATATCAGCATCTAGACAAAGATTCATTACTCTGATATTGAATTTAGTGGAATTTTAACCCTTTTCGGACTTAGAAATCTTGGTTAAGTTTTTACGTGCAAATGTTGTTTATCTGTTATATTTCTGTTTCTATTAAAGCTATTGCTTTGCAACTTTACACATGCTTCTGTGACCATAATATCAGCCTCTTGACAAAGATTCATTACTCTGATATGGAATTTAGTGGAATTTTAACCCTTTTCGGACTTAGAAAATCTTGGTTAAGTTTTTACGTGCAAATGTTGTATTTCTGTAATATCTCTATTTCTACTAAAGCTATTGCTTTGAAACTTTGCACATGCTTCTGTGACCATAATATCAGCTTCTAGACAAAGATTCAATACTCTCATTTTGAATTAAGTGGAATTTTAACCCTTTTCGGACTTAGAAATCTTGATTAAGTTTTCACGTGCAAATGTTGTACATCAGTTATAGCTCTATTTCTACATAGGCTTTTGCTTGGAAACTCTACACATGCTTCTGTTACCATTATATCACCCTCTTGACAAAGATTTATTACTCTGATATTGAATTTAGTGGAATTTTAACCTTTTTCAGACTCAGAAATTCTTGGTTAAGTTTTTACGTGCAAATGTTGTACATCAGTTATATCTCTAATTCTATTAAAGCTATTGCTTTCAAACTTTGCACATGCTTCAGAGTTCATAACAACAGCCTCTTAATAAAGATTCAATTCTCTGGTATAGAATTTAGTGGATTTATAACCCTTTATGGACTTAGAAATTCTTGGTTAAGTTTTTACATGCAAATGTTGTATTTGTGTAATATCTCTATTTCTACTACAGCTGTTGCTTGGAAACTTTACACGTGCTTCTTTGACCATTATATTAGCCCACAGAAAACGATTAATTACTCTGATATTTAATTTAGTGGAATTTTAACCCTTTTTGGCCTTAGGAAATCTTGGTTAAGTTTTTACGTGCAAATGTTTTATGTTAGCTGTATATCTGTTCCTACCAAAGCTATTGCTTTGAAACTCTGCACATGCTTCTGTGACCATAATATCAGCCTCAAGACAAAGATTCTTTTCTCTTGACTTTCATTTTATTGAATTTCCAATGTCGATATTGATTTGCTGTTACTATCCAGCACTAGGAATAGTCGAGCTTCGCTGTCCTCCGACAGCTCTTGTTTTATACCTCTTTAATAATGGAACTCTCTGAGCTATGAATGTTATTGTTTGAAAATGGAAAATTGCCATTTAGGGCTGAACTCCTTGTAATAGAATGCAACTTAGTTGAAAAAGAGCAAATCTAATGTAATTAAATTATTCATACACTATCAGTAAAATTTACAATTATATCGACTTTATGTATTACTCGTAATCAATGATTTTTAAATTGATCATACATGTTTATTTATATTATCAATTCCAAAGATTGACAAATATAATTGAATCTGTATGAGCAATATTTTAAAAAATGATGCAGTATTGATCGATATTGTAGTCAATTCCATAGATTGACGATATAATTGAATCTGTATGGGCAATATTTAAAAACTGATACAGTATTGATCAATATTGTAGTCAATTATAAGCTCATCTTTAGGTTGAAAACCCAAAGCATTGCTCATGGCATTGATGTTTGCAGCGGTGGTGATGACGTGGCTGTCACTTTCATTGTGCAAAAACTTTAACTTATGATATCTCTGCTTCTACTAAAAAACTTTACTTGAAACTTAGAACACATGCTCACTATCAAAATGAGCAGCCTGTACTATCAAGGGGGATAACTATAGATCGATTTTGTGCTTATTATGCCCCTTTTCTACTTTTATTTTTCATCTTTTATTCAGCATCCAACAGCATTTGCATCTGTTGTGGTGCTCTTGTTTTGGTTTTGTATTGGCCACTTTGAACTTTATTAAGAAATGAATCAATGTATACTGGTTGATATACTATTTATAATTGTTGAATTTGATTGTTGAAATGTGAACAAATCATGAATATATATTTTAATGATGGATTTATCTTCTTTTCATGTTCAACTCAAACAAAACAACATCAGTATCCTATTGTACAGAGCTGAAAAGGTTTACTGCAATTTGATGGCTCATTGCAAAACATTTATTTGCAAAATAAAACATTTAAAATCATTCTCCAGCAAAGCATTGCTCCAATTTCAATGAAACTTGGCAGGAATATTCCTCAGGTAACCATCTTCTTAAGATGTTCAAAGAACTTTGAAATACCCCCAAAACCATAGGCCCAATTTCAATGAAACTTGGCAAGAACGTTCCATAGCTTAGGGGTGTGGAATAATTGATATTCATTACTTGTTATGGACAAGTAAAAGATGATTTTCTACTTGAGAAAAGATTGTCTTAATGAAGAAAATACTGGAACTTAGCATTTTGTTCATTGAAAACAATGTTTTCTACTACTTGATTCAAATATTGTGCTAATTAGTTCCCTAATTCTATGTAGTACCGTTTCAATATTTGCCCTGGTGTTTACTTGTTCCTGGAGAAGTTCTCTTGAAAAATAAACTTGTCTGCAGGTAGAAAAGCCCATGTCGGACAAGTCGGGAATGGGAATTCCACACCCCTGCTTCTTAAGTTGTTCAAGGTATTTTGATTGACCTCCAAATATGGGAGTGGCAATGTTGGGCTTATTTACACTATAAAATCTGTTAAAAAAACTTCTCCCAAAGCATTGGCCCAATTTCGATGAAACTTGGCATGTTGTTTTTTTTCGTGACCCTCTTCTTGAGTTTTTCAAGAAATTTTGATTGACCTCAAATAAGGGTGTGGCAGGGCAGGGCTTATTTGAACTATAAAAATCTTCTACTCCCAAAGCACTAGACCAATTTCAATGAAACTTGGCAATGATGGTTCTTGGGGGACCCTCTTCTCAAGTTTTTCAAGAAATTTGGAATGACCCCATAATATGGGCATGGCATGACAGGCCTTCATTTTCACTTTAAAAAATCTCAGACGAAACTGTTTGGCCAATTTCAACCAAACTTGGCAGGATTGTTCCTTTGGTAAATTTCCTCCTAAGTTTTACCCTGAATTTTAATTGACCATATATATGGGTGTGGCAGGGTGGGGCTTATCTTCACAAAAAATTTGGCATTGCCATGCTATAAATACTATTGTTTCATTTTGAAAGATCAATCAAGACTAATCTTAAATAACCTTTAAATAGATTAAGAAACTTTTCCTATTTAGAATTGATACTAATATATGTGAAATATGGCTATCCATTAAAGTTTTAGCCTACACTTAAATCAGATTTTCTGTCCATTTTTGGCTTCTTTACAAAAATCCTTGTAAACTTCAATATCTGATTGTGGTTATCATTGATAGATATTTTAAAGCCATCGGAACAATACAGACCCTTTAGGGTCTTTCGTATTTAGCTTCAGTGGCCACAGACCACTCGGTCTATTGTCAAGGCGTTGTGTATGCCATGTGTCTGTCCGTGTGTCTGGTAGTAAACCTTTTCTTTAAAAATCTTCTCCCAAGAAACTACTGGATGAATTTCAACCAAACTTCACTGGAATGATACTTGAGTGACCCTTAATCTGTCTCCCAAAAAATATTGGTGATTGGATGAAAAATATGTATTTTATGGGCGGAGGTCATTTTTATGCCCCCACATTGATAGATCGGGGGCATATTGTTTTACCATTGTCCGTCTGTCCATCTGTCTGTCTGTCGGTACTTCTGTCTGTCTGTCTGTCTGTCTGCAAAAGTTAACCAAAAAACTTAACATTGCAAATATCTTCAAGCCTATTCAAGATACATGGCTAATATTTGGCATGATGATAGATCTCAATGATCCGCATCCGCTGGTACCAAAGTCAAGGTCATGTGACAAAGTCAAGGTCATCTGTCAAGGTCAAACTTTGAAAAAAATGCTGTTACGGGGGCATTCGTGTTTCACAAAAACATCTTGTTCTATATAGAGTGGAAACTTTCAAAATCATTTTCTCAAATTGTAACAGATAGATATCAACCAAATTTCACTGGAATGATACTTGAGTGACTCTTTATCAGTCTACAAAAAATTTTGTGATTGGCTGAAAATATGTATCTTATGGGCGGAGGTCTTTTCTCTATATGTTATATAATCTAAATTTTGAAAATCATTTTATCAGAATCTATTTAATGGATATCAACCAATTTTCAGTGGAATGATCTTTCAGTGACCCTTTATCAGTCTACTAAAAATTATTGTGATTTGATGAAATCATACATTTTATGGGTGGAGGTCATTTCTCAATATGTTTTACAGTGGAAACTTTGAAAATCATTTCCTCAGAATGTAAATGATGAAAACTTCATTGGTATGATCCTTGGGTGACTCATTATCATGCAGCTAAAAATTATTGTGATTGGATGAAAAATATGTATCTTATGGGTGGAATCAATTCTTTATATGTTATATTGTGGAATCTTTGAAAATCATTTTCAACATCAGTAGAACCCAAAATATCTAAAAATCTAGTCAAAACTTTGATTTGCTATTACAAGAATTTCAAGCCTGGGGAGCGACTCAAGCCATTCATGGCTTTCTAGCTTAAACCTATCTTGTTTGATCAAACTGATTAAATGGACAGCTTGTTATTGTGTAATTATCCTCCCTATCTTTTTCGAGAATTTGTCTACTCTCTGAGGGCATTTTATCTTATACTTTACATCCATTGGAATTTTGGCACTGGGAATGTTTTATTTAAAGCATTATTAGCGAAAATAGCAATACAATATTGGATCCATTCTCCACGAAAACTTACCTAAATGACGCCTTTTTAACTCACCAGAGCACAAATTTAGTGCTCAAGGTGAGCTATTGTGATGGTACAATGTCTGTTATCAGTCCTCCACCGTCCACAATTTCTTTAAACATCTTCTCCTCCTTAATCAGTGGGCCAATCTTGATGAAACTTGGCAGGGATGTTCTTTGGATCAAGCTCTACCAAAGTTATTCAAATAAATGAAATCCACCCTTAACTTTCCCTTTACCCTTACCAAATACGGTGAAAATATAAAAAATCTTCAAAAATCTTCTTCTCTGAAACCAGAAGGAAGACAGCTTTCATATTTGATATGTAGCATCATCTAGTAGACCTCTACCAAGTTTGTTCAAATCAAACCCTGGGATCATATTTACACTCTACCCTGGCTCATCCCTTTTTACATAGAATCAAAGAGCGAAAATCTTAAAAAATCTTCTTCTCTGAAACCAGATGGTAGACAGCTTTCATATTTGGTATGTAGCATCATCTAGTGAACCTCTACCAAGTTTGTTCATATGAAGACCTTAGGATCATATTTTGGCTCCACCCGGGCACAACCCTTTTTACATAGAATCAAAGAGCGGAAATCTTTAAAAAATCTTCTTTTCCGAAACCAGAGTGCATACAGCTTTCATATTTGGTATGTAGCATCATCAAGTGGGCTCCATTCATGTTTGTTCATATCAAGACCCTGGGGTCATATTGGGCTCCACAGGGGCGCGTCCCATTTAGCTCATCTGAGCACAATGGGTGAAAATAGGAAATCTTCTCTGAAACCAGAAGGCAGACAGCTTTCATATTTAGTTTGTAGCATCATCTAATGGACCTCTACCAAGTTTGTTCATTTAAATCCAATGGGGTCACATTCGGGCTCCACCTTGGTGCATCCCGTTTTACATAGAATCAAAGAGCGCAAAGGCAAATCTTCTTGCTCTTGGCTGAAAACATTCCATGGTATTGATCTTATGTAGAAATTATCTGCTTTTTGACATCTGCCTATTTAACTTCTGTGATGTCCAAAGGTCAAAGAGACACAGATGAGTGGTCTAGGACCATCATGGTCCTCTTGTTTAATTATACCCCCCACCTACGAAGTAGAGGGGGGTATATTGGTTTCACCATGTCTGTCTGTCTGTCCATCCGTCCGTCCATCCGTCCGTCCGTAGACCTTTTCGTTTCCGGACTCTAACTCAAGAACCAAATGACCTACAATCATGAAACTTTATACAAATGTTCCTTATGACCCAAGGAAGTGCCCTATTGTTTTTGGGTCATGTAGGTCAAAGGTCAAGGTCACAGTTAGCCTTAGTTCAATTTTCGTTTCCGGACTCTAACTCAAGAACCAAATGACCTACAATCATGAAACTTTATACAAATGTTGCTTATGACCCAAGGAAGTGCCCTATTGTTTTGGGGTCATGTAGGTCAAAGGTCAAGGTCACAGTCAGCCTTAGTTCAATTTTTGTTTCCAGACTCTAACTCAAGAACCAAATGACCTACAATCATGAAACTTTTTACAAATGTTGCTTATGATCCAAGGAAGTGCCCTATTGTTTTTGGGTCATGTAGGTCAAAGGTCAAGGTCACAGTCAGCCTTAGTTCAATTTTCATTTCCGGACTCTAACTCAAGAACCAAATGACCTACAATCATGAAACTTTATACAAATGTTCCTTATGACCCAAGGAAGTGCACTATTGTTTTTGGGTCATGTAGGTCAAAGGTCAAGGTCACAGTCAGCCTTAGTTCAATTTTCGTTTCCGGACTCTAATTGAGAACCAAGTGACCTACAAGCATGAAACTTTATGCAAATGTTGCTTATGATCCAAGGAAGTGCCCTATTGTTTTTAGGTCATATAGGTCAAAGGTCAAGGTCACAGTCAATTTTTGTTCATATTTCATTTCTGGACTCTTAACTCAAAAACCGAGTGACCTAGAATCATAAAACTTCATGCAAATGCTACATATGACCTGAATATTAGTTTCAAACACATCCTGCACTAATAGCACTTGCATTCCGACAAAGCGCTTGTTGGGGGTATTAGTCCGCTCTGCGACAGTTCTAGTTTCAGTTGTCTAACCCAGATACTAACTAGAGCTGTTGCAGAGCGGACTTATACCCCAAACAGCGCCTTGTCCATATATAAGTGCTTTTAGTTCAGATTGTGTTTGTTACAAATATTGAGAATTCAATTGATTCTAGGTCACTCTTTTCTTCAGTTAAAGACTGCAAACGAAAAAGTCTATCCAAAATTGTCTGTGACCTTGACCTTTGACCTATGTGACCAAAAAACCAATAGGGCACTTCCTTTGGTCATAAGCAGCATTTGCATGAAGTTTCATGATGGTTAGACCCCGGAAACGAAATTGAAAAAAGGCTGACTGTGACCTTAACGTTTGATCTATTTAAACCAAAACAATAGAGTACTTCCTTAGGGTCATAAGCAGCACTTGTATGAAGTTTCATGATTCTAGGTCACTTGGTTCGGAGGTAAGAGGTCGTAAAGGAAAAGGTCTTCGGACGGATGGACAGACAAAGACACCCCCTCTACTTCGTACGGGGGGGGGGGGGCGTATAAAAACCAAAAAGTTTTAGACTATTCCAATTTCAAAGAATTTGTAGCGTTAATTCAACGTATATTGTTAGGAAAAGGGGCTTCACAATTATAAAGAAAATATAGAAAAATGGGAGAAATTGATTATACAAGCAATTTCTTTTTTTTTCTCTCTCTATCTCAATGATTTCCTTCTTAATTAATATCCGTGCATTCAAATGTCCTTGGTAGATGAATATATATGATTCTAGTTTAGGAAGCCCAGCCTCGTTATCTCAATTGGTAACGCATTTGGCTGTCAATTGGGGTCATGAATTCGAACCCGGGCTCCGCAAACTTTCATCTACATTATTTTGACGAAAGTCAATGAGACATGTCATTTGTCTTCCACCCATGGAAATTTGATAAGAAGTATGCCTAAGTGGGATGAACAGCTCGTATTTCGGAAGAAATTAGGTTTAACAGGTATGAGAAAATGATAAAATGGGTCTGAAAAAAACCTCTGAAGTTATCTTATATGTTGCCTGAAATATAGAATGTATAGTAACTATCGTCCTATTTTCCTGTGAGAGAGTTAAAGCGACCTGAACATATCAAGGGTTCAGTGCAAGACTCTACTAGTGTATATACAATGTATATACACTAGTACAGTCTTGCACTGAACCCTCGCTACGGCTACAACAAGTATGTCATTGCGTAAGACACAAGGCGGGGTTGTTTACTATTCACTATTAATGGACATGTCGTAAATTGCCTTGAACTAAATTTTAGTGGCCTAATTAAAACATAAAAACTGCATAAAGATTCCCGCTTTACCCGGCTTGTATTCATTAGGTATTCCGAAAGAGCACATTATCGACGCATCAGGATAATACATGGATCAACCGAAAAAATTAGATTTCTTTGTTTTCAATTTCCACAATGACAATCTACAGTTATCTTTCCGTCTCTTTTCCAAACAGGGGATCGACCCCCATATTTCAGCATTGGTTGATGGATTTTTCTTCTAAACGGAACATGAAACAAAACAAAAAAATAATAATAATAATCTCAATTGTTCAAATTTTGCACAGAAAATCTCATCATCCTAGACGAGTCCAAGATAGGCAAAATTTTCTTCTACGAAAAAATATTCCGTATTACACGACGTTTATCATTAAACAACAATTACGACGGGATGACCGCCCATCAACTATAAGATGAAAAACGTTCCGGACACATAGGTCATTAATCAAAAAGGCAATTTCAATTGTCGCTCATGATGAGATCTTATTTTATGGTTAGCTCTTTTAACTAGTTTTAGAGGGATCTTACAGGATTAACAATGGTCATTCCTAGATCCTTCATTATTTATATGATTATCCTTTATTTTGAGCCTGGTAAGTACAAATATCATTACATTAAATCATTTGGAACACCGCTCGGATTTTTCCGAAAAAAAATCGAAACTACATCGGAGGTAGGTGTAGTATTTTTATTTATTTATTTTTTTAAATCATTTTAAGTAATTCGACTCTTGATGTTACTTTGTTCAATGGATGTCTAGACTGAAAATCCGCAGGTTTATTTGAGCCTAAATGATGCGAACATCTGAGCTTTTCGGAAAAGGTTAACTCGTAACTTTTTATTTACAAAAACTAGCTACTCTTTTTTAGAATCGACATCTTTTTCAAATACTTTCAATTTGTCTCATTTTGATTGACGAATAACAAATTTGATTTACATTTTATCATTTCCCAAACTAGAAAGCCATGAATGGCTTGAGTCGCTCCACAGGCTTGAAATTCTTGTAAAAGCAAATAAATTTTTTGACTATATTTTTAGATATTTGGGGTTCTACTGATGTTGAAAATAATTATCAAAGTTACCACTATATGACATGCAGAGAAATGACCTCCACCCATAAAAGACATATTTTTCATCAAATCAAAAAAAAGTTGGCTGCATGATAATGGGTCACCCAAAGATCATACAAAAAATGTTTATTGATATCCATCAGTTACATTCTGAGAAAATGATTTTCATAGTTTCCACTATTTAACATATTGAGAAATGACCTCCACCCATAAAATGCATATTTTTCATCCAATCAAAATAATTTTTTGGTACACTGATAAAGGGTCACTTAAGGATCATTGAAGTGAAATTTGGTTCAATTCCAAAAATTAGATTCCGAGAAAATGATTTGCAAATTTTCCACTATTTAACATACTAAGAAATGACCTCTGCCCATAAAATGCATATTTTTCATCCGATCACAATGATTTTTTGTAGACTAATAAAGGGTCACTCAAGGATAATTCCAGTGAAATTTGGTTGATATCCATCAGTTATATTCTGTGAAAATGATTTTGAAAGTTTCCACTATATAACATTTAGAGAAATGACCTCCGCCCATAAAATGCATATTTTCCATCGGATCACAATAATTTTTTGTAGACTGATAAAGGGTCACCCAAGGATCATTCATGTAAAATTTAACGGGTATCCATTGATTAGAACCTGAGAAAACTCACTTTTTACCATATTTGGAAATTAGCCACGCCCATTAAATCCATGTTTTTCATTGGATCAAAATTTCTTGAACAACTTTGAAAGAGGGTCACCCAAGGATCATTCCTGTGAAGTTTGGTTGAAATCCATTTAGTAGTTTCTGAGGAGAAGATTTTTAAAGAAAAGTTTACGACCGGACGCACGCACGGACGGACGGACGCACGCACGACGGACACAACGCCATGACAATAGCCCCAGTGGCTTTCAGCCAGTGGAGCTAAAAATGAATCACTCTTAGATAATATATGAATGGTTCAATTTTAGTTGTGCCCATCAAGATTCGTGCATTCTGATTGGCTGAAAGTTATTTTATTACCCAATGAAAACGATTTTGAGTTTGCAGCTATTTGGTAAGCCTCCGCAGAAAGTAGTCAAAGAGAACTATTTTCCTTTATCGATAAATCTTTACATTTTTGTTTCATTATACTAAATCATATGATATGAAGAGATGTTTTTTATTTCATTGAGGTATGAAAGTAAAAACCTACTCACATCCATGTTTGAATCCGCTTCGCGAATTCATGGCTTCAATGTTGGCTCAAAAGTCAAAGTTTAAACTTGGGCCAAACACTAAGGTCATGTGGTCAAATCTATGTAAAACACAGCGTGCTTTATGTCTACAAGGAAATTTGTAGTTTCAAATTAGTTGCTTTGTCATTACGAACCTTTTGTAAACAATGCATCGGGTGAGCGTTTAAGGCTTAATGGCCCTTTTCTTGGCAGTCTGATAATGATTCACTCAATGAATACTCCCGTAAAGGCAGTGAACCCCTTATAGTTCCGAAAAGTTTCGGGAGTCGTGAATTTAACAGTGTTAAATGAGGTTTCCTAATGATTTCATTTGGAAACCTAGGTTAACATTTTGGAAAATCATGTGTTCCAACATGTTGCACAGCTATTACCCGTCCACTACCTTAAATTAAGCTGCAATTCATCACTTAGTCACTGAGAAAATTCACTATCTACGAATAAAATTCTTTGAAGTATACAAATTAAAAAATCTCATAAATATGATCATAGTCAAATTCCAATACATTATATGCAACATTTTCAGAGAATACTTTTTCTTTAAGGAAGAGCATTTCTATGGACGCACTGATTGACACAACACTTTGACAGAAAGCAAGTTTAGCAAGAATTTTAGTTAGCAATGACTGTAGAGGAAAACATTCTTAAAGGTGCCCGTGGTTTTTAAACCAGAGGTGCGTTCGTTAGAACGAGATTCTTAAGATTCTTAATAAGATTTTTTTAGATAAAGCGTTGGGTAGAGATTTTTAAGCCGCTCAATAAGAATCTTAAGATACCTCAACGAGGAAACGTAGATGGTTTTGCGTTTGCTTAATACGAGTAGTCATGACGACGTCGAATGTTTTCACTCAAATTATCGAAAGTCGTTCATTTTGAAGTCTTAAAGATTTTATTAAGCGGGAATTTTTCATCTCGATCTAACGAACGCACCTCTGTCCTCTTTGATTTATAGGATCAAGTAGTCACTGGAATCGATGATTCTACAATTGAGAAAATATCAGTGTGGGAAAATGAAGAAATTGCTTTTAACAAGTTTTCATTATTTTCAGGTATCTGTCAAAAACAGGCGGATCGCCATATAAAATGTTATGCGTGCGAGGGAAAGGTTGGAGAGCCGTGTTCAGACAACTTTCAACCAGCGAAGGTACAGGTCATAAACTGTGCGGGTAGTTGTGTGATGAGTAACAACAAATATAAAGAACGTAAGTCATAAACTGTACAGGTATTTGTGTGATGACTAACAACATGTATAAAGAACGTGGGTCACAAAGGATCGGATGGTTGTGGTATGAGTAACTAAGTCATACACTCTGTGGAAAGTTACGTTGTAAAAATAGATATAAAAATGAATAAAGAATGTCAAGTTATAAACTGTACAGATAGTTGCGTGATGAGTAACTACAAATGTAAAGAATGTAAGTCATTTAAATTCACCACTCTTAGAGAAATGATCGAGGTGTCAGTACAAACTATTGTTGGTGTAAGTGTCTATAGTTATAGAGGCACAAACAGTTCGCGCTCACTCTTCGAATGTAAATAAATATATAATACGTACTTAGTGTTTTGTATGGAAAAAAATATCTAACGAGGTTGGGAGAATTGATCATTGTCGAGGCTCTGCCGAGACAATTACCAATTCTCACAACCGAGTTAGATATTTTTTCATACAATACACTTAGTACGTATTATATTTATCTTATAACCTCTTTTTGTCTTGTTTTAGTCTATGTTTCTAACTTAAATGCTAGTTTCTAAAAATAACTGTATGATATTATTGTTCTAAAAATAACTATGTGATATCATAAAAAATATCATACGGGTTGTTATCATACAGATACTTGTATAGTTATAAGATAAACTAAAAAAAGGTTACGATGAAATGAAAACTTTAGTTAATCATAAATCTTCAAGAATACATTTTTAGCGAGTTCTGGCCTTAACTGTATATACAATATAACAATAATGATAAACAAAAAATAAAGATATGCAAGTTCTTCTCTGTGAAAAAAAAAGATACGATGATTAGAAAGAGATTGAATGCCACAAGGTTTGTGGTATTCCAAAATTAAAATCTATCATCATTGCTATGATCAAGTCGATGAAAATGACAAGGCCGTTTACCAATACCAATACCTATGGTTTTATCAGCCAAGATACATGTAATGGAATTTAAGATATTATATATCATGACCCTTTTCTCAATGTTTATTTTCAGTTGAAACTTTCACCCGTTATTGCACAGAAGAGAAAGTAACAAACGGTTGTTCAACACGGAACTATGATACAGGGTCACATACTAGATGCATCTGTAGTTCGAGTTACTGTAATACTGCACCGTCTTTACACCAAACAACAATAGTGTATTCACTTTTTATTGTGCCTCTAGTAAAAATGTGTTTCCTTAAATAGTATATTTAGTAACTGATGGAGAGACGGGCTGTTTCAAAAACGGAACTTTCAACCTTTCCAGGAATTCTATATGCATGTGGTTCTTGTTTATGACATACTCGCATCTATCAATTAGCGGATCATCAAATAGTTTGAAATAGTTGAGTTCACCAAAAGTTCAAGAAAATCAATTGATTTGATTGAGAAGTCGATCTTTTGCTTGAATTTCGGAATCAGTTAAAATGGCAAAGTGCGAAAACAGAGGACACTTTTAGAAGACTCGGTGCAAACAGTGTACAACATTTGCTGATAAGACTCAAGAAATAAAGAGCCTATCTTATCCGACCTTAACACGAAGACTGATCTGGGCCAGAGGTTATAAACCTTTTATCAGGGTCAATTCAGAATTTTCTCAAATTTTAATTTGAGACTAAGGCAGTTATTCTTTTTAGATACTAAATTTAATGTATTAACATAAAAGATAATATTAATAAGTTGTATTAAATAACAACTTATTATCTTTTATTTTTATACATTTATTTTAACCTAAAATTTGAGAAAATTGAGCCTGAGTCTGAGAAAAGTTTTATAAACTTGGGCCCAGAATCTACCATTGTGCAGGCTTATGCTACCGTAGTATATGGAGTTTACTTTGCGTTCTTTTTCAATTGTTTGAAGTGAAGCTGAATTAGATCTAGATGGGTCACCCAGACAAGGGAAAATTTTATAATGGTTGATATATCAGTGATTACTTTATGAGTGATCAGTCTTAGTAAAATACAGTACAGTACAGTAAAACATGCATTAAGCGACCACATAAGGGACCACTTAAAAGCGGTCGCTTATGAAAATGGTCGTTTAATACAATATGTACTGATAAATAAGATATGTTATTTGATAGCATATTATTATTATTATATACTCAGAACATAAAGTTAAGCGCCACTAAGTTTTAAGTTTAAAAATTTCTATCGAAAACTTTAGTTACGTATCTATGTTATCAAACGGTTAGAACAACCTTGTAGCTATTGATTAAAAACGTTTCGGATGCACGTGCATATTCAGCAAGTCTCGTGCAATGACTGTAAAGCCAGGGCTCGTGCAAAGTGGAAAATCAGCTTTTCTGTCAGACGGATACTTACGTCGTGTAGCTCGTGCAATTGTTTACATTTCGATTTGAAACTCCGTCATGGCAAGGCGTAGATTGTCTACAAATGAAAGATGGCGAATAATTGGAATGCGAGATTCTAGAATGTCTTGTAGAGCCATTGCCAGACAGCTGGGGTATCACCACAGTGTCATAACACGTTTGGTACAAAAACACGCACAGACAAACGACGTTAAGGACCGTGTCAGATCTGGACGCCCTAAAGTAACGTCTATTCGAGAGGATAGAGTACTTTTGCGTCACGTTAGACGTCTGCCCTTCACCAGTGCGCCTGTACTAAGGGACAACTGGAATGCACACAGACGGGTCTCTATTTCAACAGTGCGAAATCGACTTCGGATGGCTGGGTATAAGGCACGAAGACCCCTGAAACGTCCAAAGTTACAACAGAGTCACATCAATGAACGTCTAATATGGTGTAGAGCGAGGGCACGTTGGAACTTGGCATCATGGCGTCGGATCCATTGGTCAGTTGAGTGCAGGATGTTTTTGCATGTCACCGATGGCCGAATTCGTGTTTGGAGACAACCTAACACCCGATTTGCACCAAAGTACGTCCAACCAACCTATCAGGGTGGCGGTGGCTCCGTTATGATATAGGGTTGTGTCTCCTACGGCTGTAAACTGGACCTAGTGACAGTTCCAGGAACATTGACTGGCGATAAATATCGCGATAACATCCTTTTTCCTGTGGTAATTCCAATTTTTGACAATCATCCACTTCGAACAAGACCAGTGTACATGGATGATAACGCTAGACCCCACCGAGCAAGAGTCGTGGCGGACGTTATGCAACGTGAAGCCATCACCACCATTCCATGGCCGGCTTGTAGTCCCGATCTTAACCCCATCGAGCACCCGTGGGACATTTTAGGGCGCCGTATACGTCGGAGAGAGCGTCCTGTACAAAATGTGGTTAAGTTAGAAGCAGCACTGCACCAGGAGTGGCAGCAAATCCCTCAACACATCATCCAGAGGCTGATTCGTGGCATGCCGAGGAGGGTGCGCGCAGTGATCAATGCTCACGGATCTTACACTAGCTACTGACTAAGATGTGACTGGAATTAATCGCATTTGTGTTATCTGATTTCTAAAACCAAGTTTCGTGTCATAGACAACACCGTAAGTCGGCTTTGACAATAGTTTTTCATGTTTTAAAAAAGGTGAAAATACGTCATTTACATTTCAAGGTACAAAGTCAATAAAATTTATCACCACCCATGTATTGTTGTGAAATTGTTAAGTCAACATACCACTTTCAACATTGGAACTCAATATTTACATCTCTGTTATTTTGATTTAATGCAGGCTCCTTGCCTTTAAAAATCTTCTGTCTAAAAACTGGTGGCACTTAATTTCTTGTTCTGAGTATATTTATATTATTTATATAATTATTATTTGATCACATAATTCCTTTTCAGAGCTATAATGTTTGAACCCATAAGAATCGTCGCATTCAGACGATTCTAATGGTTTCCAACGTCATGAGATACAATGAAAACATTTTTCCATTTAAGAAAGTCCACTTTTTTGGGGATTTCGCAAACGGCGAAGGGACTTTTTATGATGGTCGCTATATAAAAAAGGTCGCTTATTAGAGTTGGTTGCTCCAGCAATATCAACAGTACATGTAAAAGATAATAAACAGACAAAAATTCTCGAAATAAATTTATTAGTAATAGAAATGTAAAAATAGATAATAATGTAAAATGTAAATTACAATAACGAATTAATAAATGACATGACAATATTGAATCTAATGATATAAAAAAAATTAATGCAGCTGTAAAAATCACCACTTCTTGTCTTGTAAGATGTAAATTCAAAAACAATGAGACAATATATTCAACTTGGTAGAGTTTCAAATATGATATACATGTAAATGTATATGTAGAGGAGCTAGGGTGAGGTTTTCTTTGATACTATTTTCTTTGAACTTAGAAAGTGGACTGTCCAGCCCTGTGTTAAGGATGGCATAACGGTGATAATAGTTTTCAAATTATACCATGCTTTGCATGTGCACTTGCGTGCAAAACGGGGTATAATTGGAAAACAGTTTGCACCATTTAGTCATCATGAACACAGGGTTAGAGAGAATATTATCATCAAACAAGCTTTGGAATGCTTAAAAAAATTCTCTTCTAGCATTGACCAAGATCAGCGAACAATATTTTTAGTATTGTATTTAACTATTATCAGTGTAAGCCAAGAACATTGTATGAAACATATAAAAGAACATTTAAACCATGCCTTACAGGATCCATTTAATTGAAAATAATATTGGAATATATTTCTGTTTTCCATAAACCTCATACTCACATTCACTGACAACATCATTGATAGTGTAACTATGGGTTTTATCTTGTAACTATACAAATATCAGTGTGATAACATCCCATATATTTTTAATGGTATCACATAGTTATTTTTAGAACAATGATATAATGTGGTTATTTTTTAGAAACTTACATTTCAGTCAGAAACATCCACGAAAACAAGACAAAATAGAGGCTCTAAGATAAATATAATACATATTTAGTACATTGTATGAAGAAATATCTAACTCAGTTGTGGGAATTGATAATTGTCTCGGCAGAGCCCCGACAATTATCAATTCTCCCACCCTCGTTAGATCCTTGTGACAAAATATTAAATCTGATCATATTTCAGGAAAACTGGACCAAAATTGTGGCGCCTAAGTTCTTGGGTGTTCATCAGAAATTGTCAAAATGACCTTTTTTTTCCTGCTTTCAAGATGGACCCCCCCCCAGTTTTCAATAAAGTCAAACCTTTTGGCCAGACAAACATTTTGGCCAAGTTTCATTAAGATTAAGCCAAAATGGTTGCCTCTAGAGTCTTCACCAGGAAATAGCCAATAACACACCTTTAAAGCATTTTCCAGTGGATGTAACATTTTTTTTTTCAGTAGGGTTCATCCTTGTGTCCAGCCAAATGTTCTGTCCAGTTTCATGAAAATTGTGCCAAGACAGTTGCATCTAGAGTGCTGACAAAAAACTGTTTTAAAGAAACCTTCTCCTATGACAGGTTTTAAATTATGACCTTACAGAGAATCTGACCAAGTTCCAAAAAAGTGGGCCAAATTGTGGCTCCTAGAGTGTTAAGGAATAAATTGATGATAACAAACAAGATATAAAAGACATTCAATGGTCACAAAAGCTCTACTTGAGCACAATGTGTCTGATGAGCAAATAAACTTTTTTTCTGAAATAGTAGGAAATATTGACCAGAAAGTCAAACACAAATTTCTTTAATAAAAATATTTGCACCATGACCTTGATGAGACAAGTAATTGAAAATTATAAATGGATTCAAGCAGACTTCCACAGTTTAAATTTTGTTCTTGAAGCCATTGCAAGATTACAAGATCTTATACTGGTCCAAATTCATAGAACCTAGATCCACATATTTTTTAATGATAAGTATTAAACAAATACTTCCTCTAACAGATATGGAAACTGTCTGGAAAATAACAATATTTCTTTTAAAAAGCATTTTCTCTAAAACCTTTTAAGTTTTCCCAGGCATTTTCTTTGGGTGCATCAAACAGCAGAATTGTCTGGGAATGCATCATTTAAACTGTTGTGTTATAAGATGGTTGAGGGGGTCTTTGAGGGGGAGGGCCCTTTTGAGAATTCTGTCCAGGTCCTGTAGTGGGATAAGGGGGTTGACCCTGGGGTCCTGATGCAGGATAGGGAGGGGCTCCCTGTGCTAAATAGGGTGCTGTTCCTTGACCCGTGGCAGGATAAGGGGCTGTACCTTGACCTTGACCTGGGTAGGGAGCTGACCCTTGACCTTGGGCAGCGTATGGTGCTGATCCTTGACCTTGGTAGGGGGCTGACCCCTGACCAGGTGTAGGATAAGGGGCTGTACCTTGTCCTTGGCCTGGGTAGGGGGCTGATCCCTGATTAGGGGCAGGATACGGGGCTGATGCCTGTTGATGGGTGTTGAGTTGTTGACCAGGTCCAGACATAGGATATGGTGTTTGTCCAGATGTAGGGTATGGTGCCACATTTTGACCAGAATTATATTGAGTTTGTCCTGGCACTGACTGACCACCAAAGGTAGGCTGACCTTGACCACTGCCTTGGTTAGGGTAAGGTGCCTGACCGGGGGCTCCACCTTGATAGGGAGCCTGACCCTGATTTGGGTTCTGGTTTTGATACTGATTGGTCCCTGGCACTGGAGCCCCTGGTGCTGTTTGCTGTTGGTGTGTGGGGACCTGACTAGGGGGTTTGGGCTGAATGTTCCTCTTTTTCATGTAGTCTACAACTTGGTCTGGTACTTCAGCGAGAACTGCTTTAGCTAAGGCTGCCTTTGATAGGTTTAAATCTCCTTGACCTCTTGTTAAGTATTCTCTGATTGGTACAAACTGAAAATGTAATATCAACATAATTGATCCAATATGTTAATTTCATTCAATTTCAACATAAAATTTGAACAACTTAAACCTGTAACAACATGATTATGTTTTTCAAGGCAATTTTATGCACTCTGTATTGTCAAATGTGTTTTTCCTAAAAGTTTATTAACCAAACCCAAGTCTTATTTTTTTCAATATTTCTGTCAATTTTAAGGCAGGCTGAAGTAGGAATTAGCATGATCTACTTAAGCAAACAAAGGAATATTTGTTATTCCTTTCTATGTTATGATTAAACCGAGCAACATTTTTAATTTTTTGTGTTCAATAAGTTGCTTAATCTAGAGCAAAATTAATATAAACTCTACCTAACAAAGTTTTGTGTTCAGGATGACAAAACGGTACATACTGCTTGCCAATTTTACCCTGCTTTACATGCATTTGCACATGCAAACTAGGGTACAATTGGCAAACAGTTTACACCGTTTTGTCATCCTTTACACAAGGCTGGCATTGAACCTGTGATATCAAACTCTGTGATTTGGTGCTTGGTGATATAATGACTAAGCTATTAGGGCTGACTATTAAAGCAGGGTTGTACCATACCTGTACAATATCTCTCTGGGCATATCTTCCTTCAATACCAAGTCTCTGTCCATCTGCATCCAGTAAATCCATTGCTGAAGTTCAGATAAATTGGGATATATTGAGATAAACAGACCAGTAACTGAATAACAAAATTTTAGTATTTTCATTGATACTGATTTATAATATGACCTATGGCACAGGAGTAATATAATCCCTTTGTACTTTTTTAATACAAGCAATTCGATGGCCCAGAGCAAAACAGTTTATGTATATAAGCACCGACAACTATTTTGCGCTTAGCCATCAAAATGAGCTAATAGCAACACTATTTGCTACTGTAAAGATGATGTCATAATTTATGTTATATAGATTGTTAATTTTAACAAGCAAATTTCTTCATTTTCTATAATGTTTGCTGATTTTTTTCTTTAGGGGCGTCAACAAGTGGCAATGTATAGATTCGACCTCTTTACCTCATTTTTGAACCCACTTGACAAAATTTCAAAATTGTTTTGAGTTTCGCCAGAAAAATCATTCCACCAATTTTCAGGTTGATTGAGCTTAAAATATGGCTTCTGGATTGTCTAAAAGGTTTTTCTAATATTTGACCTCTTGACCTCATTCTTGACCCTGTCTGACCCATTTTCAAGCTCATCAGAGATTTCATCAAGCCATCTCACATCATACACAGTGGAAGACGGACATCACAAAACCACAAAAGCTCAAGCACCAGGTGAGCTGAACTGATTGATCATCAGAGTGTTGAAATACTTATCACACACTTATTTCATGGTCACATTGGGATGGGCAAATATTCAAAGTAATAGCAAAAGTTAGAACAGAAAAATTACAGTTTGAAGGGTAATTGCAAAACTATTGTAAGTGCCAATAAATACCTTGTATATAGGCACTTATAATTGTATTGTGCTGATCCCTCCAGTTGCACTCAAAAAATTCAACAATAAATCTCAACAGTGCTTACCACTAAAATCAGCATCTCCCACTCCAACAATGATTATAGACATTGGTAATGAAGAGGCCTGAAAAATGTAGTTTGATGGTTAGCGCAAAATAATTGTAACATCAATTTATCATTCATTCAGATATATAGAAAATAAAGAAAAGCTATTTCAAAAGCGACAAGTTTAGGATAAAAATCTTAATCCCAAAAATTTGCATGTGATTCATTGCATTATGATGATGTTGTTAGTAAAACACAACCCTCTTAAATGACCTTGTTTGAATTTTCCCTAGTGTTCGAAAGTACCCGTCTTCGAGAAACAGAAGTTTGACTGTACAGTAAGAATTTATTCAGTAAGCACTAATGGGACCACCAAAAAGCAGTCGTTCAATAGAACGTTCCCTTAATATATGTTTTCTTTACAAATTAGACTTTAGATTTTACAATAGTTCTATGATTATGTATTTTATTGTGAATTTCTTGATAATCCTTTGTTGTTAAAACTAGATAAAATCGTCTCATTGAGACGATTCTAATAGGTTTTGTCAACATAGGATTCATTTACAATAATTTTAGACAAATAATATATAATCCTAAAGATATTTAGATTAAAAGAAGGGGACTTTGAAAATGGTGGATTAATAAAATTGGCCATTCATAGACGTTGTCTCTTAAGCAAGATGGACTATACCTGTATAATGGACCTGATTGTGTCATGCATGTCTGATATAACTCCATCGGTGATAATCAACAACACAAAATAGTTAGAACCATCCCCTTTAGCTGATGCAAACCTGGCATAAAGAAAGATACAGTTGTGGACCAGGCAAAGCTTTTTTTAACAATCATCCTGCTGAATTTAAATTTTGTTTAAAAAAAAAAATAGTCATTTACTGGGCCATTTCAACCAGCTGTTAAGCTACACATTTTCCTATAAATGGCCCTAAACCACTCAGCTGAATTTTATTGGTCCAGTTGATCTCATCCAAGTAAATTTCTGGCAAATGTTCATTTGCATTTGCCTAGTTGTTGAAGAGGAGATGTCATTCTAAGATTTCAAAGTGAAAATAGTCCCCATATGCATCCTGCTGTGTCTAGGCTAAGAACAAGCCCTGCGCTGCCACAACCATACTTAGAGGGGTCAATCAAAATTCCACACATAAGTTTTGACAAGGGTAACCTGAACCAAGTAACATTTCTGCCAAGTTTGGTTGAAATCAGCTGGTTACTGAGGAGAAGGAGTTTAAAGATTTTGGTCTCCAAATAATCCCCACCCTGCCATCCCCCATATTTGAAGGTCAATAAAAATTCGACAGAAAAGTTTTGAGAAGGGTCACCCCAGGAACATTCTGGTAAAGTTTCTTGCAATCAGCTCATTGGTTACTGAGAAGAAGAATTTGAAAGATTTGGGGCTCAAAATAAGCCCTGCCAATTTTTAAGGGCCAAACAAAATTTCGGTAACAACTTTTGAAGAAGATCGCCGAAGGAACATTCTTGAAAAGTATCATTGAAATCTGCCCATGGGTCCAGGAGATGTCCTTCAAAGATTTCAAGCTAAAAAAAAGCCCCACCCTCTCGTGTCCATATTTATGGGGCAATCAAAATTTCGCAAACAACTTCTGAAGAGGGTCACCAAAGTAACATTCTAGTTAAGTTTCCTCGAAATTGGCCCAGTGAGCCAGGAGATGTCCTTCAAATGGAACATTTTGGTTAAGTGTCATTGGAATAGGACAAGTTGTCCAGGAGAAGATGTTGTTCAAAGATTTTAGGCTCAAAAATAAGTCCCGCCAAGCCAAGCCAAGCCCATAATTATGGGCCAATCAAATATTCACCAGCCATTTTTGAATATGGTCTACCAAGGAACATTCTGGTAAAGTGTCATTGAAATCAGCCCTATGGTTCAGGAGGAGATCTCGTTCATAGATTTCACAGCGAAAAATGCCAAGCCCTGCACATACTTATGGGTCAATCATAATTTTGCAAACAAATTTCAAAGAGGTCACCTAAGGAACATTTTGGCATAGTTTCATTGAAATCAGTCAATTGGTTCAGGAGAAGAAAAAGTTTGTTAAATTGTTGACAATGGACAACACACAACAGGTGTTGGACGACGGACGCAGGGTAATCCTTGAGCATGTTGTGCTCCGGTGAGCTTAGATAAAGTACAGTAAAGACTGATACCGTCTTTGAAATTTTTGTGTAAAGTTTCTTCAGTTAGAATATGCCATGAACAGCATTAGAAAGGTAAAAAATCTTGTTTGAGAGCATTAAGAGTTCCCAGATAGTGCTTAATCATAGGTCACATTGACCATAATTTTTTTTATACGATTAAGATATTTAATACATACTTATTATCAATTCCCACAACCTCGTTAGATATTTTTTCCTACAATACTCTAAGAGCTTATTATATTCATATTATAAACTCTATTTGCCTTGTTTCAAAAGATACAGCAAGCAATGCAATAAATTCATAGATGAGCTAACAAAAAATCTATTCAGGTTGTAGCTTGAGATGTTAAGTTATCTACTAACAATTCTTTTTTGCTCGTTGAAATGTATCCAACACAAACATCTCAGAAGTTTCTTCATTTTCAACATATTTTCTGTTGTAAACTCTCTTTTCACAAGGGGCGTAAAACAGAAGGATTGCATGGGAAAAGATAAAGCTGGTGAGCCTCATTTTATTTTTGGAAATGCATCTTTGACAAGTTTTCATTAGTTTGATATCCTACAAGTTGATGAGGCGACTTACTTAGAAACATGATTGATGATGGGTGAGAAGTTGGTTGGTCCATAAAGCTGTACTTGTTTTATTGATGTGTAGTATGCCTGCATTATACCCTGTATTCCTGCACAATAGGGGTTCTGAGGATTGAAATTCTGAAGAAAAATCAACAACACACATTTGCAAAGATTTAATATAACAGTTTAACATAACAAGCTTGTGAAACTTGAAATCATCTAATGCAATAGAAAGTATTCTTTAATGCTTTTCGGTGGTTTATCAAGAAATAACGGTAGATTATCACTTCATAATCTCACCACAAAAGCAGTGAAATTATCAAAAACTTATACCCTGCTTTTCTGCATTTCATCCTATCTGACGACATCTATGCGGGCAAAATAAGTGACATCATAATGTACTTTGCATAGCAATCACGTACAAAATGACGCGCTTTATAAAAATATGTCCTAGAAATTTCAAATTTTGTCTCAATTTTGCAAGAAAGTAATAGAATAATTGTTTGTTTTTCGAGTAAGTTTTGTGAACAACAAAAGCAATATTTTCACTCTCTTGAAAATACAGCTTTTGTTGTTCACCCAAAGAAATATAAATTGATCTTACACAGAAACAAACGATTATCCTCTATTTATTGGAAAAGGAAAGTTTTTAGAGAAACCCCATAATTGTAGGTTGGCAATGCAATTGTGCCCTTACAACAATCTAAAACATTTCCAGACCAAAGCAAGAATGCTGTGACATCAGTGTTTGAGTTATCAAACCAGGAGTGCTTAAAGAGCACAATGTTACAGCCTAGAAAACATAAAGGTAAAAAGCGCGAAGGAACAATACATACTATGAGCACGCACAAAATAATTGCTGTGAGATAATAATGTGCATTGTTACAAATGTTTGGAATTATAAGGCAAAAATGTGTTTTGGACTGCATGGTCCCACTGTCGACTATCATAAAAGCCGAAAGGTAGTCTCCTAAACACAGTCACACGGTATTGGCTTTTCAGTATTTGTTGATGTGCACGCACCTAGCACTTCTGATTGGCTAATGAATTGTTTGTAAACAACAAGTCAGGAGGGGGAGCCATTTTGTCTTCGGTGTAAGTTTGTTTTAAAGGTTAGTTCCATAGAAAAAATATGCATTCATAGATAATTTACATAACTCTAATCTTTTTACGTCAGTATGTAATCTTTTTACGCATATATTAATGAATGAGTGCAATTATCAATTTACTTTTGTTTTGAAGCGGAGCCTCGTTTTCTATATTAGACTTGAATCTTTATGTGTGGACTGGCCTCTAGACTATGGACAAAGAATCGGTGTATACCTGTCAGCTTCATATATGAGGTGACAGTTGTACCACTCTAAAATTTGTTTTCTATACAAGTTTAACCTAGGTGGTTGTCAATGGATAAGAGCTGACAAGCACAAATTTTATCTTTGACCTTGGAGCTATCTAAAAATTTCTTCAAATACCACATCTACTTGTGATGGTGACAATTTGTGCTAAGTAATTTTGAAACCCATCCATTAAGGTAGGACTTATTGCCTGGACAAATTCGGACAGACTGACGGATTGACTAACAGACACACAAATGCACCAATAACAAATTTTTATTGTAACAACCATGTCTACCTCACCGCAAAAGGGCTCAATAAAAAATCCCCTCTTATCTTAGAACAGGGTTGTTAAATGCGTAAGCTTTTTACTAAGACAATTTTGTTACCAAAATTTTCATTGTACTTACACAAGGAAATTCATGAGATACTGTGCCATTTGGTAACCTTGCACCAAACCCAAGAACAGGAAATAGTTTGTCTCTAAAAAATAAAGGCAATTATTATTAGGGATGGGAATGATTACCGTGTACTCCATTTATTGAGTAGCTGATCGAATGTCTGAGTATCGATTACCAATTTCACTAATTGATGAATCATAAAGAAAAATAAAATCATTTGAAAAATCACAATATTTTCTTCCAAAAAAGGTTAGCTTCTATTCAAACTACACTAACTTCAATGTATGACATATAAAAAGCAACAATAATTTACCAATAATTTCAATTTAAAAGCTTTTAAGACTTAAGTTCACAAGCACATTGATGAAACTAGATATAAGTGATGGTCTGAAAAAGTTTTTCAAGTTCAGTTTTGCACTTAGAGCCTGAATGGAAGCGGAAATCATGTTTTTTGTTGAGTTAGATGAAGTCTGCCATAACAATACACATGTAGGGGTAAAATACCAAGAAGGTCATTCAATGTTAAAAAAGGGCCAATTTATGTGGTCATGCATCACTGTGAATGTATCATTTTATCACATGCAGTAGAAAATGTTGTGAGAAAAGTAGAAATTGCTTGTCACTAAGCAATTTCTTCTTTTTTCACAATATTTTCTCGAGTATAAAGTCACATGAACTTTAAGTCCAGGAATTTTACAGGAAAGGGTTTATAAGGACGAACTACTAGAAGCTAGAAAATATCGCGGCTTTTTGCTTTCATGCTTTTTTGATCATTTAATATTACAGTTCCATCACGGCAATCTTTTATCTTCTATAGTGAGAATTTTTTCTTGAAATTTCAGAATCTGAAGCTAAGCTTATCTTGAAGCTAGTAATAGAGAGGATACTGTAACATTTGAAAAGCCATCCATAAATATCAAAGCAAAGCAAACAAAATTTCAAAACCGCAGTCTAGATGCATTAGAATTTTGAGACAACTTTCTGTTCATAGATTTTCAAAATTAAATACGCTTACCATATCATTTATCTTAATTGAGACTGAAAACATATAGTTACATGGATTGTTAACAAATTAGAAACACTATTTTGATTTTATTTCAATTTTTTTATACCATTTTATAAAGGTCACCAGTTTCAAATCAAGAGATAAATTATCTTATATATTTCTGAAGTAGCAGAAATATGATCCTGTGCTCCATATTTCCAACAATTTGACATGTGCACAAGGCACAAACTTTGAATGTTAATAAATAAGTCTAAACAGTCATATGGTACAGAAAGACTAGTTGCTGACATCATTAAGAAGGGTTATGATCCTAATTATCTACAGAGGGCATAGCAAAGAGTCTAGTCAGACTGTGCAGATGCACAGACTGGCCAGAGACATTGCTTTGCACACATGTGAAATTGTTGGAAATGTCACACACAGGCTCATATCAGATTTTTGTTTCAATTCATGCTGGAAAAGGTAGAAATTCTATACCCCAGTACCCAATCACGTTACCTGTGGGTACAAGAGTACCAGACTATTACTGTCCATATATTTATTTTAATCAACTAAATATAAAAGGGGATCCTTCTGTAGACATACAAATTCCAACACAATCTTAAGGTGGCAATGGACAGCGGCCTCCCGACTCTATAAACAGGAAGTGGGTTTTCGTTTATTTTACGGCTCTTTTTGCGCGTTGTTTAAAAAGACCGGTTTTCGAAAGATTCGACTTATGGAAATAACGTAGAATAATGATGGTAAACTTCATAATTAAGCTTCTTTTCAACATTTGGTATTAATTGAATGACTGGATCATTGAATTTAACAATAAAAATGCTTTAAAACCGTCATTCGGTTAGGGGGGAACACTGAAAAATAACGAAAAACTTTCTTATTTGCCTGGAAAGGTATGCTGAATTTTTTACCAAATAAAGGAAAAATATGGATTATATACATATCGGAAATTAAGAAAAATTCATTGGGTAATTTCTTCAAAAAATAGGTTTTTGTGGCATTTTTACCTAGTAAAATTACAAAAATTAGTGCATTTTTAACTTTTGAAAGCAAATTGTGCAAATGCAAATGATCAAAGAGAAATTTTCTTGTCAATAGCCATTGTGTACATGTATAAGGTCTATCAAAATGTATGTGTTTTATAGCTATAACTTAGTACAGGGTTTATACTAGACCTAAAACGAATATAATCGTTTTACTGAAAAATGGCCTATACCACTCAAGGGCAGATAACTCTAGCATGAAAACGAGCGTGGAAAGGTACCTTCAAATTTTGATATAATGACTACACAATGTTAATGTACAACATATGTGACCAAGACAAAAATTCATTGGGCGGAAAAAAATGACGCCATGTGTCCATTGCTACCTTAAGAAACATAAGTGTTGTGAGTCTGTGACTCACAATTAAGTAGCCAGGACTCTAAAAACTATCAGATGTCCCTAAGACCATCTGGAAATCAACTTCAGAAACGAATTGAAGACTGTTTTAAACAGTCTTCAATTCTTTTCTTAATTTGATCCCAAAAGGTACTCAGTGCTCATACAAAAGTTGGGTAATGGGTAATGATTCAGGGCCCGGGTATGAACGATACCCTACTCATTACCCAGGTACTGGAGTACTAGTCTGGGCTCTCCACAGAATACATCTTTAAGTTTTTTGCCTTAATGCCCTTCACAATGCTTTGTCCCAGTGGAAAAGCTTTCAGTATAAAACACTTTCCAACAGAAAAGTAATTTGTGACATTTACTTGCCTAATGTGTGATCCAAAAATAAAGGAATGCAGTGCAACATATGTAAACCAGTCAAGGCCTTAAATCAAAGGATTTTTAATTAGAGCATAGACATTTTGTTTATGAGAGCATAGACACATTTTTCAAGAAAAAATATGACCTTGACCTTTGACCTGTATGACACAAAGTCAATAAAGCACCTCCTTAAGTTAAAGACATTATTTGTTTACAGTTTCTTGGTCCATGCAGGAGCTGTGAAAATTGACTTAAAAAGTAGGATAATTTTTTGTGTCATTGGCAGCCATAGTAAAAGGTTTGATGTCGAAATGCTTATCTGTTAGATCACAAAAAAGTTTTTCATACAAAATTCATTACACTACCTTGACCTTTTCTTATTAGCTCTTTGATTTGGCTGCAATTATTGGGGCTTTATTTAGTATAAGCACAGTTAAGGGGTGAAATTAAACATCAAAGAAATTATATGAAACAATATTTACGTATCATAATCTTGAATGATTTCTCCTACAGCTTGTATAGCGGTGGCATACTGGTTTGGTGCGTGAGGATGTAAATAGTGCAGTGAGTTAGGTTGAGACGGGTTACCATTTGATGCTGTAAAATCTATTGCTACAGTAAAATTCATCTCCATTCTGAAAAAGAAAATAGAAATCACAAGCAACAATCAAGCTTTTGTGGTACATGAAAAACTTAATAAATCTGACACAATAAACAAATGAGTCTATATTTTCCTAGCTCCAAAATGAGTAGAAAAGGTGTACATTAGTCAATTTCCCTCCCTTTTTTTCAATTCATAAAAATTTCTAATGTAACAAGTCAATGTACTTGATACAAATGGGTCTACCTTTGATGACATCCACTAATGTGAAATAAACAAACATGGGACTTAGTTCATCCAGATAATAAGTCTATCATTATGACAATTACACTAGAAGAGCAAGAAAAAATATCTAAGGAGAAATCTAACATCTACTCAACAGGTTTAATACAGAAAATCTGTTATTTCTGATAGCAAACTTTTGTTGTGGATAATTTTCATCAGAATCTTCTTGAAGAAATACAATGCCAATTAGTAGTGCAATATAAGGTATAAAGCAACAAAAAGGAAATTCTATATCATGAAACTAAAATCAATACTGCATGTCTAAATTGTCGCCTAATAATTATATACCCTTGATTTCAAGATTTCTATTTGTATGGGGTTCCAACAATATTTTATTATAAAACAGGTGCAGGTGTACTTACCAATGGCTTTCTTTATTTTCTGACATCAAGATAACCTCAACATTTTACATGAGCCATCAACTCATTACAAATAAAGAATTCTCTTTTTTTATCAAATAACAGATAATAGTTGGTCACGCTATGAATCAAACTAACAACTACAAGATTGACCGCCAAAAGACTAACTCAGTAAGCTAACCTGACACAGCTTCAGAGTGCCTGATAGTCTAAGACATCAAAATAGTGGAGAAGAGCACCACGGGAGGATTTCATCCTCTGCCAAGACACATGGCAATGGAAAATACTGAGTACATTAAATACAACCACGAAACGAGACTTGCATAATTGTATACAAAGGTGGGACATGAATATATTCAATTTTTTTGTAAAACAAGAGAGCCACTTGCAGGTACCAGTACACTGGCTGTAAAGGGTACAAAACTTATATTATTGCATAAAATGTGTGTTTTGGGGCTGTTATAGGCATACAATAACAAACAAATCCCTGGTGTTAGTGGGAGAAAACGTGGATTAATAAGCAAATTCACATGCCGTTATCGCCCCGGCTTTTTTTTTTTACTTAAATATCATCAATCTGGGGCCTATAAAGCTTATCAATTTGATGGATGCTTATCTTCTTTCTGCAACGTATTGGCTTTAAAAGATAAAAACCAATGCATTTTGTTAATAATGCATCAAAGGTACGATTTTGACGAGTATACATATTGATGATTTTAAATGGGTCAAACATATTCAAGGTAAACCTTAATTTTGAGCGTAACTAAAGACATTGGCCTCATTCCAAATTTGGTGATGTCATGAATTTCCCAAGCAATGGCAGTATAAAAAATAAATTACGGTGCAATGCGTGACACAATTTTGTTGGCGTTTTTATAGGTTTGTGGCTCTTTTTGAGGCATTTCTATAAATTATTTTGCCATCTCCGCTCAATAAATACTCCAGTCTTTCTTTTTATGCAATAATAGCATCAATTCACATTTTTCAGGCGTTAACATTTGCAGAGAACTGATAAACGGCATTTTGGGCTTTAATATTTGCAGAGACCCTTTAAACTGCCGTTTTTCAGGTCTCTTCAAATGTTAACTCCCTCAAAAAATTGAATTAACCCAATATTAAAGGAGAGGTACATGTAATTCACACAAAAACGCATTAAGTTATACCCCTAAATAGTATGATTGCTCTTTTGACAGCAACATATATTACAAGTTCCAAGAAAATGCTTTAAGAAATACAAGAGAATACCCAAACCATGACTACAGCAATACCTATTTGTTTTGTGTGTGTGCTTTATTCTAACAAGAGGGCCAGAATGGCCCTAAACGGCTCACCTGAATTTTATTGGTGCAGTGGATCTCACCCAAGAAACTGTCTGGCAAAGTTTTCGGGCTCAAAATAAGGACCTCCCTGCCACATCATTATTTTGAAATCAATCAAAATTTTGTGATCAATTTTTAAAGAGGGTCATCCAAGGAACATTTTGGTAAAGTTTGATTGAAATCAGCCCAGTTGTTCAGGAGGAGATGTCAATCAAAGATTTCAGGCTCAAAATAAGCCCCGCCCTGCCAAGCCCATATTTTGGGGTCAATCAATATTTCATGAACATGTTTTGAGAAGGGTCACCTAAAGAACATTTCTGCCAAGTTTGGTTGAAATCGGCCCAATGGTAACTGAGGCGGAGATGTTAAAAAGATTTCTGGCTCAAAAACTGCCACGCCCTGCCACGCCCAGACTTGGGGGTCAATCAAAATTTTACACACAAGTTTTGAGAAGGGTCAAACAAAAACATTTCTGCCAAGTTTGGTTGAAATAGGCCCAATGACTACTGAGGAGAAATTGTTTAAAGATTTCAGAGTCAATAACTGTCCTACCCTGCCATGCCCATATTTGGGGGTCAATCAAAATTTCACAAACAAGTTTTGAGAAGGGACACCCAAGGAACATTTCTGCGAAGTTTGGTTGAAATTGGCCAAATGTTTAATGAGGAGAAGATGTTTTAAGACTTCAGGCTCAAAACAACCACGCCCTGCCACGCCGATATTTGGGGGGGTCAATCAAAATTTCACAAACAAGTTTTGAGAAGGGTCACCTAAGGAACATTTCTGCTAAGTTTGGTTACAATCGGCCCAATGGTTACTGAGGAGAAGATGTTTAAAGAATTGTTGATGACTTCCGACGACCGAAGGACGATGCACGACGGACAAATGGTGATCACAAAAGCTCACCTTGAGCACATTGTGCTCAGGTGAGCTAAAAACAACAGAGCAAATAAAAACAGATGCTTTCAATGTCAATCAACTTTGACAGTATCATATTTCAACTTTGATTGTGTCATTATTCTCACGTGGTAATGGGATTTCAAAAAAAAAAAATTTAATACTCACCCTCCCCTTAAAAAATCTAGGAATGTAGGTACTATTTCTATCTTGCAACTCATAACATTCAACTAAAATAAAGGAAAATAAGATGTGTTGTCAAACACCACTACTCCTAAAGTGGGTCCTCTTTAATGAGCGACCTTGACCTTTCTAGATAGCTTTATCCTAGACATTATAATATCCATGTGTATATAAGTATAAAATTAACCTTCACCTCATATGTGACACATCACACAAAGAGGGACCATCTTGGTAGTGCGTAAAGTGTTGATCCTGGTCAGACTGCGCAGATTGTGCAGACTGACTAGGAACAAAACTTTTCACACTTTGCTTATTTTCTGAATCTTGAATGAACATAGTACCTTTCTGTGAAATAATTTTTGAAATGCGACCTCTGGATGACCTATGCCTGACACAATCTTTATTTCAAATATTTGTTTGACAGAGTTCTAAGATGGTCCCTTTTTGCATGACGGGTCACATATAAATATTCTCAAGTTATTGGAAAATTTAAAGCTAGTAAAGTTAGTTTTCTACTTTATTTTTTAGAACAAGACCCATTTTGGAATGGTCATGCCCCTGTATAAGCTGGATTGTAAACCAAAACCACGAGATATAGGGTTCTTGTGAACTGAGCTTCATCTCATTGAGTTCTAGCTCTTAAGCAGGCAAGACCTATTGGTCTTTTGTTCTACACTTCTACTTAATAAAATCTATCAACACTAGAAGTTGATAGCATTTATTCTTTCAGAGATACCCTTAAAACCTTCAAAATAACAAAGGGCAATGACTCTAAAATTAAACAAAGCAAGATTTATTTTTCCTGTGCACTGCATTTCTTCTTAATGAGATCTGTCTACCCTGGCATGCAGTTTAATGTTGATAGCTATTATACTTTCAGAGATATCTTTGGGACAAAATTAAAGTGTGAAAACAAACAAAGGGCAATAACACCATAATTATGAAAGCTAGAGATATGGTTCTTATACACTGCATTTCTCCTCAATGATATTCTATCTATCCATGAAGTTTCATGTTGATAATCAATATACTTTCAGAGATAGACAAAATTCAAGTAAGAAAACCAACAAAGAGCAAAAGCTGCAAAATTATGAGACCTTGAGTTACAGTTTCTGTGCATTGCATTTCTCCTCAAAGAGATCTTTCCATCCATGAAGTTGATGATAGTTATACTTTCAGAGATATACTCCGGACAAGTTTAAGAATGAAGGCCAGAAAGACAGAATGATTGAAGGATTGACCCTGACTAACACTAATTTAAGGAAATAGTAACATGTCAAATTTTCAAATCTATAGGCAGACAGGCAGACACTGGTAAAACAATATCCCCAAAACTATTAATTTGGAATCAAAAAAAGCTTTTTAAAGGGATTAAAAAAAATCAACTTAATGCATTGTTGTAAACAAATAGGTATTCATGCAATAACAAGAGCTGTCACTGTAAGATGACAATGCCCCCGACACCGCTTTGATTTAGAAGTTATGGCCAATGTTAAAGTTTTTGGACGGAATGACGGACGGACGGACGGACAGACGGACGGACGGACGGACAAGTCAAATTTATTATGCCTCCCTATCGGGGGCATAATAAAAAGATGACATTAAATGATAGTCATTCTTTGCAAACATACATGGTCTTTGGCTTTTACAGTCAAAAGTTTTGATCAATCATACATAAGAGCTATCTATTATTATTTTACCAAAGAATCAGCTTGAATAGATTTTTGTTAAGTTGTGAAATTTTCATACATTCAGAGATGAAAATATAAACAGAATGTTAATTTGGATCCATCCTGCTAGGAAAGTTTTAATCTAAAAATATTTGAATCTAAAATAAAGTCCAATCTTTTTTTCTCTAAAACATTTGATATATTATTTGACATTTGCCTTTGTACATGTTAAAATACTTGAAATCCTTTACAACAAAGGACCATCTCAATTTGTAACAGTTGTAACTGCCAATGAATAGATAGGTTTTTACTACTGTTTTGCACTGAGCCATAAAATTATTGTACTGACCTCTCCAGAATTTTTGTAATTCCTCTTCTTTGCCTTCTTGTGATCATTTATAATCTGTGGAAATTTAAAGAAATGATATAACCGCCATACATTATACATATATAATACATACTTAGTGTATTATATGAAAAAAATATCTAACGAGGTTGGGAGAATTGAAAATTGTCGAGGCTCTGCCGAGACAATTATCAATTCCCACAACCAAGTTAGATATTTTTTTCATACAATACACTAAGTATGTATTATATTTATCTTATAACCTCTATTTGCCTTGTTTTCGTTGATGTTTCTAACTAAAATGCAAGTATCTTAAAATAACCACATTATATCATTGTTCCAAAAATAACTATGTGATATCATAAAAAATATCATATGGGATGTTATCACACAGATATTTGTATAGTTATAAGATAAATAGGGATATACTATAAATTACCCTTTAATATACAATCATTTCAATGGCTTCCTGATCAAACAATTTCAATCATTTTCTATCCCTATTCAAAAAAGCCTAGAAACCATTCATTCTGCTTGGACAGAAAAGTAATCAGCAATAATTTACTATAATTTGTTACTTATCAAACAGTGTTCAATCAAGATCCAATCAGATGGTAATTTTATGATGCTTCCTACTGTACTTGGGTTTGTTTGAATGGAACTTTGTTGTTCTAAAAATTTTGAGTCAAATTGTGAGGACTGGAGCATCTAACCATGGATTACAAGTATTTTTTTTCTAACCAGTAACCAGTAGATTTACGATTATCCACCCAAAGTCAGGAAAAAAATGCGGCAATTTTTGGAAATTGCACTGTAAAAAGACTTGCATATTACAAGTTACAGCCTTTAAATCTAGAATTTACCCATAATAGCTTACTGGTGTCTTTACACATGTAAACTTTTGGTAAGATGCACTCAAAACACTCAAAATTATCTAAGTCTCCACAGTCAGGCTTGAGAATAGAAGTAGGGGTGTGGAATGTCCATGCCCAACTTGCCCAACTTCTGCCTTTATGTTAACAATCATGGAGATTTCTTTAAGAATTTGGTCTAGATCAATTTGATCTTAAAACAAGAAAGTCTGTACTAGTTCACATTGAAATCTACAGGCAAAACCATGTTTTTGAACAATATACAAGCACTAGATATAAAAAGAAAACATGGACAGACAAGGTGAAATTACTTGCAGCAAGCTTCCAATAAACAATTTCTCCATTTATCTAGGTTCTTTTTATCTCATGCAAATTAAAAGTGTAGTTTTAGGTGATAGAAACAAATCTTATCTTCTCAGGCCAAAGGTTCTTACTCCACATAGTGGAGTTAGAACCTTTGGCTTGCAAGGATGAACAAATCTGATAATAGTAATATGATGCACATTTCGAACTAAGACTGTTTTTGGACAACTTAATCTCCAAGTAGGACAAGTGAAATTTTGCTGTTAACCCTTTTATGCTGAATAAAATCCTTCTCAAAATTGCATTATAAAAATTAAAATGTTAAAATGCTAGATTCACTTAAAGTGAGTTCATATTTATATGGAACATACAATTTTTAAAAATTCCCGGATTGAACAAGGAAATCACAAGGAAAAGGATAAGATCAGACTGCACATTATGTGCAGGCTGATCTTCATCTATTCTTCCTATCTAAGCCAGAATATTCCAGGTTTAGCATAACAAGGCTTAACTTGTTTGAAGAACATTTTTTCATTTCCACAACACTGAGGTGCCACTTACATCGAACATCTGTCCTGACTTTGCAGCATCTACTAAGTCCTTGAGAGTAGTGGTAAATGCTCCTATGGTATCATGACTGTAACAAAATTAAAACATGTTGTGCAAAAGTGTGAATATCCATTTAATTTTTTTCCATCAGATTTTTTTCTTGAATGGGGTTTAAAATAATGTCCAAATACAGTTTCCGAAATAACCCAGTAACTTGTGCACATACCCTTGACTTCATGTTGTTCTTTTCACTTTTGTCAAAACCCAGATGAAAGTTGGAAGAGTTTGGTATTAACTCAGGACTCTAGGATTCAGAGTGTAATGTGTAACTGACACAGATAATAGGGCTTTGCTTTACCAAAAGGACTATGTTTTGGTAACATAAAAGTTACAACAGACTCCATTCAAAATTTATGGCAATTAACATTTTTTTCCAACACAAATGTTACATTAATCTCAAGCTTGACAATGGAAAACTGCTTCTGAGTGCAAACTTAACAGGAAATTCTTACCTCAAGGATAAATGATGTATGAATTTACTAAAAAGTTTACATTAACTAATGTTATGGCCAATTTTTATTTAAAAGAATACCTCAATGAAACCAAAGCTGTTTTTTTTAATCCAATTAATAAACATGTTTGAAAAGAAAATTAACTCACCCTCCATCTGAGTCCCAGTCATAACATTCTATTTTTAGCAATCTGAAAGAATTGGCAGAAGTTATCCTTTTGAAACAGAATGGACATCAATTCATTATTGGATTACAACTTAAACTTTCATTTCCATCTTCAAAAACATGAGGTCTACTAGGGGTGTGGCATTCACATGTCCGACTTGTCCAACATGGGTTTTTTCTACCTGCGTGCAAGTAGATTTTTCTTTTCCACTTGTCCATGGACAAGTAAATCAAGGGCAAATCTTTGAATGGAATTTAATAGAGGTAAGAGATAAGAAAATATTGTTTTCCATGAAGAAAATGCTGGGTTTCAGTCTCTTATTCGTATTTAATGCTCTTTTTGGGGGGCAAATTCATTTTGATCCTGGACAAGTAGAAAAACATGTATTACTTGTCCAGGGACAAGTGGAAAAATTGAGTATTTCCACATCCCTGGTGTCTACTATCTTTCATTAAGCCCTTCTGTTTTTCAAATTTTAGACAGGTATAATTGCAATCCAATAAAATAAAGAATTCTGATTGGTTTAAATCGCATCACATGGGGAAATCCATTGCACTTTATTTCTGTATAAAATGCAATAGGTCTTTCGGGAAACCCCCCAAATTCGATCTGCAAGTCCTCTGTTGTAGGAACTCGAATTAACCTAGTTCCCGATCATCAACGCAACATTGCTATTCAATCTATTATAAATAAATATATTTTCGAAAGAATTTACGATTACAAGCATGCATTTTTGATTCTGAGCTGACCTAATCTTAGAAAACAGCGAGTGGACGAAACCCTTCAAGCAACTCTCTCAACTAAGACCGACCAGGCCGTTTTCGTTTAAAAATACAGATTAACTTGGCAAAAACAAGCTTTTTTGTCATAAGTACCTCTATGAATTTTAATGTTGTGTTGTATTTGTGTATCATTTGTTTCACTGTATGACATTTCACTTCGATAGCGAGATAAACAATACACGATCTAAAAATAGATGTAATTTATACGCGCAGAAAGTAGACTTGAAACTTTAATGTTTGGCTGAGTATTTTAATAGTTTCCTCGATCTAGATGATTGCAATTATAAGGGACGAGTGTCTTTTTCACTGCGTTTATTGGGGTATAAAGTGCAATTGCCTTAGCACATGGCTTAATCATAACGCCCTACCGGCGTTATTGGCCATGTGCTAAGGCAATTGCACTTTATACCCCAATAAACGCAGTGAAAAAGACACTCATCCCTATACCAAATTGAAGCAGGGTGTAGACTGAGACAACAATTTAAAGTTAATATTACAGTCAAATCTGTGTGAGCGGCCAACTATGCACAGCGGCCAATCTGCGGACAGCGGCCACTCGATTTCCCCCCGTGCAAATTCCTTCTTTAATTGCACTGTGAATAGCGTGATCTCCTGAAATGCGGCCAGCGGTCACCTTAATTGGTCTAATTCCAACTGTATATCACACCTATACAACGGTCATCTGACAAAACACGCCACTTAATTAGTCGTGTTCGAAAAAATCGATTATCACCTCTATAGTAAACAGCCGAAGTCTCTTTATCGTAATGTACAAGTTATAAATAACCAATTATCGATTTAATCCCGTGTTGTCGATTAAATGACATGTAATTGGCCATTATGTATTATTTATTTGATCTACTTAAATGATGATAATTAATTAAAGGATTTGGAATTTATCGGTTGTCGGGTCTCTTTAAATAAAATGATCTTGAGCATTACAGGTTGTTTACATATTTAATAAACTGATTTCTCGAGGTCTTTAAAATGGACGAAAACCTGCTTTCGATATCAAATCTCGCTATAATGTCGCTTTCTGAACGTAAGGTCCTCTCTCCAGAGGATCGTGTGAAAGTGATCTGGGTGTTCTTCCAGGATTATTGCTAATCAATTCGGCGTAGGTCGTACGCAGGTCCAAACCGTGGCTAAACGCAAACGAGAAATTCTCGATGAATATGAATCATGCATTTTCACATTTTTTATGTTAATGGTATAATTCCTTATTCTTTTAATGACAAACACTTAAATTGAAACTTTGGAATTGCTTAGAATTTGGAGAAGTCTATAGTTTTGCGATCTGGTAATGAGCTAAACAAAAGTGGAACGACAAAATGGCCGTCCTAAGGATACTGTGAACAGCAGCCAATCTGTGTACAGCAGCCAATTTGGCCCTCTCCCTTGACTGGCTGCTGTACACAGATTCGACTGTACTTGAAAAGAAACCAATATGTGAGGAGGAAAATATTGTATCAAGCAATTGCTTCTTTTTCAACAACATTTTCTTACTGTAAGCATAAAGTCAGAGAGACGTATAAAACAAGGACTGTAAAGTTAAAAGTCAATCAGGAACCCTCATTGATTCTACATAATAAGACCTAAGGAATAATACACTTGCAGTCATAAAAGTTGTCATTTTGCATGGGTGTTATACATTTACACCAAGATGATGTTGAGTAAAACAAAATTAACGACTGCTATGGTGGCCTAGTGGTAAATGCACTCAATCTGTGACCTGGAGGTCCATGGTTCGAACCATACAATTGCCTCTGTGAGTTTATGGGCAAAAGACTTAATAGCCAGCCCCAGTTCACCCATATGTAGAATTGGGTAGCAGTGGGGTTAAACTACTGCCTCTCTCTTGGAGACTTGAAAACATCAGGATTGAGTGTTCCAGATCGACTCTATAAGCTAAAGCTTTTCTGCATTTGAACCTAAATAAATTTGTACGAATTAAATCAAGGTTTTGTAATCAAATTATTTATGCCCAGAAGATCTCCATAGACTTTGGGATTTAGCACTAAAAGAAACATGTATTTCTGCAAGCCTAATGACCTAAGTATCACCAAAGAGTTGACAGCATATTTTTTTCTTTCACAGAATACAATATAAATGTGACAGTTAATTTTTATTTTGATTCTGAGAGAATAGAACATTTGAAAGAAGAAAGAGAGAGAAAATTATCCTAAATTACTTTATCAAAGTACCTCTTATGGTCTCCATTGCACAATGTCCTTGCTGTCAGCCTTATTGGTGCCCATGTTGGGTTCAGTGTATTCTTGATTACTTCTGTTTTATGTACAGAAGTGAAACTGAAAAAAAAAATCAAAATCATCCAGAGGAATTGAAAAGAAGAGGTATATTCGGGTATCTTTTTCTCAAAACTCTATATTTTGGTAATCAAAGAACAATTATATATATATATAATACGTACTTAGTGTATTAAATGAAAAAAATATCTAACGAGGTTAGGAGAATTGAAAATTGTTGAGGCTTTGCCAAGACAATTATCAATTCTCACAACCGAGTTAGATAATTTTTTCATACACTACACTAAGTACTTATTATATTTATCTTTTAACCTCTTTTTGTCTGCTTTTTGTCGATGTCTCTAGCAGAAATGCAAGTTTCTAAGAATAACCACTTTATATCATTGTTCTAAAAATAACTACATGTATGTGATATCATAAAAAATATCATATGGGATGTTATCACACGGATATTTGTATAGTTATAAGATAAATTCAATTATCACAACACAGGATGCGCGCAAGATTGGTCAAGCTATTCCAATCTCAATATAGAAAACATTCAATTAATTTTTATGTTTGTTCTTTTAGAAAAAAAAAGATTATATCATTACCTACTTAAAATTCATAATCATGCTTTAAAGAATCTTTTTAAACCCTGACTCACCTTTTATCTACATCATTTGCCTTTTTGATGATCAAGAAGGGATCTGATTTGCCAAAGAAATCCTTTTTGTCCAGACCTGTACCTCTAAACTGTAGAGTGACCACTTCTTTAGATTCAGCTAGCTCCTCTACCCGAACTAAAAATAGAAATATGATTATACTCTGATATAATTAATTCTATAGGTCCTTGGACAAACAAATATATTTCTCTAAAAACATTTATATTTAAATTGATTAATAGACAACTTAATGGACTTAATTTTGTAAGCATCACTTAAATCTTAATGACCTTCATTAAAATTGTGTGTCTCATTTCCTGATTGCTTTTCTTGAAAGGCAAAAAGCCTTCATCATTCATATTAGCATATAATAGACTAGGAAAATGAAAGGGCAAATTTTTAAATGTTACTAAATAGATATGTACAAGAGATAAGTAAGCCTAATGTTTCCAATTATTATATCAAAGGGTAGAAAACATTCTTATCATAAAGAAAATGTAAGGTTCTAGGCTTTTCTTCTTAAAAACATTTTTATCTCAAAATCCATCTATTCCTTTTTCTGAAGACAACTTCATTTTGATCCTGTATCAGTAGAAAAGCAAGTGATGAAAATGCATATTTCCACACCCCTAATAGGAACCTATAGCCTTCAGCACAAGAAAAGTGAATTAATCTTAATACAAGATGTTTTTGTCAAATACTAATGATCATTCCCCTTAAACAGCAATTATTTCACAAGTTTGTCGAAGACAGATGACCTTGTCTGATGACCTTGACCTTGGTATCAGCAGATACATATCAGGCAGATCTATCATATTGTCAAGTATCAGCATCTTATCTAAAATAGCCTTTGAGTAATTGGCATACTTAAATAATTTTCATTAAAGTTTTGCAGAAAGACAGATAGACAGAGGTATAGGCATTATCAAGCCTATGTGCCCCTTATCTGATCAATATGGGGGCATAAAAATAAATAGAGAATATTGAATGAGTGCTCATGGAATACCAAATTAATTAAACGAGTCATCTATAAACAGATAAAAACAAGGCTGCGCCAAGTTTTTGTCTGTTAATAGATGACGAGTTAAATAAATTCTGTATTTCATGAGCACAAATTTTATATTCTATTTATAATATCAACCGAATTCTGGTGATTAAACGAGAAAATAAGATATTTAACGATTCATGTTATTCCGCAAAACATATAACGCCGTTTGCAAATGACATCAGCAGATCCATTATGACATCATTTTCCTAACAAAAATATAATGTTGTTCTTCGCTCATTTGCATAGTTATTCCACTAGTGTAATTAACCTGTGCAATATCAAAAATATTCAACGATGTTATTTCACTCCGGCGACGTAAGTCATATTATAAAGTGTTTTAACTCTTACCAATGATCTTTGATCCTCCAGTGACACCCCTGTGCATGAAATGATAAACAAGAGAAAATAAGTATTCAGAAGGGCATATCTTTATAAATTTTCATATGATAATTAAAACCTTATTTTGATTGGAAGATAGTAACCATCAATCATTTATCTTATAGAGCAAAGTATGTAATGGCTGAGATCCTTAATAAATCCAGAAAGGATAAATACACTTTTATTCATTTTCATTTCTTTTGAAACTGTTTTAGAGAGATCCAAGAGAGTCTGACACTTTTCACCAAGCAAACCAGCAAAGTTAACTGAATTCCTTTATTAAATAATTATGAAATAAGAAGGGTTAGTATATCGAATTCAAAATCAAGGAAAAGGCTGACTTTAAAGGCAGATTATAAATACATTACCACGTGTCTGGAATAAATAGTTGTCAGGTCAAAAACTTTTTTAAGCCTCCTCATGCTATTCAAGACATATTCCTGTACATAAAACTTTGGCAGACAATTTAGTGAAGTTTGATCTCAGCCTATTCTTTATTACAGGGAAATTCTAGTGAAAATGTCCAAGGAATTAGCATATTGGATTTAAAAGGATAATTTAAAGGCTGATTATAATAAGTGATAAATCTTAGATTGATTGTTGCAAGGATAAATCCTGGTGAATTCTATTAAGATTGTGGAAGATAATGTGTTATGATTTAATATCATTGGTATCCATCTTTTTTCACAGAATCTGATTGGCTGAAAAAAAATGTTTTTATTCATAAATGATAACAATTTTGAGTATGCAGCCATCCGGGCAAATCTTTCTAACTATAGAGAGAGTCTCATTTTTTCTTCATGATATTAAATAATAAATTTAAAGAGTGTATTTTTTTTTAAATTTCATTGAGGTTTATTGAGGTGTGAAACTTAAACCCTAATCACACTCATGTTTGAATTTGCTTTGCGTATTCATGCTGTGTGATTAGGTTTTTTTTTATTTCATACCTCAATGAAATTAAAAAAATACTCTCTTCATATTTTACTGAAATGCTGGGGAACTATTGCAGGTCCACTACCTTAACCCTTTGCTGTTTAATCCCTGCTTTTTACGTGTCTGGGATTTTATGATTGAGAAAACATTGTGAAAAAAGGAGAAATTTCTTCTGACAAGCAATTTCTTCTTTTTCCACACTATTTTCTACCGTACTGAATGGTTATTTTTCAAATTAAATCCACTTTAAATTTTCGTCTGCAAAACCTATGAATTTGGACAGGTCCAAAATTTCGTAAAACAGGTAAGGGTTAGTGAACTATGAGTCTGGTGATTAATCAAGTCTTCATATGTTAAATCAAATTTGAACTTACAGTAAATTTCTCTCCAGTAGTCCACTACAACATCCCACTATCTCTCCTAGAGTACATTCTATCCTTCCAAGAAAATCCTGTAAAAAGATTTCAAAATCTGTTTCTTACAATAGTCCTTGGATTAAGGTAGTGGACCCGTAATAATTCCCCAACATTTTTGAAGCAATATGAACTTTAACAGTGTTAACCAAGGTTACCTATTGATTTTCATAAGGAAACCTGAGTCAACATTGTGAAATGTCTTGAGTTTCGAGACATAGTGGATCTATAATGGGTCCACTACCTTAAATATTTACAGTTTTTTTCTAACATGTACAACATATCACTTTTTCCTGCATGGTGTGTCTTTTTATTTCTAATTACAGGGGTCTTAGATAGTCTGTGTCACTTATTGTTTCAATTTACCAGTGATTTATTTAAGGTCTGCTTTCAAAGGAACAATAACTTCTGTTATCTGGTTAATAAGATCTAGGGAGATTTTATCATGACAAGGCTTGGCCAAGTCATGATGATTTCTTGCAGCTGAGACCAGAAATTATTGATATCTTAAGACTTACATTATCATAAATGAGCCTGTGCCTGAGATTTCCAACTAAATCAATAATGTGCTAAGCAAAGACTCTGACCAGCCTGTGCATCCGCACAGTCTGACCAGAATCTTCACTATGCACTTTATAGATAGATAAGGTCTCAAAGTATCTGTAAACCACAAGGTGACTTTATATTCATAGTGTGGCTGTCTACACTACCCAATGTTTGCCCCTCATGAACATTTCAAATTGTTGGAAATGTCACACACAGGCTCATTTAATTTAGCAATCAATCAATTAGAAGTGCTTAAATTTATGAAAACTTTAAAATCAAACAAACTTAGGTGAAAGGGGTTCTTGTTAAGATCAAATGTGCAAACTGTTTTTTTTTTTTATAAAATAGACTGTCTAATGTCATTTTATCATAGGCTTAACTTATATGCACTTAGATGGTGACGGACATAGAATATATAGGATAAAGGCAATATGTGGACTGTGACAAAAGAAAAAAGTCCTCTGTCCGCTACCCTTTACTATGATTTGAGTGTTTGTGAATAATGAAAACATCATAACTACAGCTTGTATAAGCTGTAGTCTCTACGTTATGATCTTTCATCAACGACATTTTTCGAAAGAGGATTCATTTCTATTACGCACGTACGTAATGTGTATCAATGGTAGTTATGCCTTGTTTATGTTATCAGGCAGGTGATATATGCATTTCTGAACACAACTAGGACATTTTGGTAAACTGCAACATACCACGGATGTATATAAGGCGGATGGATAAGTAATAAAATTGTGCATTTTGTTAGGCTGATACAGTGTTAGAAAAACTAGCATGAAACAACATGCGCTACCTTTAGATTGATATTATTACAGTAAATAACGGCTGAAAAAATCTTAATTTTTGAGAATGATTCTTTGAATGAGAATAATTTTTTGAAATTTTTGACGAATCAAACTTGAAAAAATTAAAATTTATCAGCCGTTATTTTAGAATCTAAATATATTTATATAAGGATACGATGATTTCACGTCAGTGACTTGAACGAGTAGCGTTGGCTACATCAAATGTTTTCACTCAAAGTTGAGGGCTAACGCCATTTTAACTGACGTCATCGAGTATTTCCAAGGTTTTTCTCTATTTTCTAAAAAATAGTCTGTCTATGTACATCCAAGGTTGATCCTGAGATTGGCGGAGTGGTGTTCTGAATGGTGATATATGGTCAATATAGGCCTGTTAAAAAGAAATACTTACATGAGCATCCAATCTAGAAGTGGGAGCATCAACGTCATATCTGAATGTAAAATATATTCATGCACCATTAAACAACAAAAAAAATCTAATTAAAAATTCGAATTTGACATACTAGACAATATTGGAAAGACTAAACATGGCAATCCTTGGATACTCTGAGGTCTCCCTATTTGCTATGCTAGTATATCAATATAGTGTAGCAAATAGGGAAAACCGCTGATATTGAAGGACTTGCATTCAAAAGGTTTTTGAGATAGAGAGAAATTGTTTTAAAGTTTCACATACAAAAAAGAAATGCCTAAATGGCATTTTCAAAAGTTAATTTACGGGTATTTTGCATTCAGTTAAGACAAGTTTGAACATTCAAAAGATAGTAAACCCTAATGTCAGATTCAAGGTTTATGCAAAGGAGGGTTTTAACTGAATTGGAAGTTCAATTTACTTTTATCCAATTTTCAATAAAATTCCCAACCAAATCAGGGCTTGTGCTAGCTTTTTACAAATGTTGGAGTCATTGACCCTTGACCATAAAATTTTGGGGGTCAGAACTGGTTTTGTAAGGTCAAAAACGAGCAAATCATGAAAACTTATCACAGTGCTCTCAATAAGGGCCAAAATCAGGAATTTTTGTAATTCCATGTTGGGATTTCAGGAATTTTTTTTACGAAGTAAGGAATTTTTAACCCCTCCCCCAGCTACCCTCCCCCCCACACACACACCTTCCTTTTTCTGTACACTTTGTAAATGCTACTTTTCTTTTTTCAATGTAAGTTAAATTTTTGCTCCCAAAGTCCATGATTCTGGTTGGTTCTCTAAGAATAAATGACTTCCAAGCCTTAAAACCTGTAGCTTTGACTTTAAGCTGTAGGGACGAGCTTTGGTTTCACAATCCCCTTTTAATACTTTCATTAAATAAATTATGGAAACTAATATGAGAAAATGTGGAGTTTCTATTTGGAATCGGTTCTTAGCTGTATCTTGCGCGGTGGGCCTAGGAAATGCGGCTTACTCAAATTTTAGTTACGATGTTTTGGTATCCGGCGATATTACGGAAATATATGCAGCTTTAATTCTCCTCGGCCTGTCGTTCCAAAGGTGGCGAACGTTCTAGGTAGTGTGCCAATAAAACTTAAATTTCTAAGCCTATTTAAACTTACGCAGAATTATCCAAATAGCAGAAGTCAAGAAAAATTCGGCATTTCAAATTTATCGTCAGACATGTTGCAGACAACTTAAATGACGTCATTGGGATTTCCCCACGATCTCCGAAGGTGCCGATTCTACACGTATTTAAGGTAACTGCGGACAGATAACATAGTCGAATTTTCGACTTTCTTAAAATCTCACTATAATTTCTGAGATTTGTATTTGAAGTGAGAGAATTAGCGAACACGCAATGACAAGGGTCTGAAACCCGTTCATTTGACGTCGTGACGTCATTTAGGGGCCAACCCCTTTTCGACCCGCCAAAATCAATATTTGCAAATATTTTCTGAATTAATCGGCCGATTTTCACGAAAAAAGTTTCATTTTGAAAGTCCAAGAACGCCCGAGCTATTCGTTTAATTTCTGTGCACATTCAAACAGAAAAATAGGCCCGAAACGCTAACTATTGCGCGAATTTTAAGATTTGACGTTCCTTTTTTCATTTCATTTTTGTGTAAATAAGTTGAAATTTCTCAAAATTTCGTCCGGTGACCTATGCTGATTTTTTGATATATTGTAGCGAAAAGAATATGCTTTGCATTAATCATATAAAAATGATATGTCTTCGGGTTAGATTTTTTATTAAATTCGATTTTGTGAAGTTGTTGGAACAGTTTTCGTCGGATTCGACGTCGCACTAAAACCATCTGCACTATGCTTATTTGGCGGCAATCTCCGTGCAATAACTTATTCTAAAATATTTGAAATTTAGGTTTATCGTAAAATATTGGATTCAAAAGTATTAAATCTGAATGTGATTTTAATAAATAAAAATAAAACACTTATGTTTTATCCATTTAAAAAGACAGCTTTTGTGAACATTTGACGCGACGTTGAAATAGCCTCTGATTTGCGTTATCTTCGCGGAATCGAATTTTACAAAAAATCTAACCCGAAGACACATGTTTTTTATTTCAAATTTCTTCAGCGGAATGGTTTGGCAGCAACATATCTAAATTTCAACATAGGTCACCGGACAAATTTTCGAGAAAAAAGGCAATATTTCCAGTGACTGTACTCGAAAATAGCAACGCAGAAAGAGTTAACATTTAATACGTTACACTTAATTGTATTTCCTACACTTATATCCGCATATTAACAGAACATAAGATCCGGCGTCTTTACACGAAGCAAATGGCGTTTTCGGGATGAAAATCGGTTTATTATTTCCGAAAGAAATGGACAATTACTGATTTTGTCCCCTAAAAAGGGGGTCGGCCCCTTGATGACGTCATGACGTCAACTCTACGTTATGAAATTCCTTTCTATGACCGAAATATGAAAGCGGGTACTTCAAAGTATAGTTTTATCGCATTAGGCATGATTTGCAGAAAATTTGAAATTTGGACCTAATATGGCCCTCTATGTGTCCGCAGTTACCTTAAACGAGGACAGTCGAATGACCTTTCGTAAATAATTTCCGGTAGCGTCTTTTTCAATTCGGATAAATTACCCGTAGATCTATTCTAAGAGTTTTAGGAAGTCATATTTCGAAATTTAATCGGTCTGAGCTGCATGAACTACGTTTGATATAACGCATTTTCCCCTGATTTGAATTTTGTTTGTTTCAATAATCCTATCAAAGGACCCTAGCGATCTGTATCCGACTAAGAAAGATAATGACAGTAGCGGTTAAGACGCGTCGCTAACCCAACAAGATTGCGTAATCAGAGACTGGTTGTTATAGCGACAGTTTAATACCCCGCGCGTTACACATGGCTTGTTTTGGTCAGCTATAATGTGTATGCTCGCGTTGATTATCGATTTTTTTGCACGTGTAGACTTACGTTTAATCCCTTATTAGGAAAATTCGTAAAACGTCCGGGGTCCAATTACAGGACGTTTTCCTCGAATCTCGGACGTTTTTTTACGTCCGGGTTTGATTTTCCGGACGTAATTTCTGAAATTCTGGACGTATATTACGTCGACGTCCGCTTATTGAGAGCACTGTATCATCCCTTAAAGTTATCTATAAAACTGAAACAACATAAACAATAAAATGTAGACACACTTTATTGTTTGTATTGTTTCATTTAAATAGATAAGATTTTTTGTTAAAGTATGAAGAAAACAATTGATCTGTACATTCTTTTATATTGTAAAGGTTGAGCCACTGGAAAATTTGTGGGTCAAAATGACCCCCTGCAGGAAATTTTGGGGGGTCAAAATGAGATTTTGGGGAGTCAAAACCCTGGTTTAAGGGTCAAACACGAGCCCTGCAAATTGAAATAATCAATGATAGGTTTGAGAGCAGACCTGAACCCCTTCTGGATCCACCATTATTTTGATATTATATAAAACAAGGCTTTTGTCATTGCTAACTTGGTTCAGAATTTAGATTATTGTCAAATTGTTATAGTAAAACTAGAGCAATAGAATAGAATGCCATTTTGCCTATAGCTGTTTTCAAGTGAATATTAAATGTACATAGAAAAGGGGGTATTATTCCAAAAAAAATTCATATACAGTTATTCTTCTTAGTTATCCTTTAAAAAGAAAAATTGCTGGCTTTAGTGAGGGTAAAATATCAATGCCAAGTTTCAACAAGAGCACCGCCTATGGGTGCCTAAAATCGGCTGTTGAGTGCTGAATGGATAAAAAATTTAAGTCAAAAAGAGGCATAATTTGCACAGAATTCATTTTAAGTTATCTCCCTTGATAGTATAGATTGCTCTTTTGGTCGTTAACATGTGTGCAAAGTTTCAAGTGAATGCCTTTAGTAGAACCAGAGATATCAGAAAATGTCAAAGTTTTCGCATGACGACGACTACCACAACACCAAGGCTATAGCAATACTTCGGGTTTTCTCCGAAACCAGCCTAGCTTAAATTGTCTTAACCCTTTCCCAAACGACAAAATTTTAGGGTTGTCTAATATGAAAGGAGCTCTAGATGACAAATTTGATGTTATTAAAGATAGGATTTGTGTAAAACATGGCCCAGAAAATATTGAGACTAAAGGAGAAACTGCTGGTTATCAGCAGTTTCTTCTTTTGCCTCAATGTTTTCACAAGCTATTTTTATTAGGAACATCAATACCAGGTCTTGAATGGGAAGGGGTTAAATTATGGCTGAGATAACAGCAAGCTAAAATGTTTGTCATACTTATTCCCCCATGCACACTGGCCAAACAAATGACAATAACTCAGCTTTTTTGTCCCCAAAACATTTTAAAATAGAAAGGTCATGGCTCGAGCTCGAGTTTGTAGTTGAGGGGTCATTGACTCCTTAACCATTAAATTCTGGTGGTCAAAACAGATTTTAAAGGGATCAAAAGACAAGAAAGAGCTAATCATGAGTAAGAATTGTACAGGTTTTAGAGTCATTTGACCTTTTCTTTTAAAGAAATGAAGAAAGCGATTTGTTTTTTTTAGATTTTAGATAGGATATCAGATGCATCTTAAAAAATTTTGACCCATAGAAATTTCTATAAAGGGGGTCACAATGACCCCCTTGGAAGACATTTCTAAGGGTCAAAATGAAGTATTATCAGATATTTGGGGTCAAAACCCTGGTTAAAGGGTCAAACACGAGTCCTGAAGGTTATTATATTTATCTGCAAGATCTAGAGGAGGGTTTAAACCTTTACAAATCAAAAGCAAAATAAACAAATGTGACCTGTCATATTTAAACAGGAACCATTTGCGAACAACATAAAACAAGTTTTGGAAAAAGAGATTGGTTCCAGTGCAGGTCAATATGCAGTGGAATTTCAAAATCTTAATATTGGGAGGAAGACTGACCCTTCTAGATTCAGAAAATAAGGCAAGTATGAAAAGTGTAGATCCTTCTGCAATGTCAGCAGAGTCTGACTAGGGATGTCACATTTTGCACTAAAGAGATGGTCCCTTTTCACCTGACAGGTCACGAAAGAATCCTGAAATAAACAATTGCTGGACAGTCTAGAATCTTGAAGCCACATGGACAAGTAACAGAAGATTTGATATACAATGAGCTTAACCACTGATCATACAAAGACCATCCCCTAATGCAATTTTATAAGTTTTGAGAAGGGTCAACCTAAGAACATTCCTGCCAAGTTTGGTTGAAATCCACCCATTGGTTACTGAAAAAAAGATATTAAATGATTTCGTGCCCAAAACAAGCCCCATCCTGCAACACCCCTATTTGGGGAAAAATCAAATCTTCTCAAACAAGTTTTGATAAGGGTCACCCAAGAAACATTTCTGCCAAGTTTGGTTGAAATCGGCCCATTGGTTACTGAGGAGCAGTTGTTTCAAGAATTGTTGACGAGTTCTGACGATCGATATACGAGACAAAAGGAGATCACAAATGCTCACCTTGAGCACGATGTGCTCAGTGGAGCTAAAACCGAGAACTAAGTATCAGATGAACATGGATTATATATGTACATAGAAGGTCTATCTGATACACCATGTCAAGTTTCAAGTTGCAGTGATTCATAGTTGCAGAGAAAATAGGAAAGGATGGATGGATAGATGGATGGAAAGGGTATTTCTGTCCCCCCCCCCTCCCACACACACACCCTCTTCTTCAAATCGAGGGTATTAAACACAACAGGGAAGGGTCAAATCCATATGCAATTCAGAGACTGTTTTGCCAAATCTCTCTTGTAAGAGACAAAGAATACCTACATTTCGAATTTCATTTTTTGACTCTCTTCAAAGAAGTATTGCACAATGAACTTCTGTACAAAATCAGGGTTCAGATTGTTCTTCACCATTTCAGTCCTTCCATACTGAAAAATAAGACATTGCTTTGCATGTTTATTTCAATTTTCATGACTCATGTTTTTGACGGCAGTAACATTTGCAGAGATCTGATAAATGGTTTAAACTTTCCTGTTTTACAAAATTTTGGACCTGTCCAAATTCAAAGGTTTTGCAGACGAAAATTTAAAGTGGATTAAATTTGAAAAATAACCATTCAGTAGGGTAGAAAATAGTGTGGAAAAAGAAGAAATTGCTTGTCAGAAGCAATTTCTTCTTTTTATACTATGTTTTCTCAATTATAAAATCACAGGCACGTAAAAAGAAGGGATTATACAGCAAAGGGTTAAAGCATATTTCTCCTAATAAAAGCTCCAGAGTTATACAAAACATTGACATAGACTTTTATCTAGTACCTTTTTCTGAAGTACAATTTTTTATGAAATTTAAGTCATTTTGCTTTTTTCTCCTATAATTTGGTGATTATTTTGGCTTTTATAAAAAGTGTAGGGGTACTACTTTTAGGGTGGGGGCTCTTATAATAGGAAATAAGGTATATTGAAAGAAAACCTGAAAAGTGCAAATGATATCAATTCTACCAGGGTCAGACTTCATTGAGTCATATAAACAGCTAACCAGGGTCAGAACTTTACCCTTTCGGAAGATCTAGTGAAATGAATATGATATGCCAAGGCTGCATTTTCTCACCACTGTCTAAAAAATTTCATGAATGCCCTCCCATTTCTTTCCCTCCCATTTCTTTAAGATATTGGACACAATGTCCCCATTGGTTCAATCTTGTTAGCTAGATTGTAAGAGTGACCCACAAATTTTGTAATATCTTCCCACCGTTTTTCCAACCAGGGCACATTGTCCTATTACTGTTAAAACCTCAGCAGATCACTGTTTTTACAATAATCATTCTACATTCCTCTATAAACTTATCCTAAACTAATATCTTCTTGCCGACCTCTGCTGAATCCAATCTCTTCAGATATTTATTCTTAGTTTTTAACAGCTTTTCAGGGCCCGAGGTTATAAAACTTTCTAAGTTGATTGACTTACTCTTCTTCATATCTTTAAATGAGATTTATTTGAAACATGAATCTCTTATAAATATATGAAAGATGCAATTTGAATGATTTTCAGTAGTATAACAATGTAGTTTTGAATAATGAAAAGGTCAAACTGACCCTTTGATAGAAAAATTATGGGTGAAAACACATGCATTCATTATGCTCTCAAATTTTTGAGGGTCAAAACATGGCCTGCATTCAGGATGACAAAACAGTGCAACCTACATGTTTTTGCCAATTATACCCTGCTTTGCAGGCAAGTGCACATGCAAAGCAGGGTAAAATTGGCAAACAGTTTGCACTGTTTAATCATCATGAATGCAGGTCTGGTTTAGAGTTACCAATACACAATATGAATGTGTTTACTACAAAGCCCTATTCATACTAACCTCATGGTACATTTTTCCTCTATGGTCCCACATAAACAGCACACAGATAGGATCTGACTTCGAAAAGGCATCCTTGTCCCTTAATTTCCTGAAAATTGAAAAATCCTCTTGATATAATCAATTGCTGCTAGGAAGCCTTACAACCTTAATCACATTCTAGTCCACAAATTGAGGTCTGTTTGATCGAATGGGATTTTAAGCTGCTTTAAACAATCTTTCAGTTATAGCATGGTGGCTAGAGCACCTTACAAATGGATTCCTGGTATTTCTCACACCAGTGCCACCATCACATCCTTTCCTAGCATCCAGCTGCTATCCCTAATAGATCTACAATTATGGACCCATTGGTGAGAGACAAATAGTGGGAAAGGATTACTGCCTTTGTCAGGGATCAAACCCAGGACCTCTAGATTGACAGTCCGACGCGCAACCAACTGCGCTATGACGGCCAACTAATTGAAGTACCGTTATAATTGTTGTCTAATATCAAAATATTTCACTGATCTATCTAATAATCCATTGTTGATTGATGAACAGCAATAATGTTGCAAACTGTTTGCAAATTAGGCCCCACTCTACATGTGCATTTGTGTGCAAAGCAGGGTATAATTTGCCATGTCTTGTTATTATTGTATCTTTTAAGGAAATTGGGAAAGAAATCGAATGATCAGTCTTGATTTACAAGCTCTGAAGTAAAGCTTAGCCAAAGGTTAAATGTTACAGTTGTGGCAAAATGGCGCACAATTATTTATAATTGCACACTGTTTCGGCATAACTCAATGAACTGTGATTAATCTTTTGTGCATTTTATGAAAAAAATAGCTTTAAATGTCACAAGGGTACAATCTAGAATGGACAAGAAAAAAATTAATACTGCTTCCATCCCCCAAAAGGTGAAATATCCGTAGTTTATTATTTTATAGGCAAGTATCATTGATGAATACTCTGGATTTTTAAAAATTATCTTTTATAATCTTACAAATCAAATGGGTCACATGCAATGACCTTTTAACACTTGTCATGCTGAAACCGGAATATTCCTGCCTTGGTAGGAGCTATTGACAAACATCAGCCTGCACATAATGTGCAGTCTGATCTTTGTCTATACCACCTGTTTTTCCTTTTTTGAAACAAGAACAGCTAAAAAGGAAATGACTACCGACTCACTTTTAATGCATGCAGAGCTCTGGGCTCTTCGATTTTGTTATAATTTTTCGAAGAATTTCATTCAGCAAGACAAGGGTTAATATGCAATGTTCAATGTTCTATGATAAATTCCATAAGGCACACACCCTAATGGGGTAAAATTAGCTGACTCTTAGCCAAGGTCATGGTACATCCATTGTCCCACCATCATATTTACTTATATACGAGGGTGAATAAAAAATTACGTAGACTTGCTTTACACAAATTTTGATTTCAAAGACTCTGAAAAGAAAACTACGCTGTTTTTAAATTTCGGCACTTTTCTTTTTGTCATGTAAATTTGAATGAAATCCAACTAGTTGGTCAACTGTAGCAACCATTTTAAAGCATGTAGTCAATTGGTACCGGCGCAGAGTAACGACGTCAATATGACGCTACGGTATTGGTAACTTCCATTGAAAGTCAGCACGTTTCAAAATACTCAACAATAAACACTATTTCTATATCGCCTATCCATTGGATAGGTACTATTTTCATATCTATCTGATCCACAATGATGAACTTATATGTGTAATGTGTCTTTAAGATACTAAACTGATGCTGATAGGTGACATTTCCAGTTCAAACGTCGAGGGGACATTTTCCATTCTCCGAGTGTCATCCTTCAGAAACGCTCTCCATTATTAAACAAACCTTTAAAACCATTTAAAAAGAAGGTATCTGCTTATATTTAAAGACATTTCAGCATATTTTGTCATTTTAACCTATCGATTAGGCTTTCCATAGGTTCAGTAGAACTTTATTATTGCCTGGTTGTCTATAGCTGCGTCGGTGCTGTCATTTCGAGGTTCAAAAATCGACGTGAGCCCTTAGCTTACAGACTTTGAATTCGAAAATACCTAATGGATTATGCTTAGATTCTAAACACCCTAACAAAATTACGTCAACATGTTAATATGCAAAACCTGGAAGGGATTGGTCCAAATTGAAGAGACAATTACGGATAGTAACACTAGGAAGTAACGTTACAGAATGGGCAGCGCCGGTAGCACCTACCCAGGAAAATAAAACTTTTGATTTCTCATAACATAGTCATAGCAAACTCTTGTAAATTTAGCATCATGTCCGCATTAAATGGTTTGAGATGTGTACAAAATTTCATTTAATTCAGTTGGGAAATTCCAAAGTTATAGTAAAAGTCCACGTAATTTTTTATCCACCCTCGTATGCCAATGAGAGATTGTTCTTGTTATCTTTGTAAACCCAATCTAGATCTAACTGGTCTGAGGAAATGTCTATAAAGGCCCCCGCCAAAGTAAACACCACATGCTGCCTCCAAATGGACTCAAAAACATGATCATCAAATCATGGGTCCCTTCCCATATATTTGTTTGTTTGAATCATGGTTTTATGCCACTTTCAACATTGTTTCAGTTATATCCCTGGGGCTTGAGCATAGCTGCAATAATGTACCCCTCTCTCTCTGATATGCTGACAGTCAAGCATCCCACATTAGATTATCAAAGGAGGGATACCTTATTGTATCTAGCTTAAGCACCCTACAATGAATACCTTCCACCAGTGCCACCAGCCTCCAGCTCCTATCCCACATAGGTCCCCAATTAACAACCTATTGGTGGAAGTTAGATAGTCAGAAATTTTGAGTGTCACTGACTCACAGTGGGAAATCACACCTGAGACTTTTGAATGACAGTCTGATTCGCTATGACTGCCCCTCTTCACTGTCAACTTTGCCTGTGAATAACTCCTGTCAACTCGGCCTGTATATATATTAAATAGGAACACGTATAAAAATGCAATTAAAATAAATGTTTGTGCCTGGCAGCCTGTGTATCTTTTTTGGATTAATATTTGTTTATTGAAGTGTTACACTCATGTTGGGTAATCCTGCGCGTCGTCTAAAGCTGCGCAGCTATATGACGTCATGTAAATGGTAAGGAAATGGCCGCTTAACTTAAAAGCAGAACAACCTATTTTTTATACTCAAAATTCGATCATTCCACCATTTTAAACGAAAAAGTTCATGTGTGTATTTTAAAATAAAAAGATTCCCTTTTTTGTCTCAGTGTTTTTCATTTTCATTCTAACAGATTTACGGACATATTTTAGGTTCTTTCCTCGACTGCGCAAGTTTAGTCAATGAAATCTGCGTTCATAATACGCGACAGTGCATCTGTTCATCACTAGATTGTGTAATTCTAGTGACTTTTTGGTCTAGATAAAATGTCTTTTACATAGCCAAAATCGTACACCATGATTATAACTATCCAGTAAGTGTGAAAATAGGCTTGCTTACTATTATACACTATATAACCTATATACACTCACGTTGGGTAATTCTGCGCGTCATGTTAAGCTGCGCAGCTATATGACGTCATGTAAACTAAGAAAATGGCAGCTAAACATTAAAGCAGAACAACCTACTTTTCATATTCAAAAATTCTATCATTTAATCAATTTGAGCAAAAAAGTGCATGTGTGTATTTTAAAGTAAAAAGATTCCCGTTTTTGTGTCAGTGTTTTTATGTTAATTCTAACATATTTACGGGCAATAAAGTTAGTTCTTTCCTGGACTGCGCGGGTTTAGCCGACGAACACTGAGTTGATAAAACACGACGGTGCCTCTGTTCATCACCGGATTACGTAATTTAAGTTATGCCTGTGTCTTGTCAATTCGACCCTTCTTGTCGTTTCGACCTTTTAAAAATTACCAAATTCATATATATGCTTATTGATCATCTGACTGTTCTGTAACTGGTTTATTTTTTTCAAACTAAGTTTCTGATAGCAAAATATTCGAAAATACCGATGTTTTTTCTAACCTTTTTTTAAACAGTTACCATAGAAATAATGATGAATATAACAGACATTAAATTAAACATATTAACAAAACATAAACAGATGATTACTTTCGTTTTGACTCCAGAACTAGACAGGAAGAAATAGACAATGTCACCTGCGCATGCTCAGGGCTTAAACATTCACGCCCCCTATCCAACCTCAGCTGCTTTGTAAAATTAACTCTGGACCCATAATTCACCTAACCAATCAGAAGGGTCGAATTGACAAGACAATCAATTGATTGGTTTAGAACGGCTACCAAGGTTATTCTGGTGCAGAAAGTGTCTCTTTCTATTTACCAAAGACGATCTTTGAGTTTTTATTTGACTGTTCATATGACATTAGGAATTTTATTACTAAAAAATTTGATAATATACATTATGATTGCGCATGCGCAATGTTTTATTTCTTAAGGGGTCGAAAACACAGGTCACAAGGCTACATTTTGATCTAGATAAAATGCCTTTTACATAGCAAAAATGGTAAATGACTTCAGTCGTGTATTGATTTTTTGTGTACATGCAATATCTTTACACAATTTTTGTACTCGACTTTCTTAAGTGCGCAATATTAGCTGAAAGCACTGTACTGGCCGAGTTGACAAGCCGAGTTTTACACAGGCTGAGTTGACAGGACACCACTGCGCTATGGCTGTGGCCTCATGCTATCGAGGCAGACATAATCATATCAATTAATTAGAATGATCATTTAATTAAAGAGAGCAAAGATATGTTAGAATGGTATTTACCGACAAGAAACACTAATTTCCACTTGAGAAGACGGGACGGCTGCTGAGCCTTGGGTGAAATATCCGGCCATTTCGCAACTTAGCGATATGAATTAAACAATCGCCTTGTTAATATGTGTCGTCTAATGGCCTTCAAAGAATATATTTTGTCCTTTATGTATTTAAAGTTAAAAGTTTGTTAATATAATATAAATTCAAGCAAAAAGAAATCTCTCCAGTGCAGTAAAGCTGTCAAAACTGAAAGTGTATTGAGAGTTATCTCCCTGTACAAATGTTTTCGATCCTAAAAAATTCTGCTCTAGTAAATTACGGACGAAAAGATATATTCGAGCACGAGATTTAAAGACTTGAAATTATGAACAGAACAGAACTACAACAAAAATATTGTATATATAATTATATATCATAAGGTTGTGTGGGCTAATTTATCTGGTTTAGGGTCAAAAAGGTCCATTGAATAAAGGCCCAGTTTGCAAAAAGGCCCAGTGACAAAAAGGCCCGGGTCAAAAAGGCCAACTATGAAAAATAATCGTCAAAAAGGCACACTGTCAGAATTTAATAAAAGAGGGTAAATATGTTATGTCAGAGAGTCAACGTATAGTTTTTGCTTGAAATGAAAAAGAAACACACGTATTGGAGCTGTTATTAAATGACGATGTATTGCACGTCCTCTGCTTCGTAGCATCATTTCCCATCTACGCACATGTTAAACTTCATTTTTGTGCTAAAATATTTTCCCTAATGAATACGATTTCAAGTTGAGTTTGACTAGCAGGTTAACATGAAACCGTCATTTCATGATTGACAATATAAAATTTTTTCTATCAAATTAGTGTTCAAATGAAAACAAAACGATAAACAATGTGATTTTTTAGACTATATTACATAAAATGATAAAAAAATAAGGTTATAAATATCAACATATATCTAACAAATATTTGAAGCATTGAATGTCACTACATGCCGTGAGCCTTTTTGTCTGTTTCAAGAGTGGGCCTTTATGGACTGGGCCTCTTTGGTCAACTCTGGTAGTGGGCCTCTTTAACCCGGGCCTTTCTGACCTGTGCTTTTTTGCACTCGGCCCTTTTGACCCGACACCATTTATCTTTAGCTCGCCTGAGCACCAAGTGCTCAATGTGAGCTATAGACTGGTTCCAATGTCGACTATCATAAAAGCCGGCCTGAGTAGACAGGAGTACCAGTCTAGGTGAGCTATTGTAGTGAGGTTGATGTCCGTTGTGTGTCCGTTGTGTCTCGTGCAACATCCGTCGCCCTCCGTCAAGATTTAACTTAACTAATGGCTTAACCAGGGACTCTCAATTAGGTTCCGTGGTTAAACTTACGGTGTCCGGGTCGTTAGTAAGTCTATTTACCTTGTATGCATTCTAGAGGGGTGACTCCTATGCCCGAACAACATGAAATTTGGTCAGAATGGTTGTCTTGATGAAATCTTTGAAGAGTTCGAAATTTGGTCAAAAACTAGTTCACTGGTTCAAATCTAAAATACTTGTATGCACTCTGAATGACAAATGTTTTGTCCGATCAACCTGGAATTTAGTAAGAATGATTATCTTGATAAACTTGAAACTGGAACACGTTCAAAATTAGGTCAACTGGGATCAAAAACAAGATCACAAGGTCAAATTTCACAATCTTTTTGAACCTTGTATGCACTCGAGATGCCTCTTTTTTGTCCGGCTTACCTAGAATTTGTTCAGAATGATTATCAATTGAAAACTCGAGCGAGTTCAAAATTGGAACACTTGGGTCAAAAGTAGGTCACAGGGTAAAATCTTACATAAAACCCTTATATGAAATGTAGAAGTCGCATTTTTGCCCGATCTTCCACGAAATTTGGTCAGAATTATTGTCTTGGTGAAATCTCGACAAGTTTAAATTGGGTTAAAAACTAGGTCACAAGGTCAAATCTTAGAAAATCTGGTATGGACTATAGAAGCCGCACTTTTTGCCCAATCTACAAGAAATTTTGTCAGAATGATTGTCTTGATTAAACCTCGAATGAGTTCGAAATTGGGTCTACTAGGGTCGAAATCTAGGTCACAGGATCAAATTATAGAAAAACTATGTATTCAGCCGACATTTTTGTCCTATCAATCTGAAATTTGGTCAGAATTATTTCCTCGATGAAATCTTGGATGAGTTCGAGTTTTGGTCAACTAGAATCGAAACTAAGTGGCTTAGTGGCCACTCATCATCCTATTTCAAAACCTACATTAAACAATTTTAGGCATTTTATTCAGGTGAGTGATTTAGTGCCACTATGGCTCTCTTACTCTTTAATCCTGTCAAATTATTGCCACTCTTTTCTCATTTTCAGGGTAATTGCCAATAAGAAAAGCCTACACGAAAACCACAGGAACTTAAATTTTATCAATAAAATACACTTGATCTACACTATTCGAGCAAACCGTACCATAGTTTCTTTTCACATATCAAATAAATAAACACCTATTGTTTATTTGTATAGACCAGTATGCTATATGGTATTTCTATGAACATTACACATTTTTTATTGAAAGACATTGATGGATTTTCAAGTTCCTGTGACGAAGACTGTAATCTTAGTAGACAGGTTTTCTTCCAGATACCAAATTCATTCATCAATACATTCAAATATTCTTATATGTTCTTATGTGTTTATTGTGTAAATGTTGAATGCATTGATTTTCTGATTCTTGTATCTATTATTTCATACACCAAATAGTGAACTCTATTCAGAAATTGCCATTTGTCCGTGTTGCTAAACAATTTATAAGTTTGTTTGTCTGTATGTATCTTTCGTAAAATATATTTTCTTTAATTATGCAGATTAAGTGCTGATATGTTATTGCTCTTTTCAACATATTTTAAAGGATCATTTGTAAATATGATATAAAATGGATATCATTAAATAGTTAATTTATTTAAATACAAGTTTATTTTCAATTCAATTTATTTCAAAAGCATATTAGGAAGATTTATATGTAAAATGTACTAAGATGGTATGTTTAGTATCTTCTGTCAGCACACCAGGGACTCTCATGAGGTTTACACAGGCCGAGTTTTACACAGACCGAGTTCGTTACAGTCCTAGTTGACAGGACACCTGACATTATGGCTGATGACAGCCTAGGCTAAATCAATCATTTATATCTGACGGTAGTGTGATCAACCCACCGGAATACCATTTTATATTCAGTGTATGAGATGTAACACAGTACTGTGCTTTGAAATCGTAAACCGCTTTTACATTCAGTTACATTCCAGTGGTGATAGTATATAGTAGGAAGAGTCCACATGTGCAAAAACATAAGCTTGTAGATTGTTTAGGTCCCTTTGAATTCTGTTTTTATGTCTAGTGGTTATCTGTCTACTTCCGGTTGTGGTACCTGGCACAATTGCACTACACATTACGCGACACTGGCACTTTCTTTAATACAATGATATGCTTTAACTTATTAAATTTCTTCTGACCTACTACTTATATCTTGCACAGCTGTTATATTTTATAAACAAAAAAAAATAATTGACATTAAGAAATAATCTTACTAAACTTGCGTCTATTTTGTAAAAGTATTTATATTCTAGTTATTTACATAATTAGGGTTGAACACAAAATTATGTTGATTAGGAGGAATATTGATCAGTATGCTTGTAGTACCAAGGGAGGCTTATTAGCCAATAAATACTTAGTTAAATTGTATCCTTGTTACTCTTGGGATTTTAAATTGGAGAAATATGTTGCCTAGCACTATTTTTTTTTAAATAATTTTTTCTCGGTGTGTTATTTTAGTCAATAGAAGCCAATTTAGCTTTTATAGTTAGTTAATATATATCTCTAATACTCGTTGAGGAATTAAGTTGTTAACACTTTTATTCATTTTTTAATCACAGTTTAGTTCATATTTCGGACGACCAATGGGTAACAGTTTGACTCAAATTTGGTATTTGATTCTATTAGGTGTAGACTTGAAACAATTAAGACTAGTGGCAGAGACTATGTCTTCTGGTAGATTATTTCATGTGTCACCCTATTACTAAAGCTGTGTTATTTAAGTTCACAATTGAATCTCATTATGTACAGCTTAAGACTGTTGCCTCTGGCAGCGCCCCTTATTTTGAAGATTGGTTTTGAGATTTTGTTAATGCTCTTTAATAATTCATAGGTTTGAATTAAATCAGATCTCTTCCTTATGATGCAAGTGTTGGAAAGCCTAGTTCTTTTTAATCTTTGAGCATAAGGTTGTCCTTTTAATGAGTGAACCGGGCGTGTAGCCCTTCTTTGAATATTTTCAATTGGTTTTAAGAGTTTTATATCTGGGTGACCAAATAACGGATGCGTACTCTAAATGTTGTCGAATCAGTGATTTGTGAAGTGTCACAAACATTTCTGGATCCATGAATGTAAACGATTTGCTTTGGATTGCTAGATCATTCATATTTGCTATATTTACCTTGTTAGTGATGTGTTCCTGAAATGTCATTTTGTTGTCACATGCAACTCCCGGATCTTTTTCTAAGTCACACTCTCCTATTCGTGTTACTTTTCCTGTGGTGTCTTTCATGTAGTATGATGAATGAATTAACACGTAATCGGACCCTTTGAAATGTTACACCCCGGCCCTTAATAGAACTCAATCAGCTTTGCTTTTGTTCTTATCCATTTGAATTATCATGATGTATTGTGACATTCTGTATATTTTTTTATCAATAAAAAATATATATATAAATATAAAGAATTAAACTAAAACATGCCAAATTGACGGGACTAGTTGCACAAGGAGAGCTTTTCTTCAGGCCGAGATTTTTACAGACCTGTCGAGCTGACAGGTCATATTCTATTTACGAATCCGATATATTCTATTATCTTTTATCTGTTATCTTTTTATTTTCATTATCATCCCCCATTAAAAGAAAACACACACAGATAGAAAACACTACGATTTAGGAAGAAGTGGCAGTTATATGCCACCCTAAAAATTACTTTTTTTTCGGAATTCGGTTCTCTCCCCTGGTTAAGATCATATGACACGTCACGTGATACGTGATCTGGCGAAAGATGGCTGACAACTTCACGTTCATACAACTTGTGGTAGCTTTTCTCTGCACCCTATTTCCAGGGGTTGCAGCCTTCGATGCCGGTGATGCCATTGCTTTATTGTTGGGACTAGTTATTGGTATTCTAGGTATATGTGCGTGTCTAGGTTATTACGCACGGAAAAGAGCCGGTTAACCCAGTTTTGTGGGCGTAGAAATCAAGTATTGTGATGCAATGGGACAGTTTTAACTCTTATTTTACACCATTCCAAAGTTTATTGAACAAATATTTCATCGCATATATCATCTATACATATACCATGGGCGATTCCAAGTGTGTGTGCCAGATGTCATACTCTCCAGATATCAATGATGTGTACAGAAATCCTCTACTTTCAGTTTGAATATAAACTTTCATCACAGTTTGAATATGGACTTTCACCAGCTATAACAGGCCCATATTACACAGAAGATATTTCGTCGAAAATAAAAGCTGAACAATTGAAGAGACAAAGATTTATTTGGACTATTCCGCCTGTGCAAAATTTTAATACAGCAAAGAGTGGGTCATTGTTTAAATTCTGACTGGACTTTCCAGTTCTGGTTGGACATCATTTCAAATCTCATTACACTTCTCTCAAGAAGATCAAGAAGATTCTTAAGAATATAAACAAGTTTACGCTTAACCCTTGTCATGCTGAATAAATTTTGGCTAAAAATTTTCATCAAAATCAAAGGGCAAAAAGCACTGAAAGTTCCAACTGTAGGTCAATTTTTATTTGAAAAATGAAATCTATTGACAATTCTGGTTTGAAAGTGAGAAACAGGTGGTGTAGACTAACATCAGACTGCACATATGTGCAGGCTGATGTTTGTCTATAGCTCCTGCCAAAGCAGGAATATTCTTGGTTCAGCATGATCAGGGTTAAGTTAGTGAAATGAAAAAATGTTTTGACTGATATTTAAATCATCATGCTTAATAGATAACCATTCAAAATTACTATAAGAGTGTAACTCATAAACAAGTATTTTTGTACAAATTTCCAAATTGAAAATGTATTTCAACAATCAAAATGATGAGGTTTTATTATTTATTAATCAGATTTTTTTTAGGTGTATAAAAAGGTAGATTCTTTTACGTGAAAGAATTAATGAGTGATGAGACGGATGAAAGTAAAATTTCTTAGATTTTGTAGACAGATAAGAGGGGGTAATACCAGTCTGAAAACTTTATTTCTCACCAAAACCCCAAATTGTAGGTATTAATTGGAATAATCTCAACAAGACAATTCAAATGTGTACCCACAATTTAGGACTAAAGCAACTATTACTGAAATAATTTATTTGAAATCCAAAATACCCCAACTACCTGTACCCCTGTATCTAAGTGTTATAGACATGTCAGCCTCTGAACCATTTGTAGATAGTTTAATTCTAGCTGTGTTCACCGTGATTCCAGCATTCTGATTGGTTGAAGAATTGGTTTCTTTACTATAGAAAATAATTTTGATTACGCAGCTTTTTCATTATATTCCCTGAAAATCTGTCCCTTAAACAATCTATGTATTTGAGGGTAAATCTTTACTTTCTTGCTTCAAAAAAAAGAAATGAAATTATAAGATATGAAGAGACTTTTTGTTAACTTCATAGATGTATGAAACTAAAAACCAAATCACTCTCATGTATGAATCCGCTTTGCATATTCAAGCAGCATGATTGGGTTTTAAGTTTCATACCTCAATGAAATCATCAAAAACTCTCTTTAAATCTGAAATATACAGTTGAAGTTGAATAACCTTTTTATTGATAAAAAGAATTAAACTATGTATCAGTTACAGAAAAAATTACAAAACAAGAATATTGATTGACTCAACTTTCTCAATATGATGTTTTCTCCAATATTAATTTTCACATTAATTAAAACCTTTGATATTATTATATTTTGTGATTTATATTTGCATTATTATTCAGAGCAATACTCGATTTTTTGGTGTTAAATATTTTCAGGACAAATAGATACATGTAATATTCTCATGACAAATAATTCATACCTTTCATAAAAATGAAGTGGTCAGTGCAAATCTGTTGCAAGTGCCTATAAATCTAAATGCGCTTACAACAGCTTTGTACTGATCTCTAGTAATTGTTTTATCACAGAGGTTAGCCCTTTCCCAAATGACAAAATTTTACGGTGATGCAATTTTAAAGCTGCTGCAGAAGACAAAAAGGATGATAATAAAGACTTGCTTTGTGTAAATTTTTTAGAAAATATTGAGACAAAAGGAGAAACTGCTGGTTCACAGCAGTTCCTTCTTTTGTTTCCATGTTTTCCTAAGCTTTTTCTATTAAGGATGTTAATATCAGGTCTTGTTTGGGAAAGGGTTAATATGTTTGTCTCTCTGAGGAGTGTTTTGATGAGAAGGAAAGATTTAGGTTGTGCAGGCCTTTTTTGTTTGACCCTTAAACCAGGCTTTTGATCTGCACAAATTTGAACAGTCCCTTTTTTGTTAATAAAAAAAATTGTCAGAGGGTCATTTTCATGCTCTGCCTTGATACTACAAGGGGCATATTGTTTTACTGTTGTCTGCCTGTCTATCTTTCCATCTGCAAGTCTATCTGCAAAATTAAACCAAAAAACCTAAAAATGCAAATAACTTCAAGTCTGATTAAAATAAAGTGTTTATATTTGGCTTGATGATAGATCTCAATCATACTCATCTACTGGTACCAAGGTCAAGGTCATGTTTTAGGGACATTTGTGTTTTGAAAACAAATACATCTTCTTAACACTTGAGTTTTCATTGATACAATCTAAACACTAATTAAGATTATATTTGAATCTTTTTTTTCCCTACTTATTGCTTTAAGAAATCTGCATATATGAGATGACATAATTATAAAATATTAACTGACCTTTATTGACTATGTTGATTCCTTTACAATACTTCAATACGACTACTTTAGATTTATATGTTAAATTATATGTTTTGCCAATTCTGGCCCCTTCAAAACTTATTCACCCCCATAGTTGTCTTGTCAAGGGGTTAATGGCCTTTTAATTTGAACATATAGCATAAGCCAAGTTTTTGTCACTTTCTACAAGTATAGTTGTTTTTCTTGCAGAGTTCTATAAAACAAAAATAGGGAGTTCTCAAATGGTTATTCAAATATAAAACTCAGTGTTTTGGTTCTCATTTGAATTATCTCAATGAGATTATTTAAACAAGTTACCACAACACAGAGCATGGAGCAATTTCATTTAAATATTTACACTTTGAATCCGTTTACTCCCTTGTATTGTAGCTCTGTTTTCTAATGCAAATCTTTAGATACTATTTCATTGTGGGTTTGAGAGGTATTTTGGATCATTGTTTTAGTGGATATATTATATTGTGAAAATAAATATGAATAACATGCATAGGTGTTTGGCTGGTTTTGACTCACATGAGCACAAAGTTCAGGGTGATTGGTTCTCACCCCTTTCTCCATATTTTCGCCTAATATATATATATAATACATATTATTTATCTGAAATGACCTGGCACTCATTAACTTCCGTCAGTCCTCGATTAATTCCGCAGCGTAAAATTACGTTTTACCGATTTATCCATACTATCTCACATAATCTGAATAAGTCGCTGTAGTACATTGGTTACAGACGCCTTCCCATAACGCGTTAACTTGTCGGGATGAGTTCGATTCCCGAAAGGGATACATATTTTAATCATTGTGTTTATTATTATTTTTTTTTTGTTTGTTTCATTTATTTCTTACATTAACCCTTATAATTTTTCCTTTGTTATTATTTTTTGTCAGTTGCAATTATTATTTATTTATTCATTTTTTTTGTTTTTGTTTTTTTCATTCTCATATAATTCAATTTTGGTTGTTTGACCAAGCAAGACTATTGTATTCTGATCGCCCCCCCCCCCCCCCCGAAAAAAAAAGAGAGTTTCAAACCCCAATGAAAATAGCATCGAGTATTTAGTAAACTAACACTAAAAATTAGTCGCAATAGAAATCTCATTTGCTTTATGATATAGAATTATAAGATACGATGGGAATCAGGTTTTTTTTTACATTAAAAACGCAATCACGCCAAAAGGGAATTCGATAAACGCAATCAAACCCGGTATAGGCTTTTAATTTTCATAACGTCAAAGATTGTAAATTGGACAAGAAAAGATACTTTTCATCTTTTAGATATAGATACATTTCAAAAGTTCAATTGTTCAGTTTCGATTTCGATGAATTTTGAACTACAAAACGAGATACTTAATTGTAATTGTTTCAATCATCCACTTTTATGATTTACAGTAAATAAAGGACAGCACTTTGCAATGATCAATTCTTTAAAAAAAGTCCGACTGTCAGAATACAGATAGCCTAATGCTACACCTTTGTCTCAAAATAGGTAAAACAGTGTTACTGTAAAAAAGTTGAATTATAAGTGATCATGTCCTGGCTTGAACTCATGACATTTGGGTTTTGGGATAACAGCCATACCACCTGCGCTAAATTTACGTATGCGTGATGAGATATGATACCTTTAATTGGATCTAAACTTCGCGAGTTTAAGTCTATATTAAGAAACATTATATCCGACTATCAATAGGGGTCAAAAGGAATATTTAATGAGTGCCAGGTCATTGTAGATCAATAATACTTAGTGTATTATATGAAAAAAAAATATCTAATGAGGTTGGGAGAATTGAAAATTGTCAAGGCTCTGCCAAGACAATTATCAATTCTCACAACCGAATTAGATATTTTTTTCATACAATACACTGAGTATGTATTATATTTATCTTATAACTTATATTTGTCTTGTTTTTGTCGATGTTTCCAACTGAAATGAAAGTTTCTAAAAATAACTGCATGATATTATTGTTCTAAAAATAACTATGTGATATCATAAAAAATATCATACGGGCTGTTATCACACAAATAATTGTATAGTTATAAGATAAATGAAATAACCTCATTTTCTCGCTGGTGTGCCTATATGAGTAAAGTCTGATGGGGGAGGAGTTATATGCAAAAAGTTAAATTTGAGGGAGGAGCCTGAGGATGACTCCTCCACCTTTACCCCCAACAGACTTAGTTCATGGACACAAAAATGTGAAAATGAGATTATATTTATTATAACACAATCACAATTTTAAAAATAGTTTTGTTACCCTTTTAGGTGTAAAATAGTCTACTAAGGATGTAAAATTAATGAAGAAGTAGTGATATTTACATTGGAAGAATTTCACTGAAAGCCAAGCGTGTCATTTAGCGTGTGAGTAATATGAAGCTGACCTTTGTACCTTTTGTGAACCTTCTTAAAATTTGTTCGGAAAATAATTATGATTACAGGCCTGGCAGGGCAGGGCGTATTTTGCTTCTGAATCCTTTTGGCATTTGGCATGAATTTTTTCTCTAAACCGGAGGGCAAATTTCAATTAACCTTGGCAAGGAACCAGGAAGTTCTAAAAAGTTTTTGATGCCCCCCTCTCCTGCATCGATAAGCAGGGGCATATTGTTTTACTGTTGTCTATCTTTCCTCCAGTCATTCTGCTGAAGTTAACCAAATAACAAATTTCAAAGAAGGCTTTGCATTACATGACCAACAAATTTGAATATGTGCCAAGCAAAGACCATAGCCATCCTGTGCTTAAACAGCCGCCCTCATAGCACAGTTGGTAGCGTGTCGGACTGTCAATCTAGAGGTCTAAGGTTCGATTCCCAACAGCAACACTCATTCTTTCCGACTGTTTGTCTCTCACCAATGGGTTGATAATCATAGACATATGTGAGATAGCAGCTGGAGGCTAGGAAAGGATATGATAAAACCATTGTTAGGTGCTCAAGCCGTCACGATACAACTGAAAAAATGTTGAAAGTGGCGTAAAACTGCATTCAATCAATCAACCTGTGCTTAAGCACAGTCTGACCAGAGGCTTCCCTTTGCACTTTGTAGATAGATAAAGAGAAAATTTGTTGATGTCTTAAAATAATGATGTTATCAGTTGAGGTTTGGAGAACTTATCATGACAAGGCTTTGCTGAGTCGTGATAATTTCTTGCAGCCTAGACCAGATAACATTGATATTTTAAGACACTTACATTTCATGCAATCATTTTTCAGTGCTTGATTGTGAGACACCAATAAAAATCAAAGTACTGAAAGTACTGATAAGTTGGAATGCGTTCGAGAGACTGTGACCTAACGAAGCTGACGCCTCCCGCCCACCACAGGTGATCGTATAATACGCCTCGTCTTTTGACGGGCGTATATAAATCAATGTATTTCAACAACGAGAGACGCTTTAACCTCTTAATCGCTATACAGGCCTGAATCTGATGAAAGAAAAATGATAAGAGGGCCAGAATGACCCTAAACCGCTCACCTGAATTCGACTGGTCCAATGGATCTTATGTAAGAAACTTTCTGGCAAAGATTCATTCAAATTTGCCTAATTGTTGAAGAGAAGATATAATTCGAATTATAAGCAGTCATAATAGACCCTGTCAACCCATTCATTACAGAGGAGAATCAAAATTAGCCCTACCCTGCCACGCCCATTTTTATGTGCTAATGACAATTTTGCCAACAATATTTAAAGTGGGTCATCAAAAGAACATTCCTGTAAAGTTTGATTGAAATCTGCTCAGTGGTTCAGGAGGAGATGTCGTTCAAAGATTTTGGGCTCAAAATAAGCCCCGCCCTGCCATACCCATATTTATTGGCCAATAAGAATATAGCGACAATTTTGAAGAGGATCACATTCTGGCAAAATTTCATTGAAATTGGCCCAGCGGTTTAGGAGAAGAAGAAGTCTTAAGAAAATTGACGACGGGGTCAGGGTGATCCAAAATGCTCCCATTGAGCACGTTGTGCTCAAGTGAGCTAAAAAAGAAGAAAATGATACGGACCATACAGTCATCTAATGGACGCACAGGGACACACTTATACACTCAAAACAGTTTTTATATTATTTTTCGAATGACTTCTGCTCCATTTGAGTTATCAATTACATTTTTAATTAAAAGTGTCGCAAAGTGGATCTCAACAAGTGGTTTGTCCATGATATATACAAACTACGCAAAACAGGTTAATTAGGTTTATTTTTAACCTAGATGTAAGATCAAAAGTCACTATGGAACATTTTAAGCAATTAAACTGGTTACCTATCCAGAGCAGAGTTGATCAAATAATGCTGTGTCATATCTTTAAAATCAATTATAATATGGCAACTGAATATCTGAAGCATTTTTTCGTATCGCAAGCCTCTGTCCATAACAAGGCTAAGCTCAAAACGTGGCTATCGTATTCCAAAAGTTAAACCTTTTGGGTCTATATCATTTTGTTATAATGCTTCCAAATTATGGAACGCTCTTCCAGCGGACGTCATTAATATATCAAAGTACAGTCCTTTTAAGCAAGCAGTCAAACATGTTTTATTAAATGATCAAAGATATTTTAGATAATAAATACATTTCTTGTCTCTCTTTCTGTGATTCAAATACTGTGATATGTATAGCTTTAACCATGTGATAAATTTATTACTGTGATGTCAAATCTTTAAAACATGCTTTCTTATCTTGATAATTTGTTTAAAAAAAACTTATAACAATCCTTTCATGGTGTCATGCCGCCCCATATTTGTTTTTGTTTTTGATCAGGACCACGATGGAAATAAGAGTTTTTTCTTTTTCGTGTTATCCTGGGTCTGGGTGCATATAGTGGGTAGTATCACTCTTTGAGATGCTTGTTATTTTTAATAGTTACAATATTTTCTTACGTATGTATCTTAATATTGTTACTAAAATGTGTCATTTAAATTGGAAATGCATTTTGTTATCCTTATATTGTACTACTCTTTTGCTGTATGTACTTTTTTACCGAAATAAATCTATCTATCTATCTATCTATCTATCTATGATGAAAAGATATTTTTGCAGGGAAGTCTCTTACTTCATGAGTTGGAATCTCGAAATAATGTTTGGACGAAGTTCAATTGTTATTATGACCTTTGTGACTCCAAAATTGGGCTCTTTCTAGGGTCATTGGTTGTTCAGTGAGAGTGGAAACTGTTAACTGTTTTTTACTGATGACCGTGACATGTATGACCCCGAAACAAAAGGGAATTTCTTTGGGTCATGGGCAATATTTGTGTAAAGTTTCGTTATTGCAGGTCAATTGCTTCTCCGTTTATCTAGCGGAAAGCAAAAGGTAAATGGACTGAGAGACAGACTTAATGAAATCAATATATGCTACTCTACTTCTGAGTTGGGGGCACAGTTAATAACATCATGAAATTGATAAGGTGAACGATTTTGGAATGATTTAGGCATGATGTTGAATGAGTGAGCGAGTTTTGAGTAAAATTTAAGGGAGGGAATTCAGTGTTGCTTATTTTGTTCAGGATGAACAAAATAAGCGATATATAAAACCTATATGAAATATGCATAAAAGTTCAATCAATATCTTTCTATATCGTCAAGAACCAATCAGACGCTTTAAATTTCAATTATGTCAGTGAAATCGCGAATTGGTTCTTGCTTAATTCATTTTGAATGTACATGTTGATCTTATTTTTTAAATAACTTTGAGCGTTTGAGGTGGTAACATTGACCAAGTTTCAAAAAGATCCATCCAGAAACTTAGGAGGAGTTGCGTTGACAAGAAAAGTGGACGGACGGACGGACGGATTGACAGACGGATGGACGGACGGACGGATGGACGGACGGACGGACGGACGGACAGACGGAGAAAATGACGCCAATAAAAAACCGACAATATCTTGCAAAAATATTTATCAACTTTAAAAGTGTATCATCACTTTAAGAAAAGATTTTTATTTCGTAGCTTTGACAGAAATTTACAATATAACACCTTGTCAAAAGAAGGTCGTTCAGAAAGAGAAACTATACCTTTAAAAGAAGCTATAACATAATTCTACGAAAAACAGGTCGCGACCTTACCAAATAAGCAGATCACGTGATTGGTCTGTGCTATTGCTACAATACTGAGAAAACAGATCGCGACATTACCAAATAAGCAGATCACGTGATTGGCTTGTGCTATTGTCAATTGCTGACCTTATTGGACTTAACTTATTACATGATTGTAATGCAAACATGTGATACTAATATATTCGTACGCGAATAATCAATAAACATCGTTTAAAGCATAAAGTAGCATGTTAATAATATACGTGAAGCGATAGTTGTGTAATTGTACAGCATTATTACTTTTTGATGAGAAAAACTGTATGTCTTTGTCAAGCTGAGATATACAAAATAGGTCGAAGTGTATTCATATCCTGTTCACGTGATATGTGTTCTCAAGAAACCCGAAATGAAATTATCTTGTGTTCATTTTGCGGTTTTGTTAAATCTAAGTTGGAATTGCTCCGCATTCCAACTTAAAAATTCAGGGGAAAGTGTATGCAAATTGTTCCTAAAAATAGACTGTTTGATATCAGGTAATGTTATCAGACAGGTGATATCAGGTGATTAGTGACTTCATTGCATGATAAAAGGTATCAAAGTATCATCATACAGTTCAGCAAATTAGTAATTTCACTGTGTGGTGGTCTAGGCTGCTCAATGTTTGACATCATGCACACTCTAAACTATCCGAAATTTCATGCACAGGCTGAAATGTACTTCAAAGATTGTGTAGATACAATGATCATATTTTGCATGATGATAGATCTAAATAAAACACATCTGCTAATACCAAGGACAAGATCGTGTGACAAGGTCAAGGTCATATGTTAAGGTCAAACTTCTCAGAAACTTAGCCAAACATTGCCAATATCTTCAAGGTACAAGCCTCATATTTGGTATGATGCTTGATCTCAATTATGGCATCGGCTGAAACCAAGGTCAAGGTCATGTGAAAAGTTCATGGTCATCTGTAAGGTGAAACTACTCAAAAGCTTAACAACAACAAAACTTTTCAAATCTAATATCTTAAAGCCTATTCAAGAAACAAGCCTAATATTTGGCATTGTGAAAGATCTGAATTATGTACATCTGTTGAGAGCAAGGTCATGGTCATATGACAAGGTCAAGGTCATCTGCATCTGTTAAGATCAACGTATCGATCAAAAGCTGTTTCCTGGGCATTTGTGTTTTACAAATACATTTTGTTTATTGCATGTTTCTTTTCACTTTTTTGTATTATCAAAGTAAGCGATTTAGGGCCACTCTGGATCCTTTTCATATCTAGCACCTATGATGAATGCTTACTGTTTTCAAATTATATCCCACTTTGCACGTGTAATAATTTGCAAACTGTCTGCATCGCTTTCTCATCCTGTACGCAGGGCTGATCATTTTGTATTTGACTAATAGGAAGTTGTTCGAGCCGATTCCTTGTTTTTGGCCACCGCTTTTTTTTTTAAAAAAAAAGTAATGGTCCGCTGGTAATGGTAACCCTGCGTAAAAGTACAAAAAATGGAAACACTTTGAAATTGTACTTCGCTTCTGGATACCATTTCCCATAAACTCCGCGACCGTTTTCATTTCGAACACAGGGCTGATGGATGGTAATGCCGCACAGAGAGCACTCCAGCCATGCGAATAGGATGTTAAAACTTTTTGCAAACGTTTTGATATAGTACCCCGCTTTGCACGCGCACATATGTGAAAAGCGGGGTATCATTTCGAAAACGTTTCTCTAACGTTTTCATCCTGAACACGGGGCAGCAAAATCATACAAGAGACTACATGGTATTAAGAAATCTTTCTAAAAAGCGCACATATTGAAAAAAGTCCACGTATTTTGTGCGTAACACAACGATGGGCTAAACGGAGCCTAGCTTAAATGTTATTTCAGTCACTTAAAAAAGCTAAATTGTCAAGTTTCTTTAATTCTTTTTACAGTTTGGCCCGGCTGTTTATGGAGACAACCCGGACAATTGTTATAGCCTTGATCACAGGTAGCCAACACGGGTGGGGATTGTGTAATTTTACCAAAAATTAACCACAAAAAATTATTATACTTATTCTTTTTACCACAATGTATTTAATAGACTATATCATACATTGTGATAAAAGAAATAATAAAACAATTTTTTGTGGTTAATTTTTGGTAATATTACACTATCTCCACCGTGTTGGCTACCCGTGGCATTGATGTCGTCGATTTCGTTATCGCCGTCGTACAAAACCAAGACATTTTTGGATATCCCTGGTATAACTTTTGGAGATTCTTCTGAAACTTGACACAAAAGTTCACTTTAAAAGCACAGCATATGATATTAAAGAATGATAATTCTAGATGTACTTTGTGCCAATTATGTCCCTTCAAGTTTCTACTTGCATTTTTATCCAGCATCCAAAAACTGAGCGTAGGCATGCGTTACGGTGCGCTTAATTATTTTGAAACAGCCATGGTGTGTGTGGAGTTGGTTATCCGAAAGCCTATGTCATCAGAATGATAATTTCTTACTTTTGTCTGCTCAGATTATTCTGCGTTATTATTCAAATGGCAGGGGTTGCTATGGCTGGTTTACTTTTCAATATTTAAGGTTCTTTCAGAGTTAGTCCGCAATTATCGTTAACGCATGCAAATAACTTTACTCTAAAACCGTGCCTAGAGAAAGAGAACACATTTTATCATCTGGTTGCCAAAGCGTCGTAGCTTCAGCTTGGACAAGTTTCACGGTCAAGTTCACAATATTACTAAATGTAGCTACCGAAGGCAGTGCTAGGGATTTGCTCACAATAAGGAGAATGAAATCTTCTGTTCTAGATTTGTCATTCTCAAATCGAGTTATAGACACAGAGCAATCACAACTTTCTTAAATGTAACCCGTCACGCGAAAAGGAACCATCTAGGAAATCCATAAAACAAAAATTTAAAAAAGAGATTTGTTAAAGTACAGGCCAACCAGGGATCGCATTTCCAAAATTCTTTCACTGGAAAGAAGGAACACTATTTTAGGTTCAGAAAATTAGCTGATTGCGAAAAGTTTCGACCCTAGTCAGTCTGCACAGTTCGCGCAGTCTGACTTGGATCGACACTTTACGCACTACCCAGATGGTCCCTTTTCGCGTGACTGGTCACAAATATTAATGGTCATTTACTTCAGTCTTTCTTTGCCTTTTTTATATGTCTCGTCACGAACGACCGATATAGATAATAAAATTGACACTGAGTTAAAATGGGCATAGGGTAATGCATCCTTAATTAGAATTTTTTTAAATCGGCTCGATGATGGAAAGCTTTGGAAGTAGCGTTACATTTCGGTTTAACAAAACCGTGTTTTTAGCTCATATGAGCACGAAATGATCCTGGTGAGCTATTGTGATCTAGCTGTGTCCAACGTGCACTGTGCGTCGTCCGTCAACATCTTGTGTGCACTCTAAATGTAATATTTATGGCTCAAAATGTCTTGAAACTTTGTCAGAATGTTTGTCTCTATCAATTCTAGGGCAAGATCGAAATTGGTTCAAATGGGGTCAAAAACTAGGTCAAGGGGTCAAATTTTATAGAAAAGAAAATCTTATGTTCACCTTTGAGGACATAATTTTCGGCCCAAATGTCTTGAAACTTGATCAGAACATTTGTCTACATGACAAGTTCGAAATTGGGTCAAATGGGATAAAAGAAGGGCCACGGGATCAAACCTTGGATAAACCTTTTGTTGACTCTAGATGCCAGATGTTTGGCGCAAATGTCTTGCAACTTTGTCAGAATTGTTGTCTACCTGATATCTCGGACAAGTTCGAAAATTGGTCAAGTGATGTAAAACACTAGGTCATAGGGTATAATATTTGATAAACTTTTTGTTGGCATTCTAGGAGCCATATTTTTGGCCCAAAGGTCTTGAAACTTGGTCAGAATGATTGTCTAAAAAATATCTCGGGAAGTTCGAAACTGGGTCAAGTTAGGTAACAAAACAGGTGGAGGTGTCAAAACTATGATAAACCTTGTATGTACTCTAGATGCCATTTTTTGTCCCAAATGTTTTGAAACTTGATCAGAATGTTTTTTCCACCTGGTGTCTTGGATGAGTTTGAAATTGGGTTAATTAAGGTCAAAACTAGGTCACAGGATCAAATCTCAATTAAACCTTGTGTGGATTCTAGGGGCCATTTGTTTTTACCAAAATGTCTTGAAACTTGGTATGAATGTTTTCTACTTGATTTATCGGATCGGTTGGTCAAACGGGGTCAAAAACTAGGTCCTAGGGTCAATCTTAGAAAACCCTTTTGTGAATTCCAGATGCCTATTTCTTGGCCCAAATGTCTTTAAGCTTAGAATTTTTGTCTACACGACATCTCGTATAAGTTCGAAATTGGGTCAAGGTAAGTCAAAACAAGGTCACAGTGTCAAATCTTAGATAAACTTTGTGAGCACACTAGATGCCACATTTTTACCCTAATGTTTTGAAACTTGGTCAAAATGTTTTTCCATCTGATGTCTTCGATGAGTTGGAAATTGTTGAGTCAATACTAGGTAACGGAATCATATCTTAGAGAAACCCTGTGTGGACTCTAGAGGTCATATTCTTGGCCAAAGTGTCTTGAAAGTATGCCAGAATATCAAAACTAGGTCAAGTCATCCAATCTTAGAAAAAACTTGTGTGCACTCTCAAGGCCATTTATGCCGATATGTCTTGAAACCTAGTCAGAATGGACATATGTGAAAACTAGGTCAACTTTGGCTTAGAACTAGGCCATTGGTCTAGATCTTTGTAAAACACTTTAAATAGTTTTTGCATTTTGCAACCTTTGTAAACAATACCTCGTTAAAGCGCTTTAGGGTCAATGGCCCTCTTGTGTGCCTTTTTCGTCGTTGTAGTAGTATACTGAGTTCCATTAGAAAGTGTGCACTTTGACTTTTTTTTACACAGTTTGGGGAACTCTTGCTTGTAAAATTATTTGCATATTTTATATAGGGCCCTTTAGAAACAAGGCATAAAACCCTATTTCGATAAAGTTGCGTATACTGCGGACACATGGTCAGCAAAAATGGAGTTGACATTTACCCTTCTGAAATTTCTTTTCAATAGTAAAATATTTTTGCTTATATGGCCTTTCCGAGTTTGACTAGCGAATCCCTTAAATGTCCGAACAGAAGTTTGAGTTTAAATACAGACGTTATATCTGCGTCAACGTTAGAAATCTCTACGTGTATTGGTCTTTAAGGTCAGATCAAACAGTGCAATGGCTTTCTGCATCTTTATTAATACATGTGCTCAAAGAGAACTCGCAAGTGTGTATGTGAAAATTCTATTGGAACGCGGATGCTAATTGAACTTTGTGGAGAGTCTTCTTCGCACCGAGTCTTGTTTTGCCCAAACACTAAGTTTGTAGGTAAAACTACGTTGTTACATAGTATACAATTGTCAATCATGTGTGAATTTATTGCAATGTAGGGCACAAAAATGCAAACTGAATGCGATTTAAGAATAATTGTTCATCAACTCTAGGATGTATTAGCTAATCGCTCAAAATCAAAGGACATTTTCTAGTCGAAAGTAATTAATTGCCGTGTGCTTTATTTCTCATGGTATCGATGATCGTCTCGGGGTTTGTCATGCAAAATTTTGTGGCGGTAAGATATGTATTTTCTTAGTTAAACAAATTTTAAAAGTGCACTCTTTTAAAACTGAGTGTAGAAGTACATGTACTTAAATGTCGTAAGCACCTATACAATGTACAGTCAACTATGGTTCCTAAGCACTGCAATGAAGTAACCAATAACGATAGGCATTGTCTATTTTTCCGGTAGCAATCTTAAAGGAAAAAGCTGGGGTTATGTACATTTCATTTTTTTCACTTGGGGCGGACTTCCTTAACATGTTTAAGTAGCGCATCTATCTGTTTTGAAATCATAATGTACATTGGTGTCACAACAAAGGCGAAGTAATTAATAGATTTTTACTGTCAATCGAAACACTCATTATGATGAGATGACTGTTGAACACGAACATTTTCCGCCATTGTGTCTTTAGCTTCATTGGACGAAGTCCAGCGGGCTATTGTCATAGCCTTTTGTCCGTTGTGCGACCGGCCGGCCGTGCGTGCGTGCGTAAACTCTTTCTTTAATCATCTTCTCTGAAACTACTGTGCAGAATTCAACCAAATTTCACAGGAATTGTGCGTAGAACATGCTCTTTCAGATTCGTTCTTTAAATCCTGATAAGGCTGATAACTTCGGTGCTACCAGCCGTCAAGCCACAAAAAAGTGCCCCATATGGTGAAATATACAAAAAATCTTATTCTCTAAAACTACTGACCAGAGTTCAACCAAACTGAACAGGAATGTTTCGTAGGGCATGGTCTTTCAGATTCCCTTTTTAAATCCTGATAAGGCTGATAACTGCGGGACTACCATCTGTAAAGCCACCAAAAAAGTGCCCCATATGGTGAAATATACAAAAAAAATATTCTTCTCTGAAACTACTGGTCAGAGGTTAACCAAACTACACAAGAATGAATCGTAGGACGTGGTCTTTCAGATTCCCTTTTTAAATCCTGATAAAGCTGATAACTTGGGTGCTACCAGCTGTCAAACCACCAAAAAAGGGCCCTTTGTGGTCAAATATAGCAAAATTTATCCTCGGGAACAACTGAGCAGAATTCAAGCAAATCGCACAGGAATGGTGCTTAGGACATGCTCTTGGAGATTTCTTCACTTTATCCCGATTTGGTGATTACTTGGGTGCTATGGGCTCTGGCATCTTCAAAAAAGGGCCCTAAATGGCAAAACTTGAAAATATCTTTTCTTAATCTACCTATTCAGAAATTCAACCAAACTGCACAGAAAATACTTTGAACTTTAAAGCCTGATTGGGCTGCTAACTTGGATGATACAGGCTGCCACGCCATCCAAAAATGGTCCAATATGAATAAATCTTCTTCTCTAAAACTATCAGTCAGAATTCAACCAAACTGCACATGATTGATGCCTGGGACAGGCTCTTTCAGTTTCCTTCTTTTAATCCTGATTTTGCTAGTAATTTTGGTGCTACAGGCTGTAGCGTCGCCCCAATATGGCTCTATATGCTAAGATATAAAACAGTCTTCTCTTTAAATATTGGTCAGAACCTGTAGACATGCTATCATAGATTGATTTCTTCCTGAAAATATGATTGAGGAAAAACATGGGTGCTGTTGAGTTAGCTCAAAAAGGTGCAGTAGACAGTAGAACGTGTCATTGATGCCACCGGTAAAAGTGTTATTCCAGGTAAATAACTGGTTACTTTCACCACTTTCATCTTTGTACATACAGTATGGTGTCTTTTATTAGATAAATGGAAGGCCACTGTCCGACATACACCAGGGGCCCGTTTTACTAAACATCTTACGATCATTTTTTTGTGTAAATATAATATTAAATTTGCTTCTACAGTAGTAACTAAAATAATAAAATTCTGTCATGCATCATCTCATGATTCCAATAAGATATTGCAAGTCAGAATCCAACAAAATGAATGAAAACACCATATACGAAATGTGATTTTGACTTTCGATTATTATTATTATTTTTTTTTTTTTTTTTCCGCAAGAAGTTTGAACACGAACATTTTCCGCCATTGTGTTTTTAGCTTCATTGGACGAAGTCCAGCGGGCTATTGTCATAGCCTTTTGTCCGTTGTGCGACCGGCTGGCCGTGCGTGCGTGCGTAAACTCTTTCTTTAATCATCTTCTCTGAAACTACTGTGCAGAATTCAACCAAATTTCACAGGAATTGTGCGTAGAACATGCTCTTTCAGATTCGTTCTTTAAATCCTGATAAGGCTGATAACTTCGGTGCTACCAGCCGTCAAGCCACAAAAAAGTGCCCCATATGGTGAAATATACAAAAAATCTTATTCTCTAAAACTACTGACCAGAGTTCAACCAAACTGAACAGGAATGTTTCGTAGGGCATGGTCTTTCAGATTCCCTTTTTAAATCCTGATAAGGCTGATAACTGCGGGACTACCATCTGTAAAGCCACCAAAAAAGTGCCCCATATGGTGAAATATACAAAAAAAATATTCTTCTCTGAAACTACTGGTCAGAGGTTAACCAAACTACACAAGAATGAATCGTAGGACGTGGTCTTTCAGATTCCCTTTTTAAATCCTGATAAAGCTGATAACTTGGGTGCTACCAGCTGTCAAACCACCAAAAAAGGGCCCTTTGTGGTCAAATATAGCAAAATTTATCCTCGGGAACAACTGAGCAGAATTCAAGCAAATTGCACAGGAATAGTGCTTAGGACATGCTCTTGGAGATTTCTTCACTTTATCCCGATTTGGTGATTACTTGGGTGCTATGGGCTCTGGCATCTTCAAAAAAGGGCCCTAAATGGCAAAACTTGAAAATATCTTTTCTTAATCTACCTATTCAGAAATTCAACCAAACTGCACAGAAAATACTTTGAACTTTAAAGCCTGATTGGGCTGCTAACTTGGATGATACAGGCTGCCACGCCATCCAAAAATGGTCCAATATGAATAAATCTTCTTCTCTAAAACTATCAGTCAGAATTCAACCAAACTGCACATGATTGATGCCTGGGACAGGCTCTTTCAGTTTCCTTCTTTTAATCCTGATTTTGCTAGTAATTTTGGTGCTACAGGCTGTAGCGTCGCCCCAATATGGCTCTATATGCTAAGATATAAAACAGTCTTCTCTTTAAGTATTGGTCAGAACCTGTAGACATGCTATCATAGATTGATTTCTTCCTGAAAATATGATTGAGGAAAAACATGGGTGCTGTTGAGTTAGCTCAAAAAGGTGCAGTAGACAGTAGAACGTGTCATTGATGCCACCGGTAAAAGTGTTATTCCAGGTAAATAACTGGTTACTTTCACCACTTTCATCTTTGTACATACAGTATGGTGTCTTTTATTAGATAAATGGAAGGCCACTGTCCGACATACACCAGGGGCCCGTTTTACTAAACATCTTACGATCATTTTTTTGTGTAAATATAATATTAAATTTGCTTCTACAGTAGTAACTAAAATAATAAAATTCTGTCATGCATCATCTCATGATTCCAATAAGATATTGCAAGTCAGAATCCAACAAAATGAATGAAAACACCATATACGAAATGTGATTTTGACTTTCGATTATTATTATTATTTTTTTTTTTTCGCAAGAAGTTTGAACACGAACATTTTCCGCCATTGTGTTTTTAGCTTCATTGGACGAAGTCCAGCGGGCTATTGTCATAGCCTTTTGTCCGTTGTGCGACCGGCCGGCCGTGCGTGCGTGCGTAAACTCTTTCTTTAATCATCTTCTCTGAAACTACTGTGCAGAATTCAACCAAATTTCACAGGAATTGTGCGTAGAACATGCTCTTTCAGATTCGTTCTTTAAATCCTGATAAGGCTGATAACTTCGGTGCTACCAGCCGTCAAGCCACAAAAAAGTGCCCCATATGGTGAAATATACAAAAAATCTTATTCTCTAAAACTACTGACCAGAGTTCAACCAAACTGAACAGGAATGTTTCGTAGGGCATGGTCTTTCAGATTCCCTTTTTAAATCCTGATAAGGCTGATAACTGCGGGACTACCATCTGTAAAGCCACCAAAAAAGTGCCCCATATGGTGAAATATACAAAAAAAATATTCTTCTCTGAAACTACTGGTCAGAGGTTAACCAAACTACACAAGAATGAATCGTAGGACGCGGTCTTTCAGATTCCCTTTTTAAATCCTGATAAAGCTGATAACTTGGGTGCTACCAGCTGTCAAACCACCAAAAAAGGGCCCTTTGTGGTCAAATATAGCAAAATTTATCCTCGGGAACAACTGAGCAGAATTCAAGCAAATTGCACAGGAATGGTGCTTAGGACATGCTCTTGGAGATTTCTTCACTTTATCCCGATTTGGTGATTACTTGGGTGCTATGGGCTCTGGCATCTTCAAAAAAGGGCCCTAAATGGCAAAACTTGAAAATATCTTTTCTTAATCTACCTATTCAGAAATTCAACCAAACTGCACAGAAAATACTTTGAACTTTAAAGCCTGATTGGGCTGCTAACTTGGGTGATACAGGCTGCCACGCCATCCAAAAATGGTCCAATATGAATAAATCTTCTTCTCTAAAACTATCAGTCAGAATTCAACCAAACTGCACATGATTGATGCCTGGGACAGGCTCTTTCAGTTTCCTTCTTTTAATCCTGATTTTGCTAGTATTTTGGTGCTACAGGCTGTAGCGTCGCCCCAATATGGCTCTATATGCTAAGATATAAAACAGTCTTCTCTTTAAGTACTGGTCAGAACCTGTAGACATGCTATCATAGATTGATTTCTTCCTGAAAATATGATTGAGGAAAAACATGGGTGCTGTTGAGTTAGCTCAAAAAGGTGCCATATGACAAAAATACATCTTCCGTAAAATGAATTTTTGGATTCCAATGTTTGATGTTACAATCTTTCTATCTCATTGGTGATGTTGCTGTGTGATGGAAGAAGGGGCCTTTCTGATGCAACAGTTCTGGTGACCACAACTTGTACATTTATTGACCGATTTCATGAAATAAACTGTCATAACACGTTTCTTATAATTTGATTATGCAAACATTTAACCTCTAAGAAATGTTATTCTGTGTCATGAAAAAAGGGACTTTCGTGACAGATAATTTGTTGTCTTGGATTGTTTTCATTTAGATGATTATCTTCTTACAAATAGATTTTGGCCTAGCTTAATACTTTAAATGCAATTAATTAGTGAATTTTTATAAATCTGTTCTAAGCATTAAGTGCCAGTAGGGCATTACTGCCCCCTTTTTATATATATATTTTTTAAACCGGCGTTTTTTAGTCGTAAATTTAGTTTGAAAAAGCTGTCGGAATGACCGTTAAGATCACCCTTCAACGATTTTCTATTCTCCTTCTATCTATGACCACATCTTTTGAACAGTAATGACGTTGAATACCTGAAGGGTGGGGACTGACGTGTTAATTCCGTAGGGGTGTGTTATAACGGAGAGCAAGGGGCATGACCATCGATCCATCCGCCGATCTTGAAAATGTAGGGTTTCCAACCCAATGACATCTTCCACGTCTATAGATGACTTGTATATTGAAAAAACAGTAAAATCATAATAATAATAATAATAATAATAATGCTTATAAAACGATGCAAATCCATTATCAACCGAAACTTCCAAAGAAGTATATTTTGAAGGCTGAAAGACTTCATTTTGTATAGGTTTTGCAGGGTGAGCAAAATACGACTACTAGAACTTGTGAATAGGGGCCTGTTTTACTAAACATCTTACGATATTTTTTGCGTAAGTCAAAAATTAAATCTGCTTCTGCAGTAGTAACTAAATATGGAGTTCTGTCATGCATTATCTCATGGAAATCGTCTTCTGAAGACGATTCCAGTGAGATATTGCAAGGTAGAATCCAACACTGAATGAAAACACGTGGTGTGATTTTGACTTACGATTATTTTTTTCGAAACAGGTTTAGTAAATCGGGGCCCAGCTGTATTATAAAAGTCAGTTTCAAGGCGACACATATAAAACAGGCCGGTAACTTCGTACCTTGTCGGTCAAACACGTTACTTCACAATGTTCACAACACAATGTTCACATATCATTTGAATGTGATTTTATTGCAAAGGTAAAATAGACGTATCTGAATAACTAATTTTCAGCGAAAATATCCTTCTTTTCAAATACAAATCACGCAAAGTCAAAGCTCACATTCAAAATGAAAGCCAAGTTTTTTTGTTTCTCGTAATTTTGTCCTTTGAAATGTGAACGTTGGCAAAAAGTCTTGAGGTATACGATATGAATTTTTTGTTTGGGAATCACAATTCAATAGTGCACATTTTCTTTTGGAATTGAGTATAGGTAGATAAACAGAAAGTTTTGGTTTGTCTTCGCGAAATAATATCAAATAGAATAATCGAATATCGCACAATTTAATGCATCGCTGTACACAAATCAGGCGTTTCTAATGTTTGTTTCGTTCAGTTTAAATCTTCAATCTTAATCTCTAGATAACAATGTCGTAAAGATGAAGTAAATTTTGACCCTGTTTCAAAATCTCACAGAAAGATAGTATATTTATAATGTCCGACTATAAGTTGTTAATACATTCTGCTGGACAAATCGTACAGGTGGTGGCAGACAGACGGCTGTACAGATATGGTGTTTCGATGAAGGAGATGGATATTTTACAAGCAGAGGGAGTAGGTTACAGTATACTTGTTGGCAAGTAAGATTATTAACGTTTCTCAATTGTAACTTAGTATCTAGATACACTGATAAAGAGGTCAGTTTGATCTTAGACTATCAAAAACTACATCATATGTATACTCAGCGATGCAAGAAAGAACTCATTTTCCATCGTACAATATCTAATATTTCAAAGATAAGTAAGATACAAAATAGTTTAAAAGGCCGTGTGTTCTCGTTCACAGACCAGCAAGCAACTTACCGATTTGAGGTTATTCAAGGATCGAATCTCCGTCGACGTACGACCTTAGAATTGTTTCCCCCCCCCCCCCCCCCCCCCAAAAAAAAAGCTACCTCTTAATATTCCTGATTAAGAAAATCAAAATAAGGTTCTTTATTAGTACCACACTGTTTTAACGAGGCAAAAGAAACAAGTACCAACATTCATTTTTCACTTTTACAGCTAAGAACATCGTAAAATTGATAAAGTGAATGATTTTGAAAAGGTTTTAGAACGAAAATGATTTAGTGTGTGGAGCGAGGTTTTTGTAAAATTAAAGGGGGGCAATCCAATATCGCTAAATTTAACTGTATAGATAGCACATAATTATAGTGGTAATTTTATAAATTTATTCATCAGAGATGGTTATATTGCGGACATAGGAAGTGATAATGATGTGAAAGCAAGACATCCTGACATAACAGTAGAACGTATCATCGATGCCACCGGTAAAAGCGTTATTCCAGGTAAATAACTGGCTACTTTCACCACTTTCATCTTTATACATACTGTTTGCATTCGGAACACCACTCGGCCAATCTCACGATCCACCTCGGATGTACATATACGGACTGTTTTAAAAAAAAATACGGTATAACCTTGGAAAAACTCGATGACGTCAATTAAAATGGCGTTAGCCCTCGAAACTGTGAGTGAAAACATTCGACGTCGCCAACGCTACTCGTTTAAGTCACTGCCGTGAATTCATCGAATCCTTATATTAATATTTATAGATTCTTAAATAACGGCTGAAAAAATCATAATTTTTGAGAATGATTCGTCATTCTCAAAAATTAAGATTTTTCAGCCGTTATTTACTGTAAAAATATAAATCTACAGTGCTAGTTTTTCTTACACTGTTTCTGCACGATTTTGTTACATACCCATCCGCCTTACATACATCCGAGGTATGTTGTAGTTTACGGAAATGGCCGAGTGATGTTCCGATTGATACTGTATGGTGTCTTTTTTTCAGATAAATGGAGGGAAACTGACCGACATACACGTCCATTGTTCAACTATGTATATAATACTAAGTGAATGATCAAAAAGGGGCATTTCGAACTTGACAGAGACATCAGCCCAAAAGTCAGGATGACAAAACGGCGCAAACAGTTTGTCAATTATACCCCGTTTTGCGCACAAGAACACGTGCGAAGCGGGGTATAATTGGCGAACTGTTTGCTTCGTTTTGTCATCCTGAACGCAGGGCAAATGTTCTCTAGTGCTAACGTTTAACTTCTTTACATATTTTTTTTCTGACTTAACCTAAGCGATCTGTCTTGTCCATTTTGCTAATGCTACGAAATCATGATCGAATAGATGTCGAAGGTTCACGATTGCCTGTCGAAGCCCATATGTACTGCTTGTACTTAGTAAACTTGGTTAGCTGCGCACATTATCTTATTCAAAGAGGTGTATGGCAAAATGTTAATATGATAAATAGAATATCACGTAAGTGTCTTAAAATATCAATATTATCTGGTCTCGGCTGTTAGAAATTATCACGACTCGGCAAAGCTTCGTCATTATAAATTCTCCCCACCTCGACCAGAAAACATTGAAATTTTAAGACGCTTACATGTTATTCTCTATATATCAGCACTAATAATGAATATTCATGAACCTAACCAGAATGAATTTCTCCTTAATTTCTTTGATTTGAAGGTTGAATTAAATTCAAGCCATCGAAATTGATTGCATGATAATTAGAATGATATGTCAAAGTCTTAATGTATCGAAATTAACTAGTTTCAGTTGGGAGAAATAATCATGACTCGACAAAGCCTCGTCATGATAAAATCTCCCATCCTCGACCAGATAACATTGACAATTGAAGACACTAATATATCATCATCTATACTTTCAGGATTAGTTGATGCACACACTCACCCGGTTTGGTCCGGAGATCGGGTACACGAATTCGCAATGAAGGTAAGAATTCGCTTAAATGAAGCTTATTCGTGACATTCCAACAATTTTCCATAGGAATGAAACCCAGAAAAATAAAAGACAACGGGATGTCGTCTGTAGGCCCAACAGATGTTGCGATATAACTTCAACACTTTTGAAAGTGGTCCTTACTCGCATTTACACAATACAGAGTTTAACAAAATAGAAAATAAAATGTTAATGCTTCAAAACACCAATGTTTTCTGGTCGAGATTGGGAGAATTTATCATGACAAGGCTTTGCCGAGGCGTGATAATTTCTCACAGCCGAGACCAGATAACATTGATAAATTAAGACACTGCATGATATTCTATTTATCATGCAATTATTTTTCAGTGCTTAATTGTAATAAACCCTTAAAATCTAAGAAATCCGGTTTAAGAGTAAGCAAATTGTTTCTAAAAATAGATTGTCTGGTATCGTGTTATGTTATCAGACAGATGTTATCAGGTCAATACATGCTTCATTGCATGATACATACTGGGTCAGTGACAGGGTTCGACACTAACTCCTTTTTGACACAAGCCTGAAGGACCTATAAGCTTTAAATATTACTGGTACTGCCTGAAAATATCTTATCCTTCATGAAAACTTTATCTATTTTAAAGCAATTTAAGGAGTAAATAGTGTAAAAGAAAGAGTGGGAAAAGAAGCAATTACTTATGTCAAGCAAATTCTTCCATTTCAACAATGCTGTCCATAAAATTTTACTATCGGAAAGACATTTTTTGTAAGTATTGAAAAGGCAGCTTTTCCTTCAAAATTTGACAGCAAATAATATGGACATTAATTACAGGTCTAAATGACCTGCAACATGGAAGCTTCTATCAGTTCTACCAGAAATCCACAGGTCTCGGGCCTAAGGACTGGTGTTAGTGTCGATCTCTAGTAACAATAAATGATTGCAGATTCAACAAAAAATCGATGATTTTATTAGTACTAGGTAACTTAAGATACGCCAATTAAAAACATTAACATCAGATCAAGTTTATTATGTAGACGAAACTCGCTTGATATTTTCAAAATAAAAAAAATCTCGAATCTTATATCTTTGGAAAATTAAAGTAGCATCAAGTGGAAAAAATTAAACGACCTTAATTTCGTATTATAATTGCTACTTCTATTTATCATTTTCTTTAGCTAGCCGGTGCATCTTACATGGACGTTCACAAGGCCGGTGGAGGAATACATTTCACAGTAGAAAAGACCCGACAGGCCTCCGAGGAAGAACTTTTTACTTCATTTCGGGACAGATTACACACTATGAGAGAATCAGGAACTACTTTGGTTGAATGTAAAAGTGGTTATGGTTTAGATACTGACACAGAGATGAAGATGCTAAGAGTGATTGAAAGGGCAAAACAAAACATGGACATTGGAATATCCAGTACGTTCTGTGGCGCGCATGCTGTACCTAAGTATGTGTTGTTTTTATTTAAGGTAGTTGGCCCATAACAATTCAACAATACTTCGGAACACATATATCATTAGGAAAACTAGGTTAACACTGCTAAAGTTCTAAACCTTGCGGAACTATCACGGGTCCACCACACTAGTAAAAATTTACTCTTTACAAATGATTATGTCTACCGTATCTTAATTTGGGTCTGTGGGTTAAATATTCAACAAATTCAATTTTGTGATTGCGACCTCTTCATCCCTCCCGCGAACACCCTCTGGATCCACCACTGAGAGCTCTTTGAACAGCCATACAGCGGATCAAAAATAATACCATTTAGTGAAGATTCCGATCAGACCGTCAGCATACACAGGCCGATCTGAGTATACATGTGTAAATGTTGAAAATTTAATGCATATGTCAGGAAATGTGAGGCTTATTTACTTTTTAGGAGACCTACTTTTGTATCGATCAATTTCTGACATATTTTATCTATACTGAATCACAAAATAAACGTCACATTATTTAGATTTGTAGAAAATGGTGAAAATTAAAAGAATGCTATATTCTTTTGTGACAATAAATTCAATTGGACTCCAAGTTAAATAAAGAATATCCCTTTGGTCAAATTTTGCCTAGTTTTTAAAATGGGTTTTGCATACAGTTGCATTACTCTGGAAGACTTCTTGCGAAAATCAAATGTCCCTATTTTCATGAGTGGCTACTGGTGTAAATACAGATCAAAATGTATTGATTAATTGTTTTAATTTTGATATGAAAACCCTCTGGATACCTTTTCAAATCAGAGAAATAATGCATTTGAATAATTCTTGCATTGGAATTAACCATGATTTTTATTATGAATATAAGTTCCTCGCATTAGTCGTGGAACATTTTAATAACACAATTAGGTCGGATTGACTCCTAAAGAATTGAAACACGCTTTTCGAAGGAATTTTAGTTGTTCGACAGTATATTATGAATAAGCCTACGAAAAAGCACGAAACATTTCAAAATTTTGTCTTCTCATACATTCATACATCCAGAGACCACATCGCAATCAACTTTCTAGTTTAGTGTCAATCGGGAACCCTCGGCTATTCAACTGAATATACTTTCTAGTGTACGGAAAAGTCAGAGCGATGTTTTGAATGAAGTGGAGTAAGTTTAGTTTCGCAATACCTCTAAGATTCTATGTTTGGAACTCGACATACACGAACGCATCGCCGTTGAATAAATTTTTTGCTATCATTTGTGTTTTACATTTTGAAAATCATTTTTAATCGAAAGTCAACAAATAAGCATTTTTACCATAAGATTTCCGTATGAATGAAATTTAACTAGTACGAAGTTTCTTTTGTTGTTCAATATATAAAGATAGAGTCATTGAGAGTTAACGTCACAAATAGTAAATGTATTTTAATAAAAAAACGCAAAAGTCCTCTTCCAAAAGTAAGCCACCTATGTAAGAGTAGAATCTGATCATGCTAAGAAATATAAATCACCAAATCGTTTATAAATAACATTACCACTAAATAAACTTTGAACATTGCAAAACAAAGAGAGAATACTGAAAATCGTTAGCATTCAAAAAATCTTTCAGGGGTAAGACTGCAGCGGAAGCAACAGAGAACGTTATCAACGAGCAGATACCAGAATTAAAGCGTCAAATAGAAAATGGAGCCCTTCACGTTGACAATATTGACGTATTTTGTGAAAAAGGCGTATTTGACGCCGAACAAACAAGATATATTTTGGAAGAGGGACAAAAACTCGGACTTAAAATCAATTTTCATGGTGACGAGCTCTCGGCGACAAAATCGGCAGAGGTACATCTTTCAGGCCTCTTTAGGGTTAATTCACGTTTTTGAGAGCGTTAACATTTGGAGACACAGGGAAAATTGTTTAGGCATTATGGTGGTCTCTGCAATTATTACGCCAGATTAAAAACATTGCACTATCGCTATTATTGCGTAAAAAGAAATACTTGTGCATTTACTCAAAAAGAATTTTCGCAAATATTCAAAGAAATGCTTCAAAACATGATCTAACCCTCGGTACTTTTGTTTACACCGACGTTGCTTGGTTAATTTTTGACGTCACCAAAATTTAACGCGGTAATTAGATCAACGTCTCTGTTTTTGCTTTATATAAATGTTAGACATTATTATACATTCAACTAATCTATTTCCATACACGTCAAAATCGAACCTTTATTTGTTTTAAATAGAATGCATTGATTAATATGTTTGGGGCATACAAATATTAAATTGAATACATTGATTTATATGTTTGGGACATACAAATATATTGGAAAAAGATCTTTATCATAGAAACTGATAAATCCTATGGGCCCGGATCCAAGATTTTTAAGTTTAAAAAAAAGCCGGGTGTTACCGGCGCGCGAATATATTGAACAATCCATGTTTTCTCTTGTTATCGCCCAAGTTTTGTCTATAAACGTATGACTTTAACGACCCCTATACGTACACCTTATGCAATAATTCATTAGGAATCGATGTAGAAAAATGTCACGCAGGGACAATAAATAATACTGTGGTCCATGTAATGAAATTTTCTTTTATTTTTCTATTTGAATATTTGTACTTGCTTGTTTTTTTTTATATTGTTTTATGCTTAAACTTTCTGTTCCTAACGCCATTATTAGGATTGATTCTTTCTTTCAGGTGAATTAACTTTTAATAAATGTCGTACTGTTGGCGCAAAAGACACTTAGAATGGTTTTGCATAATTAACAAATTTGCGAAATTCTATCTTATAAGTGATAGTCCAATTGAAAATATATCTATTAATTAACAAATAATAATTAATAAAGTTAATTAGGAAAATGTGAATGTTGCCTCAATGCATTTGCACTGCTTTTAAAGATTTTCTTTGTGTATAAATATGTGACCCGTCGCTCGAAAAGGGACCACCTGGGAACTTTGTAAAATGAATATTTGAAAAAGAGATTGAGTCCAGCATTGGTCAATCAGAGGTCGCATTCCAAAAATTCCTTCACTGGAAGGTAGATTGAACATTCTAGATTCAGAAAATAATCCCATTGCGAAAAGTTTCGACCCTAGTCAGTCTGCGCAAACCGCGCAGTCTGACTAGGATCGACACTTTACGCACTACCAAGATGGTCCCTTTTTGCGTGACGGGTCACATATACATAACTGTTTCAAAACTTCAAGTAAAAATGAGCATTGAATTTAACAAAACATTTTCTACTCTATATTTTAAAACCCAGCTTGGAGCAGAGTTACATGCCCATGCAGTCAGTCATCTGGAGGAGATATCAGACGAAGGCATATCAGCCATGGCATCTGCAGGGACTGTGGGAGTCGTACTTCCCACCACGGCCTATATATTACGACTCACCCCTCCACCGGTCAGGAAAATGATCGACAATGGCATGATCGTAGCCCTTGGGTCGGATTTCAATCCTAATGCATATTGCATGTCAATGGTAAATGGAATTTTGCATGCTTCGTTCGTGGTTATTTTTTCTATGCCTACTTCAGATGTCCAGGGTTATTGTTTATGCAAACAAATGTAAATGTAAATGGTTTTACACAAATTTTCATGAATAAGTTCTAATGCATTCAATATGCCTTTTGAGAAAATTTTGCAATTGCCTGAACTTTTTGTACCTCATACACGTATACACGTAATTTTACCGCAAATTAATTACATTGCAAGGCTATTTTTCTGCTTTACTGTATGTAAGTTTTCATTAAATGCTTCCATATGCCTTAATATAGAATGATGAAGTCGACTTTTTTACGCTCATGTTGCAGTAATGTTGCATATTCTGACAAAATTAAAATTTGATGAAAGAAAAGAGTATCCATTTTCATGTAAAACGATGCCCGTGCGATACATATTTGAAAATGTTTATAATTATGATATGACGACAATGTCACTTAACCGATAGAAATCTTTGACAAACGCAAACAATTTATTTCCATATCATATGTTGGATGTGAGTTTCGTAATATAAGATTATTCACTTGTAAACAAAAATACTAGTAAAGCTTTTGTTTGGTTCAATACAAACTATTTTCACTTCCAACCTTTTTCAGCCATTAGTGATGCATCTAGCGTGTGTCACCATGCACATGAGCATGCCAGAAGCACTTAATGCGGCAACAATTAATGCAGCACATGCTCTTGGGGAATCTGAGAAACACGGATCTTTAGAAGTGGGAAAATACGGAAATATGCTTCTCTTAGATACAAATAGGTAATTGCTGTAATTCTTACTTCTCCACTTCTACACATTTTTTAAGGTATCAAATACAACTGTATAAAAGATTTAATCCTTTTGCTCCGACGATCATACTGTCAAAAAAGTTGCCTCGAGCATAAAAACTCACCTTGAGCATGTAAGGCTCAGGTAAGCTAAAAATAAGTGGACAAGGTGATGAATATTTAAAAGATAAATGAGCGTAACAATTTTAAATGAGCAAATGAGAACATTCGAAGTATAAAAGAACAATTTCTTTAATGCTTTTCGGAGGAATATGGAAAAATAACGATAATTTACCATTTGATAGTCTCGCTGCCAAATTAGTTATTTTACTACAATATTTTATCTACCTTTGTTCGCTTTACCCTATTTGACGTTATTGAAATTGAGTGACGTCATGACTTCGCATTGTAATCACGTACAAATGACGCTATTTAAGGAAATGTGCCCCAAAAATTTACATTTCGTCCGATTGTCATTTAATCAAGAAATACATGTAGAATAATCGCTTGCTTGTTTTATCGTGTAGATCTCTGAATCTTTCATTTCGTGAACTAAAAAGCTATATTTTAACTCGTGGCTTCGACACGCGTGAAACTATAGTTTTTGTTGTTCACTTAATGAATGATAAATCGATCTTACACTGAAAAAAAACCTTTATGTTTTATTCTTGTTCTTTCAGATGGGAAAACTTGATTTACCAGCTCGGCTGCCACAACAGCGTGATCAAGCACGTAATTTACAAGGGCAACGTCGTGCATTCCAATATCAAAACTTAAGTCACATTATAAAGCAATTAGATTTGGTCGAATTGCAATCGACAAAAAGCCTAGAAATTAAAGACTCGGACAAATTGTGTGTCTTAAACCTGGTTTCCGAGCTCTCTGAAACAAGTCGAACTTGGCCATATATAATGATCTTGAGCTTAATAATCAATGTTTAATCTCCTTAAAAAATGATATTTTCATTCGTTTGTTTGGCTGCCATCTTGTTTATATGTAAACTAGAGCTAGGCAGCATTGGTTTTCGACGACCTCAACACCTCCACCCACACCAACCACAAAAAATAACAAAATTCTTCTTCATATATTCTTTTTTTTCATTTTTTGTCTGATTATTAAAACAACATGTGAAAAACAAAACATTGATTATCTTGCATTCATTAAAATGTAGGTTTTAGCTTACATGAGCTGAGTTTTTATGGTAGCGCCGTGACGTGCGTCTGTCGTGTGTCAACATATAGCGCGCACTCTTTGTAAAAGCACATGCGACATAATCACTCAAATGTCTTGAAACTTAGTAAGAATGATTTATAGAGCTATGAGATCCGTTTTCTATGAGACATGTTTTTAATTAGCTCACGTGGAGTCGTAAAACATGATAGAAAAACCTTCAATTATGCCACATATAGGCCACAGTTTGTTTCGAATGTCATGAAACTTGATTTTGATGTTTTAGATCTCGTGGGGTCAAACATCTATGTTACGAGGTCAGATCTTATACAAACTCCGCGTACGTTCAAGGGGTCGCATTTATAGCTCAAAAGTCTAAAAACGTAGTCCGAGTATTTTAGCTCACTTGAGCACAATATGCTCAATGTGAGCTTTTATAATAACTCCCTGTTTGTCGTCCGTCGTGCGTCATCCGTCGTCTGATGTCAAAAATTGAAGTGTTTTCACTCTACAGGCAACCATTTTATCTAATTTTCATAAAACCTGGTCAGAATATTGGTCAGGACACAAGGATGGACCCTATTGAAAATGCGTTGGATTCATGCCATATCACAGGAAAAGGGGTCTTGATGACAATTTACTTGTTGACACTCTTGAGGCCACAAATATGGCCAATCGATATGTAACTTTGTCAGCTAGAATATTGGCCAGGTCAGATAGACGAACCCTATTGAAAATCGAAAGGATTCATGTCATATCATGAGAAAAGGGGCGTTAACGACAAATTTCTTTTCTTGTTTACATTCTAGAGGCCAGAAAATGATGCAATCTTCGTGAAACTTTGTCAGAATGTTTGTTAGGTCACAAGGATAAAGCCTATTGAAAATTGAAAGGATGCGATCTATGTCACAGGAAAATGGCTTTAATGGCAATCTAATTTTACACTCTACAAGAGTCCAATTCATCCAATAAATAGTTAGATTGGTTCTATATCTAATAAACTTATAAACAGTTCACAATGAAATTGTTCATGCATGTACTTCATTCACGTCTGCATTCATTTTGGATAGCGACGTGTAAGTTTATATGACGTCATGCTGATGACGTCACTTAGAATAAAGTCATGAGGTTTATCAAGGCCACTTACATATAAAGATATAAAAAAACGTCTTGTGAGTGAACGTTGTGGCAGCTAAAGGAGTAAAATATGTCAAAGCAATCACCTCTGATGAGAGAGGAACTCTTGTTAAAGTTTGAGAAGCTGTTAATGGTGCTGGTATTGCTGTTTCTCCGATGTTTATTTTCCAAGAGAACACTTCAAAGGTTTATGATGCAAATCCATCGGGTTGGATGATATCTGATAACTTTCTTTGGTTCTTGAAGTAAATGGTTAAGCATGTTATTAAAAAATGCATTCACGAAAGCAGTATTTCAGATCTTTTGGGCATAATATAATTTGATGACAACACGCACACTTTGCACAGTTTTAACCTTACGTTGATTTTGTTTTTGGCACATCATTTCGGGTAATAATTATGCCATATAAACCCATGTGCGATATGACGCGCTTTCTTGGCTGAGGCCTCATTACTCCCGAGGTCTATTCCGCAGAATCCTCGAGGGTTCCCGATTGGATAAGACCGCCAGAAAAGGGTGTGTGTAAAACAAGCGAAAAAAAATCAGTGAATGGCAAGAAAATTCTGTTTTAAAGTACATGTTGTTCGTTAAGAACAATTTCTTCTTTTACCGTAGTCTTTTCAGAAGAGACGTATGTCAGAGATTGAAAGCTAAAATAACTGAGGTAACCATTTTTGAAATTAATAAAAGTTTGTTATTTATATGTGAAAACCTGCACAACCTACCTCATCGGGTGGCACAACCTGCCCCGCTCACTGTATAGGATATGCCAATTGACCAGTCACATTTGACTAGTAATATTTTACAAGCTAAATTATAGCTTGAGCCTAATCAATAGCATAAAAGGTGGCCCGTGTGATGAAGTAAATTTTGAGTACATAACATGGGAGCTTTAGTAACAGTAACAGTAAAAGTTGATAAGTAAAAAGTGGCACATTCATCCGCGTTCTCCCATACTTAAATTAAAAAAAAAGTGCCGCTATTCGAACACCATAATCATAAACCTGAATCTATATTTAGATACCATTCACATTATTAATATAGGCCTTCTTTAGTCAGTGATAGTGTCGCTATTAGAACACCTCAATAATTCTGTATTTCCCGCCCCCAATACACTGCGTGTGCGTGACATTTCCAACAATTTCTTGAGTTCGTGATAGATATACTTTGACCAGTTAGGATAATCACGCAGTGTGTTGACATTATTCTTGGATTGTGAATATGCGCTATTTGGTCCATGCGCTATTTGGTCCAAAGCCATCTATTGAGCATGTAGACTATAATCAGACTGTGCGTTTGCACAGGCTGATCTGAGTCGTAACGTTGCGCCTATGTGAAATTGTTGGAAATGTCACGCACCGGATCATATCATAAACGTAATGCTCCTTTCGATTAGTTTTGCCGAAAAAGTCATCTCCCCTGACCCGAAATCAAACCTAGGATCACATTTATTGTGACCAGAGACGCTACCAATTGTAAGCTCAACTAACCGAAGGCGGTGTGTCCGTCGTGCGTGCGTCCGTCCGTGCGTGCGTAAACTTTTATTTAAACATCTTCTCCTCCAAAACTAATGGGCGAATTTTAACTAAATATTTCCTTGATCTATTAAATTTGCATTATTTGTTAACACACTCACTTGTCGATAACAAGCTCCTTGATATTTTGGCCTTGACATTTTATGGACTAAGGAAAACTTTAACGAAAAACTTTAACTAAAAAAACTTTAACCTTGCTTATTTTTCTGAATGTTTTATAGTGGAATCATATTGACCTAATCCTGGCCTTTGTGATTTTAATAAGTTAAATATCGGTCGCTTCCCTTCGGCAAAACACGTCAAACCTGCGGGATTTAATCGTTAAGTTCGAGTGCACGTGTTCGCTCTGTTAACCCGTTATCGTCCATGCTTTTTACTGTAACAGCGATATTTGGTCATCCTCATGAATCAATACATAAATTGAGTGTCCTATTTTTATAACATTTAAAGGAGGTTGAAAATATAATCAAATAGATAAATTTTAGAATATCTCTAAAATGTAATTCATGTTTTTTGACTGGAGATGGAGTCACCGCTCAAAATTTCACACACGCAGGAACAAGTATTTTCTACATTGAATCATCTGTTCCATGACTACCCAGTATACCGGTATATTATGAAGTCCACGCACACCTGTAATTTGTACAATATAACGGAATGTCCATGCTTGATCGTCACGTGCCGAAGTACCTTCGGAATAGTATTCATGAGCCTAATTATTTATTCTGCATAAAGGTCAGGTTCGAGTTAATATGCGCTCGCTATACCTAGGGACATTATTCCTTCATATACACAATCACTAGGTGAAAGGCTTTCACAAGATACCCAGCTCCTTGACATTTTGAGCTTGACCTTTTATGGACTTAGAAAAACTTTAACAACAAAACTTTAACCGTGCTTATATTTTCTGAATTCCTTTTCCTAGGGACATCATAACCTCATACACACACTCACCAGGTGATAAACTTTCACCCTTTCACCAGTAACCAAGGTCCTTGACAATATGACACTGGCCATTATTGTACTTATGAAAAATTAACAAAAAAAAAAAAAAAAAAACTTTAACCTTGCTTATACTCTCTGAGTGCTTGAACTTTGATCGTTGGTCAAGTGCTGTTTGTGACAAGCAGCTGTTTGGGTGAGCTACGCTAACTCCAATTAGGGAAATGACACAAAAACTTGTTTTTTTGGATAAAATTACCCAATGATTTTTTTCCTGTTTTAAGAACAGTATTTTCCCTTTGCTTGGTAAAAAAAAGTTCAGGATATATTTCCATGCAAATAATAAAATATTTCGTTATTTTATAGTGACCCCTCCTAAGTGAATGACACTTATTACGTATTTTTACTGTTCAATTTAATGATCTAGTCATTAAATTGATATCAAATGTTGAAAAGAAGCTACGTTATGAAATTTTACCATCATTATTCTCTGTTATTTCCATAAGCAAAATCCTATGAAAACCGGCCCTTCTAAATAACGCAAAAAAAGAGCCGTAAAATGAATGAAAACCCTCTTCTGGATTATAAAATCGGAAGGCCGCTGTACTTTGCCACCTTAGTAATTAATTTTGACATATCTCTAGATAAGATTCCTTTTATCGAAACGCTTCTTCAATGTATTTTGCAGTATTTATTTGTGTTCTTCTATTTTTAGATGACACGTTCAAAGAATGTACTTTTGTTTAATATCTGAAACTTATTACATTTACAGAGAAAATTGTATATCACGGATCGATATAAACTTTTTTGAATTAGGAGTCCAAGGGAATCCCAACTTCTGAAATTAAGGAGTCCAAGCTCAAAGTGAGGAGTCCGAACTTTTATAAATGGAGAACATCGTGGAAAATAAGAATTTGCTTCTTACAAACAATTTCTCCTTTTCCACAATGAACTCTCCGTGGGTAAATGTTAAGTTTTTTTTTTTAGATGCAAGCAAATGTTATTTTTTATCCACAGGGTTTGGAGTGAAAAGATCTACAGTTTAGCAATGGTTGAAATTGATTGTTTAGATATTCTCATAGATGATCATAGGAGTCCACTGGACTTCTTACTTGAAAAATGAAGGAGTCCAAACTGGTAAGTAAGGAGACTCGGTCTCCTAGACTACCCTTAGTGTCGAACCCTGCAAATTGATTCAATTCAAGAGCTATCCCCTAATCTACAAATTTCTCAATTTCTTTCGATATTATTTATTCGACCCATTCCTATTATTTGTTTATGAGATGATAGTCGGAATTTTGCTAGTTTTATTCTTAAGGATTCATTTGTCAAATTACTTAAGTAGAATTCAAACCCAAGTTTTTCTTTCAATTTGCAATAATATTTCAATTTAGGAGAATTATTTATATAACTACTCCATTCTTGCACGAGTTTCAGGAGTTTCAAGAGTTTTATTAAATTGATAAATCCCTAACCGGGGTACAAGTCATAAATATACAAACAAACATGAACAATAAGCAAACATTCGGAAGAAAGTTTCAGAGTTAAAACAACCTTAGTGCATTCATAGGCAGCCTGAGTGTAGGGAAATTCAGTTAAAAGATGACTAGAAGTTATATGACTAGATTTGAATATAAGTATTATTAGACCTTGATCTGATAAAAGTGTCAAGCAATGTTTAACCATTGTCATGCTAAACCCAAAATATTCCATTTATAGCAAGAAGTACAGACAAAGATCAGCATGTGCATTGGTGCAGTCTGATCTCGGCCTATGCCGCCTACTTTTCCCTTTTAAGCCAGAATAGTGAAGAAAATAAGTGCTTCTAGTGCTTTCCGCACTCTGATTTTAATGCAATTTGCCAAAATTTTGATTCAGCACTACAGATGTAAACAATATGAGATTTGCGTAAAGTGTCGATCAATATCATTGTAGGTCTCTCAATAATGGAGGGCAATAAATTTTAACCATAATTTTGCTCAAATTTATGTGAAATTGTTCCTGGCCCATAAATTTATATGTATGTGCCTGCAATACTTCCACAACTACTTAACAATTTAGTAACAATTTCAATTAAATATGTTTAATTATCTCATGAAATGTTTCTAGAAAGGGTACTTTAATCGTAATCTAATTGTTTTAAAATTTCTAAAATAATGGATTGTTACAGTGCTCATATTGCCATAGAATAACGTAAAGTAAAGCGTTGAAAGTAGCTTTTGTTTATTCTTGCAAGTATGACTTGATGTTATGTTAATTCCGGGTGTGACTATTTATATATGTCGCAGTTACCCGCATTTTACAAAGCATGTAACCTTTTTGGCTGTGAAGATATGAACTGCGGGTAAACTGTGTGCTGACTAGGTCAAAACATTTCGCTAACAATAGATTTTCAATAGTGGAATCTTCATTTAACTCGACCATGAAATACTTAGCAAATGCTATAAATACTTTCGACAGGTAAAAAAAAAAAAAAAACAAGTTAAAAAAACTTTTCCTCATATCATGTACTTAGTCTGGTTTATAATGAAAAGTGATTAGAAACCAACCTGGCAGAGAAAGACACTAGAAATAATTAAGCTGCTGGACTTAATAAAATAAACTCAAAAGGATCTTTAGATATAATGGGAAAGGCACCCTCTTTTGCAAATGCCAAAAGGCTTCAAACTTGACGATACAAAACCCCCACAAAGATTTTTTAGTGATTATTTGAAGAGCTGTTTAAAAGCAACGCATCGTATTTTCAGATTGATCTAATTAACTGGCTTAGTTGGAATTGAAAAAAAAAAATCATGGTGGTTAGAAATTGGGCGGAAATAATATTTGAAATACATTGTATTGTGTAATGCAACGTGTACATGCATAATAATTAGATCTGTAAATAACAGAAAAAACATGTATACAAACCCGTGCATTTGTCATTAACATAGCATCTCTTTGAACAATCTTTTTAGCCTTCTTTTACGTTAGAATTGTTGATCCTTGTCACGGGATGTTTGCGGGCATGTAACCGTACATTTTTACAGTTAATACAGATAGAATTTCTATTTATACTTTTGGTTGGAGTTTTATATAACTTGGATTTTTTAAAATGGCAAATTTATAAGGGTATAAAAAGTACCGTTTGATGTATGCGTTTTCATCACAAATTTATATATTCTTTACCAGTAAATAAATTTATATTTATATGATTAATTAAAAATCTGATTATTCCTACTCGATTTTCACGTGCTTTCATACGAATGAATATAAAACGGTATTGAATATTTTGTTAATTGATAAAATATGTCGGTAATTGTTATTCAAGCATTTTTACATGGGTCAAATTCGGGTCAAAAAAACCAAGGTATATCACAAACTGAAGTATTTTGTCCATAATCCCACACCATAGAACCGGTTATATCGGACACCGTCGGGTTATCGCGCACACAATTGAGTTATAGCCGCAGACTGAAAGTGAGTATTTATTGACAGTTATTTACCAGTCTTATAGACTTCTTTTCCAAACCATCTCGAAGATGGTGGTAAATGTCTTGGTTCAGATGCAATTTTCAAAACGGTAATTTCACTTTCTCGTAACAATAACTACTATTCTATGCAAATCCGAGGAAAATGAAAACACATTACCGTACCATTATTTGAAATTTCATGCTATAAATTGCTCCCACAGAAACTATATGATTGTTTAAAGTCGCCAAGTGAGACAATAATAGTGTATTCGAATACATTTACGTTTTGAAGGTTGTTGACTCTGGACACCGCTGAAAAATAATACGTGGTTGCCTGAAGACGGTTTTGGGACATTCCAATTTAATTAAGATCTTTCTTTACTTCCGTTTAAAGTTTGCATCTTTTATTTCGCCTTTTCTCGCTTTAAGTCGCATGAGAAGTGAAAATGTGTTATTTTACGAATGTTTCCGACTGACACACGTTCATGATATTATTCATGCGATTTTGACATCTCTTTTCACGAGAACCGAGCATATGCTAGTCCAAATATTTAGACGTCTACACATGCATCATTCTTTATTTGATATTCGCTATTCTGACATTTCATGTTTTACCTTTGTTATTGCAGTGTAACGTCTAAAAGTATCCTTAACTTTTCCCGTTAGCAAAAATCATTTCGCGATTTAAACAACTGTGACAGTGAACAACACCACAGATCAATAACATATAACTTCTGAATCAATTCTTACTTGTCTAATCGCCTTAATTTCCACCGAATGTGTCAATTTTCAAGGAGAAAAGTTTTCGCTTTCACTTTCACAATGCATTTCCAATTGTTTTGTTCCAAAGCAGATTTGGGAAAATAAAAAATGGACGGCAACATAATTTTTAAACGAAAAAATAATGCGCGCAGAAACAGTTGATAAACATTCTTGAATTAAACTAAATTTCTTATTTGAGGCAATTTCATAGTAAAAGACATTTATATTTTTGATTCTGTAAGGGAAAAAACAAGTATGAACGGAAAAAATATATCGACGGCCACGGGTCAAATCTGCCCATTTTAAATTATGCATATGATAAAAATTTGCATCTAAACATTCTGCAACAATATACGGTATAATGTAATAAATAAATAAGGTGGTGCGGAGTATGTGCAGTAAACGATATCTTCATTAAAATATATTTTTCATGTTAAATTCGCTTTGTTTTTGTGATTTTTTAAAGTCCCGTTTACGAGAAAAATGTTCGTAGATCTACTGATTAGAACAGATTCAGACCTCAGATTGCATTGCTATTTTTAGACTGGTCTCATCCGAGTACAGAATCGATTGCAAATTTCTCGTCAGAAATTAGCGCAAGGATTCTCTCACACTTCAAATAATAGTTTCTTCACTGCTGTGGAAGAAGATACTTTGAAACTTAACTAGCGTTGTTATATTCTGATCGCCGACAATGTTGATTCACAGACACATTTTTTGTGACACTTGACACACACACACACACACACAATATATGTAAAACTAGATTTTGGATTAGTTTGTTCGAAATGACAGTTTCCATACCCGATTTAGTGCGGCTACTAAGTCAGACTCAGTTAACTTCTTTAAGTCGGGATTTACTCCGATCATATTGCAAACTTACTTGAACTTTAATCGTCAAGTAGTAGAAAGAGTAACATAGAATGTTCGAATTTGTGAACCGTTTTAATTAGCCAAAGTTCGTTAACTTTGAAAAAAATGTAACCGTGTGAGTCTGAAGCCCTGTGATTTTCGCGATATATTCTGTCTACTATTGTTTCACTGACATAAAATGCGGGAAAAAAGCTCGTCGTTATTCGGTTGAGTTCGGAAATAAGTTCTGATGACATGGACGCGATCGAAGAAACCTAGATTTATCTGTTTTATAATATATTATAGGCGTTCGCGCAGGACGAGGTCTTAAACCTATAAGTACTTGTTTTATTTCGAAGGTTCGTCCTTTAGAATCTTTTTTATAAGATTTTAAAGATAACTTAAGATATTTTGGTTGAATTTTCTTGACGGTGTAAAGGCTGTTCGTTTATGCGACTAACTTACATCTGTTGGTAGAATAACGAGAATAGTGTAACTTTGTTTAAAATTTGATGACCATTAAGCAATTAAAGCCTATAATTTATTTATTCGTCAAACTTAATTTGTAAAAAATGGAAAATTAAAAAAAAATGACAATATACATAAAAGAGAAATTATCAGAACAAGATCTTTAATCTCCAAGAAATAGTTTACCCCTTACATTTGTATGTCTCTATTTCAACCGTTTTCGAAATAACTCGCTAAGCCAAGTTAACATAACCCACGGACGCCGTACGATATCGCAGCTTATGTTTTTTTTTTTTTTTTTTTGAATTTTGACACCTAACAATTTCATTATCTACAGCGTATATGTTCACAAAATTGTGTGGTGCCCAAACGGATTTTATAACCCTTTCATCCATGAATCATTGTGTGCACGTGCAGCGATTAGAAGTCAATCGCAAAGATCGCAAAGTAGTCGCGGTGACTGTATGATTTGTCATCTTATGTTAGATCTACTTTAGACCATGCGGCTCCTGTACTTTTTCCCAACGGTGCCTATGCGGGGATCGTAGAATAATTATGTGGTAAAGATTTCTAAGCATAAAGTCGACAGTGACCGTGTGATGTCCGTGTGGCGATTTTGTGATGCCTTAACGACGTGGTTGCGGGCCTCCATGCGATCTTGTGATTTAAAAAAAATAATATAAAATTGTTTAGCTTATTTTCTACAAAACGTAATGTCTTCAGCATCTTTAAAAAACGTCCTATAACCACACGGAACTCCTTCGTTGCCGCAAGGGCTCTCCATGATCTCTGGGTTTCGGCGAGTTCCAGCGATAGAATATGTGGCGTCCAAAATTTAGACTGATCTAATGTTTACAAACGCTTGGAAAATTGTCACGGTGCATAATTATACTGTTCCTTTATATCCATGTGCCATCTTTATGGTGTATTCTGAGATAATGGTCAAAATTATCAAAGTTGGCAAATACGGGAAATAAACACCATTTGTTTACAGATGCAATATGAAAACATAACCATACGCACCGAATACGCAGAAATTTTATTTAGTTGAGAGATGATGATAAACTAAAAGGTAATCTGGATAAGATAAGTTATAAAAGAAAACACACAGTACTAAATTTATATGTACTGAGAAATTACATTTGAAGCGATTTCTTTTAATTTAACTATCAATACGGGACTAAATTTGTTCGCAAAAAGATACAAAACGTTTTCTATTGGGAAAAGAAATACTCCAGGACTAAAATATGTGCATATACCATTTTAAAATGCGATTTCGTAAATGATAAGAAACACCCCGGAACTTAATCAAGCATGGACTCTGTATAGTCAGGCTCTGTGATTCAAGTTCCAGAAGATGACTCCTCGCGTAAAAATAAACCGGGACTGATTCTTAAATATAAATATTTTTAAATAAGTATTTTTATAGGATAAGAACCTACAGGGCCATAATTTAAGAGCACAGAACACTAGCACAACGAAGCTATAGACTAGTTTGATTTTCTGAAAATTGTAATACATCGTAGCACAAGAAGGGCATTCTACAAGTCTTTTTGGTCAGAAATTGTAACAGTCGGATAAATTCACAACCCAAGTATTCATTTTCTTACTGTATTAAGGTATTTTCTATAAATATACATGTATCACATTCAATATCAGGGAAAAATTCTGAAGAAAGAAAAATGACGAAAACTAGCATAGACGTAACAATGAGAAAATATTAGAATAAAACCTTAACTCAAATCAATTTAGGTAATTTTCATAAAAAAAACTCTTTGGTAATTTTCGTAGAGATAATTGTTTAAAAAACTACACTTGGGCCGTTTCGACCGAATGCAAAATCAGAAATAGGCCCTTCTTACAGTTTTCAGAAACAGCTAATGGCCCTTTTAAACCAAACTACGGACCGTTTTTTACGGAATAACGGCCAGTTTAACTAGATACTAAAAGGAATTGTAGATCGGTAAGTAAAATAGAATTAAAACAACGGGGAATCTTATAGAAACAGACAGGTATTAAAGTTGCATTTTTTGTGCCCGAGGCATATATAATGGAATAGAACAGACGATGGATTTAAAAAAAAAAAGGTTAATATTTTCTTTTCAACGCATTCAGCCAAATTTTTTTTCCTTTAATCGTGTTACTTTTACCTAATTTTGTGTGATACATAATGACTGTGTAGACTTTATTTTTAATACACATTTCGGTTGAAATAATTCCAATCAGTGGTTCCACCATTTCGACGTGCTGTTTTTGTTTACTTAATTGGAATGTTCGGCATTGTTCGACAGCGGAAAACATTATTTAGAGGGTTACTGAGTTTCAATAGGGATTAATTAATGATCTGGTAAGTTCACTTCTCATGAATTGTTGCATTCGACGCATATTTCATTGTTCCTTATATATATATATATATTGGTTCCTTGGCATTTCATTCTTAAAGCATGTGTATTTTGTGTCCAAACAGCGAACCGTTTCTTCATCGGGATTTGCACATGGACACAAACAGGAAACTGATAAGACCCGACATACACGATAAAAGTCAAAATGTAAAATAACGTATGTCGGGTCTTATAAATAGGACTAAGCATATGCAGGAATGCCACATCGGTAAAATGTCGAAACATTTTATGAAGAAAACGGCAGGTTAATACAGGATTTTATTTTTCGATAATTTTTCAACAACAGATCTCTAATAAATCGCTCAAAACTGTCTATGCTTTCGTCCTTGCCCTAGTCAGAGGGGACTAACGAAACCTAACGAGGACCATGAACTCGATATACGCCACACACTCGGGAACCTTCGGCGATTCCACGGAATCGACCTCGGGAATAATGAGTGAACAGACATGAAAGCGCGTCATAGCGCACGTGGGTTTACGTCACAAACTTTACTAAGGATGGACGTTGCGAAAATAAAATCAACGTATAATTGAAATTGGGCGTATTATCATTTGAAAACAAAACGCAGTGTTTTACAAATTATTACATGCCAAAAAAATCTCAACAGACAATCTGAAAGCATTAAAGCAATTTGTTATTCATAAAGCGTATCAACCAAAGTACTACCGGAAGCCGATTTACATAAAAAATGAACCAAAATTACTGCACTTATGTCCGAGACATAATTCGCTTTTTTTCCTGATGGTGTATATACAAAACAAATAAAAGTACTGCTGAGATTTGTATGGGCTTCGTGTGAAATAAATATATAACCGAACCAAAATTTGTTCGAAATAGTTTAGAGAAAACAACGGTGCGACGTCGAATTGCAGCTGGCAATATGGCGTATCACTCGGACAACGCGCGAACTTCTCCGTAGACTGGAAAGTACTTCCAGTCTACGGCCAGCTGCAATTCGACGTCGCACCGTTGTTTTCTCTAAACTATTTCGAACAAATTTTGGTTCGGTTATATATTTATTTCACACGAAGCCCATACAAATCTCAGCAGTACTTTTATTTGTTTTGTATATACACCATCAGGAAAAAAAAGCGAATTATGTCTTTTAATTGTATGTGAGAAATATACGATTTGAAAAAAATATACTGACATGAAAAAGAAACGCATATCGTCAATGTATCGTTTTCTCGGGTTTTTATTTATTTTTTTGTTTTTATGAAGATGCATCATCAAACTCTTAATATGCTTGATCTGATATCTGAGGTATTCGCACAAACTATCAAAATAAAAATGGTATGTTTTTATTAGGTAATTTCTACAGCCAATATATAGGACTGTTGTATGTTACCAAATGCTATTTTTGCCAAAGTAAAAGTTAAATCGAAGACATTACCATAAAGGAAGTTGAAATTGTGCACTTTAAAATAATGGCATTAGTTATTTTACGCTTTTCGAAATTTTCCACAATATTTTTTTTCAGACATAGCTTCAGCTATTTGCACCAATCAAATTGTTGAAATTCTGCATGTCATGTAATACGATGAATTTTTCAGTCAGTTCCAACGATTGCGTGACGCCAAAATCAGAAATTAACCATAAACAAAGGGTAACGTTTGAAAATTTCTAAAAAAAGTGAAGAAAACAAGTGCATTTCATCATATATTCGATTAAGATAATATCATTTGTTAATTTGTTTCATTTTCACTTTCTTAGATAAAAATATGCAGGTTTCGCAGGTCAGTACATCAAGTGATTCCGATAGTTTGTTTTGTGCAGCTTTATTTTGGTAAAACATATTTGGAAATAGGTTGTACTTTCGCGCTATCGTTGAACATTGTTAACGTGTTATTTTTTTTCTTTTATATAGTTTTTGATTGGTATAGTTATACTACGGCAAAATCATCAATTGTCAACTCAGAGTGTAATTTGAAAAAGCAATATCATGTGTTTCAATTTCCTCGAAATTTCATAGAAAAGAGGTTATTGTTTCGAGAAACAGAAATTACCGCTAAAATGTATTTACGGGGCGTTTTCTGGAGAAAGGCAATCAAATATCGCTTTGAAAATTGCTCCTCGGCTTTGCCGTGACAATTATCAATTCTCACAACCGAGTTAGATATTTTTTCATACAATACACTAAGTACGTATTATATTTGTCTTAAAATCCCTATTTGTCTTGTTTTCGTCGATGTTTCTAATTGAACTGCAAGTTTCTTAAAATAACCGCATTATATCATTGTTTTAAAAATAACTGTGTTATATAATCAAAAATATCATACGGGAAGTTAACTCAAGGATATTTGTATAGTTATAAGATAAAATGATATATCTTCCTTTAAGAAGACAAGGGGACAATGTGAGAAAATGTTTTCATAGGCGCATGGGTTCAAGAACTCGTGTTATCCTTATTGTTTAGTTCCAACATCCCTAGGATGATTTTACAAAAGCACGCAATTCTGTAACAGGATTCGTGTAGTAAAGCCTCTCTTTCGTCTTCCTCTAAAAGCCGTATATGTTCATTAACATATGAAAAGATGTTTACAAACGGCATGCAGTAAGCAGGCAGATGTCGCTTTTTAGAGCACTGTAGCAAATACTTGTAAATCTCTGTAGTCATTTTCAGTTTAGATAAGACAGGCCCGTGATTTTGTTTTTCGTATTCACTTTTTACATGGAGAAGACAGTTTTTCAGCATGTAACTAGTAATGCAGTCATCCGCTTCGACAATATCCCCGCCTTCAATTTCAGTGTCCATTAACAATCCGAGAATACTCTGGATATTTGCTTCTTCGACAGAAACAGAACTTGTCGGTTCGGTTTTTATATCCTCCTCGCTACAACTTCCTTCGTAGCTCTGGATGTATTTTCTAAATTCAAATCGTTTCTTTTGCCCAGTTTCGGAATTGTTTTCGAATGGTCGTTTCATCGAGCCTTCTCTGTTTTGCACAATAACTTCTTGTCTTTCCAAAGATCTTCCCCATAAATCAGACCCATCGAGTGTTTTCCCACTTTGGTTTGAATTTTGTCTGCGGGAGTAAATGATTTTCGTATCCTCATTTTCAGATTTCACGTCTTGTTGTCTGGAATTCGTTGCAATTTGATTATTCTCAGATAGAACCTTAGGAGTATACAATTTCACTATTTTGCGTGTTTTCTCGTCATGTATTGCTATCCATCGAAATGTTTCTCTTGGAGCATGAGTCTTTTGGAACTCTGTATTATTATTATCTTTATCGTCTTCAATTTTACTTTCGCTAAGAGAGATCAATTCATTTTCTTGTACAGAGCTCGACGATTCGATGCTTTCGTTGCTTTGATTGTCATCAAATTGCACCGTTGGACAAAAACTGTGGTTTTTCAGAATTTTACAAGTAGCATAGATTTCTCGAATGATCTCTGGTGAACTTTTGAAAAATTCTATTTCCATGCATGCACTTGATATTCTCGCGTGACTTTCAAAGTCCGCATCAGAGGTATCTGGACCGTGTAACAAAACGAAAAACCCCGATTTTTTTACTTTTTCACTGCAAATGATTAGCCTGTCCACTTCTATTTCACGTGGAAACCAACCAGCTTTATACACTGCTGGAACAATATCAACACTTATTGTTAATTGTTTGTAGGTCGGACCATTCCACCCTATAATAATATTGAGAATAGGCTTATCATTCGGAAACTTAACAAGGCCATCAAAATAAACCCCTTCGTGTTCCCATACAACGCATCTATTCAGAGCTTGAACCATTAAATCTTGAAACAAGATTCTAACATCAGCTATATTTATGAATCCTTCGTGTGTTTCAAACGGCTCAAGAGGGTGATCTGTTTTGCGATTCTCTGCAATAACTAACTTGGTAAACCCAGTATGTAATAAATCATCGGGCTGTATTATGATACACTCTTGTGAAAAGTACTCAAGACAAAAGACAAAGTCAAATTCTCCTGGATCCCCGACCATAGTGCCCTCGGAAGAGCTACCTGTAGGCTTAATACTTGCTCGAAATCTGAAGTCAATTTCACACAGAACTTCTGCGGCTCTTTTCATTATATCATTAACTGTTTGAATAATATCTTTTGCTTCTAGTTTTCGATTCACCATTCCGAAATTTGGAACGAGCAGCAGCAATTCAAGCAATTCGTCTGAATTTTCTTTGATATGAAACATATCAAAAACATTTTTCACATCGTCAAGATTAACTTCGTTGATACATACACTGGATAATTGTCCAATTCTATCTTTTATTTCTTTGAAATCGTGCTCTTTTTCTACACATGTTTTACAATTTTTATCACTTTTCAGCAATGGAAGTATATTGTAATTTCCGTGATGTAACGCTAAGTCATATGGAGTCAATCCAAAGTTATCTCTTACATCGACTAGCGCATTTCTCTCTATGAGATTCGTAATAGGTGCTAGGGGCGACCACCAAGCAGCATAATGTAGTAAAGTTGACCCATATCTATCTGCTACATTTATGTTTAGTCCCTGATCAAAGAAAAGGTTTGCCAATATAGGGTATTCAGATAAATCATCGTCAAAAGCAAGTCCTTCAATCGGGTGATTCTGGGGAACATGAAACAAGAAGTTGGCAATCGGTACCCTCCCGGATCGATCAATGATGTTAATATCAGCGCCATGCTTAACTAGTTGCTGGAAGGATTCCACAGAGCGTACTCTAAAAATAGCAGACTGTCCAAAAATATCGCGTCTGTTTGGATCCGCGCCATTTTCTAGAAACATTTTGACAAGATCGTCTTTCCGCCTAAGACAAACTTGCATTAACGATGTAATTCCAAGATTGGAGGAATTGTTGATATCCGCCCCCTTTTGAATCATTAAGGCCACTGTTTCTGCATTATGGTTTTCTCCTTCCAAATACGTTTGAAATGCAGTGTATCCTGACTTTTCTTTACTGTTTAATGATAGAGCAGCCATCTCCTCAGTCAATGCTGGTACTTTGCCAGTCAGCAATCGAGATATAAATTCATCTGTTCGTTGCATTATTTTCTCTGCATCATCTCTTTCTTTTATCCAGTCAGGAAAGTAGGACATGAACATGTGAAATAATGTGTACCCATCTGAATCTTTAAGGTTCCAGTCGAAGTTAAAGAATATTTCCAATGTCATTTCTATAACAGTAGGGGTGTTAAACCTGTATGTAGAAAATGCAAGGTGAAGGGGCGTGTTCGATAAGTGATCACGCAAGTTAATGTCAGCTCCATTACTCTTCAGTACTTGTAATCCGCGTCGCAACTCGTTCATGTCTGAAAAGGGCTCTCCTAAAAATAGATAGTGTAAACAATTTCTTTTTCTTTTATCCCCGTAGCTAATGTCCATAGAAACATCCTGTTTTTTCAGATGTTGTTCTAACCCATCTATGTTATGCTCTATGGCTGTAGTTAGTAATTTACTTCCGTCCATTATGAAAATTATTCGTTGTTCATATATATCATAAATGTCTCTTTCAATTGAAACTACAGTCCTCCCGTTTTGGGTTTATTTCAAACTAGAATAAAATTAAGTCCAAGCAGAGATCTATTTTAATTTTATATAAAGATATGTTGAATATTGATCCACATTACATTAAGATATTGAACCAACTTATGCTTTACGTAAAGGCAAATCTACCAGTCGATGTCTGTTCGACAACCCTAATTACACCTGTGGAAGAAAACTCATAAATCATATAGGAATGTATATATTGCGGGTATTATTGGAAATCCAATTTGAATAACGTCTTTTATGTGTGAAACCCTTTATTCAAACACCCGGAAGTTTTGAAATTCTATGGCAAAATTAGACTTTAGCTTATTTTTGCATGGTAAGGCGAAACGACAAGGGAAAATCCAAACAACAAATAGTTTTGGTCCTAGTGACTTTTCCAGCGAGCTATTGCCATGGCGCTGTGTCCGTCGTGCGTGCGTCCGTGCGATAAATTTTCTTTAAACATTTTCGCCTCCTAACGCGAGGGAGGATTTTGACGAAATTTGGCAGTTCTTAGTCATTCTTGGGTGACCCTATTCTAAAGTTGTTCAAGAAATTTTGATTGGCTCCCAAATATGGCCGAGGTAGGACGGGGCTTATTTTCACTGTAAAGTCTTTCAAAGTCATTCCCTCCCAAACCAATAGCCCGTTTTCAATAAAACTTGACTTTGATGGTCCTTAGGTTACCTACCCTCTTCTTAAGTTGCTCAAGAAATTTGAATCGACCTCCAAATATAGGCGTTGCAGGGCGGGGGAGGGAGTAATTTCACTATAAACTTTTAAACATCTTCCCCTCCCAAAGCACTGGCCTGATCTTAATAAAACTTGGAATAAACGGTTATTGAGTGACCATCCTTAACAATTGTTTATACACAGTTTGATTGACCAAAAAATATGTGTGTGACAGAGCGGTGCCTTTTTTCATAAATTAAAAAATCTTCGCCTCCCAAACCTTTGACCCGCTTTCAATGAAACTTGATATTAATGTTTCTTTTTGACCGTCTTCTTAAGGTGGCAATGGACAGCGGCCTCCCAACTCGATAAACCGGAAGTGGGTTTTCGTTTATTTTTCGGCTCTTTTTGCGCGTTGTTCAAAAAGGCCGGTTTTTGTATGATTCTACTTATGGAAATAACGCAAAATAATGATGGTAAAACTTCATAATTTAGCTTCTTTTCAACATTTGATATTAATTGAATGTCTGGATCATTAAACCTAACAATAAAAATGCGTTAAAACCGTCATTCGATTAGGGGGGACACTGAAAAGTAACGAAAAAATTTCTTATTTGCACGGAAAGGTATGCTGAATTTTTTACCAAATAAAGGAAAAATATAGATTATTAATATATCGGAAAATAAGAAAAATTCATAGGGTAATTTCTTCAAAAAATAGGTTTTTGTGACATTTTAACCTAGTAAAATTACAAAAATTAGTGCATTTTTAACTTTTGAAAGCAAATTATGCAAATGCAATTGATCAAAGAGAAGTTTTCTTGTCAATAGCCATTGTGTACATGTATAAGGTCCATCAAAATGTATGTGTTTTATAGCTATAACTTAGTATAGGGTTTATACTATACTTAAAACGAATATAACTTTTTTATTGAAAAATGGCCTATACCACTAAAGGGCAGATAACTCTAGCATGAAAACGAGCGCGGAAAGGTACCTTCAAATTTTGATATAATGACTACAAAATGTTTATCTACAACATATATGACCAAGAAAAAAATTCATTGGGCGCAAAAAAATGACGCCATGTGTCCATTGCTACCTTAAGTTGTTCAAGATATTTAATTGACCCCCTCCCAAAATATGGGCATGGCAGGGTGGGGATATTTCTCACTGTAAAGCCTTTTAAAATCTTCCCCTTCCAAACCATTGGCCCAATTTCATGACATTCGATATGAATGCTCCTTAGATGACCCTCTTCTTTGGTTATTCACAAAATGGCGTGACAGGGTGGGGCTTATTTTCACTTTAAATTCTTTGAAAATCGTCTTCTCCCTGCGTGACAGGGCGGGTCGTATCTTTCTAATGAAATCTTTTAAATTATTGTTGTCCTTAACTATTTGCTCGATCTTAATAAAATAATGGCAAATATGTTCTTTGAGTGACCCATTTCATAAATCATTCCAAAAATTTTGATTGACCACAGAAAAAGGATGTGGAAAGGCGGGGCTATTACCGCTATAAAATCTGTATAGATCTTCTTCTCCCAAACAATTGCGCCAATATATCTAAAATGTAGCATGAGTGTTTCTTGTGTGATCCTTTTCTCAAATTGTCCAAGAAATTTTGATTGGTCTCAATTGAGGATGTTGCGTGTTTGGGTCGCTTAATTTCACTTTAGTAATGTTCTGCCCCCAAACTATTGAACCAATCTCAACCAAACGTGGCAGGGTTATATTCCTTGGGTAAATATCCTCCTAGCAGAACTTTGATTGGCCCTTATATGGATGTGGTCTGTGGGGCTTATATTCACAAAAATAGCTGTCATTTTTCCCTGCTATATATACTATTGTTTCATTGTTAAAGATCCATCAAGACATATCTATCTCACGAAAAATTAAACGTTTCTTATTTTGAACTAATACTTATATATACATGTATATATTTTGAAAAACGGCTTTCAATATAAAGTTCGGCTCACACTAAAATTAACTTTTCTGTCAATCTTTTTGCCTTTTCCCAAATTTCCGAGTAAACTTCCGTATCTGACTAAGTTTCACATTGATAAATTTGAAACTAGCGGGGCGATACAGGCCCTCTTGGGCCTCTTGTTATTATTCCTTTGCCAAACCACTTTAAATACCTTTTACGTGTTTTATGACCCATTTAGCGAAAGGGGGTCAGTTTTGTTCGAGCAGATTGTAAACGAAAAATAATAATTAATTTTGCATTAACAATGATTAAATGGCTTGTGAATTAATCACTTTTTTCATCTTCTTTCGTATGAAATTGAAAAATTTAAAGCTAACATTTACCAGTGATCCCTTTTACGTATCACAACTACTTATATTGGGTTTCGTTTTCTCTCTCTCTCTCTCTCTCTCTCTCTCTCTCTCTCTCTCTCTCTCTCTCTCTCTCTCTCTCTCTCTTCTGAAATAAACTTGTCCCATTTAAGCCTAAGTGACGAATGTCCTTCGTTAATTGGCTAGAACAAGGTCTCATGGGTTAAAACTATTTGGTTTCGAATTTTCTTTTGCCGCTCCACCTTTCCACACATGCATATATGAGACTTTGTGTGAAAATTCCAACAATTTCATGTCAGCAAAGCAAATCCTCTGGTCAGCCTGTGTAACCACAGTCTGACTAGGGTCGACACTTTCAGCACTACCCAGATTTTCCCCTTTCGCCTTACGGGTCACAAATATTTCCTGGAAATAATTTCGAAATACAATGTATACACTGTCCTAATATAGATTTTTATAATATATTTTCCTCACTTTAACCATGCCGTCAGAGAATATTTTGATTACAGATTTATATATAACAGCTAGTAACATCGTGAAATTGGCATTCACCTCAATCAAAACCATTCTAAATCGATCACTCAGCGCTGCATTCATTCATTCCAAACACTCACTCAAACCAATCAAAAACGCTCAAACCCATAGAAAAAACAACGTCAATCAAAATAAATTTTGATAGAGATAAATCGCGATTTCATCGACATAATTCAAATTGTTAGCGTCTCATAGGTTCTTGAAGAAATAGGAAGCTACTGGTTGGAGACCAATTCTCGCCAAGTACCAGTTCTCGCCAACTGACCATTTTCACATAAAAGACGCAATATTCATTCGAAATAATTATTTTCTTACAAATAGAAGTTCTTCTCGTCATAATTTGTAATTTAGAAGGGTTTCCTCGCCGTCTTTACCGTTAAAAGGGGTAGTGGCGAGAACTGGTACTTGGCGAGAATTGGTCTGTGACCAGTATGTATAAAACTTGAAAATCGCTCCGTACACTCATTTAATTTCATTACAAATTATTCACCTTATCAATTTCACGAAGTCGTTAACCTTATCCGTCCTGCGTTATTATAGTGACCTTCTTCTAGGGATATTGTTTTTTATGTTTTTTTTTTTTTTTTTTGAGGTTGAAATCGACCATTTTTATAGTTAACAACTTCTTGATACCTCTAATAAAGGCCAATAACCACAAAATCAAGGTCACGAAAATTTCAACAGAGGGTTTGTGCACCTTTCCCGAATCAAATGTTTATATTTTTGTGCAGCTTATGCTTATTTATTTATTTATTTATTTATTTATTTATTTATTTATCATTTTATTTATTTATCTATTTATTTATTTATTTATTTATTTATTTATTTATTTATTTATTTATATTTATATTTATATTTATTTATTTATTTATTTATTTATTCATTCTTTCATTCATTCATTCATTCATTCATTCTTTTATTTATTTATTTATTTATTTATTTATTTATTCATTCATTTATCTATTCATTCATTTATTTATTTATTTGCACTTTTTTCACCTTCTAAACAAATATTGATGGCTGAGCGCGAAATAGTTGTTACTGCCTATATGTTAACAGGCAGTTTCAACTTTTACGCACTGAGCCATCGATATGCTATACATTGTAGCCTCTTAAATAAGCCCATCCCTTTCTAATTGATGTGCGATGATTCCAATAGAACCATTGGATTCTATTAGAGCTTTTTCGGTGTCTGGGGAAGAGCTCTGTAAAATAAAAGATTGGGATGAAGGATCGGTCCAAGTATATAGAGGTTAATCGTAGGTCACATTTCAAAGACCCCATGAAGGAAGAATTGTCATACTAGAATCATAAGATCGGCCAACTGCGAAGAGTGTCCTCCATCGTCAGTCTGCGCAACCCGCACAGTCTGACTAACGTCGACACTTTTTGCTTTCGCCTGACGGATAAAAAATAATACCTGGAGAATAGTGTCGAAAATGGACGGATAGAATATAGGCCTATTCGTCAATTCTAAAAAAAAAACACACAGAGAGGGTTTTGCATTCAGGATGTAAAAGGTTTGCAAACGCTAAGAAATTGTCACCTTCGAAAATTGGGACGATCAGATGAAAATAAATAAATAGATAAATGAATAAATAAAAAGGGCATTATAGTATTTCAGCCATTATTTCATCGTAATGATTAGGCCCACAGATACCACCACATTCTCTAAAATTTTACTTGGAATATTTCGGAATTGGAGACGAAAAACACAGGACATGGGGGGGGGGGGGGGGTAGGTAGATGATTTTTCTCATGTATCTTCGTTTACATGTTATAGTTAACACATATTTAGAGACTTTCTTTAACTTTCACAAGAAGTTAATGTTTGGTAAAGGGAATGTAACGTTCTTTTCAAGAGGCGAAAAGGGTCCGCTGGAAAACACGCGAAAGAGGCCATTTAACATTTAACTCGAAATGTCATGATCCTGCTAATGCTTAAACAAGTCTACAAGTATTATTGCTATCTCTTGAAACTAAATTACACCGAGATCACTGTATGCTCATCAGAAAAGTTCCTTGGAAAACAGTGAGTTTTAGGAGGCTGGGGTATGTGACATGAAAAAAATCACACCCACCTCAAGAGCAGCTTTAACTGCCTGGATAGCACTTGAAAATGAAAGAGCACTCGGCACCAGGTGTCGGTCCTTGAGCCGGTGGTCGCGAAATCGAGTTCTGGAGAAGGTGTGGCCACGTGTTTTTGGCAAGAAACTCGGTGGACAACTCAGTCCACCAAACTTTAATTGGGAAGCAGTGATTGTACAACCTGAATTGCTTCTCTCTAGCATTGTCGGTTAAACTGGATTAGGTTAAAAAAGGGTGACCCCCGGTTTGCGCAGGTAATGCATACGGGACTATACATGTATTGTTAAGGCTTTGTTCATGTTGAATATGATACATTAATGATGCGGTGCGCCGAAAAGACAGCGATAAAATTTAAGTTTAGAATAACAGAATATGACATATTTTCAAACAGATCAGAGTGGAAAAGAAGATGTATAAATATAATTATAAAATCCTTTCTCCAGGAACACCTGTCTAGATGACGCCACTTTTTACTTTCAGCGCGGACCCTAATTATACATATTGAGAGATATTGAATTTCAAAATAATTGCATACTGTTATATATAAATAATCCTAATGTTTTTACCGTGTCTATTTTTAGAATAAGTCTGTGAATTTTCCAATACCTTGACTGATAGGTAAATGTATGTAGAATATTTGAGATCTTTCTTTGAGAAAGGACTTTTAGAAAGTGATTCAGACTCTAGAGTCTTCTAATGTTCTATGCTATTCTAGATTGTTCTGTGGTATTACATGTATATAAAGGGATTCCTACAGATGGTTTAGACTAATTGTTTCATTTAGTAGTACTGTGTTAAACTAAAAGGGGATTTCTCGTTAACTTAAAAGAGTGTTTGAAAGCGTGTTTAATTTAAATTCTGATATTATTGGACTTATCATTTGTGAACCAGGAACTTAATTCATTTGGATCTAAAATTAAAACTTTAGGATTAAACATTCAAGGTATTGTAATTTGTTTTTGTATTGATTTCATATTGTCAATAATTTTGTTATTATTGTCAATAAATATTATTAATTGTAAAGTTTGTTGCTGGATTCTTTGATTTTGTTACATTGGCAAGTAACAATAGATTAATTCAATGAGATGTAAAATTTAACATATTTAGAAAAAAATTTAAGAAAACAATAAGAAAAAGGGAGAATTTTCCTAAAACATGGAATTTTTCCTTTTGTTCTCATTTTTCCCACTGAAATCATTTCAATTCACTAAAACTTTGGTTTGTGGACATGAACAGGTATAAAGGATATTATTGTCTTTGAAAATAACATAATTTTCCTTGTTTTACGATAGGTTGGTCACTCAATGAATATCCTAACAAAGAAAGGGACTCAAAGTAAATCAAACTCAAAATCAATCAAACTCATTTAGTTCAACACATACAAACGTCTATATGAATTCATTCACACAAAAAAATACATGACTGGAACCCTCTACCTGTCAATACTGTAAACAAGAACTTGTGCTTAAGGCCTGGAAATGTTTAAATCCAAACTGACAGAAATTGAAATCCGCAACTAAATATCATCAGTGCGCTCACACACACACACCGATTACTTAGTTAGTATCAGAAAACAGGTACCGTTACAGAGTTTTGAAGACTGTGCAAACTTCGAAAATTGACCGGTGCTTTACAAAACAAAAAGTTCAGGAACCGCCAATCTGGAGGCTAGCAAATAGAGCTGATTGAAATTGCTACAGAAGCCAACCTTACACAAATTCATGACAAACCAACAAGACAAGGTAAAATACTACACTTAGTATTTGTAACCAATCCATCCCTTGTGAAGAGCTCGGTGACTGTACCCGGTATCTCGGATCATGACATAATTGTAACAGACTTTGACATAAAACCAGTTCACTCAAATAACAAACCCCGAAAAGTGTTCTTATTCAACAGAGCCAACTGGGACAAAATGAAGGAAGCCTGCCAACGAATTAGTACTAAGATAAAATCCCTACCAACATCAAGTGATATTAATACACTTTGGAACATCTTCAAGAAAGACCTACTTGAATCAGTGGAGACAAATATCCCATCAAAAACTATCAAAAAGAGACATAATCTATCATGGCTAAACAGGAGCCTGAAACAAATGTCACGGAAGAAGGCTAGATACCACAAGCAAGCAAAGAAAACGGGGAATTGGTCAAAATATAAAACCTTCCTAAAAGAGTGTAGAAAACAATACCGTAGAACTGAATGGGAATTCGTGGACAATAGTGTACGGAAAGGGCTAGAGAAAAATACCTCTGAACCATTTTGGAATTATGTGAAATCCAAAAAAAAACAGGACAACATAGGTGTATCGCCTCTAAAAAAGAATGGAAGCTTAGTAACAGACTCAGAAGACAAATCAAACATATTAATAGAACAATTTAAATCAGTGTTCTGTAAAACTACAGGAAAAGTAGATCCAAGCCAACTTAGATACTCGGAGAATGAAATCCCAGCTATCCCAGACATTATTATCACCGAAAAAGGCGTAACAAAACTTCTGCAAGACCTAAATCCATGCAAAGCCATGGGTCCTGACCAAATACCTAATATTGTACTCAAAACATGTGCTGATGAACTATCGCCAGCTATTACCTACATATTCCAAACCTCGTTAACATCAGGCTCCTTGCCAGATGATTGGAGAAATGCCAACATCAGTCCAGTCTTTAAAAAGGGGGACCGTCATCTACTTGAAAATTACCGCCCAGTGAGCCTTACTACTGTCCTATGTAAAGTTCTGGAACACATCATTTGTAAACATATGCTCAGTCATTTCGAAAAATTTAACATTCTTACAGACCGAAATCACGGCTTTCGTTCAGGATATTCCACTGAAACCCAACTATTAGTCACGATGGACGACCTACTACAATCGAATGATAAAAAACAACAAGTTGACGTAGCTATATTAGACTTTTCTAAAGCATTTGATACGGTGCCTCATGATAAACTTTTACAAAAACTTGAAAACTTTGGCATAAAGGGAAGCTTATTAAAGTGGCTAACATCGTTTCTTAAACACAGGGTCATGAACGTTGTTGTGGAAGGAGTACATTCGAACAGTGTTAAAGTTGACTCAGGCGTGCCACAAGGCACTGTCTTAGGACCTATCATGTTTCTTTGCCATATAAATGACTTACCCGATTCAGTGAAATCCACCGTCCGGCTCTTTGCCGATGATTGCTTGTTATACCGGACCATACAAAAAAGTGAAGACCATCACATGCTACAAAATGACTTATATGAACTGGAAAAATGGGCTAAATTATGGGGTATGTCTTTCAATGCCAAGAAATGCTATATTTTAAGCATTAACCAGAAATCTAGCTTCTTCTATGAACTAAACAAAACTATACTACAGAATGTTGACACAAATCCATATCTTGGTGTAACACTAAGCAACGACTTAAATTGGACTTGCCACATCAATAATATATGCAAGAAAGCAAATTCAACACTAGGCTTCCTAGAGCGGAATTTCAAAAAACTGTGCACTCGACTGCAGGAAACTAGCCTATACTTCTATGATTAGATCAACACTTGAATATGGCTCAACCATATGGGATCTTTACAGTGTCAAAGACATCAACAATACCGAAAAAATCCAAAGGCAATCAGTACGGTTCATTACGAAAGACTACAAATCTAGAGAGAGTGGTTGTGTTCAAAACATGCTGAATAACCTACATCTCGACAGCCTTCAAGATAGACGACAACAGGCAAGACTTATTTTATTATTTAAAATCATCAGGGGTACGGTGTCGGCAATTAATAAATCAAGTTATATAACCCCTATCTTAAACAAAAGGCGTATCAAACCACGACAATACTGTGACACTCAAACAAAAAACCTAATTGAAAAATACCAAACAAATCATTCAGACTGTTACCGAATCAAACAATCTAAAACCAAACAGTATAGAAATTCCTTCTTTACAAAAGCGGTGCGGGATTGAAACAGTCTTGAAGAAAGTGTCGCGTGTGCCAAAACAGTAGAGAGCTTCAAAACAGCTCTCAAGCATCGCGGCTAGCGACCAACACTCCCAGACCGACGCATCATACCAGAAGTGGTCCTCCGTCGTAACAATACAGATACAGATACAGATAAATACTTTGGCTTCGGTTGTGTGTAACCGTAATTCGCCTCTACTCAAAGTTCGCAATTTATTTCTTATTTATTTCTTATTTATTTATTTATTTATTTATTTATTTATTTATTTATTTATTTCGAAATGTAAAGTTTGAACCCACTGTAGATAGACTGGTTAACCTGTCCCAATCTACGCTACCCTCCGATACTGGGACAGGAAAAACCTAATTTTTACCATGCAGGTTTCTGCATGGTAACAAGTGCGCATGCGCAAAGATGGGCGGAGTTTATTGAAAGAAAATATCTTGTCGAACCGAGGGTTATGGACAATTTACTTACCGTATGGTTTGATATCCCTTGACTCGTGAAGATGGGAAGGAAATGACTTTATTATATAATATTCTATATCGTTACCGCTATTTGTTCACTTATAGATCTTTTTATTTTGATGATCAATCTTATTTCATCATTGATGAGAAAAAAAATAAATATGATAAAGTTGATGCTCAGAAAAACTTATATTTACACACATCTTTATAATGTGACATTAGCATTCGTTTGCAACGGAAACGTTTAGAACACTGATTGGATATTTTTATGTTACCCTCATTCGGTTACCTGAAAGAGTTTTTTGTTCTTTTTCCGAATGAAATGTTTGTGGTTTAAAAGCACCGAAATTTTGCATGTAAAGCATAAGATTTTCATAAATACAAAACTTTATCACGCTTCGCCATTTAACATTTTTACAAATAAACCAAACAAAGTCTTTTTCTTGTTATTCCTTCCGACAAACACTTATCTACTTATATAACGTTACTTTTATACGGCATGACATTGTTTATTTTCTCGACATGTATGTATTGTTTATTTATTTCTCTATTAATATTCATCAATCTTTCGTGATTATTTTGGCAATTTGAATTGCGAAATCAGTGGCTTTCACAGAAGGAAAAATCATAAAAATTCTATAATTTCAAAAAGAATTAAAAAATAAGAGCTATTTTTTGTAAATTAAATCTTTAAATAACAACATATTTCAGACGCATCGTGACATCAAAGAGTTTTTCACTGACTGTCGAAAAATGAGAGTACTCAGACCCGGAAAATTAATGGAATTTTCGGGAAATTCCACAAATTTCTGTTCTGTTGCTCATGTTGCGATATAGGGAAATTCATAATCACCGTATCAGACAGCGCGAGACGCGATAGACTAAGTGAAAGGAGTCAACACTTTATTTACAAAAAAAAAAAAAAATCTTCATGTTCGTTTAAACGTGCAATTAAAGTATGTATTCTGTCAAAAGGTTCAGGTTCCATTTTTTTCTAATACAAAAACATTAAAATTGATATGTAAGATAACTAAGATAGTGAAGATTTCTCTCAGTGTGCTAATACCGCTCAGTTTTCATAAGAAAATAATTTGGATAATTAATCGTCGATGTGCTACCAAAGCCGCGCAACCGTACAGTTTTATTCTTACTATACTTGCGTGATTTTAGTGGCCCATCGAAAATGTAATAAAATTTAAAAAAAACAACTGGGGAATCATTTTAATAAAATAGAGTTAAGAGAAAGAGAGAATTTGAATATTTATCTTATACATGTTACGAAAAGAAGGGAGCCCAGATGTTTCAACGCTGAATATACATGACACGCGATTCATAAACCGCGGTTTCTTTCATCTATATATTGAAATCGGGTATCTAACTGCAATAAACCCTTAATTCTGTCTGCGTTATTATATCGTTTTGTACACGGCATTTGTCGACACGCCACGCCCATTTGTAATACGACCAATCAGAATCATCAATGCATTTTGGCCAATGAAACGAAAGGAAACAACGGGCCAATGATATCCATGCTTACATTAGATTTTACCTGTCTCAGTATCGATAGATTGAGACAGGCTCGCCAGTCAACACTGTAGATAGTAAGGTTTCAGTCTAAGTATGACTGGGGTCTCTAGTCTATTTTAATTTGGAAGCCCGAAATTTCAACCAAAAACCGTCATTAAATTTACACTTAATATTGAAATGGCAGGCTTCAGCTTCGGGACCTCGCAACCCTCACTGTTCGGATCAGGAACCACATCAGCTTCAACAGGTATTAACTTCGGCGTCAAAAACATTAGGGCGTGCCAGTTGTGTTATTCGCCCCCTAATCTGTTCGCCCTCTTTGGGCGCTCTCTTTATGTACTGGCTGAAAATGTAGAGTTTCGTTGATTTACAACCCTATGACTATAACTGAGTGTTAAAAAGCACCTTAAGTTATAGGTTGAAGCTGTTTAAGAAATCTTAAGGCAAATGCATAATTAATTATTATACCTATGAACCAAGGATTCCCAGAAGGAAGTGACTAGCCGTACAGGTCCGTACGGCGTGTCTGGTAGGCTAAACATACGTACCCGTACGGCTAGCCAGTCCTTATTTGTCAGACTGTACGGGGTTTTTTCAACCAATCAGAATACAGAACGGGAATTAATAATATTGTTATGTTTCTTTTTCACGTACTTCAATATTTTTCCGTTGTGTCTGTTTGTGGCTTAAAAGTATATAAAATATATATAGTGCAAAAATTTAAGTCTGTTACCGGACGAAATAAACGTGAAGATATATCTTACTTGATAAGGAAATTATTCGCAGGGCCATCAAATTGTCTCAATGTCGCATTGAACACGGACCCTGAGTCCCTGCATTGAATAATTCTTATGATACGATCTTCTACAAAACTCTTATTACCGGTGATTTAAAATGTAATAATTTTTGTGGGAAGGGCTGGAAAGAAGGAAATTTTAATTTTTGATGTCGTTTGAACATTACAGAAATTACACATTTAAAATGACTCTTTTTTAGCTTGACTATTCGAAGAATAGGGGGGCTATTCCAGTCACCCTAGACTGGTGACAGTCTCTTAAATAGAGGTATATATGAAAAAAAGAAAGATAGAAAAAATGTTTCATGTCTATAAGCCTGATTTAAGAGTTTCAGATAAAGGAAAATTAACTCAATATATGTGTGTGGTTGGTTTGTGGTTTTAAGTGGTTATGCACTTGTTTACTTATAAATCTAAACTCTGGGACTGAATGCCAGTCTACAGTCACCCGGGCGTCGGCGTAATGCTTTGGTTAAGTTTTTACGTGCAAGTGTTAAAAATCTCTGTTTCTATTAAGGCAATTGCTTTGAAACTTTGCACATGCTTCTGTGATCATAATATCAGCATCTAGACAAAGATTCATTACTCTGATATTGAATTTAGTGGAATTTTAACCCTTTTCGGACTTAGAAATCTTGGTTAAGTTTTTACGTGCAAATGTTGTTTATCTGTAATATTTCTGTTTCTATATTTCTATGTTGTACATCAGTTATATCTCTTATTCTATGAAAGCTATTGCTTTCAAACTTTGCACATGCTTCAATGATCATAACAACAGCCTCTTGATAAAGATTCAATTCTCTGGTATAGAATTTAGGATTTTTAAACCTTTTTGGACTTAGAAATTCTTGGTTAAGTTTTTACATGCAAATGTTGTATTTCTGTAATATCTCTACTTCTACTATAGCTGTTGCTTGGAAACTTAACACATGCTTCTTTGACCATAATATTAGCCCACAGAAAAAGATTCATTACTCTGATATTTAATTTAGTGGAATTTTAACCCTTTTCAGCCTTAAAATCTTGGTTATGTTTTTATGTGCAACTGTTTTATGTTAGTTGTATCTCTGTTCCTACTAAAGCTATTGCTTTGAAACTCTGCACATGCTTCTGTGACCATAATATCAGCCTCTAGACATTGATTCTTTTTTCTTGACTTTCATTTTATTGAAATTCCAATTTCGATATTGATTTGCTGTTACTATCCAGCACTAGGAATAGTCGAGCTTTGCTGTCCTCCGACAGCTCTTGTTTGTAGTTGAAAATCGAAATACGAAAAAATGCAATTAACCAAAATCTGCAAGTCGGAATAGCAATTCAGTGCCTGTATGACTGTGTTAATGGGAAAAAGCAAACGTCTGAGCATATCTAAGTGAGATTTTCTTTAATTGAAATTGATACGACAGTCTACAAATAAGGAAATAGAAAGAATACCGAATTTTTGCCTTAATTTTTAGCTTCTGTCTGTAGTGAATTTTTGCCAACACGAGTATTCTTTTTGTATCGGAAAACTTCCGTAACACATTGAAATTTTTCTGAGCACGTTTAGAGGTTAACGTCCGTTCTATAGCATTTGGTGAAATAAGTAAATCCTATTACAATTAAGGGCTGAATGGGCTTTCAAAATCACGAAATAGTGTTTGTTTCATTCCAAAACGGTGTGAAAAACAAACCCGGAAAACGTGACATAAAATACAGTAGTTAATTGGGCCGATGATTGCAAAAACCTTAGATAACAGACCATTTTACCATCATAATTGTTGTTACAGGCACTTACTAGTGTTCTATGATTATCTTCCTTTTTTTTTCTAAACGTGTAGTAAAGAATAAATAATCATGATTGAACAATTGATAGGTGAACCCGAAGATGGTATATAATCGGAAATCAAATACAGTATTCTGATTGGTTGAAAAACTCCTGTATGGCTAGCCGGAAAAACTCCCGTATGGCTAGCCGATCCAGTGAGGACACGCTACCGGTACAGGTCTGTACGTTTAGCCTACAGGACTAGTCGTACGGACCTGTATGGCTAGCCACTTCCTTCCCAGAAATCAAGCTGGAATACAGTAAGATGTCAAATGGCTTTCTATGTATTGTCTTGAATGAGCAATCAGAACAAGACATAAGTAAATAAGCAGGGGAGAGGATGGCATGTAAGTGGCAGAATCTTTAACATGATGGAGGAGGCCATGAGCGTTTTTCTTGGCTTTAGGGAACAGGTCTGAAACCAGGCATATTGGGAAAAATGTGTTATTTTCACAAAAATTGGGAAAACTTATTAAAGTGGTTTTGGACAATAACTTTAGTATTGTGTCCAATCTACTACCAGAATAAAGTTTTCTCTGTCTCTTAATACATTTAAATCAAATTAAACTTAGAAACAACATGTTTGTTTCTTAATATTCATTTTAAGAATTTAGAAGGTCCTTGACCTAGGAAAATTTGGATTTTTATCCCCCGCCATTTTTGGCGAAGGGATATAGTAATGGTTGCCGTCTGTCATTCTGAGGTTACGTCATTCCGAGGTTTCGTCTCTAAACTTGTCTGGAGCATATCTCCTAAAGTATAATAGCTATCAACTTTAAACTTTATGGGTGGTTAGATCTTACGGAGGAGAAGTGCAGTGCACAAGAACTACAACTCTTGCTTGCATAATTTTGGAGTTATTGCCCTTAGTTTGTTATTTTTAATACTTATATTTTGTCACGAACATATCTCATAAAATATAAAAGCTATCAACTTAAAACTTTTAACCTTAACTCTTGCTTGCATAATTTTTCTTTTTTTGCCCTTTGATATTTTAAAGACTTAGATTTTGTAGGGGGTCAATTTCTTAAAGTACAAAAGAATCCTTAATCTATTAGGCTTCAGTTTACTATCAAGCTTTTACGGCAGGGGATGGCCATGTCCGACATGGCTCTTGTTTTTATGATTTTGGTAAAAATTGTCACTTTTTGGCACTGGGAAAGGGTTCTTTTTAGGGTACCAGTCAAAGAAGGAGAAAAAACAATGGAAACACTACGGAAAATATAAGATGAAGCAAAAAATGGGCATGTATGGAATATAATATCGTTGATGGGGAGTCAAAATCTTGTAACTACATCTTGAATAATCTATGAGATTATCCACTGATGATATGATGGTATATTTAAGTTGAATGAGCAATAGCTGGTAATTCAGATGAATTGTTAAGGTTTACTGTTGTGAAAAATGATGGGAAACCATATGCAGGTGCACCATCCCCTGCAATTTAACTGCAATAGTATTAAAGTGGCATTACACCAAAAAACAAATTTTGTATATGCCTTAAACCTATCGCAGGATTTGGGTTTGGAAGTACGACCAGCACTGCTCCAACAGGATTTAAATTTGGTACCACTGCTACAACGACTACTGCCAACACTGGGTTTGGGTTTGGAACAACAACAACTTCAGCACCAAGTTTCGGATTTGGTACCACAGGAACAGCTTCAACAGGTATTAAGGAATTACCAAGATAATAGAATTTAATAGGTCAGTGGTTCTGAAATAAGCTGCCCAAGTTGTTCGACTTGTGACGTTAGTTGTCCATTAAGCTGTATGGATAATCAGGACCCGAGATGATAAAATTTTTCTCAGACTCAACTAAAAGTTTTCTCAAATTTTTAATTAAATAAATGTATGAAAATTAAAGAAAATTTCAATAAGTTGTTATTTTTTAACAACTAATTAATACTATTTTTTATGTGAATACCTTAAAATGGGTATCAAAACAGAAAATTACAGCTTAAATTTCAAATTGAAATTTGAGAAAAATTTAATTGAGAATGAGAAAAGTTTTATATTGTATTGTGTAGGCAGTGTCATCTAAAAGTCCGAAAAATTTCTAGGGACAATAAAAATATTCTTAAGGGGAAGGGACAGGGTATAATTTGTTAAGTATTTACTAAAAATAGCTAAAATGAAAATATAAACAACATAGAAAATAAAATATGTCTTCTTTCTTTATTGTTATGAAGTTAACAGGAACTTAAATTGTGAGAATGGTTTCTACTGGCATAAAAGGCATAAAATGATAAGGGAAATTAGTGATTTGAAACTAGGTCAATATCTCAGAGACCTGAAACTAGGTCTCAATAGACGCCAAAAAAAGTTGTGAAAAGTCTGTTAAAAAGATTTATTGTAAGCTCCATTACTTGCTACTCTAGTTTCAAGAACCTGTGAATGAGTCCATAGATGGAGATTTTGAAATGACTTGTATAATTTGATACAAAAGTTTCAGAGTAAACAGGATGTAAAAGTTTTTAAAAATTGATTTGAAAGCCAATTATTGCAACTAGCTTTGTCAGTCAACACAGGTAATTTAGTTTGTGTTTACATTTTGTTGCGCCATTCAGACACAACAATCTTTATTCTGGGGGACAAAAACAAATGAATGGTGGAACTTTCACAATGCTTCAGCCTAGATGGGCAACACTGGGAAAGCTGCACTAGTGGAAATTAAGAATTACCCCCCAGCAAGAAAACTTTTGAGGGTAAAAATAGGATTTTTGGGTGTGTCAATGTCCTTGTTTTAGGGTCAAACTTTAGCCCTATCCAACACAGTGCCCCTCCACTTGATAGATCACAATCAGGATTGTGGAAATACAAATTTTCTCCACTTGTCCATGGACAAGTAAAAGTCAAATATCTACTTGTCCGGGATCAAAATAAACTTCTCTACCAAAAAAAAAAAAAAAAAAAAAAAGAAAATGAATTCTGAGGAAGCTTTGTTGTTTAATGAAGAAAATGCTGTAACTCATTTTCTTCATTATGTACAAAACTTTCCATCCTTGGACACAAACATTAGAAGGACTTTTCTCCTAGATATTTTAAGTACTGTTCCAATATTTACTCTGGTATTTAGTTGAAAATGAACTTGCCGGCAAGTGGACAAAAATGTGCCAGACAAGTTGTGCATGGGAATTCCACGACCCTTACAATAAAAAGTGATGATTTTATATTTGCAGGTTTTGGTTTTGGGACCACACCAGCTTCCACTGCCTCAACAGGTATATTCCGTTTTCTCTTGTTTAGCTTTGGCCAGGGGTGTGGAAATACACATCTTCTCTACCTGTCCATGGACAAGTAAAACATGATTTTCTACTTGTCCAGAATCAAAATGAACTTGTCTGCAAAAAAAGAGAATAGAGAGATAATAGAGAACTTAGTGATTTTAAAAAAGAAAATGCAGGAATCCAGAATTTCCTTAATAAAAATTTTTTTTTTAACCTTTTGATACAAACATTTGGCTAATTAATCTCTTACTTCTATTAAGCACCATTCCAAGATTTGTCCTTGGTTTACTTGTCCATGGACAAGGAAAATGTACTTGTCTGCAAGGAGGAAGCTTGTGTTGGACAAGTGGGGCATGGAAATTGCACACCCCTAGCCTTGGCAGCTGTGCCAAACTCTGATGACAATTTTCATAGAAAAATAAAATTTTGTGTTTCTAATTTTTATATGATTTTTTAGAGAAAATTAAATTCAAATAAGAGAAAAAGTCTCAACAAGTTCTTTAAATTTAGGCATTTGAAGTGGGTTTTCTTAGTAAATAATGTAGGGTGCTACTATAAGAAGGAGCACTATAATAAGGAGAAATGTGGTATTTCTTAGTTTAAAAAATTGATGGAAGTTATTTTTGTCCATTTATCTGATAGAGGCCCCTATCAGGACTGGTGTTTGATCCTTAAACCAGGGTTTTGACCCTCAAAAATCTGAAGAAACCCTTTAGTTTGACCCCTTATTATTTACCATCAGGGGGTCATTTTGACACTTCAAATTTTCTACAAAATATTGAAAATTGATTCTGCCGCAAATAGTAAATGTATTAGAATTAATTGTCACCTTCATATCTCAATGCCTCCTAAATTTGAAAAGCAAGTAAAAGCCCTGTTTATAAAAAATCAAAATCAGTCTCTGATAATCATTCTCAGGAGATTTAGCCCTGTTGAGATGATCAGGTGCTGAAGCAATTTTTATTATAAGCTAGCACAAACAATACAACCTGGTTTCACACTCCCACACATCCAGCTACTTGACAACATGTTAATATTTCAGGATTTGGGTTTGGTTTTGGAAATCAGCCTAAAACAACAGCCTCTACAGGGTTTGGTTTTGGGTTTGGTGCAACAACTACAGCTTCTACTGGCTTTGGGTTCGGAACAACAACCACTGCATCCACAGGTTTTGGGTTTGGCACAACGACAACAGCATCAACTGGATTTGGGTCGTTTGGATTTGGAGCAAATCAAGGGCTTGGAGGTAATCTGAATCTCAGAAGTTGTAAAATTACGTAATTTATGCAACGGTCAATTTTAAGCTACCGGTATGTGTGTTGAAATAAGTTAGCTCACTTGGCTGACATTTAAACTGGCAGTTAGATCTTGATCACCAATGATTGTCCAGCCCTGTCTGTCTGAATATTTAAGGATATTAGACCTATGTTATTAAAGGTATTTTGAATTTGTTGTTTGACTGTTTAAAACATCATTGATTTTTTCCAAAGCGCAGTGTAATTAAGTATTGGTAGTGTTCCAAATTCTAATAATTGTTATGGTAAACAAAACAAATTTCAGTCACTCCCCAGAGGCATTTTATAGATTTGTCCTTTAATTTTAGCATGTTTAAGCCTGCTGTTAAAGTGAACAAAAAAGAATTGTGATGAATTCCATCTTAAGGTAGTGGACCTGTGATAGCTTCAACGTTTCCGAAGGAATTGACTTTAACAGTTTTAATCGAGGTTTCCTAATGTTTTTCATTTGGAAACCTCGGTCAACATTGTGAAAGATCTTGAGGTTCAAAATGTTGCGGAACTATTACGGGTCCACTTCCTTAATGCATATCAATGATAACAATTACCCATAAGTTCCAGTACTTGATTTTTCCAGGTCAACAGCAAGTTCAACAACAAGACCCAAGTCAGGAGTACCTAGCCAATATTGCCCAGGCCATTTCCATGCCACAGATATTTGGGGATGAGCGAGACACTGTCATAGCACGATGGAACCAGGTCCAGGCTCTATGGGGATTTGGCAAGGGCTATTTGGGACCAAACAGATCTGTGGAGTTCAAACCAGACAACCCATTTTGTAGATTTAAGGTACATTTCAAGCTTCTTTTCATTAGGCCAAGAAATTGAAGTTAAATTCCATCACTATTGAACAATTAAGTAAAAAGATGAGTTTGAAGAAATTGAATGATCAAATAATCAGTGCATATTTTTCCTTAACATATTTATTATTTCTCTATTTTCCATTCCACTAAACTTGTGGATAATTGCTATCTGGTGATACAAGTAAGCATTAAAATGCCATGAGAAACAGAGGATTTAAGGGAGTGAGATTGTAGTAGTACTGCAATTATTTGGAATCAATGAACTTTAACACTGTTAACTGAGGTTTCCTAATTAAATCATTAGGAAACCTCAGTCAACATTTTGCAGAACATGAGTTGCAAAATGGGCGGAACAATTTGGTTCCACTACCTAAAGAGTGGAATATTGTTAATCATAGACCAAAACCACATTTTTAGCTTGTCTGTTTTGGAGAAAACCAGAGGTATTGCTATAGCATTCGTGTCGTCGTTGTCTTCATCGTGCGAAAACTTTGACATTTTGTGATATCTCTGGTTCTACTGAAAGCATTTACTTGAAACTTGGCACACATCTTCATCATCAAAAGAGCAACCTATACTATCAAGGGAAATAACTAGATGCATTTTGAACAAATTATGCCCCTTTTTCGACTTTTTTTTCCCACCATCCAGCACTCAACAGCCCAGCTAAGGCACCCGTAGGCGGTGCTCTAGTTAGACCTTAGATTGCTTTATAATTTATTTCAATTAAACCAATATGTTGGAAATTTTCGTTATCTTCACTCATTCAAGGCTGTTGGTTATAGTTGTATGCCATCTGGGAGAAACGAGGATGGGCTAGTGACACTGTATATCAATCAACCCATAGATAAAGTGAAGGCCTGTCAACAACAAGCTCTAGACACAATTAATAAAGCCCTGGGGAATCTACCACAGATGACTGTCTGCACTGAGGCTGTCTTACCCCACCCAGACAATATGTAAGTGTTACTCTCTATATCTTGATTATTGCAGGGTTTTGCTAGCTTTTCAAATTATGGATTAGGGTTTTAGTCTGGGTCCAAAGGACTTATTAATTAGGATCTTAGGGGTCCTTCCTTAAAGTTTGGGAGTCTCTGTTAAGGTTGTAGACTTTCTTTAACCCTTTGCTGTTTAATCCCTGCTTTTTACGTGCCTGTGATTTTATGATTGAGAAAACATTATGAAACAGAAGAAATTGCTTCTGACAAGCAATTTCTTCTTTTTCCACACTATTTTCTTCCCTACAGAATGGTTATTTATCAAATTAAATCCACTTTAAATTTTCGTCTGCAAAACCTTTGAATTTGGACAGGTCTAAAATTTTGTAAAACAGGAAAGGGTTACGGTAGTGGACCCATAATAGTTCCGCATTTCGGACCAAATGTTCTTTCACAATGTTAACCAAGGTTTCCTAATGAAAATCATTGAACCTTTATTAATACTGTTAAAGTTCATTACTACCATTATGTTGCAAAACTATTAGGGGTCCACTACCTTAAAGCACTGAATTAATTATGATATGAATTTAAAATAATTCCCTTGTTAAAGGTGAAGAAAGTGTGGGATAAAAATATTGACTACATGTGGCTAGACTGCATTCTTTTCTGAATTTGAGTGCCAGAGTCTATGGGCCTCACATCAAATAGTTTTGATGGTCCGGGCAACTTATTTTCACATTTCTGATGCCCAAAACTTGCTTCCCTCAAAACCCTTATGGAGTCAAAGATCCCTTAACTGTGAAATGAATTTCTGTTGGTGAAAACTTTTGTTTGCAGGGGTAAAAAGTTTAAGAATACGACATATTGAAGATTTCTAGGTTTTGTTGATTAACATTTTGTAATTGGCTCCTTCATATTTTTATTAGTGATTCATATGAAATTTAGGAATATCTCATAAAAATATGAAAGAGACAAGTAATTAAAATACAAAGTGCACAGGTAATCTTGTAGTGAGTGGAGTTTTTTAAATTCAAAATCTTCCCTTCATAGAAATGTTTAAGATTTTAAAGTTGAGCCATTTTCAAGTCTTGATGTATAAAAGGATCTAAAGTAAAACCAATGCTTACTACTTCATACCCTTCGCAAATTTCAGGACTGAGCTAGTTGTATATGTAATGGAGAGGCCCCAGATGGGTCCAGCCAAGCGGATCCCTAGTCTGGATGTCTACAGAGCCCTTACAGACCCTAAAGTGAAGCCCACACTGACCTCTAGGTTAAACATCAAAGATATCACACATAAGGTCATGACCAAAGATCAACTCAAACAATATCTAGACAACCCTCCAGCAGGTCTGTGAAATATTTTGGTGTATCATTAATTTCCTTGGATCTAGTTCTACTTTTAAATTTCTATACATATCATTCAAATGATTTATAGAAATAATTATACCCCCCAAACTATGTTTGGGAGGTAAATAGGAATCTGCTTGTCGGTTGGTCAGTCAGTCTGTCGTTTGGTTTTTTCGTCCATCTGAAGGTTTTTCATGATTATGCACCCCTTTGGAGAAGAGGGGGTATATGGCTTTGCACTTGTTGGTCAGTGCATCCGTAGACTGTTTTTTGTCCGGAGCATATCTCAAAAAAGTATTCAAGCTAGAATCATGAAACTTCACAGGTGGATAGATCTCATTGAGAAGAAGTACAGTGTACAAGAACCATAACTCTACTCATAACATTTTGTGAGTAATTGCCCTTTGTTGATTGACAAAGAATAGACTATTGACCTGCTTTTATGGGAGGCATAAACATTTTACAAACATCTCTTGTTTCATTTTAACTTCACAGATGTGGTCAGTATCAAGAAGAGATGTGCAAGTGGTATTTTTGTAACAATCTATTGACTTTTGTCTAAGTTATGGCCTTTTAATGCAAAATGGTATTTAATAATTGACAGGCATGTTTAGGTGGGTATTAGTTTCCTTTGCAGCTGTCAAGTTTTAATTCTTATCTTACTGAATTTGCCTTTAGTTTATAAAAAGATGTTCATTTTTGGGAAATTTCAACAAGTTTGGCTAGATAAGGTCAAAAACAGGCAATGTAGACTAAGATCAGACTGCATGTCTATGCAGTCTGATCTTAGATTCGAATGTTTGCCAAAGCTTGTGAATAGCTTGAAAGGGTTATGAACAGCTGGCTAGGTGTTTGTGTAGTTGTGAAATTTCATCATATAGAATAATAGAAACCTTCAACTTCATTCACTTGCAAAGGCTTGGAAAAGGGTCTTGATAGCGATATATTTGTTTACATTGTTTGTAATTTGCACTGTTTGGAATATCTACATAACTGATATATGGATTTTAAGTCTTCATAACAGTAAGCTATTGTGGTAATAGTCTTAAATTAATATAACATGTTACATTAGTCTTATATAATACTAATAGTGTACTTGTAATGGAAAGGTCAGTTTAGAAATTGGATTTCATTTTCATTCGACATTTGAAAACTTGGGTGAGCTATTTAGGACCATCCGCTTATTTTTATACTATATTCTACTTATTTACTCTGTTACATTATTGACACTTTTATTAGTCCCCTACCAGGCGAAAGCCGAAGGAGACTATAGGTTTGTGCTCCGTCCGCCTGTCCATCCGTCCGTCCGTCTGTCAGTCCGGATTTCATTTTTTCGGACTTTTTTTCTTAACCCTTGGAGATATTGAGCTGATTTTTGGTATGTGAGTCTGCATCAATGAGTTACAGAACAAGTTTGAGTTTGGATCCGGTCCACTGATTTTATGTGGAAGATACGGATGCTGGACTTAGAAAATTACCAGGAAATTTCAGTTTTCAGGACTTTTTTTCTTAACCCTTGGAGAAATTGGGCTGATTTTTGGTATGTGAGACTGCATCAATGAGTTACAGAACAAGTTTGAGTTTGGATCCGGTCCACTGATTTTATGTGGAAGATACGGATGCTGGACATAGAAAATTACAAGGAAATTTCAGTTTTCCGGACATTTTTTCTTAACCCTTGGAGATATTGAGCTGATTTTTGGAATGTGAGTCCATATCAATGAGTATCAGATCAAGTTCGAATTTGGTTCCAGTCCATAGATTTTTGTGGAAGATACGGATGCTGGACTTAGAAAATTACCAGGAAATTTCTGGATTTTTTTTTTTATCCTCAGAGATATTGAGCTGATACATAAAATTTGATACAACTAATATTTTGGAGAGGTAGTTATACCTTTACAACCAAAAAAGATACTGTTCTAGGGATATATATATATAAATCCGGGAGGGGACTTGGTATTGTCATGCAATACTTCCAAATGCTTGTTTAAAATACAGGTTTAAATCCGTTGCTATGGCAACAAGGAATCCTTGACAACCCCGAACCTGAGAAGTTGATTCCAGTACCAATGATGGGGTTTAAAGAGTTACACAGACGGTTGAAGATACAAGAACACCATACAAAATTACATCAGCAGAGATTAGATGTGAGTCTTATTTAATAGCAATTCTCTGTAAGCACTTACACTTTTAAACAGGGAGTGTGGCACGCTATGTCTCAAATTTTGATAAAATTTAAACTTGAGGATAGGGCTGACCCAAAAGTAAAAATAAGATTAAACAATTCTTTAAATCACTTCTGGTTGCCATGGAAACAGACGTTAAAGATTGAAAAAGTCCATTTTTGTGAGTTTTTCAGTTCAAATATATCAATAATGCAGCACAAACTAAATTAAAAACACATAAGATATTAGTTCCCCATCATGGTTCTCTCAAATGAATTAAATAATATTTTTGGGCAAACATTGTTTACTAATGTTTCCATAGCAACGACACACATACCCTACTAAAATATTGATTTTTGCATTTTTTCAAATGTTATGACAAAATACTGACATTATTTTCCGTTTTACAAGGAAATACCACATTAACATTCACATAATAATAACTTTTGTGTTCGTTGCTATGGCAACGTGAATTCATATCCCATAAATGAAGACAATTTCAGAACATCTTAAGAGTCCTCAATTGACTAGATAATTGACTTCCCATTCAATGTTATGATAATTTACAAAATTGCCTTTTAGACCTTTTAGGACTTTTTCTTTTTTTTTCAAAAACTTGCAGGAAATAGCCTGTTGGTATGGGAACAATTATGTAAAGTGTACAAAAGCCCATTTTTAGTCCTTGGATACGGGTATCCAATGCTAAGCTACCCAAATATTTCTTAATCCTAAATAAAGTTCAATCTTTCCTCTAACTTATATATCAAAAAAGTTGTGTAAACTGGTTTCATTTTTTAGGAAAAAGGCTACAAAATCACCCAAAAAATGCTTAATTTTGGGTTGTATGGGCAAATTACCATTACAATTTTTGTTCTTTTTCCTTGTATTTTGATAGAGGCTTATTGGATCTCTTTTCTTATCACATGTAAACTTTCAGGGACTTAAAATTACTGATTTATGAAAATAATAAAAATGGTTGCCATGGTAACAAAAATGCCCAATGATTTTTTTGCGGTTTTTGAAAGAGCACTTTTTTTTAGATATGTCCCAATAATCATTATTGGTTTATCATGCTGCAAAAATTTAAGAAATAACTCAGAAGTAATAAAAGCAGCCATATTATGAGTCATGTTGCCGTTGTCAAGGTAACCAATGAACACAACAACAAAATAATTTGTATCTAAGTTGCTCCTTTTACATAATAAATTCCATCTACACATCAAATCTCAGTCATGAGCGAAGAAAAACAGGAAATTGTAAACAACATTTTCAGATCAATTTATCAAAATAAGCCACATTTGTTGTCATGGTAACCAATCTTTTTGACACTAACTGACACAACAAAAGATCTAGTTCAAAATTGTAGGTCCTTTTCTATCAATTACATACGAAAACAACCATCATCTTCACATAAAGACCAAATTATATAGCTTCAAAAAAGCTTAATTTTGCAAAATTCTGTGCTTTGAAGGTCATTGCTATGGTAACCAGATGATCTGAAAACATTCTTTTTGTCAATTTCTTCCCTTATTATTAGTCCCTTCCTGTATGTGAAATTTCATCAAAATCGGAGACCATGTGTGCCAAAAATGCTCAAGTCGTTAGAGAAAATGGGTATTAACTGTTATCAAGTGAATTTATTGGATTTCTCAGAAGACTGAAAGCAGTTGATGCTATCTGCATTCAAAGTTCTGAGAATCAATCACTCTTGATTTAGCCTTTACAAAGAATAACTTGTAGTGTTAATGATGACTTTGACATGTATATTGTGAATTACATATTGTACTCATGAAATTCAATGAAAAGTTCTCTTCTTGAGATAAATACTTTAAATAATGATATTATATTTTTAGCTCACCTGAGCACGAAGTGCTCAAGGTGAGCTTTTGTGGTCGAGTGATGTCCGTCGTCCGTCGTCCGTCGTCAGTCGTCCGTCGTCCGTCGTGCGTCGTCAACATTTACCTTGTAGACACTCTAGAGCCCACATTTTTTTCCCGATCAACCTGAAATTTGGTCAGAATGACTGTCTTGATGAAATCTCGGACAAGTTTGAAATTGGGTCAAGTGGGGTCAAACATGGGGTCACGGGATCAAATTTTAGAAAAACCTTGTAGACACTCTAGAGGCCATATTTATTGCCCAATCAACCTGAAATTTGGTCAGAATGATTGTCTTGATGAAATCTCGGACAAGTTCGAAATTGGGTCAAGTGGGGTAAAAAATGGATCACGGGGTCAAATTTTAGAAAAACCTTGTAGACACTCTAGAGGCCACATTTTTTGCCTGATCAACCTGAAATTTGGTCAGAATGATTGTCTTGATGAAATCTCGGACAAGTTCGAAATTGGGTCAAGTGGGGTCAAAAATGGGGTCACGGGGTCAAATTTTAGAAAAACCTTGTAGACACTCTAGAGGCCATATTTATTGCCCAATCAACCTGGAATTTGGTCAGAATGATTGTCTTGATAAAATCTCCGACAAGTTTGAAATTGGGTCAAGTGCGGTCAAAAATGAGGTCACGGGGTCAAATCTTAGAAAAACCTTGTAGACACTCTGGAAGCCATATTTATTGCCCAATCAACCTGAAATTTGGTCAGAATGATTATCTTCATGAAATCTCAGACAAGTTTGAAATTGGGTCAAGTAGGGTCAAAAATGGGGTCACGGGGTCAAATCGTAGAAAAATACTGAAGACACTCTGGAAGCCATATTTATTGCCCAATCAACCTGAAATTTGGTCAGAATGATCATCTTGTTGAAATTTCAGACAAGTTTGGAATCGGGTCAATTGGGGTCAAAAATGATGTCACAGGGTCAAATCTTAGAAAAACCTTGTAGACACTCTAGAAGCCATATTTATTGCCCAATCAACCTGAAATTTGGTCAGAATGATTGTCTTGATGAAATCCCGGACAAGTTTTAAATTGGGTCAAGTGGGGTCAAAAATGGGGTCACAGGGTCAAATTTTAGAAAAACCTTGTATACACTCTAGAGGCCATATTTATTGCCCAATAAACCTGGAATTAGGTCAGAATGATTGTCTTGATAAAATCTCGGACAAATTTGAAATTGCGTCAAGTGGGGTCAAAAATGAGGTCACAGGGTCAAATCTAAGAAGAACCTTTTAGACACTTTAGAAGCCATATTTCTGGCCCAATGAATCTAAAATTTGGTCAGAATGATTGTCTTGATAAAATCTTGAATAAGTTCAAAATTTTGCCAAGTGGGGTCAAAAATGAGGTCACGGGGTCAAATCTTAGAAAAACCTTTTAGACACTCTGGAAGCCATATTTATTGCCCAATCAACCTGAAATTTTGTCAGAATGATAATCTTCATGAAATCTCAGACAAGTGCGAAATTGGGTCAAGTAGGGTCAAAAATGAGATCACGGGATCAAATCTTAGAAAAACCTTGTAGACACTCTGGAAGCCATATTTATTGCCCAGTCAACCTGAAATTTGGTCAGAATGGTTGTCTTGATGAAATTTCAGACAAGTTTGGAATCGGGTCAATTGGGGTCAAAAATGAGGTCACAGGGTCAAATCTTAGAAAAACCTTGTAGACACTCTAGAAGCCATATTTATTGCCCAATCAACCTGAAATTTGGTCAGAATGATTATCTTGATGAAATCTTGGACAAGTTCTAAATTGGGTCAAGTGTGGTCAAAAATGAGGTCACGGGGTCAAATCGTAGAAAAAACTTGTAGACACTCTAGAAGCCATATTTTTTGCCTCATCAACCTGAAAATTGGTCAGAATGATCATCTTGATGAAATCTCGGACTAGTTTGAAATTGGAACAAATGCAGTCAAAAAATAGGTCATGATCAAATCTTAGAAAACCTTGTAAGCAGTGTACAGGCATCATTTCTTGCCCAATCAACCTGAAATTTGGTCAGAATTCTTCATCCTTTCTAAACTTACTTTAGACAATTTTTGACAGTTCATTCAGGTGAGCGATTCAGGGCCACTATGGCCCTCTTGTTTCACTAGCTTACGTAGGCACAGCCTCCTTCATCAGGTAAACCCTGTGAATTCACCTGATAAAGGCGGTTGTGTCACCAAAAGCTAGTGTAAAAATATAATATTATTAAAATAAATATCGTACTCATGAGTAATTTGCATAATTTCAGTTGATATCTGGTGACCTGACTGAATTCCAGAATAAGCAAGGAAACATGCTTGCCAAGCTAGAGGAGTACAAAAGAAAATACTTGGAACTGAGTCACAGAGTCTTGCAGGTAATAATAACTAAACACTTGTCATGCTCAATCCTGAACATTCCTTTTACTTCTACTGTTTTCAGGGAGAACCGTTGGTATTATTATAGCCTTTGTATCAGTGTTGAGGTGGTGTTGTCTTTGTGCAAAAACTTTCACATTTTGTGATATCTATCTTGCTACAGAAGGCATTTAATTGAAACTATGCACATATGTTCAGAATCTGTACTATCGAGGGGAATATCTCTACATGCATTTTGTGCCCTTTTGTAAATTCTCCTTAATAGGGTTAATTCACATTTTTTAGGGTGTAAACATTTGCAGAGAACAGAAAAATGGTTCAGCACTCAGGGGTTGAGGCATTTTGAGAGTCTCTAAAAATGTTAATGCCCAAATCAATGTGAATTGACACTTTTATTGCTTAAAAAGATAGATTAGAGTATAAATTCAAATAGAAATTACGAAATAATTTCATAGAAACAATGTATTACCTGTCACACAATTTAACACGGGATTTAGAGCAAGATTTAGAGGGATTTAGGTATGCTCTATAATAATGTTGGACATGAATAATTTTCTTGCATCTTATTCTAGATCTTATTTTTGTAGTATTTTTTAACAGAATGCATAAAGCATCCTTTTAGAAAATATACACAATGCAGAAAACATATAAGAATCATTGAAATTGATTGAATTGTATTTGCCCAAATCGCGGATATTTAAGTGAAAAAGGCCAGGCGTTAACTGCACTTGAGTTTACTGATTAATCCATATTTCCCCCCCCTTAACACCCTGGTTTTGTCAGTTAACATATGCCTTAAACGACCTGAAAACATACATTTTATGCAATAATAGAAGAGTAACCTATTCATTACAGGGAGTTAACAGCATTTTGTTAGAACTATGTACCTTTTTCAAATCAGAATTTTTCATTGTCAAGGACCTGCAGCCATGGCTGGCATCTGCTTGTGATGCTTTTATCAATTACAGTGTTTATTCTAGGCAGGGGGATTGGGAGATTGCCCCACTTTTTTCAAAGATCGCCCATATTTTCTAGGTTTGTGAGGGATTTTTACCATGAACAAAGAGGATGGAATACCAGTTATTTCTCAATTGCTTCAAGTTTGTGCTGAAATCTCCCACAGTTATGAAATCCTAGAATAAACACTGAATTTCATTTTTTGTTTAATTAGAATTATTAGCCTCCCATTCAGGATGACGAAACAGTGCAAGATGTTTGCAAATTATACTCGACTTTGCACACAATTTGTGCAAAGTGGGATATAATTTGCAAACAGTTGGCACAGTTTATTCATCCTGAACACAGGGCTGGATTTCATGGTTATGGATACAATAAAAGTAACTTTTCCTACAGGTAATAGTGAAACAAGAAATCTACAGAAAACAAGGGTTTGGTATTCAGGCTGATGAGGAACAGTTGAGAGTTCAGCTGGAAACATTACAGGCAGAACTCAATCATCCTACACAGTTTAAGGTCTGTGTATATGTCTATGTTTAACACAGAGAGATTTTATGGTATAATAAGATTGAGAAAAAAAGAAAATGTGTTAAAAGCCTTCTTCATACCAGTGACTGGGAAAGGCTTGCGCCATGCGCCATAGTCACATTAAAGTAAAAAATGTCACATTATTTTCACTATAGAATGCGCCCTTGTCCCATTCAAATTTTGTTATAAAAAAGGTGCAAAAAGTCTTTGGACGAATCTATTTTAATCTCATAATGATTAGACACTAGTTATAGTTATAAAATAATAAATCTAAATTATCTTGAATCACACAATATATCTAATCAGGTAAGTTAAAAAAAGGAAACCACTAATTGGCAATTAGCTCATTCCAAATGAATGCAAGCCTAGCGTCGGCGATTGTCGATTGACAGATGGTAATTGCTCACTTAATGAAAGTAATAAGACTATGAAAAGAAAATATTTCCATAGAAATTTGATTTCTACTTGCATATTTTTACTGAAAATACACAGGCAAATTGGGTTAAGTCATACAAGGGCAAGAGAAAAAAAAATTGTGTTGAAATGTCATGGGTTTTCGTGTCCAAAGTGTTTATATCTTTACTTTTTGAAAGGAAGCATGCTTAATGTAGGTTGGCAACATTAAACCATAAGAAAAAGAAGTTTCAATTATTTACTTTGCATTTTCAGAGATAAGTTAATTACAAATTTTGAAATAGCTAAAAAGATATTGAAGGCTGCTAGAGAGTAGTTTGACATTTCATGTCGTCAAAATTTTAAATGCCTTATTTCATCAAAGATGCATTTAAATGTGTGTTAAATAAAATGAAAGCAATTCTTATTTGCTTCTCTTAGAATAGAGTGTATATCTGTTGGTTCATACCTTCATGAAAGAAGCAAATGGTCTATCATTAACTTGGTTTAGCAAAGAAAAGAAAGTCTGAAGCCTCATGATATTTAGAGATGTATATGTTAAATGTGTATAAAATAGCACATTATTTGAATTGTTAAGTCTTAATAAAACCACAAGGCATTCCAAGAATTGAAATTGTCACATTGATTTTCAAATTGTCACATTGAGTTTGCAAACTGAAGGGACATTGTCCCATTGCAAATAATTCTTTCCAGATAACTGTCATACAGAGCTACAGTTAACAACATTGTGAAATTTACAAGATGAATGATTTTGGAATGATTTTGGAATGAAATTGAATGAGTGTGTGGAGCGTCTTTTGAGTGAAATAAATGGGAGGTAATCTGATACCTTTAATTGTGTTCAGGATAAACAAAATTAGCAATATTTATTTCCTACCTTTAATAAAATATGTATACAAGTTCTATAAATAGCTTCATATTTCTCCAAGAACCAATCAGACACTTACAATTTCAATTATATAAGTGAAGTCATGATTTTTACCTCGGCTGTTTTCGGAGAAAACCAGAGGTATTGCTATAGCCTCAATGTCGTCGTCGTTATCGTCTTTGTCTTCGTCGTTGTTGTCGTCGTGCGAAAACTTTGACATTTTGTTATATCTCTGGTTCTACTGAAGGCATTCATTTGAAACTTGGCACAAATGTTCACCATCAAAGAGCAACCTATACTTCCAAGGGGGATAACCCTAGATGCATTTTGTGCAAATTATGCCCCTTTTTCGACTTGGATTTTTTCCCACCATCCAACACTCGTTTCTATGTAAATTTATCATAAATGAAGCTGTTGATTTTATTTATGTCAGTCATTTTGGAGCGTTTTTGATTGGTTAGAGTGATTGTTTGGAATGAATGATTGGAGCACTAAGAGAGTCAATTTGAATGGTTTTGATCGAGATTAGTGTCAATTTCACAATGTTACTAACTGTAAAGATAGAGGGAGGGATTCTTTCAACCATTTTCTGTCAATCAAATGCTATTTTGTGAGTACTCATTGAAATTGTCTCATGAAGACAATTCGAATGAGTTCCAAGAACATAGGGTTTGATTTTTTTTTAGCTCACCTGAGCACGAAGTGCTCAAGGTGAGCTTTTGTGGTGGAGTGATGTCCGTCAACCGTCGTGTGTCGTGTGTCGTCAACATTTACCTTGTAGACACTCTAGAGGCCACATTTTTTTCCCGATCAATCTGAAATTTGGTCAGAATGATTGTCTTGATGAAATCTCGGACAAGTTCGAAATTAGGTCAAGTGGGGTCAAAAATGGGGTCACGGGGTCAAATTTTAGAAAAACCTTGTAGACACTCTAGAGGCCACATTTTTTGTCCAATCAACCTGAAATTTGGTCGGAATGAATATCTTGATGAAAATTGGGTCAAGTGGGGTCAAAAATGAGGTCACGGGGTCAAATCTTAGACAAACCTTGTAGACACTGTAGAAGCCATATTTTTTGCCCAATGAATCTGAAATTTGGTCAGAATGATTGTCTTGATGAAATCTCGGACAAGTTCGAAATTGGGTCAAGTGGGGTCAAAAATGAGGTCATGGGGTCAAATCTTAAAAAAACCTTTTAGACACTCTGGAAGCCATATTTTTTGTCCAATCAACCTGAAATTTGGTCAGAATGATTGTCCTGATGAAATCTCAAACAAGTTTGGAATTGGGTCAAGTGGGATCAAAAATGAGGTCACAGGGTCAAATCTTAGAAAAACCTTGTAGACACTCTAGAAGCCATATTTTTCGTCCAATCAACCTGAAATTTGGTCAGAATGAATATCTTGATGAAATCTCGGACAAGTTCAAAATTGGGTCAAGTGGGGTCCAAAATGAGGTCAAGGGGTCAAATCTTAGAAAAACCTTGTAGACACTCTAGAAGCCATTATTTTTGTCCAATCAACCTGAAATTTGGTCAGAATGATTATCTTGATGAAATCTTGGACAAGTTTGAAATTAGGTCAAGTGTGGTCAAAAATGAGTTCACGGGGTCAAATAGTAGAAAAAACTTGTAGACACTCTAGAAGCCCTATTTTTAGCCTGATAAACCTAAATATTGGTCAGAATGATCATCTTGATGAAATCTTCGGCAAGTTTGAAATTGGGTCAAGTGCGGTCAAAAAATAGGTCATGAGATCAAATCTTAGAAAAACCTTGTAAGCAGTGTAGAGGCATCATTTCTTGCCCAATCGACCTGAAATTTGGTCAGAATTATTCATCCTTTCTAAACCTACTTTAAACAATTTTTGACAGTTCATTCAGGTGAGCGATTTAGGGCCACTATGGCCCTCTTGTTTAAGCTCTTTAGTGATGAGTAGTGCATCTTTTTGAAGGGGTTACATTGTCAAGAGCTGCAGCTAAAAGGGGAACTTGGGAATTTAGATTAAAATATCTTACTATGTTTGCAGAGACAATTCAATTGAGTACCCACATCATAAATGGTTTCATTGAGAAATTGAGATTTAAAACTGGCTTTACTCTTTCGTATCTGTACTTCTGATTGACTCTATATCTAAATGAATCAACAACCAGAGAAAAAAACTATTTTGTTGGTACCCATTTGAATCTTTATAGTTCTTGATTCATTTTCCTTAATATTACCCAAAGCCTTTTTTCAGAGAGTGAAAACTGATTAAAGCTCTTAAAAAGCTTGATTGTGTGTTAACCTCAGCTCAAGTGGAAAATAAAAACTTGAGAATATGTACTTATAAGGACTGGACTTCTATGATTTGAATTGTATTATGGGTTCACTACCTTAAGTTATGAAAAGTACTACTAATAGATAGGGTAAAACTGTTTGCCCTTGAAAACCTCAATTATGTGTAGATTACCATATGTTTATCTCAAAGGAAAATTTTATAAAAAATGAAACTATAATACGTTATGAGGACTGGATTTCTATGATTTGATTACAATTTTTTGTATTGTATTTTAGGGAAGGTTGAATGAGTTGATGTCCCAAATACGAATGCAGAATCATTTAACATCATCTAGAAATGAAGTGAATTATCAGATGGACCCATCCATGCAACAAGAAATAAAACAGGTAAACAAAACAGCCAATATGCTTCTCCTACTCTTTATCACATATTTATGCTGAACACGAAGCTTTGACTGACAGTATAGACTAGGTCCAACCCATTCGGAACACCACTAGGCCAATCTCACGATCGACCTCAGATGTACCTAAACAGACTATTTTTAAAAAATTCCAGAAAACCTAGGAAAAACGTGATGACGTCAGTTAAAACGGCGTTAGCCCACGAAACTATGAGTGAAAACATTTGACGTTGCCAAGGCTACTCTTTTAAGTCACTGATGTGAAACCATCGTATCCTAATATAAATATCTTTAGATTCTTAAATAACGGCTGAAAAAATCTTAATTTTTGAGAATGATAATGAATTATTTGAAAGATAATTTAAGCTAGCAGTATGATACATACATAGCAACAGAAAATGGGCATATTTGGGATTTCAATTATAAGTATTTCACTAGTCTTTGCTCAAACCTTTTGTTGTGGGTGCTCATTGGAATTGTCTCAACGAGACAATTCAAATGAGTACCCACATCTTAGTTTTCGTTGAGAAATAAAGATTTTAGACTGGAGTTAACACCCCCCTCCCCCTTCTTATCTGTACCTCTGACATAGATCTGTAAGACATGAATAGATAGCTTTCTAAATTCATGAAGGGAAGAAGTAGATGAAACAAAATGACATGATGTAAATAAAAATATCCTCTTCATTTCTTAACATTTAAAGTTTTAGGGACATATAACCTATTTGGCTCTTTTCATCTGCTCATAATGTAAGAAAGCATGCAGTGTAGGCTAAGATCAGACTGCACTTTTTTCTATACTGTCTGCCAAGGATTTGTGTACATCAGATGTATACCTTGAACAGCAGAAGAAATATGGTAACAAGGTTTTATTTCAAAATTTTCACATGTTGCCTCTTTTTTTTTGCATTGAAGAAATAGAACAATACTTTGTTCCTGTGTGTGAGACCAAAAAAAAAACTTTCTTTGTAGGTGAAAATATAGCTTTTGATGGTCACTAGATGAAAAGTCAATCAATCAGAAACTGAAACAAAAATTTAGTAGCTTAGAAGTTTTCGGAGAAAATCCTAGCTTTTCCAATAGCCTAGGAGTCGGGAGTGGCATTGTTGTTGTTGTGGTTGTTGTCATACAAAAACTCTGACATTTTTTGATATATCATTTATTAATAAAGGTGTTACATTTGAACTTGAAATTATGTTCACTATCAGACAAGCAAGCTATACTCTAAAAGAGGTTAACTCTTATGGCATTCTTGTACATGTAAAATCGCTTTTTGGACAAAGATATTTGATCCACTATCAGTCAATTAATATCTGTGAAAACACTGTTTTGCTTTGTTCTGGTTCTTTATTAGTTGTTATGGCTCTCTATTACAGTTACTTAAGCAGCAGCAAGAAGGTCTACAACATTTGATAGAGATTACTAAAGAAGATATGCAAGATTTAAATGTGATAGAACAAGGACTAACTGACACAGCATCTACCAGAAGATGATAGACAGTTTGTGTTTATTTTTCTGTGCTATAGACTACTGCATATACATTCATCTAGTGCAAGGCTATGGGTAGCTGCATGCTTCAAATGGATTGACAATAACTGCTGTGTATTTTGAGTCCAGTGGACTCACAACTTATTAAATCACAGAATCCCAGTCCTAGAGACTAGAGTCTGAGTTTTTATAATGGGGGGAACATTGTAAAAAAAAGAAGAAATTGATAGTTGTGGAAGCAATTTCTTTTTATCCACAAATTTCTCCCTAAAAAAAAAAATGGTTTCTTTCAAATATTCCAAAATATCAGCACATGTCACATTTGTACTGTTTTCTGTGCTATATACCGATGCATTCATCTTGTGACAATTTTTGATAGAGTTTACTACCTAAAGGAGATGCAGGTTTTAAATGTGATAGAACAAGAGCTAACTGACACTGCAACTAGCAGACGATGATTAACAATCTATTATCCTGTGCTAAACCTTGGTATGTGTACATTCATGTAGTGACTAGCTATGAAAAGCCTCATAGGTTATAGGAGTCGACACTAAATTCTGTGAATATGGAGTCCAGCAGGCTCCCAACTTATGAAGTCAAAGAATCAAAGCTCAAAGTATGGTGTCTGAATTCTTTGATGAGGGAAACATTGTCAAAAAGAATAAATTGCTCTTTTTCAAAAATTTCTCACATGAAATTATTTTCATTCAAAATACTACCAGATGGAAGCAAAATGCCTTTCTTTTGTTTTTTCTGTGGTATTGATTGATACCTTCATCTTCTAACAGTTTACGATACAGATTATAAAGGAGGAAACGCATGATTTAAATGTGATAGAACAAGGACTAACAGACTGCAGTTACCAAATGATATACAGTGTGTGACTGATTTCTGTGCCATACATTGATACATTCATTTCAGCAGTTATGGGATCAAATGAGGAATCATCTGAGCCACAGATAGAGGGGGTATTTTGGGATTTTAGATCAAAGTATTTCAATAATAATAGCATTAACTTGTTAGTCCCTAACCGGTCATCAGTTGCGGGACTATCGGTTTGCTCGATTCTGTCCGTCCATCCATCTGTCTGTCACACTTTTGTCCGGGCTATATCGTCTAAACCATATGTGCTAGCAACTTCAAACTTGGTACACTTATAGATCTCATTGAGGAGGAGTGTCATGTTCAAGATAAGTGCTAGCAACTTCATGCTTGGTACACTTATAGATCTTATTGAGGACAAGTATCATGTTCAAGAACTGTTATTCTGCCACGCCCACTTTTTGAGTTATTGCCCTTTGTTGTTTTTACCCTTACATTTTTGTCCGGATCATATCTCCTAAACCATAAGTGCTAGCAACTTCAAACTTTGTACACTGATAGATCTTATTGAGGACAAGTGTCATGTGCAAGAACTGTTACTCTGCCATGACCACTTTTTGAGTTATTGCCCTTTGTTGTTTTTAGTCTTACATTCTTGTCCGGATCATATCTCCTAAACTATAAGTGCTAGCAACTTTAAACTTTGCTACATGTATAGATCTCATTGAGGACAAGTATCATGTACAAGAACTGTTACTCTGCCACACCCACTTTTATAGTTATTGCCCTTTGTTGTTTTTGCCATTACATTTTTGTCCGGAACATATCTTCTAAACCATAAGTGCTAGAAACTTCAAACTTGCTACACTTATAGATATCATTGAGGACGAGTGTCATGTACAAGAACTGTCACTCTGCCATGTCCACTTTTTGAGTTATTGCCCTTTGTTGTTTCTATCCTTACATTTCTGTCCCGTAACTTATCTCCTTAACCTTAAGCCCCAGCAACTTCAAACTTTGTATACTGGTAGATCTCATTGAGAAGAAGTGTAAAGGACAAGAACAGTTACTCTACCACATCCACATTTTTAGTTATTGTCCATTGTTGTTTTTTATCCTGACATTTTTGTCTGGACCATATCTCCTGAGCCATCAGTGCTAGCAACTTCAAACTTGGTACACTTATAGATCTCATTGAGGACAAGTGGCATGTACAAGAATCATTCTTCTCCGCCCACTTTTGGAGTTTTTGCCATTGGTTGTTTTTACCCTTATATTTTTGTTCGGGACATTTTGTTCAAAACCTAATGTGCTAGCAACTTCAAATTTTGTATACAGTTATAGATCTAGTAAGTAGGAGATATATCATAAGAAAGGAATTTTTGTTATCCGGTGGGGGACTCCTGTATTGCATCGCAATACGACATGCACTTGTTGTTATTGGTACTCATTGGAATTGTCTTGTGAGACAATTCAAATGAGTACCTATAACATAGGGTTTCATTGAGAAATAAAGATCATCAAGATTTATTGTGACCAAAACTCTGTCTGTCTGCTCTTCTGTCCATTTTTATCCAGCGACATCGATAGATCTGGGCATATTGTTTTACTGGTGTTCATCTGTCTGTAAGTCTGTTTGTCTTCAAAAACATTACCTGCAAACTAAACATTTCCAATGATCGCAACTATATTTAAGTACATTTCTCATATTTGGCATAAAGGTTTCTCTGAACAAATCTTTGAAGGTCAAGATAAATTATCAAGGTAAAACTTCTTTAAAAAAAGGGGGTTTTGGGGATGCTAGTATTTTACGAACACATCTTGTTAAGGTAGTGGACCCGTAATAGTTTTGCAACACTTCCAAACTCATGATCTTTCATAGTGATGACCGAGGTTTTCTCATGAAAATCAGTGAAAACCCCAGTTAACACTGAATAAGTTTAATGCTCCAGAAACGTTGGAGAACTCTTCCGGGTCCATGACCTTAATACGGTAGATAGAATGTGTTGAGCATATTTTTGGCAAACAGTATGATTATATCTTATAATTGCCAAAACTGCGTGGTTGTCCCATTTCCAATTAAATCGCTTCATTTTCGTCCACCAAGAATAAAGTTTAAAGACATATCGTTAAAGCTCTAAAATAACCCAGGGTTCTATTAGAATCATCTCATTTCCGTTAGAAAGGGATATTCTTTTATTAGAGGCTACGCTAAATAAATTTTTAAGAGGAAGAAAAAAATGGACAAAAACTTTTATATATTCACAAGTATTAAGTCATCACTAAAACCAAAGGTGAACAGTGAATAAATACAAGAGCCATGTCGGATATGGCCATCCCCCGCCGTGAAAGCTTGATAGTAAACTGAAGCCTAATAGATTAAGTATTTTTTGTACTTTTAGAGATTTCCCCCTACAAAATAAGCCTTTAAGATAACAAATGGGCAAAAACTGGATAATTATGCAAGCAAGAGTTATAGTAAAAGTTTCAAGTTGATAGCTTTTATACTTTAGAAGATATGCTCCGGACAAAATCTAAGTATTAGAAATAACAAAGCAACGTTGGCGCTGTCGGTCGCCATTGTCGCCAAATGCGACAAAAATTTAAAAGTGGCGCAAGAATTTTTCATTTGGCGAAAATGCCTTGCGCCAACAAAATTCAAGTGGCCCCAAAAATTATCAAATGGCCCCAACTCAATACACGATAAGCAAATATCAATAACAATATACATAACCAGACTGCCCTAAGGGAATAAACTGGCTAATCCCTCTAGTAGCCTACACGCGGCATGCGTCATTCACGGGGTCTGATTATCGATTTTTTATTGACAGCTGGATTCATTTACATTTACCTATACGCTTCAAACACGGTAGGCGGGTCTAGTATCTGACCTCATTACATATTCATGGTCGACCCGTGTTGTTTATCACACTGTATATGCATATTGGTTTTGAACAATTTCACATGAAAGGTTATTAACTCCAAAATTATGCAAGCAAGAGTTATTGTTCTTGTGCACTGCACTTCTCCTCCATGAGATATATCCACCCATAAAGTTTCAAGTTGATAGCTATTATACTTTAGGAGATATGCTCGGGACAAGTTTAGTGACGGTACCTCGGAATGACGGACGGAGACCATTACTATATCCCTTTGCCGAAAACGGCGGGGGATAAAAATTACATAATAAACACAATATGTCGAAACATTCTAATTATTTGATTGGAGAAAAGGTGCATAAATCCTCTGTAGAATTGTATGTCACATTGATTTTGTGGGGATGGGCCTTTATATTATTAGAGGCTTCAAGATTTTGTAATATCCTATCATACTAAAAAGGATTCTAGGTTGGAACTGTCCCGCACTGAGCCATCGATATGTAGCGTAGCATCTAAGAAAAGTTCATCCCTTTCTATTGGAGAAGCAATGAATCTATTTGAGCTTCACGGTTATTCCATAAATGAAAACAAGATATGGACATACCAAAAAGTTGACACGAAGGCCTCCTTGCCAGTGACGGGACAGAGTTTCACAGAACCTCGAATGTATGTACAAGGGCAGGTGATTGTGAACATTTTGTGAAACTTTCATCCAAATTGGTCAATAAACGAAGGAGGATTTGTGATCACAAGAAATTTGACATGGAAGCCCGTTTTTCAATGACGCGCCAGAATTTCACCAAACGCATGAAGACTTCTTTTTCCGTGACGCAGCAGAATTTCACCTAACCCCAACAGTATGTGCAAGATCAGGTGACTTAGTAAATTGGTCTATAAATGAAGGAGTTGCATTCACAAGAAATTTGACATGAAACATATTTCTAGCTTTACTGGACGAAAGAACAGCAGCTATTGTCGTGGCGGGTGCCCGTCGCCCATGCGTCCGTCCGTCCGTAAACATTAATTTAAAAATCTTCTCATAAAGTACTGGGTGGATTCCAATCAAATTTCACAGGAACGATCCTTGGGTGACCCTCTATCTGATTCCTTCATTGTAGTCGGATGAAAATATGTCTTTTGTGGGCGGAGGACATTCTCTATATGTTATATAGTGTTAACTTTGAAAATCATTCTCTCAGAATCTAACCAATGGATATCAACCAAATTTCCTCGGAATTATTCTTGAGTGACCCTCAACAAGTCTATGAAAATTATTGTAATCAGATAAAAACTATATATTTTATAGGCGGATGTCATTCCTCTAAATGTTATATAGTGAATACATTCTCTATATATAGTGTTAACTTTGAAAATCATTTTCTCAGAATCTAACAGATGGATTTCAACAAAATTTCACTGGAATGATTCTTTAGTGATCCTTTATCAGTCTACAATAAATATTGTGATCAAATGAAAAATATGTCTTTTATGGGCAAAGGTCATTTCTTCAGATAGGTTATATGGTGGAATATCCAATATAGGGTAAAACAAACTATCCTGAAAGTTTAAACAGATGCATCGAATATCATGGAAATTTTATTTCTGTGAAGTTGTACCAGTCTGCAAAAAAATATTTGAGAAATAGGATTATGAAACCCCATTTTTCATGATGCAGCAGAATTTCACCAAACTATATGCGTAGGGACAAGAAGGGTCAACTGACTAGGAACTTTTCGAAAAAAAAGTTCCATCAAAATCGGTCCATAAATGAAGGAGGAGTTGTGTTCACAAGATTTGGAAAGACGTACTGATGTCTGGACGGACAGACGGAGAAGATTATAACTATGCGACGAATAAAATTGAATGAATAAAATTCTGTCGTTTGCACTTATCGTCTGCGACTTCTTTGAAATCCAACCCGTTTAAGACTCTGCGTCCGGTAATGGGTTATGTTACAAAAAGTTAACTGGTTGGTTATATCATTTTCTCCAGTCAACAGTGTACGCACATAACGTGTCCTTTTTTAACCCTCTTTTCCTACTGAAATAAAAAGTTTGAAACGAATTCCCTATTTTGGGGACATCTCAACGAGACTAGCTCCAATTTTCTGTACAATAGATAAGTATAAATCAGGCAGTGTAGGCTAAGATCAGACTGCACGTCGGTGCAGGCTGATCTTAGCCTAAGTTTTCTGCTAAAATTTAGCGCGTACGACAGGAACATGTGCTGAGAAGCACAAGAATTGTTATGAGTAGGTCAGACTTCATGGAAAAAACCCTAGTTTTCAAAATGAAATAACGGTGAAAATGAGCTTTTGTCGGGTAATTTAAAATCAATAAAATAACCGAAATATTCAAATATGATCTCTAATTACGCAAAACAACCGATACTTTTCTCAATGTTATAACAGTAACACATTTGTAAAATACATTTTAATGAAAATGAGGCATTTAAATAGAAAATTTAACTTCAAATTGTTGTCATAAAATTCTTTTCCCCTATACATCACTGTCCAAGTCTTCAACCTTTCATCTCAAAGCCAGCTCTCATAAATATTAGCTCGGCTACTTTTGAGAAAGCCCTAGGCAGTACCTTTTTATACGACCGTCAAAAGACAGGACCTATTATGGCATCACCCATCATCAAACGCACGCTATTCTGCACATTTGTGTAACGTCAAAACGCAGTTGTTCTCGTGTATTTGTTTTGTACGTCGCGTAATATACTGAAAAGCCAAATGATATCTAACTATACCCACAACTGTGTACGTGTGACTTACGATGCGCCATTTCATGCGATTAATAGTTAGAAGAGACTTCCGGCGGGCGGGCGGTGTCCTATTTTTGTCCGGAGTATATTTTGTCAACTTTTGTCCGATTGACTTGAAACTTGGCAGTTATGTTGCTGTCATGATAACGGAGTGCAGTCCACAAGAACCGTTACTCTTTCTAGCCTAACTTTAAAGTTACTTCCCTTTGTTGATTTTCATAAAGGGCCTCTGAAGCAGTGTTACGGGCGTAGGCTTGTATTTCTGTTTAGCTTTGGCGTCATCGTTTGAAAACTTGTATTGATATCCGGTATTACTGAATTCATTCGTTTGAAACTTGGAGTATATGTTTTTTCCCCCAATTTAAGAGCAGCATATCGAAAGATTTCCGGTAAAACCTCGTAGCGACAGCTTTTACAAATCAGAAAATCGACGTTTAACTGTAAAGGGTTTGTTCAGTGTGTGTGTGTGTGGAGGGGGGGGGGGGTTGTGAGCGGGGAACGGGGGTGTTTTACTCTAGATGTTTTTTTTGTTGTTGTTGTTGTTGTTTTCGAATTGAACCCACAACTGAGTGACTTTTTCTGCTCTGCAACAACAGAGCGTGGTCAAAAGAAGGTTTAGTTTGTTTGTAAGGGGGTTAACGCCGCATTTAACAATCTTTAAGTCATAACGCGGGTGCTGGAGCACCTAACAGTGGATTCCTGGTATTTCTCGCACCAGTGAAACCGTTCCATCCTTTCCTAGCCTCCAACTGTTTTCCCACATAAGTCACAATTATCAACTTATTGGTGAGAGACAGACAAATAGTCTGGGATTGAACCTGGGACTTTTTGAATGATACTCCGACGCGCAACCATTGCGCTATGGCAGCGGCTCTCAAACGAAGGTGGTGTTACATGTTATATTGCAAGGTTTTAATTTAAGGTTCATGTAAAGTGTTTGAGACCCAATTTTAAGGGCATTCATTTGCCAAGAAAAAGCAGTATGTCCAGGTATATTATATATCAAAATGAAGCTATTTATGAGCACAAGCAGTTGAAAAACATAAGACTGTTATAACTATAGCGGTATAGCCAAAACATTTGTGGAAAATGGTCATTTTGTACAGAACAAGCAACTGCATGACTGTTGGATAAAATTGGCTCATATTTTAACAAAGTCTAGCCTAAAGTACCATCCAGGTAGTGCTACAACCATCCCCAAAACGTAGTTATGCAAGCAATTTATTTTGACTTATTTTATAAACACATATGTCATATATGTCATTCTAATTTCGTAAACGTGTAGATCTTTTTAGGATATGGTGTGTTAACACAACATAAATAGACATTAATTGTTTATATACCTGTAAGGTTGTTTAGCAATATATCAATTTCTATTTCACAGAATGATAAATATATAGTAATATTGTAGATCATTTAATTAAAAAAAACTATAATTTGAAATAAATCGCAGAAAATATTTCAAAATATTATGGTGTGATGTTGCACCATATCTTACATCTATTTTGAAAATAGACCAAACCGGTTTGACATGTATGTTGACAAAATAAATGGAAATTGATTGTTTCAAAAGAGCCTTTTGAGACTGAGTTTTATATCTAAGGTTGTAGCACTACCTGGATGGTACTTCAGACTACTTTGTTCAAATACGGGGCAATTTTATCCAACCGTCATGCAGTTGCTTGTTTTGTACAAAATGACCCTTTTCCACAATGTTTTGGCTATACCGCTAAAGCTATGTCGGTTTTATGTTGCCTAACTGCTTGTGCTCACTAATAGCTTTATTTTGATATATAATATACCTGGACATACTGCTTTTTCTTGGCTAATGAAGTGCCCTAAATATTGGGTCTCAAACACTTTCCATGAACCTTAACAGTTATGATTTTCATCTTCATATAGGGCGAAGAAGAAAGCAAATAATGTTCACACGTATTTGAACTTGCCTAATTTTAAACCCCAAATCGTTTTGATGACTATTCATTATTTTTTTTTTCTACATCGTCTATCCGGTAAAGTTGCATTGAGTCAGACCTTTGACCTACAGTTAGTAGCATCGTGAAATTGACATTAAGGTAGTGGAGCCGTAATAGTTCCGCAACGTTTTGGAAGTAAAGGACTTAAACAGTGTTAACCGAGGTTTCCTAAAGATTTTTATTAGGAAACCTCGGTCAACATTGTGAAAGTTAATAAGTTCCGAAATATTGCGGAACTACTACGGGTCCACTATCTGAAGCTTGATCAAAACCAATTTAAATCACTTACTCAGCGCTTCACCCATTCATTCCAAACACTCAACCAAATAATTTTAAAGCGTTCCATATCGTTCAAAAACGTTTCAAAATCGTTGATTATGATTAACATTTCACTCAAGTCTATAAAAAACGGCACAAAATTAACATAATATGTCGATTTCAAAGCGTCTGTTTAGCCCGAATGGATACTTAAACATGAAAATACGATTATAATTTTTATTAAAGGGGGTTAATAAATCATTGATTTGGACGAAATTTGCTATATGTATTTACACCCTTAAATTTCTTTTAAAACTCTCTCCACACACTCGATCAATTTCATTCAAAAATCATTTCAAAATCATTCACATTGTTCATTTCACGATGTTTTTAACTGCACCTTAATGAAACAATCTTTTTCTGAGTAGCTTGCATGAACACGAAGTGACTCAAGACCCGCGTTTTGGGTGCAAAAGCGTTTTCAATCATTTGGATATCATCCTCTTTTGCACTCGTGAACACGTGCAAAGCATGGTAAAATTTTCAAACGTTGCGCCAGCATTTTCATCCTTAGTGACTGCAGGGAAATATCATTCTTTAGTCGAATTTCGTTGTGTGCTATATCTTAAAGTGTCTTTTTGAAGACAATTATGTTTGCTAGTCTTCCGAAAAAACTTTGTAGGAATCATTTTATTTTGTTGTTTTATCTGTTTGTATTTTTCACAGAAAAAATGTGTGAGATTTTTTAGCAATTACGAAATGAAAATATAGAACGGCTAAGTTTATATGAAGATCGGTGCCCGAGGTTATTAAACTTTTCTCAGACTCAATTTTCTCAAATTTCAATTTGAGATTATCGCCGTTATTCTGTTTCAATACTTATTAAAATGTATAAACATAAAAGATGATATTAATAAGTTGTTATAAACAACAACTTATTAATATTATCTTTTATTTTCATACATTCATCTTAATTTGAAATTTGAGAAAACTGAGTTTGAGCCTGAGAAAAGTTTATAACCTCGGGCCCTGATTTGTCTAATCACTTATTAAAACATGTTTACTCATATTCAATTAAAAAAAATTATGCTATAGGTGTATTTAAATGAACTACTTCATTCAGATATAAGTTACTTTGAAATCATATCACGTAGGTGCAATTGAATGCAATACGTTGATCAATACGCAACGGCATTCTGCGATTCAAAGATCAAATAAATTGATAAGCAAGGATGATATGCTTTCAAAGACTTGAATCTATTTCAAGATTCACATTTGTATAAATATAAAAGCCTAATCGTGCAGCCGGCTGATCAATTCTATTTATTCAGGTGCATTTGAATAAAGATAGATAATCTGATCGGTGAAATATTCACTTGACTAGTACGTAATTAGTGAATGTAAAAATACTCCTATATCTTTAGAAAACACACTCATTTTTAGATTCAATGGAAGTAAATCACTTTATTTATGGAATAATTTCATTTCCGCGTTGATGTGTCCATCAATAAAGTCCTACCAGAGGACATGTTATATGCAAAACGTAAAATCCGAGGGCGGAGCCGAAGAATTTTGCTTTGAATATAACTCCCCCTAATCAGACATTTTCATGAACACATCAACGCGAAAATTCAATTATACATGTATCCATACGATCACGATCACAAATATGCAATCAATATATTTCCCTTCTCTGGCTGTAAAATAGTTTTAAAATTTTGCTGTGTGTAAAATAAATAAACAATTAATGATATTGGCGTCGGGAGAATTTCACAGAAACGAATCGCGCCATTTAGCACGTGGGTTATATGACGTCAAAAGCATCAACGTTTCCGCCAAAGATGACGTTGAGTATAAAAAATGGGTGGAGCTATCTGTGCACACAGATAAATACATGACGTATGTGTTTTACTGCGAATAAAGTTCTACTTAATCTCTTCTTATTTCACTTATGTGTTTTATGCCATCGTGTTATAATAACAATTAATATTTTTGGGGGACGTTAATACGTCCACCAATGTTAGTTCGTGAGAACAGTCCTGTCAGCTGTTAATAGCTTTTCAAAAAAGTAGCACCAACGTGGGTTCAATTGTCTATTTTACAAGACTGACCTCTGCACGACAACTGTTCATTTTGAAAATAGCATTATACAAGAATTCTATACAATTTGGGGATTATAAAGAGGCTTCCCCTAAATGCGAAATCAATTGCCAACCCTTAACCACGCGTTTTTTTTTTTTTTTTTTTTTTTTTTTCGCACAAGAATGCTATTTAAAGACTTGGCGGTGATTCGCCTAATGGGTTCGCCTCAGTGTGACAAGGCCCTAACTGATCCGCTTTCACGTAAGATAGACATTGAATGACTACACCCCTTTTCTATCTTGTGAATACAATAAGCCATGTTATGGATACAGTTAAGAACATCGTGAACTTGACAAGATGATTGATTTTTTAAATGACTGAGGAATGAAATTGAATGAGTGTATGGAGCGTGTTTTGAGTGAAATTAAAGGGAGTTATCCAATATCGCTAATTTTGTTCAAAGTTAGCGATATTTATTACTTCCCTTTAATAAGATGTAGGTACTTTTATGTTTGTATATCTCCAATCCCCAATCCGCACCAGCCAATAAAGTCCGCACCAGCTTATAAAATTATAGAATAAATAGATCAATTTGCATTTACTGTTGATCGTCTTGAACATTTTTTAAATTTTGTCTAACGATTTCGTACTGTTTTTGATCGATTAGAGTAAGTGTTTGGAGTAAATGAAAGGGGCGCTAAGTGAATGATTTAGAATGGTTTTGACCGGAATTAGTATAAATCTAACGATGAACAATTAAATTGTGTGCAACGAAAGATTGACCTACATATCGTACACAATTCGCATAATTACGACTATTCGACATTTCATTGAAATGTTGATATAAATGTTCTCCTTTACGATAGTTTTTTTCTAAATTTTGATTTCATTTAAATAACGAGATTAATCGTCCGAAAAAAAAATCTATTTTATATATAATTCGGAACATAGCCCAGACTTCTCCGTAAATGGAAAGTACCTCGCATTTAAAAATAACAATTTTGTGACTGCGTTTTGTAATCAAATTATAATATGCCTTTTTTTTTATTCTTCGTTGATTTTGTTTTATGAAGCCATCCTTAGCGGGATGGTTGATAATTGTGACGTCACAAAACCTGAGTGCGAAATGACGCGCTTCATGGCTGCGCTTCATTATTCCCGAGGTCTGTGCCGTCAAATCGCCGATAATTCCCAATTATATGTACTATCATAGGTCGCAAATGAACGCATGCATAGACAGTAGTTTTAAAGCGTAGGGAATGTCTTCCAAAGTCAAAATCCTAACTTCGCTCGCTAGTTAAATCAAAGCACTGAAAGTACTGATGGTGAACGAGTCTGTTGGCATTCTAAAATTATATTGAATTCGTTGAGAAAAGATAAATTATAAATATAAAAACTAATCAAGGGAAAGTGTCTCGTCAAAATTCTAAATTTAAAGAAAGAGAAAGAGATGAAAAGAAAGGTTGAGAGAGTGACAGGCAGAGGCAGACCGATAGACAGAGAGCGATAAGCCTAGAGAAAAGAAAACAGGCAACTATAGTGTCTAGACTAATGATTCTTTTCTTAACTCAAAAAATAGCATTCAGAAAGGTAACTCAATTTCCACATGCGGAACCCATATTGTAGCAGATTAAACAGCAGTCTTTCTGCATTTTGACTTTTAAGCGTTATCCGCTATGGCTCTGGTACGACCTGAATGCCCCCCCCCCCTCCTCCGAATTAAAAGACCGCTATTTCGTAATTGTAATTACAGGGTTTTGGTCTCTTTCGGTAATATTCAGTCTCGTAAAAGAATAATCATCTGATGCCATTGCGTAAAAGTGAATTAAAAAACAAAAACAAACAAACAAAAAAAAAAAAAAAAAAAAACAATTCGATGAAATCTATGTAGGAAGGTATTTTGTTCAGCAAATGAATTGTCAAAATATAGTCGTTGTTTAAATTCTTTTGCTCCTACCAAACGGCAGATAATCGTAAACCTAAGAGGGTAGAAGATGGCAGCTACGTACGGATGTATGCTCATTATAGTTCTGATGCGAGAAATACCAATTTCCATATTAAGGTAAAGATGCACCAGTCCACAGGCGATTGATTCACAATCCAAGTTTCGTTTTCTGTAATATTTCACATACTTCCGGTAAAACAAATAGATGAATGATTGTATTGAGGAAATTCTAGAGCCTCCGAGGGATAGAAGCGCTGCTATACAGTTGTAGTTACGATGTCAAGTACTTTGAAAAAAAATCCATTCGATGTTAAAATTTGAAATTAGGTCTATCGTGTTGGGATATTTGTTCATTTCATTCTTTTATTTATTTATCTATTCACGACATTCACATATTAACAGTAAATCGTACCGAGATTGCTATATCCCCTGTTTTCCGGCCTTGTTTGAAACGAAAAAAAAAAAAAAAAAAAAAAACCACAGGAAATTGAATTTGGGTAATATGATACAAAAATACCCGTAACCGAAGATATTTACATTACACAAGTATGCAACAACAAGCCTTAAGTTAAAAACGGGATTTAAGCAAGAGGTGTAAATTTGGTAGTTGAGAACATAAGTTGTCTGGTAATGGTTTAAATTTTATTTCATATCAAGGTTGGTCACGGTCAAGTGGTGCGTGTTTATGTTTCAATGAGAATTTAGACGCGCCCTCCCTAATAAACGCGCTCCCCCATAAATACGATTCCCAGGCCCTTGACTATACGATCAACAGCATCCAACCGTCCATGGTCCGTGGTGAAAAATCCGGTCTCGAATTTAAATTCAAAAACTTCTACTCCACGACGTAATGTTCATTAGATTGTGGGTTAACTATCTTAAATTCCTATCAGGATAAGGCTGGTTGCGTCATTAAAAGATCGTTCAACATCTAAAAAACTAGAAAGCCATGAATGGCTTGAGTCGCTCCACAGGCTTGAAATTCTTGTAAAAGCAAATAAATGCTTTGACTTAGATATTTGGGGTTCTACTGATGTTGAAAATGATTTTCAAAGTTTCAACTATATAACAGATAGAGAAATGACCTCTGCTATTAAAAGACATATTTTTCATCATATCAAAATAATTTTGGGCTGCATGATAATGGGTAACCCAAAGATCATACAAAAAATGTTGATTGATATCCATCAGTTACATTCTGAGAAATTGTTTTCACAGTTTCCACTATTTAACATATTGAGAATTGACCTCCACCCATAAAATGTATATTTTTCATCCAATCAAAATAATTTTAGGTACACTGATAAAGGGTCACTCAAGGATCATTCCAGTGAAATTTAGTTGATATCCAAAAATCACATTCTGAGAAAATGATTTTCAATGTTTCCACTATATAACATATAGAGAAATTACCTCTGCCCATGAAATGCATATTTTTCATCCAATCAAAATAATTTTTGGTACACTGATAAAGGGTCACTCAAGGATCATTCCAGTGAAATTTGGTTGATATCTATCTAATACATTCTGAGAAAATGATTTTCAAAGTTTCCACTATATAACATATAGAGAAATGACCTCCGCCCATAAAATGCATATTTTTCACCCAATCACAATGATTTTTTGTAGACTGATAAAGGGTCACTAAAGGATCATTCCAGTGAAATTTGGTTGATATCCATCAGTTACATTCTGAGAAAATGATTTTCAAAGTTTCCACTATATAACATATAGAGAAATGACCTCCGCCCATAAAATGCATATTTTCCATCCGATCACAATGATTTTTTGTAGACTGATATAGGGTCACCCAAGGATCATTCTTGTAAAATTTAATTGGTATCCATTGATTAGAATCTGAGAAATCTCATTTTTTACCTTATTTGGAAATTAGCCACGCCCATTAAATCCATGTTTTTCATTGGATCAAAATTTCTTGAACAACTTTGAAAGAGGATCACCCAAGGATCATTCCTGTGAAGTTTGGTCGAAATCCACCCAGTAGTTTCTGAGGAGAAGATTTTTAAAGAAAAGTTTACGACCGGACGCACGCACGCACGCACGGACGGACGGACGCACGACGGACACAACGCCATGACAATAGCCCCAGTGGCTTTCAGCCAGTGGAGCTAACTAGCGCGTCCTAAATCGCGCAGTCTTCCGGAAGTGCGAAAGGTTAAAATTTAACACAAAATTAAAACTATTTCTCGTTATTCTTCATAAGTCACATGCGAACAAAATCCCCTTTCGTTGTTACGAAAATGTTTCTGAAATCATTTCACCTTCTGCAAATATACAAAATATCCGAGTCAAATGATTAAATCCTAGTCACAATTCATACTGTTAAAATAGGAAAAACCCCGTAAAATCTCGTGTGTGACTTATTTCAAAAGCGATGTCGCCGCTTGCAAGAATCTGGGGACTTCACAGGGTGCCGACACGCGGTGACCCAGCTAGCTCCAGACGTTTTGTGTTTTCACTACGAAACACTTTCATTTCATGTACCGGGTGCATTTACACATCACGAAATTTCAGGATTTAATACAGGATTATTTATTTCATACGTGAAGAGGTAATGATTTATTAGACCGCTTTGTCCATCGGTAGCGGAACATTGAATATTGCATCGTCTGGAACTTCCTACCTTGTACAAATAAAAACAATGATAATAATAATCTCGGCTTCTGCTAACACAATCACTTGCTTTTGAAAGCTGCAATTAATGGTCGAGGGTGACCGTATTTCGATAGATGACTTAAAATGACAGAATTACAATTCATTAGCTAACATTTTATTTTATCTTTTAAATCTATAGCCTTAATAGATAAATAGAAAAGCGTATTGGGTAGCGTGCGTATTTCAATCGATAATTACGAAATTGTTAACAGTTTGCTTCTCTTTGGTACCAAAATACGTATTTTTTTTAATTAAGTAAAAGAGTCTGAAATAATAGCCCCCCCCCCCCCCCCCACGACGTTTTGCATCGCGCTCGGGCGCGTTTTATAGGAGAAATACGACAGGAACATTCCATTCGTTTGTAAACTTGACCTTTCGTAATTTATAAGCAAAGACTTCATTCATAAGAAGGCAGGTAAAATCGTAGTAGGTCATCACGTGGGATATGGCCAATCATGGGTGTGTAGAAGTTCAAGAGTTCACGACCTCAATAAACACACATTTTCGGCAAATTACTACAAGTTGCAATAGCGAAGGTTTAAATAAAAAACATAGTATCTGTCTATACAGTGTACAGACACATCCTTTGTTTTTGCTCTCAAGTCTCGACAATCTTACGCCGATCAAAAATTCGCTCGTATAGACATTCCAGGATATTTTTGTGTTTTTAAAGGGTAATTTTCATTATCTTCACTTGATGAAGAATGCTAGAATCATGCATTTCACGATACAAGCAGTGATTTTGTAGAGAGAAGTATCTAGAGATACTAAATTGAATCTAAAGAGGTACTGCTTTATTTAAAACCTATTAAGATCCTACAGGATTTTCCATACACGGTATATAACACTGGTGAACGAAAATTTCGTTCACCAAAAATGCATAATCTACTTATCTAGTAGCCTACGGTTAAGATCATCGTAACTTTGAATGATGAGTTGTTTTAGAATGATTTTTGGATGAATTGAATGTGTGTGGAGCGAGTTTTGAGTTATGCAAAAGGGAGGTCATCCAATGTCGCTAATTTCGTTCAAGATGAACAAAATTATCGAAATCAGTTACCTCTCTTTAATGAGATATGCATACAGATTCAATGTATAGATTTTTATGGCCTCACGAACGCATGGCACGCTTAAGAAATTCAATTATGTCAGTGAAATCGTGGATTATTTTACCGATTTTTATTTTGACTGAAGTTGTTGATCTTATCATTTTTAGTGATTTTGGAGCGTTTTTTTTTGTTTTATTTTTTTAGTGAGTGTTTGGAATGAATGAATGAATGCAGCTCCGATTGAGTGATTTTAAATGCTTTTGTTTGAGATTAATGTAAATTTCAAGATGATACTAACTGTAACCAGGTTTCTAGTGGCACAATATACAACATAGATCTGTAGATTCCGTTTCTAGTAAGGAAGCACCTGAAAGATTATTATATATCTGAGAGGCAGATCCGAGGTACAAATGCACTTGAATGTCCATGCAAGTAATTTTAATAACAAAACTTAACCAATTTCCTTGATGTACCAAAATCAAAAGTTAGCTTTACATTCCGGTCCGTGTTATCCCAAATTATTTCCCCTACTAAGCTTTATGCGCTGTCCGGCCTCCATAGTTTGCTTACAGCATTGCTGTTAAGCACAAATTTCTTGCCAAAAATATGTTCATGATTAATCAACATTAATTTTCACATGTTTCATTCTTTTGTAAGAATTGAAAGTAATTTTATAAGTGGTCTTTATCAATTTTTGAGTAGTAAAGCATATCACCAATACCTAAAGGTCCGGTCACACCAAACGGCGAATGCGCCGGACTTCCACGGCACTCAAGAATATTTTAGATCAAAATGAGATCGCGGGCCAAAATTTGTATTTTTTTTTTTTTTTTTTTTTTGGGGGGGGGGGGGGGGGGGGGGGGAAGACACTCTGCGTTTCGCGTCGTACATGGGGATGTCAGAGCGCTCCTACCACGCTCTTTTGGCGATTCTTCTGCGCTTATATGGCGATCAAGTTCGTTCCTAAGTACATGTAATGCGATTTACTGCGGTCCTATGACGATTTTACTGCACTGATGGAGATGGTACGACTATTGCACCGCGCTAGCGAGTCTACTGCGTTCTCGCGGCGAGTTTACTGCGATACTCGGGTACATAAGACGTTTTAAATCTAAATTATTCGTTTTTGTCAGTTCCTTGTTAGTTTTGTGAAGTATAAATAAGCCTTCTAGACCAGGGAAATGGAAAAATGCAAAACGTAAGAGATAATATCCAAACACGATTGCAGAAAAAGTTTTTTATCAATATAATTTTTGAGATGATGTATTTAGGTTATTTGTCCAACAATCATGCCTTTTCGGCGGTTATTTACCATTGAATTACCTTCTGTATTACAGTCGGAATATGTATTTACTTCATATTTGTACTGCCAATTCTGAATATCACATTAGAAACGCCGTAGGAGCGCAGTTCTCTGCGCTCATCCTTCGATTTTAATGCCATTCAGGCGCTTCCGCGGTGATGTTGCCGATCTCATAGCACTGCTACCGCGATCGCTCGGCGCTCCTACTGCGATCTAGTCATGCCGCTATCTCACGGCGATTATTTTGTGCATGTTCAAAGTGCGCGTCGTGGGATTTTGCTCTGTGTCGACATTCGGCGATCGAGGCGATTGTTCGATTGCATAATTTTCCCACTGCGATCCCATCGCGCTACTCTTGCGATCAAGTTGATGTAACGGCGTTCCAACTGCGCTTTGGAAATGTTCAGATCGCCGTATCAGCGCCGTGTTAACGCCGCCCTAGTGTGACAGGAGTGTAATAACGGACAATTTTATTTTTACTGTCTACCCGGTACAGTTAAGAACACTCTGAAATTGACAAGATGAATGATTTATCAATGATTTTGGAATAAAATGAATGGGTTTGTGGAGCGAGTCTTGTTGAAATTCAAGGGAGGTAATCCTATATCGCAAATTTTGTTCAGGATGAACAAAATTAGGGATATAGATTACCTCCCTTTAAAAAAATGCATACAAGTTCTTTACATTGCTTCCTTTTTTTCAAGAACCTATGAGACGCTTACAACTTGAATTATGTCAGCTTAATCGCGATTTTTCTCTATCAAAATTAATTTTGAATTACGTTGATTCTATATTCTTCAATGGGTTCGAGCGTTTTTGAACGGTTTGTGTGGGTGTTTGGAATGAACGAATGGAGCGCTGAGTGACGATTTAGAATGGTTTTGATTGAGGTAAATGTCAATTTCACGATGTAACTAACTGTATCGACAAACCACAACCAACGTTATGTTACGAAACATCAAAGTCAATATTTGTACGTACAATTCGTTCTACAATAAATTTCATTCTAAATGGATATATATTTTTTAACCTTGGTATTCCAATATTTCTTAAATAAGGTCCATTCTTCAAGCAGAGTATCTTGTCCTAAGTTGCCGACAACGATATAATCACAATTATTTCTTTTGGCATAAGTCTCGTTTTTACATTTGATAACACAGTTCCCACCGAGGCACATATCATTCAGCGTGAACACCTTTAGGTTCGGTATTCGCTTTGGTAACAACCCGTACAAATAGACGTCATCAACCCAAAAGAACGGTGTAGATTTTGCTGCTTGGAAAAGCATTGGAGATAAATCATTTGTAAATACTACAAAGAATCCGCTACAAAAGGGAGGATATAGAGTTTGCCCTGGAAAGATTGTATCTTTTACAAACCACCTGTTTGCTTTGTCCCTTGAAATCGGCATTGAATCTTGGTGAAAACATAGCATCGTCTTCCTTCTGTCCTTCATAAATGGAATAACCAGATCAAATATCTTCCAAACATTGATAATGACGTCATCGTCTATTTTGACAATTAATCGCACTTTGTCACATCTCTCAGAGAGCCATCGGTAAGCCATAACACCTTTATTTGTTAAGTTGTAATAGTTGTCTTCAAAGTCCCCTTGTAGTATATCGCCATACAGGTTGAATTCGTTCACTATGTTCTCTTGTATCGTCTGGTTTTGATTTTTGCCAAGAAGAAATAAAACTTTAGCAGATCCAAGATGTTCCAAGTTAGATTGATTCATCCAAAAATTCCGTATAAATTGTCTATGTTTATCATGTAATGGTGCCGTATGAACAATTAATAGAAATGATAAACCAAGATTTGATGAACACAATTCCGGATTTTGCAGAATATATCGTTCGTTTTCGCCAGCCATTACTGGAATATGTGAGCTACCGATAAGCTTGACGAGATAAGACGAATTCAACAGAAGAGAATAGGGAGTAGTTCCGGTAGTCGTCGCAAGTACATTTTGGTGAGAATCAAAAAATTGTACATGTTCATAAGAACAATTTGTGTGAAGCTGTAGTACCAAAAGAGTGTAGAAAACTACGATGAAAGAAAGTACGATCGCCAGTACAGATTTTGAGTTTATTAAACCCGTAATTTGCATAGTTATTTCAATAACAAACATCCAAAAGAAACACTCTCATTCGTTCTTATTTAATCTTATTACTGATTAGGTCGTCAAGATATGATCGGAATAATAATGAATGAAGGGGTGTTCAAATTATTCCAGCGATGATTTCACAAGTAAATTAAAGAGCACTTTTAAGACTAGATATCCCTTTCTTAAAAAGTGAGCATTTATAATGGCACTGAACTCAACAGTTATGTTGACACTGAAGTTAAGATTAAATTTCCTTACTTTGAATCTTTTTTTTTAAAAAAAAAAGCCTTAAAAGAGTTAACATGAATAGATTTATAAAAATTTGACGATGTCCGCATTATATGGCCTACATGAACCCAAATTGGTTTACTTAATGTTGTCGCCTCTTTGATAGTACATTTACTTGAGTGATGTTGCTTGAGTTATGAGTTATGTCGCTAGTGCCCTTAAATAAGGCTTTCTGCCTCTATGGATTATCCGATATATCAGCCCAGCGTTCAGGATCACCAAATGGTGCAAACAGTTTTCAAATTATACTCGCTTTGCACGCAAGTGCACGTGCAAAGCGGGGTACAATTGGAAAACTGTTTGCACCGTTTGGTGTTCCTGACCGCAGGGCAATTTTTCATCACAATATGGCGCTCTATTTATCATCTATAACGCAATAAAAAGAAAGTCCTTAGTTTCGTTAGTATGTAACGAATCCGTAATTACTTATTATGAACTTATTATGAATACCTGAATCAAAAAAGGAGGGGGGGATCAATCAAACAAAGAGCAAGTCTTTGGGAAGGGGGGGGGGGGGTGGAATTGTTCTGAGAACAAGTTTACTTAATAGTTGTTTCGGTTCAGTACTGTCCTCCTGAAAAATCTATGTTGAAATATTCTTATTTATCGTAACGAAGAAAGCCATTTTGACTAAATATATAACTTAGATAGTACACAGACGTACAATTAATAAATGCCGTTCGCTCTTGGTCATTATTAGAAAAATGTTTTGTACGGCCGCTATGTGACATAGAACTCATTTGCCTAATTCGGTCTGGATCTCCTATTAAGCCATTTTGAATGTTAACGGGTATTTTCAAATGGGTACGGCGTAATGTAACGTGCATTTTATATCAACTTTGAATATCGCATTTGCGTCAATGGCGTTAAATATGAATATAATTATGTGGTTGTCCAACATTTTACGATGATTTCCAAATAATCTCGATATCGGACAAATGCCAGCATCTCTAGGCTTGTACCACAATAAAGAATACAATCTGGAATCCTCGGCGGTTCTTAGGAATATACCTCGGGAATAATAAGGGCGTCGTTTCGCACATGAACTTATTTGGCGTTACAATAAAGATGACATTGAGGAGAACAAAATCAGCGAAGTATAAAATCTTAGTTTATTATATTTTAAAAACAAAACGCACTGTTATACTGCGTTTTGTCAACAAATTATAATATGCCCCAAAAGATCTCCATTGCTATCAGTTTTTGTTGTTCGTTAAGGGCACTGACCTAAGTACGACAAGAACCCAACTTACCTAAAATGGCCGAAATTTATTACCGTTACGTCCGATGTACTTTCATGTTTACGGGAAAGTCCGAACGATGTCCTGAATGGTCGCTGATCTCACGACTATCCCATGGTTATAAGTAAATTCCTGGAGTTACAAAAGAAGAATTAACCTAGTTAACTTCCCCGTGGTGTAAGCGTTGTGGTTTTTTCGCATTCAGATAAAAACCAATAAACCTTGCTAGGCTATTCCCAAGTTACACATTGCCCGTCACGTTGATTTTCACTCATAAAATGTAATACAGTGCATCAAGGCTCGCAATTTGTGCGTTTATGTAACAGCCCCCATCATCTTCATTGAATATCGATTTTAAGTAAGATAGCCGTATAACGTAATACTTAAAGGCTCATTCTTGAATCTTGTTAATTATCTATTGATGGTATTGGTAGATGGGTAGTAGTACTGAAGGGCTAACAAAGCAAAAGCTCGATGTTTTGTTTATTTGTAGTCAATTCAAATATTTTATAGAGAGAACTTAGTTTTGTTAATAAAGCTAAAGGAGTAGATAAAGTTATTATTAATCTTTGATCCTGTATGCTACGTTTTTTATTGAAAAGAAGGGGTGTGACTTAGCCGTGGCGTAATTTGGCGAGTTTCGAATTTTTTTCAATAGATTTTTGGCAATAACCGCTACTGCATGTAAATAACTATCATTAAATAGGGGATATTGAATGAGTGGTCATGGAATACCGAATTTATCAAACGAATCATCTATAAACAGATAAAAACGAGGCTACGCCGAGTTTTTATCTGTTTTAGATGACGAGTTTAAATAAATTCTGTATTTTATGAGCACAAATTTTATATTCTATTTATAATTTGACCCGAATTTTTTCGTAAAATCGTCGAAATTCTTGAAATTCAACATTTCAATTTTCCGCGAAACGTATAACGCTGTTTAAAACTGACGTCACAATAGATACATTATGACGTAATTTTCGCGGTTACAAAATAGCGTCGTTTTGCGTTCTGAGCTTATTTGCATAGTTATTCCACTACTGTTTAACACTCGTGTAATATCAAAAACGTTCAACGGGTTTATTTCACTTCCGCGACGTAGGTCATATTATAAACCAAAATGTTTAAAGTGCCTTGTAAATGTGAACAAATTTCATCGTTGGATTACTACAACAACAAATCTTCAACAGCATTTGTTATCCCATACGTTTTAACTTTTCAAGTATATATTAGCGACTGTCTATAAAAGTAATTAAACGAAAAAAAAAAAAAAAAAACCAACACTTAGATGCAGCAACAGGTTACTTAGGCTCTGCAAGGGCAAAATTCGTGATTTCAGTCAACCCTTTCAAATTATCGTGGCGGATATTCTTCACAAATGTTATCTTTCTTTAATGATTTAACGTTGTAGGCTAGAATTTATGTATGCCATTTTTTTACATTGACTTAAGACCTCGTCATATTAGATTAACTCAAACAAAATAACTACTTCAGTACATTTACTCACCAAAGGAATTAAGCGCGTCGCAGTTCCATTTCTCACCTGAGCTTAAGCTTTTTTTCATGATTCAAGGACTCATAAAGAGAACAACTGTATCAAGTAAATTTGAAACCCTTCGATACATGAAGAATTATGTTTAACACGGTTGAAATTATTTTTTGACCTTGAACTATTTAAACAAACTTTACATCCGACACGATTACTTTCAAAAGGGAAAAACTAGACTATTTTTTGTGAAATCAATCCCTACGTGTAGACCTGCATTCGGAACATCGCTCGGATTTTCCGTAAACTGAAAAGTACCTCGGACGTAAGTGTAGTAGTTTTTTGTCATTTTTTCGGTAATTTCGCTCCTGGTGGTACTTTGGTTAATACGCTTGAAGAATAGTATATTCCTTTAATGCTTTTCGATCGTCTGTGGAGATCATTTTGGCATATTATAATTTGAATGCAAAACGCAGTAAATCATAATATACCCCGTTTTAAGCTTACGTTGATTTTATTTTTCGCAACGTCATCCTTAGTTTTGCTTGTGACGACATTTAAACCCACGTGCAAAATGACGCGCTTTCATGGCTACGCCCTTATTGTTCCCGAGGTCTATTCCGAAGGTTCCCGAGTGGTAGACCTGTAGAACAAGATCTGTAACTGGTTTTGGGCCCTTTATTAGGTTATTCGGCTTCTGGTATTCCTTCGGTTAATACGTTTGAGAAAAAAAATTAAAAAAAAAAAAATAAAAAAACCCCACACATTTCGTTCATGATTTCCGATCGTTTGTGGAGACTGCGTTTTGTTATCAAATCCTAATATGCCCACTTTTGTTCTGTCTTTGATTAGCTGATAACCAAAGTGGAATGGTTGATAATTGTGACGTCATGAAAACCTACGTGCAAAATGATGCACTTTCATGTTTGCGCATTTATTTTTCCCTGGGTATATACCGTAGAATCCCCAAGGGTTCTCGGTTGCAAAAATATGTCTTCAGATTGATGATCAACTCAACTTCAAAGAAGCTCAGCTTGTCACCTAAAATCATATTTTAAAAAAAAATAAAGAAACAATTTCACAATATAGATAAAGAACCGGCTGTAAAGGCATCTAGAAAGTGACACGCCATTTAACTACATGTTTACGATAATTACAGTTAAATACATCGTAAAATTGACACTCATTCCGATCAAAACCACTCTGAATCGATCACTCAGCGCTCCATCCGTTCATTCCAAACACTTACTCGAATCGATCAAAAACGCTCCAAAATCTTTAGAAAACATTTCAAAATAGGCTAAGACGATCAACATTTAATTCAAATCGATCGAATTATTCTACGATTTTTTTTGGCTGGTGTGGATTTAAAGGTGTGTGGTTGGTTCAGGAAGACACACAAACAAAAAAACGTATATCTTATTAAAGGGAGTAAATAAATTAGCTAATTTTGTTCATGATGAACAAAATTAGCCATATTGGTTTACCTCCCTTGAATTTCAATCAAAACTCGCTCCACACACTCATTCAATATTATTCCAAAATCTTTCATAAATCATTCACCTTGTCAATTTCAGGATGTTCGTAACTGTTATAGTAATACAAACAATGTTATGATTTTAATTAAAACAACCTCAATATTCAATTAAGCCTTTTTGATAACCATGATAAGCTTTGATTAAGTTTGACGTTTATTATTGTATGATGAGCAAAAGGGAAGACATTGCCGATTTACCAAATGTGTTATTTATCTATCTATTGTGGCCATTTTATTCTTGGGGTGACCTTGTAGAAAATCATCGGATTCAAATAGCCCTTTTCCTTATAAATCCGTACTATTTCATTTATTATGAGCATGGTGGATATGGATATTTGGCTTACGTATGTATTAAGTTGCTAAAAAACATGACAGCTTGCTAGTTATTCAAAGATCTATGCTTAAAACTTCATTTCGGTTCTTATTTCACTATTCTTTGATGTACAGAAAGAGAGATATTGCCAATTCACTTACAAACCTTCGTTATAATCGGCATCAATTTGTCAATTTTGACTTTCAAGCGGCCATTTTGAAGTAGTCGGCGTTTATATGTATAAATTTAAATCTAAAAAAAATGAGGTTTCGATTGGTAGTAGTATGATTGTATTATGATGTTCATGAGTAAAGATATGACTGTATGACTCGTAGACCTACTTGTTGGTTGGAGGCAATTTTGTTTTTGAGCGGCCATCTTGAAAATGGCAGAATTCAGAAATTTGATATACAAAGTTTGAAGAATATTGGGTTAAATTTCACGCTTTTATCACCAACTGAAGTATTTCCTCAAATTTGTCCACTTATTCGCTGTACATAAAAGGTAATAATGCTGTAAATTGGATGCTATCGTGTTGTAATAGATATAACTTTTTTTTCGAGTTGATCTGTCCACAAATATAATAATATACAATACAAATTCTTCTAAATCCGCCGTCGTTTAAAACTCCTCCCGCAAGAGACTTTATTCGTGGATACACTAACGTCAAATTGAAATAATTTCATAAATATAAAATAGCGATGATTTATTTTTTTTTCTATTTTTCTTTTTGCCTCGACAGTATCGATAAAAGTAGACGAGAAAAATGAATACATGTATTTACAAAAAGCTTTGAATATGAATCATATCAAATAAAATTTAATATTCTAAAAGGTGCATAAAACTACAGTAAAACTTATTTTGGTCGACCACTTTTAAGGGTCCAGCAAAAAGCGGTCGCTCATGGGAACGGTCGCTTAATACAATATTTCGTGATAGATAAGACATTGTGATAGCATATATAGATTGTCGCCTAAGTGTTACTGAATTCTTTGATGTTCGAACCCATCAGAATCGTCTCGTTTAGACGATTCTAATGGGTTCTAATAACAAAAGATACAGTAATTAACAATTTTTCGAAAAAATGTCTACTGTTTCAGAGATTTTGCTTACGGTGAAGGGACTTTCAATGATGACCGTTTGATAAAATTGGTTGCTTAATAGACGTGGTCGCTCGAGCAATATCGACTGTATATTCAAATATTTTAATCGATGTGGATGTATGTTTTTACTTTCCTGTTCCAATATGTTTTGAATAAATTCCATTCCTCGAGAAGAGTATCGGGTCCTAGGTTACCGACAACAATATAATTGCAATTATTAGATAAAGCGTAAGTTTCGTTTTTACATTTGATAACGCAGTTATCGCCAAGGCACATGTTGTTAAGCGTGAACACTTTCAAGCCCGGTACTCTGTTTGGTAACAATCCGTACAGGTAAACGTCATCAACCCAGAAGAATGGTGTAGACTTTGCAGCTTGATAAAGGAATGGAGATAAATCATTTGTGAAAACAACAAAGAATCCACTACAGTATGGCGGATAGGTAGTCTGTGCGGGAAACTGAGTTTCGTTGACAAACCATCTGTCCCCTTTGCTCTTAAAATCGGCATTGAATCTTGGTGAAAGCAAACCAACGTCCTCTCTCTGTTTTTAAGTTGGAATGCGGAGCAATTCCAACTTAGATTTAACAAAACCGCAAAATGAACACAAGATAATTTCATTTCGGGTTTTCTGATAACACATATCACGTGAACAGGATGTGAATACACTTCGGTCTATTTTGTTTATCTCAACTTGACATAGACAGACAGTTAATTACACCAAAAAAAATAATGTTGTACAATTACACAACTATCACTTCATATATATTATTAAGACGCAAATTTATGTTTCAAACGATATTTATTAAAAGTCGGGTACGAATTTACTAGTATCACGTGTTTGCATTACTATATTTGGAAATCATGTGATAAGTCAACTCCAATAATGTCAGCTATTGACAATAGCTCTAGCCAATCACGTGATCTGCTTATTTGGTAATGTCGCGATCTGTTTTCTCTGAATTGTGGCGATAGCACAAGGCAATCACGTGATATGCTTATTTGGTAATGTCGCATTATTTTTCGTAGAATTATGTTATAGCTTCTTTAGAGGTCTAGTTTCTCTTTCTTATTACTCACTTCAACAAAATTGTTCAAATGTTTTGTAACTTTTTGTTCCGTAAACCATCATTAGAAACGCGGAATATCTACAGATTATTCATTTGTATTAAAAAACCGATTCAGTAAATATCCTCTTTTATTAATTCTCTATGAACCGTAAAATCTTTTTCCCCATGCACTCTCCTATGACACGAGTTGAACTCACGAATGTGTAAACAAAAGCCGTTTTCTGATTGGCCATACCACACGACCTGATGACCTACTACGATTTTATCTGCCCTTTTATGAATGAAATCTCGACTTATGAGTTACGAAAGGTCAGGTTTACAAACGAATGGAATGTTCCTATACATATGAAGTGAAATTTACCCCATCACCAGACGACTTGTGTTCTCAACTGTCCCGGTAATTTACACCTCTCGTATATATCTCAAACTTTATTGTTGCATTCGTGTGTAATGTAAATATTTTGTTTCGGTTACCTTTTTTGTACATGTATCATATTCCCGAAATCCCATTCCTTGATTTTTCGTATCGAACAAGAACGGAAAAAAACAGGGGATGTAGCCATCTCGGCACGATTTACTGTAATTATATATTTATGCATGTCGTTGTTATTTTGTACTCAATCAAATAAAAGATAAATAATTATCCCAACACAAAAGATCTATTCGATTTCAATTTATAATATCAAATGGAGACTGAAACGTCGTAACTGTAGCATACTTAACCTTTAGCTGCGATGTTTTTAGTCCCAACCGGCAATTTTTCTTGTCCACTAGTTTACCACTGATAACAAAATATAATTCTTCAAAGTACTGGACATAGTAACTACGACTGTATAGTAACTTTCTATCCCTCGGGTGAGTCTAAAATTTCCCCAATCCAATCATTCATCTATTTGTTTTACCGGAAACACTTAAATTATTACAAATAACATTATTAATGTCTATTGTCCATACTGTACCCCAATATACTTGATGAATATAAATGACGTGTTCTTCTGTTCTGTTCTTAAAAAAACGGAAAACCATTTCCAAAAAGCGCGATAATTTAACTTGATTTTGGACACAGCAAGGATCGATGAAGGTAGACAAGCATTTATCTTCTCTTTCTGCTTTTGTCCATTTTCTTTAAAATTGAATAGACACTTATCCACTTGTGCAAAAATTCGCACGTGCGCAATCCTTTAAATATCATTGAAGAAAATCACAAGTTAACTACAGCCTTTTTTTTTTCAAATATCTGAACGAGTTTACCAACCCCACGTGTTTTGCTTTCAGGTCCAGTTTGTTCTACTCCCAACGGAATACCTACAATACTCAAAAATAATTATGCTCTTTTCTCCTCGATTCGCGCATGGTTATCATATCATCCGCGTGTGCATTGATTTAAAGTGAGCACCAATATTATACTTATTGACAAAAGTCTCGTCCGGTTTCGCGAATATGCAAAAAGGGCAAAACATTTTATAAGACATAGAACATGAATGAATGAAGCGCTATTTAAAGTAGACAGTTAAACATTTCAATCTACGTTAGTTTTGTAAAACTTTGATCCACGGTCTAAGAATAAAACGACGATATAAAAAACGCGTTAGATTGTCTAATTACGACTCGGCCTATTCCAAGCGAGTGCAAATTTCAATGAATAGAAATCATGCATGCTTGTAATCAATATCTTGATGATTTCTCGCGCAGATTTTCCTAAAAAATGAAAGGGGTTAACATAACGTCATTTCAATTGTTCTGACGGGCGTCGTAAAATACTCGGCCTTTAAAAACCTAAATTCAGATAAAAGATATCACTCATAAACAATGCCGTAAATCAAAAAAATGACAAGTGCAGAAGGCGTCTTCATTTCATAATCGGACGATAAACCTGCAAAAAATTATGACGCACCCTAAATGAAAATAGTGTCTCTCAAAACCAACCAATTTTCTACCAATTTTTTAAAGTGTTTTCTATAAGATTATAAATAAAGAATGGCTCTCGTACAAAAATCCATTATGTTATGTCGTTTGCTGCGTGAAAAAAAGTTAGAAATATCATCAACGTCGTTGGGACTAAATCAACGTCATTAGTGATCCAATGCCAGTGAAAACAGTCCCTATGTTTTGAAAATATGGTCGATACTACTAAGCAATAATTCCGAGACATTAACTTTCAACTTAAAGCGTCTTTGGATAAGACAAAAGTGGACAGAACTTTTGTCCTTAAGTATATTTTCTTGGTTTACTACATTATCTACTATATTTTCTTGGGATACTTGGGTAATCCTTTATCAGACTACAATAAATTTTGTCATTAGATATTGTGATTGACGGTATTTAGTTTATAGGCACAGGTTATATTTCTTTATGTTATATAGTAGAAACTTAATCATTTTGTCGAATACATAAAAGATGGATATCGACCATATTTCGCTTGAGTTATCCTTTGGTGACCATTTATCAGATAACAAAAAACTTAATATTGTGATTAGATGAAAAAATGTGTCTTTTATAGGTGGAGGTCATTTCTCTGTATGTTATATAGTGGACACTCTCAAAATCATTTTCTCAGAACTTTAAACTTGGATATCAACCAAAACTAAGGCCTGTGAAGCTAATCACTTGCTTAAGCCGCTTTACTTACTGAATTTAAAAAAAAAAGATTTCCTTTGCTCTACAAACAACTTAAGTTCAAAATGGTTTGACTCTTACCTCAGTGAAAACTTGAAACATAAAGAGCCCAAGCTAAACTAGAGATACTTAAATACTAAGGTGAAAGTGTGGACAAGAAGAAAGTGTCTCTTTATAACAAACAACAACTTCTTTTCGACAATACTTGCCAATTATGATATTGATGGCTCAGTGTAAAACAGTTGTAACTTCCTATAGGCATATAAGAAGTAACAACTGTTTTCGCATTGAGCCATTGATATGTTTTTTGTTGAGTTTAAAATGATATGTAATGGATGAAAAAAACCTTGAGCAAACTTTTGACTGAAACATCGAAAAAGAAAACTCTGCTTTTTAGCTCCACTGGCTGAAAGCCACTGGGGCTATTGTCATGGCGTTGTGTCCGTCGTGCGTCCGTCCGTCCGTCCGTCCGTCCGTGCGTGCGTCCGGTCGTAAACTTTTCTTTAAAAATCTTCTCCTCAGAAACTACTGGATGGATTTCAACCAAACTTCACAGGAATGATCCTTGGGTGACCCTCTTTCAAAGTTGTTCAAGAAATTTTGATCCAATGAAAAACATGGATTTAATGGGCGTGGCTTATTTCCAAATATGGTAAAAAGTGAGTTTTCTCAGATTCTAATCAATGGATACCAATTAAATTTTACATGAATAATCCTTGGGTGACCCTTTATCAGTCTACAAAAAATCATTGTGATCGGATGGAAAATATGCATTTAATGGGCGGAGGTCATTTCTCTATATGTTATATAGTGGAAACTTTGAAAATCATTTTCTCTTAATCTAACTGATGGATATCAACCAAATTTCACTTGAATGATCCTTGAGTGACCCTTTATCAGTCTACAAAAAATCATTATGATTGGATGAAAAATTTGTATTTTATGGGCGGAGGTCATTTCTCTATATGTTATATAGTGGAAACTTTGAAAATCATTTTCTCAGGATGTAACTGATGGATATCAACCAAATTTCACTTGAATGATCCTTGAGTGACCCTTTATCAGTTTACAAAAAATCATTGTGATTGGATGGAAAATATGTATTTTATGGGCGGAGGTCATTTTTCTATATGTTATATAGTGGAAACTTTGAAAATCATTTTCTCAGAATGTAACTGATGGATATCAACCAAATTTCACTGGAATGATCCTTGAGTAACACTTTATCAATTTACCAAAAATTATTTTGATTGGATGAAAAATATGCATTTTATGGGCAGAGGTCATTTCTTTTAATGTTATATAGTGGAAATTTTGAAAATCATTTTCTCAGAATTTGATTTTTGGATATCAATTAAATTTCACTGGAATGATACTTGAGTGACCATTTATCAGTGTACCAAAAATTATTTTTATTGGATGAAAAATATACATTTTATGGGTGGAGGTCAATTCTCAATATGTTAAATAGTGGAAACTATGAAAAACATTTTCTCAGAATGTAAATGATGGATATCAATCAAACATTTTTGGTATGATCTTTGGGTGACCCATTATCATGCAGTCAAAAATTATTTTGATTTGATGAAGAATATGTCTTTTAATAGCAGAGGTCATTTCTCTATCTGTTATATAGTTGAAACTTTGAAAATCATTTTCAACATCAGTAGAACCCAAAATATCTAAAAATCTAGTCAAAACATTTATTTGCTTTTACAAGAATTTCAAGCCTGTGGAGCGACTCAAGCCATTCATGGCTTTCTAGTGTTAAAGTGATGATACACTTTTAAACTTAATAAATAATTTTGAAACATTTTGTAGTTTGTTTTCCGTCATATAGCAGTTATCTACATGAATGTTTCATTGTCAAAACCCAATATTCATCCAATAAAAGCCTGGCCACCATATCTTTAATGGAATTGTGAATATCTTTGCCCAATTGCATCCCATCGCCAAGATGATTTGCCATTTGAAACAAACCTACTAGTACAACTTGTTTTCTTCACATTCTTGAAGACGCTTAAGAGCACCTTCACACCCCTAACTCAGAAGTAGAGGAGCATATATTGATTTCATCATGTCTGTCTGTCCAGTGACTATTTGCTTTCCGCTAGCTAAACGGAGGAGCAATTGACCTGCAACAACGAAACTTTACACAAATATTGACCATGATCTCAAAAAGGCCCTATTGTTTCGAGGTCATGCATGTCAATGCAATAAGTAAGCTTTAACTGTTAACAGTTTCCACTCTACAACAAATTGACCCAAATCATGAAACTTGACACAAATGTTGTCAACGATCCAAGAAAGTGCCCAATTATGGAGTCACGGAGGTTGAAGTCATAGTTTAACTTCGTGCAAAAATTTTCTTGAGATTCCAACTCGTGAAGTAAAAGACTTCCCAGCGAAAATAGCTTTCATCAGGAACAAAGCGCTTGTAACGGTCCACTTTGCAACAAATCTAAATAAAGATGTAATTCATAACTCTAATTTAGCAGAAGCCATTTGAAAAATAGCACAGTAACTGTTTTGAGTGTATAAGTGTCCGCCTGTGCGTCCATTAGTCTGCTGTATGGTCCGTATCATTTTCTTCCTTTTTGTCATTTTTCTTTCATCAAATTCAGCGATTCAGGGGTTTCAGCGTATATAGTTGTTGAAATACATTGATTTATATTCGCCCGTAAAAAAGACGCGACGTATTATATGATCACCTGTGGAGGGCGGGAGGCGTCAGCTTTGTTAGTGACTTGAAGTAACCGTCTCTTGAACGCATTCCAACTTATCAGTACTTTCAGTACTTTGATTCATAAATGGTATGACAAGATCAAATATCTTCCAAATATTGACAATAGTATCATCGTCTATTTTTACTATAATTCGTACATTACTGCATCTCTCCGAAAGCCATCTGTAAGCCATAACACCTTTATTAGTTAAATTATGGTAATCATCTAGAAAATCACCTTGAAGTATATCACCATGCAAGTCAGATTCATTCACAATAAGTTCTTGTATCGTCGAATTGTTCGTGAGGCCAAGAAGAAATAAAACTTTTGCAGAACCATATCGTTCCAGGTTGGACTGATTCATCCACGTATTCCGTATGAATTGTCTCTGTCTATCATTTAACGGTCCAGTGTGAACTATCAAAAGGAAAGACAGATCAGACGAAGATAGACACAAATCCCGATTCTCCAGTATATATCTGTTACTTCCGTTGGCCATTTCTGGAACGCGCGTGCTACCAATCAGCTTTGAGAGATAAGAAAAATTAAAGAGGAGGGGGTATTCCACTTCACGTGTCTTTGTCACCAACATACTAAGTGGGATTGTTTGTCTGGTGTCAATTGAACATCCGCGTCTTGTATCACAAGAATATGCTGAATGAATTTGGAATAAAAGTAATAAATAAACTAACACCAAAAATGAAAATACAGCAAAAAAGACATATCTGTAATTCAGAATCAAAGTATTTTCCATAGTTATTTCGAAAATTGCCAAACAATCGAAATAATGACACAACCTCAACCTTTTACTCAATTCTGTCCGTTATATAAACATTTAAAATGCGTTTGAAAAATAATTTTCAAATCAAGGGCCGTTGAAAATGTTTCAGTGACTATGGACAAGTAATGAACGGAAAACAAGTACAGATGACAGACAACGTATCGCAAAAAATCGAAAAAAAAAAAACAAAAAAACAAAAAACTTTATCTCGACCGTTTAATGAAATTCTGTCAGTTTTAATTGCTTAAATGATTTTCAAAACAAGAGCTGTTCTAAATGTTTAGTGATTATGGACAAAAAATGACGACACTTTTGGAAGCGTTTGAAAAATAGCGTTTTATCATTCATGTGTGTACATCGTCTTTCAGTCTGAGTTTCAAACTTTACGGAGGTTTGATTGGTTTGTATTCTCATATGTCAACATTTGATAAAATAAAGCATCTTAGATGCATCGACATAATACTTTGATTTCAAAACCTCAGAGACAATCAATGTATATTTGACTACGAAAAAGAATCGTCCACAAATATATGTTCACTTAATAATTTTACTGTTTAAGTCTTAATTGTATTTTTTTATTTTAATACCTGTCAAAACTTTCTCTTTTCTATATTCGCTAATTACGGCAGTTTAATAAAACTGTATTTTTTTAGCTTTGTTCTGAAAAGAAAGTGATGTCAATGGCTATGATGAGTGATATATTTGTACCTTGCCAGTCTATTCTTATCGTTTTTGTAACGACCCCCATAATTTCAAGCCCGTATAGATTTACAGTAAGATTACTAGTTTGTTGCGCTGTTTTATTCGGACCGCAAAACAAATACAGTTGAACTGTTAGAATAATAGACAAAATGTAAATAAGACCTGTGTTATTTAAGGTAGTCCACGGTTAACCCCAATTATAAATATTTGAAATCTGCATGGCTCGTCTTTTTTGTTTGTTTTATATTGTAGAAATCTTTTAGTTTTTGAGATTGCTAGCGGAAAATAATGACGTAGCTTTTTCGTCATTGATTACGTTATTGTAGTTCTTAATTGTCGTAAGTGCTTATACATTGTATCATTCGGAACACCACTCGGCCAATCTCACGATCAACCTCGGATGTACATAGACGGACTATTTTTAGAAAATACGGGAAAGCCTTGGAAAAACTCGATGACGTCAGTTAAAATGGCGTTAGCCCACGAAACATTGAGTGAAAACATTCGACGTCGCCAACGCTTCTCGTTTAAGTTACTGACGTGAAACCAACGAATACTTATAAAATTAACTTTATATTATTAAATAACGGCTGAAAAAATCTTAGTTTTTGAGAATGATTCGTCATTCTCAAAATTGAGATTTTTTAGCAGTTATTTACTGTAAAAGATATAAACCTACAGTGCTAGTTTTTCTTACACTGTTTCCGCTAAACAAAATGCACGATTTTGTTACATACCCATCCGCCTTACATACATCCGAGATATGTTGTAGTTTACGGAAATGGCCGAGTGATGTTCCAAAAGACATTGTATAGGTACTTCCGATATTTCAGTACTACTACGACAATTAAGTAGAAACCTGACATGTTTAGTTATGCCGTAATAAAAATATGTCCTCAGAGGCTTTCAGATAAGAGCCGATTTCAACGTTTTTAATTAGAGGGTAACTATCTTCAATCTGCATCAACAGTTTATTTTAGAGTTATTTCCTTACCACATAATTTTTTCACAAGTCCAAATTTAAATAAGTTGCAAAGAAAATTCGGATTACATTACAATAGAAAGGTAAAAAATTAAATAAGAGCGAAGATTGTGAAAAAAACAACTATCCGCTATAACTATTTTTATTTGAGAAAAAATTCAATATGCTGCAATTAATTCAACCATCCGAGGAACAGACCCATCATTAAGGCTTTCAAAATTCAACAGTTGAAGTTGATACTTACTAAAGCACAATGAAGAAAATATACTACTCAAAGTTTGCTAAGCACTTAACTTTTCCGCTGTCCTACAGGAGCTAATAAAAAAAAACAACATTCTTGTTCGTGTTTAAAATTGTACAATAATGTATTGACAAGATATCTAATGTATACGTTACCAAATTTGACACGCAATTTTCTCGCGAGACTGGCGCAAAATGAGGAACCCCGGTTTCGTAGCTGTCCATTCGTGATGTTGGTATGGAACTGGGGGTACATAATACTGTTGTAACAAGGGCGTAACTCCCATTACGTAATTTACGCAAGTGCGTAAAAGAAATAATCATCTGTTGTAAAATATCGTTGATGAATGATCATGACATCGCAACTACATCTTATTTAAGCTGTAGTTACGATGTTTTGATTATTCACCAAAGCTCAAATCATAAAAAGGGAGCGGACGGAGGGCATTAATCTTTTGTCACAGTCCTCATATCGCCTTTATCCTATATATTCTCATTTTGATGCCTTCTGATATTGCGTATAAATTTCAAAGTCCTAGCTATGCCTATGGTAACCAGAGCTTGGGCACGATACCAACATTATTGTACACCTGTAAGGAAACATGGTGGAGTTAGGAGTAGAGCTACCTCCGTCGCAGAAGACCGTTTTTTGGTAATTCAAGCCCGAAGGAACAGGTTTGCTACGGCATCGCAACTACCTTCCGACCTTCAAAACGCCTCGGGAGTGCGAGTTTCGACTCATATCATACGAATACGGCTGCATGAGCATAACCTGAGGTCAAGAAGACCGTGTATTCGTATTCCGCTGTCCCGAGTTCATTGTCGGCGTCAGTTAATATGGGCATTGGACCATGTTGGCTGGTGCATAAGACGCTGGCGCCCCATGCTATTCACGGGTGAGTTCAGGTATTGCCTGGACAACACTGATAGGCGGGCTATGGTGTGGAGAAGGCCGGGGGAAAGGTTTCATGCAGCAAACATTGCTGAGCACGATTATTATGGGGTGGGTCCATTATGGTTTAGGTTGGCATCAGTTGGGATGGGCGGACTGATCTTGTTATTTTACAATGAGGTACTCTGACAGCTCGTAGGTGCATTGATGGAATCCTCCAATCCCACGTATAATTCTACGATGGTGCTATTGGGGATGGACTCATTTTAATGGATGATAATAATCGGCCCGTCCACACATGGCCCGTATAGTCCAAGATTATCGCCAAGAAGAGGGCATTCCACGTCTGGACTGGCCGGCTCGCTCACCGGAGACTAAAATCCGATATAGCATATGTGGAATGAGCTACAGGTCCGAGTTACGGCTCGACAGGTTCAGCCAAGTACATCATAGGAGCTCGGCCAGATCCTTAGTGAAGAATGGGTCTGTTATTCCCCCAAAGCGTAATCCAAAACTTAATATTGATTATGCAGAGGCGCTGTCAGGCTATTATTAACAGTGCCGGCTCTCATACTCGTTATTGAACGATATGCAATTGAAAGAACAACTTTTCGGTCAAATTCGATTTTTTCAATTTGCAAGAAAGCAGACCAAGTTCTAGGGTCTTCCTGTTTGGTCTACATTTAAAGTCTTCTTATCATTATAAAGCTTTATTTTCTTCTCAAAATTTGATAAACTGATATCAATCGACCATTTTCAAACATTCTTATAATCAATAAATCAAATTTTCCTTAAATTATAGTATGAAAAAGTTTTGGTGCTTAGCAAACTTTGAGTTGTATATAATTTGCACATATAATTTTCAGACGCAATCTAAAGCACCCTGAGAAAATAAATTTCTGTTATACGGCAGGTCATCGATACAGTTAGAAACATCGTGAAACTTGCAAGTTGAATGATATCGTAAATAGAGGATATTGAATGAGTGGCCATTGAATACGGAATTTATTAAACGAGTCATCTATAAACAGAAAAAGACGAGGCTGCGCCGAAATTCTATCTGTTTGAGATGACGAGTTTAACAAATTCTGTATTTTATGAGCACAAATTTTATATTCTGTTTATAATATGACCCGAATTTTAGCGAAAAATAGTTAAAATTCTTAAAATGCAACGTTTCAATTTTCCGCGAAACTTATAACGCCGTTCAAAAATGACGTCATAAAACATAGTTTTTGACGTCATTTTTGCGGTTACAAAATAGCGTTGCTATTCGCTCTGAGCTCATTTTGCATAGTTATTCCACTAGTGTCATAACACCCATGTAATATCAAAAATATTCAACGGGGTTATTTTACTCCCGCGACGTAGGTCATATTATAATTATCGATGTTATAAAACCTCCAATTGAAAAGCTATGCATTCTTATTTTATTTGATTTGTCTGCTTTCGTAAAAGCTTCTAAATCAGCTTCATCTAATAAAAACAGGGAATGGTTCATTTATTTATTTTCATTTATTTATGTATTATTTTTTTTTTTGAAATAAGTTTTGAATCATTATTAACGATTCTGGGGGCGATTTCGAATGATTTCGGGAAGTGTTTGGTGGGTTGAATGAATGTTTTTAAATGATTCTGTGGATCCTTGGTTTGGATTTATCTGTTCCAATGGCAAACTACTATTCTCAAAATCCAGAAAGAAATTCCTTAAAGAAATACACATTGTAGTAGAATTTTTCTTATTTTTATAGGATTACCCCTTTTCGGGATAAGTCTAAGAGCTCATGATGTCGGCGAATGACGAATAAATTACCTTAGCAATCGTCTAAATCGGGAACCCTCTGCGATTCTACAGAAGATTCGATAAGTAAAATGGCGCAGCCATTTAAGGGCCATTCGGAACACCATTCGGCCAATCTCATGATCAACCTCGGGTGTACATAGACGGACTATTTTTTAAAAATCCGGGAAAACCTTGGAAAACTCGATGACGTCAGTTAAAATGGCATTCATCTTGTCAAATTCAGGATGCCCTTAACTGTAATAGTAATGCAAACAATGTTATAATTTTAATTAAAACAACCTCAATATTCAGTTAAGCCTTTTTATGATAACCATGATAAGCTTTAATTAAGTTTATGTTTATAATTCTATGATGAGCAAAAAAGGAAGACATTGCCGACTTACACAATGTGTTATTTATCTATCTTTGGTGGCCATTTCTATTCTTGGGGTGACCTTGTAGAAAATCATCGGATTCAAATAGCCATTTTCCTTATAAATCCGTACTATTTCATTTGTTATGAGCATGGTGGATATGGATATTTGGCTTACGTACGTATTAAGTTGCTAAAAACATGACAGCTTGCCATTTATTCAATGATCTATGCTTAAACCTTCCTTTCGGTTCTTATTTCACTATTCTTTGATGTACAAAAGAGAGATACTGCCAATTCACTTACAAGCCTTCTTTATAATCGGCATCAATTTTGACTTTCAAGCGGCCATCTTGATATGGTCGGCGTTAAGATGTATAAAATTTAATCTTAAAAAAAATATTTGAGGTTTCGTTTGGTAGTAGTAGTATGATTGTATTTTGATGTTCATGAGTAAAGATATGACTGTATGACGCGTAGACCTACTTGTTGGTTGGAGGCAATTTAGTTTTTGAGTGGCCATCTTGAAAATGGCAGAATTCAGACTTTGAAATTTGGTATACAAAGTTTGAAGAATATTGATTTAAATTTCACGCTTTTATCACCAACTGAAGTATTTCCTCAAATTTGTCCACTTATTCGCTGTACACAAAAAGGTAATAGTGCTGCAAATAGGATGCTATCGTGTTATAATAGATATAACTTTATTTTCGAGTTGATCTGTCCATGAATGAAGTCTGAGTAATTAATATACAAAACAAATTCTTCTAACTCTGCCGTCGTTTAAAACTCCTCCCGCAAGAGACTTTATTCGTGGATACACTAACGTCAAATTGAAATAATTTCATAAATATAAAATAGCAATGATTTATTATTATTATTATTATTATGATTATTATTATTTGCCTCGACAGTATCGATAAAGTAGTCGAGAATAAAATGAAAACATGTATCGACCGTTCCCATGAGCGACCGCTTTTTGGTGGACCCTTAAGTGGTCGACCACAACAAGCTTTACTGTAGTTTTATGCACATTTTAGAATATTAAATTTTATTTGATATGATTCATATTCAAAGCTTTTTGTAAATTATTGCAATATTTCGTGATAGATTAGACATTTTGATAGCATATATAGACTGAATTCTTTGATGTTCGAACCCATCAGAATCGTCTCGTTTAGACGATTCTAATGGGTTCTAACAACATAAGATACAGTAATTAACAATTTTTCGAAAAGAATGTCCACTGTTTCAGAGACTTTGCTTACGGTGAAGGGACTTTCAAGGATGACTGTTTGATAAAATTGGTTACTTAATAGACGTGGTCGCTCGAGCAATATCGACTGTATATTTAAATGTTTTAATCGATGTGGATGTATGTTTTTACTTTCCTGTTCCAATATGTTTTGAATAAATTCCATTCCTCGAGAAGGGCATCGTGTCCTAAGTTACCGACAACAATATAGTTGCAATTATTAGATTTAGCGTAAGTTTCGTTTTTACAATTGATAACGCAGTTATCGCCAAGGCACATGTTGTTAAGCGTGAACACTTTCAAGCCCGGAACTCTGTTTGGTAACAATCCGTACAGGTAAACGTCATCAACCCAGACGAATGGTGTAGACTTTGCAGCTTGATAAAGGATTGGGGATAAATCGTTTGTGAAAACAACAAAGAATCCACTACAGTATGGCGGATAGGTAGTTTGTCCGGGAAACTGAGTTTCGTTGACAAACCATCTGTCCCCTTTTGCTCTTAAAATCGGCATTGGATCTTGGTGAAAGCAAACCAGCGTCCTCTCTCTGTGTTTCATGAATGGTATGACAAGATCAAATATCTTCCAAATATTTACAATAGTATCATCGTCTATTTTTACAATAATTCGTACATTACTGCATCTCTCCGAAATCCATCTGTAAGCCATAACACCTTTATTAGTTAAATTATGGTAATCATCTAGAAAATCACTTTGAAGTATATCACCATGCAAGTCAGATTCATTCACTATAAGTTCCTGTATCGTCGAATTGTTCGTCTTGCCAAGAAGAAATAAAATTTTTGCAGAACCATATCGTTCCAGGTTAGACCGGTTCATCCATGTATTTCGTATAAATTGTCATCGTCTATAATTCAAAGGTCCAGTGTGAACTATCAAAAGAAAAGACAGATCAGACTTAAATGGACATAAATCCTGGTTCTCCAGTATGTATCTGTAACTTCCGTTAGCCATTTCTGGAACGCGCGAGCTACCAATCAGCTTTGAGAGATAAAAAAAATTAAAGAGGAGGGGGTATTCCACTTCACGGGTCTTCGTCACCAACATACTAAGTGGAATTGTTTGTCTGTTTTCCATTGAACATCCGCGTCTTCTATCACAAGAATATGTCGAATGAATTTCGAATAAAAGTAAGGAATAAACTAACACCAAAAATGAAAATACGACAAAAAAGACAAATCTGTAATTGAGAATCAAAATATTTTGCATAGTTACTTTGAAAATTGCCAAACAATCGAAATAATGACACAATCTCGACATTTTACTCAATTCTGTCTGTGGTATAAACGTTTATAATGCGATTGAAAATAGTTTTCAAATCAAGGGCCGTTAAATATGTTTCAGTGACTTTGGAAAGTAATGAACGGAAAATAAGTACGGATGACAGACTACGTATCAGAAAAAAAAACCCAAAAAAACCCCACGAAATAATGACTTTATCTCGACCGTTTTATAAATTCTGTCAGTTTAAATAAGGGATATCGGTCGGTTATCTCCCTTGAAATACTCCAAAAGGAGGAAGGGTCCTGATCAGTAGTTACCTTGGGTTTCATCCTTATTTCCTTTGCACTATAAGAATAAAAATAAGCTCTAAAACAAATATTGCGCAATTTGTAAGAAACATTTGATGTAAAATAGATAGTTATTGCCTACTTTGCTTTTGAAAACTTTATCATACGTATTGCATTATTGAATATTTTGTATTTCTATAAGTAAAATTCGCAACTTCCCCATAGAAACCTTGGATAAAATCCAAGGGGAATAACTTAAAGGACCGCTAATAATTTTGGATTACCTCTGATATAATCCAAAGTACAAATAAGGGAGATAACACACAGAAGTTTCCCATTGCTTAAATGATTTTCAAAACAAGAGCTGTTCTAAAAGTCTAGTGACTATGGACAAATAAAATGACGACACTTTTGGAAGCGTTTGAAAAAAAGCGTTTTATCATTCATTAAACGTCTGTACATCGTCTTTAAGTCTGAGTTTCAAACCATGGCGGAGGTTTATGCATTTAAAAGTGATTTGATTTGTTTGTATTCTCATTTATAATATGACCTCCGTCGCGGGATTGAAATAACCCCGTTGATTATTTTTAATATAACACGAATGAAATTACACTAGAGGAATAACTATGCAAATGAGCTCAGAGCTAATAGCAACACTCCATTGTATTTTGTAACCGCGAAAATGACGTAATACTGTATGTATTGTGACGTCAGTTTTAAAAGGCGTTATAAGTTTCGCGGAACATTGAAAAGTTGAATTTTAAGAACTTTGACGATTTTTCGCAACAATTCGGGTCATTTTATAAATAGAATATAATATTTGTGCTCATAAAATACAGAATTTATTCAACTCGTCATCTTAAACAGAAAAAAAAAAAATCGGCGTAGCCTCGTTTTTATCTGTTTATAGATGACTCTTTTAACAAATTCGGTGTTTCATGACCACTCATTCAATATCCTCTATATGTCAACGTTTGATAAAATTCAGCACCTTAGATGCATCGACATAATACTGTAACGGTTTTAAGGGAGGTAATAAGAGACAATCAATGTATATTTGACTCCTTAAAAGAATCGTCCGCAAATATGTGTTCACTTAATAATTTTACTGTTTACGTCTTAATTGTATTTTTATTTTAATACCTGTCAAAACTTTCTCTTTTCTATATTCGCTAATTACGACAGTTTAATAAAACTGTATTTTTTGAGCTTTGCTTCTGAAAAGTAAGTGATGTCAATGGCTATGATGAGTGATATATTTGTACCTTGCCAGTCTATTCTTATCGTTTTTGTAACGACCCTCATAATTTCAAGCCCGTATAGATTTACAGTAAGATTACTAGTTTGTTGCGCTGTTTTATTCGGACCGCAAAACAAATACAGTTGAACTGTTAGAATAATAGACAAAATGTAAATAAGACCTGTGTTATTTGATGTAGTCCACGGTTAAGCCCAATTAAAAATAATTGAAATCTGCATGGCTCGTCTTTTTTGTTTGTTTTATGTTGAAGAAATCTGTTAGTTTTGGGATTGCTAGTGAAAAATAATGACGTAGCTTTTTCGTCATTGATTACGTCATTGTAGTTCTTAATTGTCGCATTCGGAACACCACTCGGCCAATCTCACGATCAACCTCGGATGTACATAGACGGACTACTTTTAGAAAATACGGGAAAGCCTTGGAAAAACTCGATGACGTCAGTTAAAATGGCGTTAGCCCACGAATCTTTGAGTGAAAGCATTCGACGTCGCCAACGCTTCTCGTTTAAGTTACTGACGTGAAACCAACGAAAAATTATAAAATTATCTTTATATTATTAAATAACGGCTGAAAAAATCTTAACTTTTGAGACTGATTCGTCATTCTCAAAAATTAAGATTTTTCAGCCGTTATTTACTGTGAAAGATATAAATCTACAGTGCTAGTTTTTCTTACACTGTTTCCGCCTAACAAAATGCACGATTTTGTTACAAAACCATCCGCATTACATACATCCGAGGTCTGTTGCAGTTTACGGAAATGATCGAGTGATGTTCCGAATAATTAAAGGGCGTCATTGGCACGTGGGTTAACATGAGGTCACAAAAATCAAGATGACTCAGTTTAATAAAATTGAACGAAATAATTAAACTGTGCTTGCATTTATAGAATAAAGCAAAACGCAGTGGGCTAACTTATTTCTCGCCCGAAAGGGTCCCGATTTTGATGTTTTTCAGCCGGGCCACAATTAGAAACCAGCCCCTGTGTTCCGGCTGACAAGATGATACAAACTGTTTTCAAATTATACCCGTTTTTGCAAGCATGTGCACGCGCGAAGCGGGGTAAAATTAGAAAACGGTTTGTAGCATCTTGTCAACCGGAACACAGGGGCTGGTTTCTAAATGTTGCCCGGCTGAAAAACAACCAAATCGGGGCCCGCCCGGGGGAGAAATAAGTTGGCCCAGTGTTTTACTGCATTTTGTTAACAATTTACATTATGTCCGAAAGAACTTCATAGACGATCGTAACACAATAAAATAAATTCGATTTTTTTCAAGCGTACTGACCTAGGAATCGCCTGATGCGGGAACTAGTGAATTTATCAAAAATAACAGAAATATATCCGGCTTTCGATGTTTTCACTCTAATTAACGCTTTCTAAACGGAGTTCAATTTACATTATACTGGCGTATAATGACGAAAATTAGATTAATAGGTCCCAAAATTTCACATTTTGACCGGTTTTTTTTTTTTTTTTTTTTTTTTTTTCATTTTAGAAATAGAATAATTGTTTGTTTTGTGTGAAAGATAGATAATTCTTAATTCTCGTGCATAACAAAAACTACATTTTTTTTATTTTTCGATTTATCTTTCAATGAGTGAACGACAAGAACTATATTTCACAAGTGGCGAAGCCATAAGATAAAATAAAGATTAAATTGTTCATAAAATGAAATAAATATCGATTTTACACGGAAAACGAACGATAATTATAGTTCTTAAACGCAAAAATGAGAAGAAAAGTTATACCTTTTGGAAAAATTCGCCAAAAATAGTCATTTAGCACGTGATTAAGTGCGCATCGTTATGGCTTTATAGGCGTTATATACCCAGTTAAGAATGACGTCAAAATAGGTGAAAAATCGAAAACAGTAGCTCTTGGAAATTTGACTGGTTTTATGGTGAAAATAATAAGTGATAATCTATCGTTTATCCTCAGAAATCGACATATAAGCATTGAAATCCGCTATAGAATCCTTTGGGTTTGTTGTTGAAAAATGAGATGGATGCGCCTTTAAACGAGGGTCAGCTTACACGACTTATTTCAGAAAAAATGGGAATGAATGAATTTTGATGAGTCTTCTTACCTTTGATTAATGTCGAATGGCCAACAAAATTAGATTGGTATTGTGTTCGTACTTGACTGGTGTCCGTCCCGCTAATGTGGTGAAGTAGATCTATTGTAAAATAAACAATTCAAGTAGAGAAAGTTGCTTATATCGGTATATATTCCTCTGACTGACCGATTAGTTTTTGAGAATATGGGACGTAATTTGATAAGAAAATGTAAAACATGGGTGGTGTACCTTTTAAATTTAACACTTGCTGACAGCATTGCAGCAGGCTATGTTCGTACTTGTACTTGTGCTAAGAATTATTGAATTGAAAATCGTATTATAGGAAGTACTATCAGCAGAAGATAAGAAAAGTTACTGATAGCCGATAACAACCAAATCGATCGACCTATCAAATATCATTCGGAACATCAATCGGCTATTTCTGTAAACTGCAACAGACCTCGGATGTATGTAAGGTGGATGGGTATGTAACAAAATCGTGCATTTGTTAGGCGGAAACAATGTAAGAAAACCTAGCACTGTAGATTTATATCTTTTCTATAGGGATGAGTGTCTTTTTCACTGCGTTTATTGGGGTAGGGCGTTATGATTAAGCCATGTGCTAAGGCAATTGCACTTTATACCCCAATAAACGTAGGGAAAAAGACACTCGTCCCTTATAATTGCAATTATCTAGATCGAAGAAACTATTAAAATACTCAGCTTCAAGTCTACTTTCTGCACGTATATATGTTACACAATCTATTTTTAGATCGTGTATTGTTTATCTCGCTATCGAAGTGAAATGTCATATATTAAAACAAATGATTCACAAATAAAAGACAACATTAAAATTCGTTGAGGTAATTATGACAAAAAAACTTGTTTCTGCCAAGTTAGTCTTTTTTTTTAAACAAAAACGGCGTGGTCGGTCTTTGTTAAGTGGGTTGCTTGAAGGTCTTCGTCGACTCGCTGTTTTCTAAGTTTAGGTCGGCTCAGAATCAGAACTGCATGCTTATTATCGTAAATTCTTTCGAAAATATATTATTATATTATAGATTGAATAGCAATGTTGCGTTGTTGATCGTGAACCAGGTTAATTCGAGTTCCTACAACACAGGACTTGCAGATCGAATTTCGGGGGTTTCCCGAAAGACCTATTGCATTTTATACAGAAATAAAGTGCAATGGATTTCCTCACATGATGCGATCTAAACCAATCAGAATTCTTTATTTTATTGGATTGCAATTATCTGTAAATAACGGCTGAAAAAGCTTAATTTTTGAGAATGACGAATCATTCTCAAAAATTAAGATTTTTTCAGCCGATATTTAAGAATCTAAAGATATTGGATACGATGGTTTCACGTCAGTGACTTAAACGGGTAGCGTTGGCGACGTCGAATGTTTTCACTCAGGGTTTCGAGGACTAACGTCATTTTAACTGACGTCATCGAGTTTTTCCAAGGTTTTCCCGTAATTTTTAAAAAATAGTCCGTCTATGTACATCCGAGGTTGATCATGAGATTGGCCAAGCGGTGTTCCGAATGATCAAATATATCCTTTAAGTTTAGACATTTTCCCACACGTACATTGCCTTACAAACAAAGAGTTAAGTTCAACGAAAAATATGTCATCTAGAGTACACACAAAGTTTATCTAAGATTTTACCCTGTTTCCTACATGCAATTTTTGACCCAACTTTACCGAATTTCAACCTTGACTGAGATACTACTATAATGTTAAACATTCTGACCAAGTTACAAGACATTTGGCCCATGGAACGCACACAAGGTCCTTCTAATTTGACCCAATGACCTTGTTTTCGACCCCACTTTACCCGATTTCAAAATTGTCCGAGACATCACGTAGACAAATATCCTGGCCAATTATCAAGGCATTTGGGACAAAAAATTGACATAGAAAATGACCTCTAGAATGCACACAAGGTTTTTCTAAAATTTGAACCCTGCGACCTAGTTTTTGGCCTAACAAGACCCGATTTCGAACGTGTCTGAGGACTGATAGGGACAAAGATTCTCACTAAGTTTCAAGACATTTGGGCCATTAACGTGACTTCTTGAGTACACACGGACGGCGGACTTGAGAAACAACTAGATCAAAATAGCCAACGATGAGCGCTCTGTAAGGTTGGCTTAAAAGGGTGGAGTAACGAGTATGTGAACAAGTTATATTCAAACCTTCTCATGTTCTTCTCTGAATCTTCGCAATAGTTTGTCCAGATACGCCAGGTCCATAGCTCAGTGCGAAACAGTTGTAACTCCCTATATATCTATATATTTAAAGGGAGTTACAACTGTTTCGCGCTTAGCCATAGAGATGAAATGCAATCATGCACGAATATTTATCCTTTCTATAAACCTTTATGTTTTAACAATTCACCACCAACCTAGATTAAGCACTCAAACACGTAGAATCACTAAGATCTTTTCCCCAAGTCGATCTGATTGGCTTGATAGTGGAATCCCGGTTTGAACAGCGTATGATGCATATGGTTAACTGCCTCATAATCTACTTTATAGTCATTTGAATTTTCTTAATGAAAGGGAGGTAATACGAAAACGGACTGCTTGTCGAATATCTAACGGATAAGCAACGTTCGTTCCCCTTTAACAAATAGTTTAATTACAGTTTAAGGTGAATTGTATAACATTAAAATTATCAAACTTTAGGTAAACGTTCTAGAATCATAAAAAAATTGGCAAGTATTTGCGCCCGAATCATTCGGAATATCGCTCAGATTTTCCGTAAATTGGAATGAACCTTTGACTCAAGTGTAGTAATTTTGAGTTATTCTGTAAATAATTCGGCTTCTGGAGGTACTTCGGTCAGTCAATGCACTTGAAGAAAGGAAATTCATTAAGTGCTTTTCGGTCGTAAATGGAAAACCTTTGCGCATATAATAATTTGATAACAAAACGCAGTAAAATGAGTTTGTTTTTATATTATAATATGTCAGAAAAAGCGATGAAGAAAAGACAAAACGAAATGAACAATATTGGTAACTAATCATTCTCATGTAACCAAGTATTTTCACCATATCAGGAATGAAAGTAAGACTCTATTTGTTTTGTTTCATTATTTCCGCAAATACATGTTTCAACTATTTTGTTTATATGTAAAACTGTTCATACTTATGCATGTCATTTAATATGTATGTACTTCGACGATGAACCATATGTGTTTAAGTTGAATTGTTTAACAAAGATTCTGTTCTGTTCTGTCAAGTTTTAATTAAGATTTCGTTGATTTTGTTTTACTCGAGGTCATAGGTGTCGATATCAAAACATTTTTTACAAAAAATTACAGATCATTATTTGCTAAATATAGACAAGGTTTCTTTCATTGAAAATACTCGAGGACATTACTGAGGTGACCATTGGATTTCTTCAATGTCTGGGAAAAATGATAAAATCAGAGAAAAAGACATGTAGGAAATATTCAATCATAGTAGGACATGTTATCTTAACCACTTTTCTGGTAAATCTAGCCATTTATTTTGATCAAAGGGAGTTTTAAAATGTTTCTAACCTTTTCAATCATATATTTTCTTTATCGAATAAGCATCCAGAAGGTCTTAACAACCCATGAGGACAATACAATACATAATATTAACAATGTTTGGAATAATAATTTTATAATTAAAAATTTTAATCAGAAGCACTATCGTCAACTTTTACTGCTATCCTCCGTATTGTTTTGTTGCAAAAATGGGTCATACCAAATGGTTTGAGCTGATTTGATTAGTTGATTGGCCTATAAACAATATGATGTAATAGGGGGTGTTTCTTATAGCTAATGAAATATTGTGAAACCGGAAAATATCATTTTGGAATGCTCCTAAACAAAGACGAATTGTCACCTCAGTGATATCCTTGCCAATTGGGGTGTATTTTTAACTCACCTGAGCACGAAGTGCTCAATGGAGCTATTGTGATCGATCGTTGCCCGGCGTCCGTCTGTCAGTCACGGCGTCAACTTTTTCTTTAAACGACATCTCCTCCTAAACTTATGGGTCAAAATCAACCAAACTTGGCAGAAATATTCCTTGGGTGGTCCCTTGTAAAAATTGCTCAAATGGAAAGGATCCGTGCCATATCACGGGAAAAGGGGCCTTAATGATAAATAAATTGTTTACACTCTAGAAGCCACAAACATGGTCCAATCTTCATGAAACTTGGTCAGAATGTTTGTTAGGTCATGAGGATGAAGTCTTTTGAAAATGGGAAGGATCCGTGCCATATCACGGAAAAAGGGCCTTAATGACAATTTCGTCAACATTTTCTTTAAACGACATCTCCTCTTAAACGTATTGGTCAAAATCAACCAAACTTGGCAGAAATATTCCTTGGGTGGTCCCTTGTAAAAATTGCTCAAATGGAAAGGATCCGTGCCATATCACGGGAAAAGGGGCATTAATGATTAATTTCTTGTTTACACTCTAGAAGCCCCAAATATGGTCCAATCTTCATGAAACTTAGTCAGAATATTTATTAGGTCATGAGAATGAAGTCTATAAAAATGGGAAAAATACGTGCCATATCACGGGATAAGGGGCCTTAAAGACAATTTCGTCAACTTTTTCTTTAAACGACATCTCCTCCTAAACTTATGGGTCAAAATCAACCAAACTTGGCAGAAATATTCCTTGGTGGTCCCTTATCAAAATTGCTCAAATGGAAAGGATCCGTGCCATATCACGGAAAAAGGGGCCTTAATGATATATTTCTTGTTTTCCCTCTAGAAGCCCCAAATATTGTCCAATCTTCATGAAACTTGGTCAGAATGTTTGTTAGGTCATGAGGATGAAGTCTTTTGAAAATGGGAAGGATCCGTGCAATTTCACGGGAAAAGGGGCCTTAATGACAATTTCGTCAACTTTTTCTTAAAACGACATCTCCTCCTAAACTTATGGGTCAAAATCAACCAAACTTGGCAGAAATTTTCCTTGGGTGGTCCCTTGTAAAATTTGCTCAAATGGAAAGGATCCGTGCCATATCACGGGAAAAGGGGCCTTAATGATAAATAAATTGTTTACACTCTAGAAGCCCCAAATATGGTCCAATCTTCATGAAACTTGGTCATAATGTTTGTTAGGTCATGAGGATGAAGTCTATGAAAATGGGAAGGATTCGTGCCATATCACGGAAAAAAGGGCCTTTATGACAATTTCGTCAACATTTTCTTTAAACGACATCTCCTCCTAAACTTATAGGTCAAAATCAACCAAACTTGGCAGAAATATTCCTTGGGTGGTCCCTTGTAAAATTAAGCTCAAATGGAAAGGATCCGTGCCATATCACGTGAAAAGGGGCCTTAATGATAAATTTCTTGTTTACAGTCTAGAAGCCACAAATATGGTCCAATCTTCATGAAACTTGGTCATAATGTTTGTTAGGCCATGAGAATGTAGTCTTTTGAAAATGGGAAGGATCCGTGCCATATCACGGGAAAAGGGTCCTTAATGATATATTTCTTGTTTACACTCTAGAAGCCACAAATATGGTCCAATCTTCATGAAACTTGGTCAGAATGTTTGTTAGGTCATTAGGATGAAGTCTTTTGAAAACGGGAAGGATCCGTGTCATATCACGAAAAGAGGGCCTTAATGACAATTTCGTCAACATTTTCTTTAAACGACATCTCCTCCTAAACTTATGTGTCAAAATCAACAAAACTTGGCAGAAATATTCCTTGGGTGTTCCCTTGTAAAAATGGCTTAAATGGAAAGGATCCGTGCCATATCACGGGAAAAAGGGCCTTAATGATAAATTTCTTGTTTACAGTCTAGAAGCCACAAATATGTTCCAATCTTCATGAAACTTGGTCATAATGTTTGTTAGGTCATGAGAATGTAGTCTTTTGAAAATGGGAAGGATCCGTGCCATATCACGGAAAAAGGGGCCTGAATGACATTTTCGTCAACAATTTCTTTAAACGACATGTCCTTCTGAACTTATATGTCAAAATTAACCAAACTGGCAGAAATATTCCTTGGTGGTCCCTTGTAAAAATTGCTCAAATGGAAAGGATCCGTGCCATATCACGGGAAAAGGGGCCTTAATGATAAATAAATTGTTTACACTCTAGAAGCCACAAACATGGTCCAATCTTCATGAAACTTGGTCAGAATGTTTGTTAGGTCATGAGGATGAAGTCTTTTGAAAATGGGAAGGATCCGTGCCATATCACGGGAAAAGGGTCCTTAATGATATATTTCTTGTTTACACTCTAGAAGCCACAAATATGGTCCAATCTTCATGAAACTTGGTCAGAATGTTTGTTAGGTCATTAGGATGAAGTCTTTTGAAAACGGTAAGGATCCGTGTCATATCACGAAAAGAGGGCCTTAATGACAATTTCGTCAACATTTTCTTTAAACGACATCTCCTCCTAAACTTATGTGTCAAAATCAACAAAACTTGGCAGAAATATTCCTTGGGTGTTCCCTTGTAAAAATGGCTTAAATGGAAAGGATCCGTGCCATATCACGGGAAAAGGGGCCTTAATGATAAATTTCTTGTTTACAGTCTAGAAGCCACAAATATGGTCCAATCTTCATGAAACTTGGTCATAATGTTTGTTAGGTCATGAGAATGTAGTCTTTTGAAAATGGGAAGGATCCGTGCCATATCACGGAAAAAGGGGCCTGAATGACATTTTCGTCAACAATTTCTTTAAACGACATGCCCTTCTGAACTTATATGTCAAAATTAACCAAACTGGTAGAAATATTCCTTGGTGGTCCATTGTAAAAATTGCTCAAATGGAAAGGATCCGTGCCATATCACGGGAAAAGGTGCCTTAATGATATATTTCTTGTTTACACTCTAGAAGCCACAAATATGGTCCAATCTTCATGAAACTTGGTCAGAATGTTTGTTAGGTCATGAGGATGAAGTCTTTTGAAAATGGGAAGGATCCGTGTCATATCTCGGAAAAAAGGGCCTTAATGACAATTTCGTCAACCTTTTCTTTAAACGACATCTCCTCCTAAACTTATGGGTCAAAATCAACCAAACTTGGCAGAAATATTCCTTGGGTGGTCCCTTGTAAAAATGGCTCAAATGGAAAGGGTCCGTGTCATATCACGGGAAAAGGGGCCTTTATGACAAATTTCTTGTTTACACTCTAGAAGCCCCAAATATTGTCCAATCTTCATGAAAATTGGTTAAAATGTTTGTTAGGCCATGAGGATGAAGTCTTTTGAAAATGGGAAGGATCCGTGTCATATCACGGAAAAAAGGGCCTTAATGACAATTTCGTCAACTTTTTCTTTAGACGACATCTCCTTCTAAACTTCTATGTCAAAATCAACCAATCTTGGCAGAAATATTCCTTGGTGGTCCCTTGTAAAAATTGCTCAAAAAGAAAAGTTCCGTGTCATATCACGGGAAAAGGGGCCTTAATGACAAATAAATTGTTTACACTCTTTAAGCCACAAATATTGTCCAATCTTCATGAAACTTGGTCAGAATGTTTATTAGGTCATGAGGATGAAGTCTTTAGAAAATGGGAAGGATCCGTGCCATATCACGGAAAAAGGGGCCTTAATGACATTTTCATAAACAATTTCTTTAAACGACATCTTCTTCTAAACTTATGGGTCAAAATCAACCAAACTTGGCAGAAATATTCCTTGGTGGTCCCTTGTAAAAATTGCTCAAATGGAAAGGATCCGTGCCATATCACGGGAAAAGGGGCATAAATCATATATTTCTTGTTTACACTCAAGAAGCCACAAATATGGTCCAATCTTCGTGAAACTTGGTCATAATGTTTGTTAGGTCATGAGGATGAGGTCTTTTGAAATTGGGAAGGATCCGTGCCATATCACGGAAAAAAGGGCCTTAATGACAATTTCGTCAACTTTATCTTTAAACGACATCTCCTCCTAAACTTATGGGTCAAAATCAACCAAACTTGGCAGAAATATTCCTTGGTGGTCCCTTGTAAAAATTGCTCAAATTGGAAGGATCCGTGCCATATTACGGGAAAAGGGGCCTTAATGATAAATTTCTTGTTTACACTCTAGAAGCCCCAAATATGGTCTAATCTTCATGAAACTTGGTCAGAATGTTTGTTAGGTCATGAGGATGAAGTCTTTTGAAAATGGGAAGGATCCGTGCCATATCACAGGAAAAGGGGCCTTAATGACATTTTTGTTAACACTATAGAAGCCACAAATATGGTTCAATCATCATGAAACTTTGTTAAAATGTTTGTTAGGTCTTGAGGATGAACTCATTTGAAAATATGAAGGATCCGTGCCATATCACGGGAAAAGGGTCCTTAATGACAATTTTCTCGTAAGAGCTACAAATGCCACAAATATAGTTTCATGCCATATCATAGGAAAAGGAGTCTTAATGATAATTTACTTGAAATATTAGGTGAGCGATTTAGGCCCTCAGGGTCCTCTTGTTGCTATTTATTCTGTAAGTATAAGGCCAATTTCAACAAAATTTTGCGTACATATAGAAATTTAAATGGGCTTCAAAGATACATTATGTTTTTTTTGTATTGGTGCTAAAAAAATCTTCGTAATATTGATTTGAAAGTTGACCTGGAATTTTTGAAAGACACCTTGTCATTATTAAATGATCAATATTTTTGATACCGCCACCTGTGCGCGAGATCATATTGATGCTTGTGACGTCATGTAAATTCACGTACGAAACGACGCGTTTTCATGGCTGCGCCCTTATTATTCCGAGATGGATTCCGTAGAATCGCAAAGGGTTACCAATTTGGTCTGAGTAAGACTTGCAAATAGGTAAATATGTTAACCCTTTCCTGTTCAAGCCCAGCTTTTTACGTGTCTGTGATTTTATGAATGAGAAAGCATTGTGAAAAAAGAAGAAATTGCTTCTGACAAGCAATTTCTTCTTTTTCCACACCATTTTCTACCCTAATGAATGGTTATTTTTCAAATTAAATCCACTTTTAAGTTTCGTCTGCAAAACCTTTGAATTTGGACAGGTCCAAAATTTTGTAAAACAGGAAAGGGTTAAGGGCAATCTATCGTCTCTTCTCTTGCGTCATTGTACCCCCCCCCCCCTTCCTTCTCTCTCAGCTCACTTGATCTGTTACGGAGGGTGTTTAGGCATCAAACTTTTCAATTACCGCTTAATTAAACAGGATTTGCGAGACATGGCTTGTCGACAGACGAAGTTTCTGTGCAGCAGTGCTTGCCTCTCTTCCATATTCTGATGGAATTTAATAAGACTTCAAACCATTTTTTTTGGACTATCAATCTCCCCATGGCTTCCACAAAAATTACCGTAAACGCTCTAATAGAACCCCGGAGATCTGTTAGAATCATCGCATTTCTTTTAAAAAAAGGGATGGTATTTCATTAGAGGATACGCTACTTATTGATGACTCAGTGCGAAAGTTGTTACTGCCTATAAACACATAGGCATATACAACTGTTTCGCTCTGAGTCATCGATATTTGTAAAGACGGTGAAAAAAGGGCCAAAATAATCAAAGTCCGCACAAGATATAAGCATTTATTAGGGGAAAAGGTGCATGTATTTGAATTTGAATGACCTCGATTTTGGGTGTATGGGCATGTCAGTTCGTAAAACCACACCGAAAATGGTTTATTTCAACCTCCAAAAAGGGGGATTGGGTTTAATTAGAGCATGGGGTTCAATTAGAATTTTTACGGTAAGTAGCATACAGGCAGTGAAGGCTGAGATCAGAAGGTATGACTTCTTAGTCTTAAGGAGCAAATTACTGTCGAACAGTTATGTTAAATTACGTCAAACTTTTTTGATGATCGGTGTTGATATATTTCACTTAATGTTCACGTAAAGTGTTTGAGACCTATTAGAGTTATATCATTTAACTCGACAACGACTGTGAACAGTGAAGTGTGAACAAATTAAGGGGGTTATCTCGAAATGCTCACATCGAGTAAGGCAGAGCAAAATAAATATTGAGGTTTTAGTCACATTCTAATAAAGATAATTTAACATCATTAAACATTATAAAAAGCATCTTCTACATGAAAAACGTGTTTAAGGACAAGCCCTAAAACAAGATTAATGTACATATACACGCGAGCGCATGCACGTTCATTGTACACAACTCTTCCAACATACGTAAATAATAAGACTATTACACTTTAAACTATTTCTATTTCTATTTGTCAAAAACTTATATATACAAAAAATCACACATTTTTTTACACGTAAAATCAAACAAAGGCGACAAAATGTGGATTCATTTTATGCTGCCATACAATTTATATATTCGTAGTTTCAAAAAGTTTATAGATATTTTGCCATCATATTGTGTTTTGCAATCGATGAACCTAAAAACATGTTTTCCCTTATTTCTAACATCAGCTGACCTGCGTTCAGGATGACAAAACTGTAAGAACAGGTTGCCATCTATTCCCCGCTGTGTACGCAAGTGCACGCGAGGTAAAAATGGCAAACTATTTGCACCGTTTAATGTTTCTGAACGCAGGATAGGTCCTTAAACAGTATTCATTGCATGCTGTTCTTTAATCTACATCCTTTCTAATATTTCTCCCGCCCTATTTCCGAATCTACGTATCGTTTCCAACTAATTTGAAGTGAGCAAATAGACTTTTTTTAAAACTGAACTTTGACGTAGACGTCAATTTTATAAGTACACGTATATGTTAACATTACGATTTAAGATAACTTTCGTTCGAATCCCCGGTGGCGGAAAATATTCTTTCCGAAGTTTGTCTCTCACCAATGGTTAGATAATCGAAAATCTATGTAAGAAAGCAGTCGGAGGCTAGGAAAGGGTGTAATGGTAGTATAGGTGAAAGAAATACCAGGAATCCATTGTTAGGTGCTCCGGCAGTCGCGATATAACTGCGAGATTTTGAAAGCGGCGTTTAACTCATTCAAACAAACAAACAAAAACTTTCGTTTAAAAGTTAAATTTGATTTTTTCAATGTATTGTTTTAACCTGCATTATCTCTTTCGGAAAGATGGCACGAGAGTCTTATCGTTACAAATAGATTTTACGGCTCACTGCGCAAAATCGAAATATACCATTTAGAATTGAATTATTAAGAGATTAACTGATCTTATAACAAATGGAACATTACAAGTATTTTTCTAAAGATACAACCAAAGTAAGTTAGTTTCCAGATTTATTGAAAATGTATACAACAGTCTTCTTGAAGATACTGGAAAGAAAAGGGATTGCATTGATTATCGTTTCTTAAAAGAAGTTCCTTCTCATAAATAGATACAAACGAGAGCAATTACTTTGTAAGTTTATGCGGTGTATCCGGTTAAGTATAGGATAGAAAACGAGTGCCGTGGTATATGGGATATAGACACGAGCTTTAGCGAGTGTCTATTTCCCATATACCGCGGCACGAGATTTTCTATCTGACTTAGACCACGCTTTCCTAACATTGGCTGTAAATTTTTCCCGAACATCTGGACAACGAAAACGAATTAAACTCGCTATGATATTGCTGTTGTTATGTGTGATTATGCCGAAAATTTACTTAAGAATCTATTATCGTTATTTATTGCAGCTCTTTTGCATGTATGCAGCTGTAGAAAGTCTTTTGGAAAAAGCGATCATAAAATATGCTCGACACCTTCTTAAAATGACACGGCACACAAAATCTGTAAAGATTCACGTGCACGACACACTTTCATTGTATATCTGTAAATACAATGCTAGGAGTTGTATCTGTGATTTATATTTTTGAAATACTGTCCTCTGATTGGCCGATTCGCTTCAAGCGTGGTCTAAGTCGAAATATACATATATTATCTTCAAATAACTTCCATTATTCAAAGCGTTAAAGTTCACCAATACTTAAAAAAATATTCACATCAATTTTTAACCTTGCGACAATAAAATTAAAAAGTTGCATAATCTTTCCTTTCATCTTTTTGGACAGTGTATAAACAAGCAGCTTAATTTTGAAAGCGATCGTGTTAATCTTCTCTTGAAAATAAAATTCATTCTCTAAAGCAAGGCTCTTTTGTAAAGTCTATATTAATATACTTTACTGTACTTTACAGACGAATAAAGGTTCCAAAATTGAGAAATCTAAACTAAGGCCCAAATAAAATATACATCTGTGAATATTTCAAATTGATAAAGTCACACTTTCCTTTAGAGATGTAATTCAAGATCAAGAATCAGAAATGAACTATCTGGATGATTCAGTTTTACTGCATGAAAAATATTTCGAAAACTGAATTTCACCTTTAAAATTCCTACGCGATTACAAGAAATCAACGAGACCTTGTTGGAATGAGTCGAGGACGTGTTCGTACCATTAAAATAAGTGCAAAGTCATCAAAATACAATAAAGTGAAACACAATACCTTATTACTATTTTTAGGGGAATCTCCAATGACACACTTTTAGTTATCTTCAGTTAAACGCAAGAAACTACATTGTAAATTGGCTATTGGGGTTGTGTTGCCTCAGCAGACCTACAGGGGCGACAGTAAAATAGTTTGATTCTTTAGCTTCATTTTGAAAAAAAAAAAGAATATCAAAGCTTTCATTGGGAATTTTTTCATATATTACATCTTCATTATTGTCCCTGGTAGGATATCTTTAACAATTACAGTTTGGATAGAAATTTAAGCGATTATTCTCAGCAACTATTGTACTTAATATTCTAAGTGACCGGAAGTGATTAATAAGCTGTATAACAGCGTAACTCATTGTCACAAAAAGTATGCTTATGATCTGTGGGCGCCCTATGTGATATACCCGAATATGCACAAGGTTCTTTTGAGACGACCCCTTTTTGTTCACAGTTCACACACCAAGTTCACAGTCGCAGTAAATAATAAAACTCTAATATTAAGGAAACTTCATTTGCAAAGAAAAAGCAATATGTCCAGGTATATTATATATCAAAATGATGCTATTTTTGAGCACAATCAGTTAAGCAACATAAGATTATCATGACTTTAGCAGTATAGTCAACACATTGTGGAAAAGGGTCATTATTGACTGAACAAGCAACTGCATGACGGTTGGATAAAATTGGCTGATATTTTATCAAAGTACACTCTAAAGAACTATCCAGGTACTACTATAGCCGTTGTTACAAAACTCGGACCTAAAACGAAGTTAAGCAAGATTTCTTTTTGACTTATTCTTTAAACACATACGTCATATATGTCACGGTGTTTTTGTAAACGTGTAGATTTGTGTAAGGTATGGTGTGTTATCACAACATAAATGGACATCAATATTGAATATCATTTTCTATTTCACAAATTGATAAATATATAGTACTTTGAAGTAGTTCATTGACTTCAAAAAACTATTATTTGAAATAAATCTTAGAAATTATTTTACAATATTATAGTGTGATGTTGCACCATACCTAACAATTATTTTTTTTAAAAAAATAACAGACCAAACCGGTTTGACATGTATTTTGACAAAATAAATGGAAATTGATTGTTTCAAAAGAGCCTTTTGAGACCGAGTTTTGTGTTTAAGGTTATAGTAGTACCTAGTAGGAACATTTTTTTCAAAATTGTGTTTGAATTAAGGCAAAGTTAATTCGGCCGTAATGAAGTTGTTGGTTTTGAACAAAATATCCTTTCTCCATAATGGTTTGGCTTTTCTGTTATGGGATGGGATATCTCATGTTGTGCATCTGCTTGTGCTCATCTACAGCTTCAACTTGATGTATTGTTTAGCTGGGCAAACTGTCCCTTTTTTGTAAATAGACACAGCATTGAATTGGGTTCAAAAACTCTTTACATGAACCTAAATGCGTGAACCTAAAGGCGATTTCCTTTGACAAAACCCTCTCAGGCATCTTTAAAAGTACAATACAGTGCAATCGGCCAATACAACTCCTCTCCTGGAAATGTTTACATAGTTGGTGGGTAACTTATTCCTAACATAGAAACACGGAATTGCGCTTTCATTGGGGAAATTGTCGAGACATAATTGCTAGTCTTAAAATTCTCCTTTGGTAAGGGTGGGTGCATAAAACATCCTCGCGTTCAGATTGACATAATGATTCAAACTATTTGCTGATAATAATCCGCTTTGCCCGTGCACTTGCGTGCAACACAAGTGCACGGACAAAGCGGGGTAAAATTAGCACAGAGATTGGACCGTTTTGTCTTCAGTGCAGAGTATAATAAAAGATCGACCTTCTGCGAGTACTAAGCATTTCCATTCGCCTGCTGAGCTTTAAACAAACAAACAAAAAAACGCAGTTTCGCATACACACCGTGACGTTACAAACGGGGAGAGCAATCTTCAGAATTTGCGGGATAGCAGAAATGGTTAGTACATCTATGCGTTCTATTTAGAATAGTAATGCTTCTTTGAATGGGGTCTTACATGGCTTTCATCATTTTTTTCAGTTATATAGTGGAGGCTTAAGCTCCTAACAATGGATTCCTGGTATTTCTCTCACCAGTACTACCATCACATCCTTTCCTAGCCTCCGGCTCCTATCTCAAATAGATCTACGATTATCATCCCAAAAGTGAGAGACAGGTAGTCGGAAAGAATGAGTGCCACCGTAGGGGATCAAACCCGGGACCTCTAGATTGACAGTCCGACGCGCTACCAACTGCGCTAAGGTTTCTTTTCATAGACATCGGTCACACAATGACATGTATATAAAGAACAGTTCAAGTAGATTTTATTGTGATAAAACTATCACAAAAATGTTACGCATTCATGCATCGTTTCACATTATTTTATTAGCTTTGAAAAGCCAGTTGACTTCAAGATTGCTGAAATACTTTTGATAAATGTGAACCGTCAGGCGAAAACGGTCCATATGAGTACTACGAAAAGTATCGACCCATGACAGCCAGCGTTTGTTGCGCAGGCTGTCGTATCGACCCATGACAGCCAGCCTTTGTTGCGCAGGCTGTCGTATCGACCCATGACAGCCAGCCTTTGTTGCGCAGGCTGTCGTATCGACCCATGACAGCCAGCCTTTGTTGCGCAGGCTGTCGTATCGACGCATGACAGCCAGCCTTTGTTGCGCAGGCTGTCGGGGCCGAACGTTTTCGAATTCTCTAGATTTTCTTAATCTAGATAGGTCGATTTACTTTCGTGTGTAACTAGTTTTGAAATTGCGTCGTCAGGATGACCTCTGCAAAGTTACTTATTTTTGAAAAAAAAAAAGATACAGCGTAAAGAGACACCTGGCCTGCGTTCAGAATAACAAAACGGTGCAAACTGTTTGAAAAATTATACCCGTTTTTCACATGCTCTTGCGTTCAAAGAGAAGTATAATTTTCAGGAATTTTGCACCGTGTTGTCTTCCTGAATGAAGAACAGGCCTTTTGTATCATTTTGGGGAATCAAAATTGGTCCCTTTCCCTTCTAAAAAGATACAATTAGTTTCCCTTTTCCGAAAAAAATCCCTTGTCAAACAGTTGAATTTTATGTAAAAATGACACCTTTCAAAGTTTAGCTCCAGATAAAACTGTAGACTATCGTTTGATTTCTCTTAAAGATTGGCTATGAAAAAGGATTTCGATTTTCATTGATTAGATCTAGTACTAGAGGGATTTCACTGGGGTTATCCTAACATTAGAAGATCTCCTATTAAAACTTTTTCCCCTTCAGGAAGCAAGGGCGTCATTCCCATTACGCAAGTGCGTAATAGAAATAAATCCCCTTTCGTAAAATGTCGTTAGTGAATGATCAAAACATCGAAACTATAGCTTATTACGATGTTTTGATTATTCACTAACGCTCAAATTACAGAAAAGGGGAGCGGACGGAGGACATTCATCTTTAGTCACAGTCCGCAGATCACCTTTATCTTATTTACTACGTTGGTCTGCCGACTGCTTATAAATTTCAATACCCTAGTTACGCCTATGCAATAGACCCTCTATACTTCCCCTAAACATTAAACGGTCTGATCCATCCTATGACTTTTTTACTCCTAGACCCCGATATGTTCAATCGATGTTACCGCACCTAATTTTAAGTAATCTTCAAAAGCTATTATTAGGTGATAGAAAAACCCACATTATCATCGATGTAAATCCAAGCGTAATTTACTCAATAAGGGTGTATTCTTTTAGATTTTTGGTCCTAATATCTTTTAAATAAAGCCCATGCTTCAAGAAGAGTATCATGTCGCAAATTTCCGACAGCAATATATTTGCAATTATTATATTTAGCGTATGTTTCGTTTTTACATTTGATAACGCAGTCCTCGCCAAGACACGGATTGTTAAGTTTAAACACCTTTAAGCCGGGCACCCTATTTGGTAACAAACCGTACAGGTAAACGTCATCAACCCAGAAGAATGGTGTAGACTTTGCTGCTTGATAAAGCATTGGAGATAAATCATTTGTAAAAACCACAAAGAACCCAGCACAGTATGATGGAAACGTAGTCCGTCCCGGGAATATCGTTTCGTTCACAAACCATTTGTATTCCTTGTTCCTGTTAATACGCATACGAGTAAATTGAAAACAGAGCATACACTTCCTTTTGTGCGTCATAAACGGAATTACCAATTCAAATAACCTCCAAATATTAACAATAGTGTCGTCGTCTATTTTTACAATTAATTGGACATTGGCACATCTCTCCGATAGCCATCTATATGCCATAACACCTTTATTAGTTAAATTATGGTAATTATCTGGAAAATCCCCCTGAAGTATATCACCATACAAGTTAAATTCGCCTACTAAACGTTTTTGAAGAACCACATTTTTGGTCAAGCCAAGAAGAAACAACACTTTAGCTGATCCATGTTTTTCAAAGTTAGACTTATTCATCCATGTAGACCGTATTAATTGTCTTCGTCTATAATTTTTTGCAGCTGTATGAACAATCAAAAGAAATGACAAATCATTCGTAGTAGAACAAAAATCCGGGTTTTCGATAATAAATGTTCTATTTTCATCAGCCATTTCCGGAAACTGTGAACTTCCTATCACCTTTTCGAGATAAGACGCATTGAGGAGAAGAAAATACTCCGTTTGACGAGTAGCTGTCACCGTCATGTTCACTTGTAATTGTTGCCCGGTATCCATTGAATATTCCTGTGTTAGAGCACCAGAATGCACATTATGAAGTTGATATAGAAGCAATGAATAAAATACTGCCAAGGTAAAAAGTGTCACTGCCAGCAGATTTCTGTTTCTGATTTTAATAATCCTTTTCACAAGCATTTCACAAAATTAGAGTGTTCGACATAGTGATATAAACGCAATCCTTTGCTTAATGGCGTAAGTCATATAAATGTTTATTGTTAAAGTACTTCAATGACTTGCGAATTAAGGGTCGTTCAAAGTATTATAGCCTTTAAAACGATGGTAAAAAAATTATCGGTTAACACTGCGTGCATGGCTTTCTTTCATGAGAAATGTTTAAGCTATCTAGATTCACTTGTATACGTGTATGTGTGTATGTAGGAAACGGAATTTTCTCGGAAAAGAAAGGCTAAAGTGTCGCTATGAAACCATATAGAATGAAAATGTAACTATCTCATGGAACTTGATAGCAATATCCTTCGGTTTATGGAAGGTTCAGCACAGGATTTCTGTGAAAGCGACAGTTTTATTGATAGTCATAGGACAAATTTCAACAATCACAGAAATGCAAGAAAATGTATCGGTGATATTTTTGAGTATCATTCCTTGAAATTTTCGTTCTTAAAGTCCTTAATATCATTGGTGGCCAATGTCTGAGCTAAAAACCCATAATTGTCTTGCAGTTATCCTTCCTTTGGTCAAATAAATGAGAAAATATGCGACGGTTACAACGCCTCTACATGATGTCACAAAAGGCCTATATTTATCTCGAGCGACACCTCTAGTGGTTGCGAACCGATTTTTTTTTTTTTTAGTATCGTAAAACAATTACTAAAAGTGCTTCCGATTAGTTGAAGATTAATATGGGTTTAAATAGTTTTAAGTTTTACATTTAAAATTCGACGGCTGGTGCACCTATCAATAGTTTCTTGTCGTTTCTCACAGCACGGCTAGAACATTTCATCTGAGCACAAGTCGCCTTTCTATCATAGGCGTACCACTCGCCCATTTTGAGGGAGACAAATCTCACTATTCACAATGACTTTTCAAATATGGGATGAAAGATGGTCGTACCGTAGATTTTTACCATTTTTAAGTTGGAATGCGGAGCAATTCCAACTTAGATTAAACAAAACCGCAAAATGAACACAAGATAATTTCATTTCGGGTTTTCTGATAACACTTATCACGTGAACAGGATGTGAATACACTTCGGTCTATTTTGTTTATCTCAACTTGACATAGACAGACAGTTAATCACACCAAAAAGAAATAATGTTGTACAATTACACAACTATCACTTCATATATATTATTAAGACGCCAATTTATGTTTCAAGCGATATTTATTAAAAGTCGGGTACGAATTTACTAGTACCACGTGTTTGCGTTACTATATTTGGCAATCATGTGATAAGTCAACTCCAATAAAGTCACCTATTGACAATAGCTCTAGCCAATCACGTGATCTGCTTATTTGGTAATGTCGCGATCTGTTTTCTCTGAATTGTGGCGATAGCATAAGGCAATCACGTGATCTGCTTATTTGGTAATGTCGCATTATTTTTCGTAGAATTATGTTATAGCTTCTTTAGCGGTCTAGTTTCTCTTTCTGAACGACCTTATTACACACTTCAACAAAATTGTTCAAATGTTTTGTAACTTATTGTTCCGTAAATCATCATTAGAAACGCGGAACATCTACAGATTATTTATTTGTATTAAAAACCCGATTCAGTAAATATTCTCTTTTATTAATTTCCTATGCACCGTAAAATCCTTTTCCCATGCACTCTCCTATGACACGAGTTGAACTCACGCATGTGTAAACAAAAGCCGTTTTCTGATTGGCCAATCCACACGACCTGATGGCCTACTACGATTTTATCTGCCCTTTTATGAATGAAATCTCTACTCATGAGTTACGAAAGGTCAAGTTTACAAACGAATGGAATGTTCCTCTACATATGAAGTGAAATTTAACCCAAACACTAGACGACTTATGTTCTCAACTGTCCCGGTAATTTACACCTCTCGTATATATCTCAAACTTTGTTGTTGCATTCGTGTGTAATGTAAATATTTTGTTTCGGTTACCTTTTTGTTCCATATTCCCGAAATCCCATTCCTTGATTTTTTGTATCGAACAAGAACGGAAAAAACAGGGGATATAGCCATTTCGGCACGATTTACTGTAATTATATATTTATGCATGTCGTTGTTATTTTGTACTCAATCAAATAAAAGTTAAATAATTATCCCAACTCAAAAAATCTATTCGATTTCAATTTATGATATCAAATGGAGACCGAAACGTCGTAACTATAGCATACTTAACCTTTAGATGCGATGTTTTAAGTCCCAACCGGCATTTTTTCTTGTCCACTAGTTTACCACTGATAACAAAATATAATTCTTCAAAGTACTGGACATGGTAACTACAACTGTATAGTAGCGTTTCTATCCCATTCATATATTTGTTTTATCGGAAGCACTTAAATTATTACAAATAACATTATTAATGTATATTGTCCATATTGTACCCCATTGTACTTGGATGAATATAAAAGATGTGTTCTTCTGTTCTGCTCTGTTCTTAAATACCGGGAAACCATTTCCAAAAAGCGTGATAATTTGACTTGATTGTGGACGAAGTAAGGATCGATGAAGGTAGGCAAGCATTTATCTTCTCTTTCTGCTTTTGTCCATTTTCTTTAAAATTGCATAGACATTACTTGTGCAAAAATACGCACGTGCGCAACCCTTTAAATATCATTGAAGATAATCACAAGTTAACTACAGCCTTTTTTCAAATATCTGAACGAGTTTACCAACCCGACGTGTTTTGCTTTCAGGTCAAGTTTGTTCTACTCCCACCGGAATACCTACAATACTCATAAACAACTATGCTCATTTCTCCTCGATTCGCGCATGGCAATCATATCATCCGCGTGTGCATTGATTTAAAGTGAGCACCAATATTTACTTATTGACAAAAGTCTTGTCCGGTTTCGCGAATATGCAAATATAGCAAAACATTTTAATGAGACATAGAACATGAATGAATGAAGCGCTATTTAAAGAAGACAGTTAAACATTTCAATCTAGGTTAGTTTTGTAAAACTTTGATCTACGGTCTAAGAAAAAATGACGGTATAAAAAAACGCGTTAGATTGTCTAATTACTACTTAGCCTATTCCAAGCGAGTGCAAATTTCAATGAATAGAAATCATGCATGCTTGTACTCAATATCTTGATGATATCGCGCATAGATTTTCCTAAAAAAAATGAAAGGGGTTGACATAACGTCGTTTCATTTGTTCTGACTGACGTCGTTATATACGCGGCCTTTAAACACTCAAATTCAGATAAAAGATATCACCCATAAACAATGCCGTTAATCAAAAAAATGACAATGGCAGAAGACGTCTTTATTTCATAATAGAACTATAAACCTGCGAAAAATTATGACGCACCCTAGATGAAAATAGTGTCTCTCAAACCAACCAATTTTCTACCAATTTTTTAAAGTGTTTTTCTATTAGGTTATAAATAAAGAATGGCTCTCGTACAAAAATCCATTATGTTATGTCGTTTGATGCGTGAAAAAAAGTTAGAAATATCGTCAACGTCGTTGGGCCTAAGTCAACGTCATTTGTGATCCAATGCCGGTGAAAACAGTCCCTATGTTTTGAAAATATGGTCGATACTACTAAGCAATAATTCCGAGACATTAACTTTCAACTTAAAGCGTCATTGGATAACCCAAAAGCGGAAAGAACTTTTGTCCTTAAGTATATTTTCTTGGTTTACTATATTATCTACTATATTTTCTTGGGATTCTTGGGAAATCCTTCATCAGACTACAATAAATATTGTTATTAGATGAAATATGTGTCTTTTATAGGAACAGGTTATATTTCTTTATGTTATATAGTAGAAACTTAATCATTTTGTCTTGTCGAAAATATAAAAGATGGATATCGACTATATTTCGCTTGAGTTATCCTTTTGTGACCATTTATCAGATAACAAAAAACTAAATATTGTGATTAGATAAAAAATGTGTCTTTTATAGGAGGAGGTCATTTCTCTGTATGTTATATAGTGGACACTCTCAAAATCATTTTCTCAGAACCTTAAACTTGGATATCAACCAAAGCTAAGGCCTGTGAAGCTAATCACTTGCTAAAGCCGCTTTACTTATTGAATTTTAAGAAGAAAAAAGATTTCCTTTGCTCTACAAACAACTAAAGTTCAAAATGGTTTGACTCTTACTTCAGTGAAAACTTGAAACACAAAGAGCCCAAGCTAAACTAGGAATACCTAAATATTAAGGTGAAAGTGTGGACACGAAGAAAGTGCTTCTTTATTACAAACAACAACTTCTTTTCGACAATACTTGCCAATAATAATATTGATGGCTCAGTGTAAAACAGTTGTAACTTCCTATAGGCATATAAGAAATAACAACTGTTTTCGCATTGAGCCATTGATATGTTTTTTGTTGAGTTTAAAATGATATGTAATGGATAAAAAAAACCTTGAGCAAATTTTGACTGAAACATCGAAAAAGAAAACTCTGCTTTTGTTTAAGTGATGATACACTTTTAAAGTTAATAAATAATTTTGAAACATTTTGTAGTTTGTTTTCCGTCATATTGCAGTTATCTACATGAATGTTTCATTGTCAAACCCAATATTCATCCAATAAAAACCTGGCCACCATATCTTTAATGGAATTATGAATATCTTTGCCCAATTGCATTCCATCGCCAAGATGATTTGCCAATTGAAACAAACCTACTAGTACAACTTGTTTTCTTCACATTCTTGAAGACGCTTAAGAGCACCATCACACCCCTAACTCAGAAGCAGAGGAGCATATATTGATTTAATCATGTCTGTCTGTCCAGTGACCATTTGCTTTCCGCTAGCTAAACGGAGGAGCAATTGACCTGCAACAACGAAACTTTACACAAATGTTGACCATGACCCCAAAAAGGCCCTATTGTTTCGAGGTCATGCATGTCAATGCAATAAGTAACCTTTAACTGTTAACAGTTTCCACTCTACAACAAATTGACCCAAATCGTGAAACTTGACACAAATGTTGTCAACGACCCAAGCAAGTACCCATTTATGGAGTCACGGAGGTTGAAGTCACAGTTTAACTTCGTGCAAAAATTTTCTTGAGATTCCAACTCATGAAGTAAAAGACGTCCCTGCGAAAATAGCTTTCATCAGGAACAAAGCGCTTGTTACGGTCCACTTTGCGACAATGCTAAATAAAGATGTAATTCATAACTCTAATTTAGCAGAAGCCATTTGAAAAATAGCATAGTAACTGTTTTGAGTGTATAAGTGTCCGCCTGTGCGTCCATTAGTTTGCTGTATGGTCCGTATCATTTTCTTCCTTTTTGTCTTTTTTCTTTCATCAGATTCAGCAATTCAGGGGTTTCAGCGTATATCGTTGTTGAAATACATTGATTTATATTCTCCCGTAAAAAAAGACGCGACGTATTATATGATCACCTGTGGAGGGCGGGAGGCGTCAGCTTTGTTAGTGACTTGAAGTCACCATCTCTTGAACGCATTCCAACTTATCAGTACTTTCAGTACTTTGATTATGCTTTGGCCTTAAAGCATTCCTTAAACATCTTCACGATATAAAAAGCGGCACGCAGTATCACTACTTACTAGGTAATCAAAAAACTTATACAGATATACAATGCATTAAAGTGTGATATGTATTTTATATCAGACGACGTATCTGTCATTGCTTCATTATTGATCTGAATGAGTTCGAAAAATAAAACTACATAAGTATTCCCAACATATTTTACGTTATCATATTTTGCTTAGGTACACATTACTAAACACATGTTTTGTTACTAGGGTCACATAAAACTACTTACAGTTTGTCCTCATTTCTATCAACTTTGAAAGGTTTCGGTCTCATTAAGAAAATTTATATTCCAGTGTTCATGTTTTTTATTTCAGGTATCAAATTCCAAGTCAAGAGGCACATACCCGGTAGAATATTATAATGAAATGAAACCATACATGTCTGAGTGCATTATGTAACATTTGACGTCACAAAACACCTTTACAAGAATTGGTAAGACTTATGCCAGCGGTCGTAGAGAAAATGAAACGACTTGGTCACCTAGACAAAAATTCGAATTGGTGTCAGACAGGGTGTATTAATTTTTTTTATTTTATTTTTTCTTTATCTTCTTTTATCCTTTATTTCTATTTAACCACTTAATAAACCAACTTAATTGTCCGAAGTTTTCTATGTTTCAGGTAGTTATACGAGGGTTGTTCCAGAGGTCTATAGATTTTCTTTATGTCTCAGAAACTGGTCAACGGAAATCATTGGATTTTATCATTTAATGAATATCAAACATGGGTAGTTAAGGTATGATAATGTTTTCCCGCTTACTCACACGTTCATAGAGACTCACATAACGTCAAGCAGCGTAGAGACTAATTTCCATGTTTGGCGCTTTTCAATCCCTGACTTTAGCACCAACTGAACTAAATTTCTCATAATTGCGCATCCTATTTCAATTCTCACACAGTGGTTTATCCGGATGGATTTATGTGTTGAAACACATTTTGTTACAAGAACAAAGTATCTTTATTTATACAGGTGAGAGCTTGGTGAGAGCAGGTGATCGAAATGATTGTTATTGGCACCAACTTAAGCATCACCACAAAAATTTTTACACGATTGTCAGACAACCTAATTTTGACAACAAATGAAAGACAAGGATAAAATGTTTAAAAAGACGGTTACAAAATTTCAATGACAGAATGAAAGGGTGTTTAGACACCTGACGATAGCTAGATATAGCTCTATAATATGGAGATTGGTGAAATAATGACATATGTAGCAATTATATAATGTTAATCAAATTGTTAGGGTTTTTTTATTGAATAACTATCATGTACAGTTTTATAGTTCTCAGCGTTAACGGCGTTATAAATTTGTGGCGTGCGCCGCGTAGAGTATAGTGCATTTCTTTGGTGACTCATGTAATGATCTCTGTTCGGCCTACTCCCAACGCATTTGGTATGTTTGCAAAGTAAAGAAAACATAATATGATTAAATGATTAGTATTTCATATGAACAGCAGTCTTGAGATATTGCGTCAGTCTACGAACTTCTGGAATACCCTTCGTAAGTGTGTTGTGGCGCCAAATTTTCTTCAATGCACGCAAACGTGTCCGATTTCATTTCATGAAAAATAAAACACGTATTGCTTAATCGTGATTCTTTCGGAATTACACTCCTGGACATGTGCCTCATGACTTGGACCTTGATTCATGTACCTGAAGTGAAAAACATGTACTCTGGAATTTCATAAGGAGATCAAAACCTTTCCAAGTTGACAAACTTTAGGACAAGCTGAAAGGAGTTTACGCTGACCCTAGTTACAATGTGTTTGGTGATGTGTATTCTAGGCATAGGGGGTCGATTTTAACCCCTACCATAAGATTTACCAATAATGTGAATTTATTGGTCTATAAGGTTGAAGGGGGTGAATTGGGACCCCTTTGTACTAAAGCACTATATAATTTACGCCGAATATGTAGATAACATTTGTATATTTTTTCGAACTCAATCAGATCATTAAATAAACAAGGATAGATACGTCGTTTGATATATAATCCTAATACTTACCACACTTTTCTGCATTGTATATCTGTATACATGCTTGGTTTCCCTAGGTAGAAAGAATATTCCGTGTGGCTTTAAATATTAATATAACTCGAATACGTTGTTGTGACTTGTGATTACAGTACACATTGTATACAATTAACGAGTCAAAATAACGAATTCTCCTTTTAACATGTTTTGTTTATGAATTAAGGCTAAAAGCCAAAATATGATATTTTCAAAGTAACGTTTGTCTGTCGACAAAGGCAACTTTTTTACTTAATGTCATCTTTGAGGACTCGCTGTCATTTTATTCTTCTGAATTATGGCTTCAAATCTAGTCAAAATATCGAGACATTTGACTTTAATCGTACAAGTCAAACTACCATTTATTGAGAGATATGCGAAATATTTCAGCATAAAGCCAAATTTCGTGACTTTTCATTGCAAGCCTCCGAAATAATCAATGAATGTGGCATTAGTTACTAGGAATGTGAGTAAACATTTTTTTTTCTATAGAAGCGATGAACACCTACTCGTTCATTTTTTAAACTTAAAATAACAGAGCTTCGTTTATTTATTTATACGAACAAATTTATTTGACCTATCGTCTACTTGACACAATTCGCTGAATCAGTCGTAATTGACTTTCATCTGTCATCGTCGCATCCGGTTGTAGGGTGTGTAAAATAGATTGTAAAGATAATCAGAGAATTTAAGACAGCACGCTGAAACGGTTTAAACGAAATATGGACAACTTAGCAACCAATAAGAAAAAACCCTGACATTTAACCAGGCTATAAGGCTTAACGATTTTGCTGAAAACAATAGTACACACGTGTCTATGAATTGATTATGCATACTTTCACATAGGCTAGAAATAAAGAACCAAATGAAATTCTAGGCAAACTAATTATAGACTTTTAGACAAAAGCACAGGTATTTGCAAAAATGAACCCAATAGTAATCGGAATAAAGGAGACTCTGCAAAAATTGAGAGATGATTCATTTTTTTAGGATTTTTTTTTTATAAAAAGCCACTCAAAAAACCATTAGAACACGTATAAAAAGAATCGTGGCTCTTTGTTTATCTCATTAAAAAGACTTTTACAGCTAGGAAGAAATAAAATTTCACTATAGTGTCTTTGTTCCAAAATCTAAGTGTGTAAAAGCATTAGATTGTTTGATAGACCAGAGATGCAGGTGTATGCAGTTAAAGCTCTAGACGACGAAAAAATAGCAGTAAATACAGTATAATAACTGCTTCAAAGTTTGTTAATTCTAAAACGAATAACCATATTGTTGTAAACATATACTTAATTTGCGTTATGGATATCACAAATTTACCCGAAACAGAAAACCAAAAAAGAAAAAGAAAGGAAAACACAAAGACTCTGAGAATAGAAAGAGGCTTATCAAATAGATGTAATTTTATATTAACACACTTGTCGCTGTCCTTTTTGGCGAATGACGTAACGTCGCATATGAATTTGACTACAGCGACAACGAGTTTTACATAGGATAATTCTGTAACTATGTCTGATATGAAAAATATTTCACGATAATGCGTTATTTGGCGTAAAAAACAAGTCAGAAGGACGAGTTCTTTTTTGACATCCTAATTACGTACATGTTTTTGAGTGAAAACAATTCATATTAGACATTAACAGTTGATTCGTCTTTTCATAATAATCTTTATAAATCTTATTTTATTGATTAAATAGGCTTGGCCTTGGTCAATTTTTTTGACTTTACACCATTTTTAAGTCGAGGAACAAAAATAATTAAGATCAGTATTATACGGTATAGATTACAAACATCTAGTCAACGCTGTAAACACCGGAACGCCGGACATAATGAGAGAACTTTGAAGTCTGTGATCGATCAATATCCCGTGATGAGCATTTTAAGTCAGCTGAGATTTGGGCTGGATTGAATGTTTTTCGCTGTAACTGCAATGAAATCGGTTTTCGAGCCTTCGGAAAACGCAACAAGGTCAAAGAAAACAGACACAGTCGGATTGGGATACCTGTTGCTTTAGAACCATTTAGTTTAAACATATTTTATTTGCATAAATCAATACATATATAATACATGATAGTTTCGTTTCATTTTGGTTTCCTAGTTCATGTTGATTAACACATTCTTTCGATAATCTATGATTCAGAATCGAATAAATAGGGAAGGGGGTTCAATCAACACCCCCATATGTAGCCTAAAATTGTCTTTGTCACATGAATATCTCATCAAATTGCATACTATTGGGAAAACCGACCCCCAATTTGTACGGTTGAACCCCCTAGATAGATATCCTGAATCTGTGATCGGGCTTCAATGCATTATCTCAGTCTGAGCAGGAGCCAATCGGCTTGAAAAAAAAGTAGTTCCTCTAGTGAGAGTGAAAAGTGTAATCGTCACTAGTGATGATTTGAAAATTTTTACCGCTCGAAAATCCCCAAAATTCACCATCATGTATGTTCTAATTTCAGCTATATTCCAGACAAAAGTCTTTTAAATGGCAAAATAAACAAGATATTAATACCACAATAGATGACACAATAATTATTGATGAATAAGTTGAAGGTTAAAAAAACACTGACATGAGGTGCAGGGCACCGCAATATGGAGCATTTGCCAGATCTTGGAACGAGATGATTGCGCATTGATATAAGGTATATTTCAGTTGAATAACAGTACTTCATTTCGTAATATATCACCTAATCATCGGGATCTTTGCCTTGAACATTGTTTCTTCAAGTTTACAAAATAGAATTAATGCCTAAAAAGGTCGGTATCTTTTTTCACCTCAAAACCATTTTTTTGTGAAGACAATATACTAAAACCAATTAAATTATTTCGATATTTTATTGACATTATTTTAGTAGTTCCCGTTTTAAAAATAGACCGAAAAAAATCTTTCGGAATTTTATCTTAAAGCAAATAACATTACATTTTCTCTCATGAGAAAGCTTTATTATTTACTCTGAAACATTGTTGGCTTAGGATATCTGCGCTCATTAATTTCTATGTTTTCTATCCGTTTTCTGTAAAAAAAAATTCATTCGTTGATAAAAAAAAAAAAATAATTCAGCATCTGAAATCTCACAAACTAATAGTATTGGAATAATGTACCCTAAATATTAAACTTTCAAATAATGTTAACAGGTTAAATTAACTTTCAAACTATCGAAAAATTGGCAAAATGCAATTTGGTATGAATTCGATGTTCTTTTCCTTGAACATTGTTTCACCAAGTTTACAAAATAGAATTAATGTCAAAAAGGTCGATATCTTTTTTCACCTCAAAACCAATTTTTTGTGAAAGACAATACACTAAAACCAAATAAATTATTTCGATATTTTATTGACATTATTTTAGTAGTTCCCGTTAAAAAAAAGGCCGAAAAAAAAATCTTTCGGAATTTTATTTTTTAAGCGAATAACATTACATTTTCTGTCATGAGATAGCTTTATTATTAACTCTGAAACATTGTTGGCTTAGGATATCTGCGCTCATTAATTTCTATATTTTCTATCCGTTTTCTGTATAAAATTTCATTCGTTGATAAATAAAATAAATCAGCATCTGAAATCTAACAAACTAATAGTACTGGAATAATGTCCCAAAAATATTAAACTTTCAAATAATGTTGATAGGTTTAATTAACTTTCAACCCATCGAAAAATTAGCCAAATGCAATTTGGTATGCATTCCAACCAACAGTTTGAATTAAATTTTGTCTAAAAATATATGGACATGAATTTCATAATGTATTTAGGTAATATTGCATATTATCATATAACTTTAAAAATAACCGTGTGATAACATCTTATTTGATAAAAAAATATATATACCACATGGACATTTTTAGAACAATGACATAGTGTGGTTATTTTCAAAAACCTGCGTTTCTGCTAGAAACTTCGAGGAAAACAAGGCAAATAGAACTTTTAAGATGAATATAATACAAACTTAGTGTATTTTAAGAACAAATATATAACAAGGCAGAGCCTCGACAAATCATCAATTCCCCTAACCTCGCTAGATATTTTTTATATAAAACCATAAGTATTATTATATTATATTTTTTGTCAATCATAACAAGGTAAGTTTTAAGCGATTAACAGGAGCATCCTTTTGACTGTTATGAAAAAATAAATATTTAATACAGAATGAAGCTACTTCATTCTACATGAATATATTGCTTGACCTTTCTTTCCCAATCCAATTTAATAAAACTCCACTCTTCCATGAGAGTATCATAATCTAAATTACCTACAGTAATATAATTGCAATTAACGCTTTCATTTCTACAATTTATAACACTTTCCCTTCCAACACACATATCGTTAAGCGTGAACACTTTCAAACCCGGTACTCTGTTTGGTAACAATCCGTACAGATAAACGTCATCAACCCAGAAGAATGGTGTAGACTTTGCTGCATGAAAAAGCATTGGAGATAAATCATTTGTGAAAACAATAAAGAATCCACTACAGTATGGCGGATATGTAGTCTGTCCGGGAAATTGAGTTTTGTTGACAAACCACTTGCTTTCTTTGTCCCTTGAAATGTACAGTCAACTCCCGTTTTAACGACACTCAATACAATGACATTTTCACTTAACGACACAGATTTGTTGGGAACGGATTTGCGCAGTGCATTTTTCATTCGTTATAACGGAATTCTCGTTTTCCGACACTGACACTTGTTTTCAGGGAACGAAAGTGCATATTCCCTTTATAAGCTTGTTCATTACAACGACACAAAAAATTTGGTCATGATGGTTTATTACACAGAACCATATGCATGATAATAAACACATAAAATTAGTTGATAATTGACAAGTCTTTAACTTTGAAAGGTGTGAAAGTGCTTGACAATCAAACAATGGCAATGTTTTATTGACACCTTTTACACATTTATCATTTCAATACACTTTATTAAGATTTGTTTGTTAAGCTTTTCTCTATTTTGCTATAAATAAAATGTGAGTTTTAAGATCATGGCATTTAATTCTTGATAGAAATGCATAAGACAAATAAAGTATAAAAAGATCAGTTCAATAAAGATATTCAAATTATTAATGATATAACTGAAAAAAAGTGTTTCTTGAATTTGTACATGAACTATGTATAGTATATTATATGATGTACGCTGCTTTTTGATAATCCTGCATCAATTGAATTGAGTGTTCATTCAATACACCGACATTTTCGTTACAACGACATATTTTCTGGGAACAAATGTGGTCGTTGTAACGAGAGTTGACTGTACATGCCTGTTTGGTGAAAACAAAGCATTGATCTTCTTCTATCCTTCATGAATGGTATAACTAGATCAAAGATCTTCCAAACGTTTACGATGACATCGTCGTCTATTTTCACTATAACTTGTACATTACCACATCTTTCTGCGAGCCATCTGTATGCCATAACACCCTTATTAGTGAGATTATGATAACTGTCCTCAAAATCTCCTTGGAGTATATCCCTAAACTCATAGGATTCATTCACAATACTTTTTTGTGTAGTCTGATCTCGGGTCAAACCAAGAAGAAATAAACCTTGACCTGACCCATGGTGTTCCCAATTTGACTTATTCATCCATGTATTTCGTAAAAATTGTCTTTGTCTGTAATGCGATGGTGCAGTGTGAACTATCAAAAGGAACGAAGTGTCCAAAACGGAAGAACATATATTTGGATTCTGAAGAGTGTATCTTTTGTTTTCGTTAGTCATTATCGGTACATGTGAACTGCCTATCAGTTTTGTGAGATAAGACGAGTTCAACATCAAACTATATTCCGCTTGATCGGAGGTAGTTTTTGTGTTATTTAGAGAACTGAGAACGGATGGAATATTATGCACATTCGTTCTTTGCGATTGTTGGCGAGAATATTTTCTGTGAAGTTGCAATATGAGCATTGTATAAAATACCACAATCGTTAAAAATAGAAAACCTAGCAAACCTTTAGAACTTAGTATAAATGTTTTGTACATAATTATATATTTCTAAGTCGGTAAAATATCCAAATAATGAAACAAGCGCAGCTCTGTTTTAGTTCAAACTGTTACATAATAATGGTCCTTTTTCCGGCTCAAATGCATTTTCAATTAAGGGTTGTTAAATATGTATAGTAATATATAATCGAGATTTTTAAATGATTTTCATGTGTTTCATTCAGTAACCTTAAGTCCGACTGAATACATTTTTTAAGCTACCCGAAAAAAATTCGGGGAGTATATAGTCGCCAGCTTGTGCGCGCGTGCGAAAAAACTAGTCCATCTGGTATGTCGTTTCAGTAGTCGCTGCATATCTTTATCAAATATCCTAATCAAAAGGCATTTTTTTACACCTGGAAGGTCTGTAATATTTTAAATATCAGAAACACTCAATTCGATCTCATTTTGAAAGAAAAGCATTACGTCATGGTCATTCTGATTGGCTAATTAAGGTAAATAGATAATTTTAAACATTCATAGAAACGACGATTCGCTAGCGTATCGTCCCGGGGTTTATGAAATGAGAGAAAGGTAATGCCCCGAGGATAGTAAAACCTCTGATCCAAAATGCAATTTGCAAACCATCAATTTTGTCCTATCTTTACACACATGACATTTCAATTTGGCATATATGTAGATCTATTTAAGGACTGGTGCTGCATCATCAACAAAATTAGAGCAAAGAATGAATACAATAAATAATTTAAGTAAATTCTTCATTTTTGTGCATGCGCTTTTTTAAGTTACAATTTGAAATTAAGTTTAAATGTAATTTAAATGTAAATTATTACTATAAACTATATCTTTCTAAAACAGACCAAATAAGTTTGATACATGTTAACAAAATATGTAAAACTAATTGTTTACAAAAGGGCATTTTGAATGAGAGTTTTTAACCTACGTTTGAGGTAGTTCCTAGTATGTAATTTCTTATCGGTATAATCAACTTCGGGCTTCTTTTCCAGCGGTCAAAATGTTGTGAAATTAAATAAAATGTCTCTTTTGTAAAATGTTTTTGTAATGCTGGTATGAATGGCACCTGCTATCGTTCATTTAGAGCTTCAATTTGGTATATTGTGTTGTAAGCTTGGCAAACTGCCTTACGTTTGGTAAATAGAAGATGCATGAAACAGTTTGCACGAGCCCCAACGACTGATTTGAATGATGGATTGGTTCTAAATCAATTCGTGTGCACTGACTAAGATTTTATGCCCTATATAATTATAGGGTGCGTCACCGAGAAATGTTTTAAATCAGGTAGTCAGGTAAAGAATCTTATCTTACTACAGTGTTCAGAAAAACTAGTATTTGATCTGTTTAAATAAACATTATTACTTATACGGTTTCTTGCCGGGGTATATGACGGTTTGTTCCCGGCTCGAAAAAATGATGTCACCCGAGCCGTAGGCGCCTTAAGGAAATATTTAAGTTATACTGGGGCGTCCGTAGATATAAATGTGTGTCAGGTCAGCATTAGCCAAAGAAAATGCCACAATTTCCTTTCAGTATAATAAATCGATACATATACACACTCCTTCATATTCGACAATTATACACTTGTAACAGCCCTCATCATTCCAATTCTGTATCAATTACAGTATAGAATTTAATGCATTATGGTGTTAAAATGAAAATGGAAATAATTACAATCGGTGCTATGTCAAAACTACCAGACTTTTCAGACAAAATATGGACAAATTGTATTGGTAGCAAGACCATTCTGGAAATCGTCAAGTTGTGTCTCCTTCATCGACGGAGCGAAGGCGTCGAGCATTACAACTCTCTGCATTCATTACCGCTAGAACAAAACGTTAGCAAATCGTCGTTTCTTTGAATATTTTTAATAATTGTATACTCCTTGATAAACTAATTAAAAAAAGGAGATATTTGTAAAATATTTATGCAATCACTTGAGCAGGTCAATGTCTTATTCTTTGTCAATCAATAAAGGACTATAACTCAAAAAACATGATCAGTACTGCACTTCTCGTCAATGAGATCTATCCTTCCATGAAGTTTCATGATTCTAGCTTGCGAAGTTTTTGGTCTGGTTTAGCAGGCCATAGGAAACAACCCTGTATCCTGGAAATTGCATAGGAAAAAGGTAATCGAGTTAAAAACCGAACAACTTGTGTACTACGTAGCTTTATTGTGCTCACTCGCGTGCAAAAAATAGGTATAGTATACGTCATCAACTTGATACTACACGAAGTGCTTTGTGTGTTAAACGCACTGCTTGCATATCACTACGCTGTGCTAAAATCAAAGTACTGATTGTACTGAAGGCGAGGGAACTGAATAGACGAAACAACACACAAGGTCAATTTTCTGTAATATAGTCTTGATTATCTACCTTGTCCTTGTCATGTATACCAGATATTTTCTTACTTATCACTGCCAAAATCACTGCTGTGTTACAGATACATAGCTTTTACATTTGATCTTGACGGACCTTACTAATAGGGAAAAGAAGAAAATTCTGCTAACTTACACTTTCTCCCTAATGTTATCTACCCTTTCTGCTACAAGTTTAACTATTTTGCCCACATATTGTATGTAATCTGCAACCCTTTATAATTTAGACATGTCTAAACATTTGTTGTCTTGAAGTTGATTAATCTAAGTTAGAAAAAATTAAAAGCCTTGTTCCATCCTTAAACATATAAAACAGACGACTAAATTTTAGACTGGGAACAGATTGCAGACATTAAATCAACATAAGCGTAATTTGATATATTCATATAGGGTAGAAATTAAAAGATAATGGGGTATGAGTATAGGATGGACCATATAGGGGGAAAGAGAGGAATTGACCCGACGAGCTTGTACCCCTAGAAAAAACTATAATGATCGAATGGATAAATTGACTGACTAGTAGCAAACCAATCAATTCAACTAGAATTATAAAAAGTTGCGCCTGTCTGCAAAGCGGTATCGGGCGTAGTATCTATACCTTGGGTATAAGCTATTTTGGCGGACTCAGCGCTAAATATCGAGCATACCGTTCCACATTTTTCCTGTGAAGGGAGTTCGGAATGTGGCTTACGATCCCTAAAGGTAAATGATACCCTTGGTTTCCCTCGCCTATAACAGCCTTGCTAAAAAGATTCAAAATTGGAGTTCATGCCTTCAAATTTCACCTTGCCTCTTTATAAACCAGACCTTCAGCGCTTTTAGCGCTTTGATTGAGATATGCTCCGAACAAAAAAGGTCTACGGACGGACCGACCGAATACCGATCGCCCGTCCAACTGATCGACAAGTGCAAAAGCAATTCTTCGAAGGGGACAAACTAACTATGACGTAATGCTACTCTTCCACAAAGAGACCAAATCGAGTATTTGGAAATTCCATTGGTTAAAACCTGTAGGCTGTTCGTCCTTTTGGTGTTGATGCATGTGTGTGACAAAACTGCAGATATTCATTTTTATTATCTGTTTCAAATATTTTAGAAAAGTGGCGACTTAAACGTCGTTCCGTTTTACGAAACCAAGGTCGCCAACCATATTATAATTTTGTTTCATGCCAATGATCAAATATTTTGCAGAGGAATGATTCATTTTTTAGTTCTTTTATATACCTAAGGGGTGTGTCTTGACAGGGATCAAGAAGCGGGACAAACGATCCGCTCATTACACAATGTTTTTTGGATTTAAGATAATTTAAGCACCTCCTACATTTTCTCCTTTCTCAGTCAATTATCGAGAAAAGAGTGAAATGTGTCCATCCTACTCACACTGCGCATACCGCGCAGTCTGACTAGGATCGACATTTTAAGCACTATCCAGAGTATCCTTTTTCGCCTGTCGGGTCACAATTCAAAAAATATAGCGCTTCGCTTAACAGATCTCATCGGACACACGTGTATTCAAGCTGTTATAGTATCCATATCACGAAATGGGTAGTTCGCTTTGAAGCACTATCTCAGCTTACAAGTTATGTTACATAAAATTAATATACCACAAAGATACATTTGCTTTCATACCAAGCTGTCATGCGGAGATGGAAATTGTATACTTATTGAGTGAGTCAATTGTCGGTGAAAAAAGTCCCAATTACGAGATTACAGTAGCAGTGTCTATTCTAGGAAAATTAGGGGGAATCTTGTTGATGATCTAACAATTAAACAAAAAGATGGGAACTTTTGCTCTTTCTCTGTGTAAAAATTATCCCCAATCATCTTCAAAAATAGGGGAACTTTTCAAAGAATGTGCTAAAATGCACAATGCCCCCCCATCCTAGAATAGGCACTGCAGTGGAAATTATGATTTAAAAAAAGGGATCGTGAGAGATATAGGGGACATGAAAAGGACCAAGAGCACCATGACAGAAACGCCATAAATATAGTTATAGATATACGAGGGTTGTTAAAAAATACCGGATTTTGCCTCGCAAAATTTTATTTTTGAAGCCATCAAACTAAATTTGGTATCATTCGCTGTAGGAATTCAATCCAAATATGGTTATGTAAAATTGCTATGCTTATCGAACATAGCGCGAGCGCATCTGACATATAAAATGCCATGGTAACGAGTACCCGGCGCAGCAGATAAAATAATTCATATGTGGTCTTCGTTTGTAAATATCCTTTTTCTTTTCTAACTCTTGAAAATCGTGAAAATTAATTGAGTTGCTGGAATAAGTATACAAATGCCTTGTCTTAATTTGAAGTAATTTGACCGTAGAATTTTTCGATAAGGTTCGTTTAAAATGTGATGGGGTAAGTGATTCGGAACGTTCTAGACGATGTCAACTGAATGCTAGGAATTTAGTCTTTAACATTTCTATTTGAAATCTACAAAGAAATCGAAAGACATAAATTAAATACTTGTCACGATGAAAGGGAATGGTTCATCTTCCAAATGGTTTATTTTTATCGGTGAAGACGCTTCCGTGCCCCGTGATAAGAGGAAGAACGGACAGAGAGAATACATTCAAGCAACAGTAGGGACGTCAATTGCCGAGTCTCTGGAAGATATAAGCGATCTACTAAGGGGTAACTTTCTGAGAACATTGATTTTGCACCATTCGATTTTTTACCTTTATACAAACCATAAAAGCACAGCTTTATTACAGGAACACTTAATTCATCCTTCTATGTATGACGAGCCGTGACAAGCTAAATTACACAACATCAAATGTCTCAATGAATATAAATCGTTCAACTGCTTCAGGCTTTGGCAAGTTTGAGCATATAAAGTGTCCAGTTAATATGAGTGTGCTTTTTTCAGCGCTAAATCTGAACTAATCCGGATAAAAATTGAACATCCCTCGTATAATACGTATTTAGTGTTTTGTATGAAAAAAAATCCAAAGACGTGGTGAGAATTGATAATTGTCGAGACTCTGCTGTGACAACTATCAATTCTCACAATCGAGTTAGATAATTTTTTTCATTCAATACCGAGGACGTATTATATCTATCTTATAACCTCGATTAGCCTTTTCGTCAATGTTTCAAACAGAAATCAAAGTTTCTTAAAATAACCACATTATGTCAATTTTCTAAATATATACATATGATATTATAAAAAAATATCATTTTGGATGTTATCACATGGTTATTTGTATAGTTATAAGATAAATCTTGAAAATTACACCCACCCGACTATTAAACATTCTTAATCACTCAGTCAGTGCTCCATTGAGAGAATTTCAAATACTGGCTTAATTCATTTAAAACTCTTCGAAATCACTCACAACGATCCAAAAGATTATTTAAATCGCTCCAAATGTTCAATGAATAAAGAAATGGGAGAGGGTGTTAAAGACAAACAGCAGTATTTAGTTTGGCTATTAAAAAGTATTCATACGTGTTTAAGGAAGGAGATCTACATTTACATAGGTTCTTTTTGGTCTCTTCATTAAATGACGTCATCGTGACCACAAGGGCGATATGAATAAATTTTCTTTGGTTATGGATAAAAGCAAAGTACATTTTATCTTTGAAAAATATCCGATTTTTGACGAAGGCTCTCTTGATAATCAAGACTCGGTTTAACTAAGGTCCAATGATTATAAAACTTTTCTCATTCTCAGCTGAGAAGTTTCACATACTAGGATTTTAATAAGTATTTAATCATAAAAGGCAATATTTAAACGTTATTTTTCATTACAACTTATTTATATTATCTTTTATGTCCATACATTTATTATAGGATTGCAACAGAATGAATACTTTGATTTTAAGTCGAAATTTGAGAAAACCTTTTTTGAGCAGATAAGCTTTAATAACTCGGGCTATTAAGAAACTAATTTCTCGTGATATATTTTAATCGTTCAAATCGTTGGAATTTGTTTAAAAAACGTTTCGGAGTGACACCATTGTCTCTGGGACAAAATCTACCTCAAATAACTGATATTTCGAGTACAAGTATAGAATGTTTCGCGAAATAGGTCCAGGGGGGATAATTCAGCGAATTAAAACTCATTTTGATTAAAACTATTATGATCTACAGTAGCGACAAAAGTAGTCCACTACGACTGGACAATTCATTCCAATTTATATATTTCATGATTAGACGGGAAGACGGGACATCAGGGAAGTTTCAAAGTTCTATTGGGTTATAAACTCTGGAATATGAAACAGTTTGCACTTGCTCTGTAGTACGGTCAAAACGACGCATTCATATTGTTCAACAATGTGTTATTATTAAATAATATGGGGAATTTTATAGTGAACGTTACACTTTTATTCTAGTCAATAAATTAAAGGCTCTTGAATCCATTGGGTAAAGAAAGTAGCTTCCGCAATGATCTACTTCGCTCCTCCTTCTGTTTTAACCTGTCTTTGAATGTTTTATGGGATACAACACTCACTTGTCTCGGGGCATAAAAATGGGGTTTAATTCAATCATGTGTATGCTACTTTCGCCGGTGAAAAAACCTACGCATCTCAAAATTTGTTGAGGTGTTCAACAATAACTGCTTACAAATGGATTTCTTTTCGGATATTTCGATTGCGAAGAAACTACTCAGTAAAATAGCTTAATGAAACCAAGCTTTCTGCAGAACTGAGACCTAGCGTATTTGTTTTAACAACATTATGATCTGCTTTGTTTATAGAAATATAAGTTCCTCTCATTACTTATTGAAATTTTATCCACACTTCTGAGATCTGAGGCTAAATAAAAATTCTACGAGAGCTTAAGGCAAAGGTCAAGGTTTTGGCCAGCCGTTTGTTAATTGATTTGTTAGAAACAAAATGTTGCTTTGTTTGAAGACAATCTCCTGGTTAATAATATTTACATGCGACCCCTTTTCAGTCTAAGACCATGTTTCAGACCATGAATGTCCCAAAAGTCGACCTCCTCAGTCTGGTCCTCGTTGTGTTCAATTTCTATTGTATTAACTGCAAATGATCTCAAATACTTCAAAAAACTATTCCATTGATTATATATTCTCCAAAGTTTTCCCTTAACAGTAACATTTACCTTTTATCGCAGATAGGCTCTCGCAATATGAACATTTACTTGCTAAAAGATTCTTATTATATTAGTCAAGGAACCAGACGAATTTGCTCCCCAAACAACCCGAGAACATCCAGGTATTTTGCCTTAAAAAAAGCTGTGTTTTCGGTAAGGGTATAGAAAAAAGAGGGAAGGTAGGTAGGCGTATCTTTTCTTTTTTTATTTATTTGTTACTTTTTGCTATGAAAAATACAGGGTTGGAAGGTAAATCCTCATTTCTTTTTTTTTTTTTTAATTGTTTATTTTTTTTTAAACTATAGTAATTTTGATGTGCAAAGTGAGCTTAAAACTAACAATGGCCAAGGGCAATAACTTACCAATTCAATATGACAGTGTTAAATTTCTTGCTAATGACACATTGTCGCAATGACGTCACGCAATGTAATGCTTAACATTGAAATTGCACGTCCCCCGTTAAGTTCCATCTGTTATTCATTCTAAATTTGTTACTCAATTTCTATATTCTTTTTACCAAATGAACAACAAGAAAGAAAACTTTAAATGTATATTTGTAAAGTAAATTCAGTAAAATCAAATTCCCGATTAATTTACTTTCTCTGTCACCAAAACTCTTAAATTACGTCTGTAAAATGTAACAGATTTTGTGTCGCTTTATTTCTTTGAGACCCCTAAAATGCGTTCAACAGTTCGTGAAAAATGTGGAAAATCTTAAGATTTGCGAGAGAAGTGACATCATATTAGTAGGTGAACTAAAACGGCCGTCAGTCAAATAGAAAACATTTGAAAGAAATTTAATTTTCAATTCGAAAAATGTAAAACGTCTATTTTTAGCAAAAATCGGCGTGAAAAAAGGTAAAGTTTTCTCTATATCTTTATAAATAATAGACGGAATTTCGTGAAATTTAAAAACAAAAAATATTAATTTTTTCTAGTTTTCGTTTATGTGATTAAAAATAATAAGTCATATATATCAAAATAAAGAAAAAAAATATGTGTGGACACAATTTCATACATAAGCGGTTTTTGTAGCCGGTTTTCAAAATGTTTCGCTGACCCATTTCGTTATCAAAATGATAATCATAAATCATTCTACATTTTTGAAATATTATTTTTTCGTACAATCACTGTGAAAATTTTCGCACAGATACGTTTTAAAGTATCAAAAATATTCATAATTGGCTGTGTGGACATACTTTTCAAAAACGCATTCTTTGCCAACGTCTTACGTTATTAAATTGTGCGCTGTGCTTTTTTCAGCAATCCAAAATAAAAATGATTAAAGCCGATTGAAAGTAAATATGCCTCCAGCAGAAAAAAGATAATTTGTCTTAATCGGTATATAACTTATATAGCAATTAAAATTAAATACGCATGGCAAAATCTACATGCGATAAAAAAAGAAGCGCCTAAGAAAAATACGGTGCAATAACGTCTAAATGACAAAACGACGTTACAAAATGTTAAACATTACCGTGCGCTACGTCAATATGATTTGCAAATGTACTAAGTTTAGTTATGCTAGCAGCAATGGTCTTTGAGATAGGGCAATGACAAAATTCAAAGTTAACTAGAGTGAAAACAAAGTCAAAATGGCCATTGTTGACATTTAAGGGCAGATAAATCTAGATTTTCTGGTCGAAAATATTTATTTGAAATAATCTGATGGAGGGTCACCCAAGGATCATACCTGCGAAGTTTGATTGAAATCCATTCAGTAGTTTCTGTGGAGAAGAATTTGAAAGAGTACTCGGGCGTTCAACAATTTTTGGGGTCTCAGCAAATGTTAACGCTCACGAAAAAGAGAATTAACCATATATTAAAAATGGAAAAAAAAATAAAAATGAATTTCCATCTCTGCCACAAGAGGACATAGGTTAATATTGTTCGTCTCCGATTGTGGAACATTGACTTATGGGCGTTTGAAAAAATGTTTCTTAAAGTAACCGAAAATTCAAAAAAAAAAAAAAAAACGAGATTAATGTTCGTTCCGTAAAAGTAAATTATTTGAAATGAACTTAATGTGTATTTTTTACCAATAATTGTAAATCATCAATAATATGCCTAGGCTGAAATACAATCAAGATGCGTACGTAATGGTAGTAATATACGCTTTGTTATTTACTTGAAAATATTTATTAAAAGATAAGGTTCGTAAATCACTGTCCTCTCTAGAAATGTCTTTAACAGTGTTCAAATGACCTGTGGTCTATAGAATACTTTTAGTTAAGTCATTTGAACTGCTTGCGAGATACGTCTTGTTAAATTAAGTTACTTAAACTTCAAAATACTTAAAGCTGGCAAAGTCTCGTCTGATTCTATTAGTTGTTAGACCCGTCAATATTTGAATTAAAAATAAATGACGTTTTTAACGGTTTTAAGTCTATAAATAATATTTTAGCATCTTCTCGAAAACCAATATTTAAGAAATTTGAATTGACCCCTCTCCTCCCCCCTCCCCCCCAAAAAAAGATGGTTTCGCAGGACTGGCCTTATTTTCGCCTTTAAATCTTTTAAAAGACTTTTTTCTCCCCAACCATTTGGCAATTTCAACGAAAGTTGGCATGATTGCTCCTTGGGTGACCATGTACCTAATTTGTCCTAGAAGTTTGGATTGGCCCCAAAAACATAGACGTGCAAGACGAAGCTCATTTCCGCTTTTAAATATTTAGAAATATTCTGCTTAAAAACCGTTGGTCAAATTTCCAGAAAATGTGGAATAGATGTTCCTCGAGTGACCATGCATTTAAGTTGCTCAAGAAATTTGAATGACACCCAAACTTTGGCTAGGCATGACGAGCCTTATATTCGCATTCAAATCTTTTAAATTCTTCTCCTCCCAAACTACCAAGCCAATTTCTACAAAACTTGTCATGAATGTTATTTTGGTAATCATATACCGTCTTAGTTGTTCAAATAACTTTGATTGACCCCAATTTATTGGCGTGACAGGGTGGGCCTTATTTTCACTTTAAAATCCTCAAAAATCTTCTCCAAAAACAATAGGTAAATTTCAACGAACTTCTCATGAATGTCCATCGGGTGGTAATGAACCTAAGTTGTTAAATATATATTCTCCTTTTGGTAACTCTTTGTACTCAACATAATGGGCCATCAGCCTATTACAATGGGAAAATAATCATTGACCTAAATTGGTTAAGCATATTGAGGCTTTGTTTTGACTGTATTGCTGTTAAAATGACATTTATCACCACACAAACACATCATAGCTCTCTCTATTTTTTTTTTTTTTTTTTTTTACAAATTTATGTTAGTAATTTCGGAAATAACTTAGGGTCCGAAATACCCCCAACCACCATATAGACTAATACTATAACGTTTATATTATTAGTCTATATGTTGGTGGGGGGTTATTTCGGACCCCTATGGGAAATAATATCCAAGTTTTTCTAAAACCTTTAATCTTTCACTCTCATATGTTCAAACATACGAACATTGATACAGTTTGATGAACTACACAATTGTGAAGTGTTTGTTACAGAAGTACACAGAAAAATATTTCGAAATGCAAATGACCCCCGCCCCCCACTCCCCAACCCCGGAATGAGAAAATATCGATTTTTTTTAGCTCGGCTGTTTTCAGAGAAAACCCGAAGTATTGCTATAGCCTTGGCGTCGTCGTTGTCGTCGATGTCGTCGTGCGAAAACTTTGAATTTTTGTGATATCTCTGATTATACAGTAGGCATACACTTGAAACTTGCCAAACGTGTTCACTATCAAAATTTAGCTGGGTTGAGTATAATAAAGGGTGTTAGTATTGCCTTGTCGTACAAGCTAGCTTTTATAGCAACGTGGTAGAACACTCGCTTGTGCACAGACAGGTGCCGAGTTCGAATTCCGACGGAGTCGAATATTTATCAGAAGGTTTCATTTTGCGCATATCGTAAATAATCCACATGAGGTGATGGTTAGGCGATTTGATAGTTGATGATGCCAATATAGGAGATTTGTAGAAGAATCTTAATTGTCAGGGGGGGGGGGGGGTCGTGACTGGTTTGAGTATAAGGGGTGTTAGTACTGCCTTGCCGTACAAGTGAGCATTTAAAGCGACGTGGTAGAGTAGTCGCTTGTGGACAAAGAGGTCCTTGTTTCGAGTCCCGTCGGAGTCAAATGTATAGAATATACCTTTACTATAAAGGGTGATAAGTCTAGATATACTTTGTGTAAATTATGTCCGTTTTTCGACTTCAATGCTAATCAACCATCAAGCACTTAACAGCCGAGCATTGGCATCCGTAAGCAGTGCTCTTGTTTCAGTTTGAAACATTATGATAAAATTAATTCACTTATTTTGACACTTAAATGAGGGCCACCGTCATAGCGTAGTTTGAAGCTTCGGATTATTATTCAAAAGGTCCCGGGCTCAATTCTACGGTAGCATAGAGGTGACATTTGCATGTTTTTTTATTTACCTTGAAAAAAGAAAATAATTTGAAAAAATATGGGATTTTCGTTTTTCAAGGTTTTTTCATAGAATAATAAAAAATGCTAAAAACAAAATCCTCGATTTACAAGTGTTTTTTTTTATAAACTCATTGATTAAAAAAAATGCGAAAATCAATTTTCGTTTTTCAAGTTTTATTCTATTGAATAAAAAATATGCAAAAACCGAAAACTTAAGTCGTGAGCACGCGATAATTTGACCAATCAAAATCCCCCACTAAGTCGTGAGCACGACTTAATTATCCAATAAGAACTGCCGATGCCTCTTTTCGTTTTTCGCATTTTTTTTCTACAAAAGAAAACTTGTAAAACGAAAGTTGTGGATTTTGTTTTTTGCATTTTCTTTTTTTCTAAAATAATAATAATTAAAAACTCGTAAAACGAAAATCGAGGGGTTTTTTTCCGCATTTTTTTATTCTATAAAAAAACTTGTTAAACGAAAAGCGAGGTTTTTGTTTTTCGCATTTATTTCTATTCTTTATATAAAAAAAAAACTTGTAAAACGAAAATCGAGGATTTTGTTTTTCACATTTTTTTATTCTTTAAAAAATAACTTAAAAAACGAAAATCCCAGAAAATAAAACAATGTGCAAATGTCACCTCTATGCCACCGTAAGGATAAGAGTATTTTGGTAAATTTTATAAATGTTTCTTATCCTCATGTACTTGTCAAAATTCAAACAAACTAGAAGCATTTTCTATTTGAAAAGAATCTATCTTTGATATAATCAGCGTTCCGTGTATTTTTGACATTCTTAATGAATCATTGTAGGTTTCTAGCACGATGTGATGTCAACATCATTCAAACACATAAACTATGCAAATTAAACAAGTTGAATATGTCTTAGTCGGGTGTTTATATACGCCTTTGTCGTAAACCTATGTGAGATAGCAGTCGGAGGCTAGGAAAGGGTGTAATAGTAGTACAGGTGAAAGAAATACCAGGAATCCATTGTTAGGTTCTCCGGCCGCCGGATATAACTGCGAAATTGTTGAAAGCGGCATAAAACCCATTCAATCAATTTCTCAACTATATACGCATTTGCTATCATACACACATACATTTTTAAGTATCTCTAGAGATTAGATTAATTTCGTTCCATCAATGATACTATAGAGTTGAGATTGGAGGCTGGTGGCTCGGTTTACATGCGTTAATACTGGTATTGGAAACGGCAGGGAACCATGTGTAGGTGCCACCGTGCTATAACTGCAAAGTGTTTAAAGCGACATTTATCCCCCATGCAACACTCAACTATTTCGATTAAGACAAAAATCCGGGCTATGAACAAAAGAGACAATTTGAAATATTATTTTCTTTAGTAACAAATAAAACATCATTAGACACAAAACATTGTTAGAAAACGAGAAACCTTAAACAGTATAAGTAATATTGCAAATTCTCTTCCAATTAGCCGCCGTCATAGCGCAGTTGGTAGCTTGTCAGACTGTCAACCTAGAGGTCCCCGGTTCGATCCCCGACGGCGGCACTTATTCTTTTTCTTACCAATGGGTTGATAATTGTAGACCCATGTGAGATATCAGCTGGAGGCTAGGAAAGGATGTGATGGTAGTAATGGTGAAAGAAATACAAGAAATCCGTTGTTAGGTGCTCCAGTCGCCGCGATATAATTGAAAAATTGTTAAAAGCGGCGTAAAACTCAATTCAATCAATCAATCCCTCTAAATTACTTGAAGATATACAAGTGTCTTCTTTTGACCCAACATAATAACCAGGACATATTTTTCATGAGTGAATGATTCTTATTTTTCTATGAATAACTTTCCTAAGAATGAGCCATTGATACTTGAGTGTTTCAGTTTCTATGTTACCAACTGCAATCTTTTGGCAATCATCATATATTGTACTCAACACGTTTTCGCGACAATTTATAACACATTCCTCACCCATGCATATATTTGACAGGTTCAAAACCTTTAGACCGGGTACCCTGTTTGGTATCAGTCCGTACAGGTAGACTTCACCAACTCCAAAGAATGGTGTAGACTTTGCTGCTTGGTATAGCTCTGTGGATAAATCATTTGTGAAAACCACAAAGAATCCGCTACAAAATATTCTATGTGTGTTTTGCCCCGGAAAGAAAGTTTCGTTTATTAAATCTTTCTCATATTTATCCCTTTTTATTGGTATGGTGATGTGTTGGGAACAGAGCATTGTTCTTGTTCTGCCTAACATATATGGTAGGACAATACCAAATATCTTTCTCACATCAACAATGACATCATCGTCTATTTTTACAATAATTTGTGTATTGTTGCATCTTTCTGAGAGCCATCTGTAAGCCATTACACCTTTCTTTATTTGATTATGGTACGATTCCTGAAAATCACCTTGAAGAATATCATTGTATAGTTCTGCTTCATTTTGTATACGCTCTTGTGTGGAACTGTTTGCTGTTGAGCCGAGAAGAAATAAAAGTCTAGCTGTTCTAAAATACTCGACAGTAGATTTGTGTAGCCACGTATTTCGTATAATTATTCTTTGTTCGTGATGTGAGGGCGCCGTATGAACCATCAACACAAATGATAAGTAAGGCACAGAGGAACACATATATTTGTTTTCGATGACATATCTACTGTCATTACTAACTGTAAACGGTAAATTAGAACTTCTTACTAACGTCTTTTCATAAGAAATGTTGTTCATTAAATTGGAATCCCTTTTTTCAGAACTTGGTATTTTCTTTACAACAAGTAGATTGTGTTTGTTAAAACCAGTGGCAGTGTTGATTTTCTTTTCAGAATAAATGAAGCGATATTCCACCATAAACCAAGCAAATAGGTAAAGAAGGAGCAATAACGCCATCGTTTGAACTTTTCTTGTACCAATTTCTTTCATCCTCATTCTCAAAATAATTCATTTCTATTGTGCATCAGTTATTCTCGCTATAACATTTCGCAATAGATTCTCCGGAAATGAGACAAACTGAAAGACAAAAAGAAACCGACATCTTTACGTCCCGTCATTTCAAGTGCTTTAAATGTTAGTTTTGTATGAAGTTGGTTATACTTGCTGTTAGCTGATAGATTGAAGAAAATATGACACACGTCTTAAGAGGAACATAACCCTGCATGATCTTTTAGCTCGGCTCTTTTCGGAGAAAATCCAAGGAATTGCAATCGCCTTGGCGTAGTCGTGGTATTTCGAAAGTCTAACATTTTGTGGTTCTCCTGAAGTCACACACGTTCACTATCAAATGGGAAACCTATGCTTTCAATGGACATAACTCTAGATGCATTTTGTGCGAATTATGCCCCCGTTTTATAAGCTCACCTTAGCACTACGTGCCCAAGGGGAGCTTTTAGGATCACCCCAACTCCGCCGGGCGTCGTCTACTTTCTTAAAAAATCTTCTCCTTAACCACTGGGTCAATTTCGATGAAATTTTGCCAAAATGTTTCCTTAATGACCCTTTTCAAAAATTGTTCGCTAAATTTTGATTGGCCCTTAAGTATGAGCATAGCAGGGCGGGGCTTATTTTGAGCCGAAATCTTTGAATGGCATCTCCTCCTTAACCACTTGGCTGATTTCAATGAAACTTTACCAGAATGTTCCTTGGGTAACCCTTTTTCAAAATTGTTCGATAAATTCTGATTGGACCATAAATATGGGCGTGGCAGGACGGGGCTTATTTTTGAGCCAGGAATCTTTGAACGATATTTCATCCTGAACCACTTGGCCGATTTCAATGAAACTTTACATTAATGTTCCTTGGGTGACCCTTTTCGAAAATTGTTCGATAAATTCTGATTGGCCCATACATATGGGCGTGGCAGGGCGTGGCTTTTTTTTGAGACCAAATCTTTGAACTGCATCTCCTGAACCACTTGGCCGATTTCAATGAAACTTGACAAGAATGCTCCTTGTGTGACCCTTTTCAAAAAATTGTTTGCTAAATTCTGATTGGCCCATTAATAAGGGCGTGGCAGGGCGGGGCTTATTTTGACCGAAAGCAAAATGTTCCTTCGGCTACCCTTTTCAAAAATTGTTCGCGAATTTTTGATTTGCCGATAAACATTGGTGTGGCAGGCCAGGGCTTATTTTGAGCCCAAAATCTTTGAATGTTATATTCTTCTGAACCACTTGGCCGATTTCAATATAACTTTACCAGAATGTCCCTTTGATGACCCTTTTCAAAAATTGTTCGCTTATTTTGATTGGCCCAATAATATAGGCCTGGCAGAGCAGGGCTCATTTTGAGCTCAAAATGGCATCTCCTCCTGAACAACTGGGCAGATTTAATGAAACTTAACCAGAATTTTCCTTTGATGACCCTCTTCAAAGAAATTTAGAAAAATATTGAATAGCCCCATTAATAAGGGCGTGGAAGAGAAGGGCTTATTTTGAGTTTCCTCTGTAATGAATGGGTTGGCTCGGTCTATATAACTGTAATTTTAGAATTACATCTCCTCCTCATTGATAAGGCAAATATGAATGAAACTTTGCCAGAGAGTTAATTAGACGAGATCCACTGGACCAATAAAAATAGGTGAGCGGCTTAGGGCCATTCTGACCCTCTTATTAGATTTTCTATTCACTATCCAGCTCCCAACAGCCGACCGTAGGAACCGTAGGCAGCGCTCTTGTTATATTATACGGATGTTACTGCATTAATTTGTTATCATATGTATATCAGCTTAGGGCATTTTGTAACGCTTTAACGTTACCGGTAGAATGACAGGCTGGCTCTAGAAAGATCACAGCGGGCTAAAATCAGAAAATCTTAGTCAACCCAGTCTGGTAAATGTTTATAGCAGAATATAATTAAATGCGCTTAGTTGAGGTAAAGATAGAAATGGGATATTAAGCTCGGACCTACTCAGAGTCTTTGCTTGGTGTTCTGTTGAAATTTTGAAAAATAAACGCAAAGGTTCAATATTAGACCTTTTACCCTTTGTATTTAAAGATTATTAGTTATAGCGTTTTACCTGTCAAAACGAAATCATGGCGAGGCCGCCATCTACGTAGTGGTAGCGCGTCGGACTATCATTCAAAAGGTCCTGGGTTCAAATGCCGACGGCGGCACTTATCCTTTCCGACTATTTGTCATTTACCGATCCTTGCAATGTATTACTGGTATATATCCCACTAGTTCTACCATTACATCATCTTCATGCCTCCAGCTACTACTCAACACGATTATCAACCTACTGGTGGAAGACAAATATTCCGAAAGGATGAGAGCCGCCGTCGTGGATCGAAGCCGGGACCTTTTGAATGATGGCCCGACGCGCTACCAACTGTGCTATGACGGTGGCTAGAGTGGGATTATCTTATATAAATTGTTCCCATTTTTTTTCTTATACAAAAAAAAATGTTTCATATTGTTTAGACAAAAGATTTTACATTACCCTTTTTTAAATCGAGTTCGCTTAGATCAGGCTGTTTGGCGTTTTGCTCTCGACACTGTGGTCATGAGGTCGATCGCTTGATTGAAAAACTTTCATCCGACATTTGACACACGGCAATTACCTCTAACCTCAATATATTTTGTTGTTGTTGTTGTTTTATTTGAATGGGCTGCTGGTGGCTCGGTTATAATTATCAAAGCGCTAACAACGATGAAGGCCTGGTTTATAAAGAGGCAAGGTGACATCTGAAGGTATGCACTTCAATTTTTGAATTTTTCTAGCAAGGCTTTTTTAGGCGAGGGAAACCAAGGGTTCAATTTACCTATGGGGGTCGTAAGCCAAATTAATTTTTAAAGGAAAAATGTCGAACGGTATGCTCATTACATAGCGCTAAATCCGCCAAAAACAACTAATCTCAAGGTATAGATTACTGCGCCCGATACCGCTTTGCAGACAGTCCTGCAACATGTTCCAAGATGGCCCAGTCTAAAATTTTGTCGTCTGTTTAAGGATGGGACAAGGCTTTTAAATCTTTCTAATTCAGATTAATCCATTACAAGACAACAAATGTTAAGACAGGTTCGAATTGTAAAGAGTTGCAGATAACATACAATATGATGGCAAATTAGTAAGATTCGTAGCATAAAGGGTAGATAATATTAGGGGAAAATGAGAAAGTGTAAGTTAGCAGCATTTTATTCTTTTCCCTATTAGCAAGGTCATCCGTCAAGATCAAATATAAAAGCTATGTATCTTTTAACACAGCAGTGATTTTGGCAGTGATAAGTAAGAAAATATCTGGTATACATTTTGGTTTAAACCTATTTATACGGGAAAAGTAACGCAAAGCGCCCGAAGGGCGCTTTGCGGCTTTTCCCGCTTCTAGATAACGCGTGTAAAACATTTAAATAATCAAAATCAAAATTAAATACATATACCATCAAAGTTAAATTTTGTGTCGTAATGGCGGCCTACATGGAGGATGATGATCTCGAGAGATTTCGCCATTTTGTTTTATTATTTATTTGTATCTATCTACTTTTTTCTTCGATTTTATTTCTGTTGATCTGTATCAAAATTTAAATTGTAGTGAACGTAAAATTAAGTTAAAAATAAGCCTTACATGTAAAATGTTGCACATTTTTGCTTAAAAATCTCGTCTTGGTGACGTTTTCTTTTTACCCTCCGCAAATGACGTCATTCTTCACTTATGGGAAATATGACGCTACTTTTTCCCGCCAAAACAACGTCATTTTTGTTGCGTTTTAACGTCGCGGTAAAAAGTGGAATAAGACTTGAAAGAGATGAAATCTATAGCAATATTCCCGGTTAAGACTTGAAAAGGATGAAATGTATAACAAAATTCGCAGTTTGATTTAAAAAAAAAAGGAAATACAGCTATTTTAGCTAAAGCTATGCCGGCCAACATCTTGTCGGAATCGCATTCTTTAGGATTTGGACCTGACGCAGTTTCTATAATACGTGCGCCCATATTCAAAGTACCCCCGTTACATTTTTTTACGAAGAAAAACCAATAAGAATTGTATTGAGTATCTTTCACTCATATTATGTTAATTTCTTCCGATGTTAGTTAGCACTTATCTAAATGACTGTGTGACTGAGGAAATCTAGAAATAAATGAGAAAAACCAAGTAGCCATCGATATGATAAATAGCCTATTTTGGTCTTCTGAAAATTAGTTATCATGTGCATGTTTTGTACAGCACATAGGGAAGTTTATTTCACATTGTAACTGCACTTATTTTTTCCAATGACAATATCTTCGGAGTAGAAAAGGGTCAACAAGGGTTTTTATTTTCTTGGTTTTGTTCGCATATGACTTAAAATGATAAAAAGCGACCTTAAACCCTTTTTAAGCGAAAAAAGGAATGAGCTATCGCAACAGACAGACACATGAAATTGAATTTGATACATCATTCATACGTGTCGATACTGCAAAAGGTTTGCGTGCTGGAGCTTGATTGTTAAATTCGGTAGCTTAAGTTGAGTATATGAGTAAATCAAGAATGGTTCTTTTTTCAAATTACTTTTCCCGTCTATAGGTTAAACCTATTATTATATTATTACATCGATTGGGAAACAAGTTCTTACAACTTAGATTAATCCCGCTCGATTCTGCTTCCTGGAGAGAGTAGTTGTCTACTTCCGGTCTGCGCGCACCCTCAAAAAACAGCCTACAAAAAATTTACGAAAACCACATAAAAAGAAGAAAGAGGCGCAGACAAGCAACATCAATCGGAAGACTTTTACTCAAAGAACATTTTACCATTCATGAAATTTTTAGAAAAACACTTGAAGGACACAAAAAATCTAGCAACAAAAACGGTAGATCACAATCATCTAGACGCTTGAAAAAGAATCTTGAACGATTCTGATGATCCTTTCACGTAAACGCTCTGTACAATCATCCAAAAAACCATGATCACGAAAACGAAAGTAAACAGACTGTTTATCCTGGTCACATTGTTCGAAATCCTGCCATATTTCGCTGTAAACAGTGAGAACTTGAAGGAATGTCAATTCAGGTACTCTACACACATCCTAAACGACGTTTCGCTAACTCAGAACTACGATGCGTTTAACATAACCTTTGGAAACAACTGTAAAATAACACTGTCTGAGCAAATATACTTTCATCTGAGATTTACAAGACGAGTCTACTCAAAACCTCTAACCTTGCGAGCATGCATTAAGCTGTATACGCTCATTCTAGCTGGAGACATTGCCACAAACCCTGGGCCTGTAAAAAACCCACGCGGAGGATGCCAAAAGCCTGTAGCCAAAACCCACAGGGCGGTGTACTGCGAAGCTTGTTTATGCTGGTGGCATATCAAGTGTGAAAATATAACTGCTATACAATATAATGAGCTTGCAAAGTCGGATGACCCTTGGACTTGTAAACAGTGCCAAAACTTTCATTTCAGTGATAGTTTCTTTGAAAACTCTGCTTTATCTGCAAATGACTCTTTAATTGTTGAAGAAAATACCGAAAAGAATAACAGTCATGAAATATTTAAAGAACTTTCAGAAATGAGACAGAAGCATCCTAGACGTTTTATTGGGGCTTATATTAATATAAATAGCTTAAGACACAAATTTGCCTCCTTAAATGAAATTTTAATAAAAAATACTGTTGACATACTTTTTATCTCTGAAACTAAAATTGATGATTCCTTTCCAGATGCTCAATTCATGGTTAACAACTACCATTTTTGGAGGAAAGACAGAAGTGACAAAGGCGGCGGTGTTGCAGTTTATCTAAGGTCGGACATACCGGGCGATAGAAAACAAGACCTTGAATTTACAGGTATTGAATCAATTTCTGTTGAGATCATGATAGATAACAAAAAATGGCTGATTATTGGTGCATACAAACCCCCAAGCCTGTCTGCAACAGACTTTGGTTCAACATGTATGGAGACCTTGGATAAATGCAGCACCAAATATGAAAATTACATTCTGCTAGGTGATTTAAATTTTGACTGCCTGGATCGAACCAAAAGCACACCAATTATGGATCTCTGCGATATTTTTGACTTAACTAACATTATCAAAAAACCAACATGCTTCACCAAAAATAGTAAACCATCCCTTCTTGACATTATCTTAATAAATGATTCATCTAAAGTTGAAAACATATGTAATTTTAACTGTGGACTGAGTGATGTGCATAATATGATATCCTTTCAGTTGAAAATTGATGTGGAAAACAAGACAGACCAGTATATTTCATACAGAAGCTTTAAGAATTTTAACCAAGCAGATTTTTTATCTGAACTAAACAAAACAAACTTTTCATTTATCAACAGTGATCCAGACCTACACAAAGCATCAGAAGACCTTACAGACTGCATAATAAGAGTATTTGATAAACATGCCCCAATTAAAACAAGAAAAAAGCCCCTAAAACCTGCCCCTTTCATGAACTCCTTTTTACGCAAAGCAATTTATAAAAAAAAGATGCTCTTTAACAAATTTCTTCGAAACAAATCAGGCCATAACTGGGAAAATTATAGAGTAATGAGAAATTACGTAAACAAAATAAGAAAAAAATCAATCCAAAATTACTTTTTAGAACGTTGCTCGGGGGGGTGCAAAGAAACTGATTTTTGGAAGACAATTAAACCTTTTCTTACAAACAAGGGTACCTACTGTGAGAAAAATCTTGTAATAAAAGAAGATGAAACACTTCTGTCAGATCAACTAGAAATCTGCAACACCTTTAATAATTTTTACATTAACGTTGCTAAAGATATTGGTGATAAAAACATAAAAATTGATGAACACCATGAAAGCATAGTGAAAATCAATGAAAATTCAAATATCAAGGAAGCACTGTCTTTCAAACCAATATCGACTGATTTTGTTCAAAAGCAAATAAAAAATATGAATGTAAAAAAAGCCACTGGAAATGATGGACTTTCTATAAAAATGTTAAAAATATGCTCTCCAGTAATTGCCGACCCTCTTACGAACCTGATAAATCGCAGCTTTGAAAACTCCATTTTTCCTGACAACATGAAAATTGCACAAGTTGTACCAATACACAAGAAAAATAGCCTTCTGGATAAAAGCAACTACAGACCAGTTACCCTTCTACCCGTCATGTCAAAAGTCTTTGAAAGAGCCATCTATACACAGATCATGGAACACTTTAAACATCTTTTTAACCCTTATTTGAGTGCTTTTCGGCCTGGATATGGATGCAACACAGCTCTACTGAAAATTGTTGAAGATTGGAAAATGTATCTCGATGATAATAAATACCTTGCCGCTATTCTTATGGATCTTTCCAAAGCCTTTGATTGTCTACCACATGATTTATTATTACTGAAACTTGAATATTATGGACTATCAAAATCTGCCTCAGATCTAATCCAGAGCTACCTTTCAAACAGAAAACAATGTGTGAAAATTGGAAAGACCTGCAGTACTTTTCAGACTTTGATTAAGGGAGTCCCCCAGGGGAGTATCCTAGGACCTGTACTCTTTAACATCTTTATTAATGACATTTTTCACTTTGTACAGAAATCGAAACTCTACAATTATGCAGACGACAACACCATTTCATATGCAAGTTGCTCCATACCAGACCTTGTCAAGACACTGGAAGAAGAAAGCCTATCTCTAATAAATTGGTTCTCTATAAATCAAATGAAAGCTAACCCAGAGAAGTTCCAAGCAATTTCTTTAGGCCAAAAAACACACAAACAAAATCTAAATTTCTCTTTTAACAACATAACAATTGAAAGTGATGAAGAAGTAAAATTACTTGGTGTAAACCTAGACTTTCTCCTGTCATTCAACTCACATGTCAGTACCATTTGCCGGAAGGCCTCTAAGCAACTAAATGTACTCAAACGTATTGGTAAACATCTGAACAAATTAGGAAGATTAACCATCTATTTTTCATTTATAATGTCCAATTTCAACTACTGCCCACTAACATGGCATTTCACAAATGAAACCAACACAAAAAAAAAAATTGAAAAAATCCAAGAACGGGCTCTCAGATTCATATACCAAGACACTCAAAGTAATTACGAACACCTTCTACTAAAATCTGGCTTACCATCTCTGAAAGTTAGACGACTAAGAGCCATTGCACTAGAAACTTTCAAAATTCTAAACCAACTAAACCCCGAATATCTGCATGATTTAATAAACTATAAACATTCTAAATACAATTTTAGGCACAAGAATACAGCAGAGATCCCTAAACCCAGAACTGAAAGGTATGGCAGAAAATCATTCAGGTACTCAGCAGCTGTCCTATGGAATTCCCTCCCTGCACACTTCAGAGAAACAGCGTCACTGAATCATTTCCGCCAGCTTATTAACTCCTGGGACGGAGAAAAATGCAATTGCTCCTCTTGCCATCGGTAACTTAACTTTCAAGTAATGGGACGGCTGCTGTGGGCCTAAAAGCATGTTTTTCTATGTTTGCTTTAAGTCTGCTTTTCCCCCTTATTCTTTCAGTTTGCCATATTTTGCTTTTGCTTCTGCTTTTCAACTTATTTTTGCTTTTGAGCTCCTTGCTTTATTTGCCTTAACCATACTTTTTTTTAGATTTTGCCAAATTTGTTACTCCTGTTTTTCAGTCACAAACACTTTACTTTTTGCTGCAAAAATTCTCTGTCTGCTAATGTTAAATTTTTAGAAAATTGAAATTGCTTCTGTTTCATTGTTGCATGAATTACTATGCCTTTACTTTATTGTTTATTTTCTTAAACTTATTTAACGTGATGAAAGAACAGTGCAATCATGAATTATGAACAAACTGACAATTGAACAGTACAGTAACCTACAGTCAAAATGTGCAATATATATTATTAATAGATTACTATGATGCTTAAAATGTATCATAAGCTCTAAGCTAATCAAGCCTCTGTAGTTTTCAGTTGTAGAATTGTTTTTATTCAAGTTTCCTATGTTTTAAGGGCTCTCCATAATGTGATGTAGGGGAGATAACCATTGGTCAAATGCTGGTAATCTGATACAACATTTGTCTCCCTTGCATTGCATTAAATTTAAAATTTCGTCTATATGGCATCCATCTCTTAATCTGTTTACCTTTTAATTTTTATTTATTGACTCTTTAAACTGATTGTCTTATGGTTTGTATTATTTTTATGTACTTCAAGTCGGTGTTAAAAGCTCACTAGAGCTTATGTTATATTGTTGTATTGTACCGACTTTGTAAATAAATATTACTTGACTTGACTTGACTTGACTTGGAAAATTCACCAGTACTCGCGCCGAATGTGTGGGCCAATGAAAGAACCAAGATCGATAGCCGCTCCCGGGAATCGAACTCAGGACCTTTAGGTCGAGGCTGACGCTCTACCTCTAGACCACGGACGCCACACTGGTATACATGTACATGATAAGGACAAGGTGAATAATTAAGGTTTTATTCCAGAAAATTGACATTGTGTGTTGTTTCGTCAATTCAGTTGCCTCGCCATCAGAACGATCAGTACTTTGATTTTAGCACAGTGTAGTGATATGCAAGCACTGCGTTGATTTGATTTGAATTGGGGTTTTACGTCGCTTTCAACATTATTTCAGTTATATCGCGACGACTGGAGCACCTAACGATGGATTCCTGGTATTTCTCACACCAGTACTACCACCACATCCTTTTCCTAGCCTCCAGTTGCTATTCCACATAGGTTTACGATTATCTACCCATTGGTGGAAAACAAATGTCGGAAAGGATAAGTGCCGCGGCCGGGGACCGAACCCGTGCGAATATAGACCTCTGGATTAGAAGTCCGGCGCGCTACTAACTGCGCTATTGCCGCGGCAGCACTGCGTTGAACACACAAAGCACTCCGTGTCGCACAAAAGTTGATGACGTATACTAGACCTATTAATTTTGCGCGGGTGAGCACAAAAAAGCTACGTTGTACAAACGTTGTTCGGTTTTTAACTCGATTATCTTTTTCCTAGGCAATTTCCAGGATACAGGGTTGTTTCCCATGGCCTGCCAAACCAGGCCAAAAACGACAGAAAGCATGTTTATTTACAATAACCGCCAAAATGTAGCCACATACAAACAAAACATAGAAAATCTAAAAAATCTACAACTTATGGTTTAAACTAATAAGAGATTATAAAGCACAGTTAATTGGTTACGGACGACCGAACGGTCCACGATATATCTATAGGTGTATTTTCAAAACTGAGCTCTGTATTAGACGCCGGGTATATCGGGGATATTGAAAAGGTATCTTAGAGGTCCTTTCACTTTAATTATGAAAGTACATTTGTGTTTAAACATTAAGATTTAAGACAAGCAACATAACTGCCAATATTCAAGTCAATCGGACATAAGGGGACATCGTTGAGCTTCGGGCAAATAGTTGAACGTCGCCGGACCCAGGACTCCTGTCGCCGTACCCTGAACGCCGGACGACACAGGTGATCGCATAATACGTCTCATGATGGGTGGACACCGCACGATTTTGTGAATATATTTATCTTATAACTATACAAATATCCGTGTGATATCAACCCGTATGATATTTTTTATGATATCACATAGTTATTTTTAGAACAATAATATCATACAGTTATTTTTAGAAACTAGCATTTAAGTTAGAAACATCGACTAAAACAAGACAAAAAGAGGTTATAAGATAAATATAATACGTACTAAGTGTATTGTATGAAAAAATATCTAACTCGGTTGTGAGAATTGGTAATTGTCTCGGCAGAGCCTCGACAATGATCAATTCTCCCAACCTCGTTAGATATTTTTTTCCATACAAAACACTAAGTACGTATTATATATATATATATATTTAAAATATCTGAGAATAAGATTTCGCGGGTCATTTCTCCTGTAATTTATTCATATACAGTAAAAATATGTGGTAGCGACTCCTTCTGAAACGTCAAAAAGATAATGGTCACTTATACACCTTTTGTTTACAAATTATCAACATGATTTGGATTAGAAATATATCGTCGGCTCCGTTCTATAAGGACGTATATGCAAAATTCCATTTTTTCTTTTATTGCGTTTTCGCACACAAATGATATTCCCGCGTCTTTTGCGAAAATGCTGGACCTGATAGCTAATCGTATCCCCCCAAAAAAGCTTCTTGAACTTGTAAGATACGTCATTTTCGCACCGGAAGTGGTCGAAAAGTGAAGTTCGAAAATGACGTATTGACAAATTTGATAATTGTTCATGTTTCCTTATGATAAAAGTTTATTTTTAAAGATCAGTTTGAAAAAGAAGACAACCTTTACCCAGGCCATATAATTCGTGTGTCTCAGTTACACACATAAAAATTGTAATATGCGTTTTTCACATTTTTTGAGAAACGTCTCACTCAACGGATTTCGGGGTCTCGTATGCACCCGAAAAGAATTTTTTTACAAGCGATTTGTCCTATATCTTATATAACATCAAATTTAATTAGTTTTTTTCATGCATTTATCTTTTATGCCTTTTTTTGTCTATACGGCATTTTGTTCCGTAAAAATTAAGTGAAAAAATGACGTACTTGACGATTTTTTTGTTGTTTTTCTTAAATAACTCATTATTGAGACAAAATTTAATATTTATGACGGCAGATAATATATATAGTGCTTCGATTTAAAACGTTTTCGACCAAAATGGTTGTAATAGTGTTTAAAGGTAAAAAGATATTAAGTTTTTTCCTTCTCCTGAAAAGTAGGCTTTTCCCGGGTTCGTCCTTATAGAACGTAGCCGACGATATGTTAATGCGAATTTCTTAATGATCAGATGTTGTTATAACTCAAAAGAATAGTCTCATTGAGACGATTCTAATGGATTTGAACAAAATAGGTAGGGGATCAAGCTTTAGACCAAAAATACCTCCCTTTAATATGTTGTGATTTAAAGAAGGGGAATTGGATAGCGGTCGCTTACCAAAAATAGTCGCCCAATAGACTTGGTCGCTTTAGCATGATTAATAGTAAATTATCCTTTGAATAAAGTAACTGTTGGACAAAGTTTCACTCAAGAGATGAAGAGGGTATTTCTTGATTTCATGGAGGTTGAAACTGAAAACCCGATCACACCGTGTGAATACGCGAAGCGGATTGATACATGAGTGAGATAATAATTTTAGTTTCATAAAATCAATTTAATCGACAGATTCTACATTCTTTTCTGAAATTCATTTTCATGGAGAAAAATTAAATGGTTTTTCAATAACGAGGCAGATTTCTTTTTTTTTGACTGCCCTGTGCGCAAGTTTGCAAAGTAGCTGTGCAGTCGTAGTTTTTTTTTTTCATTGAGCAACGAAACATATTTTTTATCCAGTCAGCGTTCACGAATCTTTCGACACACTTTCGTGACCTGTCACATGAAAAGGGACCATCTGGATAGTGCGTAAAGTTTCCACACTAGTCAGACCGCGCGAGCTGCGCAGACTGACTAAGGTCGAACCTTTTTGCACTTAGCTTATTTTTGAATTTAGAATGTCCAATCTTCTTTCCCGCGAAAGAAATTTTGAAATGCGACCTCTGGTTGACTTGTACTGGAACCAATCTCTTCTTATTTTCTTCAGTTTCCTGATGGTCCTTTTTCGCGTGACGGGTCACAAATAAAGGATTAAACCATTAATCACCTTAGAATCTACTCAATCAGATGTTTAGACGTTTATAATATCAATTATTTCAGCGAATTCGTATTTTTCTAGCTATATCTATTTTAAATGTAGTTGTAGATCTTATATTATTGTCATTTTGGGACGTTTTTGAATGGTTAGAGTTTGGAATTACTAAATGGATCGCTCAGTGAGCGATTTAGAATGGTTTTGTTTGAGATAAATGTCAATTTCACGATGTTACTTACTGTATATTGAGCTGGTCCAGTAACGTTTGGACTTTACCTTCCTGTATATTATTTATTCATTTTTTTCCTGCGATTCATCCAAATAGAGATCGAAAATACTTTAACTAGGTTTTTTTTCCGATTTATTTGTTTCAAAGTACTGAAATATCATTTAAAACAAATTTAACGTGACATGACGAGAGATTTTAACACAAATTCTTTTTGTTGTTTTGTTAATACATGTTTTTAATTAGTACTATATTTAACTTTTCTTCTACAAAAGCGAATGTATTTTCAATTTCCTGAGTATTTTTCGTTGCAGCAATTTCCACTGGTTAGTGAGTTTATCAACACCCAAATTTCCAACTGCTATGAACTGACAAAATGAGTTTTTTTCGTTTAAAACATTGTTGTTGCACCTGCTTACACATTTTTCAGTGAGACACATATTATATGAGATATCGAACACTTTTAGACTGGGAACTCTGCTTGGTAACAAGCCGTACAAATAAACGTCATCAACCCAAAGAAATGGCGTAGACTTTGCTGCTTGGTAAAGCATGGGAATTAAATCGTATGTGAAAACCACAAAGAATCCGCTACAAAATGGAGGAAATGTGTTCATTCCTGGAAAGATAGCTTTATGCACAAACCATTTGTTTCTTTTATCCCTTATGATAGATATGTCTGAGTGGTGACCGCAGAGAAGTGTTGTTGTTCTGCCTAACATAAATGGTAGAACAAGGTCGAAGATCTTTATCACATCAACAATGACATCATCGTCTATTTTAACAATGATTCGTGTATTATTGCATCTTTCTGAGAGCCATCTATAAGCCATTACACCCTTGTTCGTAAGATTATGATAGGAATCCTGAAAATCTCCTTGAACGATATCTTTGTAGAGATCTGATTCATTTTGAATGCGCTCTTGTGTGAAGCTGTTCGCTGTAGAGCCGAGAAGAAACAGAAGCCTTGCTGTCTTAAAGTACTCGGTAGTAGATTCGTGTAACCACGTATTTCGTATGATCGTTCTATGTTCGTAATTTGAGGGCGCTGTATGAACCATCAACACAAATGATAAGTAAGGTACAGAGGAACACAGATGTTTGTTTTCGATGACATATCTGCTATTGTTGTTAGCTGTTAACGGCATATCAGAACTCCCAATAAACGTCCTCAGATAAGAAATATTGTACAACAAACCAAACCCCTCCTTAAGGTTTAAAGATCTATTCTCAAAGTCTGCACTTAAAGTTCGTGATCTATTGTTATTATGAACAAAACTGATTTTGCTCTTTCCAGAACGGATGAAGCGATATTCGACCAGTAACCATGAATAAAGATAAATGATAAAAAGTATAACAATCAGTTGTACCTTTCTTGTGTTTGTGTCCACGGTCGTCATTCTTCAAAATATTTCTTTGGTAGGCTCTAGTCTGAAAATAATTTGAAACACCTTAGCGCAGTTTGAAGCACGAAGGACTCCAAAACATTTTTGATCCCTGTTCGATTCCCATCAGAGGTATGCATTCTTTCTAACTTTTGATAAAAACAAATGGGTGGATAATTATAAACCTATACTGGATGAACAGATGTAACCTAGTAAATGATCTAGTTCTGGTGAGAGAAAAAACACGTCTTTGGTATGAACGTGCTAAAATCCCTATTTCCCTATGAAACCCTATGCTGTGGGTACCCATTTGAATTGTCTCGATGAGTCGTTTCAAATAATTACCATCAACATAGGGTTTAAGCTTTGAATAATGAAATATTTACATTTGAAAACCAAAATATCCCCCACTATTTGTAGCTCTGACTGACTCCTTCATGATGTTTGTATATCATGCCAAATTATTCAATTTCGATGGCTCAGCGCGAAACATTTAAAACTCCCTATTACGATATATGGGAGTCACAATTGTTTGGCGTTTAGCCACCGATATTCACTCTATCCGCCATAATTCTAGAGTTCAGCCCTTTCCTGCGATCGAGAAGACAATGGTCGTGTCAATCGCGTGACGTTTACGAAGTGGACCCTCCTTCCTCTCTATGTCTACGTCAAAAGCGGGGAGACAATTTGAAAAAAAATCGTTAACATTTTTTTTTTCATCCTAAACGCAGCGTAAGATTTGAGTTGCAAACAAAGTTTAAGATCTACCCGACGGGCCAGTAATCTATCTATCTCTTTTCGACCGAAAACTTGTTTGCGAAATTGGCAATTTTACCTTTGGCATATAACTCCTCCGCTATCAGGCTTTACACATTATAACTACACAGTATAACTACCAAGTTTCGAGTAAATCCGACATAAGGTGACAGAGTTCTTTTTCGAACAAAGAAGTAGATATCGCCCTATCGCCAGACGCCTTGGGTGATCACAAAATATGTCCTGTCTTTCGAGGGACATTTGAAAAACAATATGGCTTGAAGAACCAATCAGACTTTTTCAAACTTGCGCCAGCCAATGAAATAACGGAATGTTTGGAGCGATTTGAATGAAGTTTTGATATATCTTGATATTTTCGGATGGGTTATATATATGTAAGTATTTAGAATTATATGGCCAGGGTTTTAGAAATGTTTCGATTTATTGAATGAAAGTTATCGATAATATTGACAGAAGTAACGGACAATTACTTGGAAAGTTCTCCCTGTTTTGTTTGTTTATCTGTTGTTGTTGTGTTGTTTTGTTTTGCAATATCGCATTTCTATTGCAGGGCGAAATATATTATATGAACCATTCAAAATCTCGGTAAGCCTACCCAAGCGTGCAAAAGTATGACGTTCCACTCTGGCTGCTACGTTAATGCACTTAAAAAACTTACACTGCTTCACTTGCACATTGCCAACTTTCGTTAAGATTGTAATATACCCTTTACCGATTTTTTATGTTGGCTATTTACTCTAAAATTAATCAGCCGGAACTACAGTTAAGAACATCCTGAAATTGACAAGATGAATGATTTATGAAAGATTTTGGAATGACATTGAATGAGTGTCATTAAGGGGAGGTAAACCAATATCGCAAATTTTGTTCGGAAAGAACAAAATTTGCAATATTAATTACCTCCCTTTAATAAAATATATGTACTCTTCTGTTTGTACGTCTTCGTGGACCAATCAGACACTTGAAAGTCCACATCAGCTAATAAAACCGTAGAAAAATAGATCGATTTGAATTTATTGGTGGAAGTCTTGAACGATTTTTAATTGTTTCCTAATGATTTTTGAGCGTTTTTGATCGATTTGAGTGAATGTTTGGAATGAATGGAGCGTTGGGTAAATGATTAAGAATGATTTTGATTGGAATGAGTGTCAATTTCATGATGTTTTTCACTGTACACATTAACGCTAAAGTATTTTTATGAGGCCGAATTCTTTCTTAATGGATTATGAAGGCGAAGCATTTCTATTAATATTCACAAATTTATTAGGCCCGTCAGGTGCAAATGGGCTATCCGGGTAGAGCGTAAAAAGTCCAGCCTAGTCAGAACGCACGGCTTGTGCAGTCTGACAAGGATCTTAACGTTTCGCACTTGGCTGATTTACTTAATCTATAGAATACAGGATATGATACTACCTTACACGATACAGTCCTTTATTACAGTTAGTCTCATCGTGAAATTGACATTTTCCTCAATCAAAACCATTCTAAATCGCTCACTCAGCGCTCCATTCATTCAATCCGAACACTAACTCAAACCAATCAAAAACGCTCAAACCCATTGAAAAATATAGAATCAACAGCGTCGTTCAAAATGAATTTTGATAGAGAAAAATCGCGATTTCATTGACATAATTCAAATTGTTAGCATCTCAGAGGTTCTTGAAGAAATAGGAAGCTATGTATAGAACTTGAAAGCATTTTTTATTAAAGGGGGGTAATCAATATCGCTAATTTTGTTCATCCTGAACAAAATTTGCGATATAGGATTACCTCCCATTAAATTTACATAAAAGTCGCTCCACACACTCATTCAATTTCATTCATAAATCATTCCAAAATCATTCACCTTGACAAATTCACGATGTTGTTGACTGTAACGACATCCGCTTGATCCCCGGTGGAATCATTCTCTTTTTAAGCATTTTTGTCAGAGTTCTCAGTTGGTCACTTTACGCGAGATACGTGAAATATCGATTATTTTGAACGATTTCGAAGTGTTTTTTCACGATTTTGGAGCGTTTTAAAATGATTTTAAAATGATTTTCAGAGTGAGTGTTTGGAATGAACGAATGGAGCCCTGAAGCCTCGATTACATTTGGCCTACGGAGCCCGGACGGCGCCCGTATCTCGCCGTAAGCATATACGGCGCCCGTATCTCGCCGAAAGCATAAAATCGTGCGGTGACATACGGTGCCCGTGCGATCATCGCACGGTCCTACGGGTACGGAAGAAACCTGCGATCTCGTTTAAAAAAGGAAATACATATCTTTAAAAATCGCGAGCCCGTAGCCTTGTGCGGATACCGCACGGTCGCTGCACGGACATCGCGCGGAAGCCTTGCGATGATCGCGCGGAAATCGAACGATATCTTAACCATTAAACAGCCAAAATTAAACCCGTAGAATCGTGCGTTGACCGCACGGCATCCTTTCGATATCCGTACGGAACCCGTACGATCTCCGCACGATCTCACGATAACCTTGCGAATCGTACGGGACCCGTACGGTCTCATTAAAGTATGCCCCCCTCAAATATTTTTAAAAATCGCACGGTCACCGTGCGGCATTGTGAACACATACGCCGCAGACCGTAGCTGTCTACGATGTCCAAAAAATCGTAAGAAAAATCGCAGGCTGCGATATCGTACGGCGACCGTGGCAAATGTAAACTAGGCTTGAGCGAAAGATTTAGATTGGTTTTGATTGCTCTTTATTTATTTCACGATGTTGCTAACCGTACTATTAATATATACATGTATGTTTGTTAACCGAGTAGCATTTCTTATTAAAATTCAAACAATCAGTATTTCATTTTTCTGTCCGTAGCTCTGATATATCCATCACATGAGAAATGTTAAACAACGTTCAAATGAGAAAGGTTGACAATTATATAAAAACCCTTTTCTAGCATTCTCGTAAAAAGCTCTTATTTCACAAAATATAATTTATTACATTTTTTTTTTTTCATTTTTCTTCTTCTTCTTCTTCTTTTTTTTTTTTTTTTTTTTGTTTAAGAGCCCGGTTCTAGCTCAATTTAAATTTAAACTTTCCACTATTTTGTTCAGGTGAGTGGGTTTTGGGGAAATGACATTTGTAACATTCAAAAACTTTACCATTCTAGGTCTTTGAGTTTGTGTGCAGAATTTCACATTGATAGTTAGCATATCCCTGATTATAATGACATTTTGAACATGTCTTGAAAGAGAAACATGTTACGCGTTACATGCACAGGTATACCAAAACGGGTGGGTATAGTGTAATAATGTTATAAAGTAACCCCAGAAAATGTTTACATATGTTCACAAATATATATTATTATCTATAATATACTGAACAACAAAAATAACGCAGCGCTTCATTTTTAAGATATAACTTTTTTCATAATATAAAGTTTGAAAGAATGGTTATATCAAAATAAACGTTGACCAATTATTGATTTGTGTCAAAAAGATCGACAACGTATACATACGTATTTAAGAGTCACACACTCATAAAGGCGACAACCCCAAAAATGAAAAAAATTGAATTTAGAGAAGGTTTCCATTGCTCAGTAAAGTCAGTAGCGCATTAATCCATGTGCAAAATTACACTCAAAGAATGTCTGACACGTGGATTTCTGAATTTTATCAAGACTTACTCCCAATATGGCTATCCATTAGTTGTGCCTGCTTTCTCAATCTTACTCAAAACCTTGGGGTCTCGAGCTCTATTTTGACTCTCATTGCAAGCTCGTATTTGACTTGCTAGATCTTGAGATAAGTCCAGTCGAGAAAAGATTAGACATTGGTATCACTTTAAAATGTGTTCGCGAAGAAGGTCTATAATTGTTTGAGATGAATGGACCAAAACATTGACTTGCTCATGGGGTGTTACATATGGCTATAGCTACTGAAGGATTAGTAGACACTCGGCTCAGATTCATAATTTTTGTGTTTCACTGTCATCAATAGTGCACTAAAACCTGAAAGAACTGTGACAAAGAGGGTAAAAATTTCCGGTCATATCACCTTATACTGCAGCCTCCTCACAGTGTCAGCATCCACAGTATGGTACCGAGAGCTGTTAAAATCGATGTTTCAACCTTGCAATAGGCCAGTTATTGTCCCTCATGGCAGTTACAAGTGTCCATGATTTAATGAATCGGTTCAATATGACTATGCGCGATGGCGTTCCGAAATTCAATTTTTCGCTACCGCCAAATTCGAAGGCTTTGCTTTATCTGATAAATGTCTACACTGTTTTTTATTACTACCTTTATTTGCTGTATAATACTCTACCAACTTCATTATCATTAGATGCATTCTATCTGTTGCACGAGCAGAAATCATGTTTATCACATTCAAGTGTCTTTTCTCAACTGAGTATGAGTTAAGGAATACATTTCATCACAATTGTGTACCTAGTGGCCTGCCAAACTAAAGTAATGTCATATCAGTAAATTGGTCGATTTCAGGGTAAAATTATTTGTCAATGAAAAGTGATGCGCTATTATTATTGTTCAGTAAAATTGAACATCCCTCGTATTCATATCAAATTGCGAATATCGTACAGCCTTACTATAGGACATATTTATGATCTTGACTTTCCGTATTTTTTAGCATCGGAAGCAATCGATTCAACCTCTTTTTAGAAGGATAGCATTGCGTTATGTCCATTTTGATTGGCTAATCAAGGTTTATAATAATATCATTAATATTCATAGAAACGACCTTTCGATAATATATTGTCCCAGGGGTAATCATTGGAGAAAAACTAAATGCTTTACACCTGATCTCCGAGAATGACACAATGATTGCAAAATCAAAAGTGTTTTCATTAAGGAAAAAAACAACTTTTCAGCAAATCATAATACAATTACCTAGATAGACACAACTAAAATAAAATTATTTAGAAATAAAAGTGATAACAAACCAAAGTTATACCGGTCACATAAAACTTTTCCCTCTCTTGCACATCGTTAATTTGTTTTTTACGCTTCATTTTATCACATGCAGTCGAGTCACGGCTCATATAAATTGATATATTTTTGTGTTTGCTCGGCTGATTTTGGCTTTACAACTGAAATAATATTATATCTGATTGAAATAGAAATACTTAGTTTTAAACTTAGCTACATGTGTATATAAATATAGTGCAATAGCCCTGCGTTCAGGATCACAAAACAGCGCAAACAGTTTTCCAATTGTACCCCGCTTTGCACGTGCCCGTACGTGCAAAGCGGGGCATAATTGGAAATCTGTTTGGAAGGGTTTTGTGATCCTGAACGCAGGGATGGTAAACTACCCATTGAAGTGTTTCAATAATAGAGTGAGTTTCGACGAAACTGACTGAAAAACCCGATTGACCAAATAAATTACTTATTCGCATACTTTCCGAAGTTAGCAAAATCATTCTACCTTACTCTTTGTTCAATATGACAATTAAACTACCAGATATCCCCTGGTCCGATCTGCTTATCGAATATTTCTATATAGAGGATATTGAATGAATGGTCATAAAAAACCAAATTTATTTAACAAGTCAACTTTAAGCAAATAAAAACGAGGTTTTGTCGAGTTTTTACCTGTTTCAGAGGACGAGTTTAATAAATTTGGTATTTCATTAGCACAAATTTGATATTCTATTTATGATATGACCTGATTTTTTCGATTAAACGAGGAAATTCCAGAAATTTATTGATTCAAGTTATTCCGCCAAACATATAATTACGTCTGCGAAATAACGTCAGAAAGTGCATCATGACGTCATTTTTACAACGAGAATATAACTTTGCTTTCCGTTCTTAGTTCATCTGAATACTTATTCCATTAGTGAAAGAACACCTGTGTAATATCAAATATACTAGTATATATTATACGGGGTTATTTCACTTCCGCGAGATAGGTCGTAAATACAAAGCTTGGTATCAGGTGGTCACTTATAGCGTCTCGGGTCGAATAGTTTGAATTTCAGTAAAAGCATCGACTTAAAAATGTTACAATATCTTTTATTATTATTATCTTTATTATCAACCTTATTATTACTACAGTAGTAGTAGTAGTAGTAGTTGTAGTAGTAGTAGTAGTAGTAGTAGTAGTAGTAGTATCTTCATAATCACCACCATCAATATCCTACGTCGTAAGTTATTTATTATATCTGTTTCAATATTCATTCCATTTAAATCGCAAATTTCTAAATTTTGATAATTTCAAGGCTAAAAAGTATCCGAATCTGTGAGCAACATTTCGAGAGCCTGAATAGACAGACCGGATGGGGCAAATTCCTGTTGTTTTATTTCTGTTTAGGACAATATACTGTATCCAAATTGTTCAACCTAAAATAATCAAGCCTTTTGTAAGTTCAACATTTTTTATGTTGCACATTTTAATTAAAAACTCTGTTTCAATATTTCGGCGAATGCCTTTTTCAAAAATTATCACACAGAAATGTTCCAACTACATAATTTACAAATTTTTAACGAAGGGAATAGAATAAACATTTAATAAAACACTGAGTATTCAATATTTCGTCAAAAATTGCCCTTTTCAAGAAAACGAAAAATATTCTAACACTACTACATAATAATTATTATGTTTACAATTCTACTGTGCAGCCATATTGAAATTGTTTTGAACGTCGCTGTTAGAAACATGACGTCATTTTGACGTAAAGACGTAACGTCATTTGACAAAATGACGTTATTTGGCGTAATGTCACTCTTTGGTGCAGTTACATCATTAATCACTACTGGAAGGGTTCTCATATGATTTTTGGCATTACAGCCACTGGGTTTTGCGGTTTTCAGTCTCTGAATCCATAAGCCCTCATGTAATTGGCGCTCTGTCCTTTCGGCCCCGTAACATTTTCGTTAAACAGCAAAAGATAGATCTTCTTCTGTGTGGTCTCTAGAACCGAAGTGTGAGTTGATGGGTTTGTCCTTTCCTAAACGTAAATCGCGCATGTGCTCTGTTACTCTGGTGTGTATTTCCCTCTCAGTCTCGCCTACGTATACAGCTAATTGACATTTTTTACATTTTAAGACGTAGACTGCGTTACGTGTACGGCAATTTATCTCTTTGACTGTACTGAAAGTCGACTGACCCTCGGTGTCTTGAATAGTTCCCCTATACATTCTCGAGCATATGAAACAGTCGGTGCAGCATTCGTTCTCATCCTTTTTCGTTGGTTTGTTTGTTTTCCTATGTACTAGTACATCACTGAGACTCGTATCTCTTCTAAAAGCTATAATTGGCAGATCCTTGAACACCTGCTTCATTCTATCAGCTTATGTTAGTTTCTTTTTATAACTAGAAATGTGTCACAGACAAGGGTGCCCTCACCTCAATACTTAATTTTTTCCTGTGACCCATTTGACCTTCAGCCGTGACCTTGCTTGACTAAGCACGTGCAAAACGGAATTGTCAAACGTTCGCACGCGTTTTGCATCTTAAACGCGAGATATATAATTTCCCGAACCCTGCATGCAACGAAGTGTTTGAAAGAAAGAATCCCGTTTTGCACATATACCAACGTACAAAGCGGGCTATAATTTACAAGCGTTTTCAAACGTTTTCGTATCATGCCGGAAATGAGACAGCTTTACCTCAACTTTACATGCAACAGAGTGTTTGACGAAATATTGACCTGCTTTGCACATGTACCAATGTGCGAAGCAGGGTATAATTCAAAAACGTTAGTAAACGTTTTCTCATCCTGAACAAAATGCAGTTTTAGCTAAGCTATGCAACGAAGTGTTTGACAAATTTATGCGGCTTTGCAAATGTGATTTATCAATCGTTCGCGAGCGTTCTCGCATCCGGAACGAGAGTCTGCTTTACCTCAATCGTGACTTCTAAGACTCGAGCTGCAAAGTCAAATGTTTTAGATGCTAATCGATAGTATGAACTTTTCACCTATTATTTCCTCCTCTAAAGCTAATTGTCCGATCTGTTTTAATCGGATTTGGAACATACCTGTCGTCAGTCATTATAAATTAACCCTTTCCCAATTTTTCATTAGTTAGACTGATCGAAACTAAAGGATTTTGCAGACAACAACGCGAAAGTAGGGGCAATTTGAAGAAAATTTTGAAATTATATACATAAAGAATTCTCATTTGCTTGTTATACACAAATTCTCCTTTTTTACAGTATTTTATCAAGTTTATATGGGCGTAAAATCTCGTATAGTTCAACCGCGGTATTCGAAAACGCGGGAAAATGTGGTTTAGCCAGTAGTAGGGGTGAACTGAGCTGAATATTTCAACAAGCGTGAAATAACGATATTAAATTTCAAATTATATCACCTATATGCTGAGAGAGTAAAGAAATTCATCAAGAAAAACACTTTTTCGCCCTATCGGTATTCAATGTTTTTTTTTTTTTTTTTGTCGTTTCAATATCCCTAAGTTTCTTCATGATGGAGTCGGTTTTGAAAGCATGTTACTTTTATGCTATGATATATGACGTCTACAAATGTAACTCAAAGGGTGGGTTGAATGCCAGTAGTTTTGCGTTTCTGTGATCTTTCCGTGGGTATAGTTGAAAGACCGTAGCAGCAAAGAAATCGTCAGTCCAAATTTCTCTATATTAAACTCGCCGAAAGTTTGTTTATAAACATTCAAGTAGCATGGTTTTCCAATAACTGTATTGGAAAAGGCTAAGCTGATTTATATACGCTGAAATATTGGATATTTTTAATTCTTGATATTGTCATTTCACGATAGTATTCTGCATTATCATTGACCTGCCAGGGCGTGGCTTAGCTGCAAAGTTTTTATAGGTAAACCATGCTATTCGAATGTTTATAAACACACTTTCGACGAGTTAAATATAAGGAAATTGGGAGCAACGAATTTTTTGGTGTCACGTCACGGTCATTTAGATATACTGAAGGATCACAGAAACACAAATTTACTGGTACTCTAACAATCCTTTGAATTATATCTGTAAACGGCATGTGTCATAGCTTAAAAGTAGCATGCTTTCGAAACCGACTTCTTCATGAAGAAACTAAATTTGAAACGACAAAAAGCATTGAATATCGATTGGGAGAAATTTTGTTTTTTCTTGATGAGTTTCTTTACTCTTACAGTATATATGCGATTACATTTGTAATTAAGTACCGTTATCTCATGCTTGTTAAATTTCAGTTCAGTCCACCCCTACTACTGGCTATACCACATTTTCCCGCGCTTTCGAATACCGTGGTTGGACTATAGTGAGTTTACTTTTCTATCCATTTGATTCCCGATATAATCCACAATTTTGACCCGGCAGGGCGGAGCCTAAGTAATGGCTCGTTGCATCTAAGATTAAGGTTTTGTTTGTTTGTTTGAATGGGTTTTACGCCACTTTCAACAATATCGCAGTTATATCGCGGCGGACGGAGCACCTAACAATGGATTCCTGGTATTTCTTTCACCTGTACTACCATTACACCCTTTCCTAGCCTCCGACTGCTATCTCACATAGGTTTACGATTATCTACCCATTGGTGAGAGACAAACGTCGGAAAGGATATTTGCCGCCACCGGGGATCTAAGATTAAGGTGAATCAGCTTTTGTTGATATTTTCTCAAAATTTTTAGAAAGGCGGCAATATAAATTTGAAACGTTAAATCGTATGTTGGTACCCTAACCCTTGTTACTTCAGTTGGAGAAGCTGAATTTACGAGGTTTCGGTAAACCAATGGTGAAATGTGTTCATTTTTTTCATTAGCACGCTATCCCTTTTGTTTTTAGATTAAAGTTATTTACACGCTTTAGCGGTTATTTTCGTATATCTTTTAAAAGATCTGAAAATACAAGAATGGCGACACCTCAAGGGTTTCGTGGGAAAGAATTTGTGAAAATGAAAATCGTAAATGTTTTCTTAAAAGACAATTCAAAGTTGATAGATTGAGGTTGGGAGATATATCGACAGACAGCACGAGATGATACCAAAATACGTTGACATTAGGTAGCATATAATAAATAAGATGTGTTCTTAAAACAACATACATGTATTCAATTTTTTAAATTTCCTTTGCGAGTTTGACGGATCTTGTCTCGGTTGAAAGCTTGCACGAGTTGCCTGTGGACAACATAGCTCCCCCAAACTGCTGCTTGTTACAGACAGCACTGGACTAAAGATCAAAGTTCAAGCATTTAGTTAAGTTTAATTCCAGTAAAGTATCCGTCCATTCTGTTCAACCTGTAATGGTATATTTCTGAACAAACTTGAAATGTAAAAATACATTTAGGCTGATACTTTGCTGGAATTGTATCTAAAAGTTTTGCAATTATTAATGTATTATTCAGATAACTTTTACCCTGTTTTTATCAATGCCATGCCACCAAAAACATCCACCTTTAGTACTTTCAGTGCTTTGATTTAACACAGCTTTATTTGTTCTCTTCTAGAATCATATAATTATGTTTTCATATCAAAATCATGTGGGACCTCCAGACAATTTGTCCCTTTGTGCACCAGCAATTTATACAGTCTGGGGAAGGAATCGAACCTTCATACATGATTTTGTTTAATAAGAGGCATTAAGACCCTAATTTTGAAATAAGACAACAAGCAATGAAAATTCCAAAGTTAAAGTGTCTATGACAGGGTATCCAAGGAGATATATGAAACCTAAACCCTTATAAATCTATATGAGGATTTTGTAATTAAATCTTAATTAGGCTCCTAGTCTCATGACACTTCACGTATCTGACCCAATGTCGAAAGGAACCATCCTTGTGATGGTGATGCATGGTCCAATCATTCTGACCAAGTTTAAAGACAATCCGATTCAAACTGTGGACTCTTAGAGTGTTAACAAGCAAAAGTTAACAGACAGACAGCCAGACAGACAGATGTGTTTGAAGTAAATGCAAATGCTTATACAGTGTATTTGAAGTTAAATGTTGAATAAATTTTGTCAACATCCTTGATATAATATTTGTCTAATAAATGCTTTCAAATATTCTTAGGTATCTTTAAATGTGGCCTGAATGGTTTGACTATATCCAAAACAAGAAGTTAAGTTTAGATTTTTTTCCAAAACTAGATACTCCTGATAATCGAAAACAACCAGTTCAGTCATTATTCAGTACTGCTCAATTACAAAGCTTACAGCACTTTGATTACACTTATGGTTAGTGAGTAGAAGATTTTCAAATATTTTTGTGCTTTATTTGATTTGAAATCAGGTCCTACATTTTTAGATTTTAAAGATAAAGTAATAATTTCAAGTTTTTTGGTAGACAAGCATTGGACAATCCTCAAAACCAAATATGAAAGATCTAGCCCTACGGTTTGGAAGGAGACGATTTTTTAAGTTTTTTCAACTCTGGTTTGTATGGCAACCAGAATTCTTCATGGATTCAAATTATGTAAAGTAATTTGAAAGTCCTTGTAATAAGGATCATTTCTGTGAAGTTTGATTGAAATCTGATGGATAGTTTTGGAGGAGAAGATTCTTTTTAAAATTGAAGAAGGACAGACCAAGGGACAGTTGGATGTTGATTGATCACAATAGCTCACCTTGAGCACTTCTGCTCAGGCGAGCTGAAAGATAATTTTTTAATCTTTCAGAACATCCACCTTACCAATGAAATATTGATCCTGATCAGTCTGCATACCATGTACTCAATTATGGCCCAGTTCTTTGCTTTATATACCGGTATACACATATATCTAACTATAACTAAAACCATGCCTTACAAGAAATAAAAGATTTAAACACTTTTTTTAATATTTGAAAAGCTATTTGGTTTGCTGATTTTTCCATTCAAATCATCATGAAGGTAATTTTCAGCTCACTCCCATTTCACATGTTTACAAACTATTTAGTTCCATAAAAGATATCTATTTGTTTTGTCTATTGAAGTCATTAACTTATAAAAATATAACTTTTTTATTTCATAGTCGTATGAAACTTGAACTGTCGCAAAGTGGACTGATATCCCCCACCAGTGCTTTGTCCTACCAGGGCTATTTCCCAGTATAAGTGATTTCAGTACAGTCACAATCTATTTGCAACATGATATCAACAAGAGTGCAACAGTCACAATATACACCACCACTTTGCTGCTGTTTCACTACAATAATTGGAGAGATTTATAAATATCCACTCAAAAACCCAGAGACTAAGTGTCAAGGGGCATAACTCTTGCAAAAAACAATGAAATCCTTGATCCTTGTACATCTACAAATTATAGTGATGACATTGCCCAAGTTTCATTTAGTTAGGAGGAGCCCCAGATACTAAGTTTTAAGATGGCATTTTTCAGGGAAAAATTGATGAACCAAATAATCCTAACTTCATGCACATCTAACAATTTAGGTTATAACATCCACTAAGATTCATTAAGTTCCAGCCAGAAACTTAGGAGGATTTGCATTCATAATGCTGCAATTTCAATAAGCCCCAGTGACTAAGATTTAAGGGGGCATAACTGAGGCAAACATCAATGAACCATAACATCCTTGCTTCATGCACATCTACCAATTAAGGTGATAACATTGACCAACTTTCAAAAAGATCCAACCAGAAACTTAGGAGGAGTTGAGCTAATAAGAAAAGTGGATATACGTACGGATGGACGGATGGATGGATGGACTGACAGAGAAATTGACGCAAATGTATACAACCTCGGGCAGCATATAGAAATTGAGAAAAATTTACAAGTTCAAGGGAGATATTTTGGCAACCACTATGCGCAATATTGTAGGTGAAAATGACAAATTCAAGGGGAGATAATTTAGCAACAAATCATTGCAGGGACTTCAAAATTGTAGGTGCGCAATTTTAAATGCAGATAGTATACATTTTGTATTAATTTCAAGTAAGTACATGAAATAGTGTAGGAGAAATGCTCAGGAAATCCGACAACGATAATTTAGTGATATTTGCAAGTTCAAGGGGAGATCATTCAGAAATTATTGAGATTAGAGGCTCCAAAATTGCAGATGCAAAAGTTCACAAGCAGATACACATATATAAATTGCAAGTCAATACATGCAATAGTGTAGGAGAAATGCTCAGGACAACAATCATTTCTGCTTATGATGTTTTGCACCTGAAAATGTGAAAATGTCTGTTTTTGATTTAACAGTGTCAGTATTAATTATAAAATGTTAACCTTTTTATACATTCGGCATTTTCTGCCTTAATGCCTTTGACGCAGAAACAAATGCAGACTGATCAGCATTTCGACAGAAGACATTTCTTGTCAAGGATTTTGGGTATCCGGTGCCAACAAAGAATCAACCTGGGTTAAGCACCCTTAGGCAGTTTCCTTGGTTCCATATTTGTCAACTATGCCTGAAATAAAATAAAGACATCTCAATTTGGACTGTTTACTTTTACCTCTATCTGTATTCCCTTCCCCATTTAAAAACATTAATGCTCAAATTGGTCTTATTGCCACTTTCAACAGTATTTCAGTAACAGCATGTCAAATTGTTCACCCAAATAGCTCTTATCAGTACTTTTACAGATATAAGGGATAAGTTTTTTGGGTTTTTTTTTAGGGGAATGGGACCGAAATTCAGCCCCCCCCCCCCCCCCCCCCCCAAAAAAAAAAAAGCACAAAGAAAGGCATGTCCAGCTTCAACTCATTATTCATTAGATCTTTCTAATTATTAAAACATTAACGCATCACTGACTCCCTTGTTGGCTTTTAACTTTATATTCAGTGATATGGTCATCAAGAAATGGGTAAAACAGCAAAAAAACACTTTATGATCCCTTTTCTTCTCTCAAACACAATCATCCAGTTTTAAAACTACGCATTTCTAGGCAATAGATATATATGATAAACAATGGGGCGAACAGACCCAGTGCATGTTTGGGTATTAGGGAAATAGCGGCAGTGGATTCAGATCAGACAGCATATATTTGTGCATTGCACAAGGGCTACAGATAGATAGGGTATTTTGGATATCCGATCAAAGTATTTCAATAATTATAGCACAAACCCTTTGCTGTTAGTACTCATTGGAAAAGTCTTGTCAAGACAATTCCGATGAGAACCCACAATATAGGGTTTGAGGTTTAAGGATTTTAGACATGTTTAACCCTTGCTTATTTGTATCTCTGACTGCAGGCTGATTTTAGTCTTAACTGTCTGCCACAGGCTTTTTTAATTATGATCAGCATAGTAGGGTCAGCGTCTGATCCAGGATTTGAAGATATCTATGGAAAAATAATCCCCCATTAGTTATAATGGAGTCTCAAGTTTCCGTATTTAATAAGAATAATTAAAACCAAGAAGCTAATCCTAATCATACCTTGCATACCTAAGCTCCAGGAGTGCAGGGCTATGTCAATCAAAAGGAACGTGTTGTCTAAGAAAGTCTAAGGCCCAAAGTAGCTTCTGATTTTGGAAGCGGTTGTTGTTCTTTAGTGAATATAGACTGGAAAACTTACTGTATTTCTCCTATAAGATGTGCCAAGGTTTTTTGATTTGTCTATAAGCGCCATGAAATTAATTAAAAAAAAAAAAAATGTTAGCTAATGAACTGTTATTCTGTCATTTAAAGTCATCTATCCAAATACAGGTCATCTTCGACCATTAATTGCAGCTTTCAAAAGCGAGCAATTGTAAGAGCAGAAGCTGAGATTATTTTTTAGCTCACCTGAGCACAAAGTGCTCAAGGTGAGCTATTGTGATCGTACAATGTCCGGCGTCCGGCGTCCACAATTTCTTTAAACATCTTCTCCTCCTAAACCAGTGGGCCAATCTTAAAGAAACTTGGCAGGGATGTTCCTAGGGTCAAGCTCTACCAAAGTTGTGCAAATAAATGAAATCCACCCTTAACTTTCCCTTTACCCTTAACAAAAAGGGTGAAAAAAATTTTCAAAAATCTTCCTCTCTGAAACTAGATGGCAGATAGCTTTCATATTTGGTATGTACCATCATGTTGTGGACCTCTACTAAGTTTGTTCATATCAAGACCCTTGGGTCATATTTGGGCTTTGCCCGGGCGCAACCCTTTTTATGTAGAATCAAAGACGGAAAATCTTAAAAATTCTTCTTCTCTGAAACCAGATGGCAGACAGCTTTCATATTTGCCATGTAGCATCTCTTAGTGGGCCTCTACCAAGTTTGTTCATACTAAGACCCTGGGGTCATATTTGGGCTTTGCCCGAGGGCATCCCTTTAAGCTTTCTGAGAACAAAGGGTAAACCAGTGGAGCTAAAAAATGAAAATCTTCTCTGAAACCAGAAGGCATACAGCTTTTATATTTGGTATGTAGCATCATCTAGTGTACCTCTACCAAGTTTGTTCATATCAAGCCCCTAGGATGGCACTCGCAGACATTGCGAAAGACATCGGACCGCAGACATTGTCCGATATTTTTGACTTCGGTCCGATTGAAAATTTGATACCGTCGGTCCGTATGTCCGACATATTTTGACCATTTTGCTTTTTTTTCAATACCTCGCGTTTGCATAATTATGGAAGCTTATAACCAAAATATTTGTCATTCTGTTTGCGAGAAAATTGATAAACATCAAAGTACAACAGGACGGCACTATTATATCGTGTTTTCACCGATTATTTCCCTTGATAATCTTGGTTAAGTTTTTACGTGCAAATGTTGTTTATCTGTAATATTTCTGTTTCTATAAAAGCAATTGCTTTGAAACTTTACACATGCTTCTGTGGCCATAATATCAGCATCTAGACAAAGATTCATTACTCTTATATTGAATTTAGTGGAATTTTAACCCTTTTCGGACTTAGTAATTCTTGGTTAAGTTTTTAAGTGCAAATGATGTTTATCTGTAATATTTCTGTTTCTATAAAAGCAATTGCTTTGAAACTTTACACATGGTTCTGTGGCCATAATATCAGCATCTAGACAAAGATTCATTACTCTTATATTGAATTTAGTGGAATTTTAACCCTTTTCAGACTTAGTAGTTCTTGGTTAAGTTTTTACGTGCAAATGTTGTATTGCTGTAATATCTCTATTTCTAATAAAGCTATTGCTTTGAAACTTTGCACATGCTTCTGTGACCATAATATCAGCCTCTTGACAAAGATTCAATACTCTGATTTTGAATTTAGTGGAATTTAACCCTTTTCGGAATTAGAAATTCTTGGTTAAGTTTTTACGTGCAAATGTTGTATATGGGTTATAGCTCTATTTCTACATAGGCTTTTGCTCAGAAACTCTACACATGCTTCTGTTACCATGATATCAGCCTTTTGACAAAGACTTTTTTTACTCTGATATTGAATTTATTGGAATTTTAACCTTTTTCAGACTTAGCAATTCTTGGTTAAGTTTTTACGTGCAAATGTTGTATTTCTGTAATATCTCTATTTCTACTATAGCTGTTGCTTGGAAACTTTACACATGCTTCTTTGACCATCATATTAGCCCACAGAGAAAGATTCATTACTCTGATATTTAATTAAGTTGAATTTTAACCCTTTTCGGACTTAGAAATCTTGGTTAAGTTTTTACATGCAAATGTTTTATTTTAGTTGTATCTCTGTTCCTTCTAGAGCTATTGCTTTGAAACTCTGCACATGCTTCTGTTTCAGTTTTGAATCGACGTTATGTTTAATACACCGAATAATCCAAAATATATACACGAAAAAGAATCGTTTTAATTGACATTTTTCGCTTTACTAAAAGGTTTAATTAGGATATTCTTTCATCTTTCAATCAACTTTTTAAACAAGAGGGCCGTTGGCCCTGGGTCGCTCACCTGAGAAAAAAGCTTCATTACCTAGGTATGTCCATGCAACCAAAGAAAAAGAGATTTTCACTTATTCAATCAGATAACATTTGAAATAATCCCCCCCCCCCTCTGCTCCTCACCTGGTCATTATTTATTTAAGCTTTTTTCATAAAAGGTCTGTGATCAGCTAATCAATGCCAGATATACAGGCTGAGTCTGAGACTTTTAAAGTTTTCTTTAATGAGTTGATCAATCCATGTCAAATATAAAGGCTGTAGGGATTCAAAATTCTCAACAAAGCACTCCCCCTCCCCCAAGATGCTAAGCACCTGGTGAATCTACAGTCATGATTTTAGCTAATTCAATTGATGTCCATATGCTGATCATTCATACCAATTTTCAAGTCTGTAGGACTCCTGGTTCATTAGGAGTTTAAAGATTTCAAAAATGTTCCAAAGTACTACCCCCTCCCTAAGACACTCAGCACCTGGTGACCCTACAGTCATGATTTTAGCTATTTTTATTAATGTCAATTTATTGATCACCCATTACAATTTTCAAGTCTGTAGGGTTCCTGATCCAGGAGAAGAATAAGGTTAAAGATTTCAAAATTGATCCAAAGTATTCATGCTTTTAGCTATTATATTTAAGATCCATATGCTTATCATCCATGCCAATATTGGAGTCTGAAGAGCTCCTGGTTATTTTAGAAGATGAAGGTTAAAGTTACAAAATTTTCACAAAAGTACTACCCCTTCCCCCATGATGCTCCGCACCTGGTGAATCTACAGTCATGGTTTTAGCTATTTTTATAAAGGTCCATATACTGATCATCCATGCCAATTTTCAAGTCTGTAGAGCTTGTGGTTCAGAAGAAGAAGAAGGTTAAAGATTACAAAATTTTCACAAAAGTACTACCCTCTCCCCCATGGTGCTCCGCACCTGGTGAATCTACAGTCATGGTTTTAGCTATTTTTATAAAGGTCCATATACTGATCATCCATGCCAAAATTCAAATCTGTCAGGCTCCTGATTCATCAGAAGAAGAAGGTTTAAGATTACAAAATTTTCACAAAAGTACTACCCTCTCCCCCCTGGTGCTCCGCACCTGGTGAATCTACAGTCATGATTTTAGCTATTTTTATAAAGGTCCATATACTGATCATCCATGCCAATTTTCAAATCTGTCAGGCTCCTGATTCATCAGAAGAAGAAGGTTAAAACATTACAAAATTTTCACAAAAGTACTACCCTCTCCCCCCTGTAGCTCCACACCTGGCAGCCCAACAGATATGGTTTTAGCTATTTTTATTCAGGACTATGAGCTGATCATCCATGCCAATTTTCAAGTCTGTAGGGCTCCTGGTTCCGAAGAAGAAGCAGCTTGAAGATTACAAAATTTACCCAAAGTACTACCCCCTCCCCCCTGGTGCTCCGCACCTGGTGGCCCAAAAGATATGATTTTAGCTATTTCAATTCAGGTCTATGAACTGATCATCCATGCCAAGTTTTAAGTCTGTAGGACTACTGGTTGAGAAGAAGAAGAAGAATTTTAAAGATTTTCTTAAAATTTCACTGTTTGTTGCCATAGCAACCAGAGTTTTTCATAGATTTCAATTCTTTTAGCTATTTTTGAAGGGGACCACCTAAGCAACATTTCTATAAAATTTGGTGTAAATTGGCCCAGTAGTTTAGGAGGAGATGTTGTTTAAAGTAATTGTTGACGGACGCCGACCGACGACCGGACGACCGACGACCGACGGACAGACGCAGGATGAAAGGTGATCACAATAGTTCACATGAGCACTTCGTGCTCAGGTGAGCTAAAAAATGTATATGGGTTATCAAATATGAACTGTGTGTCTATATGATATTAAATTTATATATTACTTGTCAAATAGAATATGTCACTTGCTTACAAAATACAAACAATAAAATAAATGACCAAATTGGGACTATGATGTTCTAAAAGAACGCGCCAAAGTAACGCTTTCGAAATATCGGTTATTCTAAACAATAACATCTTTCAATCACTTTGGGGGACTTTTCTATTTAAGATAAAAAACAACATTATTACTTTGTATATTGCTTATTCGGACTTAGATCCATCTTTTTCCAAAGGTCACAATATCGCCGTTGAAGTACATACTAAACAAGAGCACCGCCTACGGGTGCCTACGCTTGGCTGTCGAGTGCTGGATGGTGGGAAAAAATCTCAGTCGAAAAAGGGACATAATTTGCACAAAAAGCATCTAGAGTTATCCCCTTGATAGTATAGGTCGCTCTTTTGATGGTGAACATGCGTGCCAAGTTTCACGTGAATGCATTCAGTAGAACCAGAGATATAACAAAATGTCAAAGTTTTCACACGACTACGACGACGACAAAGACAACGACGTGGAGGCTTTAGCAATACCTCAGGTTTTCTCTGAAAACAGCCGAGCTAATAAAACAAGTGACATATTGTAAAAATATAGATATAGACATCTGAAATAATATGATGATGTAAACTTGGTTGAATAAAATATATACAAAAAAAAATGTGAGATTTTGCATGTGCAAGTTTTCAGAAGTTTGACTTAAGTCATGCAATCACTCTAATCATGATAGGAATGGAAAATAGTTAAACCATAATCGTTTGAACACCAAGCAGTGTTCCCACTGCTTTTTTATCTGGGGGTACAAATGGGTATTTTATAGTGTGCATGTACCCCCTCTATATAACACAAAGAAGGCATACTTGCAAAAATTTGGGGTACAACCTTCAATTTAGGGGTAAATCACCCCCATTTTGGAGTTTTTGGGAACACTGCCAAGTCAAGGAGTAGCTCTAATAAAATTAACTTTGAGAATGAATTTTTCCACAACGGAGGATTGGGTGTCAGTCGGATAGTCAATTGCCTGGAAATCATATTCTATGGGGTGTGTTTATAAGAGAGGGAGCGTCTAATAGGTGAAATACCGTACACTTGCATTTTCAAAGCTGACAATTTTCTGTCAAGTTTGGTGGGCAAGGTAATCAATGTATTTTTGCATAATTGCATGCTTAATCAGTTGGGAACATGATTATTTCATATTTACATTATTATAATGATGATTAAATGAGGACTAAAAAGTCCATTTATCAATACTCTTTTGGGGAAAAAAATCATTGCTATTAGCCTAATGAGGATATTCTTGCTAAAAATCTGTATCATTCCTCAATTGCAAAATATTTTATGTATTTCTGTATTCAAGGGTTAATTTAGCTGCTAAGGTTTACATCTTCAACTCTTAATTCCCCCAACACTGAAATATTTTTTACAAACCAATGTAAAAATGATAAAAACAAATTTACCATACACACACAACAGTAATTCATTATTATTGGTACACTTCTGAAATATTTTTGGTTAAAAATAACAAATCCATGTCGGGGGCGCTGCCCCCGAACCCCCTTGCAAATAAAAATAATTTTCAAAAAGTTAAATTTTTATCCCTTACATATTTTAGACAAAACAGTGAAAAAATTATAAAAACAAAGTTTTCTAACACACACAACAGTAATTTATTATTATTGGTACACTTTTGAAATTGTTAATTTCAATGGTTAAAACTTATTTATCCATGTCAGGGGCGCTGCCCCCGAACCTCCATGCAAATAAAAAGAATTTACGAAAAGTAAAATAATTACAAAAAAACCTTGCCTCGATAGCTCAGTGGTTAGAGCGCGGTCTCCTGGCTCAAAGGTCAGGGGTTAGAGTCCTGGTGAAGGCGAGGTGATTCCTTGGGCAAAAAACTTAATGGAAAATGCCTCAGTCCACTTAGCTGAAAATGGGTAGCAGTGGTTAGAATCCATTGCCTCTTTCTAATGTGCACGTTTTGAAATCTAGATTGGGTTAAAAATAAGTAAGGTTACCGGTTTGCATATATACATATGGTGGTGGGACAATATGCATTTATCATGACCTGGGTGGTGGGATTTAAATGATTGTTATGCCATTACCCCCTCACAAACATAGGTGGAAATTACAGAAGAAAGCATAGCAATCTTTTGAAATAATTTAGTCTTTCAGTATACAAAATAAACAGGATAAATTGCTTCTAAAAATTCTCTTACCTATATACTGTGTTTGAAGGTGTCTCTGGGTAGCCAGGGGTAAATTACCAACTGCTTTTCTTTTTTGGATGTGTGATAACAAAAAAAGCTAAAATTCATGGTTGTCTGGTAATAAAGCTGCCTGGTGTAATAAAATTCTTAAATGCTAATAAAAACAATAAACAAATAAATACAGTTTCTCAATGTACCAGAAGCTTAGATCTATATCAGACTGTTCCTACGAGAAGAAAGACAGTTGATATGGGCCAAGAAATCTGAAGACGGCTTCGCATTCGCTCGCCGTCTTCAGATTTCTTGACCCATATCAACTGTCTTTCTTCTCGTAAAAACAATGACACAAAATTTCTGCCTCTCAATGAGAACAATCATTTACCTTTATCATTTACCTCATTTACCTAAGAATTTGTCATCCAAGAAATGAATACGAGTCGAGAAAAACAAAAACATGGCGGGTCCAAAACATGGCGGAACGGTTGTCATGACCATTAGTTATAATGGAGTCTCAAGTTTCCGTATTTAATAAGAATAATTAAAACCAAGAAGCTAATCCTAATCATACCTTGCATACCTAAGCTCCAGGAGTGCAGGGCTATGTCAATCAAAAGGAACTTGTTGTCTAAGAAAGTCTAAGGCCCAAAGTAGCTTCTGATTTTGGAAGCGGTTGTTGTTCTTTAGTGAATATAGACTGGAAAACTTACTGTATTTCTCCTATAAGATGTGCCAAGGTTTTTTGATTTGTCTATAAGCGCCATGAAATTAATTAAAAAAAAAAAAAATGTTAGCTAATGAACTGTTATTCTGTCATTTAAAGTCATCTATCCAAATACAGGTCATCTTCGACCATTAATTGCAGCTTTCAAAAGCGAGCAATTGTAAGAGCAGAAGCTGAGATTATTTTTTAGCTCACCTGAGCACAAAGTGCTCAAGGTGAGCTATTGTGATCGTACAATGTCCGGCGTCCGGCGTCCACAATTTCTTTAAACATCTTCTCCTCCTAAACCAGTGGGCCAATCTTAAAGAAACTTGGCAGGGATGTTCCTAGGGTCAAGCTCTACCAAAGTTGTGCAAATAAATGAAATCCACCCTTAACTTTCCCTTTACCCTTAACAAAAAGGGTGAAAAAAATTTTCAAAAATCTTCCTCTCTGAAACTAGATGGCAGATAGCTTTCATATTTGGTATGTACCATCATGTTGTGGACCTCTACTAAGTTTGTTCATATCAAGACCCTTGGGTCATATTTGGGCTTTGCCCGGGCGCAACCCTTTTTATGTAGAATCAAAGACGGAAAATCTTAAAAATTCTTCTTCTCTGAAACCAGATGGCAGACAGCTTTCATATTTGCCATGTAGCATCTCTTAGTGGGCCTCTACCAAGTTTGTTCATACTAAGACCCTGGGGTCATATTTGGGCTTTGCCCGAGGGCATCCCTTTAAGCTTTCTGAGAACAAAGGGTAAAAAAATGAAAATCTTCTCTGAAACCAGAAGGCATACAGCTTTTATATTTGGTATGTAGCATCATCTAGTGTACCTCTACCAAGTTTGTTCATATCAAGCCCCTAGAATGGCACTCGCAGACATTGCGAAAGACGTCGGACCGCAGACATTGTCCGATATTTTTGACTTCGGTCCGATTGAAAATTTGATACCGTCGGTCCGTATGTCCGACATACTTTGACCATTTTGCTTTTTTTCAATACCTCGCGTTTGCATAATTATGGAAGCTTATAACCAAAATATTTGTCATTCTGTTTGCGAGAAAATTGATAAACATCAAAGTACAACAGGACGGCACTATTATATCGTGTTTTCACCGATTATTTCCCTTGATAATCTTGGTTAAGTTTTTACGTGCAAATGTTGTTTATCTGTAATATTTCTGTTTCTATAAAAGCAATTGCTTTGAAACTTTACACATGCTTCTGTGGCCATAATATCAGCATCTAGACAAAGATTCATTACTCTTATATTGAATTTAGTGGAATTTTAACCCTTTTCGGACTTAGTAATTCTTGGTTAAGTTTTTAAGTGCAAATGATGTTTATCTGTAATATTTCTGTTTCTATAAAAGCAATTGCTTTGAAACTTTACACATGGTTCTGTGGCCATAATATCAGCATCTAGACAAAGATTCATTACTCTTATATTGAATTTAGTGGAATTTTAACCCTTTTCGGACTTAGTAATTCTTGGTTAAGTTTTTACGTGCAAATGTTGTATTGCTGTAATATCTCTATTTCTAATAAAGCTATTGCTTTGAAACTTTGCACAAGCTTCTGTGACCATAATATCAGCCTCTTGACAAAGATTCAATACTCTGATTTTGAATTTAGTGGAATTTAACCCTTTTCGGAATTAGAAATTCTTGGTTAAGTTTTTACGTGCAAATGTTGTATATGGGTTATAGCTCTATTTCTACATAGGCTTTTGCTCAGAAACTCTACACATGCTTCTGTTACCATGATATCAGCCTTTTGACAAAGACTTTTTTTACTCTGATATTGAATTTATTGGAATTTTAACCTTTTTCAGACTTAGCAATTCTTGGTTAAGTTTTTACGTGCAAATGTTGTATTTCTGTAATATCTCTATTTCTACTATAGCTGTTGCTTGGAAACTTTACACATGCTTCTTTGACCATCATATTAGCCCACAGAGAAAGATTCATTACTCTGATATTTAATTAAGTTGAATTTTAACCCTTTTCGGACTTAGAAATCTTGGTTAAGTTTTTACATGCAAATGTTTTATTTTAGTTGTATCTCTGTTCCTTCTAAAGCTATTGCTTTGAAACTCTGCACATGCTTCTGTTTCAGTTTTGAATCGACGTTATGTTTAATACACCGAATAATCCAAAATATATACACAAAAAAGAATCGTTTTAATTGACATTTTTCGCTTTACTAAAAGGTTTAATTAGGATATTCTTTCATCTTTCAATCAACTTTTTAAACAAGAGGGCCGTTGGCCCTGGGTCGCTCACCTGAGAAAAAAGCTTCATTACCTAGGTATGTCCATGCAACCAAAGAAAAAGAGATTTTCACTTATTCAGTCAGATAACATTTGAAATAATCCCCCCCCCTCTGCTCCTCACCTGGTCATTATTTATTTAAGCTTTTTTCATAAAAGGTCTGTGATCAGCTAATCAATGCCAGATATACAGGCTGAGTCTGAGACTTTTAAAGTTTTCTTTAATGAGTTGATCAATCCATGTCAAATATAAAGGCTGTAGGGATTCAAAATTCTCAACAAAGCACTCCCCCTCCCCCAAGATGCTAAGCACCTGGTGAATCTACAGTCATGATTTTAGCTAATTCAATTGATGTCCATATGCTGATCATTCATACCAATTTTCAAGTCTGTAGGACTCCTGGTTCATTAGGAGTTTAAAGATTTCAAAAATGTTCCAAAGTACTACCCCCTCCCTAAGACACTTAGCACCTGGTGACCCTACAGTCATGATTTTAGCTATTTTTATTAATGTCAATTTATTGATCACCCATTACAATTTTCAAGTCTGTAGGGTTCCTGATCCAGGAGAAGAATAAGGTTAAAGATTTCAAAATTGATCCAAAGTATTCATGCTTTTAGCTATTATATTTAAGATCCATATGCTTATCATCCATGCCAATATTGGAGTCTGAAGGGCTCCTGGTTATTTTAGAAGATGAAGGTTAAAGTTACAAAATTTTCACAAAAGTACTACCCCTTCCCCCATGATGCTCCGCACCTGGTGAATCTACAGTCATGGTTTTAGCTATTTTTATAAAGGTCCATATACTGATCATCCATGCCAATTTTCAAGTCTGTAGAGCTTGTGGTTCAGAAGAAGAAGAAGGTTAAAGATTACAAAATTTTCACAAAAGTACTACCCTCTCCCCCATGGTGCTCCGCACCTGGTGAATCTACAGTCATGGTTTTAGCTATTTTTATAAAGGACCATATACTGATCATCCATGCCAAAATTCAAATCTGTCAGGCTCCTGATTCATCAGAAGAAGAAGGTTTAAGATTACAAAATTTTCACAAAAGTACTACCCTCTCCCCCCTGGTGCTCCGCACCTGGTGAATCTACAGTCATGATTTTAGCTATTTTTATAAAGGTCCATATACTGATCATCCATGCCAATTTTCAAATCTGTCAGGCTCCTGATTCATCAGAAGAAGAAGGTTAAAACATTACAAAATTTTCACAAAAGTACTACCCTCTCCCCCCTGTAGCTCCACACCTGGCAGCCCAACAGATATGGTTTTAGCTATTTTTATTCAGGACTATGAGCTGATCATCCATGCCAATTTTCAAGTCTGTAGGGCTCCTGGTTCTGAAGAAGAAGCAGCTTGAAGATTACAAAATTTACCCAAAGTACTACCCCCTCCCCCCTGGTGCTCCGCACCTGGTGGCCCAAAAGATATGATTTTAGCTATTTCAATTCAGGTCTATGAACTGATCATCCATGCCAAGTTTTAAGTCTGTAGGACTACTGGTTGAGAAGAAGAAGAATTTTAAAGATTTTCTTAAAATTTCACTGTTTGTTGCCATAGCAACCAGAGTTTTTCATGGATTTCAATTCTTTTAGCTATTTTTGAAGGGGACCACCTAAGCAACATTTCTATAAAATTTGGTGTAAATTGGCCCAGTAGTTTAGGAGGAGATGTTGTTTAAAGTAATTGTTGACGGACGCCGACCGACGACCGGACGACCGACGACCGACGGACAGACGCCGGATGAAAGGTGATCACAATAGTTCACATGAGCACTTCGTGCTCAGGTGAGCTAAAAAATGTATATGGGTTATCAAATATGAACTGTGTGTCTATATGATATTAAATTTATATATTACTTGTCAAATAGAATATGTCACTTGCTTACAAAATACAAACAATAAAATAAATGATCAAATTGGGACTATGATGTTCTAAAAGAACGCGCCAAAGTAACGCTTTCGAAATATCGGTTATTCTAAACAATTGTAATGAAATTGGTTTGTAGGGTTCCGGTCTATAAAAGACATGATCAAAGTACCCACGTTCTCTTAGTCAATTCGATGGACAGGTTTGCAGTGTTTGTGTTGTTGCCATGGTGGCGCGTGCAGGATGGCACGTGTACCTAGAATCCAGTATAAAAGGAGCTGATTTCTCCGAGATAGACCAGACCGCGACTGTTCATTGAGGTGACAACATCTCCGAAAAGAAAGGCTATTTATTAAATTTAATATTTATATCTTGGTTTGGGTAAGTGGTGAAAAAGACAAAGTGCTGCCAGATATCTGAATTATTGCAATGCAGAGACTCTGGCAGAACTAGTTCTGTGCCGCCACCCCGAACCAGGTATAGTATTAATAGTAAAAGGGTGGTCCAGACCTTGTTCAGACCAAGTTCAAGGTGTGTCTGGAACCAAGTGTTCGGAGAGTTGCGGGTTTAATCAAGTGTTTCGAGCTGGTTCAGACCAAGGCTCAGAAAGTGTTTTGGAAGATCTTGGAATCAGATTTAGAGGGTTCCGAGGTCATATCGAAATCTTTAGTGTCTGTAATTATACGTTGATTAATAGTTAATTTTTTTTAGGCAGATAGCCATTTTATGAAAATCATTTCAAATCATTGTTTAAATCATCATTTTTTTTTGTGTGTGTGTATTTGTCTGGACTAAGTAGCCAGACCAGGTTTGAAGAAAAACGTGTAGTTAATCCTAACCGCTCGGGATTTACGTTACAAAATTTGGTGGCAGCGGTGGGATAGGATTATAACAACCACCAGTTATATCTTACCCACTAGAAATGGACGCATCGTCAATCGATGAGCACATCCGAAGTATGGATGCGAGACTCAGCAGACTCCAGGCTCAAACAGAGATCTCGAGACTGAACTCTGAAATCTCTATGTTAGAGAGAAAATGTCAGAGTCTGGCTGTAAAACCGGGACGTGTTAAACGGGAACCCGGAACAGGTGTTACAGGGCAAGACGATTTTGAGCGTCCTCAAAACAGGGCTAGGAATGAAGGTCGGCCCGTGTTAACACCAATTCTGAAGCATGAAGACAGGTTTGAGAATTCTGAGGCTCGGGTTCGAAACAGGGTTCCATCGGGACCTTTGACTTCGACCCCACGACGAACCTTGCATGAAGGGTTCAACCAGGACCTTAATCGAAGTACAGAAAGTTCTTTCGTGTTGAAAATGAAACCAGCAACTTATGACGGTACAAGTTCCTGGGACGATTACAGAAAGCATTTTGAAGCATGTTCCCGAATAAATGCTTGGACAAAGGAAGAACAGGGTCTATACCTGTCTGTCTCATTGCGAGGACAGGCACAGGGGATCTTGAGCAACCTTGGTGAAGACTCGTATGATTTTGAAAGACTTATGAGTGCTCTTACTCAGAGGTTTGCTCCAACAAACCAAGCAGATCTACATAGGGCGCAGCTGCGAGAGAGAAGACAAAGAGCTTCTGAAACGCTTTCCGAACTGGCACAAGATATAATAAGGTTGACGAATCTTGCCTATCCGTCTGCTCCAGTGGACGTGAGGAATGTCTTAGCCAAAGAACAGTTCATAGACTCTCTCGCAAGTTCGGATATGAGATTACGGGTCAAGCAAGCCAGACCACAAGATCTTAATGATACGGTAAGGCATGCCATTGAGCTCGAGGCCTTTTCGAGGGCTGAGAAAAAGATTACAGAAGGACGTGGGTATCTCCACGTCGTGTCTGAAACCAAGGCTACTGGCCTTGAAGATGTGGTTTCGGAAATTAAGCAATTGAAGGAAGAAATTAGTAAGATGAAAAATGCTTTGGAGAGTTTGCAGCAATCTAGGAACCAACAGCGAAACTCGAACACTGGTAACAAGCCGAATTGGAATAATGGATCAAGGCCTAACCAGTCAAGGTTTCAAGACAACCGCTCCGAGTCCAGAGACAAACGTGGGACCACGGAAACTGAGCGAAGAGCTTGTTATATCTGTGGATCATATTACCACCTTAGAAATAGATGTCCTCAGAACAGAGAGAGGTCTGACAACAAAAGTTCGGAACGAAGGGGATCAGGGTTATTTATCGAAGCAAGGATAAGTAACCGTAGCTTTGACTTTCAGATAGATACTGGTGCTACTTTTAGCGTATTGTCTCGCAGGGTTGTGGAGCTGCTGAAACATAAGTACGACACTGAGTCGTGCAAACCAGTTATCATAGCTCCAGGTTCTTCAATTGATGTCCTCGGAACATCACAGATAGAAATAGAAATTGAAAGTTCGAAGTTCCCAGCTCATATGATAATTGCAGATATCGAGGCGGACGGAATCTTAGGTCTAGACTTTATGCAGGTATATAGTGGTATTGTTGACCTAGGTACACAGTCTCTTATGTTAAACGGCAAAGCTCACAAACTTTACACATCCGGAAGAATAAGTTGTGTACAACAAACAAAGAAGAGCATCTCTAGGCTAGAATATAAGAGAACTGGTTCAAAAGCTGAGAAACAACCTTATAAGAGACATTTTGTACATTCGATGACCCTTCCAAGAATGGATGATTCTGATACAAGGAAGAGGAGATTAGGCTGTATGTTTTGCAGAAGAACTTTCAAGAAGAGAGTTTATCTAAAGAAGCACGTTAAGAAGTTTCATTGTGATACTTCAGACCAATGTAAGGCTGATCAAAGGCCTAGTAACAGTGATCCAACCTTCTCAGACGAAGCGTTTGAAAAACATAGAAAGCAAGATAAACTTTCCAGTGGTAGGTCTTATGAAAAGCCTACTAAAAGGGTTCCAACCACGATTCAAACGTTTGATGATTCTGAATGCGGGTTGGATATACCAGCATGATGTTCCGGTGTGACACTTGTCCAACGTCCAGACGCGTGTCTCAGGAAGAGAGAACCAAGTGCCAAAGCGAATGGGTCAGAGGGTTTGACCAAATCATCTAGAAATAGAAATGTAATCAAAGTTCCAAATGGCTGAGCTTGTGGCCGAGAATTCTATATATATTTTGTTTTGTCAGTCGGGACGACTGTACCCGGAGGCGTGGGTAGTGTAACGAAATTGGTTTGTAGGGTTCCGGTCTATAAAAGACATGATCAAAGTACCCACGTTCTCTTAGTCAATTCGATGGACAGGTTTGCAGTGTTTGTGTTGTTGCCATGGTGGCGCGTGCAGGATGGCACGTGTACCTAGAATCCAGTATAAAAGGAGCTGATTTCTCCGAGATAGACCAGACCGCGACTGTTCATTGAGGTGACAACATCTCCGAAAAGAAAGGCTATTTATTAAATTTAATATTTATATCTTGGTTTGGGTAAGTGGTGAAAAAGACAAAGTGCTGCCAGATATCTGAATTATTGCAATGCAGAGACTCTGGCAGAACTAGTTCTGTGCCGCCACCCCGAACCAGGTATAGTATTAATAGTAAAAGGGTGGTCCAGACCTTGTTCAGACCAAGTTCAAGGTGTGTCTGGAACCAAGTGTTCGGAGAGTTGCGGGTTTAATCAAGTGTTTCGAGCTGGTTCAGACCAAGGCTCAGAAAGTGTTTTGGAAGATCTTGGAATCAGATTTAGAGGGTTCCGAGGTCATATTGAAATCTTTAGTGTCTGTAATTATACGTTGATTAATAGTTAATTTTTTTTAGGCAGATAGCCATTTTATGAAAATCATTTCAAATCATTGTTTAAATCATCATTTTTTTGTGTGTGTGTGTATTTGTCTGGACTAAGTAGCCAGACCAGGTTTGAAGAAAAACGTGTAGTTAATCCTAACCGCTCGGGATTTACGTTACACAATAACATCTTTCAATCACTTTGGGGGACTTTTCTATTTAAGATAAAAAAACAACATTATTACTTTGTATATTGCTTATTCGGACTTAGATCCATCTTTTTCCAAAGGTCACAATATCGCCGTTGAAGTACATACTAAACAAGAGCACCGCCTACGGGTGCCTACGCTTGGCTGTCGAGTGCTGGATGGTGGGAAAAAATCTCAGTCGAAAAAGGGACATAATTTGCACAAAAAGCATCTAGAGTTATCCCCTTGATAGTATAGGTCGCTCTTTTGATGGTGAACATGCGTGCCAAGTTTCACGTGAATGCATTCAGTAGAACCAGAGATATAACAAAATGTCAAAGTTTTCACACGACTACGACGACGACAAAGACAACGACGTGGAGGCTTTAGCAATACCTCAGGTTTTCTCTGAAAACAGCCGAGCTAAAAAAACAAGTGACATATTGTAAAAATATAGATATAGACATCTGAAATAATATGATGATGTAAACTTGGTTGAATAAAATATATACAAAAAAAAATGTGAGATTTTGCATGTGCAAGTTTTCAGAAGTTTGACTTAAGTCATGCTTGCAATCACTCTAATCATGATAGGAATGGAAAATAGTTAAACCATAATCGTTTGAACACCAAGCAGTGTTCCCACTGCTTTTTTATCTGGGGTACAAATGGGTATTTTATAGTGTGCATGTACCCCCTCTATATAACACAAAGAAGGCATACTTGCAAAAATTTGGGGTACAACCTTCAATTTAGGGGTAAATCACCCCCATTTTGGAGTTTTTGGGAACACTGCCAAGTCAAGGAGTAGCTCTAATAAAATTAACTTTGAGAATGAATTTTTCCACAACGGAGGATTGGGTGTCAGTCGGATAGTCAATTGCCTGGAAATCATATTCTATGAGGTGTGTTTATAAGAGAGGGAGCGTCTAATAGGTGAAATACCGTACACTTGCATTTTCAAAGCTGACAATTTTCTGTCAAGTTTGGTGGGCAAGGTAATCAATGTATTTTTGCATAATTGCATGCTTAATCAGTTGGGAACATGATTATTTCATATTTACATTATTATAATGATGATTAAATGAGGACTAAAAAGTCCATTTATCAATACTCTTTTGGGGAAAAAAATCATTGCTATTAGCCTAATGAGGACATTCTTGCTAAAAATCTGTATCATTCCTCAATTGCAAAATATTTTATGTATTTCTGTATTCAAGGGTTAATTTAGCTGCTAAGGTTTACATCTTCAACTCTTAATTCCCCCAACACTGAAATATTTTTTACAAACCAATGTAAAAATGATAAAAACAAATTTACCATACACACACAACAGTAATTCATTATTATTGGTACACTTCTGAAATATTTTTGGTTAAAAATAACAAATCCATGTCGGGGCGCTGCCCCCGAACCCCCTTGCAAATAAATATAATTTTCAAAAAGTTAAATTTTTATCCCTTACATATTTTAGACAAAACAGTGAAAAAATTATAAAAACAAAGTTTTCTAACACACACAACAGTAATTTATTATTATTGGTACACTTTTGAAATTGTTAATTTCAATGGTTAAAACTTATTTATCCATGTCAGGGGCGCTGCCCCCGAACCTCCATGCAAATAAAAAGAATTTACGAAAAGTAAAATAATTACAAAAAAACCTTGCCTCGATAGCTCAGTGGTTAGAGCGCGGTCTCCTGGCTCAAAGGTCAGGGGTTAGAGTCCTGGTGAAGGCGAGGTGATTCCTTGGGCAAAAAACTTAATGGAAAATGCCTCAGTCCACTTAGCTGAAAATGGGTAGCAGTGGTTAGAATCCATTGCCTCTTTCTAATGTGCATGTTTTGAAATCTAGATTGGGTTAAAAATAAGTAAGGTTACCGGTTTGCATATATACATATGGTGGTGGGACAATATGCATTTATCATGACCTGGGTGGTGGGATTTAAATGATTGTTATGCCATTACCCCCTCACAAACATAGGTGGAAATTACAGAAGAAAGCATAGCAATCTTTTGAAATAATTTAGTCTTTCAGTATACAAAATAAACAGGATAAATTGCTTCTAAAAATTCTCTTACCTATATACTGTGTTTGAAGGTGTCTCTGGGTAGCCAGGGGTAAATTACCAACTGCTTTTCTTTTTTGGATGTGTGATAACAAAAAAAGCTAAAATTCATGGTTGTCTGGTAATAAAGCTGCCTGGTGTAATAAAATTCTTAAATGCTAATAAAAACAATAAACAAATAAATACAGTTTCTCAATGTACCAGAAGCTTAGATCTATATCAGACTGTTCCTACGAGAAGAAAGACAGTTGATATGGGCCAAGAAATCTGAAGACGGCTTCGCATTCGCTCGCCGTCTTCAGATTTCTTGACCCATATCAACTGTCTTTCTTCTCGTAAAAACAATGACACAAAATTTCTGCCTCTCAATGAGAACAATCATTTACCTTTATCATTTACCTCATTTACCTAAGAATTTGTCATCCAAGAAATAAATACGAGTCGAGAAAAACAAAAACATGGCGGGTCCAAAACATGGCGGAACGGTTGTCATGACGCGTGACGTCATGGAATTTTACCGAATTTTCCAAAAGCTCTGGGAATTTTGTTGGTAAAAAACTAAAATTTCTTTTTAAATAGATTTTTCCGAAATACAACGGCTATATAGAGACCTAGGTCGGGTGCCATTCTTTCAATCCTCAAATGTTCATCAAAATATCTATGGCAGTTTCTTAGGGGTCCCAATCGCGGCTATATCCGGTCAAATAGGTGGAATTAGTCGCCTTATATCATTCGTTCCATTAATCGAAGAATAAATTCTCCAATTAATTTTCACTCATTCTTTATTGAAAAGTAAACTCGCCAAATTCCAAATTGCGTCACGGCTAAGCCACGCCCTACAATTTAAATAAGAACGAAGAATAATAATAGATAGCGTGTGTACGTAGTTGTATCCTAAAAACAAAAGAATCAACGCGCAAAGAAAAGTGAACACATTCCAACATTGGTTTATCCAAATCTCGTAAACCCCGTAACGTTCAGCATTTTTTTTTTCGATCTGAAGTTATGATGATTTTGTAACCCACCAACGATTAAACGCTTCAATTCGTATGTTTCGACAGTGAGTAAATATCGAGGGGTCAGCGCAACGCTATTGTAAGTGCCTATAAATATATAGGCACTTACAATAGTGTTGAGCTGACCTCTCGATATAGAGAATTAAACTGCTATAATGGACACCGTCTTTTTCTCCATCTTCGAAGCGGAAAATAAGTCACGCGCCCTGTCCGTTATTCGTCCTCCAGGAATGGTAATCGCGACCAGAAAAGGCCGAACATGCGTTATATTAAAGAAGAGATACAAAACTAGCAAAAAGTAACTCAAAATAAATAATGTTCAAGTGGATGTTTTCCATTACAAAATGCGGCTTTGATGCAACACTCCTTTTTTTAAGTAATCTGTCAGCCCTGCGCCGGGGTATAATTTGCAAACAGTTTGTACCGTTTTGTCAACTTGAAAGCAGGGCAAATTTTGACAATCTAGCTTTACCAGCCCTGCGTCCAGGATGAAAAATGGTGCAAACAGTTTGTAAATTATATCCCGCTTTGGACTTACACTTGCGTGCGAAGCTGGGTCTAAAACAATTTGCAGAATAAGGGTAAATGTGTTGAACAAATATCGATATTGAAGATCAGTGTAATTATGACCATGTTTGGGTGGAAATTCCAATAAGCTATAAGCTATATACAATGTACATAGTATTCTCGACAATTCTAAAACGCGTGTAAATTTGTTTGATATTGATAAACTAAAATATGCTTATTAAATTTTCATATTGAATTTATCTTGAATATAAGGAAATATATTTCTGTATGTCAGGTAAGGTTGTCTATTTTTTTTATTTGCTCTGTTAGAATATTTGTGAGTGTATAGCTGTATGTAGGCCCTACATTGTGTCACGCATTGAAGCGTATCTATTCTGCGTTATTATTCAACTGGCAGGGTGTGGCTTAGACGTCATGTAATTTGGCGAGTTTACTTTTCAATAATTTAGGTTCATTCAAATTTTAGTCGGTAATTGACGTTAACGCGTTCAAATAACTTTATCCTTAAACCTAATGGATTCACGTGCTTAGAGAGAAAGAACATATTTCATCGTTTGGTTACCAAAGCCTCGTAACTTCAGCTTGATTAAGCTGAAGTTACGAGGATTTGGTTACCAATCTACGATTTAAGCAATCGAGTTATTTATGTCGTCTGTCTGTAGAAGTAAGTAATTATTTATAAAAGCTGATTTAATTTAAGTCCAACGACCCGTTACTTAGGCTCCGCCCTGCCAGGGCATTAATATTTGATTAAACGTATGTACAACGTACTTATTGACTTATGCTAGATGTAAGGTATGAATTTACGTATCTACGATAGTATCATGTATGTATGTATGTATGTATGTATGTATGTATGTATGTATGTATGTATGTATGTATGTATGTATGTATGCATGCAGGTATGTATGTATGTATGTATGTATGTATGTATGTATGTATGTATGTATGTATGTATGTATGTATGTATGTATGTATGTATGTATGTATGTATGGATGGATGTATGTATGTATGTATGTATGTATGTTTGTATGTATGTATGTACGTATGTATGTATGTATGTATGTATGTATGTATGTATGTATGTATGTATGTATGTATGTATGTATGCATGTTTGTTTGTTTGTTTGTTTGTTTGTTTGTTTGTATGTGTGTATGTATGTATGTAGTTATGCATACAAGTGTGCATGTAATGCTCGTTAGTCGAATGTTCAGCGAGCTCGACTCGTAATCGGATGGTTGCCGGTTCGAGTCACACCAGAAGCGGATTATGTCGTTGTGCAGGGCCCTAGTCCACCCAACCGTAAAAGCGAGAAGCAGTATTTAGTTTTCCATTGTCCATCTCTCTATTATTCATGATAGTAGCTGGTATGAGTTTGGACCACGATGGAAATTAGAGTACGTCTTTTCATCGTGTTATCTTTACAGGAAAAAAGTGTCTGTATGTATGTGTGTATGTTTTGTGCACTAAGATACAATCACCAAAGCGTGTGTCTATTTCGTTTATTTATCGTCTCTACCTTAGCACATGCCCATATGAGCGACGCCCAGTAAGACAGCCAGTTGATACAGGGGATAGTGCAAGGATGCATGGCGAAACTACTTCGAGAATCGCCAAAGTTTTTAAACGTGTTCGGTGTAAAGCACCGTCATATGTGACCTCGGTTTAACGTCTCACCCAAGGAAAATTAGTTCGCTGGTGTGCCAGCTCGAGAAACGGACCCACGCGAACGACCTTCAATTAGTTTGAAGTCCGATGCTCAACCGATTTCAAGATAATCGAGCTGGTAATCACCGAGAAGCTAGCCATTATGTATTTACAAAGCCATCATTTTTCGAGCAATAGAAGTGATTCATCTATGAAGGGATTTTAAGAGAATTTTTTCCTTCAATTGTTTTATTTTTTTTTATAATTGCCTATGCGTGACATTTCCAACAATTTCAAATGTGTGCCAAGCAAAGACTCTGGCCAGCCCGTGCATCCGCACAGAATGACCAGAGTCACTGTTCGCACTGTAGATAGAGGTCTCAATGTATTATTAGAAAGCCAGGCGACAAAAAATGCTTTGCTGTCTGAGCTGATCATTGTTTACATTTAACGCACATGTCAAATTGTTGCAAATGTCACCCACAGGCTCCTTTTTGAAATTGTTTATGTTAACCATATTCTCTAATGTTATTCAAAGAATTCAGAGACCGTTTATGAAAATAAACAACAGCATTCCATTAAAAAAATAGTAAGGTATTTAATTTAAATGAGTATGAGAGTGAACAATTCAGATGTGCGCAAAGCAATACTTATGGCCAGCCAGTCCATCCTATCTGATGGTAGTTAAAAGGTCTTCAAACCCTATTCAGACGGTTTTTTCTTATTGTTTATGCGGTTCTTTTGGCTACTCAATACCGATGTCCCTTGGACACATCGAAACCTCACGCACAGACTCATTTATCTGTTTAAACGGTTATTTCTGTTGCATTGAATATTTCCACAATCACATGATACAGTAAACGGTTAAAATCAGGCCAGTTTTTGAATATGCTCAAGTTAACGTCATCACCGATTACGTCATAAGAAACTACAGATTCTTAATTTGCAAAGATGTTAGGAGCGTCTATTTAGATATAGATTTTTAAGATTTAAAATCGCGTTATCTCGCACGATTCAGTTATAATACCATCATTGTAATTATCATTTTTATCATATTTCGAGAAAATAAATGTCTGTTTCACGATGTATCCCTTTTTGACATCGTTCTATATTATATATCTTTATCAAGCCTCTCATTTTATAAATTTTATAGCCAAGGTACAATCCTTTTCTTTTTTCTTCAGAGCAATTTCGACAATGGACTGGGTGGATATCCACTTCTCAGTGGATCTTGTGGAGGCAGCATTACGTCATCTAAACTTTCTGGGGCGTGTCTCAGATGTTGACACTCTGTTGAGAGGAAAACTCCTAGATCATGCTTTACGTCGATACGAACAACTCTGGTTACCTTTAGCAACAGAGAACCGCCATCTTGAAATTGTCCCTCCCATCGATATTTGGTGGGTGTGGTACAACCATATGCTCAACCCACTGGCCTATAAAAAAGATTGCCGGAAGCTGGTGGGCAGGATACTTGACCATAATTTCAAGCATGAAGACGATCATATTTCTTGTGCTAATAGAACAGTAGAAATATGGTACCAGACTTATCCAAAATCAGGATATAATATCATCAGAAATGGGGAATATATCGAAAGGAAACAGCATTACGTCACTATTGACGCATCAAAACTTTCCGTGTCACTTATTGGTGCTTCATACTCGCACCTGCAGTTTTGCTACCAAGTGTCCCTTCCTCATTTCCGAGATAGAAAATATCTTGAAGGTGCATTAACACGATACAAACAGTTTTTGTGTCTAAAGAAATTGGCACCAGAAGAATTCCTGACTCCTAGCGTTGATATCATTCTAATGTGGTATACTCATATGTGTTATCCCGTTGCTTATGCTAAAGATTTAACAAATATTTGCGGAGAAATTCTCGACAACAATGTTAAGGTAAAATACGGGCTTATTGATCAAAACTATATAACAGCAAGAGACCGGACTACGGAAATGTGGTCGAAGGTATCGAGGGATGATTTTATGCAACCAGGAACGAAACTAAGGTCAAGTGAAAATAAAAAGGAAATATTTCCCGTGTCTCTAGATGATTTAAAAGCATGCTGTGTTATAGAATATGATATTTATCTTGCGAATATTGAACTTATTGGTCATCCGGAAAAAGCCAAGTTTGAACTCAAAATATTTCTAACAGACTCGAAACGTATTTTAGAAGAGTTAGTCTGTCTGAAGGGAAACAGGCGCGTGTGGTCACTGTCTTCCAAGTTTTGCTTCAATACGCATAAACATCGAAAACTTCAAGTTGTGTTATTAAGACAAAGTAAGTTGTGGTGTTTCCAAGACTTCAAGTCTTATGCTGATGGTGCTTTTGACCTTAAACTGTTTCTAAAACAAACAAGTAGTGTGGTAAGATCGCTTAACGCTGAGATAGCCATGGAAACGGAAATGTCGGACTCTGTTCGTGTGGATATCGACGCTACAGTTTCAAATGCCATACCTATTTTATGTGAACTCAAATTGGTGGAGTCTAAATTCGAGAAGCAGATGTTGAAATCGACATTGCTGCGTCGTACCTGGGGTCACTACAAGATGCCTGATAATATAATGAAGGAAGACCATGAATGTTTCAACGCTTTTCACTCGTTAGTATTTTGTCCTTTGTAAGAATCTCTGCTATTATGCTAGGATTAACTAGTATCTAAGTTTTGTTGTACGAAATCGCCAAAATTATGTTGAGGACTTACTATGTAACTTAGTTTTTGTTCTGTTTTTCTTTCTTTTTCTTTCTTTCTTTCCTTTTTTCTTTCTTTCTTTCTGTCTTTCTTTCTGTCGTTCTTTCTCTCGTGATGGGATCTTAGTTCCTCGCCATTATCCAAATGTAAATATACAAATGTACAAATAAAGCCTTCAAATATATAATGTTCCTAGAATACCGATGCTTAATTTACATAAAAGTATCACCTGTGTAGGCCTATTGTTAGACGATTACACTCGTTCAATAATTAATGAACTATTTAAAAACTTCATTGCAGATCGATCTCTGTGGCGATCTTTTCAACAATCCGACTTTGAATAGATTGTATGCGGCTGTTTATAAACTTTAGCTGCACTTGCGCAAATAAACGCTCGCTCCATTGATTTCACAAAGAAGTCTTCAAATTCAATATCGGGCTATCCTATTTCATTCACTATATTTATACTTATCGTAGACGGCCGACCAAACACTACAGCTTAAATAGGTCGAAACTACAGGGCTTTGATCGCTATCCGATGATTTGTCACTCATCTTACAAAAAGGGTCCATATTTAAATACATAGATCTGATCGCTCATTTTTGGTATTTTAATCGAAATGTTAATCTAAAGTTCGAGTTTCAGGTATCTTAATCTAAATACGCTTTTCTATATTTGGTCTAGGTACGAATAATGTGTTTCCTAAATCTAAAGAACTCATTTAACGGCTCAATGAATTTATTGATTGTAAAAACTTTGGCTTATTTGGCTTAATCCTTTAAATATACTTGACTAATACCTCTACACATTTATACAGGTTAAATGTTTGAAAGCTCTACGTTTATGATCACAAAACGTTTGCAAACGGTTAACACAACCCTATGCTTGTGAAAATCGAGGTACGATTGCACATAGATTATGCCGTAGATTTGTTTGTTTGAATGGGGTTTAACGCCGTTTTCAACAATCTTTCAGATATACCGCGGCGGATTGAGCAACTAACGACGGATTCTTGGTATTTCTCACGCCAGTAGCCCCATTACATCCTTTCCAAGCCTAGAGCTGCTATTCCACACAGGTCTTCGATTATCAACCCATTGGTGGAAGACAAATAGTCTGAAATTATGTCGTAAAGAGTAAACACTTATAACATGTTCAATATGTTTATCATATACGTCGTTGTAATTAATTCATACTTCGCAGAGTTTAATACGAAATGTATGTTAAACCAATCGAAAATTGTAACTTTTATGACAATAATAAGGCAAATTAAACAAGAGTTAACGCCCACGGATACCAACGATCGGGTTAAGGTGCTGGATAATGAAAAAAAAAAAAGAAGAAAAAAGAAAAAAAACGAAAAAATCTTAACTCTTACAAAAATGCTTTCAGGACCGGATGTCATAAAAGTTTTCTCATCTCAATTCAAAATTTTCTCAAATTTCAATTCGAGATTAAAGCCGAAATTCTGGTTTAATATTCATTTTAATGCATTAACAAAAAAGATAATATACATAAGTTGTTATAAATAACAACTAATTGATATTATCTCTTATTTTCAAACATTTAGTTAAATTTAAAATTTGAGAAATTCCCAGTTGAGCCTGAGCAAAGTTTTAAAACCTCTGGCCCAGAGTTATCAACTTTGATGTTCTGGATAACTCTCATGTTGGTTAACACACTTGACAAGTTTCATGAAAATATCTTCAACAACAATAGGGGTATTACCAAGGTTGAAGTTTGTCACGCCAAAGCCTACAACATCGTCAATGCCGTCGCGAACGACGCTGAGGAGATAACAATATCTCGGGTTTTCTCTGAAAGAGCTGAAAATGAGAAACATACTCAATACACGTAATGTGCGCTGCGTTAAAATCTTTCGATTTGGGAAAATATAATCAGGTTAAATCAAACTCAAATTGATGGGAAAGTTCAAATATAATCATCATTATCAAATAATTATTTATTTACTACAGATTTCAAAACGAAGATGGAGTTGAAAGTTTTCGCTCACGAATTCTACACATACCGGACCTCATGAGATCAGGAGTGGAAATTTTCTTCGGTAACAAGTTAGTAGCGACATCGTATGTGATAGGGTCCCCGCACCTACCCAGCCCGAAACAGGTAATAAATGAGGTTCTTGGTAACACGTCCATCAATTAAATGTGCATGTTCGTTGGACATACATTTTGCAGCATGGATAACTATTCAATGCTTTAACGACTCTATGTGATTTTTACAGAGACTTTGGGCCCATAGAAATACGACTAAACTTCTGCTAGAGATCAAAACTGAAAGCATTTATTTTGATTCCATGTTATAATATACTTTCAATTTTGATCATTTGATTCCACCTTCCAACAATTTGTTAGCTGCGTTTTTTTCTTCTCTTGTTCTTGTTGTTTTTGTTTGTTTCTTGGTAGGACGTCGGCGCAGTCCGGATTTCGTTAGAATGGGGTTTATCACCACTTTAAACATTTTTTCCAGTGTTATCGGAAGATCATCTTACCTTGCGTTTCTGGTATTTATCTCGCCAATCCTACCACGAAATCCTTCCAGACTCTTGTCGACCATCTCACAAAGATCTACAATTCATCATGCATTTGTAAGAGACACAATTATGTCAGAAAAGATGTGTGTCGCCGCCGGGGATCGAATTTAGGATCCCATAATTGGGGCCCGACTAACTGTTTTTTCAATGTGTGTGAAGCTGGCACTTCAATCGTCAATTGACATTCAGGTCTACATTGAATGTAGAGCTGAAGAGACCACACCATCTCTACATTCGCAGAACAAAATGTAGACCTAAGAAAGTCTCTTTGAGCACTTCAATCGACATTCAGGTCTACTTTCAAACTTTTTCAATGTAGAGCTATTCAATCGACATTCAGGTCTACATTCAAATTTTCCAATGTAGAGCTACGCAATTGACATTCAGTTCCACCTTCAATTTTCTCAATGTAGAGCTACACAATCGACATTCATGTCTACATTCAAACTTTTTTTTTATATGTAGAGCTATTCAATAGATATTCAGGTCTACATTCAAACTTTTTCAATGTAGAGCTATTCCATCGACATTTAGGTCTACATTTAAATTTTTCAATGTAGGGCTATTCCATCGACATTCAGGTCTACATTCAAACTTTATCAATGTTGAACTATACAATCGATATTCAGGTATACATTCATTTTTTTCAATGTAGAGCTATTCCATCGTCATTCAGGTCTACATTCAAACTTTATCAATGTAGAGCTATTCAATCGACAATCAGGTCAACATACAAACCTTTTTTCAATGTAGAGCTATTCCATCGACATTCAGGACTACATTCAAACATTTTTAAATGTAGAGCTATTCAATCGATATTCAGATTTTAATTCAAACTTTTTCAATGTAGAGCTATTCACTCGGCATTCAGGTCTACATTCAAACTTTTACAATGTAGAGCTATTCCATCGACATTCAGGTCTACATTCAATTTTCTCAATGTATAGCTATTCAATCGACATGAAGGTTACATTTTAATTTTTCAATGTAGAGCTATTCAATCGACCTTATGGTCTACATTCAAACTTTTTCAATGTAGAGCTATTCTATCGACATTTAGGTCTACATTCAATTCTTTCAATGTAGAGCTACGCGATCGACATTCATGTCTACATTCAAACTTTTTCAATGTAGAGCTATTCAATAGATATTCAGGTCTACATTCAAACTTTTTCAATGTAGAGCTATTCCATCGACATTTAGGTCTACATCTAAATTTTTCAATGTAGGGCTATTCAATCGACATTTAGGTCTACATTCAAACTTTATCAATGTTGAACTATACAATCGATATTCAGGTATACATTCATTTTTTTCAATGTAGAGCTATTCCATCGACATTTAGGTCTACATTCAATTCTTTCAATGTAGAGCTACGCAATCGAAATTTAGGTCTACATTCAAACTTTTTCAATGAAGAGCTATTCCATCGACATTTAGGTCTACATTCAAACTTTTTCAATGTAGAGCTATTCCATCGACATTTAGGTCTACATTCAATTCTTTCAATGTAGAGCTACGCAATCGACATTCAGGTCTACATTCAAACTTTTTCAATGTAGATCTAATCAATCGACATTCAGGTCTACATTAAAAGTTTTTCAACGTAGAGATACGCAATCGACATTCAGGTCCACCTTCAATTTTCTCAATGTAGAGCTACACAATCGACATTCATGTCTACATTCAAACTTTTTTAAATGTAGAGCTATTCAATCGATATTCAGGTCTACATTCAAACTTTCTCAATGTAGAGCTATATCATCAACATTCGGGTTCTCATTTAAATTTTTCAATGTAGGGCTATACCATCGATATTCAGGTCTACATTCAAACTTTTTCAACGTAGAGCTATTCCATCGACATTCAGGTCTAAATTCAATTTTTTCGATGTAAAGCTACGCAATCGAAATTCAGGTCTACATTCAAACTTTTTCAATGTAGAGCTATTCCATCGACATTCAGGTCTACATTCAAATTTTCCAATGTAGAGCTACGCAATCGACATTCAGGTCTACATTCAATTTTCTCAATGTAGAGCTACACAATCGACATTCAGGTCTACATTCAAACTTTTTTAAATGTAGAGCTATTCAATCGACATTCAGATCTACATTCAAACTTTATCAATGATGAACTATACAATCGATATTCTGGTCGAAAAATTTGAAAGTAGACCTGAATGTCGATTGAATAGCTCTACATTGAAAAAATTTGAATGTAGACCTGAATGTCGATGGAATAGCTCTTCATTGAAAAAGTTTGAATGTAGACCTGAATATCGATTGAATATGTCTTCATTAAAAAAGTTTGAATGTAGACCTGAATGTCGATTGTCTAGCTTTACATTGAGAAAATTGAATGTAGACCTGAATGTCGATTGCGTAGCTCTACATTGGAAAGTTTGAATGTAGACCTGCATGCCGATTGAATATCTCTTCATTGAAAAAGTTTGAATGTAGACCTGAATGTCGATGGAATTACTCTTCATTGAAAAAGTTTGAATGTAGATCTGAATGACTATTGAATAACTCTTCATTTAAAAAAGTTTGAATGTAGACCTGAATGTCGATTGAATATCTCTTCATTGAAAAAGAGATATTCAATCGGCATGCAGGTCTACATTCAAACTTTCCAATGTAGAGCTACGCAATCGACATTCAGGTCTACATTCAATTTTCTCAATGTAAAGCTAGACAATCGACATTCAGGTCTACATTCAAACTTTTTTAATGAAGACATATTCAATCGATATTCAGGTCTACATTCAAACTTTTTCAATGAAGAGCTATTCCATCGACATTCAGGTCTACATTCAAATTTTTTCAATGTAGAGCTATTCAATCGACATTCAGGTCAACTTTCAAATTTTTCGACCAGAATATCGATTGTATAGTTCATCATTGATAAAGTTTGAATGTAGACCTGAATGCCGAGGGAATAGCTCTACATTGAAAAAGTTTGAATGTAGACCTGAATGTTGATTGAAGTGCTCAAAGAGATCTTCTTAGGTCTACATTATGTTCTGCGAATGTAGAGATGGTGTGGTCTCTTCAGCTCTTCATTCAATGAAGACCTGAATGTCGATTGACGATTGAAGTGCCAGCTTCACACAATTGTTTTTTTCAAGACGGTTCTAGCAGTAAATGAAATAAAGAGGGAACAATATGGTTTATGCATTTGATAGGGTATCAGGGGTTCAGAGGATGTTAAGCATGTCTAAAATTTTTATTTCACAATGAAACCCTATGTTGTGGGTACTCATTTGAATCGTCTCGGTGAGACGTTTCAAATGAGTACCAACAAAATAGGGTTTAAGAACGGACTAATTAATATAAAGATCGAAAACAGAAATACCACTCTATCTGTAGGTCTGGGTATGCAAATAACAGCCTCATTTACCTTGCATTTTTCGTGGTTTCGATCGAATTTAACAAGTGTACCTTTTATTGCAGGTAGAATGGACCGATCTGTCTGTATCGTTCGATCCCGAACTCGGAGAACGAGCAATGTTGATACGTAACCACGAGGGGGACTGGGCCATTTGTATAGCAAGATGGGTTGCAGGTGAGTATTTCTGGACTAAGGCAGATAAAGAATCTTTGCTACCTTATCTAAGCAAAAGCTCAAAGTTAAAATTTGGATAGAACGCGACGAAATTTAGTTATATTATGAAGAACACAAATCCCTGTATCAAATCCAGCATATTGGTAATAAGTATGTTCAAGTTAAATTAGTAAATATTCCTTGGTCTTGTATTAATTTAACTTAATGTCTGTTCATCAAGATTAAAGCATTCTGATTAGCTTCATATCTCCATTCATTCTTTGTGCATAGCTATTTTGTAGGCTTGCATGCTGTTTCCCAAAAGAAAGCTGTCTCATTATGGTAACATTCTAACTTTTTAACTCGATAAAATAAATTTATATCAGGTGGGTATAATTTTCAATTTTTGAGGGTGTGGAACTTAAACCCCAATTTGTACAAACCCTCGTCGCATACGGTTGAGGTTTTTAGTTTCATACTTCCAAGAGTTCAAAAAGATTCTCGTAATCTCTTCATTTGAAATACAAGTGATCACCTGTTTACTATTCAGCTTTAATGTTGGCGTTCAATTCGGCGAAAAAACATTCAGCCCTGCGTTCAAAATAACCAAACGTTCTTGTAAATTATACCCCGCTGTACAGGCTAGTGCATGTGGAAAGCGGGATATAATTTGCAAACATTTTGCACCGTTTTGTCAACATGAACGCAGGACAGGTTGCCATTGAACCTGAAACAAAACAATATAGAATCGATGTAATCTGACCTAAATTGCTGACCAATCTGCTTCTACTTTTTCGTGTAACGTATTAATTAATTATTTTCTGTCAGAACGTACCAGAAGCTTCCTCGATCTCCGGATTATCAAGCTAAAACACCGGAACAAAATGGAGCGGATCGAGATCAGAAGTGTGGACATACAGTTTCAGAGTTTTAATGCCAATCTTCACTCTGGTAGCATCCAGATCAATCCAACCAGTAACACGGTGGCCGAGAACCTTGTGACCATGTGGTCTATATGTATACTGTATGTGCTCTGTGCACCGAAAGATCCGAGTCGTAGGATTAAAGTTGCTAATATTACAGGTAAAAAGTAATTATTTCATTCAAATATCAATTTTATTTTGTTTGAATGGGGTAATACGCCGTTTTAACATTATTTCAGTCATATCGCGGCAGCTGGAGCACCTATCAACGGATTCCTGGTATTTCTCACACCAGTTCTACCATAACATCTTTCTAGCGTCCAGCTGCTATTCCACATACGTCTACGGTTGTCTACGTACCCACAAAGGCTGACCAGCGTCTTCACTATGCGCTCTGGAGATAGGTGGGGTTTTAACCCCTCTTCGGTGATTCAGAGAATATTTCATTGCATTTTGTGGCTATCCAGGTTACTCAATGCTTGTCTTTAGCATACATGTAACATTGTTGGAAATGCCAAGCGATGGATAATTTAATATTTCGTTAAATAGAAAAGATTGAACTAGTACGAAATATATGGCTCATGGAAAATATATTATCCCACATTTTGAGCCCTAGCAAAAGTTGAGAAGTACGAGGGGCGTTCAAAAAGTTTTGAGACTTTAATCATATTTTCTTTCGTAGATGTCCGACGACTTAGAAAATTGCATGAGTGGAATTGTATGCCTTCTTTCTATGAATTTACCAAGTTTCAGTAGAATAGCATATATTCACTCTTTTCCATGTCAAATTGAATTGGGATGGGTGCGGCGTCTCAGGGCAAAATAGTTACGTAATGAACGTCAGACCCACTCTTGATTGTTTTTTCGGCAATGCTTTTATATGTTATAACTGTTAACTCCTATCAAGTCTCACCCATTAAATCTTCCCAAGTGCACAGTGCACATCCTTATGAAATCATACGACTCTTTCAAGTAAAATTCGTTAAAAAGATGGATGTTTGAGTTGTGCGATAACGTTTATGATAGACAATTCCTGTTCCACTCTAAACGCATTAAATATTTCAAACGGGAGAAAACACAGTTATAAATCTTCGATAGCTTTTAGATAAACCAATCCCAGAACTGATGTTGAAAAATTTAATTCTGATCTATATTTTATAATTTGAGACGCACTGCCAGTGAAATCACAGCGTTCTATTAAAACACAACCCTTATTAATTGTTATTACCGATTCAAGTGCCCCGACGTTACGTTCTTTCCGGGAAAAATACATCGTCTCGGTTGAATAGAACTCTTCCAGCGTGGAGCCTTTTTAAGATAACACCATGGTTGCACGTATACTTAATGCAAATTCAATGATTGTGTCAACGCAATTTGAATTTTTCAAATCGCTTGTGTATTGTGCGTTTTGTAGGATTTTCTTTTACAACGGTGAGTTAAAAACTTAAAGTGCCCCGAAAGCTCATCATTCGGTTTCCATAGCGACGGTTTCTTAAGAGACGCGTTGTCATATTTGGTTGCAGCCTTGTACATTTAGCACTCATATCCATACGAATAATAACTGACAGTTTCATCAAAATCCTATGAAGGATAAAAAGGATATTGAAATAGTCTCAGAACTTTTTGATACCCCCTCGTATATGATAAATGCACTTGTATTATTAAGAGGTACACGTATTTTTAAGATAAATGCGATTTAATGTTTCAATCAAATATGCGGATTACTATCGCTTCATTTAGTCATTTAAAACGAGTTCATACATCACTGGTATAGGTATTCATTATTGTATCATTCAAATCAAGGGGAAAATTGTGTTTCCTGTTTGTCAAAAAAGTAATTTAAGTAACCATTTCTTATTGTGACTGTTCTTTATCCCACAGGGAAAAGCTCCCGAATCCACACAAGCAAAATAAAAAGACTCTTATTACTGTATTATCATTTAAAGCAAAAATCTTCTATGTTCAGGATAAAAAAAAATACGAGAAACGTTTAAGAAATGCCACCCCGCTTTGCACGTGTACACACATGCAAAGTGGGGTACACATTCTAAACGTTCACAAGCACTTTCATATCCTGAACACAGGGCTGGTAATTCCTCGTTAATTACAGGTACTGACGATTCCTCCGATTCTTCGGACAACGCGACGAGAACAGTTCCGGAAACTAATTGTCGGTTCTTAGTGGCAGCAGGACTGCTTACAGAGGTGCCCTCTAACGAGAAGATATTACAAACATACGGGTCACTAAAACACGATATACTCATGGATGCTCAGGACGTCATTATAGCTGAACAAAAACTCGATCGTAAGCTATTAAAAAAGGAAAGGAAAATTCGCAGCGGGGATCTTGACGGTACGCCGCGATCTTTGAAAAAGAGGAAAAGCAAATCTTCATTGAGGCACCAAGCATCGTCTGTAGATTCTATGACTTTTGAAATCGAACAAGATGTTTCGGACACTGAAGAAATGAAACAAAGACAGTTAAAAGAAGAAAAACAATTGAAGGAGATAAATGATAGAAAACGTAAGCGAATGAAAAAGAAGAAATCAAGTGGTTTGGATGATATGTTAGCGGTATCAGATGACAGTTTTACCAAGGAAGATGTAGAAGACTTGGACAAAGTTCTCGTGACAGACGACAAGGGAAAGAAAGTTATCAAAAAGAAAGATTCAAATTATTTGGAAGACGCCAAGCTTATGAGAAGAGACAGTTTTGACATAGAGGCAATGGCCGATGAAGAGTATTGTGATCATATTGAAACAGAAAAGTTAAAAGATATTGAAGAGAAAATGGATCCAAATGATGAAGCTGATCTGACGTCAGAAATTAGAGAACATACAACCATTATAAAAGATGTGGCTGAGAAGAAAAGAGAAGATTTGTTTAGTCGCCATGGTGAGAGAACCTTTACGACTGTTTCGTGTGAAGATATAGCCGAACCAGACATCTAAAAGACCAGAAAAACATAGAAGATAATTGTTTGTTTCAGTGTAAGATCGAATTTTCTCACATAGCTCCCAGCGTTTTTCTCGGGCTTTTGGGAATGGGTCCGAAACCAGGCATATTGGGCTAAACGCGTTATTTTCACAAAATTGGGGGAAAATCTTATTATAGTGTTTTGATCAAAAACTTAAGTATTGGTTACAATTTACTACCAGAATAATTTTTTCTTTGTCTCTAAATACATTTAAATTAAGATTAAACTGAGAAATATGTTTGACTCCTATTTTCACTTTACAGAGTTTGAAAGGCCCTGGACCTTGGTTAATTGGGATTTTTTTCATGATTTTGGGAAAAATGTCACTTTTTGGCATCGGGAACGGGTCCTATTTAGGGTACCAGTCAAAAAAGGAGAAAAAAACACTGGCTCCCCGTCTCCTATAACGAAAAGTCATCAGAGATATCCTTGTCTAACACGGTGTAGGATAACGTTATAAGTAACGTCATCACACCGTCAACTGACGTACATTTCGCGGTATTTCTATCACCTCGGCGTAGCGAAAATTAGTTTTTAACGTACAAAACTGTTGTTTATGTGCAGAGCACAAGAATCTGTTACTCGATTTTGTTTGAGACAAGCTGATCTTGACCTCGTCTAGAAAAGAAAAGTTATTAAGCTTGCCAGGGTTCGCTCAATAACATTTCTATTCTAAACTCGGTTTAGATCAGCTTGTCTCAAACGAAATCTCATTACAGATCCTTTATCTCCTCTATTGAGTGAACAACAAAAGCTATATCTTAACGAGTGGCATAGCCACGAGTGAATTTATTGCTTTTGTTTGATTACGAAATTAAAGATTTTACGATCTTACATGAAAAATCAATCAATTATTTTATTTCTATTATGAAATCATGTGACGAAATGTGTAATATTGGAACAAATTTACTTAAAGCGGGTCATTTTGCACTTCATTACTATGTAATGCCATCATGACATCAATAAGGTTATTGGTATGGGCTTCGTCAGAGTTAACTAGACTGGTTACCGCCCCTGATACTACTACGTGTATAGCGTATACACAACGGTGACCAGTTCAAGAGGTAACGTCAAATTCGGTGAAATGAACGAAAGCAGGGTATAATTTTTGGATAGTTTCACCGGTTTGCCGTGACATTACCTACCGATATTAAATGAAAATTCAATGCAAGATTTTTTTTAAAGACGCAGTGTTGAATTTATGCAATGTCTTCAAATATTGTTATTTCTGAAAATCCTGATCATGTCAGGCATCCTTAACAATACAAGATATCTTGCAGCACGAGGTCGCACCTTGAATAGATTTTAAGCCGACTTGTCGAAGGTCAGCGGGCTTCGTCGTGCTTCAACTTTTCTTCTCCCCCCAATTCGATGGGCCAATTTTAACCAAATTTGGCAGAAATGTTCCTTGGATGACCGTCTTCCAAATTTGTTCCAAGAAATTTCGATTGATCCCCAAATTTGGACGTGGCTAATTTTCACTTTAAAATCTTCCCCTAAACCAACAGGCCGAATTCAATGAAATTTGGCATGAAAGTTCTTTGGGTGACCATGTACCTATAACTTGTTCAAGGAATTTTGAATGACCCCTAAATATGGGTATGGCAAGGCGTGGCTTATTTTTCGTGACTTTAAAATATTAAAAAATCTTCTCCTCCAAAACTATTTGACAAATTACAAAAAAAACTAAAAAGGAATATTCCTTGGGGAAATTCCTATGAAATGTTCCGAAATTGATTTCTTTTTTATTTAACTCTTTTTTGTTTCAAATCTGGGGATGATAAAGCTAGTGGAGCGATACACGCCCTCTTGTTTTAGAAACGCATTGGGTTCATACATATTTGTGAATATTCGAAAGACAAATGAAAAAAAGGCTGTTAAATATCTGGTGATACATTGTAGATACAAAATTAATCAAACACGTCATAATAAAACGGATGAATTGATGTGTGGTGTCCGTGGTCTAGAGGTAAAGCGTCGGTCTCTTGACCCAAAGGTCCTGATTTCGATTCCCTGGAGCGGCTATCGACCTTGATACTTACACTGGCCCATTTTGGCGCGGCTACTAGTGAATATTCCAGGAAGCAGAATCGAAAAGGATTAATCAAAGTTGTAAGAACTTGTTTCCCGATCAATGTAAAGTAAATAGGTTTGAACAAACCAAACATGAAATATGACGTCAACAGGTGTAATCAAATCTGTGTTTCATTGAAACGCTTTCAATTTCTATTTATTATTTTGCCAAGTCTTTGAACAGGCTGTTCCACTCAAATTAACACGTACCCATTTCATATTGCTCAAGGCATAGGCCTAAACGAGCGGAACATATGCCGCCATTAGAAAGATAACGTCATTATGTGCATGAAGACTTTATTTTTCACACCAACACAGACTGAGTACCTTAGATGTCGAGGATTAAATTCTAAATCCCACTTACTTTTATCTGAATTTCCTTTTACAATGAGTTCATATAATTCGTTTAGAGTGTAAATCAAGTAGAGAATGTGTTTGCGTGGAGTAAGAGGGCATTTTCTGTTGCTGTTATATGGCGGAGGCTTGTACACCTACCAATGGTTTCATTTCGTTTCTCACACCAGCACGACCACATTTCATCCGAGGCACTAGTATCTCATCTCACTTAGGCATACGTCCATTGGTGGGAGACAAATGACTACTGTCATGCTGACTTTTGTTAATTGTCGGATGAAAGTTGGCAGAGCCATGGTTCGAACTCGCGACCAATTGCGTTACCTAGTTAGCCGGGGCTCGGCATGAGTACTTGGATATCAACTGAAAGAATGGCTGATTTGTACCAATCTGCCGTAGTAGTTCTACAGCATTGTCTTAGTCATTACTAGGTGTACGCCTAAAATTACCCCTGCTTAATTCAAATTATGTTTCTATCTTTTTTAAATCTCAAACGGTCTGTTTGGAATTTTCTCTGCAGTAATTGAGTTGAAAGTAGGCATTGTATGCTTAGATCAGACTGCACGTCTGTGCATGATGATCTCAGTCTAGTGAGTCTATCGTATACGTTAAGGGACACGCTAATTGCGAGTCTGTGACACACAAATAAGTAGCCTGGACTCTTAAAACCATCTGAGGTACGTATGTAGGACCAGCTGGAAATCACCTTCAGAAAAGAATCGAAGACTTTTTTAATAGTCTTAAATTCTTTTCTGAATTTGATCCCCAGAGGTACATAGTCCTTAGGCCTTTACATTAGTCGCATAACGGGTAATGGTTTAGGACGCGGGTAGGAATACTACCCTTCCCGAAACCCGGGTACTCGTCCCAGCGTTTAGAGCAGGTAAAAAGAATGAGGAGGCTCAATGTAATTGAAAATACTGAAGAAGGCGGTTCACAGTCAACTCGGCCTGTGAATAACTCGGTCTGTCAACTCGGTCTGTTTATATAATATAAAGGTGCATGTATGACGATGCAATGTAAATATTTAGGGGACCTTATGTGTTTTTAGATTAATAATCACTCGTTAAAATGTTTGTTAATGAAAAAAAATCTTAATTTACTATTATATTGTATTTGTGTAAATATGAGTTAAATTAAATACAATTGAATACTTTATTCACTTTTTATTCAAATTCATTTTTCAACTTATTTTCTTCTAAGCCCAAAAGAAGATGACAAGTTATATGCGTATTAGATATGAAGATCGTTTTTAGTAATCTATTGTGAATTTGCACATCCTTTAGGTACATTGCACATCCGTTTACTAGGCTAAACACTATATAAGTTTTATACAGGCCGAGTTGACGGGCCGAGTTTTACACAGCCCGAGTTTTTAACAGGCCGAGTTTTACACAGGCCGGGTTTTTAAAAGGCCGAGTTGACAGGACACCAAGAAGGCAACTACAGTTAGTAATACCGTTAAATATACATTATCTCGATCAAAACCATTCCAAATCACTCAATCGGCGCTCCACACATTCATTCTAAACACTCACTCAAACCATTCAAATCACTTAACAAGAAAGCCATGAATGGTTTGAGTCGCTCAACAGGCTTGAAATTCTTGTACCAGGAAATCAAAGTTTTGACTAGATTTTTAGATATTTTGGGTTCTACTGAAGTTGAAATTGATTTTCAAAGTTTCCACTATATAACATAAAGAGAAACACCTCCACCCATAAAATACATATAAATAATAACAAGGTTGCTAAATGCCACAAGATACCCCCGTAACACTGCTTGATGTCCAAGTTTGAAAAACAACAGAGGCAAATAACTAATCAAGAAGGCCAGAATGTCCCTAAACCGCTCACCCGAACTTAATTGGTCCAGTAGATCTCATCCAAGTAACTTTCTGGCAAAAATCCATTCACATTTGCCTAATTGTTGTAAAGATGTTATTCCAAGAATCTTATGTGATAATAGACCATGTCCACCCATTCACTGAGGAGACTCAAAATAATCCCCGCCCTGCCACGTCAATATTTATGGGCTAATAAAAATTCTGCAAGCAATTTTTGATGAGGGTCATCAAAGGAAGATTCTGGTAAAGTTTCATTGAAAACATCCCAGTGGTATAGGGGGAGATGTCTTTGAAAAATCTTGGGCTCAAAATAAGCCCTCCCTGCCACACCGACATTTATGGGCCTATTATAATATCTCCAACAGTTTTTTTTTTAAAAGGGTGTCACAAGGAACATTCTGGTAAAGTTTCATTGAAATTTACCCAGTGGTTCAGGAGAAACTGTCGTTCAAAAAATTTTGGGATAAAAATAGGCCCCGTCCTGCCACACACATTTTATTGAAATTGACCCAGTGGTTCAGGAGGAGATGTCATTCGAAGATTTAGGGCTCAAAATATGCCCCCACCCCTTGCCACACCCATACTTATGGACCACTATTTCGCGAAGAATTTTTGAAAAGGGTCACAAAAGAAACATTCTAGTAAAGTTTCATTGAAATTTGCCCAGTGGTTCAGATGTTGTTCAAAGATTTCAGGCTCAAAATAAGTCTCGCCCATATGTATTGGCTTATCAAATTCCGCGATGAATTTTTGAAAAGGATCACCCAAGAATTATTCTGGTAAAGTCTCATTAAAATTTGCCCAGTGGTTCAGGAGATGTCAATCAAAAGTGTTTGGCCTAAAAAAAGGCCCTGCCCTACAACGCATATTTTTATAGGCCAATCTGAATTTCGCAAACAATTTTAAAAACAGGTTACCCAAGGAACATTCTGGTAAAATATCATTGAAATAGTTCCAGTGGTTCAGGAGTAAATGTCATTCAAAGACTTCGGGCTGAAAATAAGCCCGTCCTGCCACCCTATTCCCTATGGGCCAATCAAAATTTCGGGTCATTAAAATCTGCCCAGTGGTTCAGGAGAAAAGGAAATTTTTAAGATTGTTGATGACAGAATCAGGGTGATCCTTTAGTCCTTTGCTGTTTAATCCCTGCTTTTTACGTGCATGTTATTTTATGATTGAGGAAACAATGTGAAAAAAGTAGAAATTGCTTCTGACAAACAATTTCTTCTTTTTCCACGCTATTTTCTTCCGCACAGAATGGTTATTTTTCAAATTAAATCGGCTTTAAATTTTCGTCTGCACAACCTTTGAATTTGGACAGGTCCAAAATTTTGTAAAACAGGAAAGGGTTAAGCTCCCCTTGAGAAAGTTGTGCTCAGGTGAGATTATATTGGGAGACTTTTGTGTGTTATCTCCCTTGTTTTTCTGTGGATTAAATCAAAGGTGCTCCAAAATCGTTAGCGGTCCTTTTAGAAATTTTCCTTTGAATCTATCCTTGGTTTCTATGGGGAAGTTGCGAATTTTATTTGTAAATGCAAAATATTTTTTATGCAATTTGTATTTAGGTTAAAGTTTTGTAAAGTAAAGTGGAAAATTAATATTTATTTTACACCAAACATATCTTAAAAATTGCGCAATATTTGATTTAGAGCTTATCTTTAAATCTTATAGTGCAAAGGAAATAAGGATAAAACCCAAGGTAACCACTGATTTGGACCCTTCCTCCTTTGGAAGTATTTCAAGGGAGATTACCAACCGATATCCCTCATTAAGCAATCATTAAGCTAGGTAGTTAGTAGGGATGGGAACGATCACCCGATTAATCAAGTACTCGATTGAACATCCGAGTATCAACTACCAATTCCACTAATCGAGTAACCAGAAAGCCAAAGAAAATCATAAGAAAATGCATTTTTTTGTAATTCTCAAAATATCAATCTTTTTTTCAGTGTTATAAAAGGGTAAAGTGTGCAGCAACAGATCGTCTGTTGATTACCCTATCCGTTGAAAACTTTCCACATTTGCAATCAAGTCCCAACAGTGTTTGTTCTCGGTGTCAAAAAATGTCAATTTTTGCACGTTTTGGACATTTGATAACCTGATTAGGGTCGATGCACTTTAGCTAAACGCATGCTATATTTCCCTTTTAGTTGAACTGAAACTGCCTTCAAGTCAACGGAATGTTATCGTCATGTCAAAACCTTGTTACTCAGGCTTATCGATGTTGTAGTTACTTGGTGTTTGCCTACCGAAAAAGCATTATCGAGGTTTAGCCCTAGAGTGTACTAAATGTATATACATTGTATATACACTTAAAACAGTCTTGCACTGAACCCTCGATATCGTAACGTCTAATAACTCCGAGAAATATCCATAGTCATACATGTGATATTTACATGGGCTCTCATAGGGAGATTAAGACCTTTTCATAGGGAGATTAGGTCTCAAATAGGGAGATTTGCGTAACGCGCGTTCTGGCTAAAAATGGGGTTTTCACAATGCACATCTACACAATAAACTGACTATAATACTTTCCATAAAAGTTTCTTTTCTTTATCTTTTTACTAAAAGAAGGTTATCATTTAATTTATTTTGACAGAGAATAGTAATGCTACAGAATTTGGTCTTATAATTTCAGAGAAATAGATGTTACAAATTCATTTTTTAGTTCTATGCAAATTCAGGATACCACAATATAGGTGTTTTTATTTATAATATTTTTTTTTGTAGATAATCAGTAGAAAAAAATATCTTTCCAAATTTAAAAGATGTAGGCCTTGCAACTTAGGAGGAGACTGTTAAAGTTTTTCTTTCTTTCTTTGAGTAATCTAAAAACCCAAAACACAATGTATATTTTTAATGGAGAGAACTTTCCGGTGTAGGACAAAACCTCACCAGGACAAAACCCCACCGGGACAAAACCCCACCAGACAAAACCCCACCAGGACAAAACCCCATCAGGACAAAACCCCACCAGGACAAAACCCCACCAATATATATTTTAGTGTAAGAGTTGAAAGTGTTTGTGTTATTTAAAAATATATTTATTTATTAATAAAATTTCTGATTCCTTTACCATATAATTCCACTTTAAGGAGTATTGCAAGGGACACCTAATAAATAAAATGTTTTAATAAAGCAAACAACAATATTTCCTTTATCTCATTTGCTTCTTTGATTGAATGAGATTTTACACTGATTTTTTTCAGACATATTGAAGTGGCTGGTCAGCACCCAACAATGGATTCATTATATTCCTCACACCAGAACTACCATTACATCCTTTTCAAGCCTAAAGCTACTACCCCGCGTGATAAGGATTACCATTCAATTGGTGGGAGGCAAATAGCCAGAAATGATGGTTCCTGCCATGGGGTATTGAACTGGGTACCTTAAGATTTACCCTCTGTGGGTAATGCTTACCTTGGACAAATATCAAATCAACTGGAAAAAAAATATGTTTACCATCTAAAAGTTTAAAGGAAATAACCTTTAAGTTTGCAACTGGAATTTTCACAAACACTGTTTCAACAAAGTAAAGTAGGAGTCAAAATCTAAAAAAATCATACAATTTAAATTATTGTAATGAAATTATTAACAACTAAATTATTATTTCATTAATTGTTTAAAAATGTAATAAAATCAATATAGACTCCAATAACTATATTCATATAAAATAGTGGTGGGGTTTTGTCCTATTTGACAGATATAGTGGTGGGGTTTTGTCCTGGTGGGGTTTTGTCTGATGGGGTTTTGTCTGGTGGGGTTTTGTCCTGGTGGGGTTTTGTCCGTACCCCAAACTTTCAAGGGGTTTGGTAGTGAAGAATTAGGTAATACTGCATTTATGCAATACTGCTTTATGCAAAGTATGAAATTTTAGGCCTTGTAATTGGATACGTTTTATTTCACTCTGTTGCCATAGCAACCAGAGTTCTTCATGATTTACAACATTTTGTGAAATATGGAAAGGCCTTGTCATAAGGATCATTTTGTGTAGATTGTGTATGCAATCCGATGACTAGATTAGGTGATTTTTATGATTGTTGACGGATGGATGCATGGATGGACGGACAAAGAGACAGACCAATTAATCGTAACTGGTACTTACTGCAACTAAACTACGCTAAAAATTTCAAATATCACCGAGGAATGCCACTCTCTATGCATGTGTTTAACAATTTAATGTTTCTTCATATAAAATAGGGAACAAATGTCACCTCAACTTTCATTTTGACCAAGGATATGCTGCAAAATACCATATACCATACATGTTTTAAATACAATAATCAAACGGTGTCAATTCTATACAAGTACTTGATCGGAAAGATTACCCGGTACTCAATTACTAAAATTAGTACTCGTTGCCATCCCTAGTTGTTAGAATTATTGCTTACTGCACTCTGTTATTATGAGAGGAACATAAAAGTTTCGAATGGCTCAGCGCGAAACAGTTGTGCTTGCATATATGTTGATAGGCATTTACAACTGCTTCGCGCAAAGCCAACAAACAGGACAAAAGGTGACAGAATTATACTCTGGATAAAGATGTAGGCACCACCCTTCCCCCAGACGATCACTTAATACGGGTCTTTCATAAAAAAATAATAAAAGTTCAAAACAGAAGTCACAAGTATCATTTTGTGAAAAATTCATGAAAATCTGTCAATAAATGTACAAGTTGTGGTAAGAAGAAATGTTGCTCCACAAATGCCCCTTTTTGGATGACACAGCAACACATTGCCAGGAAAGAAATCAGGGAGAAGCCTTTCCCAAAAACAATTAAGAGATGAAAAGAGTGTTTGTTGTTTTCATTGAGGTATGAAACTGAAAACCTAAATATCACTTGTATGAAAACACAAACCATACTTTCTGAAATAAAGATTTTTGAAAAAAAGTTATCGGTCGAACACACAGACACCAGACCATGACAATAAGACCTGTTGGACTACGTCCAGCGGAGCTAGAAAGTGGTTGTATATTTTTAGAGCCTGTATTAAACACCTGAGGTAAGATATGCACAACCTAGGCTGAAGTCCTTTAATGAAATATCAAAATTCTTTGCCTTCTTGTCTCAGAGAAGATATGTCAACCTCTTTTGTTTTCATACCAATCAAGAGTTTAATGCAAATTAAAATCATTTGAACAAATTTGGCAGGAATTCCCCTCTGGAAAAACTCTACCAATTTTCTCCAAGCTTGGCCTTATAGTTTAAGAGATGTTAAAAGAAACTGCCGGTGCGAGCAAAACACTGCAAATGTCGATAGACAATGATGGCTCATAATGCCTTCCATTGATAAATCCCTGAGTCCAGCCATGCATTCAGTATCACAAAACAGTGCAAACAGTTTGCCAATTATACGCCGCTTTGCATGTAAGTGTACAGGCAAAGAGGCGTATAATTGGAAAACTGTTTGCTATGTTTGGTGATCCAGAACGTAGGGCTGATATGGGGGATATAAAGATGAAATACATCATTAACACCATACTACAAATTTAACAATCTTTATTAAGCAGAACAATAACATTTCATATGATTGCATTGGTTCTATATGAAAGTCTACAATATTCTATTTTTTTCAGCTAACAGTCAATCATACTCGTGCAATCTTTCCATATTGAATAATAGATATTTCACACCCTTTCTTGTAGTCTCTGGACTTATTGTTCCTTGGATTTTTGTACTGAAGTAATATTGTATTAATGGAAACAAAGAAGAAATTGCTTGTAACAATCTAACAAGCAATTCCCTATTTTCCAGCAGTAATATTAAATATTTTTTTAACACTGTCTTTTCAGAAAAACCTTGGTCCAAAACCACTGAATGGATTTCTAGAGCCTCCACCATGTCTACCCATTGAGGGTCTAGGAGGGGGTAACAGGGGGTCGGGACTGGGGTCAAGGTCAGGACTTGGACCAATCAGATCATATCTAGGTCGTGGAAGAGTTGGTGGTCTTGGTCCTAGGCGTCCAGGTACCCCAGGTAAATTACCTGAAATATACAAGATCAAAATAAAATATGACATTTTGCTGGCTTGAATAGGATTTGAACCCACACCGACACGGCAACATCACCAAGCTGATCTCAAGTCCAACGTCTTTAACCACTGCGCTACTGAGCCAACCCCTGTCAGTTGGCTCGGTAGTGCAGTGGTTAAGGATGTGGGACTTTGATCAGCTAGACGACGTTGCCATGTCTGTATGGGTGAAAATTCTGTTAGAGCCAGTAACGTTATTTCTCCAATATGGTTTAAAAAGGCAGTAGTCGCTTCCATCAATGAGAGATTTGAATATCATAACCATTTTACTTTTGCTTCAAAGAGAGGATGCAAATTCACATTATAAATTTTACAAGAAGACACCTGACATGCTATCGAGTGGTAAATAGAAGATGCATTGTCTGAACTAATTGTTCAGTGACTAAGCTTCATTGAAACTGGTATATTGATTAAGAAAATACAGTTCTATGAATAAAAACAAAAAAAGGCCCTACATGGCCATGCCTGCATTACAGGGGCAAATAAAAATTTGCTCACCACAGAAATGTTCAAAGTTTTAAAGACAATGTAAGAATGGATTAAGCAAGTTAATCTTTTCTAATCACATTCCTCACTAAATCAGACTTTAAATATTCAATTTTTAGCATACTGTAAAAATTTTAATAGAGCCCTATTCTCCATAGAACCCCGTCCTCCTTTAAAGAGGTTGAAAACAACCATTTTTTATGTGATTTTACTCAATATAAAGGCCCATACCCACAAAATCGAAGTCCTCAAGATCAATAAAATCAAACGGGCGTTATGCATCTTTTTTGCAATCAAATTAATATCTTATTATTTCTAATTATTATTATTAATATTTTGTGGGGATTATGTTTATTTTTGGTAATTTTTTCCCCATCTTGGTAAATAAAGATGGCTCAGTGCAAAACAGTTGTAACTGCCTATATGTTTATAGGCAGTTACAGCCGTTTAGCATTGAGCCATTGATATGTAGCATAGCCTCTATTAAAAGCCCATCCCTTTCTAATCGAAATGCAATGATTCTCATAGAGCCCCCCGGGTTTTATAAAAGTCTTACAGTATTTTGAAATGTTGTATTATCTTGTTTTCCCTGGTATTCTAGCATTTTGTAAGATAATAGTAAGCCATAACATACCTGGAAAACTAGGATACAGATCATAGTCCCCTCCAATCATTCCAGGACCAGGTGGTATCCAATTACTGGGGCCACTGAAAGGGTTATTAGGGCCCCAGGTGGGTGGGGTCACCATTGTTAATCTGCTCATCATCTTTCTACGCTCTTTTCTCATCTTGTGCTCTTGCTTGTAAAACTGTAAAAGACATAATATAGGGGTGTAGAATTCTGATGAGTGGCTTGTCCGACACCAGCTTTTCTATTAGTGCATAAGTTCATATCATAATTCACTTGTCTGTGGATGAGTCAATACCAAAACAAATCTTTGAATACTACTAAATACTTTCTAAGAGTTTAATTATCCAATGTTTACATCTTAAAGTAGAAGACATAGCTTGTAATCAGAAAGCCAATTAGAGTGCCATCGACACAAAATACGCCGCCACTTTGCTGCTGTTTCACGAAAATAATTGTAGACACTACTTATTTTGACAGAACCAAATTGAAAATGACCAAGTTTCATTTAAATCAAGACAAAAAGTTTGGAGGAGTTGCCTTCACAAGGCTGCAATTTCAATAAGCCCCAGGCAATAAGTTTTAAAGGGGCATAATTCAGGGAAATAAATGAGCCATAAAAGCCTTGATCAATGTACATCTACAAATTATGGTGATGACATTGACCAAGTTTCATTTAAATAAAGACAAAAAAGTAAGGAGGAGTTGTGTTCATAAGGCTGCAATTTCAATAAGCCCTAGCTACTAAGTTTTAAGGGAGCATAATTTAGGGTAAAATTAATGAACCATAAAATCCTTACTTCATGCTCATCTACCAATTTCGGTTATAACATCCACCAAGTTTCATTTAGATCCAGCCAGAAACTTAGGAAGAGTTGCATTCACAAGGCTGCAATTTCAATAAGCCCCAGAGACTAAATTTTAAGGGGGCATAACTGAGGCAATTAGCCCCAGAGACTATGTTTTTGAGGGGCATAACTCAGGCAAAAATCAACGAACCATAAAATCCTTCCTTCATGCACATCTACCAATTGAGGTGATAACATTGACCAAGTTTCAAGAAGATATAGCCAGAAACTTAGGAGGAGTTGCGTTGACAAGAAAAATGGACCCAGAGACTAAGTTTTTAAGGGGCATAACTCAGGCAAAAATCAACGAACCATAAAATCCTTCCTTCATGCACATCTACCAATTGAGGTGATAACATTGACCAAGTTTCAAGAAGATCCAGCCAGAAGTTTAGGAGGAGTTGCGTTGACAAGAAAAGTGGACGGACGTACGGACAGACAGATGGACGGACGGACGGATGGACGGATAGATGGACGGACAAACAGAGAAGATGACGCCAATATATGTCTGCCTCTGGCGGCGTATAATGACTAACAAAAACAAAACAATGACTTCTCAATTATTGTCAATTTATCTTTTTTAGTTGACCAGTTCATTTTGATCCTGAACAAATAGGAAACCATCAAGTGAAGAAAATCTGTGTTTCCGAACTCCTGCATTAACTAGAACTGTCGCAGAGCAGACTCATACCCCCCACTAGGGCATTGTCCTATCGTGGCTATGTCCCTATATAAGTGCTTTCAGTACATGATCTTTTTTCAACATGATAACAACAAGATGATGTAACTTACCAAATTTGGTATCTCCCCTTATGGTAACTGAGTTTTGCAATTTTAAATTTTGACTACTCCCCCCCCCCCCCTTAAAAAGTTCAAAGTGGCATAACTCTGAAACTAATTACTGGATCAGGATGAAAATTGCAGGTGCATAATTTCATATGATGGGAAACAACCTTATAAAATTTCAGCAAAATTAGTCTGAAACTGTGGGAGGAGAAGAGGACACAAAATTTAGACTACTCCCCCCCTCCTTAAAAAGTTCAAAGTGGCATAACTCTAAAACTAATGACTGGATCAGGATGAAAATTGCAGGTGCACAACTTCATATGATAGGAAACAACCTGATAAAATTTCAGCAAAATTGGTCCAAAACTGTGGGAGGAGAAGAGGACACAAAATTATGTCTACGGACGGACAGACAGATAGACGGATGGATGAAAGGACAGACAACCTGATTCCAGTATACCCCCCATAACTTTGTTGTGGGGGGTATAATAACTTCGTTGTGGGGGGTATAAATATGACCTAAACCCTTCTCACATAGCTCATGGTACAATCCACTATACAAACAGCTTTGAGAGACATTATAGACAATAAGACTGCACATTCATGCAGTTTGATAAAAGCATACCTTGAATGCCTCATTAAAAATTGCAGGAAAAACTAAAGCAAGCTTGTTCAAAATGTCTCAATTATTGGCAGTTTGTAAAAAACTAAATGAGCCTGTGTGTGAGATTTCCAACAATTTTGAATAACAGCGAAGTAAAGACTCTGACCAGCCTGTGCATCCGCTCAGTCTTGTTAGAGTCTTTACTATGCGTTTAGTAGATAAATAAGGTCTCAAAATATCTGTAGACAATCAGGTTACTTTATATTTACAACATGTGGCTGTCTACGCTACAAATATTTGCACCTCACAAAAATTTCAAATTGTTGGAAATCTCGCGCAGAGGCTCAAATTTAATTCAGCAGGATAAGGGTCTTCTGATAACTAGATGGCGATCAAAGGCCAACTGGAGCCGAACTCACATACAAACTGTTGACCTTATGTGGAGCTGTGACCTTGGCCTTACAGCTATCTGAATTTCTTTAAAGGAGCACATCTTCTAATGTTGGATGACAATTGCCCCATATTGTTTACAAACTGTTGACCTTATGTTGAGCTATGACCTTGGCCTTACAGCTATCTGAATTTCCTTAAAGGAGCACATCTTCTAGTGATGGATGACAATTGCCCCATATTGTTTGCAAACTGTTGACCTTATGTTGAGCTATGACCTTGGCCTTACAGCTATCTGAATTTCTTTAAAGGAGCACATCTTCTAATGTTGGATGACAATTGCCCCATATTGTTTGCAAACTGTTGACCTTATGTTGAGCTATGACCTTGGCCTTACAGCTATCTGAATTTCTTTAAAGGAGCACATCTTCTAATGTTGGATGACAATTGCCCCATATTGTTTACAAACTGTTGACCTTATGTTGAGCTGTGACCTTGGCCTTACATCTATCTGAATTTCTTTAAAGGAGCACATCCTCTAATGATGGATGACAATTGCCCCATATTGTTTGCAAACTGTTGACCTTGTGTTGAGTGGTGACCTTGGCCGTACAGCTATCTGAATTTCTTTAAAGGAGCACATCTTCTAATGTTGGATGACAATTGCCCCATATTGTTTACAAACTGTTGACCTTATGTTGAGCTATGACCTTGGCCTTACAGCTATCTGAATTTCCTTAAAGGAGCACATCTTCTAGTGATGGATGACAATTGCCCCATATTGTTTCCAAACGCATCAATAAATGTAGGAGAAATTGTCCAGACAAAATATAGATAGACTGACACATTAATGACTATACACTGAGCTGGCCATGTGACATCTATGTCTCACTCACTCCAAGTAGGCCCGACAAAATGGACCTATAAGATGGACATAATCTTAAGATAAGAGAAGCTAGACATTTATCTCACTGGCTGTTTGAAAACATAGTATCTTAAAGTAAGAGAAGCCGGACATTTAACTCACTGGCTGTTTGAAAACATAGTATCTTAAGATAAGAGAAGCCTTATTGGCTATTTGAAAACTTAGATTTCCTATGATATTTTAGAAGTTAGTTTCATTGTACATTCAAGTTAATAAAGCTATAAGATTGGCCAAACCTGTTTCCAATTCTGTGACAGACAATTATCTCTTCGATCTGTTCAAAAACAATAGAAAAAAGAAAGTTATAACTGGATATGTTCATAAATTACTAATGCAGGGGTGTGGAAATACAACTTTTCTGTGCTTGTCCATGGACAAATAAAAGTCAATTACCTACTTGTTTAGGATCAAAATGAACTTGCCCACAACAAATAAATAGATAAATATTGAGAAAACATTGTTTTTAATGAAGAAAATTCTGTAAGCCAGCATTTTCTTCATTAAAGACAATGGTTTCTCCCCTTCGATACAAACAATATGATGACTTTTCTCCAAGATCTTTTTAGTACTGTTTCAAGATTTGCTCTGGTATTTACTTGTCCATGGACATGTAGTCTAGAAAATGTAATTTTCCAAAAGTATAAAAGCCCGTGTCAGACAAGTTGGGCATGGGCATTCCACAACCCAGCCTAATGCCCCTGAAAACAGCAAATTTCTAGAAGTTTGACCTTCATAATTGACATTAATGGATAACTTTGACATTGAATGATGTGTATTGATGAGAGAAACCTTAATGCCAAATATGAGCATGGTCCCTCAAATTGTGACTAAATTACAATGTTTAGTTTGCAGGTTTTGTTTGTGCAGACAATCAGACTTACAGATGAACAACAGTGATGCAATAAGACCCTGCATTGATAAATCAAGCACCATTTTGCAGTGTAAAAGCCAAAGAAAAATAAGATGTATTTGTAAACACAAATGCCAACAAAATGGCATTTTTTTCACAAGTTAAACCTTGATAGATGAGCTTGACAGATCTGATGACCTTTACCTTAGTATCAACAGATGCATATTAATATGATCTATCATCATGAAAAATATCAGCAGTGTAATCAAAAAGGCTTCAAGTAATTGACTATGTTAAGTGTTTTGGTTAAATTTCTCAGACAGACTGACAGACACACAGATGGATAGATGTTTGGGATATAAAAATAAGGAATGATAAAATTCTAAACTATTTCCCTTATCCATTTTCTTTTGAAGTTTTTTTTTATAACATGTATTTACTTCTTTTACATGTCCTACATTGAGCAACAGAGATTGACAGTGAAGGGTTTACAATACTTCAACAATTCTAAATATAAATAACAGCAATCAAGCTTCAAACTGAAACTACTAAATATTGCTTTAGCGACTCAGCACAAAACAGTTGTAACTCCCTATATATTAATAGGGAGTTAAAACTGTTTTGTGCTGAGCCATCAATAAATACAATACACTCTACTGAAAACATTATCAGTTAATATGCTTTTTGGCATGTAGCCAAGTTGATATTACATTCTTCAATATACCTTTTTATATGAAAAGTAATGATATAATTATTTGAATGTAACAATGTGGTTGCTTCCATCCCTTATATAACTGAGATTTTATTTTAAAAAAGAGAACTTTTAAATTCTTCTTTGGGACACTCATGTCCTAATTGCTTGATGTTGCAAACTCAATTTGAAGTGAATCTAAGGTGAATAAAAATTCTATGTACAGGGAAAGCTGATATTCAACCAAGGTCCTCTTTTAATACTTTAGTCTAGCTGTATAAACTTCCTGTGTGTGTGATATTTCCAACAATTTCAAAAGTGCTTGAGGGACAAATATTAAAATATTGAGCAGCCTTGACAGTCACATACTGTAAATATAAAATTACCTGATGATCTACAGATACTTCGTGATCTTAACTATCTACTAAACGCAAAGTGAAGACTCTGGTCAGACTGTGCTGATGCACAGGCTGGTCAGTCTTGGCTTTGCAGTTATTTGAAATTGTTGAAAATTTCACCCACTGGCTCAAATGTCTTTTGTTATCATTTGTTTTTCAGAGTGTCATTTTCACACTTTTTCATGTGAATTCAGAAGAACATCCCGTCATATGGAAAAACATAATAATGCAAGACAAACAACCAAGTATGGTATAATTAAGTTAACCATGCTGTTCAATATGATTTTCATAGATCTTTAGTTTTACTTAGTTTTACGTCATACCCATACTTTATTGATACCTTCTTTTTATTTTGATTGTTATTAAAAACAGAGGCTGCAATATTCTTTAATCTTGGGTTGAAAAGAAATCATATTATAACAGCAATTAGCAGATTGATCTCACTTTGTTATTGTCAAACACATTTGCTACAAGGATATCTAATACATGACCTTTGCTCTGTGAACAAATTTACACAGAATAATGAATTCACATTGGAGAACATACACATATAAAAGCCAAAATAAAATCACACCGAAAACATCAGATTTTTCAGTATGATTTTCATCCAATCTAGACCATTTTTATCCAATCCAGATCATTTTTACAGTCTGACAAAGGGTCATTGAAAGATCACTTCCGAGAAATTTGGTTGAATCCATCAATTCATAGCCGAGAAAAATTTTGTTTTGCCTATAAAAGCCATGATTTTCATCCATTCAAAATACCTAGCAGGAACCTGATAAAGGTTCACCCAAGGATCATTTCTGTGAAATTCATTTAAGGTAGTGGACCCGTAATAGTTCTTCAATGTTTCAGAACTCATGAACTTTCACAATGTTGACCAAGGTTTCCTAATGAAAATCATTAGGAAACCTCAGTTAACACTGTTAATATTCATTACTTCCGAAATGTTGCGGAACTATTACAGGTCCACTACCTTAAGATTCAATCAGCAGTTTCTGAAAAAGATATTTACCCCTCCCTCCCCCCCCCCCCCACACACACACACAGATGCACCAACCTCCATGACAATAACCCCAATTGCATTTGGTCAGTGGTGCTAGAAAGTTTAGAAATATATGTGCAAATACATCCTTACTTCCAAAATCCTTCAAGTAGAGTCGTCTCCACAGATATGGATCTTGTGAAATATCATAGAACTCTTTACACACTTGGGACAGCCTTAACAGGTTTCTAACGTCAAGACAACTCAGGATGCGTAACTAAAATAGATTCATAAACATAGGTACATATAAGAGTTTTTTTTTCTCATTTTCTGAAGTTCTTTCTTTCATGTTTTCAAACAGAATCAGAATAAGTAATATATCAGCCTAATGTTCTCTTGATTAACATGAAGACAAATTTTTCAAGAATTTCTTGTTGTTTTAATGAACAATTTTGTACAAGCCTTTCTTCAAAAGAACATTAAAACAAAAACTTTTTTCTTTTATAAATACTCGATTCAAGTTAAAGGACAGTTAAGACATTTTATCAGACAAAATTATGAAGTCACTGTATGGTTTTGAATGTAGTTTCCTCCCATAAAGACCTAAAATCACGTAGCTCACTTATTCCAGCAGGTCTTCAGGTTATGGGATGTATTTTTTGAATTTCAAACGAAATAGCGGCCTGTCATTGGTGGAAAAAATAGGGCAATTGGTAAGGGAATTTACGTTATCTTATGATGAATAAAAATATTACAGTTTAATGTGTATAAAACAACCACATACACGACTACCAAAACACGGTCATAAAAGACAATGCTTAATCCATGTTTTAGTTACAAGTTTGAAACACCATTTTGATTTGTATGTTATAGCCAATTTCTCAACAATCCTATGTTGCTATAACTCAAAAGAATTGTCTCATTGCAACAATTCTAATGAGTTTTAACAACATTGGATTCATTTATTTTCAGACCAATAATACATTGTATCTACTTTTTAAGATATTTTGATTTTAAGAAGGGGTTTTGAAAAATGGTCGCTTTATACAAATGGACACTTAATAGACCTGGTCACTTGAGCAATATTTACTGTACCTTTATTTCTTGTGTAAGAGCCAGTATTCCATAAACCTCTTGCAACCCAGCAGCTGTAATAACAACCATATTTTTTTTTCAATTTTTTTTTCTTTGAATGGGATTTAAAGCTGTACTTAAGGTAGTGGAACTGTAATAGTTCTGCAACATTTTGGAAGTCAGGATTTTTCACAATGTTGACCGAGGTTTCCTAATGAAATCATTAGGAAACCTCGGTTATCACTGTTCTTGACTTCGGAAATGTTGTGTAACTATTAGAGGTCCACTACCTTAACAGTTTTTCATTCACCTTAACAACCACAAAATCCTTTTGAAGCATCAGTCTGCTCAACCAACACAAGTTTACGATTATCCACCTGTTGGTGCCAAACAAAACTTCAAAAGAATGTGTGCCTACTTCAAGGATCAAACCTAGATACCCCATGATAGGGAGTCTGGCATGTAAGCATCTCCCCTATTTCGGTGGCCAAACAACAAATTTAGAAGGGCATAACTATTGCAAATGCCATAATCAGGGTTTGAAGGGACGCAGGTTTTACAAGTCTGAGACTCTTAAATAAGTGACCAGCACTCTCAACACTTTCTGATGGGAGTCCCTAGGGGATCAACTTGAGAGATAAATTGAAGACTGTTTTAAAACAGTCTTCAATCCTTCTCTGAAGTTGATACTAAAAAAAAACCATATCTATACAATACCTTGTGTAGCTTAATCCAGAGAACATTTGAGCCTGTGCATGACATTTCCAACAAATTGGAATGTTAATGGGGTTCGAACTTTAGGTAGCATAGACAGCCACAAACTATCAATATAAAGTTACCTGATGGTCTACAGATACTTTGAGATCTTTTATCTATCTACTAAATGCATAGTGAAGACCCTGGGCAGACTGTGCAGATGCGCAGGCTGGTCAGAGTCTTTGCTTTGTGCATATTTGAAATTGTTGGAAATCTCACGCACAGGCATTTAACATATACACTGAAACATGAGCATAGCTCAAAAGACAAAAGTTCACAATAAAAGCAGGAACTCCTGAAACTTGAGCAAGGACCCCTATGAATCTAACATTCGAGTTCTTGGGACCCAATGTTGTTGTTGTGACGGTAGAGCACGGCAAAATAGTAAAGGATAACTAAAACCATGCAACATCAGCTTAACCCTTTGCTGTTTAATCCCTGCTTTTTACATGCCTGTGATTTTACGATTGAGAAAACATTGTGAAAAAAGAAGAAATTGCTTCTGACAATCAATTTCTTCTTCTTCCACACTATTTTCTACCATCCTGAATGGTTATTTTTCAAATTAAATCCACTTGAAATTTTCATCTGCAAAACCTTTGGATATGAACAGGTCCTAAATTTTGTAAAACAGGAAAGTGTTAATCAAGCTTTAGCTGCATAGTCTTTGAATCTCACTTATAGATATATTCATAGACCATTAAAAGTTGATTTCATTGAACTCTTAACATGTAAACTCAAAGAAAATAACACAATGTACAAAACTATGTTAGGACAAAAAGGTTTTCCATGTAAAACATTTTTTTTCTAAGTTGACACAATTCTTCCATCCTACGTAGTAGAAAATATTATAGGAAAAGAAGAAATTTCTTATAACATGTTACAAGCAATTTCTTCCATTTCACATTTTTCAAGTATTAATTCAAAGGGATGTAAAAGCTAAGGACTGTATGGAAAAGATTTGATTCCAAGAAAAATTGAGGAATATGAATAAAGAAATTATAATACAGCCTTACCATTTCTTATATCTTGTACCATTGGAATGGCAATTGCATCCTTGAATACTCTTGACAGTTTTGGCAAGTTCTGGAAGCAGTTTTCATAACCTGTCATAATAGAATATCTTTTTTTTCTTCTTCATAATGATGGCTCAGTGCAATACACTTGAAAATGCCAATAAACATATAGGCATTTACAACTGTTTTGCGCCGAGCCATTGATATACTGTAATGGGTATAATTTTTGTGTCTATTTTTGTATATTCACTGGTCAACACTGATTAACAATGGGGCCCACATGAACCCCTACTTGATTCTTAGAAGATCCTTCTGGATAGTCAGGGATCTCTTCATCATTTCTAAAGAAAGAGCATGGAAAAGCCTAGGTTGTTGATATTTCTAGTCGGTTTGAAAGCCAAGGTTTCTAATTCCACTTTATTCAATCAGTTTCTAATATTACCAAAACATCAACTTTTGCTAAAAAAAACCCCCAATTTACTGTGTTACATCATTATGATACTATCATACAAAGAATCAACCTGATCACTTCATAAACATTTTTGTAGTTCTAATTCATTTTGGAAGCATGTTACCCAAAGAAAAGAAAAATTAATTTTGAAAAAACTTGGTTACTTTAGAAAATTAGCAAAATTTTTGTAATGACTTAACAAGAGCACCGCATACAGGTGCAACACTCAGCTGCAGGTGGTAGGTAATGCCAAAAATCTGTGTCAAAAATGGGGCATAACTCTTACAAAAATGCTTTTATCCCCCATGATCTGGCTAGCTCTTGTGAAGACATGCAAATTTTCATGAAGATTTCTTTTAAAACAACAGAGATATGACCGTGGTTAAAGTTTTACACCCCAAGGCCAATACCAATGCAAATGACACCAAGGTGATCATAAAACCTCAGGTTGTCTCTGAAATTAGCCGAGCTTATAATGATTCTGAAAAAAGAGGCTTGCTCTTTGACCCAAACAACCATTGGTAAGGGACATAAAATTGTTAGTGTTTTCGGGTTAACTTATAACCAGAACTTTGGACTTGTAAATATTCAAATGATTCATTGACTCATGATAGCTTCATTTTAATCTGCTTCAAATTGTAAGAACAACAATTACCTGAAGAAAGATGATTGACATAATCAGACACTTTCAAAGAAATAGTTCTTGTAACTGCATCCTGGCCAATAACTTTCCCTGAAACAAAAACCAAATATAAATTCTTAATTTGTTGGATATTGTTGGCTCAGTGTGAAACAGTTGTAACTGCCTTTATGTTTAAAGGCAACTTTTACAACTGTTTCGCACTGAGCCATCAATATGTGAATGTTGAAATCACTAGTAAATAAATAAAGTTAACACATCCATCTTTAGATAAGTCTCTAATGACTCTAGCTTGACATTATTTTTACAACTGCAAAACTCATGTGAAATAGGAAGACCTTAAATGCTTTCAATGGTTTATTGAGGGTTATATAAGGGTAAATTATCATTTTGATAAACTCCCTGACTTTCCAGTGAAATGATCAAAGACTTATACCTCACTTAAATCACTTCACACTATCTGAGTTCATCTAAGTGGGGCCAAAAAAAGTGACACACAATGAACGCCGCATAGCTATCACATGCAAAATGACCAGCTGCAAATCACCATTTGTCTCATTTATGCATTAAAGAAATAGAATAATTGTTTGTGTTTAGAGTAAGATCGATTGATATTTCATGTTGTGATCAACAAAAACTATATTTTACTTGTGGCTCTGCCATCCTTTTGTTCTCTCAATGAAATATAAATCTATCTTACACTGAAGCAAATGATTATTCTCTATATATCTCTTACCAATTCAAAGTTATGACCAGACAGCCCCTTTTCCCATGATGCCACATAATTCCACCATTTATGGCAAATTTGTGGCCATGGTCACTTGAGAAATATTTTGATATCCTATGAGAGTTTATGCAAAAGAGAACAAAAGTGTTAACAAGGAAGCTGACATTAAGGCCCAATTCATCGTGATAGGGCATATCACCAAATCGCATCAAGGTCCCTTTTATCATGATGCAGCATGTAACTAACCAGCCACAAATGCACAAAGTCACTGGAAAAGGAATATTCTGTGAAAGTTTCACATGAATGTATCTATTAATAAAAGAGGAGTTTTGTTTACAAGACGTTTACATTTAGGCCCCTTTTTCTATGATGCAGTATAAAATCACCAGACCACATCAATATGCACATGGTCACATGATGTAGAATACTAAGCAAATTTTTCAATAACTTCCATCTATAAATGAAGAAGAAGTTTTTACAATGACTATACATAAAGACCCTTTTGGGAATTGGGAAAAGGCAAAGCTGATAACCAAAGCTATAAACTGAAGTCACTCTTGAATGTTTCTGTTCTATATAAAGCATGTGTATAAATAAACTTGTAACCAACATACCATGTATTGTGAGAGTAAGCCCAATTGGTATGATGGCTAAACAACAATATATATCCCCACAATCTGTATATGCATACATTAACTTATAACAATGGCAACAAAGAATGTATAGTGAGAGTAAGCCCTGTTGGTATGATGGCTAAAAAACAATATAATTATATTCCCACAATCTGTGTGTGTATGTATACATTTACTTATAACCATGGCAACATAGAATGTTTAGTGAGAGTAAGCCCTGTTGGTATGATGGTTAACAAACAATACAATTATATTCCAACAATCTGTGTATGTATACATTTACTTGTAACCATGGCAACATACCATATATAGTGAGAGTAATCCCTGTTAGTATGATCGTAAAAAATGTTTATCCCCACAATTTTTGTATGTTTACCTTTACTTGTAACCATGGCAACATACCCTGTAAAGTGAGAGTTAGCCCTGTTGGTATGATGGTAAACATAAAATATTTATCCCCACAATCTGTGTATGTATACATTTACTTGTAATCTTGGCAACATTCCATGTATAGTGAAAGTAAGCTCTATTGGAATGATGGTAAACAAACAATGTTTATCCCCACAATTGTGTATAAAGTATAATCCCTTTATTGGCAACTCAGATAATAGGGGTTTTCGGTAATTAGCAACTTTTTCTCCAGCACAAAATGATTTCTTCTTTAACCTAAATTAAATTTGTCGAATAATCGGACCTCTAATAAAAGAAACTCCAGGATTATAGAAAATTATTTTAAAACATGGCCCTATTTTATCACATATAAGAAACCTTCAGGAGGTTACATTGTGACCAAAAGAAATTATAATACAATACCATTTATCTTTCTTTCAGATAAAAAGGAAATCTTGCCTGCAAATGATGCATTGAAAAAAATGTCATGGAGTCCTTAATAGAGAAATTTTCTTACTTCAAATTTAAAATTATAATCCTTTTCAAAATATTTGAAAAAATATAGACGTGAGAAAATCGCTAACTTTCTTGTCCTACCCACTTTTAATATGACGTCACTCTAAAAATTTCTCAGGGAATCACCCTATTTCATACACACCGCCAAACACCTGGCCTTGTCGAGAGCGTCTGTGTTTTCACAACAACATTCTTTTCTCTTGTGTACTTGGCAGCCTTATTAAATCACATAAATAGTGGCATTAAACATATAGCTTGCCTTATTAAAAAGGTTATTCGTTTTCGCTAACCATGTTCATCTCAGAACTTTTAATTCATACCTATCGGCGACGTTTGGAGTTGAAAGACGTTGGTCCTCCAGATAATTGATTATACAGACGTAAATAAATTTCAAAACTACTTTTTTTCAATTTTCACTCAATTAAAGGGAGACACAAAATAAGCAATTGATCAGAACTTGCCAAATGTACATGTATTTATACATGTATGAGTTGATTCTTATGCTGACAATGTACGCATACATATCCTAGATTGGGATACTGACTGAAAGGCGAAAAGAAACCTCTGCTTGATAGCAACTTTTCTTCTAAAAATATAGGTGTTGCTTTTAAGCAGATTCCTCTGTATATACATTTAATTGTAACCATGAGGACATATCATGTATAGCGAGAGTGATTCCTGTTGGTATGAGGGTTTACAAACACTGTGTATTCCCACAACTAGTGTATAAACATAAACTTGTAAACATGGGGTATTACCCTGTGACAACATACCATGTATAGTAAGAGTAAGCCCTGTTGGTATGACAGTTAACAAACACTGGGTATCCCCACACCCTGTGTATGTATACAGAAATTTGAAATGTCCTGGTAGTTTCCAATTTTCTGGGATTATTGATACTTCATCTTTATCACTGCCCTGCACCTGTAAATATAACAAATATCAAACAAAAAAGACTTCGATACAGGTTAAACCAGGGCTTGCTTTGTTCTTGCTTTTCAAATTCAGGAGTTACTGACCCCTTGACTATAAATTCCTAGAGGTCAAAACTGCCGTTGAAGGGGTAAAAAAATAAATGAAGGCGAAAATAAGCAACCATTTCCAGGTAAGGCCAATTGACTTCTTTATTTTCGCCTTCATATCTTTTAAGAGATTCATATTTCGTATGAATCTCTTATCAAGATATGAAGGAGATCATATTCTAATGCATTTATGATTTGCAGCAGACCTTAGATTGCAATTTTGAAAATTAAAGGGGTCAAAATGGGTCAAAATGGCCCCCTTGCAAGAAGATTTAAGGGGTCAAAAATGGATATTTTGAGATTTTAGGGTATCAAACCCCTGGTTAAAGGATCAAACACGAGCCCTGGTTAAATTAAAGTTATTTTTGAAAACTTTTATTGAAAAACCCTACAATCACCTGTTCTTGCTATATTTAGATACGCAATAAACACTATTTGTAACACAAAATTGGTACAATATAACTGCTAAATTGTCTTGTTTGAGAATGAGATGCTATTATATTAAGCCAAATTGATATCTAATAGTGCTACATTACTTTGTTTATTGTTATAGAAAAGACTTTAGATAAAAAATTTGCATTAATATCATTCTAACTTATTCAGCCTATTCAGAGCTACAGATAGAAGGGGGTAATTTGGCTTTGAAATTAGAAATAATTTCAACTATACTTGCACAAATCCTATGTTGCAGTATTTGAGACATTTACACAATTCAAATGAGTACCCCAACATAAGGATTCAATTAGAAATAAAGATTTTAGATTGGCATTACCCCCTCTTATCCATACCTCTGTTTTTCAGTTTCAAGAGAAACCAACCTTTGTAAATCCAGTTTCCAGCATCAAGACATGGACTACAACACAAACAGCTTCTGTCTCATCCTCTGGCTTCATGGCTGACAGCATTTCCTTCAACACTGCTGGAATACGTGTCTCTGTTGATTCACAACATAATATAGGTTCACTTAAACACTGGTTCACAACTGTATGGTCTACTGGTTCCCCAGTATCCATATCTTCTAAATTCATCAGGGCACAATCCTCATCACTATTAATGTCAGGTTTTAGTGTTGTGTGATTATTTGGAACATTTTTTGAAGCTGAAGGAATGTCATTTTTAGCTGTTTCATGCACTATATTTTGAGTGTCATTTTCTGAGCCAATGTCACTACATCTTTTTTCGCCTTTGTCCTCTTGTCTATCAGTATTTTGTTGATTTTGCAGAGGTTGACCTGATGGTATTCTCTCTTTCCCTGTGTTTTTCTAGGGGCAGGTGGAAAGAAATTATAGTATAATTAATTGAATACCTGAAACCATCAGTTCAGAACAACATATGTGTACAGGGTGATTCATAATATCTGCTCCACTTTCCAATTCTTTTAACTTTTTACTGTCTGGCTTCATTTTAATTTTCAGACTGACAGGCTGTCTACCAGGTCTTCTAAAAAATATAGGAGTTTTAATAGGAATATTTTTTTAAAAAAATAGGAGTTTTTAGCTCATTTAGAGTAAAAATATAGGAGTTTTTCCAGTGAAAATTGTTTATCCTACGCTCTTATACTAACAATCCTTACCTCCACTCTTGCTTTTTATATGTTAATTAATGTCTACATAAAGTAACCTTTCAGTTCCATAGCATCACAGTCCAGACAGGAGGCTGCTGTAGAGCATCATCATGATCATCATCACCTGAATTGGCACCCTAAAGGCTGGTGTCCTATTCAACTGCCTTGTAGGTGACCAAACAGGTGACGAGGAACAGATGAAGTGCACCAAAGCATTATACAGGATGGTGATGCTATGGAAGACATAGAGATTCTCTTACCTGAAGAATAAAGAAGCAAAGAGCAGTATCAAAGCAATATTTGCTATCTGATCATATATCGGCAATACATTTTCCTAACAAGAGGGCCTTTGGCCCTGGTCCGCTCACCTAAAAGTCAAAGCACCTAAGGGTAACTTGCATTTCTTTTGAAAAATTGAACTGTAACAAATTTATGTGTAAAGGAAAATAATCTTATGGTCAGACCATTAAGATTCCACAGTCTCAGTTTTACTATTGCTGTTTGAAAATACAAGATCCAAAATGGAACTGTTATCAGTCTGGGTTTTTCTTGCATGATCATTTTACAAGAGAGTATCAGGGATAACTTTAGTAATGCGCACCTGGTGGCCCAACAGTTATAATTTTAGCTCTCATAATTAAGGTCCATGAATTGATCATCCATGGCAAATTCCAAAGCTGTAGGGCTTCTCGTTCATCAGAAGAAGAATTTATAAGATTCTCTTAAATTTCAACTTTGGTTGCCATAGCAACCAAAGTTTTTCATAGATTTCAATTCTTTAGGCTAGAGGGGACCACCTATGAAACATTTCTGTAAAATTTGGAGTAAATTGGCCCAGTAGTTTAGGACAAGATGTCATTTAAAGAAATTGTTGATGGACGAAGACGACAACCAAAGGACGGAAGCTGGACTTTGTGCTCAGGTGAGCTTAAAAAAAAGTTCAAATGTTAAATTGACATGAAATACTACCCTCTCCCCCCTGTTGCTCCGCACCTTGTGGCCCAACAATCATAATAGCTTTTTAAATTTAGTTCTATGAGCTGATTATTCTATATCAAATGAAAAAGCTTTAGGAATTCTGGTTCAGTAGAATTTCTAACAATTGTTAAATTTACCACAAAGCACTAGCCCTCCTCTTGGGTCTCTGCCACTGGTGACAAAACAATCATGTCTATATCTTTTTTGATTAAAGCTGCTCTTGCACAGATTGGGAAAATGTGAATTTTAACATTTTTCGTAAAATCAATCGGAATAAACTTCCCCATCATGTTGAAGCCTTTAAAATAACAAGTTTCAATCTGGTAATGCATCGAAAGAAAGACCGATATACCCGAATTTAGGTTAGATTCATTCTAAAAAATAAAGTGACTACTAACGCTAAAAAAATTATTCTTCAATTTCAAGTCAACTATTTTTGCTTGACATTCGGCATGTTTGTCTTATTCAATCAAAGATTAAGGTTAAAGTATTTGACAGCTAGAAACTTCATATCAATACAGGCAAAAAATGAAAGGTTATTCACGGAAAATAACGATTTTGTAATAAATAGACTAGAAATAAATAGACTGGATACCTTACTGAGCTTGCCACTTCGAAAAAATAAGTTACAAAATTATTGAAATATGTTGTTTCTAGTGCCAATGCTTTGGGCCATTCTTCATAGTCTAAAAATACACACATTTCCAAAACTTAGAACAAGTTTTGTATTTTTTCTATGAAAAACTGTGCAAGAGCAGCTTTAAAGTATATGAACTGATGACTCATGCCAAATTTAGAGCCTGTAAGATTCCTACTTCATCATGAGAAGAAGGTTTAAAATTTCAAAATTGACCCGAAATACAACCCTCTCCCCTAATGCTCTTTGCATGGTAGCCAAACATTCATGGTTATAGCTATGTAAAATAGGGTCTATGAGCTGATCATCTGTGTCAAATATAAAGGTTGTAGGGATTCTGGTTCAGAGAAGAAGAAGGTTATGGATTTATTTTTTTTTACAAAGTACTATCCCCCCCCTCCCCGGTGGCTCCGCACCTGGTGGCCCAACAGTTATGATTTAAGCTATTCTGACTATGGTCCATATGCTGATCATCCTTGCCATTTTTTCAAGTCTGTAGGGCACATGGTTTATCAGAAGAAGAAGGTTAAATATTTAAGAATTGCTCCGAAAAGCTACCCTCCCGCCCCCTGGTGCTCTGCGACCGGTAGCCAAACATTCATGATTATAGCTATTTCAGATAAGGTCTATGAGCTGATCATTCATGTCAAAAAATATAGGCTTTATTCAAAATTTTCAACAAAGCACTACCCCCTCCCCCAAGATGATCTGCACCTGGTGATCCAACAGTCATGATTTTAGCTATTTTATATAAGGTTTACAAGCTGATCATCCATGCCAATTTTCAAGTCTGTAGGGCTCCTGGTTCCGAAGAAGAAGAAGGTTAAAGATTTCAAATATGCCCAAAGTACTACCCCCCCCTCCCCCTGGTGCTCCGCACCTGATGGCCAAACAGATATGATTTTAGCTATTTTCATTCAGGTCTATGAACTGATCATCCATGCCTATTTTCAAGTCTGTTAGGCTCCTGGTTCCAAAGAAGAAGTAGGTTCAAGATTATAAAATTTACCCCTAAGTACCACTGCCTCCCCCCCTGGTGCTCCGCATCTGGTGGCCCAACAGATATGATTTTAGCTTTTTTAATTCTGGTCTATGAACTGATCATCCATTCCAATTTTCAAGTCTGTAGGGCTCCTGGTTCCGAAGAAGAAGAAGGTTTAAGATTACAAAATTTACCAAAAGCACTACCCCCTCCCCTCTGATGCTCCGCACCTGGTGACCCAACAGATATGATTTTAGCTATTTGAATTCAGGTCTATAAACTGATCATCCATGCCAATTTTCAAGTCTGTAGGGATCCAGGTTCTAAAGAAGAAGAAGGTTGAAGATTACAAAGTTTACCCAAAGTTCTACCCCCTCGCCCCTGGTGCTCCGCACCTGGTGGCCCAAAAGATATGATTTTAGCTATTCTAATTCAGGTCTATGAACTGATCATCCATTCCAAATTTTAAGTCTCTAGGACTCCTGTATGAGGAGAAGAAGAATTTTTAAGATTTTCTTAAAATTTCACCTTTGGTTGCCATAGCAACCAGGGTTTGTCATGGATTTCAATTCTTTTAGCTATTTTTGAAGGGGACCACCTAAGCAACATTTCTGTAAAATTTGGTGTTAATTGGCCCAGTAGTTTAGGAGGAGATGTCGTTTAAAGAAATTGTTGACGGACCCCGGACGACGACCGAACGCCGGACGAAAGGTGATCACAATCAGGTGAGCTAAAAATATAGGAAATATCTTCAAAATATAGGAGTTTTATAGGAATATAGGAGGTGCTTAAAAATATAGGATTTGGACCCAAAATATAGGAGTTTAATAGGAATATAGGAATCGGTAGACAGCCTGGACTGATTTTAGAGGGTGAACATATCAAAATTAATCATAATGGAGCCTGTGCATGACATTTCCAACAATTTCACGTGTGCAACATTGAGACTTGGATCAGTCTGTGCGGCTGCACAGTCTGATCAGAGTCTTAACTATGCCCTCAATACGAGGGGGTATCAAAAAGTTCTGAGACTATTGCAATATCTTTTTTATCATTCATCGGATTTTGATGAAATTGTCAGTAATTATTTGTATGGATGTGAGTGCTAAGTGTACAAGGTTGCAACCAAATATGACAGACTCGTCTTTTAAGGAACCGTCGCTATGGAAACCGAATGGTGCGCTTTCGGGGCACTTTAAGTTTTTAACTCACTGTTGTAAAAGAAAATCTTACGAAACGCGCAATACATAAGCGATTTGAATAATTAAAATTGCGTTAACACAATCATTGAATTTGCATTAAGTGTACTTGCAACCATGATGTTATCTTAAAAGGGCTTGACGCTGGAAGAGTTCTTATCAACCAAGACGATGAAATTTTTTCGGAAAGAACATAACGTCGGGGCACCTGAATTGGTAATAACAATTAATAAGGGTTACGTTTTAATAGAACGCTGTGATTTCGGGGCATTGCGTCTCAAATTATAAAATATAGATCAGAATTAAATTTTCCAATATCAATTCTGGGATCGTTTTATTTCAAAGCTATCAAAGATTTATAACTGTGTTTTCCCATGTTTGAAATATTTAATGCATTTCGAGTGGAAAAGGAATTTTTTATCATAAACGTTATCGCACAAGACAAACATCCATCTTTTTAACGAAATTTACTTGAAAGAGTCGTATGTTTTTATGAAGATGTGCACTGACCATTTGGGAAGATTTAATGGGTGACACTTGATAGGAGTTAACAGTTTTAACATATAAAAGCATTGCTGAAAAAAGCAATCAAGAATCGGTCTAACGTCCATAACGTCACTATTTTGCCCCGAGACGCTGTACCCATTCCAATTCAATTTGACATGGAATTGAGTGAATTTTTGCTATTGCACTGAAACTTGGTAAATTCATAGAAAGAAGGCCTATAATTCCACTCACGCAATTTTCTAAGTCGTTGGACATCTACTAAATAAAATATGATTAAAGTCTCAAAACTATTTGATAGCCCCTTGTAGATGGCTACTGACCTAAAATCGCTATTCACAATCCAAAATTAATTCTAATGCACTGTGTGAGTGTCCAGGCAACTAAATGTCTTTCCATCACGCACACATGAAAGTGTTGGAAATGTCACGCACAGGCTCAATTATTTGGGGAAAATTGTTGACGTCTTGACAGAATAATGTAAATTCATGGTGGAACCCTGACAAAAGGTTGCTGAATTTACTCTGCAATTTTGGAAACAATAAAGGAGATATACAGAAATGCTGCTAATCTGATGCTTAGCTTTGCAGATATCTAGTACACATAATATGGGATAGATTAAAGCTGTGAAACTGGATTTGTAGGTGAACAGCAAACAGTGGACATCCTAGATACTTGACCTTGTTATAACACAAAAATGGAAGTCATATCATGTTTATGAATTTTCTTCCTCATGTATAACATAGGATTAATTAAGCAATTGTATTATGTAATATATCAATAAAAGCTTTTATGTCTCTTTGCTATGAATATGTAAACAGTTAACATATATATATATGAGTATGCATTAAAGTGCTAGCCTTTTCAAAGTGTAGCAGATATTATGAATCACCTTGTATTTCCATTTTACTATCTGCTTTTAGACTTGACAAAAGCTCGAGATCATTTGCATTTTCTCCTTTGATTTCACTGTTTTGAAAGCTGAAAGGTAAAGGGATACACCTGTTATCAAAAGGTGAAATGATGAAGCCAAACTAGGATTTGATAATTATACACAAGACACTTAACCTTTTCTAAATTGTAGAATTTTCTGACTGATCCAAATTGATACAAACAATTTCCTCTTTTTCGATTTCATTTCTGTTACTTAATTGTTTGAAATTAAGATTACCAATAATCCAATGGAATCATAAAATTTTGATTAATTCATTCAAGTCTTAAGAACCACTTACCTTTTTTGTTGGACTAGTGTCATCCCCTATACAAACCAGGAAAAGTGTGTCCCCAGAAACAACACCACAATCCTTCAACTTATCAGTGCTTTCTCCTAGTGGATCCTTCTTGTTCAAACTCAGGAAATAAGTGTCATTGCTGTGAAACAAACAATTTTTTAAGCCAACCTTAAGTTCAGTTACTAAAGGAACTATTTTGTTATGATTGACTAATTCACAAGTTTGTGTCCTACAAACAATTTTTCAGCATAAGCAAGTGAATAGGGAACAGGGCTTGAAAATTCTACTTGTCCACTCGTCCTGCATGATTTTTTCCTTCTTTGTCTATATAAGCAGGACAAGTTGATTTTGCAAAATTTACTTATGAAATTAATGTATCACTTTATTTCCTTATATAGCAGGTCAAGTAGAAATTTCAAGAATTTTCAAGCCCTGGGGAAGCCTTGTTCATCAGCTACTTTCCCAACTTTTAACAATATTAACAGTCAATTACTCAAGTGTTTGTTGTGATGTGTCTCTTAGTTTATGTGTTGTGATGTGATCTACAGCTAATAGATGAATTCCAACAAAGTCAATATAACTATATCAATAATAGTTCAGTGCTATGCACATATAAATATCTGAAAGAGTCATTTGACTTGCCATCATACCTAGATAAATTACAAAAAAAATGGAGGTTGCATATTTCGAAATTTTAATTGTCGTCTCACTCTCTTAGGACTGAAACAGGCAGGTATGGTTTAAATAGAATTGATAGAAATCAACGTGTATGTTTGGCATGTAATCTAAATGAAATAGAAGATGAATTCCATTTTTTGCTTGTATGTCCACTATTTACTGATATAAGGAAAACTTATCTGAAAAGATTTTACTATACTCGTCCTAATATGATGAAATTCGTAGCCTTAATGCATACTGAAAATAAAACCGATCTTTTGAAATTGGCTAAATACTGTAGTGAAAATGGGTTCCACTCTATGTCGTAAGACTAGGAACCAGTCTATTTTGCGTTGCTCTTGATGCTGGGAACCAGGTCCAGCTTCCTCTTCCACTTCCGCCCGAGACACGACAGCACACGAGAGACAGATCGCAGCTTATTTAAGGCAGTTACAGCCTGACCCCATGTATGGTCCCAAGAGTTCAGGATAGGTAAAACACTATAATGGTGGCAGAGGTAATTTTGGAGCCTCGTTTGTCATCTGCACTTGGAAATTTAGCTGGAAAATTGTTTCCCGCTACAGTGTCCAAGAGCAGACGAACTCTACCAACTTTGAAAAATGCCCTTTCTGAGCTCCGTTTGTGCAGTGCCTTATCTTTTTAAGTCCTTTTTTAAGTCTGTGGATCTTGTGTTGCTGTTCCAAAAGTGGAGTTCTCATGTGAACTTCAATGTCTGTCCATTTGGTCTGTTCATAGCCCTAACATGAATGTGTTGCCCCAGTAGAAATAGTGTGACGAAAGGCACATGACAAATACATGGTGCACGAAAGGCACCATAACAAACTCAGGATGAAATTTAAATTCCTGGGAGGGAGAGGGGTAGCATGCAGGTTGTAGTAGTGACCAGAGATGCCCACAGATTGGCATATTCTCTTTCACTGAATGTCATCAGAGGGAGAGCTTGATCCTTGGCAATTCGAGGGTCATTGCAACAGTAGCTGATGGATGATCAACCAAATGAGGCAAACAGAAATAAGTGCTCGATCCTCTACAATCTGAGGGTTGCTGCAACAAAAGCCGGTGGATGGACACAGAGACAGGGCAGAGGAAGATGCAGGTCTATGCACCTGGGCAATTCTGGGCTGCTAGACACCCCAACGCTACACCAGACTCCAGAAGCAGAGATAGGTGGGTATTGGACTGGTTGAAAGGTAAGTTGTCTTTCAGCAACATGCAGACGCAGATCTCTCAGACAAAATTGAGAGGATGCGTGGCCGAGTGGGGGACAACAGGGGTCGAGTGCCTGACAAAAGGGCATACCCTGTCAAATCCAGTCATTCCAGACAGCGATGGGGAAGACCGGTGGTGTAAGGTTAGCACATAGATCTTCATCACCCAGACAAATGCATTATATGGCCGCCAACATGGTCATATACATGTTCAATGTATCCTGGCACATTACGAAAGGATGTGACTTATCTAAGCAGAGTGAGAAAGTGGTTGTCTTTAAGACAGCTGTTCTCTAGAAAAGAAACTGAAAATATTGTGCAACTGAGAGCTGCTGGAAATAGTGCATTCATAGTGCAGGCACTATACTTGTGGGTGGTTGGCTGTTCGTACCGACCATTTGAGCTTGACTTCCTGTTGTAGTTAAAGGAACCCCATGGTTAATTTACAATTGTGGAGCGCTTAAGACGCGTTCCATGGGGTTGTGTGTGGTTGACGAGAGGGAGTAGGCAGCCATTGGGGGCTTATACCCAGGAGGTGACATCGTAGATCATGGCGGAGGTGGGAACTAGCAATTCCCAAGGCATTGCCACTGGTATGTGGTGTCATGTGCGGGAACTGGTTGCCCCATGGTAAGGTGGAAGCAGCGCACAGGGTGACAAACCGAAACCAGCAGCGGAGGTCGTAAGGATCAGGGCTGGAGTTTCAACCGGGTCACGGAGTGCATAATTTGCAGGCCACATGTCAGTCTCTGAATGGCCTAACATAAGGTGGTAGCGAGGTACTAGCGACACTGGGACAGACTGACGGGTCTACGGGACCGAGGGCTGTTGTAGAAGTGCTCTGCAGGGTGAAGCAGGCCGCGCGTTAGGCTGAGTGTGAACATAACAGTAAGTGAGTGACAATGGCAAGCCGGTGGACAGTTGGACTACCAAGACGAAGCAGAAACATGTAGGCTGGATTTGTGACTACATGTATGTCCAGTTGATATTTTCACAAATGCAAGACAAGCTTGATAAGTCAGGGGGGAGATATGGTATGGGAGTTTGTGAGAGGTTGTTAAACTTTTTAACAGAGTCCAAATACACACTTGCATTGCTTTTGTAGTGCAAGTGCCAGAGACAGGCACAGAATTCCAGTCCATATGCTAGCCAGAAGGACACACTCACTGAGGTGTCATCCGGGAAGAGAATAGGCTGAAATAGCTTGTTCTGGGGATGCTGCATTCTCACCCTTTAGGAGGCTAGAATGAGAGCATCCAAGGTGGGCATCACACACAAGAGTGTGATCACCTACCACCGTGCTGAGGTACCATGCACAAAGTGTGGCTACCTACAAACAAAGTGGAAAGCAGTCGTTTCAAAGCTGATCTTAGTAGCTGGTCTCTGGTGTTGCCTACAAATGGTTATCACCAGTGAAACAATTAACCACATCAAGAAGATTCCATGACTAACAGCATTGTTATGGATAGAGAGACTTTATTTCAGTTGATGGCCCACCCCAATTAAACAAAGTTGGGGGGAGTGTAGTGCAAATGGGTTCCACTCTATGTCGTAAGACTAGGAACCAGTCTATTTTGCGTTGCTCTTGATGCTGGGAACCAGGTCCAGCTTCCTCTTCCACTTCCGCCCGAGACACGACAGCACACGAGAGACAGATCGCAGCTTATTTAAGGCAGTTACAGCCTGACCCCATGTATGGTCCCAAGAGTTCAGGATAGGTAAAACACTATAATACTTAAAAGAAAGTTTTTCACGAAGATCTGGTCTTACTTATACTTAATAACTATTGTAACCCTGATGATGCAAAAATTTTGCTTTAGCTTCTCTTCCAAGTTGGAAATAGATCTATCATGTTGATCATTCGTTTACATGTGAAATGAATGAATGCTGTTCTTTTAAGTTTATATTCTTTGATATCTTTTTGTGTTGTATTTCATTTGACGAGAAACTGTAAAGTTTAAGTCAATAAACTATCTTGAATCTTTAAAACCTGTTAATTGGCATAGTCATTTACTATTATATGATGGAAATGCACTAACAGTAATTAATAATAGAGCATTCAATTTATAAACTAAAACAATCAAAACAAAAAAAACTGAATTATTGACTCAATAAATCTTTTTCATCAAAGTCCATTATTGTAAGTTTTTCTTATGTGAAATTTGTATCTAAAATCCAATACGCACTTATCAAATCTTGTTCATTGACACTTATTATCATATTTATTATTTTTTCTTATCCGAAATTCGTATCCGAATTAATATCAACTTCAGATAGTAAAAATACGCACCTACATCTATCAAGTTCAAACAGAGATAACACATCTGATAAAACACGAGAAATAATGCAAGAATCTTCTATTTGTTGTGGAATTTCTAAATTTTTAGTTGTCTCACGATATCTAAGTCGAACTTTCATTTTCTTTCTAGCAGAATTTCCTGACAGATGTAGTCTAGAACCCCTATGCATATATCACCTTGTAGACTGGAATATCGAGATTCGGCGTGTCGCAAGGTTATGGTGACTTAGTCTTGGGTGGGTTACAAATATTGCACGTGTGTTCATCATCAGTCTAAACACTCATTAATAAAATTGTGTCTTAAACATTAAAACCAGACCCCCCCTGCCGTGTTTAAATGTCATGTGCAGTACTTACGGTTTTAGACTGCCTCCAGTGATTGTACAAATTCTAAAATAACCTGTAACAGGCTGTTGGTTAGCTACACATGGTGTTGGATAAATTAAGTTTCTCGGGTGATAAACTACAGAAAATAATTCGACACTGTTTGAAACTACTAATAATCAGGGCCAGAGGTTATAAAACTTTTCTCAGGCTCAACTGAGAATTTTCTCAAATTTTAAATTTAAATTAATGTATGAAAATAAAAGATAATATTAATAAGTTGTTATTTATAACAACTTATTAATATTACCTTTTATGTTAATACGTTAAAATGAGTATTGAAACAGAATTACGACTTTAATCTCAAATTGAAATTTGAGACAATTTTGAATTGAGAACCGGAGACACGTTTTATAACCTCGGGCCCAGATCTTCGTTTATTCAGAAGTGGAGAACCTACACAGTGACCGGATTTATTTATCTATTTGGCATTCTTTGCCGACCACGCCATGCTATTGGCTTTGCGAATATATTCAAACCTATCAAGAATATTTCTTATAGAATCGGGAAATGTGAATGTCGACAGTCGATCATGCAGGTAAGCCAGCCTTTTCCGTTTTCAATTGCTATTTAGAACGGCCGTTCTTCGATACACCTGTAAATAGGCCTACTTATTTTTCTTTTTATTTTCATGGGGCTTCAATCCATCGTTATAGATGTTTGAACATGTACATGCCATTTCAAACCCGTGCGATACATTAAATCTGAGTCCCAGCCTGTGCATCGGAACAGTCTGACCAGAGTACTCACCACGAACTCATAGGTAACCAAGTACTCAGTCTTTGTAAAAAATCAGAAAATTACATTCACTGCTCTGCGTGGTTATCCTGACAGCTCAATTTCTATTCATTACACACACATAAAATTGTTGAAAATGTCACACGTGTGCAGGCTCATTTTGAGCAAACAAACATACCTACCTAAATGTTCATATGGTCCACCATGACGTGCTTTCCAGTGGTATACTGCAATAATAGAAAAAGATCAAACTAGATATGATGAAAATGTCATTGGAATCTTTTCATAGCCATGATTTCTAAAACTAAACGTTCCAGAACTCTATCATTGTCGTATGACTTTTCTCCATAATACGAGTATACCTAACACATAAAGTTTAGTTTTTTTCTCATTCGAGTTGGATCCGTCTCGACGCTTTTTTCTATCTAATCTCCCCTCTTGTGCTTAGGCAGAATTGTTCCTCGTAATAATTAAAGTACAATGAGTTCGTTTCTGTCGCCGCCGAGCCTAGAATAACGTATCACCTACGAGGGTGAATAAAAAATTACGTAGACTAGCGTTGTAGAATTTTTCATTTCATAGACTTTGAAGAGAAAACTTCATTGTTATTAAATTGCGATATTTTTCTTTTTGTCGTGTGATTTTGGGTAAAATCCAATTAATTGGTCACCCGTAGCAACCATTCTAAAATATGTAGTAATTGGGTACCGGCGCACGGTAACGACGTCAACATGACGCTTTGGGATTGATAAGTTCCGTCGAAAGTCATCATTTTTCAAAATACTCAACTCAACAATAAACACATTTTCTGCATCGCCTATCTATTGGATAAGTACTATTTTCATATCCATCTGATCCAGAATGGCGAACTTAATGTGTAATGTGTCTAAACGATACTGAACTGATGGTGTTCTGTGACAATTACAGATCAGACGTCGAGGAGACGTTTTCCATTCTCCGAGTGGCATCCTTCAGAAACGCTCTTCATTCTAAAACAAACCTTTTAAACCATTTAAAAAGGAGGTATCTGCTCACATTTGAAGACCTCGATTAGGGTTTTCATAGGTCCAGTAGAACTTTTTTATTGTCCGGTTGTCTCGGGCTGCGCCGGTTCCGTCATTTCGAAGTTCAAAAATTGACGCGTGCCCTTAGCTTACCGACTTTGACTTCGTATATAGCAAATGGATTATGCCTAAATTTTAAATATCCTAACACATAACGTCAACACGTAAATAGACGAAGTTTTGAAGTGTTTGGTCCAAATTAAGGGGACAAGTACGGGTAGTAACACTAGGAAGTAACGTTACAAAATGGGTTGCGCCGGCGGCACCTACCCAGGTATGTCAAATGTTGGATTTTTTACGTCATAGTCATAGTAGACTCTTGTAAAATTGGTATTATGTCAACATTAAATGGTTTGAGACATGTACAAAGTTTCATTAATTTCTGTCGGGAAATTTAAAAGTTATAGCAAAAGTCCACGTATTTTTGATCCACCCTCGTAGATTCCAAGATATGACCTTTTCATTTATCTAAAGTTTGAAAGAATATTTATACCAGAATTAAATTGACTGTTGGTAAAAAGGACGATACCGTATACATTAACACGGAGCGATAATCGCACAAAATGACAAACCCTATTTAAACCCTATTTTAACCCTACAAAAAGAATCGGTCTTAATCATTGATATTTGGCAAGAGTAAAATGAGGTTTTCTTGTGAGACAGCGTTCTCAAGGAACGTCCGACAGCTTATTTCTAAATATTCCCAAAAATGTGTCTTTGGTTAGGTTACCGTTATGCATTCGGCCTGCATGACTATAAAGGCTCTCTGCCTCATGGTTTCAGAGAAGATTTTTTTTAAAGATTTCGCACTTTGTTTCTATGTAAAACGAGATATGCCAAGATGGAGCCAGAAGTTGACCCCAGAGGTTCGATATGAACACACTTGTCCATTAGATTATGCTACCTACAAAATATGAAGGCTTTCCATCTTCTGGTTTCAATGAGGAGACTTTAAAAAAAGATTTTTGCTCTTTGATTCTATGTAAGAAGAGATGTGTCCAGGTGGGGCAAAAATAGGACCCCAGGGTCTTGCTATGAACAACGTGGTAGAGGTACTCTAGATGATGCTACATACCAAATATGAAACCTCTCTGTCTTCTGGTCTCAGATAAGACGATTTTCGCTCGTTGATTAAATGTAAAAAGGCATGCGCCCGGGTGGAGCATAAATATGAGCCCAGGGTCTTGATTTGAACAATTTTCATAGGAGTCCACTAGATGATGCTACATACAAAATATGAAAGCTGTCTGCCCTCTGGTTAAGAGAAGAAGATTTTTGAAGAAGGTCCTATTTTCACACATCGAGCTCAGGTGAGATAAAAAGGGATGCGCCCCGATGGTGTCCAAACATAACCTTGTGGTCTTGATATGAACAAACTTGGTAAAGGTCCACAAAATGATGCCACAAACCAAATATGAAAGCTGTCTGCCTTTTGGTTTCAGAGAACAGGATTTTTGAAGATTTTCGCTCTTTGATTCTATGTTACAATGGGATGCGCCCCCCCCCCCCCTGTTGGCCCTAATATTACCCCGGTGTCTTGATATAAACAAACTCGGTAAAGGTCCACTAGATGATGCTACACACCAATAATGAAAGCTGTTTGCCTTCTGGTTTCAGAGAAGAAGACTTTTGAAGATTTTCACATTTAATGGTGGATTTCATTTATTTTAACAACTGTGGTAGAGCTTGACCATCTCTGTCAGGTTTCATCAAGATTGGCCCACCGGTTTAAGAGGTGTTAAAAGAAATTATGGGCGACGCACGACCGACATTGGACGATCACGACTCAACATAACATGCGTATTTTCCCTTGGTGTTAGACATCTTTATGAATCCGATCGCGAGATGACGTTTATCTACTGAAAGTTAACCTTTACGATTTATTTATAACGAAAAATCACCAATTTAGTATCACGGCTTGACGTCGCGAGCTAATATCGAGACAAACCATAAATAGCCATAGGGAGAGTAGTGAAAATCCACAGCATTCCCCCGTGGCTCTATATAGAGGAGTTTGGCTTTTAATAGATTACTCACGGTTTTTTCACAAAGTTTTGAAAATGTTAGATAATTATAAAATCGTAATTAACTTGGAGAAAAAAAGGTTCATCCAAGTGAAATATGTCGCTGCGTTACATGGACTTTGTTTCGGGTATTGAGATATACAAGGCTTATCAAAATAACTGAAATTTAATAAAATTAAACGATTTTCTAACCGTCTTCGAAAAGTGTTTGATCCATTGTTTTGACCGTTTTATTACGTCTAGCAATGAAAAAATATGGGTTCGCGAAACACGAACGCCCCGGGAACGGATTTTTTTTTTAAAAAACTTAGACCTTGACAGATGACCTTGTCACTTGATCTTGGAATCTGTAGATGCACACCACCGAGATTTATCATCATACCAAATATGAGCATTGTATCTTAAATAGCCTTGAATTAATTGGCAATGTTAAGTTGTTTGCCAGTTAGGTTTTTGCAGACAGACCGACAACGGTTAAACAGTATGCCCCAATATGACCCCGATCTTTCGATGTGGGATCATGAAAGACCTTAAAATTATCACTCCGAATGCATGGAAAATCATTTTATTTCTCGTAAATAACAAGATCGAAGGCAGGACTGATCAACATTCAGGTTGTTGAAATATTCCAAATTTTGAACAAATTCTCTGAAATTTGAAAACCTAGATCTCCAATCTTCTTATCTGACCTTAAATGTGACTTTAGCCTTTGATATAGAGAAGGAATCTTTTAAGTGGCACATACGCTCATTGTCGGGAATAAATTTGTGAGTTATTTTGAAATCTATTCATTAATGTAGGAGTTATGCTCCGGACAAATTTGGACGGACACATGCACTAACGCAGATTTGTTATGATGACAACTATGCCTTGCTCACGACAAGTGCGCTCGATCAAAACTAACAAGCCTCTATAAAACTTTGAAAATCGGTTTTACTAAAAGGCAGAAGCCTAAGAAATAGCTTTCATCAAGATAAACTAGCGAGAAACACCTATGCCCCCGGTATATTTTTTCTAAAGTATGGCCATGGCTGATGACAATATCAAAAACCCTGACCTGGGTTTTTGCAAATGCTTATCATTGACATCCATTATCGTGACAAATATTTGAAAAGTATCTGAAAAGGCCTGAAAATATTTATAAGCCCTGTTCTTTTCTTTATATTTCGAGTATGTATGTGAGATAGCAGCTGGATGTCACGGTGTTACTGGGAAGAGAAATACAAGGAATCCATTGAAAGGTGCTCCAGCCGCCGCGATATAACTAAAATATTTTTAAAGCTGCGTAAACCCAATTCAAAACCTTCTTAACTTCTGTGTAAAATTTGACCCCCAGGGTATGATAATGTCAAACTTGATAAAGGTACACTAGATGGTGTTACGCTCGTGAGAGCTAGGACGAGTAGAATCGGGTACTCGAGAACCTGATTAATACTGTCCACATAGTAACTAGATACAAAGTTGGATCCAGAATTTCTGTGAAGGGAGTTCGAACTTACAAATGAGATATGATTATAAGGAAATATTGCAAGTTAGTTAGTAATTAGCAAAGATTCTCAAAACTATCTGATGTACGTCCGTTAGACCGCGTGGAAATCAACTGAAAAACAGAATTTAAGACTGTTTCACTACTGAATATGTTTAAACAAGAGGACCATGATGGTCCTATATCGCCCACCTTCGTCTCTTGAGTCCTCCCTTAGTAAAATTAAATGCTTTAAAGATCATAAAATGACCATTAGATTATTCAAAGAAAGACATTATTCTTTTCCTATGATCCCTGCATATGTTTCTAGCCTTTTCTAAACCAGTTTCATGTGAACTGGCCAACATTCTGCCCAAGATTCATGACTATTGAACCAAATTTGTGGCCTAAAGAGACTAGAGTGTAAACATAAATTGTCAGGCCCCTTTTCCCATGATATGACATGTATTCTGCCCATTTTCAAAAGGGTTCATCCTTGAAACCTGGCCAACATTCTGATCAAGTTCCTTGGAGATTGGGCCATATTTGTGGCCTCTAGAGTGTGAACAAAAAAATTGTCATTAAAGTCCCTTTTACCGTGATATGGCATGGATCCTTCCCATATTTCATACGGTTCATTCTTGTGACCTGGTCAACATTCTGACCAAGTTTCATGAATATTGGGCCATATTTGTGGCCTCCAGGGTGTTAACAAGAAAATTGGCATTAAGGCTCCTTTTCCTGTGATATAGCATGGAGACTTCCCATTTCCAAAAGGGTTCCTCCTGGTGACCTGGCCAACATTCTGATAAAGTTTCATGAAGATTGGGCCATATTTGTGGCCTCTAGAGTGTAAACAAGAAAATCAGCATGAAGGCCCCCTTTCCCTTGATATGGCATGGATACATCCCATTTTCAATAGGCTTCATCCTTGTGACCTAGCAAACATTCTGAACAAGTTTTATGAAGATTGGGCCCTATTTGTGGCCTCTAGAGTGTAAACAAGAAATTTGTCATTAAGACCCCTTTTCCTGTGATATAGTAAGGATCCTTCCTACTTTCAATAGGATTCATCCTTGTGACCTGGCCAACAATCTGACCAAGTTTCATGAAGATTGGGCCATATTTGTGGCCTCTAGAATGTAATCAAGAAAATTGTCTTTAAGGCACCTTTTCCCTTGATATGGCATAGTTTCTTCCCATTTTGAATAGGTTTCATCCTTGTGACCTGGCCAACAATCTGACCAAGTTTCGTGAAGATTTGGCCATATTTGTGGCCTCTAGAATGTAAACAAGAAAATTGTCCTTAAGGCCCCTTTTCCCTTGATATGGCATTGATCCATACCATTTTCAATAGGGTTCATCTTTGTGACCTGGCCAACATTCTGACCATGTTTCATGAATATTGGGCCATATTTGTGGCCTCTAGAGTGTAAACAAGAAAATTGTCATTAAGACCCCTTTTCCTGTTTTATGGTATGGATCCTTCCTATTTTCAATAGGGTTCATCCTTGTGACCTGGCCAACAATCTGACCAAGTTTCATGAAGATTGGGCCATATTTGTTGCCTCTAGAATGTAAACAAGAACATTGTCCTTAAGACCCCTTTTCCCTTGATATGGCATTGATCCATACCATTTTCAATAGGGTTCATCTTTGTGACCTGGCCAACAATCTGACCAAGTTTCATGAAGATTGGGCCATATTTGTGGCCTCTAGAATGTAAACAAGAAAATTGTCCTTAAAGTCCCTTTTCCCTTGATATGGCATTGATCCATACCATTTTCAATAGGGTTCATCCTTGTGACCTGGCCAACAAACTGACCGAGTTTCATAAGGATTGTATATTTGTGGCCTCTAGAGTGTAAACACTAAGATTGTTGACGCCGGATGACGGACGACGGACATTCAATGATCACAAAAGCTCACCTTGAGCACGATGTGCTCAGGTGAGCTAAAACTCTTATGTACGGTGGACTTCGCATATGGGACGATAAAAATAGCTCACATTGGGCACATCGAGCTCAGTTGAGCTATACATGTTAACGGACGAACTTAGCGACGGACGAGAAATACACCATCGCTATAGCTCTTCTCATAGTCCGACTACAGAGCTAACAAGAGCACCGCCCGGCTACGGGTGCAACGCTCGGCTGCAGGCAGAAAATCTAAGTAAAGAAAGGGGTATAATCTTGTGATGTTGAACACATATGCCAAGTTTCATGAAGAAATCTTCAATTACTTCAGAGGTGTGACCAAGGTTAAAGTTTGTCTCATTGCCAACATCAACACCAACTCGAACGACGCCAAGGTGATAATAATAACTCGGATTTTCTTCGAAAACAGTCGAGCTAAAATTCGCACCCAAATTACGGCCAACTTTCCAGCTGATCAAATTCTATCGATTCAATGTATGCAAGATTAACCAATTTTCGCATTCACGTACATTTTGTTGAGATAACACGATTTGTTATTCCTAAAACTTTAAACTGATCCCTATCTATTAAGTTCGTAGACAGGGGAGTTTGCTTGATTGTACGAACGATGAATGCATGGGCCAATGGAATAACAAATATCTATAGCCGCTCCCGAGAATCGAACATTAGGCTTCTCAATAGAGATCGACGCTCTACGTCTTGAACACGGACATCGTAAACAATTCTTTAGATGAATTAAATTCAGTTATTCTTAAACCCATACGTAAATGTAGGAGTTATACCCCAGGAGCCCGTTTTACTAAGCTTCTTACGAAAGAATAGTCGAAATTGCACCTCTTTTATTCATCCATTGTTAGATTCTGCCTTGAAATATCATCATATCGATTCTAATGAGATGATGCATTGAAGAATTCCATACTTAGTTACTACTGTGAGGAAACTTAATTTTTTTTCCTTATTTAGTTACAAATGTAGAAGAAACTGAATTTTTGTCTTACGCGAAAGATAATCGTAAGATTTTAAGTAAAACAGGCCCCTGCGCCGGACAAACTAAATTTTGGAACTATCATAAAATTCCTTTCAAATGACACATCTCCTGAAAAAGGGTTATTGTGCCATATCATTTTACTTATTCTAACGCGTAGGAGTAATGGTCAGGACAATACTCTTGGACAGAATCGCCAAAAACAAAAACTATCGCCAAACGGCGAGTGACAGAACCAGACACTCAGTACTAGTTAACACGTACACTGAATCTTTAATGAACGGATTCCGTCGTTAACTCGTGCTCTGCTAAAATAAAAAGATCGATCAAGTAGCATTCATTGTAAAATGCATTATCAGTTTAATTTTTTGTGCTTATCAAATCAACGTAATTCCTGTTCATAAAACCGTATTCGATTATTAATATGGTAATGAGATCAACAACACAGATACAATAATTGATGCGTCTATTTTGACATTTATTTCACTTTTCAATTCATTCAGTATGTATTCACTTATCACGATGTTGGTTCATTCCACGATTATACGTGGTAATCAAATCAAACAAGACTGGTCACAAGTTCTTATATTTTCATTTATTAATAATCAAGTAATTAGCTAAACTCTTGTTGTGCCATTATCCAACGTAAACGTGCTTTATCAAAGTTTGTCTTTAAGCACGTGCACGTTGATTCGAAGCTGTAGTGTAATCTCAAAATAAAAGGTGCCTATAAGATCTTTCAAAATCGCAATAATTCTGATACTGACGCAAAACTTAAAATGTCTGAAAAATATCCCTGTAAATAGAACTGTACATCAAAATAATTTTCCCTACCATGCGTTCAAGATTAATTAGTTTGCGCAACGTTTGAGAAATGTTACCCTGCTTTGCCGGGTAACATTTTGAAACGTTCGAAAACGTTTTTGTACCCTGAACACAGGGCCAGGTCTTAAAATACAACATATGATTTTTTATTCGACTAACAAACACAAAGTGGCTATTCATCAAATACAAATGGAATCAAAATATACACGTATTTTCCCATGGTTCGTAATTCATAAACATTTCACTGGAACAGAAAGGGAACAAACAACCAAAACATTCAAAAACAATTGACAATAACTTCTCATTCATTTTATACAAAAAACAGTTAAATGTTGTACTGTCATCAAAATACAAAATAAAAACAACCATGTTTACTGAAAATTTATATGTCATTCTCAATTTACATAGTTTAACAAGTGAATGACAAAGGTACCTGCAATATAATACGTGCATTTGAAAAAACAGTTCTGCATTCTAAACAACAAAATATTCGCAAATGCTTTTAAATGGTTTCCTGCTGTACAGGTGCTTAGTGTGTACCCCTTTTAAACGATTTTTTAAACGTTCAAAGTAAAACATATTAATATTCATTTAGATTTTTTAAAAATTCTTGAAATAGAAGTCACTATAATGAAATAGACAAAGTTGCAGAATTTCATTCATCTTTGTTTTCACGTACAATCAAATGTTGTTTTAAAGCACAAACTCTTGACAATAAACATTTTGCGAACGATCAATATGTTTTTATAAACAATAATGCCGAACACCAAATTTTCGGAGAGTGATAAAATACGGTATCTTTTGGTAGAATGATAAGCTATAGTTACGACAGTTTGGTAACCTTTTTTTTTTTTTAAATATTATCTTGATAGATTACCTGTCCAGCATTAAAATGAATACTTTCACGAAACGTTTAAGAAATATTACCCCGATTTGCAAATATACACTCACGTGCAGAAAGGGGTACATTTTCTTAACATTCGCAAACATTCGCAAACGTTTTGATATCAGCAAAAAGATAAAGAAGTCACGCCTGAAATGTTAACCCTATATTTCATTAATCAAATAATTTTACCATCGTTAAAAAACGAAAAAAAGGTAGATTTTAAAAGAACAAGAGCACCGCCTACGGGTACCTACGCTCGGCTGTTGAGTGCTGGATGGTAGGAAAAAGTCTTAGTCGAAAAAGGGGCATAATTTGCACAAAATACATCTAGAGTTATCATCCTTGATAGTATAGGTTGCTCTTTTGATGGTGAACATGTGTTCCAAGTTTCAAGTGAATGCCTTCAGTAGAACCAGAGATATAACAAAATGTCAAAGTTTTCGCACGTCGACGACAACGACGACGACACGGAGGCTATAGCAATACCTCGGATTTTCTCCGAAAACAGCCGAGCTAAAAATGAAGAATACGGAGTATTTGACAAACAGACAGGACAGTTATTTAATGCCCCTACCTTGCAATGCAAGGGGCATAAAATTAAATGACATGTTGATTCAGAAAATATATTTTGATACTTAAAGCTTATACATAATACATTGAATTGTAATAAGTTTCAAAGAAACAAAACAAGATTTTTTTTAATTGTAATCGCTAGACTTCAATTATTATCCTGCAACAAAATACACAATTAACAGAGAATCGAAACATAATTGATGACAAATCCACAATGAAAAAAAACACATTACGTTTATTACGAGAACGAATTTTATTTTGTTTATCTATTTATGCTAAATTAATCCGTAAACATTGGGTCGTTCTCGATTTAGTCTGCGGCCCATCAAGGGTCCATCTAAGCAGCGTATGCTAATTGAGTTTACAAATTATCTAGTACATGTAGTCCGGGAAGGAAACCTTCGAAATTAATAATAACCGGAGCAGTCCTTCCCCAATCGTCCATTTATGTAAATCGCGCGGAAGGGGTAGTGGGCTATGACGTAACCAATGTGATGGATTTAAAATAGCATCAGGCCATTCAAATCCCGTTCAGATGCATTAAGTTTGTTTTAATTTTATTATATTTTTTAATTTGGAAATTGTCTGGGTCTTTGAATGCCAGTTAGAAACACGGGTAAGTCGTGTCCCGAATTGCCCCGTCGACTCGGACCGGATGGGCGAGCTGAAGTACCTGGGAGGACTTGGTCTGACATGGAGACCTTTCCTGACCTTGATAACATTCTAACTCTTTGTTGTGGCCCTACAGAAGACATAGAGCTTGTCCCACCTCTTGGTTGCGCTGTCAATGGGGCCCGGGGTCGAATGCTTTGAGACGCGGGGCCAGCAAAACGTGGTGGCTGTTGACCACCTAAAGATGCGCTTGCGGTTGAAGGTTGTTGACGGGGACCAATTCCACTACCACCACGACCAGCAAAGCTAGAGGAATCACGTGGTCGTCTAAAGCCCGGGTCCTCGATGGGATCAACATATTCCGATTCTTCATACGGGTGTGTAAAAGACTGGCCCACTCGGGGACGTGTTAAAGGCGGGGCTTCGCGGGGACGTGTTAAAGGCGGGGCTTCGCGGGGACGTGTTAAGGGCGGGGTTTCGCGGTGACGTGGAAGAGGGGGAGGTCTCTGACGGTAGGACATTGGATGATCATAATCATCCTGTGCTTCAGCATAAGACGCGTGCCTATCATACCTAGACGGGGGCGGTGGACGACTATACCGCTCGGACCGGACAGATTTAGTTCTCGGTATTTCTTTTCTATACCTACGCTCTCTAAAATAGTCCATCCAATCTTCATAATAGGGGTCACTTGGATGAGGAGGGGGCATACCTTCATAAGGGTCGTCATCGTATAGATCCCTAGCTGGTGTAACATCTACGTATTGCGAGTCTTCTGTATATTGATCATAACCTTCGTCACGTCTTCCGTAACCGACATCTCGACTTCTTCTACGACGATCATCATAGTCATCATAATGCCTGTCTCGACTTGGATAATCTCGTTCGTCATCATAGTAGGAGGCTTTTCTTTCGGCAGAATTTGTTTCGGATTGTTTACTATCCCCTTTGGTAGCTTCTAACAGCTGTTTAACTTCATCTAACTTTTTAATCAGAGTTGGTAAATCATCATTTCCGGGCAAGACTGAACTCTGTTGATTTACAGTAGGAACAGTATCTGTTGGTTGTTGTTGTACTGTCTGCGTTTGTGGTATTTGTTTCTTTACATTGTCAAGAATACTTCGAAGTCCAGTCACTTCAAATATTTTACTCTTGAATGCAGATATGTCGTTGTTAGTTGACTTGGTCATTGAAGAAAGAGCGATGGCAGCTTTTTGAACTGCAGATACATCAATAGATGTGGGACTTGTCCCTACTATAGAAGAATTTTGCAATCCAAACGAGGAATAGGCGGTCTGTGAAGAACTTGTTGTAGCTGTGTAGCTATAATTAGGCGTAGTTGTCAAAGCCGGAGTTGAAATGGCTGAAGGTCCTTCTGAAAACCGCGATTTTCTCTTCACAGAAAATTTAATGGGTGTATTTTTAGGTGGAAGTACCCCAGTTGGAGGGAGAACACCTGTAGGTTGAGACACTCCAGTTTGTAGAGGTACACCAGAAGGTGGTGGCACTCCAGTAGGCAGAGGTACGCCAGAAGGTGGTGGCACTCCAGTTGGAACCTGGGGAACCGTAAATGGTGAAGGTATTATAGCCGGAGGGGGGGCTGCAACAGAGGGTAGAACAAATGCGGAAGGTGGTAGTGCAGTCAGTGAAGTGGTCGAGAGTGTAGACTGAATAGGTGTACTTGTAGTTGGTAAATTACTGTAGGGTAAAGAAGTTATACTATGTGAATAAGTTTGAGACAAAGTCGAAGGGTAAGTAACTCCTGGTGGTGGTAGCTTCTGGTCACCTTGATCATAATTCCAATTAAACTGAGCATTGGCTGAGCTAGATTCAGAGGATTTGTTTTTGAACGACTGTATGTTTATATTTATACTCTTTCTGTAACGCTGAAAAAGATCTGTGGTACTGGTTAAATACTTGGCCCTATCAGCTTCTCTAGCCCTTTCAGCTTCTTTGGCCCTCTCAGCCTTTTTTTGTCGTTCCTTTTCTTTCCTCCTTCTATTCTTTCTATGATTCTTCCCATATCTTGTATACTCATAGTCATAGTCTTCTTCGCTACTACTTCTTGATCTTCTTCTATCACGTCTGGACTTTTTTCTGGAAGATAACCAGCCACTGTCACGTCCTCTTTCATAATCATAATCATCATCATCATCGTCAATATATATCTCCTCAATAACTTCCTCTTTTATATTTTTCCTTCCTTCGGTTTCTGTATTTTCTATTACAGATGGCACATTATCCGCCTGGCTATCATTCACTTCATTATTTGGCAATGGAGGCACTTCTTTAGCTGGAGCCTTTTTCTTCACAGTGATACGTCTCACTGTAATAGTTCTAGATGATGTTTCCTCATCCATAATCATACCCCTGACGGCCGACTCTGGTTGTGCTTCACTTTCATCATCCTTATTTTCGAGTGTTTGGTGTATTGTGAAAGACATATTCTCTTGTTGGCTGTCTGTTTCTTTTGAGGTCGTAGATTCTTTCTTCTTGTCCGTATTATCATCATCACCACTGCTTAACTCAATGTAATCATCATACAAAACATTGACCGAGGGACTTTGTGGTCCTACAGTAGAATCACTGTCAGAGTCACTGTCTGTCTCCAACATTAATCCATATGCTTGTCGTCTCAGTTCCTCTCTTTCTTCTATTTCTCTCTCATCTATTTCAGCCACAGCATTACTTTCTTCAGTTACATCTTTGGAATCTCCTCCTACAGCTTCACCTAAACCTTTGTTCTCTTTAGCAGATGTATCCGATTTAGCATCAAAATTATCCTCAGATTTCTCCTTTGATTCAGTGACAGCCATCTCATCATTCATCTGGCTGACGTCAGATTTTGAAGTATTTTCTTGGGCAGATTTATGAGTATTTTCTTTTGGTTTGTTTTCTTTGTTTTGCTGGTTATCAGTATTGGACATTTTTTCCTGAACTTTATTTTCATTATCATTTTCACTTGCACTTGTCTCATCTATTTTAGTTTTAGAATTTTTATTTTTCAATCCTGTGTTTTTACTTTTAGAGAAAGATATTGTCATTAACTTTTTCCCACCTTCGTTTTTATATCCAACATTTGCATCGAACTTTATACTTGTATTTGGCACCGCTGGTTTTGTTATAAGATCATCATCTTCAGTTAGATCTATCACATCATCGATTATTTCAATAGATTTATCCTTCTCCAAACTATTTCTGGTTTCCTTGTTTTGACTTTCACAGGCTTGCTGTTCATTGATACCCTTTGGTTTATTGGTATTATTTAAATCACTATTTTCAAAACAGTATGCTAACTTAGCATAGTATATTTCAGAGTCTGGAGGTTCCTCTTGTTTTGCTAATTCTTTGGGACAGAATTCAGAATTATCTTCATTCTCATTCAACATATCAAAACTTCTGCTACGAAAAAACCTCATTCTCTTTATTGGTGTTGGATCTTTCTCTTTATTGTGCTTATCCCTATCATTCTTATCTTGCACACCATCCACTTTGTTTGTTTTAACCATTAAAGAACTATAATTCCAGAATCCTTCTGAATCTTTGTCATATTTTGAATTCATGTCATCAATATTATCTACAGGAGCTGGTGATGAATCAATCTCTATTTTATTATTCTGAATAGATTCAGTTTCAGTGGAAGGATTTGTAATCATTTTAGAACTAGCCTGCTTTGTATCAGTTTCTTTACTTTGATCTATTCTCTCTCGAGTTCCTTCCTCAAAAGATATATCATTCAATCCATCTCCAAACGATGCTGCAATAGCTTCTCCAATATCATCTATTAGTGAATCATCCTCTAATGTTTCAGAGTCTGATTTTAAGTTATTTGTAGTCAAGTTTATATGCTTTGTCTCTTTTTCATCATCCTCTTTTTCTGTTAAGACTTGCTTGTTAATGATTTCTGACACATCCTTATTCACATTATTCTCATCACTAATATCAATTATTTCACGATTTTCCTCAATTATTTCTTTATTTGGTTGGCTAACATTGTTTGGCCAACCAGTTCTTTCACGGTTAATCTTGATTATTTCTTCACTTGACTGACTGTCATAACCAGTTATTTCACTGATAACATTAGTTGCCTCTAAATTTGAATGACTATCAGGTTTAGAACTTGCCTGTTTTAAATCCTCCTTAAGATCTTTTGATGAAGTTTCACAACTAACATTGGTCGGATCCAGTTCTAATTCACTCTTATCATGTAAAGAAGAAATAGAATCTTTCTTCGCATCAAAATTACAGTTGGTATTACCAACATCATGAAATTCAAAACCATGTTTTTCTCCATCTGTTTTATCACTGATATGTACATTACCTTTTCCCACAATTTTTCCCATTTTTTCCATTACAGAATGAGAACTAGCCTGTTGGTTGTCAACATTTCCGTAATTAGGTATTTTTGGTTCAGGTTCATTTGAAGTTTTTTCATCTACGTCCTGTACTAATTGTTCAGATACAAGAGAATCTTGGTCAGATTCCAAATCAATAATCACATTACAACTACTAGCTTGATCTTGAGGGTTCTCTTGTTCTGGCTCAGTCTTCACTTCTTCATTTTCTGTTACCATAGATTTTGATTTTCTACTTTTATTTGACCTAGTGGTAGCTTTTCCTTTTCTTTTACCAGTAGCCTTTCCTTTCTTTTTGGGACTTATGTCTTCTTTTCCATCAACTTCATCCACACCAATGTTTCCATCTAAGCTTGTTGAATTACTATCTGCAGGACTTTTGATATCTGGACTTGGTTCCTCCACATTCTACAAATATTATTGAGACGATGAGTGATATTTCCAACAATTTGACATTTGCATAAGTTGCAAATATTGAATAGCCTAGACAATCACACATTGCAATTAAATGTCGGCCGTCATAGCGCAGTTGGTAGTGCGTCAGACTGTCAATCCAGAGGTCACAGGTTCGATCACCAATTGCAGCACTCATTCTTTCTGACTATTTGTCTCTCACCAATGGGTTGATAATCGTAGACCTATGTGAGATAGCAGCTGGAGGCTAGAAAGGATGTGGTGGTTGTACTGGTGATAGAAATACCAGGAAATCATTGTTAAGTGCTCCAGCTGCCGTGATGTAACTGAAAAATGTTGAAAGCAGCGTAAAAACTCCATTCAAGCAATCAATCAACGTTGCAATTAAAAGATTCTGTCTGTCTTATGATACTTTGAGACTTGACCTACCTATAAAGCACAAAGTGAAGATCCAGGACAGACTGTGCAGATGCACAGACTGGCCAGAGTCTTTGCTTGGCACACATTTGAAATTGTTTTAAATGTCAAGCACAAGCTCAATTGTCATTTCTTGGCAATCAAGTGCAAAGGAATCATGATGAAGACCCTTAATTTAAAGAACAATTTGTTTGTTTGAATGGGCTTAACATCCCTTGTAACATGTTTTCAGTGATGTTGTAGGCATTGGAGCGTCTAACAATGGATCCAAGGTATTTCTTTCCTCAGTTCTACCAATACATCCTTTTCTAGCCTCAAGCTACTATCCCATGTCTATGATTATGCATCCATTGATGGAAGACAAATAGTCGGGGAGGATGAGTGCTGCTGTCTGGAACGAAATGATTGATTGAATGGAGTTTAACGCCGCTTTCAACATTTTTTCAGTCATATTGCAGCGGCTGGAGCACCTAACAATGGATTCCTGGTATTTCTCTCAACAGTACAACCATCACATTCTTTCCTAGTCTCCAGCTAATATCTCACATAGGTCTACAATTAGCAACCCATTGGTGAGAGACAAATAGTCGGAAAGAATGAGTGCCGCCGTTGGGGATCGAACCCGGGACCTCTAGATTGACAGTCCGACCCACTACCAACTGCGCTATGACGGCAGCTGTCTGGAATCGAACCAGGGACCTCTTGGTTGATAGTCTGACATGCTACAACTGTGCTTTGAAAGCAGCCCCGAGTATTCTGTGCAGCCAACTGTGCTATGAAGACAACAACTAGCAACTCCATTATTCAATTACGGTTATTTAATTACATTAGTCAGAGCTTGTGCTAGTGTTTAAAATCAGAGAGTTGTGGACTTTAAATTAAGAAATTCTGGGGGGTCAAAACTGATTTTTAAGGAGTCAAAACAAGAGAAAAAGCATATTTTGTCAGTAGAACTATGCTGTGTCAATTAACCTTCTCGTCAAGAAATTGTAAGTTATATTTATATATTTATAGAATTATAAATAGTATGTAAGATAAATCATTAAAATTTGAGTTAAACCAAGTTTTGACCCTTAAAAAATTTCCAAAGGGGGGGGGGGTGTCAGGTCAAAATAGGATATCTTTAGAGTTTGAAAGGGTCAAATCCCTGGTTTAAGGGTCAAACACAAGCCCTGTCAGTGTTATATTTACTTAATATTCTCATTTAAGAGGTAATAAAAATATTAAGCTGAATATCTGCAATTCAGCTTTTGAAAGTAGATATGATACTTATCTATAAACATTAATGCATTTCAAATCATTTGATATACCTGGATTAGCTCCAACTAAATTTTAATGACTTCTTACTTAGGCTCTGTCTAACCTCGGAAAGAGTCAAAGATTAAAGCAACAATCTACTGTAAATTAAGATTTATAAGTGAGTGTTTTGTTTTCACTAATGGTAACAAAGGAAATAAAATCTTTTGATAATGAGGTGGCAAATTGTCACAAGATACGGCTGTTACGCTTCTGTTACACGTCTGGATTTAAAAGAAAACAACAACAAAGTGAAATAACTCAAAAATAAAGTTAGTTAGAGTCACAGTTCTTAGGTACTGAATTCCATATTCAAAAGAGGACATAATGACCAAGTTTCAAGTCAATCAGATATTAGGTGACAGAGGTATGCTATAATTTGACCTCCCAATTAAAATTTACTAATGACCTATTTCTACTGCAACACAAATATATTCAACTCTCAATAAAAAATTTAGTTGCTAATATGCCATTCTTGCCCAAAGGTGCAAAATTCAACCAATACAAAATCTAAAGAAAATGCCAAACAAACTAATATCCAAAACCCACCATATAATCTTCACTATCATCATCAGTAGCTTCAAGTTTATCACTAAAGTGTTCATCGGTCTGTTCATCATCATCTTCCAAAACTACACAACTATTGTCCTCCAGACTGCTAGACTTAACGGCTGACAGAAAACTACCCAAACTCCAACTGCTGTCAACAACATCCTCCTTACTGTAACACAAAATGTAACATTTTCAAATATACATCAATCAAGTCAGTACAATAGTGCCATTTTCATGTTTTGATAAAGAAGGTAAGTTGTTTTAAGAAAAAAACATGGAAACATTGCCAGTGATAAGTATTTATAACATTTTGCATTCTAGCTAAAGTTATGATTATTTCTAATATATTAACTAGTAACTATTACCTGTTCTTTTTTTCATTAGTAACATGTGGCACTCGGTGGAACATAACTCAAATAATGAAAATATTTTACAGAGCATATTTAAAGATAAAGGATTGCTGCGTAACATATTCCCTATTTATTTCACACCTAAACAATTTAGACCAATGACATCGTTTATTTTACATCACGTGAGAGTGAAATATCTAGATCCAAATTTGTACAACCAGAAAGAGGCTGCTGTGCAATACTGATTTTTTTCCAAAACGAGGCAACCTTTATTGTACGATGAAAGCCAGGCAGCCTATATTGTACGATGAATATCACCATTTTTTGGGCTCTTATAATGTATCAAAATCTCTGTTCTGAGGTATTGAAATAAGTTGATCTTGATGGATTCTTGATTTCTTCATTTGTTACATAGTTTAGTAAGTAAAAAAAGAATGCAAGTGACAAAAAGAGTCACGAAACTGTTGTTGTTTCTTGATTTTAGAATAGCGTTTGTTCACATGCAAATGTATATTTCAAGGGACAGCGGGTAGTCAACCTGTTTTATGTCAATTACATACATGTATTATAATCATTAAGCACAAACCCACTTGACACTTGAAATAATCATTACACGTGGATTTCTATTTTCAGAACAATAGTTTGTTTCAATTTCATCATGTTCACAGTGACTTGCATTTGACGCTCGTTTTTGGGTCATTTTGGGTTAATTTTTTTTTACTCTCTCACGAGTCGTAAATTGCAAAATTGTGGAACTTTCAGTGTACGTTGTGAAATAAAGATGTCATTTAACATGATCGTGTACAATACTGAATTCATTGGATTCATACCCTGCAGAACCAGTCTGTATTTTGACTCAGCTGTTGCCTCGTCAGATATAGACTGGTTCTGCGGGGTACTCATCAATTAGAATTCAGTATTGTACTCAATAATGTTAAATAACCTCTAAATATCAAACGTTGTTTTATATTAGACAATGTATGTGGTATCTTTTTCATAAACAAGGTGTAAAAAGAGAAATTGCTTTTTTTTCTCTTTCTGCTTCTTTTGGATTTGGTTGATTGTTTGAAAAGAGTTTAATGCTGCTTTCAACATTTTTTCGGTCATATCGCGGGAGCTGGAGCACCTAACAATAGTTTCCTGGTATTTCTCTCAACAGTTCAACCACCACATCCTTTCCTAGCCTCCAGCTGCTATCTCACATAGGTATATGATTATTAACCTATTGGTGAGAGACAAATAGTCGGAAAGAATGAGTGCCGCCGTCGGGGATTTAACCTGGGACCTCTAGATTGACAGTCTGACGCGCTAACAACTTCTGTGACAGCGGCAAACACAAAATTTCACACTTCCAATAAACATCAAACAAGCCCTTTTCATGTTTTGATGAAGAAGGTAAGTGGTTTCAAGAAAAAACATGGAAAAAATTGTGGGTTATAAGTATTTGTAACATATTGCGTTTTAGCCAAAGTTCATTTATGTTTTATATGTAAATATGTAAATATTACCTGTTCTTTTTGATTCCATTTGTAACATATGGCACTGGTTGGAGCATAACTCAAATAATAAAAATATTTTACCGAGCATATATAAAGATAAAGTATTGCTGAGTAAAAAATATTCCCTGTATATCAAACTTTGTTTTATATTCTTACATTCGACAATGTTGTGGTATCTTTTTGATAAACAAGGTGTAAAAAAAGCAATTACTTTTTTCCTCTTTCTTCCTCTATTGGATTTGGATGAGACTTGAAATGGTTAATACTTACTTAGCTGGTAATCAGGACATACATTGGAGTCTGCTGTCAAAACACTGATGGAATAGACTCCAAAATATTAACAAGTTTACCTTAAACATTGTGTAGCAATGTTTTACAACTAGATCTTTCTATATTCACTAGTAATTTATTTTGGTATCTAGCAAAGAATAACTGCCTGAAAATTTTACACAAATAGACTGGATACCTTGCTTCTGCCAATAGACTAGACTGGCTCTCTAAACTCTGTGTAAGATCAATCTCACTCTCATGGTGACTACCATCGTATGACGAGTGTACACTGACATCACTCTTCTCACTTTTCACTGGAGTCAGGCTTATATCAGGACTATTGGATTTCTTCCTGCTTCCTCTTCCTTTAGTGGGAGTCTTTTGTTGCTGGAAAAGAGAACAGAGTTTGACACCAACCACTTTTTGCCACCAGCCCTAAATATTACAGGTCCCCCCTAATTAAAAAAGGGCTGCTAGGAAAACTATGCTTATTTTTTTTAGCAATTTAGAAGTGATTTTTAAGAAAATGTTTGTCAAGAAAGAGGAAATTGCTTCTGACTAACAATTTATTATTTTTCTACAATGTTTTTCATATGAAAATGGAGACTTAAGAATTTGAAAGCTAACTTTAAATGTGGTTATTCCTTACAGGCCTGAAGGACTTGCAGCTTGGTAGCTTCTGCCAGTCATACCAAAAATCTACAGGTCTCGGACCAGAGGACTAGTGTTGATCAGAGAACAACTGAGTTTGCAAAACAAATTTGTTTTGAGAAATAGTAACAAACCAATTTAGAAGGAATGTAAATATTGTGAACAGGATGTTAGAGAAAGAGTTATCAATGTTTTGCAAGATTGAACTTTAGAATCCTTTTTCATTTTCACCTGAAATTAGCTTTTCTTAGTTTCAAAAGTCCACAGTTTGTTTTCTAGAACTGATTAAAAAATTTGAATCTTTCAAAAATTTTGCAGGAAACAGAACCAGGGGATTTATCTTAAACTTCAAAACATGCCTTCCAATTGATGTAAATTGTAAATTCATGTAAATAGATTCAAACCACTCAAGTGACCAACCAATGTCTTTATAGCTGAAATAAAATTTGAGGTACCTCATTAGAGTTTTCATGTGAAGCTGTCTGTTGAAGTCGTCTACTACTTCGTCTGGTAGAGACCACAGTCTCTGAAGTGGCAATCTCTTTTTCTTTGTTCTTCTTTCTTGGTGTACCAAAATCAAGACTCTCTGTATCACTTGCTGTAATTGGATAAAGGAATAAGAGATATTTGTATAACATTTATGCCCCCCCCCCCTAAAAACAAGTCAATAGCATTTTCTTTGTTTATCAGCAAAGGGCAATAACTCACAAAATATGATGAGTAGAAGTATGGTTCTTGTGCACTGCACTTCTCCCCCAATGAGATTTATCCACCTGTAATGTTTCAGGATTCTAGCTTTCATACTTTTTAAGATATGCTCCAGACAAAAAACTGTCTTCAGGTGGACGGACCAACAGACTGACAGACTGACCTAATGACCGACAAGTGCAAAGCAATATACCCCCTCTTTAATGAAGGACGGCATAATTAGGGACCAGAAATGTGTCAGTTGACTTGTCCCTTCTGAAGGATTGGTCTAAATTGAAACAGGTAACAGATGACAATGATATATGGTTGTAATTTTAAAGAATCCACCTTTTAAGGTAGTAACTTTATTCAGACAGGGGAAATTGATTTTTAAAGTATTTTTTCTTTGACATTCATATTTTCTTCTGTGTAAAATGACAAGGATATAAAATCATTGGGCTTTGTCACTATCTTTGGGAATTAATCTTGGAAGTGCACAAAAAATCTTTTGTATAAATCATAAGAATGCTGAAACATGAAAGATACAATTAAAAATAAGCCATCAAATTATCACATGTTTAAATGTTTTTTTTTTAATATAGAATTTCAAGAAAAATGGATGTCAGATATGAAAAGCAGCAAATAAAGTCAAAATACCTTAGTTTTTGTGGCTTGCATGAAGCTCTTTTTTCAAAAAGACAATGATTGTCACTGTCTAAAACTATGATGAGACCATTGGAATCGACTTGCTAATGACAAAATAGTGATTTAAAATAGTGCAACAAACTACAACAATTTTTCATTTCTTTTCTTTTAGTAAATGACTGAATTACTATTGAACGTGTGTTTGCAATGTTTCATTTCAATTAACAATTTAATGAATACCTGTTGATTTTCTTTTCCTGCCTCGACCTTTTGACCTTGTTTTCAGTGTACCAAGCTGAGTGACCTTGACCTCTTCAGATTCTGGTTCATCTCCCCCACCAGCTGCTAGACATTCTTTCAGCATTGTGTTTAATCTGTGCTGGGTCTAGAATTTACAAACGGGTCTTCACAGAAAATGTCGAAAGGCACAAAGGGCCTGTTTTACTAAACATCTTACGAAAATTTTTTGTATAGGTCTGAAATCAAAGTTACTTCTACATTATTCACTAATATGAAATTCTGCAATGCATCATCTCATTGGAAACGTCTTCTAAAGACGATTCCAACGAGATATTGCAAGAACTTAAAAATGAACACCAGGTGCAATTTGTAATTTTGACTAACGATTATTTTTTTTGTAAGAATTTTAGTAAAAACTGGCCCCAGAACATTATAAATACAGTTTGAATAAGCTGGATTTATGATGTTTTGATCGTCCTCTAAAAATGATAAGTCAAATCTTAAAGATAATTCAAATCTATTGAAAAAAGATATGTTCGTGAAACATAAACACACCTGAAAGTTATCTTTTCACAAATTTGACAATTATAGATGACCTTGACCTTGGTATCAGAAGTTATATATTGATATATATTGTGGACAGAACATCAGTTTTGTCCAACAATCATATAGATAATATTTTCCTTAATTTGAAGAAAACAGTGCATTTTTCAACAAGTTGGCAAGGTGACAAGATAGGCCCATTACAATGCTGGATTTCCAAGTATGAAAAACAACAAAGGGAAATAGATTAAACTCAAAATACTAAGCTAGGTAGAGTAATGTTGTCTGCGCACTGCACTCAGTAAACATGAGAGTGACATATCTGCCAAGTTTCAAGTCAATCAGACATAGGATACCAGGGTTATGCTCCAAATAAAGAATAGATGCTGTCCACCTGGATGTCAGATGCCCGGACACCATGGATGATCACAAAATACAGCCTGTCTTTCGATAGGCATATAAAAATGCTTGGTTTTAGACCTATACCCATAACCCTGAGGGAAAATGTTGAGATATAGAAACCCTCACCTCTGTCAGTGAGCCATCACCAGCTGTTTTAACATTCGCATACACTTTCTCTGGCCGTAGATACGACAACAGATCCTTGATTTCAACATACGATGAATGGAATGAGTAACAGGCTCTGTAGAAGTTGTCATTGATCCTCCGAATTACTTTATCCAGGGTGAGGTGTTGGAACTGGGTGAAATACATGGTGGTGGGCAAAATGACGAGAATCTTATCCTCATCGTACTGCTGACGACAGGGTACCCTCTCTCCATCTATATCTATGGTACACTGAAGCAAAAAAAAAAATGCATGGTTAAAGGTAGTGGAACCGCAATTGTTCTGCAACATTTTGGACCTCATGCTCTTTCACAATGTTGACCGAGGTTTCCTAATAATAATCATCAGGAAACCACGACTAACACTGTTAAAGCTCATTACTTCAGAAACATTGTTGAATTATTACAGGGCTGCTACCTTAATATCATCTAAGGGGGACTTATTTATCCAGCCTTAGGTGTTGGAACTGGGTAAAATATATGGTGGTGGGCAAAATGACGAGAACTTTCTTCTCATCAAACTGTTGATGACAGGGTACCCTTTCTCCATCTATATCTATGGTACACTGAAGCAAAAAAATGCATGGTTTAAGGAAGTGGAACTGCAATTGTTCTGCAACATTTTGGACCCCATGCTCTTTCACAATGTTGACCGTGGTTTCTTAATGATAATCATTAGGAAACCTTGGTTAACACTGTTAAAGTTCATTGCTTCAGAAACATTGTGTCTTGACAAGACGATTCCAGTGAGAACCCACAACTTAGGATTTGTAAAAAGTTTTGTTGAAATTTTTCAATTTGAAATCCAAAATACCCCCTCTATCTGTAGCTCTTAAAACATGAAAGGTTGTAAGGGTATTTTAATATTTCTACAGATCTAGCTGAAATTATATAGCATATTTCCAATACATATATGCAGATCTATCATGATATCACCCAATGGTGCCTGAATTTAAATAAATTGGTTGAATTTAACCTTTTTCTCAAATTAAATAAGACTTTCAAAAATAATCATTGCAATAATTCATCTCCATATATCAATTTTATATTACCAGTAAATCAATTTTTTAAGGCAAAAGTGTCTTAACTTCCAAAAAAAAACAGATTTCTTAAGAAGCATTTACAACCTCATTTTGTGGGAGTTGACATATACCTAGGTCTCTATGTCCCTATTTTACTGGCTTATTGACAGTTTTTACTGTGTTTAGATGCAGTAAATTATTACATGTGTATATGCAGAAATTTTGTAAGTGAATTCAATTTTAAGAGAAGAGATTGATAAATTAATGAATTAATTTAATTTATATCCAGGTTATGTCAGGTTACACACTTTTTTGCCTTGTTGGTACTTTGCAACTACATCGATGCCTTTATGACTACACATAATTATAAGCAAACTTTTCGCCTGGAGTGTATACAGATTGAATACATTGTACTCACATTTTTGCCACAGGCATGTATCTGTGTGTCTGTGCCATCAGGTGTAAAGTTGTTATGAAATTCCTGTATACGATCATAAACCGAAGCCTTGTGTTCATTTACATGGATCTGTAATGAAAAAGGAACTTTTATTCTAATTCTAACAATGAATGGAAAAGTTTTTTATTCCATTAATGAATATGTCATGAGATATCTACATGTAACCTGTTGAGTGAAAAGGAACCAAAAGCCTCTAGTGCCTTATTCAGGGTTCCCACAAATTTCATAAAGTAAAATTCCTTGATTTTTTCTTGACTTTTCCCAGACTAAATTTCAAAATTACCAGATCAAAATCATCTGTATTTACAGAGCATATGGGATCATAAATAACACAAACTCATCAACAAGATATGCTGTCTAATGAAATACAATGATAAACACATCCATGCCTTTTCGGAAGAAATTGCCATACCCATAATTATGTTCGTTTTTCCTTTACTTTCTTTAAAAAATTCTACTTCTGATTCTGAAATTCACTGACTTTCTCTGACTTTTGGCTTGATTCTAAATTTCCCTGACAAATTCAAAATTCTATGACTTTTCCCTGATCTTGAATTTTTTCGATTTCTCCCTGACTTTTCCCTGACAGTGGGAACCTTGTTATTCCTTAATTGCTAGCCCCAGACAGATTGCTCTGAAAGTGCAGGCTGACTAGGAATAATTCTTATTCTTTTGTACTTCACTGATTTTGGTAATCTAGAATGATCATTCCATTTCCTGTACAAGAATTATTGAATTATGACCTCAATCTGACCTCTTCTTGAACAAATCTCCTTTTTAAATTTTTAATTTTATTGAGTTCCCCAGTGGTCTTTTTTTGCAATGGGAAAATACTTGAATTGGTTTAAGACAAAACAGTTTAAAAACATTTTACAACGAACAAAATTATAAGATGTTGCAGGCAACAATTTTGCCTACTTGGGTAGAAAAAGTTGAGGATGATAGAAACATTGGTTATCATAATCATTTCTACCATTTTTTCTATATTTTCTGAAGCCTTTTTTCCTTAAAGGTATGGAGTTAGAAGCCATTTTGATGAAAAATTATTATATTGTTGAAGCTCTCCCTCAGGATTATCATAATTTTTTCTTTCATTATTTGCTTGTGATAATCACAAGGAAAATTGACGAGCTTCTGGCAACATAAATGCTGGCTGTTAGCCATCAAAGCCTGATAGATGATTCAACCTACAGACTGTGGAAATATTTTCTTCAATCACATTAAGTTAATGTATGCAGCCAATAGGTAGGTCTAGCAACAGTATCATCGATACATATAAGTGTGTTTTGTATGTAAAAAAATATCTAAAGAGGTTGGGGGAATTGATAATTGTGGAGGCTCTGCCGAGACAATTGTCAATTCCAACAGCTGAGTTAGATATTTTTTCATACAATACACTATGTATGTATTATATTATCTTATAACCTTTATTTGCCTAATTTCCGTCAAGGTCTGTAACAAAGATGCAAGTTTCTAAAAACAAATGAATTATGTCATTGTGCTAAGAGTATCCATGTGATATCATAAAAAATATCATACGGGATGTTATCACATAGATATTTGTATAGTTATAAGATAAAATGGGATTGACACCTTCTTCTTTAGCTGTACAGCCAGTGAGTTAATCAAAGGTTCATGACCATATTGAGCCCGCAGATATATATACACGGCATACTGGGGACCCTGGGATATCCACTCTCGTACAAGATGGTAAACGGCCTCTATACACTGCTGACGACTGGGAATGTAGAGATTATTTGGACAACAAAATGTTGTGTCCATGTACAAGCTTTTTATCTTCTTAACTCTGAAAACAAAATTACCAAAGAATTAGAAATCTACAGTAAAAAGTATATCAAGTGATGACCTAAGGGACCACCAAAAAGCGGTTGTTAATGAAAAAAGCTGCTAAGAATACTTTTGCTTAAAAATGAGCCTATGCTGCATGCATGACATTTCCAACGATTTCAAATGTGCGAAAAGCAAAGATTCTGGCCAGCCTGTTCATCCCCACAGTCTGACCTGAGTCTTCATTATTCCTTTCGTAGATAGATAAGGTCTCAAAGACAGTATCTGTAGACCATCAGGTTACTTTATTTTTGCTTAGTTTGGCTGTCTACACACTTAGATGTTTGCCCCTTACGCACTTTTCAAATCTATGGAAATGTAACATGCAGGCTCAAATTAGAAATGTTATTTTAATTGAATATGTATGTTATTGTCAATTTCTCAATAATCCTACCCTGTTAAAACTCAAAAGAATCATCTCAATGAGACGATTCTAATGATTTTTAACGACATAGTATACATTTACAAGTAATTTTAGACAATTAATATTTCCTTTTTAAGATGAGTTTATTCAAAGGAGGGTAATTTAAAAATGGTCGCTTAATAACAATGCTCGCTCAATAGATGTGGTCACTGCCTCCAGCTGCTATCTCACATAGGTCTACAATTATCAACCATTTGGTGAGAGACAAATAGTCTGAAAGAGTGAGTGCCGGGGTTTAATCCCCAACAGCAGCACTCATTCTATCCAACTATTTGTCTACCACCAATCTGTTGATAATCGTAGACCCATGTGAGATAGCAGCTGGAGGCTAGGAGAGGATGTGATGGTAGTCCTGTTGAGAGAAATACCAGGAATCCATTGTTAGGTGCTCCAGCCGCCGCGATATAACTGAAAAAATGTTGAAAGCGGCATAGCTCTATTCAATCAATCAATTGCCTGAAAATTCTCTATCTAATTGTAATCTGCTTGTGCCTCACTTTCAACATTACTTGTCTGGGGAAAGTTAAATACAGCCAAATTGCTATCATTAGGTATATTACAGTTAACAACATCGTGAAATTTACAAGGTGAATGCTTTTGGAATGATTTTGGAATTAAATTGAATGAGTGTGTGGAGCAAGTTTTGAGCGAAATTAATGGGAGGTAATCTGATACCGCTAATTTTGTTCTGGATAAACAAATTTAGCGGTATGCATTACCTCCCTGTAATAAAATATGTATACAAGTTCTATAAATAGCTTCATATTTCTCCAAGAACCAATCAGATGCTTACAATTTAAATTATATGAGTGAAATCGCGATGTTTTTCTATTTATATTAATTTGGAATGAAGCTGTTTTTATCTATGTCAGTCATTTAGAGGCGTTTTTGATTGGCTTGAGTGAGGGTTTGGAATGAATGATTGGAGTGAAGAGATCGAGATTAGTGTCAATTTCACGATGTTACTAATTGTACTAATTGTTAACATCAATCCATTCAGTGAAAGAAAGTCAAAATGAACTGAATCAAATTTAATTTACGCCTAAATACTCTCCCAGGGATCTTTTGAAAAGATATCACAATATTGTCCCCTTTACAAATCTTTAACCCTTTGCTGTTTAATCCCTGCTTTTTGTGCCTGTGATTAAATGATTGAGAAAACATTGTGAAAAAAGAAGAAATTGCTCCTGACAAGCAATTTCTTCTTTTTCCACACTATTTTCTACCCTACTGAATGGTTATTTTTCAAATTAAATCCACTTTAAATTTTCGTCTGCAAAACCTTTGAATTTGGACAGGTCCAAAATTTTGAAAAACAGGAAAGGGTTAAAAGAATTACTGGTTTGAAAAAGTGTTGATAAGATTGCAATTATTTTTTATACTTAATATATACTCAAAATCATGAATTTACTCTATAATAAGCAATCCAAACATTACCTCTCTCCAGATCTAAGGTGATGCATCTGCTCTATATCAAAATGCTCCCATCTGTAATCACCAGTATATATAACATTGCCCTCTAGACCCTCAAATAAACACCTACAAAGAAATAAAAAATATAAATGTAACCTTTTTGAAAACATTTCTTTGATACTAATACACATTAAATCTCATTTAGTTAGCATTCCAATATATTCCAATATTGCATGATTTGTTATTACATCAGCCTGCATCAGTCTTGGTATCAAAATTACCATTGGTAGCATTATATTATTTTTACCATTTTCATGGCTCAGTGAGAAGCATTTGTGACCCATCATGTGAAAAGGGGCCATCTTGGAATTCTGTAAAATAAATGCTTGAAAGAGATTGGTTCAAATACAGGCCTACAGAAGGCCACATTTAAAAAAATTCTTTCACAGGACAGCAGATTTCTCATTCAAGATTCAGAAAATTGGCAAAAAAGGAACAGTTCTAACCCTTGTCAGTCTGGGCAGTCTGACTAGGCTAGACACTTTCGCAATACCCAGATGGTCCCTTTTTGCTTGACAGATCACATTGTAACTGCCTATGAAAGTATAGGCACTTAAAACTGATTTGCACAGATATATCAACTTATGAAAGTATATTTATTTTGACTAGAGTCACTGGAAGTAGTACCAGCCCTGCAGTCATCATGCAAAAACATAAGAAATGGTGCCCTGCTCTGCATGTGAGAATTTGTGCATAGCTGAGTGCCAATTCTGAAATGTTTTAAGAATATTTTCATCTTGAATGCAGGGAAGGTTTACTTTACATGACAGTCATATTGCAGCTGCTGGAGCACCAAACAATAGATTCCTGTTATTTCTAACACATACAACTACCTAACAACTTTTCCTAGCCTACTGCTGCTTTTCCACATAGGTCTACGATAATGAACCCATTGAAGGGAGACAAATAGTCGGAAAGGACAAGTGCCGCCGTCAAGGATTGAACCTGGTACCCCTAAATTGACAGTCTGTGGCATATTACACAGAGGAACAAAGAGCATGATTTTAGCCTGACATCAACTAATCGGGGTCCAAAGGACTCCGAAATTAGGATCTTTGGTTCATCTCTTAAGGTTTGGGAGTCCTTGCTTTAGGTGTAGACTCTTTCTTGGAAGCAATATTGTTTTATGTGAATTTGGGGGCTATAAAATTTTTAAGCATAAAAATCTGCATGATCTGCATGAAAATTTGTAATCAACCTCAGGAAAGAATTGAAGACTGTTTTTAACAGCCTTCAATTTTTTTCTGAAGTTTATCCATAAAGACTCTAGATGGGGCCAACATCAGATAGTGTTGAGGGCCCTGGCTGCCTATTTGTGAGTCTGACTCACAAAACCTGCATCCCTTAAAATCCTGAAAGGGATTCCAAGACTTGTTCTAAGACTTTCCTAGATCATTATGATACCTACATAATGCTTCCTGGACAGTGAAAGGCCGGTAATAGGGTGACAGTTACGGTCTCTTTCTGGAAAATATAAACAGTGATGCAACTAGACTGTTGCAAAGCAGTCTTATACCCCCTTACAAGTCTAATAAAGCCATTTTCCATCAAAGGGTCATAACTCTCTCAAAAGTCAATCTCTGCCTGATATTTTATCACATCTGTAAAGTTTCAAAGAAATCATCATCCCATTAGCTGCTGAGAAATTTAGCAGACAAGAAAATGCTACAGAAAGATGACCGACCAAAAAACTGACGCCTATATACCCCCAAAAACCTAGTTTAGGAGGGTATAATAAGTTTACATCCAAGTGTTAAATTAATGTAAGGACTTTTGTATTGCACAAGCAGTTACGACTTTTAAACTCTTGAGAGATTTTAAGTACATTTTCCATGATTGATAACATGAGATTGATAACTGCAATAGCTATAAAGAAAAGATACATGAAGTCAACCTGATAGCATAAATATGAATATAAATGCATTTTAATCACTTCATCAAAACTCTTAATTAATTTATTCACAACAATTTGATTTTGGATTTTGGGGGGATTTTTTTTCCAATAAAAGAAAGAGCATGAAATATCAAACATTTCTCAATTACATAAATTCCACGCTGAAATCCCAACATTTATGAAATACTAGGATAAAGACTGATTATATGATTGTCAAAAACATTGATTATGAAAGTATAGAGCTATTAAGGGAGTGTACCTGTAATAGTTCTGCAACATTTTGGAAAGCATGATCTTTCACAATATTAACTAAGGTTTGCTAATGAAATCATTAGGAAACCTCGGTTAAAATTGTGAAAGATCATGCGTTCCAAAATTTTGGGGAACTACTATGGTTCATCTACCTTAACTTTCCAAGTTATTACCTCATCAAACAGTGGATCTGGTATAACTATTGTAGTCGGTGTGTTGACTGGTATACTTTTCTACAATGGAAACAAATTAGGCCATGAGTGACATTTCAAACAATGTCATGTTTGCCTAATGTACAGACATCGAGCAGTCTGCACATATACAAAATGCTTTGAAAACAAGAGTTGTTTGTAAAACACTTATGGCCCGTAATAAGCGGAGGTCGATGGCACATTCCTTGTCAATTAACAAAGGGCAATAACTCTAAAAATATGATGAGTAGAGTTGTAGTTCTAATGCACTGCTTTTCTCCTCAATGATATCTATCCTCCTATGAAGTTTCGTGAATCTGGCTTGCATAATTTTTGAGATATGCTCCAGACTAAAAATGGTCTACGGACCCTCTGTCATATCGACTGACAAACCTACCGAAAAGTACAAAGCAATATACCCCCTCTTCTTTGAAGGGGGCTTAATAAATTGAGATTGTGGACAAAGCCTATAGGTCACATAGTGCACATTGTGAAGACTCTGAATAGACTAAGCAGCTGCATTGGCTGATCTTGGTCTTAGCATTGCACTTTGTCCAATTGTTGTAAATGTCATGCACAGGCTCTAATTTTAATTGAAGATTAACCCTTGGCTGCTTAGTTTAATTTTTTTTTTTTTCAAACAAGTAGCCAATTTTTAGGACATGTAAACCTTTCTGACTCAATATTTCCCACAATAATTTAGTGGGAAACAGCCAGTGTAGGCTGAATTTAAATTTCATTTTAAACAAACTGTTAATCTTTTGGGATTTTTTTAACCAGATTGGGTGAAGCATGCAGTGTGGGGTAAGATCAGACTGTAATCTGTGCAGGCTAATCTAATTCTCTTTTGTCTGCCAAAGCTTTGAGCAGAGATCTAGATAAGAGGGGGTAACTCCTGTCCAAAATCTTTATGTCCTTATGAAATCCTATGTTGTGGGTACTCATTTGAATTAACTCAATAAGATGATTCTAATGAAGAGCCACAAAATAAGGTTTGAACAAGGATTAGTGAAATATATAAATTCAAAATCCAAAAATCCTACCTCCATCTATAGTTCTGTTTTAGTACAGCAGGAACACATCATGAACAGTAAGAGAAGGATTATCTTATTATTCCATTGACATAATCACATTGTCATGCCATTCACATGGCAATGATGCACTTTTATCTTTTAGAATTAATTGTAATAATTTTCTACATTTTGTTTCATTTTTCCAGTACAGGAAAAGAATAATAGTTTGATATTTGTGTAAGATAGATTGCCTTTATTTTCACAACAACCAAAGCTTTATTTTACATGAGTGGCTATTCCACTATTAAGAAGATAGCTTTTGTTGTTCACTCATGAAATATTGATAAAAATACTCACTATATATGGTGAAAGGTGTTTATACTTCTTACTTGCACATAACAGAACTTCTGTGACCTCAGAGCAATATAGATGGATAAGTTTACTGAAAAGCACAAAATCAAAATTTCTTTAGATAAGAAAAAAATTAGGGGTGCCAATCATTTTTGGAGAGAAAAATCCACTTACCCATGGTTTCATCCGAGTCACCAGCTGTCCATCCCACTTAGGCATACTAGTTAGCATACACCAATTGTTGGGAAACAAATGACTTGTGTAACAATTACTTTTGTCAAATATCAGGTAAAGTATGATAAAACAGTAACTTGATATGAAAGGGGGTTTGTTCTAAAAAAGACTATGGTACCTCTTCCATTTTGTTTAAGCATTACTATGAAATTGTAAAATGATACAGAAAACCAAGTTCCAAAAATGATAAAGAACCTACTTAGATTTCAACCTCTTGTGGAAAATAGACTCTGCAAGTCCTTTAGTATGATCTGAAATGAAGAAATTTAGAATCAATTAGGTTCAGTAATCTCAAATACTACAAATAGTAGAGCTGGTAGGAGTACCTGAGTACTCCTGTACCAGGGTTGTTTACGTTCCTACCCTGGACCTTAATTATTACCTGTTCTTGAGTACCCGTGGGTGATAAGACCATGGGTAAAAAATTTCCACTTGTCCCATCTCTATCAAATAGACAAATGCAATTCTGCTGTCAGCTTGTCCGAGGAAAAGTGCGAATAATTAGAGGTATTTCCACATCCTTGACTACATCAGGGCTGGTGTTTGACCCATAATCCAGAGTCTTGACCCTAAGAATTATGAAAATATCCTATTCAGACCCTCAAAATTTCTGCCAGTGCGTCTTTCTGACTACCTGAAATTTCATTGATGCATAGATATACTCAAGATTATATATATATAATACGTACTTAGTGTATTATATGAAAAAAAATATCTAATGAGGTTGGGAGAATTGATCATTGTCGAGGCTCTGCCGAGACAATTATCGATTCTCACAACCGAGTTAGATATTTTTTCATATAATACACTTAGTATGTATTATATTTATCTAATAACCGCTATTTGTCTTGTTTTTGTCGATGTTTCTAACTGAAATGCAAGTTTCCAAAAATAACCGCATTATATCTTTGTTCTAACAATAACTATGTGATATCATAAAAAATATCATACGGGGTGTTATCATACGGATATTTGAGTAGTTATAAGATAAACATCTATTCAGGGTTTTCACTAGTTTCTAAAAGCTAAGAGTCAATGACCCTTGAGTCAAAATTTTCAAGAGTCAAAATGAAAATATCAAGAGTCAAACCGTGACAGAATCATGCCCCCCCCCCCCCAAAAAAAAAACAAAAAAACAAGAGGCCCAAGAGGGCCTGAATCGCTCCACTGGCTTAAAAATCTCAAGATTTGAAAGAGAGATATTAAAAATAGAAGGTAATGAAAGTCACCAGCATTCAGAAGGAATTTCGACTTTTCTAAGTTGAAACTGACTTATGAAAAAATGAACTTATTTAACTAATTTGTAAAATTACAAGGAAAAAAACTATCAAGATATCACTTTAAAACAAGAGTAACAGAATGGCCATAAACCACTCACCTAAACTTTATTGATCCAGTGGATCTCATCCAATCATAATTTCATGAACAATTTTTGAAGAGGGTCATCCAAAAGACATTCTGGTATGGTCTCATTAAAATTGATCCAAAGGCTCAGGAGGAGATATTGTTCCCAGATTTCGGGGTCAAAATAAGCCCCGCCCATATTTCGGGGGCAATCCAAATTTCTTGAACAACTTTGGAAGAGGGTCATCCAAGGAACATTCTGGTAAAGTTTCATTGAAATCAGCCCAATGGTTCAGGAGATGTTGTTCAAAGATTTTGGGGTTTAAAATAAGCCTCGCCCTGCCATGCCCATATTTGGGGGTCAATCCAAATTTCTTGAACAACTTTAGAAGAGGGTCACCCAAGGAACATTCTGGTAAAGTATCATTGAAATCAGCCCAATGGTTCAGGAGGAGATGTTGTTCAAAGATTTCGGGGTCAAAATAAGCCCCACCCTGTCACGCCCATATTTCGGGGGCAATCCAAATTTCTTGATTAATTTTCGAAGAGGGTCACCCAAGGAACATTCTGGTGTTCATTGAAATCGGCCCAATGGTTCAGAAGGAGATGTCATTCAAAGATTTTGGGGTCAAAATAAGCCCCGCCCTGCCACGCCCATATTTAGGGGTCAATCCAAATTTCTTGAACAACTTTAAAAGAGGGTCACCCAAGGAACATTCTGGCCAAGTTTCCTCAAAATCCACCCATTGGTTTAGGAGAAGATGCTTAAAGAAAAGTTTACACACGCACGGACGCACGACGGACACCCCCCATGACAAGAGCTCGCTGGCCTTCGGCCAGTGGAGCTAAAAAAAAAAAGATAAAAAAGTATCAAATTTTCAAACTTATAAAAAAAGGGGGGGAAAATCATTTTAAATGTATTGAAATAGATAAAATAAGGTCCAGATCATTTTTCAAAAGGTGCCTGAAAATAAACTCAATAAATGATTTATAAATTTTCAACCTCATAGTTCACGACAATGTCCAGTCATTGAATAACTACATGTATTAAAGAGCTTACCAGACAAGACTTGTTTTTTCGTAAGGACAATAAAGTGGAAAGAGTTTGGAAGTTAGAAATGCAAGTAAAAGCTTCAACTGATTTTTATTTTTCACAAAAAGAAGAAGAGTTCAACCATGAAAACACATGACAATTCACAACTGATCCTCCTCTTGATGTATATTGACTTACTATGTAGAAACTGTTTGAATTATAGTGAAATTATTCAAAAACATGTTGATTTAAGTGAAATCACAGTTAAAGTAAAGGGGTTTTAGCTGAATTTTACAGGTGTCAAAAGACTGTCAATTACGATTGCTGCTCACCGGAGTGTGTTAATTGCCAATCAAGCTAGGTGTTATTAGACCATCAATTAACTTTTTTCCAATAATATGACACACTTTAAAAACACTTGACGCACAGCTGCTAATTTTGAAGAGTCAAAATGACGCACCAGCTCAAATTTCCAAGAGTCAAAATTGCGTCATTTTGGATTTCTACGCGTCAAAACCCGGGGTCCCGGGTCAAACGAAAACCCTGTCTATTGTATCCTATATATTGTTATATATATACTGATTACAAGAAAGCGTAAGAGACTCAAATATAATGTGTTATCTTTGGCAAACAGTAACTAAAGATTACTGTCAGCTGTGCAGGCGTGCCATCGGATCCTAGCCTACACTTCCTGCTTTGGGAAAAACAAGATTTATTAAAATTTGTTTGAAAGGAAGTACAACAAAAGTATGATAGGGTTTTATTTATAATTTCAAAATGGACTGGAAGATTTTACCTTCATGTAGATGAGACAAGAAATACACGGTGGACTGGAGGTTTTTGCCATCAAATCTATCCAAAGAGATCCTTTCATATTCCTTCATTCGACCTTCAAAACAACTCATCTTGACTCAGTCAGTCTGATCCTGTCCCTGAGTAGAGAATCAAGAGTTTCAGGGCTCATGTTTGACCCTTAAACCAGGGTTTTGACCCCCAAAAATCTAAAAATATCTCAACTTGACCCGTAGAAATTCCTCCCAAGGGGGTCATCTTGATCCCCCTTGAGAGAAATTACAAAGGTTCAAAGCATGGTTTTAAACATAAGATTTTCACAAATTACTTTTGTTAGTATACAAATTAATTGCTTATTTCATATCATTACAAGATACATGTAAAAGAACTCTTTAATATGAAAATTCTAATTATGAATTGGTTTTTCTGTTGTTTAGACTCCTTTAAATTCAGATTTGACCCCCAGAATTTCTTAGGTGAGGAGTCAATGACTCCCCAATATTAAAGACTAACATGAGCCCTGAGTTTTAGAATCATAATATACACAGCCACAGACTTTTTCAAAGATCATCTGTTTTTCAATTAAACAGCACAGTATCTAAAAATTGAGATACCGTAGTATTTGTGCATGGTCACATGACAAGGAATATTCTGTGCAAGTTTTATGCAAATCCATCAATAACTAAAGGGGTTGTGTTCAAAAGAAATACATGTGCAGTCATTCAGATGGACAGACAGACAGATGAACTGACAGGAAATATGATACCAATTTACAACAAGATCTGACAGGGTATATGATACTTATTTACAACAAGTTCTGGCATTTGATAAAGAAAATCTTCACTTTTCACTCAATTGCATAATTTTGCATTTAGAAATTAATTTCTTGTTTTGTATTTCTTACCAATTATGCTGGTATGCACAAAATATCATCATGATCTAAAAATAACCTTTGAAATCAAATTATTGCAAAGTAAAAACGAAGCACCAAAGTTTGGAGTTTTTGCAGAAAAAACAGTACTGTTCTTAGTTTGCTCTTAGTCTGAACTTATATTTTCTTTTTTTTAAACCAGAATTGTTAGAAACAAGAGCACCACCTACGGTTGCCTACACTCAGCTATTGAGTGCTGGATGGTGGATAAAAATCTAAGTCGAAAAAGGGGCATAATTTGGACAAAATGCATTTCGATGGCTCAGCACCAAACAGCTGTAATTGCCTAAAGATAATTAAATAGACAGTTACAACTGTTTCACACCGAGATATTGATTTAGAGTTATCCCCCTTGATAGTTTAGGTTGCTCTTTGGATAGTGAACATGTGTGCCAAGTTTCAAAAGAATACCTTCAGTAGAACCAAAGATATCCGAAAATACCAAAGGTTTTCGCATGACAGACGACACCACCACCACCACAAATGCTGTAGCAATAGTCATATTTCATCTACATTTTGTCTCAAAATCCTCCTTTGGTCTTCTTTCAAATGCAATGAAATTCAGTTCTTGTACGAAATTACCAAGCACCTTTGGTCATTAAGGAAGAAATTTGTAATCTGATTTTAACGCAACCAAGGTGTTAGCCTTAACAGCTTTACCTTTTATCTGATGAGGAATTTCTTTGTCATCAAACATATAATTCTTCACGAAATACCCATATTTTTTTTTATCAGACAGTGGGTCTGGTAAACTTTATTTTATTATCAGATTAAATCTTTTTCTACCAGACAGAACAATAGAACATATTGTGCATTTGGCTGAAATTTACTGGTCAGTCGTTCCTGTTTTCAGGCAAAGCTCAGTGGTTCTGAAATAAGCTGCCCGAGTTGTCTGACTTGTCCATAAAGCTGCATGGACAAGCAGATTTTCATGGCTAGTTTGTCCAAAGACAAGTGAAATAATCTCTAGATTAAAAAATATTTTCATAAAAACTTAGCTGTTTTCTGATATTCCATGTTATCCCATTTCAAAAGTAAGTCTATTTCTAGGATACTTTTATTACTTTTAGCAAAATCAATATTTTTCAATATTTTTACAAACTCTTTAAAATTCAACGGACAAGTAGATTTTAGATACGGACAAGCTAGTTTGTGATTGTTACTTGTCCATATATAAGCAGACTTTCAAAATAAATTTCGAATAACTCGGCCCGGTCAACTCGGCCTGGTCAACTCGGCCCAAAAATATAGTCTATAGTAAAATAGATTATTTCTCATAAAATATGTACAAGTTTTGTGCAAACGATGCTATTATACCTTACTGGGTTTATCTTAATTATTTTTTAATATAAATTTTTTGCCTTTTTAATCATATCTATGAAATAATTGTTTGATAATGTTCGTTTCTAAGAATGATCCTAACATTTCAATTTAACTTTTTAATTTTCTGTTGCATACGTAAGTTTTCTAAAAACCAAATGAAGATTGAACACTTTTGTAATTAAACTCAAAATGCTGAATAAAGAATCGAAAATAATAAAGATTTGGCATAAAATGAAATTTGGGCCGAGTTATACGTTGGGTCGAGTTGCCGAGTTTAAAATGGGCCGAGTTGACCAGTCACCTACAGTAAAGCCACATGGTAAGACAATAATAATCCTAGTCATTTTTTACATTTTGCTAATTAGTCATTGATTCATAGTACAAGTTTATCTTAAAGATAAGAATTTCGCTTTCTTAGGCATTTTGAAACTAATAAAATTTAATACAGCACAGTGATAGGACTCCTCTGTACTGATCTTATTTGATTTGTATCCGGGTATTAGGTTAACCCGATATTTCATGCGATTGCGGTTTTTTTTGGGGGGATTGAAAATTCTTCATTTTCCATGCCAGTGGTCTTTTCGCACACTTTTTAAACATAAGTTATTTTTCTTTAAATGAAGATCTTACCCCAGCCTATCGGACCGAAATAATAATATGCAAATTTGTGGTATTAGATTGTCGCATTTTCAGCGATTTCTTTTCTTGTTGTTGTTGTAGTTTCTAATTGTTGTTGTCCTGCAAAGAAAGGGTGTCACACCTGTCTGCTTTAACTTCTGCATGTGTTACGATTTCCTTATAACACGATAAAAGTGTATTGACATTATTCAAAGGAAAAAAATCCGAGATTTCTTATTACGCATTTAGCATATTGTGGTGTGTCCTTTGTTTGACTAAGTAGTTTAGACGATGATCTCAATGTGGAGCTTCTCGTGAATGATATGTGACCCGTCACGCAAAAAGGGACCATCTGGGAGCTTTGTGAAATGAATATTTGAAAAAGAGAATAGGTCCAGCCTTGGTCAACCAGAGGTCGCAGTTGAAAAATTCTTTCTATGGAAGGTAGATTGAACATTCTAGATTCAGAAAATAAGCCCAATACGAAAAGTTTCGACCGTCCTAGTCAGTCTGCGCAAACCGCGCAGTCTGACGAGACGCGACGCTTTGAGCACTACCCAGATGGTCCCTTTTCGCGTGACGGGTCACATATATCAATGACCACCATATCAAACATGTATCACCGTAACGACTACTCCATGAACTTCTAGTCATTGAGTTCGACAGCCGCGGCGTGTATAAGTCATGAAAGTATTTTTCTGGCTAATTGAAACCTTTTCTCAACAATTTATGTGTTAGTTCTCTTTGTTACAAATATTTATTTATTTATTTATTTATTTATTTATTTATTTATTTATTTATTTATTTATTTATTTATTTATTTATTTATTTATTTATTATTTTATTTATTTATTTATTTACTGATAATGCTCTACTTCCGTCATAGTTCCAGTTTTCACTATTATCTCAAGATATTTGAATTCAGCATGAGAGTTACAACGAAAATATTAACACCATATTCTGATTACACTCAGAGCAAGAAAGCTGTACCAAATGAGGTTTAAGGGGGTCGTATAAGAAACTCTGATCCAATGGTACAGTTTTATCTATTTTTCTTATCCCCAACATTTCCTAATTAATAAATCATTGATTTCACATACAAAACGCACTCAAAAAGAATCAAGGTTGTTTTGCCTGTAATGCTACGTTTCCACTATGTTGCCGGCGACCACGGCGGTCCCGTTTCTCCAAAACGTGGCACGCTGTGGAACTTTTGTCATTTATGTAAAAGTCGAGTATGGCGTTTACTTCTTGAGAACTCAAACTACATGTATAATGAAGCTGATCTCAAAATTTCATCTGTTTTTTCTCAACCCGCATGCACCGTGACGATCGTATCATAACTGAACACACCTTAGCAGGACGTACCAAACACCGTCACACACCGTGGTACGCCGTAACTCAACGCAACAAAACGTGTCAAGTTAACCTTAGCTTGTCGTGAAGAACGGGATGAGACGTGAGACATCCGTAGCAAAACACAACAAAACGTAAAGCAATCGTGGCTTGCCGGACCGCAAACAAGCTTTCCAATTGCGCTACGGATCTCTTCCAAGTTTCGCTACGGTATGTTACGTGCTGTCAGGGTTTGGTGCGTTCATCCCGTTTTGTCACGTTTTCATTTCCGCCGGGATTGCAGTGGTAGATTTTTTGACAGTTTTAAAATTTGTCCCGGCGGCCACGACAGTCCCGTTATGTTACGTTTGCTTATCCCGTCGCTCTGCGTTGCCCCACGTTCGTCCTGTTTTAGCCACGGTTGTCTGAAACGGGGCCACCGTGGTCGCCGGGAACAAAGTGGAAAGGCAGCATGACTGTACTTCTAATATAATTTGTGAATTGCTTTTAAAATGTGCTGCAGTGCGAAATATACTAGAACATCACCTGGTGGTCGGAGGTAGGACAGTTCCAAATGTTTGCCTTGCCCAGAGGTTTCCTGCTTTCGATGCATGAAAATAATTAAAATTGAGTTTTAAGTAAGGGGTTTTATCTGCAAAACTATTCAAGAGGCATTGAATTAAAAGATAAGCTTGAGAACTTTTGCATTCTTCATTAAAATAAATGCCCGCATCAATGAATGAGCTAAGGTAGTCAGATCTGGGTCATCCGAGGATATACGTAATAAATGCTTATGTATCGTTTCCTCTAAGTGCCATGTTAAGTATCCTTCCTGTAGCAAACCTTCATTAAAGCCACAGTCCACAGTTTTAGAGTGAAAAAATCGCTATATCGTAAATATTTCCTTGATATTCTTTATTGATTTAGTCTTATGATGGATGAGTTACATAAAAATACAAACCAATAGACAAACGGCGGCTTTTTCATGAAACGCATGATCTGCTGTATAAAGTAAAATATGTAAATGAGATTTTGGTCACATGAAATACGCCCACGTGCAGGAGGGGCATATGAGTGATATTCAAATTGGATTCCGAAATGTTGCGGGTCATAAATATTCATCAAGTAAGGCCTATATTTAGATAATCGCGTCATCATCATTTGCATTACTGAATATTGGAATGACAAATTTAAGCTTTTCTTTGAGAATAAAAGTCTATTTTTTGTATAAATAGTCGTCTAAGATCATTGTGTTGCGTTTCGGAAATGTTCACGAACACAGACGGGGACTTTAAGAAGTTAAAGAAACACGCCCTATCTATCTAATTGTCCCTTCATTTCTCATTTAAAAATGTAAAAAAAAAAAAAATTGTAGACAGTCTCGTCTATTTTATGCATGGGGTTTTAATTGTCCTAGTGGTCACTAGGCGGCCAAAGTTTAACTCTGAAGCTATGCGTCCAAATTCTACTTGATGATGGTAGGGCTAGAAATCATATAGGGAAATAACAAAGATTAGGACTGTCGGAGGCTTTTTCATCATCGGATTTTCTCTTTATCAATTCTTTTTTTATGTGTGTAAATCAAAAACCAGAGCTTCAGATAGAGGTGATATTTTGGATTTCCAATGTAAATATCTCATTATGTCGTTCTTGAATCATATGTTGTAAATACTCATTTGAAACGTCTCATTGAGACGGTTCAAATGAGTACCAAAAAGATAGGGTTTCATTAGGAAATAAAGATTTAAGACTGGCTTTGTCCCCTCTTACCCGGAGCCTTGAAAATGTAGAAAATGTTTTGTTTTTTTTTAAATACACATGATTCGTTTTTATGAGATTACAAGTAATTTAGGAAAAGACAGAAATTTAGCCTGAAATCATATTTTTTTCTTTCATCACAAGCTTTAAGATGAGTATGTCAAATATCTAACTTAAGTGATAAAATTTAAATTTGATTCCTTTGGTGATCCTGTATGAGACTACAAAACTTATTGTGACGGGACGAAAATATGTCTTCTGTGGGTGGAGTTCATTTAACCGTTAAATATTATGTAGTGGAAACTTAGAAAAGAAAGTTAACAACAGCAAGGGCTTGTTTTACTAAACATCTTACGAACATTTTTGCCGCGTTAAATCAAAAATTAAAGTTTGCTTCTACAGTACATGTAGTAACTAAATATGGAATTCTGCCCTGCATCATCTCATTGGAATCGTCTTCTAAAGATGATTCAAATGAGATATTGGAAGACAGAATCAAACAATGAATGCAAACCCCAGTTACGATTTGTGATTTTGACTCACGATTATTTTTTCGTAAGAAGTTAAGTAAAACCGACCAAAATGGGGAGAAAAGAGACAGAATGGCAATTCAACAACTAGAATACACCAATGTGTAAAGAGTTTTATCTCTTGTAATCTTGAGCAGTCTGAAAAGATTTGCACCTGTGAATTGTAGCTAAAACTTGGTGTAACGGATCACTGATGTTGTAGTCTTTTGTATGTTCAAGTCATGTTTAACTGAATTTATGTGTGTGAACTTGGTAGACAATTCATACTCTAGTGAAACGTTACTGGCTGATGGATCCTGTGTCCCTGAATACCATACTCAATGCTATTGGACTAAACTTTACATTTAAAGGACGTGGTACACAAACTGTAGATTTTTGCCCTGTAAAAATCGACTTTTTTCTGATTTCTAATCATCTCAATGATATCAAGTTTTCATGGTTATCCCCCCCCTCTCTCTCTCTCTCTCTCTCTCTCTCTCTCTCTCTCTCTCTCTCTCTCTCTCTCTCTCTCTCTCTCTCTCTCTCAAATTATAGAAAGAATATTGTCTATAACTTGGCCATTTCTTGAAAAATGTCAATAAAGAAGCCCTTAAACTGTAATATTGTGGGGCGGGGGATTTGTCATTTCTGCAGATTTAGGGCTCTTTTATTGGCTATTATTAAGGAAACTATGAAATTATGTCATTAAAACGAGTGATGCGCCGAGCTGAAAGACTTTGGCGAAAATATAAACAGCCCCTTGACTACGAAACATATAAATTGGCACTTCGAAATTATCATACTGAACTAAGAACTGAAAAGCAAAATACTTTAAGCAAAAAGGTAATCGACTCAAAAGGTGATTCTAAAAAACTGTATAAGTTTGTGAAAGAAATGACCGGTAGCAAGTCTGAAAATCCTATGCCTCAAGTACAAAATGAAAGCAACGTAGCTGATGAGTTTGCTGACTATTTCATGGACAAGATCAAGAAAATCCGCGAATCTCTGAAGGACTTTGAAACCTACAAACCACTCGCAAAAAGTGTTGAACCATTTGAATCTTTTACATGTTTAAATGAGGGCGAGGTTGAAAAGCTTATAAATCAATTACAAAATAAATCTTGTGAGTTAGATGTTCTACCAACCAAGATATTAAAATCCTACCTTGGAGATCTTTTACCATCTGTTACACACCTTGTTAACCTGTCATTGACACAGGGCGTCTTTCCATCCAAATGGAAAGAAGCAATTATTAGACCTCTTCTAAAAAAGTCTGGTCTTGAGCTCATATATTCCAATTACAGACCAGTCAGCAACCTGTCTTTCTTGTCCAAACTTATTGAAAAGGCCGCTCTCTACCGTATAAATGACCATGTAAATGAGTTTGATCTTTTACCAAAGAATCAGTCAGCTTACAGACAATATCATTCATGTGAATCTGCTCTTCTAAGGCTCGTAAATGATATACTTGAAGGAATGGAACACCAGGAAGTAACAGCTCTTATTGCCCTTGATCTTAGCGCTGCTTTTGACACGGTTGATCATAGTATACTACTGGATGTACTTAACAGTCAGTATGGAATTTCCGGATCTGCGCTGAAATGGATGGACTCATACTTGCGACCACGTAGCTGTAAAGTCAGTGTTAACTCAAATACTTCCTCTGCGCGAGAACTTGACTGCAGTGTCCCCCAGGGTAGCTGTCTTGGGCCATGGCTTTACTTAGCTTACGCAGGAACTATATTTGACATAGTGCCTCCATCCATTTCAGTGTACGGATTCGCAGATGACCACACGGCGAATAGACGTTTTAAACCATCACCAACTGAGGAAGCTATTGCTATCAAAGAGATGGAAGAATGCGCTGTCCTTATAAACGACTGGATGAACAGCAATAAACTTAAGATGAATAATTCAAAAACAGAGTTCATTCTTTTTGGAAGTCGTCAACAGCTCACGAAATGTAGGACAAAACAAATTAATATATGTGGCGATATTGTCAAATCTCAAAAATGCATTAGATATCTCGGTGCCTTTTTAGATGAATCACTTAGCTTCAAGGATCACGTGAACAAAAAGTGTAAAACCGCTATGTTGAATTACTTCAAAATTAAGAGCATTCGAAAATATTTGTCGAAGGAAGCTGCTGAAACTCTGGTTTTATCTTTAGTTATATCCCATTTAGACTATTGTAACATCATTCTCTATGGCATTTCAAAAACAGAATTATCAAAGCTCCATCGTATACAGAATATGTGTGCTAAACTCGTACTTAGTCGCTCCAAGTATGACAGCGCAAAAAAGGCTCTACATGACCTGCATTGGCTTCCGATCAAAGCACGAATTAGCTTTAAGATTCTCACATACATGTACAATTGCTCTGTAGGAAAAGCACCCGCTTACTTAACAGAACTCCTATCCTACAGAGTGCAAAAACGAGCTTTGAGATCTGCCGAATCGTCTGACGGAATCTTCCATGTTCCTTTTAATAAGAGGAAATCATTTTCTGACAGGAGTTTCCGTACGATGGGCCCAAAATTATGGAACGAATTACCAGTCTACATCAGGAAATCAGAAACCATAGATATCTTTAAACGAAAACTCAAATCCTTCTATTTTAAAGACTTTTTCGACCTTTTCTAAATTGAAATTTATTTTTTAAACAAGTATGAGGTAGTTTTACGACTTATTTCTTATACCTTTTATAATTTGATATAGTTTTACATGATTTATTTGTTTATACACTTTTATGTACAACGCCATTGAATATGTTTTTAACGTAGAAATAGGCGTTTAATCAAATTACCAAGTTTAAGTTTAAGGAAACTATGTGGTTTGAAAAGTATTCTTTACATTATTTTAAAGTTTGTGTATAGTTAAATAAAACAAGGTAGGTTTAATTCTGCACTTTAGAAAATTGAAAAATGCTGATTTTACAGGGCCAATTTCGAGTGTTCGCGAACCCTGTCATTTTTCAGAAAGAGCCAGTAAAGAGCCTGTAGCGAATCCAGCGAACCTCTGCCAAAGTTTCGGGACTCAACAATTTAAATGAGTACGAAAAAAGCTTATTGACAGACGCCCGTGTCGATACAAGTCGTAAGATAGTTTTTTACGACTTGTATCGACACGGGCGTCTGTCAATAAGCATTTTTCGTACTCGTTTAAATTGTTGAGTCCCAAAACTTTGGCAGAGGATAAACCGGTGTGTGGATGGGTATAAGAATACGATGTAAACGGACCTACATATCGTTCAAAATAGTACAAAAGCAACTAACCAATATTTCAATGAAATCTTATATTTGTGTATTCGCTCCGCGACTGTTATTTATTTCATTTATGAAAGTGGACCCGTAGTAGTAAATCACAATTTCAACAAAGTCTCGTCATGATAATTTCTCCCAGTTTCGACCAGATAACATTTATGTTTTAAGACACTAACACGTTATTCTCTAGGGTAAAGTTGGCAACACTGGTTCGGTAGACTCAAATCCAACGAGAAAAGCATCTGCAAGCTACCTGAAAGCCGCCGACATAGCGCAGTTGGTAACGCATTGGACTTTCAATCTAGAGGCCCCGGGTTCGAACCCCGACGGCGGCACCCATCCTGTCCGACTATTTGTCCCCCCTACAATGGTTCAATAACCGTAGACCTATGTAAGTTAGAAGCTAGAGGCTAGAAAAGGATGTGACGGTAGTACTGGTGTAAAAAAACCCAATAGGAATCCATTGTTAAGTGCTCCAGCCGCTGCGACATAACAGTTATATTGTTTAAAGCGGCGTCAAACGCCATTCAATCAAACAAAATACAGATTGCTAGATATCTGAGGACTTGGTGCTATGTACAAATTGACTAGAATGGCTTTTGTCAATTTGCAGTAAAATCAAACAATTATCCTCGGGGGTTTTCTACAAAAAGAAACTTCTGTTCTGTGTCATCTCGAATTATTGTCCCTCCTTAGATTAAATCGTTGTTCTGCTTCCATGGTTTGCTTTCAATCTCGACTTTTAGCACAAACTTATTGGCAAAAATGATCTTATTTTCACAATCAACAGACATTTTGTATCTTTCTTTTTCACATAAAGAACAAAACGCGATGTTTCGAATGTTTAATGTATATCAAGGCCAATACACATATAACAAACAAATATAACAAAACAATTACTGTGTTATAAGTGGTCATTTACACATTTTAGTGTTGTATTAATTAACAGTAAAAAATGGCAAAAAAAGGTCAAAACATGTACAAAAATGAGCCAATAACTTTATAATGTGCGTGTCAAGTTCAATATTTACGCATGCACGAAGGGGAATTAGGATTTAACTAGCATAGGTCCACTTTCAGATGTGTTTCAACTTGGCATAGCGAAAGCTCAGCGCGAAACAGCTGTAGTTAACTATATTTCAAATGACAGCTACAACTGTTTCACGCTGAGCCATCGGTTTCCATAGAGTCCATTTTATCAAGAGCTATCTTCGTTTTAAATGCGTAGAATCTCGAAGGACCTATCTTGAGACATCTCGCCGAAAGGGTCGAAATCAGGTTCCATGGAAAGGGTCCGTGACAGCAATGACTTTCGGCCACTTTGCATTTTAAAGGGAATATCAATACAGAAGAATGGTTGCAGTTGGTCATCGAGCACTACCCAGAACAGGTCAAAATTCGTCTGAAAATAAAAAAAAGACAATTCATCGTTGGTACATGTTAAGTTGAGTGACAGACATCGCATATTGAGGCACTTCCACACCATTTAAGTTCACGAGACATTAAATAAAATGTATGAAACTAATATGACCCTTACTTAAATTTAGAAGTATTACAATTAATACCGTCGTCAAATTGACAAGCTGAATGATTTTGGAATGATTTCGGAACGATATTGATAAGTGAGAGGAGCAAGTTTTGAGTGATACTTAAGGAAGGTAATCCAAATTCGCTAATTTTGTTCAAGATGCCATCGGATTTTACCTTTTGCATATAACTCCTCCTTCATCAGACTTCATTCATGGACACATTAACGTAAAAATGAAATAATATTGTTAATGTTTATCTGACCGTTTTACTGTTCTTAAATCTTTTTGGATCCATTGTTTCAGAAAGTAAGTATGTTTATATTTTTATCTTTCTCCTTTTATCAATCAACCTAATCTAACGCCAACCCCACTTAGGCTTGGGGGAAGCAAGACTTTCACCAAACACATCATAGAGATATTACTTACATCTGGAATCACGGTACTAAATTTAACGTAAAAAGTTGCGGTAAAATTACGTCCAGCCACAATCGGACATCCGATAAGTCGACAACCATCTCCAGATTTAAATGGTATCAGTCTATCAGAGACTGAAACATAGGGTTTGTATGTGAGGTGTGTGACATTTTCCACTGAAAAGAAATAAACAAGTGGCTAATTAAATCGGAAAAGTCGAAAGAATAAGGAACCTTTGGCCCGTTTCATAAACTTCTGATAATAAATAAATAATCGTAAGTCAAAATCACAAATCATACCTGGTGTTTTCATTCATTATTAGATTTTGCCTTGTAATATCTCATCCAATGAGATAATGCATGGCAGATTTTCATATTGAGTTACTTCTGTAGAAACCTCATTAATTTTTGACTTACGCAAAAAATAATCATAAGATGGTAACCCTTTGCTGTTTTACAAAATTTTAGATCTGTCCAAATTCAAAGGTTTTGCAGACGAAAATTTAAAGTGGATTTAAATAGAAAAATAACCATTCAGTAGGGTAGAAAATAGTGTGGAAAAAGAAGAAATTGTTTGTCAGAAGCAATTTCATCTTTTTTTCACAATGTTTTCTCAATCATAAAATAACAGGCACGTAAAAATCAGGGATTAAACAGCAAAGGGTTAAAAGGAGTACAGACTTGGCATCTGCGAACCATTTAAAAACATTTGCGAATGCTTAGTTATTTAAAACGCAGAACTGTTTTCATATGTACCCATGATATTACAGGTATTTTTTTCATTTATCTGTTATGAAAATTGAGAATGACAAAGCAGGGATTAAACAGCAAAGGGTTATGTTAAACGGACCCCTTGTGTATTTTCCTAAAAAAAAGCCAGCGTCATATCACAGTTGGTAGTGTGTCAGACTATAGTTCGAAGTGTGTCGGGTTCGACCGCCCATGGCGCCTCTTATCCTTTCAGACTATCTAACTCTTTCAAAGGGGGTTGATAACAGAAGGCGTATGAATGATAGAAGCTGGAGGCTATGAAAGGATGTATTGATAGCATCGGTATGAAAAAATACTAACGCGAAATATCATTGAAAAATGGTAAAAATGGTCGTAAAACCCTATTCAAATCTACAAAAGCACAGTCGCATAAGAAGGGGTATTCGCGATCTTCATTTAATTGTAATTGTACGTCATAGATCCTTGGCAGTAGAACTGGCGGCCTTTGGCATAGATTTGATTTCCGACAGTGTCAAAGATCACGCATACAGAAATGTCTTTAAAAGTTGTTCGTGAAATTCTTATAAGCCATTAAAATAGGGCTTGGTCGAGCGTGACATTTTATCAATATGAAATATTTTAACTCGATCTCATCCTAAACTTACGTGCCAGTTGTAAAGAAACTTTGTCAGAAAGTTCCTTAGTGTTCTTCTCTTAAGAACGCTTCGTAAAATTTTAATTTGCCAATAAATATGGGCGTGGCAGAGCGGGGCATTTTTTCATTATGAATTCTTTGAACGACATCTCCACTTAAACCAATGGGACAATTTCGAAAGACATTTGCACAAATGTTCATTTGGCGAGCTTCATCAAAATTTGATCGTAAAAATCTGATAGGCTCATAAATGTAGGCATGGCAGGATTAGGTATTTTTTTCACTTTGAAATTTTAAATGACATCTTCTTAACCTCTTGGACTATTTAACCCTTTGCTGTTTAATTCCTGCTTTTTACGTGCCTGTGATCTTATGATTAAGAAAAAAATGTGAAAAAAGAAGAAATTGCTTCTGACAAGCAATTTCTTCTTTTTCCACACTATTTTCTACCCTACTGAATGGTTATTTTTCAAATTAAATCCACTTTAAATTTTCGTCTGCAAAACCTTTGAATTTGGACAGGTCAAAAATTTTGTAAAACAGGAAAGTGTCAAGTGATCCTTGCCAGCATATTTCTTTGGTGTTCCTTTCAGAATTTTGTAGATAAAATTTAGCTTGACTCATAAATATGAGACATAACATAACATAACATATTCTTTATTTGACCATCGTAAGAAATAATATACAGTATGATAATTCACAAACAGAATGACATAGAATTAATTTGATGATGATTGGATCAAGAGAATTTATTATAAAAATTGCAGATACTTTAAAAAGGCATGATAGATCTTTTCCTGTTATTCCAATTAACTTGAATTTATAATCAATCTCTAGAAATCTTTATCTAGATCGGGAAAATCTCTACAGGATAAGTCTGCGTCCTAAGACTATTTGATAACACATCGTTGGTGGGCGAGCAGACATAGTATTTTTTTATTATTTTTTTTTTAACTTTGAATTCTTTGGAAGTCATCTCCTCCTCAATTCTTGAACCGATTACCAGAATGTTCCTTGTGCCACATCCAATTGACCATTAAATTTCAGGTCAGTGGTTAGGGTCATAATCTCTTTCTTATTTTTTGTCTGTTTTTTTTTTCTAGGCGAGACTGATCCGATGGTTCAGCATGCTTCTGACGGTAATGACGAATTTGGTGATTGAGTTATACTGTCACGTCATTTATTTTGCAATTGCCATGCATACGTTTATTGTTGTTGTTGGTTAAACGAAGCATAGACTAAAGTAGAATAACAAAACCTAACGATATAATAAAGCATTATTTTTATGCGTACGATGGTGTTTCTTAAGCTCTTATGATATAATTACGTCCAGCGAAAAATATTTTACTTTACATACGACATTTTTTATTGAACTGTATCTGGGTTGATTAAAGGGTTTTTGTACTCCCTTGCGGAACAAGCAAGCTTTTATAGCGACCCGGTAGAGAACTTTATTTGGGATAGAGAGGTCCTTAGTTGGAATCCCGACAGAGTAGAATATTTATTTGCGGGTTATATTTGGCGGCAAGCGTAAATAACCCACATCAGGTGTTAGTTATGTGATAAAGTAATAAATGATATTGAAATAAAAGATTTGTAGAAGTATCTTAATTGTCGATGTTGTGTGTGTAGCTGGGTTGAGTAGGGGTGTTTTTAATTGCCTTGTGGTGCAAGCTAGCTTTTATAGCGACGTAGTGAAGCACTCACGAGAGGTTCCCGGTTCGAACTACGACTAAGTCCTTCTGTGGCTAGTTAATGTATCGGTATTTCGTCACAAGTTTTGGCATTTTGAATTTTTGATAATTAATAAAACCGTGCTTAGCTAACAAAGAAACAAAGTGAAATATGGCAAAATATTTCATCGACTTTATATTAGTTATACGGTTTCTTACGGGTATATGACGATTTATTCTCGGCTGGAAAAAATTATGTCATGCGAGGTTTGTCATCACTTTTTTACTGCCCGGAATAAAGCGTCATATTACCAGGCAAAAAACCGTATTACGGATTTATTATACTTCAGAGTTTTATGGCTAAATATCAGTTTTTTGCATATTTAAGGCCTTGGTATAAACCGAGTTCTTTTAAACCACCAATATCCCTTAATGTGCCCCTATGTACAAAGTGATGTCATAGATAGTTGTGAAGTCACTCTACTAACGTTACACTCCGCGATGTTGTGATATGAAAGCGGTTCTAGGCTGAACCTGCGAGAAAGTTTGCACTTTAAATGGACAGATTTGTAAAATGTTAAGGTATATATAGACATATATATCATTTTTCATTCGCACATTATTAACTGACATGTTAAACTGTAGCCTAATGTGTACACTCGGGTCGTGTTATCAACGAAGCGGGAGAATCATGGCTGCCATTACCGTTTCGATTTTTTGTCTATGTTCGCGGCGAGGCGCCTTAAGTAAACATTAGAAGATTTACCGGAGCGACCGTAGATATCAATTTTTGTCAGGTCAGCATTTACCAATGAAAATGCTAGAATTTTATTTGCAGTAACGTTATAATAAATTATTTCTTATCAACAAAACTCATTGTATAAATCTAAAAAAATATATATCACTTGGTATCACAAAGTATCACTTGGGTAAAGCTTTGAATCGATTCCTTTTTTACCAAGCAACCTTGGATTTTTGAAAATCGCTTGCGGTATGTTCAGGTAGAACGCTCGCTATGGAAGCTGATTACGGCGAGCGCTTTCGTTTCCTGAAAGCAGGACAGATAACATAGACATATATTCTTTATAGATACAAACTTACATAAAGTTTCTGGTAAGATTACAAGAAACATAATATCTAAATTTGTGAAAGGTCAGCAACAATACCGTAAGCTACACGAATTCATAGTTACTTTTATATTTTATGGACGGATACTAACTCTTTTCTGAATTTGAGTGAAATCGTGGTGTTCATTCATTTGCCATTATCATTACCGGCAGGATTGTAATACGATCTATAGAACTTGTGAGGTAAACATATTATATATCTGAAAATAAGTATGCTGTACGAGGAGGTACAACAAGACTTTGTGAAATAAATAGAAGCTAGCAACGCGAATTACGAAGCTTAAATGACTCACGAATGATTTTTTTTCGAGTTTTCTTAAAACGGATATTTTTCAGTACTCATTAATGTAACAAATTTGAAAACGCTTGGCTTGTTATGATAAAACTTGTCTATATACTTTTTCCTTAAATACTTACAAATCGGACAGACCAGAACAAAATGGTATTCGTCCTCTAAATCCTGATAACATAGATATGTAAGACACATATATTTGATCCCTTTTTCCGAGAAAACATGCTTTAATGACTGCATTTTGTAATTTCATTTGTCTAACCCAGTAACCACAAAACAAACAATTTTTGACGCATAAATTCAAAACAAATAAATAAATAAATAAGTGAAATAAAATAAAAGAAAAAAAAGGGAAAAATATTAATTCAATGTTCGTTAAAATTGAAAAAAAAAACCCTGCAAAATATTGAAGAAAACATTTAGAAAAAAGGAAAAATTGCTTGAAACAAGCAACTTCATCTTTTTTCTCAATGTTTCCATCTTAAAAGATTTCAATGCATTTAAAGATTGAATTGTAGAAAAAATGGCTACATGAACAGGTGTATATGTAGATCTTTTTTTAATTCTTTGGATATTTCATATTTTCCTAGTATTTTGAATTCTAAATTTTACATTCTTAAGAAATTGGATTTTCCAGTCTATTGTAAATTTCATTGTCTTTTGGGCAGATTTCCCGGGGAATAGATTAATTCTTTTTATCGTGCAATCTTTCTTTTAAACAGTGCTTGAATTTTTATGACACATTTTTTAAAACACAAATAAATTTAGGTGAAAGTGGTTAGGGTTAAGAACATGAATATGCAAATTGTTTCTAAAAATAGACTGTCTGATTTTATTTCATGAGTGTTATCAGGCACGTGATACTTGGTATACTTACGAGTTGTGAGTGGTATTTCGAATTTGAAGTGCGAATGGTAGTCCACTGTGCAGGGTTCTGATTTACACGGTGAAATGGTGACAGAATCGACTTTGGCCCCTTTCGAACCTGGAATAAAACTTCAAATTGTTAATCTAGGAAACAGTTAGATTAAGATAAGTTAACCAAAAGAAAAAAAAGACAAAAATAGGCATGATGAAGTTTAGTATTAAAACTTTTCTTCTCTCCCCCTCTGTCTGTCTGTTTGTCTCTCTCTCTCTCTCTCTTTCTCTCTCTCTTTCTTTCTCTCTCTCTTTCTCTGCACCTCTTTCTGTTCATCCCTCCCCCTCTCCTTCTCTCTCTCTCCCCTCTCTCTCCTCTCTCTCCCCTCTCCCTCTCTCTCACACACACTCTCTCTCACTCTCTGTCTCACTATCTCTCTCTCTCTTTCCCCGAACTCCTCTCTCGTTCTGCAAACGAAATGCAGCTTAAATGTGACATTAGAAAAAAAGACTCACCACAATCTTTGAATGTTGTAGCTACAGCAAGAACCGCCGTGACGAGAGACAAACCGAGAATTTGATACAGCTTCATCTTGTTATCTTCCACAGATACTAGAAGAATGAGTAAGCTCGCAACTGAGTCTTTTATACCAAAACGCTTATCATATGACATCATTGAAAATGTACTTGAGTTACAGTTAGTAACATCGTTAAAATGGCATTTATCTTGGTCGAGACCATTAAAAACCTCTCGTTCAGCGCTCCAGTCATCCATTTCACCCACTCTTATCACTCAAAACGCTCCGAAATTGTTAAAAAAAAAACTCTGCGAAAAATTTCAGGAATGATCAACATTTCAATTTAATCTATCAAAAACAAAGGATTTTATTGTCTTGTGTTGATTTTTAGACTTCTTATTTGACTGGAGTCACAGAATAAGAAAAATACGTTGGGTTTTTTTTTTTGTTTTTTTATTAACGGAGGAGCGGGGATTTTAAAAAAATAATCTCTAATTTCATCCAATTGGACGAGATTATCGATTATTATTTACCTTCCTTGAAAATCATTCAACACTTGCTCCACTCAGTCAGTCAATTTCATTCTAAAATCATTCCAAAATCACCCAACTTGTCAATCTCACGATGTACCTAACTACAGCTTAGCGATGGGTTCCTACGAAGGCAAACGAGCGAGGTCGGCTATCTTCCAGTTGTGCATTATAACACGATGGCGTAAAACGAAGATACATTTATAATATGACCTACGTTGCCGAAGTGAAATAACCCCGTTGAATAATTTTGATATTACACGGGTGTTATTACACTAGTGGAATAACTATGCAAATGAGCTCGGAGCGAATAGCAACGCTATTTTGCAACCGCGAAAATGACGTCATAATCTATGTTTTGTGACGTCATTTTTAAACGGCGTTTTAAGTTTCGCGGAAAATTGAAATGTTGAATTTCAAGAATTTTGACGATTTTTTGCCAAAATTCGGGTCATATTATAAACAGAATATAAAATTTGTGCTCATAAAATACAGAATTTATTAAACTCGTCATCTAAAACAGATAAAAACTCGGCAAAGCCTCGTTTTTATTTGTTTATAGACGACTCGTTTAACAAATTCAGTATTCAATGACCACTCATTCAATATCCTCTATTTATTCTTTATTAATTTTACACCCAGAAAAATGTTTAATAGAATTTTACACACAGAAGAGGATAAAAAAAAATCGGAATTATCATCGTGTTATAATGGAGGAGCTGAGAATTTTGCTTTGCATTTAACTCCTCTTCCATAAGAATTTATTCATCGACACATCATGGCGAAAATGAAATTATTTCATAGATAATACCGGGATAAAAGCTTAAGCATTACAAAGATATTGTTTCATGAGAATAAGAAAGCGTTATTAAATATCGGAATCTGTGTGTCATTTCGAAATCTCAAGATGGCGACAGATTTGTCATTTGACATCTCACCATTATAGGCCTTTATATTTTTAAAGAAATGCGGTTAAACTCTTTATTAAAACAGTTCTGAACGTTATATAAACACTTGTCAAGGATGTTTCGACCTTAATTGTCGCATGACTTTTCAACCTTGACTTTCTTATGGCATGATATTCATCAAAACTACAGTTGTAGCTTCGGAGCAAGATTAAAACAAAGCGGTAAAAGCGCTGAAGGCCTGGTTTATAAAGAGGCAAGGTGACATTTCAAGGAATGCACTCCAATTTAGAATCTGTGTAGTAAGACTTTTTTAGGCGAGGGAAACCATGGTTTCCATTTACCTATAGGGATCGTAAGCCACATTCCGAACTCACTTCAAACGAAAAATGTCGAACGGTATGCTCATTTATAGCGCTGAGTCCGCCCAAAACAACTAATTACCAAGGTATCGATTGCTACGCCCGATACCGCTTTGCAGACAGGCGCAACTCGCGTTTTTATAACTTTAGTTCAGTCGATTAGTTTGCTACTAGTCAGTCAATTTATCTATTCGATCATTCCGTCAAACAATCGCAGCAGTGCTTTTTGTTGTTGTTGTTGTTTTTCTAGGGGCACTTGCTCGTCGGCTCTTTCTTTTACATTGAATTGAATTCCTTATAGAAGTTGTATTTTACTGCGGGAAATTGATAGTGTCAATTTCTTCATTTCCCACAATTCGGTCCATCCTATGCTCATGCCCCTTTTTTCCATTTCTACCCTAGATATATATCAATTACACTCACGTTGATATTTTGTCTGCAACATGTTTAAAGTTGGCACAGTATAAAATTTTGTCGTCTGTTTAAGGGCTTGCGGATGGGACAAGGCCTGTAAGGTCCAAATTGTAAAGGGTTGCAGATTACATACAATATGTGGGCAAATTAGTAAAATTTGTAGCAGAAAGGGTAGACAATATTAGGGAGAAATGAAAAAGTGTTAGTTAGCAGCGTTTTCTTCTTTTCCCTATAAGCATGGTCATCCGTCAAGATCAAATATAAAAGCTATGTATCTTTAACACAGCAGTGATTTTGACAGTGATAAGTAAGAAAATATCTAGTAAACATAATAAGGACAAAGTGAATAATTAAGGTTATATTCAAGAAAATTGACCTCGTGTGTTGTTTCATCTATTCAGTTCCCTCGCCTTCGGTACTATCAGTACTTTGATTTAAGCATAGCGTAGTGATATGCAAGCACTGCGCCTAGAACACACAAAGCACTTCGTGTCGCACAAAAGTTGATGACGTATACTAGACCTATTTTTCTGTGCGCGCGTGGGAACAAAAATGTAACGTAGCACACGTTGTCCGGTTATTGTCGCACAAAAAAATTACGTAGTATACATGTTGTTTGGTTTTTTACTCGATTATCTTTTTCCTAGGCAATTTCTTGGATACAGGGTTGTTTCGTATGGCCTGCTGAATAATGCCAAAATGACGGCGTTACCACTTAATTATCTTCCACTAGCTTATCAAAAGGTTAGGACGTGCACTGAGGTACCCCGAGTTCCTGTCGATTTAATTTGTTTCTCTCAAAAAGTCGCGTGGAAGCGTGAGGAATAATAAGATAGGGTACTTCAGTTTAACACATCGTGAAATTAGCACTCATTTCGATCAAAATCTTTCTAAATCATTCACTCAGCGCTCCATTCTTTCATTCCAAACACACACTAAAATCGATAAAAAAAATCGTTAGAAAACATTTCAAAAGTGTTAAAGGCGATCAACATTTGATTCAAAGCGATCAAATTATTCTAAAATTTTATTGGCTGGTGTGGCTTATATAGTTTCTGATTTGTCCTCGAAGACACACAAATAGAATAGTACGTATATTTTATCATCTTGAACAAAATCAGCGATACTGAATTACTTCCATTTAATTTCATTCAAAACTCGGTTCACAAACTCATTCAATTTCATTCCCAAATCGTTCCAAAATCATTCATATTGTCGATTTCACGTTGTTCTTAACTGAATCTTGCAGATTATGACGACACCCATGTGATGTAAATCTAATATCAAGGGCATAACTATTATTGCGCACATCACGCAAGTGCGTAATACAAATTAATCCTCTTCCGAAAGATATAGTTCATGAATGATCAAATATCGTAACTACGGTTTATTTTATAGACGGGGACTAAACAACAACCAGACATTGACGTCAATATTCTGACAATTACACGTATGCGCTCCGCTTTTGCAATATAGCATTCATGGTCAGAAATGAAATATAACTATAACGTATCGGTGGTATGTGCGTCTGTCAAATCCGGTTTTGGTCACCTACTCATGTTGAGCTACCCAAAGTTTATTTTGAGTGTATTTTTGCTAGATAGTCACACTCATTCTGTAGCCTTGGCACGAAAAAACAAAAAATTTGCACATCTTTATTGCAACGGGTATGCCACAGCATAACAACAGAAAAAAGGCCGAAATCAGACTGCTGGTATGCATAGAGCCTGCATGACTGTTTATAACGCCCACTCTTAAGTTTGGCTACTCGGGACAGTTAACTCAAATTATTACATCTTTGTTTAGAACTGCCAAGCCCGGTTAGGGCGGTCGGTAACGCGTCTGGTTTTCAATCATGGGGTTGTGGGTCGACCTCCGGCACGGCCATATTTCATCTCATATTTGAGAAATGTCATTGTGATAAGTGTCATTTGTCTCCCAGAGGATTGGCGAGTGAAGATAGAATGATCGCTGAGATGAGACGTTCTATCCGTGCCGTAAGAAACGACAAGAAACTATGGATAGGTGCACCAGCTATCGAATTTCAAATATAAAACTATTGAAAGCGACGTTTAAACCCATATGATTTAACAAAAACGGTTCACAGCCACTAGAGGTGTCGCTCGAGATAAGAATGGTCCCTTATGACGTCATGTAGAGGCGTTGATTACATCGCAAATTCTCATTCATTTCATCGAAGGAAGGATAACTGCAAGACAATTATGGGTTCATAGGTCAGACGTTAATCAATCATGATATTGGAACGACTTTAAGCACGACAACGTCAAAGAATGACACTCAAAATATCATCGATACACTGTCTTTCATTTATTTGATTTTTGAAATCGACCCCTTTGTCCTTTGACCACCGATAAAACCCTCATTTTACAGACACCCGGTGCTGAACCTTCCATAAACCGACGGATATTGCTTTCAAGTTTCATGTAATAGTAACATTTTCATTCTACATGGTTTCATAGCGACTCTACAGCCCTCAGTCAAATTTCTTTTTTTTTTTTGTTAAGTATAAATACATTGACAAAGTTTTGAAGTGTACCTAAGAATGACATTTGCTATGATACAATTAACAACATCGTGAAATTGACAAGGTGAATGATTTTGAAATGATTTAGGAATGAAATTGGTTGAGTGTGAAGAGCGATTTTGGGGTAAATTTAATAGGAAGTCAGGATGAACAAAATTAGCGTTATTGTTTACCTCCCTTTAATAAAATATGCATACAAGTCCTATAGATAGCTTCCTATTTTTTCAAAAACCTGTTAGACGCTTACAATTTGAAATATGTCATTGAAATCGAGATTTTTCTCTTTCCAAATATATTTTGAATGACGTTTTTGATTATATATTTTTTAAAAAGGCTTTGAGCGTTTATGAATGATTTGAGTGAGTGTTTGAAATGAATGATTTGAGCCCTGTGTGAGTGATTTAGAATGGTTTTGGTTGAGGTGGTTGTCAATTTCACGATGTAATTAACTGTAGCCCAATAGGCTTGTAAGCCAGTACAGAAGTTCTACGTGTACATCTTCGCAATTTTTTTTCGCGAGTTGGCGACCCCAGAAGTTCATTCTTATCCGTTTTTTGAGGTTTTTTATGTACTTATGTTTGTGTTTGTGATTGTGCCTGTGTGTGGTTCTCGAATTCATTGAGAATTTATTATTTTTAATCTTTTATTTATTTTCTTTATCTTATTTTTTCGTTAGTGTTTGTATAGTTATTTTATCTTTTAAATCGGTATTTTTGAGTACCCTCTTAACAATATTTTGCCTCATATTCATCAATACAAACTGATGTTATCTATTCTTTTATAAAAAGATGAAACGTTTTTTTCTGGCCCCAATGTTTGTCTATCGCCTTTGAGGTAAATGTTGTTTGAATCTTTTCCTTGTCCATTGCATTTCCATTTCTTCTGCAAGCCCCAGGCTCAATCCCGGCGGCACTCATCCTTCCCGACTATTTTGTCTCCCACTTATGGGTCGATACTCGTAGACCTATGCGGGATATCTGGTGTAGACTAGGAATGGATGCCAGTACTTGTGTGAGGAATACTAGGGATCTGTTGTTAGGTGCTCCCGGCATCGTTGTATAATTGAAAAATTGTTAAAAGTGGCGTTAAACCCCACTCAAACAAAACAATCACACGTCTGCCTTGTGTGTTAATCAAAAATTAAGATCACAACGTTTACGGCCATAAACTGTCAGGCCTATCCCATTTTATAAAGTGTGTACTTTTCTACAGATTACAAAATATAAATCTTGTTAACCTTGTCTGAAATCCAGCGAAGACCAAAGATTAAGTTTCATTTATTCAAAAATGTGAGCAATGTTTGAGGATCTACTCAAAAACGTCTTTAAATTGTATAACGAATTGCTCATATCTACGGAACCATATTTTTGCCATCACTTGTCCAGGATTAATATGAACTTGTAGGAAAAATGAGAAGAGAATACAATTTTGAGTAAACCATGTTTTGTAAAAAGAATTTTTAACCCAAAACAATGTTTTCAACTTTTTGTAAAAATCATTATTGAGATAGTTAATGCTTTAGATATATTTAGTACCATTCAATAATTAGCTATAGTGTTTACTTGTCCAAGGACAGATTATCATAAAATGGGCTTGTCCACAGGTAGAGAAACCCGGAGTCTAGCATAGATCCACCTGCTATCTACTTTTGAACTGCATAGAACTCGTAAGATAGATGCAAGGCAAACTTACTTCTACTTTTTTCCCAAAGGTGTTTACTTTCAGACATAGTTTTTCATCTAATAATAGTCATAAAATTTTCGATTTGTGAAATAATGTTGGTCTAGAAAAAGAGTGAATCTGTTAATACTAACTTCAGATTGTAGCGGTTGTTTTATTTGTGTGGTTTTTTTTTTTTTTTTTATTATTATTATTATTTTATGTGGAAAGAAGATTTAATGAAAACATATCTTCCTAATTTCGAAAATGATTCTCAAAGTAACAAATGTAGACTAGTAATAAATTGTTTGATCAAATAGTCAATAATATGTTTTCTTTATCCTGAAGGCTTTTTTGTAGTGATCAAGCGGGAATAGAATAATTATTTTAACTTAAAAATTAGGTAAATTCTCAGTTAATCAAAAAACGGGTTCTGTATTCTCGGACGCTCTTTACCCAGATTGTCCCACTTAGCGTGACGGATCACATTTTTTACTAGATAGATCGCTGCTGCCAATCACAAATTTGCTGTTTACAGTAGCGGATCCAGGGTTTCTATAAAGGGGGTTTCGATGCCGGCCTAGATTTTGAGAAATTAGTCCAATAGTATCGCTATCTATATAGATAGGATAACTATAGGACTAATCGCTCAAATTGAGTAAATCCGAAACCTTTAATTTGTATAATTTCAAGTAATTGTAATTCAAACACTACAAAAAGTGTGTCGTTTTCTTATTTGCAAAATTTTGATTAAATTTGTCCACTACAATGAAGTAATTCGGATACAGAGGGGCCCGAACATCCGCTGAGTCCGCCACTGGTTTATCTAATTTAATAGATCAGTGCCATTTTGATATTCGAGGGGCGTGTCGTGACGGAGACCTAGACTGGTTCCACTGTCGACTATCATAAAAGCCGACAGTAGAATAGGTAAACCATGCTATCTGAATGTTTATAAACAGACTTTCGGCGAGTTTAATAAAGAGAAATTGGGACCAACGGAGTTTTTGCAGTAACGGTCTTTTTACTATACTGAAGGATCACAGAAACACAAAACTACTGGCATTTTAGCCATCCTTTGAACTACTTCTATTTTCGTCATGAGTCGAAGCGCAAAAGTAACTTGCTTTCGAAACCGACTTCATCGTGGAGAACAATAAAATTGAAACGAGAAAAAACATTGAATATCGATTGGGAGTAAATGGTGTTTTTCTTGATGGGTTTCTTTACTTCATCAGTATGTAGCTGATTACATTTGTGATTAAGCACCGTTATCTCGCGCTTGTTAAATTTCAGCTCAGTCCACCCCTATGACTGGCTATACCACATTTTCCCGCGTTTCGAATATCGCGGTTGGACTAAGCAGAATAAGATTCAATTACTGCGCCCTGTCTTTGAATTTTTTTTTTTAATCGAGCTATCTGATGCCAAGGTGAAAAGAATGCTAAGTATCGAAGGTGGCATTACTTTGCGGACATTGAAGGCTGATTTTCCTACTATATACGGAAAATGCCCTAGTCATCTCTTCTACAGTTAACAACGCCGTGAAATTGACAACATGAATGATTTTGGAATGATTTAGGAATGAAACTGAAAGAGTGTGTGGAGCGAGTTTTGAGTGAATTTAATGGGAGGTAATCAAATATTGCAAATTTTGTTCAGGATTATTATCTCCCTTTAATAAAATATGCATACAAGTTCTATAGATAGTCTCCTATTTCTTCACTAACATGTAAGACGCTTAAAAATTGAATTATGTCAGTGAAATCGCGATTTTTCTCTATCATTTTTTTTTTTTAATTTCCTTGTTGATTCTATATTTTTAAGCGTTTTTGAAAGGCTTGAGTGAGTGTTTGGAATGAATGCATGGAGCGCTGATTGAGTGATTAACAACGGTTTTGATTGAGATGAATCTCAATTTCACGATGTAACCAATTGTAGCATTCTACATCCGGTGAATAGGTCATTTCCGTAAACTGTTAAAGTAGCTCGGATGTAAGAGTAGTAATTTGGGTCATTTTATAGAAATTTCGGCTTCTGGTGGTACACTGGCCAATAAGCTTGAATAAAAACTCCGCTCTTATTTGTGACCATTATTATTTCCCAGCCGCTATTCGGTAAAATCGCTGAGGGCTCCCGTTTTATGAACTAGCTGAAATCCTGGTTTCGAAAATGTGTTTTACGGAGTTGCCAGATGGTCCCTTAAATCATTAAGAATTATCTGCCCTCACCAAACTTCCGCCTATTATGGAATCTTTGGTTTCCTAATCACTTGTATTACAGTTAACAAAATCGTGAAATTGAAAAGATGAATGATTTTGGAACCGATTTTGGAATGAAATTGAATGAGTGTGTGGAGCGAGTTTTGAGTGAACTTAAAGGGGGGTTATCCAATATCGCTTATTTTGTTCAAGATGAACAAATTATCGATATTTATTATCTCCCTTTAATAAAATATACGTACTTTTCTGTTTGTGTGTCTTTGTGAACCAACCAGACATTTAAAGCCACACCAGCCAATAAAACTATAGAATGATTTGATTCATTTGAATTAAACGTTGATCGCCCTAAACGATTTCGAAATGTTTTCTAACGATTTTGGAGCGTTTTTGATCGATTTGAATGAGTGTTTTAAATGAATGAATGGAGCGCTGTGTATATGATTTTGATCGGAATGAGTGTCAAATTCACGATTTTTTTAACTGTATGAATCAAAATCTTTTAGTGAAAGAAAGGCGATTTTCAAACTTACCTGGCAGGAAAAAAAATTACTATATATATACAAAACTTTGATTGAAATATTGCAATTTCATTCACAAGTTAAGATGTTTCAGTTGAATGCGGAGGTCTGTATCGCTCCACTGGCCTCAACATATTCACATATAAAAAAGATTCAGGCTTATAATAAGTTGCTATATTTGCAAGCTTTCATCGTGAGTGAACTCTTAGGACATCTAAAAGATGTAATCAAGTAGCAATACATCTTCATAATAGCCCGCGGTAATAAAACTTTTCTCATTCTCAATTCAAAATTTTCCCAAATTTTAATTCGAGATTTAAGCTGTTATTCCATTCCTTTCAACAAAATGTACATAAAGATTCAAAGGAAAGTATTTTCGTACTTAAAAAACGTGGCATTGTGATAATTTAATCAGCGTTATGAACCCTTTTATACAATAGCTTGAATTGAACGCGGTTGCCATATTGAAAAAAATCTCTTTCATCATGTAAAATGACCACGTGACAATCTATCGAGAAAACTCGATTGTTTATAGGGAAGCAATACGGACGGGAAAAAGAAGAGAAGAAACTACAAACGATCCATTCTCATTTTGCGTCATTTATTTTCCTGTCAGCAAAACAATTATTTCACGTTACAAGTGTACAATCTATATGATATTTAAATATTCAATAGCGTATCTTCCATTACGCACAATACGCAAGTGCGTAAAAGAAATAAATCTTCTTTCCAAAAATGTCGTTGGTGAATGATCATAACATCGAAACTAAAGCTTATTCAAGCTGTAGTTGCGTTGTTTTGATTATTCACAAACGCTAAGATCATAGAAAAGGGGAACGGATGGAGAACATACATATTTTGTAACATTCCACATATCGCCTTAATCCTATATATTCTATGTTGGTCGCCTTCTGAGTGCGCATAAATTTCAAAATCTAAGCTACGCCCATGCAATTGACGAGGATGATAATGTACATTTAAATATACATACTCTTTTATGACAGAGTTATATGGAATATGTCATGAGATTTTGTATTTGACAATCGGATCTTAAACGAATCTAAAACGGAAATTTTATTAGGCTAGCCTTGGCGAACTTCAAAACTCTTGTATTCTAGACGAGGTTAAGACCAACTTGTCTCAAATGAATCGAGGAAGAGATTCTGTTTCTCACATAAACATTATTTTGTAGATCTATGTTAAGACTGATTTTGAAACACCCAGATGACAAAAGATGCAGCAGTAAAGAGCGTTATATGACGCCGTTCTGACGTCATTTAGAAAGTGATCTTACAGACGTGTAAGACAGGGAATTATCTTATAACTATACAAATATCCGTGTGATGACACACCATGTGATATTTTTTTATGATATCACTTGGATATTCTTAGAATCTAGAATGTTCTATCTACCTCCCAGTGAAAGAATTTTTGAAATGCGACCTCTGGTTGTCATGTACTAGAATCAATCTCTGTTTCAAATATTCATTTTGCATAGTTCCCGGATGGTCCCTTTTCGCGTGATAGGTCACATTTATATCTCTGATGGATGTTCATTATAGAAGACAAAAGTACCTATGTGAAAAAATACATATTCCACACCCAAGAATGTCCCCAGGATCGTCCTAAAAACACTTTGCTTTCCTTGGATATCTGCGTGTTCCTAGATATTTAATTTTGACCTCGATTTGTGCGCAGACTCTTTTTCCACCAGAAGCTATCCCGGTCAACTGAAAATTAATAAGGATTCAAATATCCGTTTTCCTGCGTTTTGTTATCAATTTATCTGTCCAAGGAATTCCATTGACAGTCAAAAATTATTAAAGTATTTTTTTTTTTTTTGCTTCAAGCTTATTAACTAAAGTATCACAAGCCGAATCACCTAAAATATAACCAAAAATCATTACACTTACGTCCGAGTTACTCTCTCAAGTTTCATTCGGGAACCCTCGGCGATTCTACGGAACGGCCTTAGGAATAATACGGACGCAGCCATGAAAGCGCGTCATTTCGCGCGTAGGTTTATATGACGTCACAAACATCAACGGTCCGGCTAAGGATGACGTTTCAAAACAATAAAATCAACGCAAGAATAAAAGTGGTAATATTATAATTTGATAACAAAACGCAGTGTTTAACTGCGTTTTATCATCAAATTATAGATTGCCCAAAAGATCCCCAAAGTTGATCGGAGAGAATTAACAAAATGTGATTTTCTACAAGCGTATTAACCGAAGTACCACCAGGAGCCGAATTACCTAAAATGACTCAAAATTACTACACTTACGTCCGAGGTACTTTTTTAGTTTAAGGAAAAGTGCTAGCGGTGTTCCGAATGTCTCTAGTTTACGGAAAAGTCTGATCGGTGTTCCGAATGACTACATTATTGGTCATTGCGAAAACAATGACGCAGATTGACTGTGCACCCACTCTGCGATTTTTTCTCTGTTTATTGCTAGATCTAGTACTTTTTCTACAAACGAAATTTCAAACCTATAACAAGGTTTTCTGGCTGTCCTCTTGTAACCTGTATTATAAAAATATTCGACTCCATGGGGATTCGAACCCGGGACCTCTCTATCCGTACCTTAGCGAGTGCTCTACCACGTCGCTATGAAAACTAGCTTGAAAGACAAGGCAGTACAAACACCGCTTATACACAACCCGGCTACACTATCCTTTACATGACAAAAATGGTCGGAAACCTTAAAAAGTGTTCGTCACATTTTGGCGCCTTTATATAAATCTTTTAAAAGATATCATTTACATGCGCAACCTATGACTAACGCCTATCCTGTTGAGTTCGAAGTTTGTGTCTAAAAAGTTACCAATATTTCAGAAATTTCAACCGATAAGGTTTCAGTTAACAACATCGTGGCATTGACAAGGTGAATGATTTCGAATGACTTTGGAAAGAAATAAAATGAGTGTGTGGAGCGAGTTTTGAGAGTAATTAAAGGGAGATAATCTAATTTCATTATAGTGAACAAAATTAGCGACATATATTACTTCCCTTTCTTACAATATGCAAATAACTTCTATAAATAGCTTCCTTATTCTTCAAGTACCAATCAGACCCTTATTATTTCAGATATGTCAGTGAAATCCCGATTTTTTTTCTAGCCATCTCTATTTTGAATGTTTTTGTTGATCTTATCTTTTAATGGAGTTGGATCGTTTATGAATGGTTTTAGTGAGTGTTGAATGAAATGAATGGAATGAATGAATTGAGCGTTGAGTGAACGACTGAGAATGGTTTTGATTGGGATGAATATCAATTTCACGATGTTCTTAACTGTAGAAGGGGCCCGAATTTAACCCCCCAAAAAACCAAGCGTCTGTATTATTGGTCTATATGGTGGTAGGGGGAATTCGGACCACTATGGTCTTGCACAGGGTTTTCAATAGCAAGCAGAAAGCAGGCGGTGTAGATTAAGGTTAGACTGTATGTCTGTGTAGACTGATCTTAGTCTAGACAATCTGTCAATACTTTGTGAAAGTCGTGAACAGCAGGGAAAGGGTTAAATTTGAATAAGTCATACCTTTATCTCAGCTTTTCTAACGAAAGAGGCAGCTGGTCCGAACCAACTCTTTGGTATGGGGATGTTGATGGTTCTTCCTAAAAGCAAAACAAAAAATGGACGATGTTAGAGTTGGTAGCCTTCAGACACGACTTGGGGATATTTGTTCTACGGTACAAAAATGATATATTAAAATTGATTTCTAGTGTCGTTTTTTGTATATATATATACTGTGCATATTGCGTTTTTTTTTATCAAAAAATGATATGCAAAAAATCGCCATAAGAAGCCGAATTACCTAAAAATGAATCCAAAATTACAACATTGACGTCCGAGGTACTTCCAGTTTACGGAAAATTCCGAGCAATGTTCCGATTGAGAAGGTAAAACATTCCTAAACGTTCGTCGACACCTGGCCCCGAGGCTATAAAGCTTTTTTTGTGCTCAATTGAGAATTTTCTCAAATTTTAAAATTTGATTAAAGATATGAAAATAAAAGATAGGCCTAATATTATATCCCCAGTTTGCGTTTAGAGTAAAAAAAATCGCTCTTTCGTGAGTATTCTTTGAATATTTTTTCTTGTTTTAGTCTTATGAAAGACGAGTTACATAACAATACAAATCATTCAACAAACGACGGCTTTTTCGTGAAACGAATAATCTGCCGAATAAAGTAAAATATGTAAATGATATTTTGGCCACGTGAAATACGCCTACGTACAGGAGCGGCGAGCGGTATTCAAAATCGAGTCCGAAATGTTGCGGGTCGTAAATATTCACCAAGTAAGGCCTATATTTAGATCATCGATCATAATCATTTGAATTACGGAATATTAGAATGGTAAATTCCAAGTAATCTTTGAGAATAAAAGTCTAGTTTTTGTGTACATAGCCGTCTGGGATCATTATCTTGCGTTTCGGAAAAGTTCGCGAACACAGACGGGGGCTTTGATAAAGTGTTATTTATAACAACTTATTTATATCATATTTTATATTAATTCATTAACATGAGAATTAAAACTGAATTGCGGCTTGAATCTCAAATTGAAATTTGAGAAAATTTTGAATTGAGAATGAGAAAGGTTTTATAATCTCTGGCCCAGATCAAATTTTCCGAAAAGAACTAACGGTGCCAACCTTGAAACTCCTTATTCTTATTTTCTTTGTTGCTCTCATTTATCATTTCACTCTTGAACAATAGTTATACAATTATCATATGACCAACCCCGCGGGAGTGAAATAACTCCGTTGAATATTTTTTGATAGATCACGGGTGATATTACACTAAAAAAAAAAATAAGCAAATGAGCCAAGAACGTATGACAACGTTAGATCTATATTTTTGCTGAGAAAATGACATCATAATGCACTTAAGGACGTCAGTTCACAAATGGTATTAAAGTTAATTAAAGCGTGAAATTTACATTCATCTCTATCGAAAACATTCTAAATCACTCACTGAGCACTCCGTTCACTCATTCCAAACATTCACTCAAATCGATCAAAAAAACGGCCCAAAATGACTAAAAAGTGCACAATCAACAGCTACATTCAAAGTAAACATAAGTGGAAAAAATCGCGATGTCACTGACATAATTGAAATTGTTAGCGTTTGATTGGTTCTTGGAGAACTAGGCAGCAATTAACAGAACTTTTATGCATATTTTATTAAGGTAGGTAATGAATATCGCTAATTTTGTTCACGATGAACAAAATTAGCGATTTTGGACTACCTCCCCTTATTTCCACTCAAAACTCGCTCCACACACTCATTCAATTTCATTCCAAATTAATTCTAAAAAAAATCATCTTGTCAATTCCACGATGTTTTAACTGTATATGTTTCATATACAACAGATAAAAAATCGACACAGCCTAGTTGGCCTGGTTAAGCAGGCCATAAGAAACAACCCTGTATCCTGGAAATTGCTTAGGAAAAAAGATAATAGACAAAAACCGAACAACGTGTGTAATACGTAACTTTTTTGTGCCCACGCGCGCGCAAAAAATAGGTCTAGTATACGTCATCAACTTTTGTGCGACACGAAATGCTTTGTGTGTTCAACGCAGTGCTTGTATATCACTACGCTGTCTTAAAATCAAAGTACTGATAGTACTGATGGCGAGGGAACTGAAAAGACAAAACAACACACGAGGTTAATTTTCTTGAATATAACATTTACTATTCACCTTGTCCTTATCATGTATACCAGATATTATCTTACTTATCACTGTCAAAATCACTGCTGTGATAAAGATACATAGCTTTTATATTTGATACTGACGAATAACCTTGCTAATAATGAAAATGCTGCTTACTAACATTTCTCCTTTCTCCCTAATATGATCTACCCTTTCTGCTACAAATTATATCAATTTGCCAACAAAATGTACGTAATCTGCAACCCTTTACAATTTGGACCTATCTAAACATTTGTTTTCTTGTAATGGATTAACCTAAATAAGAAAAAAATAAAAGCATTGTCCCATCCTTTAACCCTTAAATGAACGACAAAATTTTAGACTGGGTCAACTTGGAACAGGCTGAAGACAATTAATCAACATGAGTGTATTTTGCTATTTATCTAGGTTAGAAATTAAAATACAATTGGGTATGAGGATAGGGTGGACCATATTGTGGGAAAAGGACGAGCTTGTGCCCTTAAAAAAATATTATTGCGATTGTTAGACGGAATGATCAAAAGGATAAGTTTACTGACTAGAAGCAAACCAATCAACTCCACTAAAATTATAAAACGCTAGGTGCGCCTGTCTGCAAAGCGGTATCGGGTGTAGTAATCTAAACCTTTGGGATAACTTGTTTTTGGCGGACTCAGCCTTATATAGTGAGCATACCGTTCGTTCCTTTGAAGTGAGTCCGGAATGTGGCTTACGATCCCTATAGGTAAATGAAACCCTTGGTTACCCCGTCTAAAAAACCTTACAAAAGATTAAAAAATTTGAGTGCATGCCTTCAAATGTCATCTTTTCCATTTATAAACCAGGCCTTCAGCGCTTTTAGCGCTTTGATTTTTGATCTGTTTATAGATGACTCGTTTGATAAATTCGGTATTCAATGACAACTCATTCAATATCTTCTAAATATTAGATTTACCTCTTAGCCTTTCCTTAAAGATCCTCCTTTTGTTTATGTATGCATATATAAATCCATCTTTTACTTCAACTTTGGCACATACTGAAATAAATACAAAAGTTGTTGTGTCATTCGAGTGACATTTCGTAAACGACGCAAAACCAATATGATTATGTCTTTTATTAAAATCATTATGAATCGGACATTTACCCTCAAATCAGCAGTCAATGATCTATTTCTTTTTTCAGGACCAGAAAATCTTAAGCACTGCGAGGCAATTCATTTAAATAACTTCAGATACTGTATATCAATATTTCAATCTATGGAAATTTAAAAGGCCATATCCAATGCAAAATGAAACATTATAGACAGATTCTTTTTGCACAATCTCATAAGTGCCTACATAAAAAAGTGAGAATTTTTCGACCTATATGGGTTTTTTTTAATTTCTAAATTGCTATATCAAAGTTCGTGTAAAGTGTTTGGGACCCAATTTAAAGGGCACTTTATTTGCGAAGAAAAAGCAGCATGTCCAGGTATATTATATATCAAAATGAAGCTATTAATGATCACAAGCAGTTAAGCAACATAGGACTGCAATTACTATAGCGGTATAGCCAGAAACATTGGGGGAAAAGGGTCATTTTGTACAGAACAATCAACTGCATAAATGTTAGATAAAATTGGCTCACAGTTTTACAAAGTACAATCTAAAGTACTACCCAGGTACTACTACAGCCGTTGGTAAAAAGCACTCTGACCCAAAACGTAGTTATACAAGCAATTCATTTTGACTTATTTTATAAATACATATGTCATATATGTCATTTTACAGCTCGCTCTATTTTTTCCTCTAATGAAAGGCCACTATTTCATTTGAAATTCAAAAAATACCTCCAATAACGTTAGGATCTGCCCTACATAGTGAGCTGCGTGACTTTAGGTCATAATGGGCGGGGCCAGACAGTGATGTCATAATCTTGTCTGATAAAATGTCCCGAAAGACCCTTAACTTGTAATAGAGTATTAATGATAAAAGCTTTTTGTGAATGTTCTTTTGAAGTTATGCTCAAAAACAATTACTCATTTAAAGGAGGAGAAAATTCTTGAAAAGGAGGAGAAAATTCTTGAATAATTTGTCTGTATTTTAATCAAGAAAAGATTTAGCTTATAAATCAATGAATATGATAATAAATCATTAAACTCCATGGTATATAGCAGTAAGCATGACATCGACGAGTTTGCTCAAACCAAGCCTTTCTGTATTTCAGATTTTCACATTGACATAAACAAGAAAAGACGACAGGGTTAAAAAGGTATAAAATCTCAATTCCCTTTTTAAAATGAATACTTTGGATCTTTAGAACGACATTTTCAATTAGTAGTTCTGCAAAGGTGCCAATCTTTATAAAATGCAATCAAATGTTTCCATGAAAGGTACATTTATGCAAAATGATTGTAGAAAAAATAAAAAAAGAAATGCCAACTTAAAGAATTCTAGGGATACAAATATTTTCAAAAAGAAAGTGATTTGAAGCATGTTAGGCCTCATCCGGAACATCGCTCGGACATTTCCGTAAACTGGAAAGTACCTCGGACGTATGTGTAGTAATTTTTGGTCAATCTTTAGGTAATTCGGCCCCTGGTTGTACATTGGTTAATACGCTTGAAGAAAAGCAAATTCCTTTAATGCTTTCAGATCGTCTATAGAGATCATTTTGGCATATAATGATTTGAAAGCAAAACGCAGTAAAACACTGCGTTTTGTTTTCAAACCATAATATGCCTAATTTTTACCTTACGTTGATTTTTCTTTTCGCAGCGTCATCCTCAATTGTGTTTGTGACGTCAAATAAACCCTCGTGCGAAATGACGCTCTTTCATATTATTCCCAAGGTCTATTCCGTAAAACTCGCCGAGAGTTCCCGATCGGTTAAGCCTGTGATAGCTGAACAATATCGAAAGGCAGCGTGACTGGTTGGGAAACCAAAACTTGGAAACTATAGCTTTTCAATGCACTATGAATGTTTTCTATTAAGGTAGAGTAACCGTAATAGATCCGCAACATTTTGGCATTATTGAACTTACACAATGTTGACCGAGGTTTCCTAATGAAAATCATATGGAAACCTTGGTTAACACTGTTAAGTTCAATACTTCCGAAACATTGCGCAACTATTACGGGTCCACTACCTTAAACGTCTTGTTGAAAAGTTGATATTATTGATAATGAATATTTCGTGGTTTTGTTTGTTTATATGAGGTTTAACACCACTTTCAATAATCTTTCAGTTATATCGCGGCGGCTGGAGCACCTAACAATGAATTCCTGTTCCAGAACTACCGTTCCTTCCCTAGCCTCCAGCTGCTATCCCACATAGGTCTACGATTATCAACCCATAGGTGGGAGACAAATAGTCGGTAAGGATGTGTGCCGCCGTCGGAGACCGATCCCGGGACCACTTGAATGATAGACCGACGCGCTACCTCTGCGCGGCTGAATATGCCGTGGTAGATTACTGTTTTTTCTAAAAATACAAAATCCCTGAAGGGAGGCAGTATCGTCCAAATGAAACTAACTAAAAAGAAATAAAATCCACTAGCAGCAACCACTAGGTTTTGTTCGCCGAACGTTCTCACATGATTTTGTCTCGCCTAATGACAAAATTACCACAGAATCCCGATGGTGATCAAATTCGCTCCTCCCACTGTTTACATACCTCAATTTGACAGAAGAATGTATGACGCAACAAAAATGAATGACATCATTGAATGACGCGCAGCTCATTTGACCTAGCGCTATTTGATGAAACATAAGTCGATCGGTAAAACAGTTATAGTTCATATTCTGACAATTTACGCGATATAACTTAAGCGGAGCGTACATTATTCTGTAAACGTGTAGACCTATGTAAGGTATGGTGTGAATGGACATTTATTGTTTATATACCTGTAAGGTTGTTTAACCATATATCAATTTGTATTTCACAAAATGATAAATATTTAGCAATTCTATTACAGATCATTGAATTCAAAAAAGCTATTATTTGAAATAAATCTTAAGAAATATTTCACAATATTATGGTGTGATTCTTGCACCATATCTAACATCTATTTTAAAATCAGACCAAACCAGTGTGACATATATGTTGACAAAATAAATGGAAATAGATTTTTTCAAAAGAGCCTTTTGAAACTGAGTTTTATATCTAACGTTGTAGTAGTACCTAGTAGAGACATTTGACTACATTCTTATCAAATATGGGCAATTTTTTCAGCCGTAATAAAGTTGTTGCATGGTTGAGAGGAAGGCCTATGTATACTCACATTGTAATTTGCGACCCTTAAATTCGGCCTTTACACAGCATTGGAATCGTTTTCCGCTGGACCCTGAACAATATCCTCTTACTTTTGGTAGCCAAGATCTACCCAGGTTTGGCCTCACTTCCGCCATATCCGGGTCAATCAGTACGTCATCTCCTAAATCATACGTGTAATCGTCATCGCTAAGCTCTAGATCGTACTGCTCTTCCTCTGTTGGGAAATCGTCTCCGTATTCGTCAAACAGGTCTTGATCCGTGTCCTCAACTCCAGTTGCTGCATCTGTAATTACATGTAAACCATTTGTTATAAATGACTGCACGGCGACTCCTTAACGAACATGCATCTTTCATATCGCAGTTGGATTGCCGGAAAATATTTATACTTTTCGGGTAAAAAATAGATAGTTTTACGGAAGTCATATCGACACCAAGGCGCTCCTTCAACGCTCCTTTGACTATTCTACTGCGCTAATACAGCGATGAATTACTTTCAAGCTGCGATTTATGTGCTCTTGCGATGTTTGTACTATGCTGATGGCAACGCTAAGGCGAATGAAAGTACGTTCGCGCGGCAAATATACTGCGTTTGTCGGATATTTTAAACTTTTTAAAGCTGCTCTTTCACAGATCGGGAAAATATGAATTTTGATTTTTTTCGTAAAATCAATTGGAAGTAATGACCTCATCATGTTGAAGCCTTTAAAGTAATAAGATTCAAAGAAAGAAAGAGTGGTATTCCTTAATTTAGCCGAAATCATTCGGAAAAAATAAAGCAACTACTAACGCCTTAAAAAATATTCTTCAATTCCGAGCCAACTATTTACGCATGTAAATTTCGAATGTTTGTCTTATTCAATCAAAAATTAAGATAAAAGTATTTGACAGCTTGAAACTTTGTATCAATACAGGCGAAAATGAAAGATTATTCACAGAAAGTAACGGTTTTGTCATTTTTAGACTCGAAATAAATAGACTGGAAGCTTTACTGATCTTGCCACCTTGAAAATAAGTTACAAAATTAGCGAAATATGTTGTTTTTGTGACAATGCCCTTGGGCCATTCTTAATCGTCTAAAAGTACACACATGTACAAATCTAAGGACCTGTGAAAGAGCAGCTTTAAAGAATAACTCATTTCTACTTTCCATTCCCTTTAGGGCTTTTGTTTGTAAGTTTGCTCGATAGAAGACGAAAAGGAAATACCGATTGCATACCCATTAGAGAAAATATCCACAGAATCATCTAAAGTATATAGAGGATATTGAATGAGTGGTCATTATATACCGAATTTATTAAACGAGTCATCTTAAACAGATAAAAAAAACGAGGCTGCATCGAGTTTTTATCTGTTTTAGCGGACGAGTTTAATGCATTCGGTATTGAATGAGCACAAAAATGATATTCTATATACAATATGACCTTAGTTTTTGTGATAAAACAAGGAAATTACGATATTTGATGATTCAAGTTATTCCTTGAAACATTCAACGCCGTTTGCGACGAAATTACGTCAGCGAATCAATATTGACGTCATTTTCACAATGAAAATATAAAGTTGATATCCGTTTTAGCCCAGCTGCATAGAATTGATTAGTGCAATAAAATCCGTGTAAAATCAAAAATATTCAACGTGGTTATTTCACTCCCGCGACGTCGGTCATATTATAAAATAATATATATTATCCGTTGCTGTCAGGTTAAGGCGACAAGCAATCATACATTTCAGCGTTCATTTCATAAAGTGAACGTCTATAATCGACCGAGTAAAGCCTAGTTTACATTTGGCTTTCGGTGCCCGTACGGCGCTCGTATCTTGCCGTAGCCACAAAATAAGCTGCCCGTGCGATCATCACGTGGTCTTGAGAGCACCGCAGACACATGCGATCTCGTTTTAAGAAAAAAATTAGCACATCTTTAAAAAATCGCAAGTCCGTAGCTTTGTGCGGACACCGCACGATCGCCGCACAGACATCGCACGAAAGCCTTGCGGTGATCGCGCGGATATCGCACGATATCGCACCTATCAAACATCTAAAATAAAACCCGCAGAATCGTGCGCTGACCGTGCGGTGACCGCACGGCATCCTCTCGTTATCCGTATGTTCAAGGTATGTTCCCTCTCAACTGAATATTTTTAAAAATCGCACGGTCACCGTGCGGCATTGTGAACACATACGCCGCAGACCGTAGCTGTCTGTGATATCCAAAAATCGTAAGAATAATTGTAGGCTGCGATATCGTACGGCGACCGTGTCAAATGTAAACTAGGCTTCATGCAAAACACTATTTGTTTAATATGCTTATCCTGAATAGCGTCGTGGGAACGCATTATGAGCGTTGCGAACTCGCTAAGATTGCAGTATATTACTAGTTGCCGTTGCCTTAACCGCGTTTATCTGCGATATAATTTCAGTGCTTTCACGTCGCGTCCACGACTATGCGTGCAATATCATGACGTTACTACGGCGACCACGAGACGATCTTATTGTGATCTTATCACGTCCTTTGGCCACTTTTACAGTTAAATACACCTTGAAATTAACACTCATTCCGATCTAAACCACTGAATCGATCAATCAGCGCTCCATTCATTCATTCCAAACACTCACTCAAATCGATCAAAACACTCCATAATCTTTGGAAAACATTTAGAAATCAGCTAAGACGATCAACATTTCATTCAAATCGATCGAATTATTGTCTGGTGTGCATTTAAAAGTATCTGAATGGTTCAGGAAGACACACAAACAAATCTTTACGCATATCTTATTAAAGGGAGGTAATAAATATAGCTAATTTTGTTTATCTGAACAAAATGAACTACATTGGTTTACTTCCCTTGAATTTCACCCAAAACTTGCTCCGCACACTCATTCAATTTCATTCCAAAATCTTGATAAATCATTCATCCTGTCAATTTCAGACTGTACTAAACTGAACGTGCATACTAAAAGAGTGCGCCGTTTTTTTAACTTCGGCGTTAAAGGCGTTGAAACATGTTCAATACCAATGCGCTCTCTCTTAGTTCTGGAAAATTTCAGAGCATCGTAAGAGCGCCGTGGCATCGATACCCCAGTGCCACAGGGGGCCGTTTTACTAAACTACTTACGAACAAATTGATTGTAAGTCAAAATCACAAATCGTACCTGGTGTTTTCATTCATTGTTAGATTCTGTCTTGCAATATCTCATTGGAATCGTCTGAAGGAGACGATTCCAATGAGATAATGCATGGCAGAATTCTATGTTTAGTTACTACTGCAGAAGCAACTTAATTTTTGACTTACGCAAAATATTATCGTAAGATCTTTAGTAAAACAGGCTCCAGGTCTTTATATACAGATGCTATACATATCAATGTTTATTTGTGTACTTTCGGTCTGAATTCAGGTTTTGTTTAATCAAACATATCCATGCTATTAATAGCATTCATGAATATCTTGGCTTACCCTGGGCTTGCTCCATCCTGTCTATAACACTTCCTTGGACAGTCCAGACTGCACCAAGTAGCAGCACGAGTACCAAAGATGACGTCATTCTCACTTATCTGAGAAAACAAACAGAAAAAAAATACATTTTATATTGCAGATTTTGAATAAATCGTAATTGTCTGACCCTTAATGTTAATCAACTATTCCATTTGTATGAATTTTAAGCCAACAGTCATTATAACAATTTTATGTACGGGGTTAGGAAAGAGTTTTTACCTGAGGCATGGACTGACCTAAAGGTGAAAAAAATATAAAAAAAGATAAAAAAATAAATATATAAATGAATAAATAAATAATAAAAATACATGTAATAAATAGATAAAATAAAAAAAATTCAACTTGCCTTGGAAACAGACTTCAAAAACTGAAATCATGCACCACAAACTGAATATTTATGCGATTTTACAATGTTCATATAGTATAATAAGTGTTAAGTGATAATATTTAGCAAAACACATGCAAGTATTTTTTTTCAAAATTAAATGACAATTTGAAGTCAATATCATAAATTTTTGTTTGTAGAAAATGAAAATTTTTACAAACGAAAGCTTTTTGTCTTTGTCGCTACGTAAACATGAGCTCAAAACTCACGAAGGAAAATTTAAAAAGATTTTGCAAGAATCCTTTCATTACTTTTTTTTTAAATTTCAATTTAAAGTGAGTGAATTAAACATGTATTCAAAGGGGGGGGGGGAGGGCATTTAAAAATCTTTCTGGCAATGGCCTGCTATTATACGAACAATTACATGTATGTCAAAATTAACAAAAGACTAATTGGGGTCCTTGTAAACAACCTTTAAATACCTAATTTTAGATTGTTTCACCAAATTTCTATGAAGACATTGGTAAGTTTTATAATTTTATCTCTTTTGTTTTGAAAAAGCATTAATTGATCTTAAACGATTTCAAACTCGAAGTTCCAGGAAGTTGGATTAACTGTGAATAAAAAATACAAATGTTTGCCATTGATAAGAAAAACGACAATTTAACTTAATTTTTGAAAGACCTCATTTTGTAAATTACTGATTTCTTCAAAATTTAAGGTCGTTATATTCACAATACGTACAAGGTTTCAAAACAGCTAAAATAAAATTCCCTCCCTAAAACGCCGTTGCCATTTTAGGCAGGTTATATAGAAACGAAAATTTCGTGAAAAATTCCTTCATATTGGTTTCTTGATATGTCATTAAATTTCAGCAAAATCGGAGAGCGTTGCGTGCCAAAATCATTTAACAGATTACGGAGAATGGTTTTAATCGCTGTAGCAACCCTGACACATCTAAACTGACTTGATTTTGAAACTTTCATACTAAATATCTCCATATAAAACAAAGACATACAGATTTGATAACTCCTCAAGGTACAGTTAATAAAATCGGGAAATTGACAAGCTGAGTTATATCGGAATGATTTCGGAATGAAATAAAATGAGTGTGTGGAACAAGTTTTTGAATGAAATTAAAGGGAGGTAATCAGATATCGCCGATTTTGTTCAAGATGAGCAATTTTAGCGATATTTACATGTATTACCTTCCTTTGATAAACAAATGCATACAAGTTCTATAAAAGGACTCCTTTATCTTCACGAACCAATGGAATGCCTATAGCATTCAATTAGGTCTGTAAAATTGAGGATTTTTCCTGCGATTAGCATTTTAGATGTAGTTTTTGATCTAATCATGTTAAGTAAATGTGAGCGATTCCGAATGGTTTGAATGATTGTTTAGAATAAATGGATGAAACGCTGAGTGAGCGAGTTAAAATGGTTTTGATCGAAATGGGAGTCAAATTTACGATGTTATAAACTGTTATTTTCTACAAGATTACAGTTTGTTAAACAATGGAGCAACTTCATGACTATTTCTTCAAATCTCGAATTAGATTGCATTGATACTTCAAGACACTAACATAATTTTCTAAATACAAGCACAACAAAAAGCTATTATTTGATTTATAGCTACTTTAGAAACAAAGTAAATAGGTTACCTGGGTTGAAGATGTAAATTTTCGAGGCGACGAACCGACAATAGTTGCGCAAATCTTCCTCCCTTTTATACATTAACATTAGACAATAACATCCTTCTGATGTGTTAACTAACAATACAACAATAGACCCGGATCATCCGGCCATTACTTAAACTAAAACGGTTGAAACAATAGACTTGTAGTCAAGAATCGCCTTGAACATGTCCTTAAACGGCTTACATTTAAGTCATTAAAATATTTCGTCCTTCAAGCATGTCTTACCTTGGAGTGTTGCATTTTTAAAATTTACATGCTTTTTTCTTAAAATCAATATTTCTTGACGCGGCCCGTGCTTAGAAATGTTTTAGGTTGCACCGTTTAGGTCGAAAGGAACGGAATACTTAAATATATGGATTCTGCGAGCCTGTTAGCATATCCGACAATTTTATGAGCCAGTGATAGACACTCCTTTAGTAACCTGGACTAACACACAATCCATTGGAAATTGGAAATTGTATTGGAATTATGAACAAAGATTTTTAGGACCAAAGACATCCATTAGACCCAAGTAAAGATGCACGGGTCGTGGGCTCTGTTGGCCAATGTTAAGTGTACAAGATGTCAAATAAGTAGTGGCCAATATCATTTACACTACTTTCGATTCAATATTACCGGATTGACAATACCAATCGGGTACCCTCGACGATTCTACGGGAACAGACCTCGGGAATAATACGGGCTCAGGCATGAAAGTGCGTCATTTCGTCATAAACATCAACTATCCCGCTCATTCGGAACATCTCTCGGCCAATATAACGATCAACCTCGGAATTTTCCGTAAACTATTCTGTAGAATCGCTGAAGGTTCCCGATTGCCTTGTATACATCCGAGGTATGTTGCAGTTTACGGAAAGGGCCGAGGGATGTTCAGAATGCGATCTCGCTAAGGATGATGTTGCATAAAACAAAACCAATGAAAACACATAAGTTGGCATATAATAATTTGATATCAATGCGCAGTGTTCTGTCATCAAATTACAAAGCTTACAAAAAAAGATATGTTTTTACAGCTTACAAATGTAGGAATGAATACAAATCATTTGCAGTTCTGATGACGCCCAGTGAATTAGCAATCACATCGATCAAAATCATCTGAAATCACTTAATAAACGTCTCATTAGTTCAATCCAGTCACTACTCTCTCAAACCATTCTCAAAAAAAGAGATTCGATTTTTTTAGATAAAAGCCCAACAACATCAAATCGGGAAAAACTTGAAATGGTTCCCATCGACTTGTTTGAATTAAGAAGCATCTAATTGGTGCGTAAAGACATGGAAATCTATTTTAGAACGAATATGTATATTTCATTGAATGAAGGAAAAATCTCGCCAATTTCGTTCATTTTGAACGAAATTAGCGATATTATTTTATCTTCCCTTACTTTCACTCAAAACTATATATAATTTCACTCACTCGATTTCACTAAAAATCATTCAAAAATCATTCAATGTGTCCACCTTTTTTTATAGTAATCTAGTGCATTAAACTAACATTGGCTTCATGACTCTATAATATATGCTTTAAATCAGAAATTTTCAAAATTGTCTCCTTGAATCTAATTGCCCACAAAGCCTTATAAAAGTACATTTATCCTAATTTGAATATCGAATGAAAACAATAAGATCCGCGTTGACGAGCGGAACAATAGAATCCGCATTGAATTATTTCGTTTAAGTAGGTTAAATTTCTTTTGAATTGTGTTTAATGTCGCTTTTAACATATATTTAGCGATAATGCGGCTTTAGCATATTTCAATGGATTCCTTTTAATTCTCTAACTAGTATTACTACGGTATCATTTTCTAAGCTCGGACTGCTGCCAACATAGGTTAACGATGATCAACAAATTGGTAGGGCAAGAAAATGATTGTGTCGGTATCGAACCTTAAAACAACACGAACGGGAATCAAAATCGCTTCAAACTGCCCTAGGTGGTTGAAAATGATTAAAGCCTAAATCATTTTGTGTCCGGATACCCAATGTTCACTAATAGTCGTAATACTCGTACAGTTAGTAACTTCGTGAAATTCACATTCATCTCGATCAAAAGCATTATAATTCAATCAATCGGCGCCCCATTCATTCATTCCAAAAAATCAATCAAACCATTCAAAAACGCTCCCAAATCACCAAAAATTATAAGATCGAAAACTAAATTCAAAATAAAAATCGGTGTAGAAAATCCACGTTTTCACTGACATCATTAAAATTTGTAAGCGTATTACGCGTTCGTGAAGACATAGAAATATATTCATTGAACCTTTTATTAAAGGGAGATAATTAATATCGGTAATTTTGTTCATCTTGAACAAAATTAGCGATATAGGATAACCTCCCTTTAATTTCACTCTAAACTCGCTTCAAATACTCATTCAATTTCTTTCCAGAATCATTCTTATTCATTCATCTTATCAATTTCTTGATGTACTCCGTGATATTGACAAGTTGGATAGTTTTGCAATAATTTCGGAATGAGATTAAATGAATAGGGTGGATGAGTTTGATTGATATCACCGGGAGGAAATTCAATAGCGCTAATTTCGTTCAACTTTAATACATAAGCGATTTTATGATACCAACACTGGATTAGATATACATACATTTCTCGAAACGGATATAACTGTTTCACGGAACACTAAGACGGTTCAAAATTAACGCAAGCAAATAATTAAAGAAAAGCCTTAGAGTCCGCTGAGTGCAAACTTCACGATAAATCTACACACACGAAATGGATCACAACGGGAAATATAAAATCTGGCGAAATTGTGCGAAATTGAGCAAATTTAAAGTCACCGATTGACTAAGAAAGCAAAAGTGAAATGCTGATCTCCTCCACGATTAACACCAAACATCGGTGACGGGTACGATGCCTAAAATATGTGGTTACGATCGCCACCTAAATACTGGTATTTTCTTTTTTTAAAGTCCCACGACAATTTACATCTGTGTTCCGTCACTCATCAGAAGGAGTATCTTCATTAAATAGAGACTTAAGGTAGTGGACCCGTAATAGTTTCGCGAAATTTATATATATTTATGATATATAATAATGTTGACCGAGGTTTCCTAATGAGATCATTAGGAAACCTCTGTTAACATTGAAGGGAGAGCAATTGGTTGGTTTAAACCTATTTATTTTACACCGATTGGGAAACAAGTTCTTACAACTTAGATTAATCCCTCTCGATTCTGCTCCCTGGGAAATTCACCAGTACTCGCGCCGAATGTGTTGGCCAATGAAAGAACCAAGATCGATGGTCGTTCCCGGGAATCGAACTCAGGACACATGGGCCAAGAGGCCTACGCTCTACCTCTAGACCACGGACACCACGATTTGAAAGTTCAATACTTCCAAAATGCCATGGAACTATTACGGGTCCAGAACCTTATAAAGAGATTGGATTGAGTTGAGGTCAACTGCAGATCGCAGGTCAAAAATCTTGCAACAGTAAGGTAGAATGACTTTCAAGGTTCAGAAAATCAGCAAAGTTCGAAAAGTTTCGACCCTACTCTGACTGAGCTGTACGCACAGTGTGATTCGGGTCGACACTCTACGCACTGCCTTGATGGCCCCTTTTCGTCTCACTGGTCGCATATGTGGTTGAATACAAATGAGGTTAAAATAACTAAGGCGAAAAAATGTTTTATTTTATTTTGCGTCATTTATTGAATATCAGCGAAACAAAGTTTTGATAGAGTATATGAATATAGAAGTGAAAAAAACTAGTTTATTTGGGTAGTTATTAAGTTTTGTTTGTATGGGGAGTAAAATCTATTTTACTTATTATCAAAATTACTAAGATTGACTTAAACATCGTAATTACAGCTTGAATAAAGTTATAAAATATGAGGTATTCGTCGCCCAACGGTGAAATATTTGTTATGTTTATGTCATATGATACCAGGTTATTGAAACATTTTACAAATTCACAAATTTCCTTTATTAACACGACACCTTTGTTTCTAAAAACTTGATGACAGAAAAATGGTCGTACACTGCATACTTCAATGAATTAAAGCCAAATGTGAAAAACCTCTATTAAAAAATCGACTCGATATGACTTTTTTTAGCCTCAAATCGTGACGTCACGTCTAAGTTTATTAATTTTAACGTAATACGACGTATCGACGCTTGACTATTCAACGTTGTGACATCACCTTATTCCCGGACATGGTCGTACAGTTAGTTACATCGTAAAACTGACTCTTATCTCGATCGAAACCATTCTAAATTGCTCACCCATCGCTCCACTCAACTATTCCAAACGCTCACTCAAATCGACCAAAAGCGCCCCAAAATCATTTAAAAACATTTAGAAATCGTTCAAGACGATCTACATTTTATTTACATCGATCGAATTCTTCTACGATTTTATTGACTAGTGTGGATTATAAAGTGTCCACAAAGACACGCAAAAAAAGAAAAGTACGTATTATTATTAAAGGTATGAGATAATATCGCTAATTCTGTTCTTCTTGAAGAAAAAGCGATATTGGATTGCCTCCCTTTAATTTCACTCAAAACTCGCCTCACACACGCATTCAATTTAATTCTAAAATAATTCCAAAATAATTCACCTGTTCAATTTTACAATGTTGTTAAATGAAATTGAAGGTCCTTTTTTCCTGTCGTCAGTGGGCGACCAAGCATATTGTAACTAAAGATTCACTTAAGCTGTAGTAACAATATTGTGTTCGTCTACCGACGATGTGAGGCATCTAAACGAAATAAGCCTTCGCGTGATATTTCCAACAATTTCAAATATGCGCAAGCGAACCCTCTTACCAGCCTGTACATCAGCACAGTCTGATCAGAGTCTTCACTGTGCGTTGAGTAGAAAGATAAGGTCATAAAGTATCTGTTGTCCATCAGGTAACTTTATAATTACGGTATGTGCCTGTCAACGCTACTCAAAGATTGCACATCGTAAACATTTCAAATAGTTGGAAATTTCACGCACAGGCTCAAATCATAGTTAAATCCGGTCAAGCAACATATTTCTTGAACCTTATAAATTGAAACATCTAGGTTTTTTAGGAAATTTCCTTAGACGGTTGGGAAAACGAGTCGTGACCTCGGCTTGGACACAGAAGGTCTTCTCTTTGATGTTTATATCAGTCAACTGTAAGAAAGAAACAAAAAGAATAATTGATCCTGTGCGTGACATTTCCAACAATTTCACATGTGAGTGAGGCATAAATTTTAAGCAGCTTATATAGCCACAAATAGCACAAAGATAGTTCTTTGACCTCTTATTGAGGGGTTAAGACCTTTTCAATCTACAGAGCGCAAAGGGAAGACTCTGGTCAGACTGTGCGGATGCACAGACTGGCCGGAGTCGTATCTTTGCACTTTTATGAAATTGTTGGAAATGTCACGCACAGGCTCAATTGATTTTAAAAAGCAATGGATTGACTTCTATGCTCCAGCCATGAAATAGCGACTGGCATATAGAGTTATCTTCGTCTAAGGGTAAGTGCGTGAGTGTGCGTTAGATAGATAGTTTATTCATATAAGTAATTTAGGCCATTGGCCCATATTACAAAACATAGCATGAACAAAAATTAAAAGTGACATGATGGCATCTATATAGTAGAAACATAATTTCATATTGTTTATGACGAAGTGAGGAAGTTGATAAAATCCAATGCTACAGATATTTTGTTTTGTATTAAATGATTTGTGCTTGGAGAAGTGGGTTTTTCCAGAGTAATATTCATTCAGAACGACTGTAGAAGAGATTTGCTTGCTTATGAGTGAACTTAACAGAAAACCATTTTATTTATTGCTTTTCGGTGGTTTATCGAGAACAAACGGTGGATTATCACTTGATAACCTCACCGCAAAAGCAGTGAAATTATCAAAAACTCATACCCTGATTTTGTGCATTTCATCATATCTGACGTCATCTATGCGGGGCGAAATTAGTGACGTCACAAT